>OZ005652.1:7815650-9084400 GCA_963930645.1 Salticus scenicus
GAAAAATTTTGATAATGGGTTGCCTGGCCTGGTGTCTATAGAATCTTTTTTAGATCTATGAGGTCATATGGGAAAGTTCATAACAGTTTTGAGGGTATATGGTTTTCTGCAAATTTTTTTGCTAAAATTGTTTTAGTGGAGGGAAAAAGATTTATTTATGCAAGTATAATGAAAATTAAATATGATAAAAAAAGAAATTCGTCTGCTCCCAAACATTTTTAAACATTGATCTGCCGTTTAATATATATAGAATATATTTATCCTGTTTTATTTAATACAGTTCTCTCTAATCAATTAGAGTTTAAGGCAATTTTTTTTTTTTAATTTTAAACATGATTCTAAGATAGACCAGATAAGTATTTTAAGACAAGGAATATGATCAACTTCACAGTGTTTTTAAATAATAAATATAGGGTTTTAAAAATTTTATTATATTGGATTTAGTTATTCCAGTGATATATACGTAAAATCTGTTTGATATCAAAATAATTTCTCCATTTTAAAAACATCTTAATTTATCTATTTCATGCTGGCACATGCAACTGTTTGGAATCATTACTACTCAAATGATATTTTCATTATTTCATGAGCTCCTATTTAAGTAAATTAATTTTTATTAATCAATTTACACTTTGTATTAACTATCACAGAATTGTTCAGAAAAGTTATTCGATGTGAATAAAGTGATAATTTTCTCGTTTACTTTTACCATAAGCATTTAAGGGCCCTCTTCACTCACCGCCGCCGGAAGCAGAAGCTAATGTTATTCTATGGGAAATTTTTCTTTACAAATAACTTATTAACTAATACATATTTTAAAATTCTGTTTTCACATTCTGAAAATTCCCAGCTGTTAAATTAACAGACCTTTTTTAAAAAAAATATTTTTTTATATTTTATTTTGAAGCTGCAAAATACGAATTTTCAATATGTGAATTTTTTTTTCATTTTGCAATTTCAAAATAAAATATTAAAAATTGAAAAAATACATTTTTAAAAAAAAAGTTTTCGTCAGTTTAACAGCTGGAAATTTTCTGAATGTGAAAACAGAATTTAAAAATATGTATTAGTGAATAAGTTATTTGTAAGGAAAATTTCCCCGTAGAATAACATTGGCTCGGGCCTCCGGCGACGGTAAGTGAAGAGGGTCGTTAAGAGTGTTTAATACCTATTCTTGCCGATGGCCAAAGTTCATGTTATTGTATGAAGAAAGATGTTAATAGAATTAGTCATTTATTTTTTAATTTCGTACTCGTTTTCTAAAAATTGATATTTTAAAATTTTTTAATTTTAAGTTTAAAAATGCAATAAATTAACTAAGTGCATTTTTCTCATTAAAATTAGCTGTGAATTAAATATAAAATGATAAGTTTTAAATTAAATACATATAAGCTGTAAATTATAAATATGAAATAAAATAAAAATGTTGTGGAAAACAAGTACAAATTTAACAGTTTTGAATTTCCCAAAAGTGAAAACAGAATTTTAAAAAATACATTAAATTAATAAGTAATTCTTGTTGAAAATTTCCCCATAGCATAACATGGGTTTTGGCTGTCGGCGAAGGTATGTATTGTACGCTCTTAAACAAATTTTCGAATTTGGTTTAAAGTCAGAAAAATTTATCTGGGACATTTTGTTCTTTCTCAAACTGATAATTTTCGATCGCATAAGATTACTAGCCAGATGTTACCCATCTAGCCACGCAGCCCCTTTTATAATACAATAAATAGAGAAACGAGATTCTGATATCTTCGGCAGCATTGATGTAACGCAAAACGGTCCTATAAAAGTAATGTTTTAAAAAATAAAATACATTTTCTAGTTTAATTTAGAAAGTTATTCATCAAGCCTGAAAATTCATTTCAGAAAATTATGGAGTGGAAGGCTGATTTTTTATACCAACTATGTGAAAATGTTCTACCAACAATGTACCAACAATGGTTCAATGTACCAACTATGTACTGTATTCGATTCCCGGCTCTGGTATTTTTCACATAGTTGGTATAAAAAATCAGCCATCCACTCCATAATTTTCTGAAATAAATTTTCTAGTGTTTAGAGGAACGTGTGTGTGCGTCTTTTGGTTTATTTTTGTGGATAAAATTTGGTACTGTTTGTGGAAAAAGTCACATAAATGTTTTCACTTTAGAATAAGATTTAAAAAGTAATTTCAAAAATAAAATTGTGTATATTTATGCTAAAAAAAGAATTTAATTAAGATCAAGGCCATACCCAGAACAAAAAAAAAAAAAAAAAAAAAAAAAAAAAAAATCGTAGGGGGGGGGGGTTAAATTTTTGTGTACGGTTTAATTTCGGAATATACAACACTGATATTTTCTTTCGCTTGTGAATTGGGTCAGGTTGTTTCATGTCAGGTTTTTTTTTTTTTTTTTCCTTGTTGGTCGTGTTTATTAACTTTATTACTTTCTTCTATATTAAATAGAAGAAAGTATTGGATTCGTAAAAATTTTCCACCTCGGGTTTTTGATGGATTGACACGTTTTGAGAGCTGTAGAACACGATTTGACCCTTTTTAGGAAATGTCTGTCTGTCTGTGTGTGTGTGACAAAATTTTGTGGCAACTGTATCTCAGGAACTACTGCACAGAATTTCATACAAATTGGTATGTAGTTGCACCTTGACATAAATGAGTTGCCTATCACCTTTTGGTAAAAATTGTCTTACAGGTTGCGTTGCCATCCCGCTTTTTCTAAATTTTTAACAGGGTGATATAGGACAAAATTTTGTATAAATGGGCATAAAGAGAATTATTTTTTTGTAATTATTATGAAATTTAAAAGAATTATTTATAATAAAGATAGTCAACTGGGAAAAATTTGTGTATGTAGGAGCCTCGCCACCCCCCTCCCTGGGGGAAAGTCCCCCCTCGAAGGGAGTAAATTTTCAAGATGGGTATTTTTCGAAAGGTCTCGTCAATACCTTTAAAACGAATGGTTGAACTATAAATCTGTGATAATTTAAAACAAAGTTATCGACTTTCCTTTTTTTTTTTCTTTTTACTTTTAACGAAAAAAATCGGATTTTTTTTTGTTGCTGAGTGAATTTGTATAGAAAAATATAGAAGAAGGTCTTGTGGTGGCCACAACATACTAGTTTTTTTTCCCTCTGTAGTTTAGTACTTAACGAATTAGGTCGAGTTGAGAGCATTAATCTACAATAATAAGCAGAAATTTACCTGATACAAACACAACTGCATAACTGATATAATCATACTCAATAGGCACTTAATTAATTACAGTCATATTCAAATTATTAAAGTAAAGTAAACTTCCATGTCGGACATCCCAAATATCACAGATTTCTATTTAATTGAAACTTTTTCAATTGCTAGAGTAAATCAATTTGATTCTTCTGAACTAAATATTGATTTTAATTATTTCTTATCTTTGTTTTTTTTTTTAGGTTTCATTTCGGGTTTGGACTGGATTTTGAACATGAAAATATCTTTTTCTAGGTTCGAGTTGACTTCAAATTTAGCTGTCGACTTTGGATCAAATTTTACCCGATTCGAACAGCATTCTATGTTGAGCTTGGGTATTTCTTATCTAGGAACAGGAAAATAATGACTGCTTACTACACTTAACTCGATCAGGTTATGCTTTTTTCGGCACCTTGTCAATTTATCATGAGTCGCTGAAGACCCGAGCAGTGTTAGAACATCCAATTTTTATTGAAACAAATCTGATAAAATTCTTGAACACTCTTGAATACTTCTACTTTAAGGGCAAACAATAATATTACAAAAACAATTTAAGCAAATATTTTTTTTTTCATCAGAAATACACCCATTTCCATAAAATGCAGAAATTTACTAAAAAATTCGTAACATTTGAACAAATGGAGATAGTGAAATACGTTTAACACGAAAACGCTTAACATGAAAAATCGGTTAACACGAAATGATATAGCGGTCCGGACAGTGCACGATTCTATTTAATACATTTTTTTCTTTTAACACGAAACAAAAATCGTTTAACACGAAAAAAAATTCGCTTTCGATTTTCAGTGACATGTTTGCTAAAACAGAGATGCCAACATTTTAATTTATTCCAGAGCATTTTTAACTCTGCCTTTATTTCCATACCACATTTTTCTTAAGAGTAATATTTTCTTATTTTATCGTAGTTGTATATTGAAGGAAAACAGTCTATAAATAAAGTGGTGTGGATTAAAGACGGGGATAAAAATGCTCCGAAATAAATTAAAATGTTTGCAACTATGCTACGATATATTGCCGTCGATGATCATGTGTGTACAGCACCAAGAATGAAATTTTTGACATTGTTCATAATTAAAATGATTCCACTTATGTAAATTTTGATGACGAATCTAACAACGGAATCAACGATGCAGTTCCTGTCCCCTCTGCTTCAGAAATGAAGTAAATGATAAGTATCAGCAGTTTTTTAGATGCACTTTCGAATTGAGAGACTAATAAAACAATGGATGATCTCGATTAATTTTTGAGCAAATATGGTGCTGAAAAAGACGCTTCGGTAAAATATATTTGATATATATATATATATTTTTTCCCCCAAAAAACAATAGTATTTGTACTTGATTTTTATCCTAATGGATGCAAGTTAGTAGTAGTTTTACAGGAAATGGAAATAGAAATTGACGACATGGAAAACATTGGCGAGTTTTGTACTTTTTTAACGAATCTTTTTACACGAAATTCTTTTAACATGAAAAAATATTTCGGTCCCTTCAGTTTCGTGTTAAATGTTTTTCACTGTATTTGAAAAATTCAAATTGCATAATGAAATTTAAAAATGGCATTTTTACGGAAAAAATCATGGACACGATGGATAGGTATTTCTTCTATATATGGATTCTAAGGTTTGAGACAAAAGAAAAATGGCTCCAACGACCCACGATAACCTGATCGGGTTAAACTGTAATTTCCAAATCTGATTGATAAAAGTGAAAAAATATGTTTAAAATGGAATAAAAAAAAATTCGAAAAACCTGCAATATGTCAGGGGTGGCGGGGGGTGTAAAAAGTTAAATTTTCTCAGTTATACGGCCTCGATTGACTTGCATGAATAGTTTTGATGCCACACCTTTTTTCTTTCTCTGATTTCTTCATCGTCTAATGACAGGGAAATCCTATAAAATTAATGTTTTGATTTAGAACAAGGATTTTCTCGGATGTTCAAATTGTTGGCTTTTGAACTTAGAAAAAAAAAAGAAAAAAAAAAAAAAAAGAGGAAGAAGACATGTTTATAATATATAGGATATATAAATTGAATATTCTGGTGGAGCATCTACTCTACTTCTTCGTTAGACCGAGTATTTTAAATCTCCCGTCAAACTAAAGTTATGGGGAACTTAGGTAATCGTGAAAATTTCCAACCCCCTTTTTCTTTTCCTTTCCTTTTTTTTTTTTTTTTTTTTTTTTTCTTTTTTTAGTTCCCCATCATACTATAGGTATAGGGAACTTAGGTAATCGTGAAAATTTCCGACCTCGGTTTTTTGACTTTTTTACACGTTTTCTGGTGTGAGGAATCCGAAAATGACAAAATTTGTATGGTGCCCGTCTGTTAGTTTGTTAGTCCGTTAGTGTGTTTGTTAGTCTGTGTACACGATATCTCAAGAACAATTAGTCACAGAGAAGTCAGATCAGTTTTAAAATATTATTTTCGACACTGGCAAGAACCCTATTCATTTGCAACATTCGAATTAAAAAACTTCGTAAGTTATTATAAATTTACGATTTTCTTAACATGGGAGTAATAGGGCAAAATTTCACTTAAACGTCCATTAAGTAGAAAAATTTTACTGTAGTCTGTGTACACGATAGCTCAAGAACAAATGATCGCAGAGGGGTCGGGCTAATTTTGAAATATCATCTATGACATTGGTACAAATCCTATTTATTTTCAATATTCTACTTTGAAAGCTTCGTAAATTATTCGAAATTTATGGTTTTCTTAGCATGGAATAATAGGGCAAAATTTCGCATAAACGTGTATTACGAGGATTATTTTCAGTGTAAAAATGTACGGCATGTTTTAAAACATAACTAACTACGTGTGCTCTACTTTAAGAATTTTGTAAATTATTCGAAATTTGCGGTTTCTTAACAAGGCAGAATTGGGCAATATTTAACATAGACTTGCATTATGGAGATTACTGAATTGAAAATAATAGGGAGTTGCGTAAAACTGAAACATGAAACTGATCCTAATAAAATGAAGCAACAAATTAGGATAAGGTAAATATATCGAAAAAGAGTTACGGTAGTTTAGTGAGTTACAGGTGGGATACAAGACCTATCATCTACCTGTCACCGTGTCAGTGGGTATACAGTCAAAGGCATTTTATTCTTCGACTGTGTCGAGTGATAGGTAAACTTCAGTTCTCTTAAAATGAATGCAGTATGCCCTATAGTAGAAGTTTAAGAAAATAAGTATAGAGCAGTTGCAATCAGCTGATGGCAGCATGGTAACGGCACTTAGCAACCAGTGCTGGAGGACAATCTGCGCCATTTTGTTCAATTGATTACTGTACTGTTTTCGTGTGCGATTGTTAAAAAAATGTCTTCTAATTATTTTCAGGCGTTAAGTAGTGAAGCAAAATCAAGATATGTTGAAAAGATCAAGGTGATTAATAAACTTGACCCTTATTTGGTGAAAGAAGAAGAATTTTCAAGAGATGAAAATGAATTTCCTGATGTCATATGGATATTGTGAACTATTTAGTACAGGGCCCGAAATTTCAACTTAGATTACACTCACTGAAAAAAAAAAAAGTTACTCGCCACAAAATAGGATTAACTTACTCTATTTTTTTTTTTTTTTTTTTTTTTTTTTACGTATAAGGTGACCAGAATTTTTTATTGGAGAAAGAGGAGAAATTACGCAATATCTTTTATTTTATAAGAGAATAGAAACCATTCAATTTTGAAAAAAAAAAAAAAAGGGGGGGGTCATTTTAGAGGGCACATACTAAATGAAAATTATTATAAAAACCGATTCAAAAGCTACTTTACAATTTGGTGCAAACATTTTTATCTCAAATGATGAATTTGGATCAGTACACCTTAATTTAAATTAATAATATACGAATACAGTCGGTAACAAAAACGTCCGAACCATTGGCGTAACTAAGGAATTTTTCTGGGGAGGGCCATGGTCCCCTATATTTTGCAATTTTTCAAACTTATAGATAATGTTTACGCAGCTACTGATATTCAGGTCAGCTCCTTTTTACTTTCTTCTATATTCAATAGAAGAAAGTATTGGATTCGTAAAAAATTTCGACCACGGGTTTTTGATGGATTCACAAGTTTTGAGAGCCGTAGAACACGATTTGACCATTTTTAGAAAATCTCTGTCTGTCTGTGTGTGTGTGTGTGTGACAAAATTTTGTGGCAACTGTATCTCAGGAACTACTGCACAGAATTTCATACAAATTGGTATGTAGTTGCACCTTGACATAAATGAGTGCCTATCAACTTTTGGTAAAAATTGTCTTACAGGTTGCGTTGCCATCCCGCTTTTTCTAAATTTTTACCATGGTGATATAGGACAAAATTTTGTATAAATGTGCATAAAGAGAATTATTTTTTAGTAATCATTATGAAATTTACAAGAATTATTTATAATAGAGATAGTCAACTGGGAAAATTTTTTTGTATGTGTAGGAGCCGCGCCACCTTTTGTAAAATAGTTACATAATTTTTTGTATCATTTTCATTTAAGCAAGTAGAATAAAAATGAAATTGAAATAAGTTGTTTGTGCGCTTAAAAGAATAAAACTAAATCTAAACATTCAGAATTAGCTTCTTCCCATCAAAGTTTCCAATGTTCCCAAAATTCCCGGTTTAAACCGAAAGTTCCCATGTTTATTCCCCTGAATAAAAAATCCCGGGTTTTTTACATCTCTAGTTGTAGGTCACCGTCAACACAAATTGTATAGATTTTGATGAGCACTTAATAGTTTCTTACAGGTACACAATGAAAAGTTCTTTATCATTGGTCTATGGTCTCAAATTATTTAAAGTGTGTTAGCTAAACTTTAAATTAGACTAAACATCTTATTCGATTGAGAGAAAAGTTTTTAGGTATGTTATAGACCACTGCTGTACTAATTGTTTAGATTTTAAAGGGTCTAGCACCGATGGTCCTTTTACAAGAACACAAAGAAAAATTCTTTATTTTTGACAGTCAATGGAATCAAATTATGTAAAATGCGACCGCGTCAAAACGTTTTATTCAGTTTAGTTAAAAATAAGTATGCATGTTATAGGTCACCATCACATGATTTGTATAGATTTTTATAAGTACTCATATATCATTTACAGGGACACAAAAAGAAATTATTTACAATTGAGTACCATAGACTGGAATTCTGAAATGCCCTAGCGTCTAAACTCTACATTCGTTAAAAATCAATATTGGTAGGCATGTTATAGGTTATCATCGTCAGAACCGCACGAGTGATTGTATAAGTGAAGGAATTATAGTTTTTTTTTTTTTTTTTTTTTTAATAGGCATACAAAAAAAATTTTTACATTGCGGTTCATGGGCTCAAACTATTTAAATTTCCCTTTAATAATGTTAAATTACTTGAAATATAAAGAACAGATAAATATTTGATATTGCGAGCCTATACAATTTATAGTTCTTTTACAGAAACGCACAAGCAAATTTTGAAACGTTACGATCCATTAAACGGCATGTAACTCTGGGAGAAATACTCAATCTCTATATATTTATATTGATTTAAAATTATTAGCCCCCTACTTACAAGCATTTTAAAATGCTTGTATCAAAGAAATGAACGAAGTGCCAACTGTGCGAACCAAATATTTATTGGTGGGCAATTCAATTTTACAAATTTCATTTTAAAATGCTTTCTAAATTCCAAATTCGATTCAGTATTATTTGTAAATAATACTAATAGTACCCCCCCCCGGGGGGGGATTTTCAAGATGGGTATCTTTCGAAAGGTCTTATCAATACCTTTAAAACGAATGGTTGAACTATAAATATGTGATAATTTAAAACAAAGTTATCGACTTTTTTTGCTTTTAACGAAAAAAAAACTTCGGAAAAAATCGTATTTTTATTTTTTTTTTAAACTGTTATTGAGTGAATTTGTATAGGAAAATATAGAAGAAAGTCTTGTGGTGACCACAACATACTAGTTTTTTTTTTTTTGTTGTTGTTGTTGGTTTGTTTTGTTAAAAATGGAAAAAAATCGATAACTTCATTTTAAATTATCGCACATCTATGGTTCAACCATTCGTTTTAAAGGTGCTGGCGAGCTCTTTTGAAAGATACCCATCATGAAAATTTACTCCCCCCCAGGGGGGGGGGGGGTGGCGAGGCTCCTGCGCATACAAATATTTTTCCCAGTTGACTATCTCTATTATAAATAATTCTGGTAAATTTCATAATGATTATTAAAAAATAATTCTCTTTATGCACATTTATACAAAATTTTGTACTATACCACCATGTTAAAAATTTAGAAAAAGTGAGATGGCAATGCAAACTGTAAGACAATTTTTACCAAAAGTTGATAGGCACTCATTTATGTCAAGGTGCAACTACATACTAACTTGTATGAAATTCTGTGCAGTAGTTCCTGAGATACAGATGCCACAAAATTTTGTCACACACACACACACACAGACTGACAGACAGACATTTTCTAAAAATGGTCAAATCGTGTTCTACAGCTCTCAAAACGTGTAAATCCATCAAAAACCCGAGGTCGAAAATTTTTATGAATCCAATACTTTCTTCTATTGAATATAGAAGAAAGTAAAAATTTGGTCCCACAGGCCATAATGATAAAGAATCTTTCTTTGTGTCCCTGTAAAAAAACTGTAAGTGCTAAATTCACCAAAATCTACACAGTTCGTGCAACTGTGACCTATAACATGTGTTCAAATTTTTTGTCAGATTAAATAAGCGTTAAGACGCTATCGCACTTTTAAAAATTTGGCCCTATAGGCCATAATGATAAAGAATTTTTCTTTGTGCCCCTGTAAAAAAACTGTAAGTGCCAGATTCTCCAAATCTATACAGATTGAGTAACTGTGGCCTATAATATGTGTATAAATTTTTTGCTCAATTGAATAAAGCGTTTAGATGCTATCGCACTTTTAAGATTTTGGTCCCATAGACCATAATTCTTTGTGTCCCTGTAAAAAAACTATTAGTGCTAGATTCACCAAAATCTATAGGGTTCGTACTATGGTGACTTACAATATACGCACCAACTTTCAGCTTATTTGAACAAAGCGTTTAGACGCTAGCGTGTTCACTCACAGACATACACACACACATACATACACACACACACATACATACATCATCGTAAAAATAGTGAAAACGGACTCAGGGGACCTCGAAACGTAAAGAAACATCAAAATCTCGAATTCGGATTTTTGACATGATTACAATACTTTCCTCACTATAGTGTTCGGAAAGTAAAAAAAAAAAAAAAAAAAAAAAAAATATGTGCAGCCGTTTTTAAAGGAACGCACCTGTTAGACCTCAAATTGGCGTACTTATACAGTATGCCCATCAATTTACATGAGCTAACCAACAATTATATACGAAAGGGCCTCTAATGTGTTTATATCAACTTTGAAAAAAAAAAAATAATAATCGTTAGAGACGTTTTTGAAATAAGGACTTACGGTCTTACTTTCGGTTTCGTATGCCCTTTTTCCAGTTTTTCAATTTTCGCCAAAAGTTTAAAAATATTATCTGTGCACTAGACTTGTCTCAATGAAATTTCGTCGTTCTAACTTTATTCGTTTGGGAAATATGATTGTCAAAAGATTCCCCCCCCCCCCACACACATATACTGACCAACTGCCAAAAACCACATTTTTTGGACCGATGCGACCTCAAAACATATAAATCAGTTGAAAATTCGACATCAAATTTTTGGTCCAAATACAATACTTCCACTACATCAGGGAATTTCATGTAAAGTCAGGGAATTTGACAAATTTTGTGGAAATAAGCCCTATTTGAGAGTTTGTTATTGTAAATTGTTAAACTGTTCACTAATTTTGTGAATTTTTTGTTGGAAATAAACAGCGTGAGTCAGGGAAATGTCAGCGAATTTGGAAAAGTTCTAATGCTGGCCACCCTGGAAAATTTGTCCTATACTCAGGGCCCGAATTAGCCGAATTGGGGGGCCGGGGCAAAAACTTCTTAGGGGCCCCCTCTGCTTCACTACTTGGGCAAAAACTTCTTTTGGGGCCCCCTCTGCTTCCCTACTTCAGTAATGAAGAACCGAACTTTATGGAGGTATTTAAATTTTTCACCTCATTATAGATATACAGTCGGCTGCAAAATTATTCGAGCACTAGCAATAATCCTTGCAAAAAAAAGTACGCTTAATACAGCTTTGTTAAATAAATCCTTGTCGAGTCATGTTCTTAATCAGTTTAAGAACATGATTCGATAAGGATTTACTTAGCAAAACAGTCTTAAGTGTACTTTTTAAATATAGGAATTATTGGCTAGTGCTCGAATAATTTTGCAGTCGACTGTATAACAAAAAAATTGACTTGAACCTAAAATACCTATAAAGTCCCCCCCCCTCCCCCAATGGTCAGACGAAATATCATTCTATCCATTTTATTTCTGATTGTTAACTTTGTCATCTAGCTGCAAAAAATCCATATCCTTGCTGATATTAGGGCGGAATTCAGCTAAATTTTTGCAATTACGATGGCTCAATTAAGCCGGATTTTATTCTATATTGATATTTTGTTTAAAAAAAGTTCATTGAAGAAGGAAACGTAAAATAAACTTTCTATTCAATTTGGGGGCCCGGGGCAACTGCCCCGTATGCCCCTGCCTTAGTCAGGCTCTGCCTATACTGCCATGTTAACTTTTAGAAAAAATGAAATCAAAGCACAGCTTGTTGAGTGATTAATCCCCAAATGCAAACAGCATCAATATATGTCAAGGTTCAACTAAATAAGAAATTTGGTTAAATTTGGTTCGTTGGTTTGTGGTATACAATGACCACAAAATTTGCGATGCTCATATACAGACAGAAACGCAGATAGAGAGATATCAGGTAATTTCTGAAAATAGTCAAATCTTGTTCAGGACATCTCAAAATATGTAAATCCATCAAAATCTTGAGCTCGAAAAATTTCACGAATCCAATTAAGAAGTAAATAATCTGGTGTGTCACTCACACGACTTTCTCTTACCCTGAAATTTAATACTATAAATACAGGTTGCATATTAAAAGGTAAGATAACGAGTACTGTTATGTAAACCTGTATTAAACAATTCATATTAGGCTTCTGAAGAGTTTTATAGGGTAATTAGTTCTGTGTGAGGGGGGGGGGGGCTACCGCCCCCTCAACCCCCCGTTTCTTTATTGCACCTATATTTATATAAAATTTAATTCGGTTATTAAAAAATAATTCTGTTTTTAAAAAGTTATTTATTAAAATTATTATTTAAAAAAAATTATCTTTTATGATAATGCAGACGATTTCCATATTAGAGAAGTAGTATAACACCAAATATCCAAAAAAAGTCCATTTTATTCTCAATAAGAGCTTCTAGAACGAACAACAGTCTGTTGATATCTGGGTAATTCCATGTCAAATCAACACAGCTAAAAACCTGACTCCCTCAGATTTTTATGAAACTGGGCTCATTTATTTGTTCTACAAAGAAATGAATGTATACTAATTAATAAGCCCTACCTCTTAGTTTTATTATATCCAAGGCTACAAAAATTGGCAAAAATTACAATTTTTCAACTACTACAAATGTACCTATATTTTGTTTTCTTATTAACTTAGAGATATGAGATTGGTATCATTAGAAAGCGTATAATACAGGCTTTCAAATGATATATCACATGGCTGCTTTCTATACTTTTGTAAACCGTGCACTTAATATTTGTTCAAATCCTATTTTATTAAAATCTGAAATTAAATACCTGAAAACCATTGCAATTAACAGAGGTTATGACCCTTCCATTATAGACAAAGCTATCCAAAAATTACAACTCCCTCGTATTTCGTCTACTAAATCAGTCTCTTCTAATATCAGTATTGTCTTACCCTATTTTCCTAAATCCAGTCAAACCATAGCTCAAATTCTCAAACAATATGATTTTAAAATAATATTTTCGCCTTCCAATAAACTCACCTTTTCTCAGTTAAAAGATCCCATTGATATGCATAATTCTTAGGGCATTTATAGTATTTCCTGTCAGTGTGGTTTATCCTATATTGGCCAAACTAAACGCAGTCTTAAATTTGAACATATGAATTACGTCCGCAAACAAGAAACCAATAAATTGGCTCTTTCTAAACATTGCTGGGAGGAAAATCATAATTTTAAATTTAATTCAGCTAAAATAATTTGCAGACCTAAATCCATTCATGAACTCGATTTCTTTGAAGCTTTTCATATTTATAAAAATTTTAAAAACCTTGTAAATTGTGATTTCGCTGTTCCCTATTTGTCTGACTGTTGGAAATTTTATATTGGGTCCACATTTTCCTAATTTTTCTATTGTTTACGCAGCTAACTTTCCTAAATTCTTATTGGCCACTCTCCCCACCTTTCCCGTAATCCTATTGGTTGAACTAAAACCGGCCCCTCTCCTATATATACGAGCACTTCTCCTGACTCAGAATCCTTTTTGCACTGAAGACGGTACGCTTTAGGCTACCGAAACAGCTATATGCATTTGCAATATTTTTCTTTGGTGTTTCTGACGTAGTAGTTTATTCGGGTTTTAATATTCCAGCGCCAAGTCTCCTGTTTTTATATATTACATGCTATATATTTTTAAAAAAATTCATTTTAAGGTCAAGCATTTGGATCTTTGAACCTCAATACCTCAAAAAATGCATATTTAATTTCTTTTAAAAACTATATATTATTTTTACTTTTATTATCTATAATTATTGTAAATTTCGACATGGGACGGCCATGGGATGCTGAGTTATAAATTAAAATGCAAACCACCATCAGTATTTTCATATTAAAATAACGTGTCTTCATATTTTGTTCCCTAATTAACTTAGAGATATAAGATTGGTATCATTAGAAATCTTATAATACAGACTTTTAAATGATATATCACATGTATATATTTTTAAAATTTTTCATTTTAAGGCCAAACATTTTAACCTTTGACCTTCAATATCTCAAAAAGTATATATTTAATTTTCTTTTAAAATTATGGTATAACTTCAATATAACCCCACAACGATATTTGGCGATTTTTCTTTGGCGTCGTTTTGAACGATAACGATGTCGTTCTGGACTGTTTGCGATATAATATGGCAGCCTATATCTTATTTATTTTGGATTTATGATTTTATGTTTTATGATCTAGATTATGATTTTTAGATTTATGATGTAGCCATAATCGCCAACAAAAAATCCCCAAATATCGTTGTGGGGTAATACTGAAGTTGTTCCAAAAATATATGTTATAACACATAATTCTTAAAAGAAAATTAAATATATACTTTTTGAGATATTGAAGGTCAAAAGTTAAAATATTTAACCTAATTATTATTATTATTATTTTAATATATACATGTGATATATCATTTAACCCTTTCAGTCGCAGTGTTCCCGCTGATGGAACACCTAATTTTAATTCTCAAGTGGAAAAACTCATCCCGGAAAATTTTCAGCAAAAATTTACATTTATAACATAGCAGAAAAAGCCCCCCCCCCTTTTTTTTAACCTGAAAATTTAAAATTTCTTTTATTTTAATTTTGTTCGTAAATTCCGGTGGCAGTGTAATTTAAATGATCCGAATTACCCTGCGCCGCAAAGGGTTAAAAGCCTGTATTATAAGCTTTCTAATAATACCAATCTTAAATCTCTAAGTTAATTAGGGAACAAAATATGGGTACATTTGTAGTAGAAGAATTTTGAAAATTTGACATTTTTTAACTATTTTTGCAGCAATGTATATCTAAAAAAAAAAAAGAGAGATAGGGACTTATTAATTGGTATATATTAATTTCTCAATAGAACAAATAAATGAGCCCAATTTCATAAAAATCTGAGGGTGTCAGATTAAAAATGCAGGTTTTTTGGGTTGATTTGACATTGAATGACCCATCTACAAAAGTAGAAGAAAGCCCACAGATTTGCACAAGAGAATTCCTGCATATGCAGAAACAAGGCTTTCTGAAATGTCAGAAAATTTTCTGAATGAACTTTCACGGTTGATAAATAAATTTCTAAATTAAATAAAAATTTTTTGGTCTATTGGAGTTGTACCATGAATATTAATGTCACTTGATATAGCTGTGTTTACAGACTCGGTGACTTTGCCAACGAATGTTATGTGAGAAACGCCTAGCTGGTAATCAGCCAGGGTAGCTCAATGGTTTGAGCATCCGCACGTAAAGCGGAAGGCCCGGGTTCGATTCCTGGCTTTGGTATTTTTCACATAGTTGGTATAAAAATCAGCCTTCCACACCAAAATTTTCTACATGAACTTTCACGGTTGATAAATAAATTTCTAAATTAAGAGGGGACAATACCTAATCTCGCCGGCAGCCTTCGCCCATGTTATTCTATGGGAAAATTTGTTGCGACAATTACACATTACCTAATGAATATTTTTTAATTCTGTTTTCGCAGTCAGAAAATTCATAACCGTTAAATGAGTACTCCTTTTTGAAAAATTCATTTTTTTTAATTTTTACATTTTAATTTTGAGTTCAAAAATGCGATTTTTCACAAAATGCATTTTTCTCATTTTCTAGTCGCAAAATGAAATACTAAAATTTTAAAAAATCAATTTTTGGAAAAGAAGTACTCATTTAACGCTTATGAATTTTCTAAATGTGAAAACAGAATTGAAAAATATTCATTAGGTAATGAGTAATTATGTGAACAAATTTTCCCATTGAATAACATGGGCGAAGGCTGCCGGCAAGATTAGGTATTGTCCGCTCTTAAATGTCTTTGCACATTTGTTGCTTTTAGAGATGATTTAACCCTTAAATGTTTATTGGTTCTGCACTGAAACCAAACATTTACAATTTTTTATGCAACAATTTTTTTTAATATTTTTTCCTTGTTTTTTAATCAAATTTTAAACTTTTGTTCTTCTCTGTTCTCTGAAATTTCTGATCAGTTCTCTGATCTACTCTGAAATTAAACAAATGATGTTTTATTCAAAGCCAAATGCAGAAGTCACTTTGAATTTCTCAGTAGTTGTTGCTTTAATGATGCACTCATGACTCTTTTTTTTTTTTTTTTTTTCACTTGATGAAGGGCCTTGCCATTTATTTGGATCTGAAACAACTGTTGTGAATTTTTGAAATTTATAATGTTTACTATTTATTAAATTAATTATTATTGAAATTTAATCAGGTTAATAAATAAATGTTTTAAACTGAAGATTGCTATTTTTTTTTTCTTTTTACATACCAATGAGTTTTTGAAATTAGTTTTGGAATTTTCAGAAGAAAATTATAAGGGTTCATTAAAGGGTTAAACATCTCTTTTGGGAACAGATATAAAAATCTGTCACAAGAGTAAGTAAAAAGATTTTCGGATGTCAATAAGAGAAATTGAATTCTACAACAGGAATTTCCAGATATACAAAACTAACCTCAGGATGTAACAATCAGTGGCAAGGTTTTGGTTTAGGGCAGTGGTTCTCTGACTTCCCTCCTCATCTCTCCTCTCCTTGTATCAATTTCAGGTGGCTCTTGGTCATTACAAGCGATACTGTTCACTAAGATCTTAACTGCTTTGCTTTTATAATGGCATAGAAATCACTAAGATCTTAACTGCTTTGCTTTTATAATGGCATAGAAATAATATTTAGAATTCGCTAATTTGGATTAATTTTCAAAATCTTTTATAATGTTTACTTTCTGGTGGACTTTTGTAAGGGATGTAACTTGTCACTTTTTATGTCATTAAAATGTTCTTTTAGTTTAGTTTTATTTTTATTTTAGTCATGCCAATGCATTCACCTCCTCCTTTTATACAGGGTTGCCAAAAAAGAAATATAACAAAAATAGTTGCTTTAGTAGCCTAGAAACATTAAAATAGTTGCCTACATAGTAATCTAGTGACCAAAATACTAGCTTAAATATCACATGCTAACGATCATTAAAGGATAAGAACCATACGCATTTTCTTACTATTCAACATAAATATACCAATAATAAAAAAAAATTAGGCAATGAGTCATTGTGGCTGTGGTGTATTTAAGCCAACACAAAACACTGATATTCACAATTGAATATTGCAATTGTAAATTTTTTATTTGTCTAGAATAATATTTTAAAAAGTCTTAGCCCCCCCCCCCTCCCCGAAAAAAAAAAAAAAAAAAAAAAAAAAAAAAGTTAAGTTCTGGATCCGCCACTGCATTGTGGAAAATTTTATGGGATTTGGTTGTTGAAAAGATTAAGTATTGTCTGCTCTTAGGAGTTTATGTTTTTCTTTGCTGTATTCTTCCTTTTCTGATTTACTAAAAGAGTTTTCTTTTATAATTTTGTTATTTTTTCTTACATGAAATCAGGGTGAGGAAGGACATAACAGGTCACAGGAGTGTACTAGTAATCATTTGCAATAAGCACATTGGCCAGCTTAATAGCTACATATGTCATGTCTGGTGCCATTTCTACAATCTCATTGGATGTTCTATCTGTTTCAAGGTCAGCATCAGGGATATACCATACTTTAAGGTGGCAAAAAAAAAAAAAAAATAAAAGGTGAAAAGATTAAGATATGGGATTGTTTATAAAATGCATAGAAAATATTTCTTTATGAAAGATTTTCTTGATATTTCTGGAAGAATTTTGAAAAAGGTGAAAAATAGTCTCCCAATAGTTGCCTTTTTGTGAAAATAGTTGCTCTTTCAAGCTTTTTGGGTCAAACAAGTTGCCATAGTCTCCTCAGGTTGAAAATAGTCGCAAATAGTTGCCTTTTAGTAGCCTGTGGCAACCCTGTTTTATAAATTTCTGTAGTTTCAGATTTGTCTTGGTCTTTTTCTTTTCTAATTCTTTGGAAAATATTTTTACTGGGTTTGATTAGTATGTTGATTTCCAATTTTGCTGTTTCTGTTTATCAGTAGCCCCTTCATTATGTAGAACAGAAAAGGTTATTTTTGTTTTTGTGCATTGTCCGTGTGGATTTTCTATAGGATTTAATTTTTTGTTTCTCTTTTTCTAAAGCTTAATTTTTTCTTTTATTAGTGTTTCATCCCCCCCCCCCCCCTTCACCTTGTCATGGTGGAAGGCTTGCATGATCTAGCAACCCAGAGAGTTATGCCGGTGGTAAGCTACTGGTAGAGCCTCCCATGCCAGACAGGTCTTTGTTGAGTAGCAGCCAGACTAAGAAAGATACCTAGGAGCAGGGTTTAAACTGCCATTAGTTTTTTTAGCATTTTGCTAAAAGGTATCATATTTTGCTAAAACAAGTCAGTCAGAATTTCGCTAAAAAGCTAAAACTGGATAACTGTATAAAATATCTCTATAAAATAATTCAGATTTTTTTTTTTTTTTTTTTGCAATATTTGCAGGCAAAATCTAAGAAAGGACTGAAATTGTTGGGAATCCTTATTTATATAGTAATTTGGATTTATTTTTTAATTTCAATGATTGAATTTAAATGCAAAAATGTTTAAAAGTATGTCAGAATTCAGAATTTGATTCATAGAAGCATGCTTAGCACTAGTATTTCACGATTATCTACCACTACACTTGATTTTTAAATTGCTTTTTCATTTTACACATATGATATGAATACCTCTTTTTCTATTGATAAAATCAAAACATAGTTTCCCTGATTCATATTTTTAAAGTCACAAATATGGATGCTTGGTTAAAATCATCCATGAACAAAAGAATAGAAAACAAAACTGAGGATAACAAAGCTAAGTAAAAGAAATCAATGGTATCCAAAGAATTAACTTTCGAAAAAGCTAAAATAGTGCTTGCCTATTTTTGCTAAAATGCTAAAGTAATTTTTTTGCCAGGTTAAACCCTGTCTAGCAGAAGGAAAACTCCGATCAAAACTCACACTCAGCATCTGTTCTCCATGTTAGGAGTGGGTGACCACGAGCTAAGACAGTCTTCTACCTTCACAGTGTTCAGATCCCTTAGATCAACAGAAGCTGCATCTCACCTCCTCCTACAGGGTTGCAACACAAATCAGGAGAAGAAATTCCCCGAGTTTTACCGGTCTCCAAGTAAAATACACCCCGTGACAAAAAGATAGGTACAAAGGGTTTTTTCTTTTATTTTTCATAAAATAGCATTATCTAAATTGTGCTTATCATTTATTATTATCATAAAATAACACTATTCCCGTACTACTTTTTGTTTTAAGACTCATTTAGAAAAATTCTAAGACTAAAATTTTTCTAATTTAAGACTACACACCACGACAAAAAGATAGGAACAAAGGTTCTTTTTTCAATTTTTGAATATGATTATTTTGAAAATGAATATTTTGAATAGGATTCAAATATTTAATATGTTTTTGATATATTTTGTTATAATAATAAATGATCAGCACAATTTAGATAATGATATTTTATGAAAAATTAAAAAAAACCCTTTCTTCCTATCTTAAATTAGAAAAATTTTAGTCTTAAAACAAAAATGAGTCCAGGAATAGTGTTATTTTATGGAAAATGAAAGAAAAAACCCTTTGCACCTATCTTTTTGTCGCGGGGTCTAGATGACACACAATCATGCAGCATTAGAATCTAACATGTTTACAAGTCAACTGAACATATTTAGAGTTTATTAATTTTATTAACTTACTATAAGTAGTTGGGGAAAACAACATAATTAATTTATTACAAAGCACTAAAATTTTAAAAAATATTTGATTATGAAAAAATTTTCCGATGTTTTTCTAAAAAAATTTTAAAATTCCCTGAATTTTCCCTGTTTTTGAAATAAATTTTGAAATTCCCTAAATTTTCCCTGTTTTTGAAATAAATTTTGAAATTCCCTGAGTTTTCCCCATTTTTTTTATAGATTTTCAAATTCCCTGAGTTTTCCAGGTATCGTAGCAACCTTGTCCTATGACTTCAAAAGCTTATTTATTAAATTTTTCTTTTGTTAGTGTTTCATTTGAACAAGTATCAATTTCATGTTTTATGTAAGATTGAATTGCAACTATTTGATACCTATAAGGTATTTTACATCTACCATTAAGGAGTTACATGGATTTTGAAGGCTTAAAATAGCTTATTTTCTCTGATTATATATATATATATATATATATATATATAACAATAATGATCTATTAAGCATAGTAGAAGCCAAGCAACAGATACAAGATCACTGAAACACCAATGACCACCAAGATTAAAAATTTCTTTGAGAAGTTCAGAAAAATGAAATTTTTTATTTATTTTTTTATCAGTGGATGAAATACACAAATTTCAAGAAACCAGATTTATTAATTAACAACCTGCAAAACAAACGAATCAAGAAACTATCTCAACAAATCTTAACTTAAAACCATAAACTATATCAAAATTTATGGAAAAATAATTTAAGAAACTTAAGTTAGGTAGGAAGGAGGCAGGGAGGCAAGACTTGTGACTTGCCTGTGGGGTTAAACTAGTTATATATATATATATATATAAATATAATAAATAAAAATATAAAATTTTGAGCCTATAAAAAAGCACCATTTAAACACTGTTTTTCATAAAATTTTCATTAAAAGAAGAATTAGAAAATTCAGCTGGTGGGTTCTGGTTTCCAGAGACTGTTCAGAAAAATGGTGGACACAATTTCTCAAAAACTACTGCACCACTCTTATTTCAATTTTGCATACTTCTTCAAAAGATTTTTTTTTTTTTAATTGAAATTTGAATTTTTAGCAGAGTTTCATGTGAAATAAGAACTGTACAATTTTCAACACATTTTACTACACATACAGCCTTTTAAAAATATTTGTAAATGAAAAAAAGAAAAACCTTTCATTTCCCTATGATCGGTGCATTATTTTTTTGAGAAATTGCATCCAACACTTTTCTGAAAACCAGAACCCACCGGCTAAAGTTTCCTAATTTTTAAATGAGAATTTTATAAAATATTGTTAAAATGGAACTCTTTTACATGCACAATATTTTGAATAGAAAATTTATCATACTTAAAAAAAAAAGACAGAAAACATGTTTTTTCTAGCCTTTAAAAAACCCGTGTAACCCCTTAAAAATTTCATTACTATTATTTCCCTAACAGCACACTTATCCATAGTAGATCCTGAGAATGTCCCTTAGACGTACTTTCATCCACAGGATATCCTGAGAATGTCTTGTGGATGAGATGTGCTGTTAGAGTTGCATTTCCATTGGAAGTAGTTTTAAGACCTAAATTACTGTTTTTTATTATTATAACATTAAAGAGATTTAGGGTATTATTAAATTTTTGTTTCCAGAGTAAATTTTGTATTTCCATCAATAGACTTATCTCTGATGACAAAAACATCATCTATACTTCCATATCAATATTATATTAAACTTACAGTACCTTCAATTTATTTTTAAGCAATTTCTTTGATTATTTTTTTTTTGCAATTATTATTATTATTATTTTGTTAATTATTTCATTAATTTCCTTCATGTCTATAGAGGATATAAATGTGTTGTGTCGTCCAGTTGCAAAACCGACCAACTCCTTCAAATTGAAAAATACATTTTTTGAGTTTTTTAAGTTCTGGAAACAAGAAACCATGCCAAAAGTGATCCATTCTTATATTATTTGTGTTTGAAAATTTTGATACACTGCAAAAACAATCAGATCCTAAGATTGGTGAATTTCAAAACCAGTCATCTCCATATTTGCAAGATCATGTTTCTGTTTCACACGACTACAGCAGAATACTTATTGGTTAGGTTAGTGTTATCATGTTTTCTCTCACCCATGACTGTGCTTTCTTGGTGCACACAAAGTTTCTAATAACTGAATTTTATGTTTCCTTCGACTATGGAGAAGTTTGTAGAAGAAATATCTTCTAAACAATCAAAGAAGAGAAAAAATGACCCTGTGTCATGGAAAAGGGACAAAAGCAAAGTTTAAAGATAATGTACTATCACTTTATAATAACATAATATTAATTCATAACATAATAGCATCGTAGTTAGCTTATTATAATTAATTAATCATATTTCATTATTTTAATAACATACCCATGATAATCCAGCAGGTTATAGCAATGTGTCTAAGTAAGTTTTTTTTATATCTAAAAAGGATTTCCCATTCTACTAAAGAATACCTTGTGATTAATGAATTTGGGACCATTTGTGATACAATTTCATAATTTTCTAGAGTTATTTTTACTTTCTTCTATTTTCAAAGAAGAAAGTATCAGATTCGTCAAAATTTTCGACTTCCGGTTTTCGACGGATTTACACGCTTTGACAGGTCTAGAACACGATTTTACCATTTTTAGAAAATGTCAGTTCTGTCCATTTGTCTGTGTGTATGTGACAAAAATTTTGTAGCAACTGTATCTCCGGAACTAATGCTCAGAATCAGTGGCGGATTTAAGGGGGGGGGGGGGGGCTAGGGGGCTGAAGCCCCCCCCAAAACACTGACATTCACAATTGAATATTGCAATTGTAAATTTTTTATTGGTCTAGAATAACACTTTGAAAAATCTTAGCCCCCCCCAAAAGTCAAGTTCTGGATCCGCCACTGCTCAGAATTGTATACAAATTTATATGTAGATGCACCTTGACCTAAACTAGTGTTTATCAACTTTCGGTGTTAACTGTTCAACAGTTGGCGCTGCTATACAGTGATATATGCAATTTAAGGGGAGGCTATATCTCAGGTTCTATTGTATAAAATCAAACAAAACTTGATATGTAAAAATGTCATTATGAGACAATTTGCTGATTCAATTTGAATGCTTATCGGACAATAGATGGCGCTACCATATAGCAATTTCTGCAATTTAAGGGAAGGCTATATCTCAGGAACTGCTGCACAGAATCGCATATAAATTTATATGTAGATTCACCTTGACCTAAACTAGTGTTTATCAACTTTCGGTGTCAACCCCTTAACAGGTGGCGCTGCTATACAGCAATTTCTGCAATTTAAGGAAAGGCTATATCCCAGGTTCTATTGCATATAATAAAACAAAACTTGACATGTGAGAAGGCCATTATCAGACATTAGTTGCATTCATCATGTTAGATAATTTTAATAAATAATAGTTTTAATAAATTATTTGCCCTTAGTGACTTTGTATAGGAAAATATAGAAAAAAGTCTTGTGGTGGCCACAATATACTAGTTTGTTATGGATATCAGTTATTTTTTAACAGATTTTATAATTTTTATCAAATAACATAAATCAGTTATTTTAAAATAAAACTTAATTGAATAAAACATTTTGTGTATTTGCAACCCCAAAAGATCCAACATTCACATTAAATTGAGTGGAAATTAAGTTGAGGTTTGTAGCAAAACCAGCCAACTCCAAAATAAGTTGAAAAGGTGATGACATCCAAAATAAAAACTTAAATAACCCCCTCCATTCACATGCCCCTGCCACCTTCTTTCGAGTTTTCAAACATACTGCCCTAACGATTATAAAACTAAAAGGTTTTGGTACCTACCTTATTTTGGTTAAGTGTGACAAAATATCAGCTTTTTCTCAAGATTTCCTTTTTTGGAGATGGCCATTTTTGCAATTAGGTGGCACAAATTTACTACGTCAAAACTTACTATTATAGCATTAGGTTTAATTTCTTGGTTGGTTGGGTTTTACGTCGCACTAGTGCTGCGCAGATGGGCAATTGGCGACGGTCTGGGACACACCCCTAGAGGTGGTCTGGAGACATGCCATCACAATTTTGATCCTCCACAGAAGGGATGGCTCTCCCGCTTCAGTGACCCCCAGAGGTATAATTTTTGATGGGAACATGGAGGACATTGCAGCCACGACAGATTTTACATGCACCAGCCACCATTAGTGTACACGACGGTCTTTGGCCGGCTCGAGTACCGAACCCGCAATCTTCCAATTACGAGGCCGACGCTCTACCAACTGGGCTACCGCGGCCCGTTTAATTTCTTGGAAATTATTTTTTATAGAATTTTCAAGACTATAAAATAGACTTTCTTTTATTAACAATAGATCTAAATTAAGTTGCTTTTTTATGATCTATATATTTACCAAACATTCAGGCTATGTTAGGAACATGAATTTTTATTTGTGGTTTAATGTTAATAGGCCTATTTCCTGCCTTTATGAGTCGAATTAATTTTTTTTTTTTTTTGATAGGTTTCTTTTCTATTTTAGTGACACCTATGTCTTGTATGGTGTTTTCCACTTTTTCATTATATTATGTTTTTTTAAAAATTGCAATTTTTCCAGTGTTATTGGTAAGGATCTAAGCAATATGATTGTTCTTTTGTAAATTTTGGAAAGTTTTTCTGTCTTCTTTATTGAAAATATCAGTTTTAATTTTCTTAAGTATTTCTTTTCATCAAAATGAAATACTTAATTGCTTTCTTGATGTCGCAAATGTAAAAATATCGTAAACATTCTCAATTCTGTGGGATTTAATGGCAAAAATCTTATTGTGCATGAGAAATACTCTTTACCCATACCTTTAAACCTAGTAAAAATTTTGAAATAGTTAGATTTAAATTTAAGTTGGATACAGGATTAAGCTAAATCTCTGCCAGTGTCTTTGGATTATGTCCAGCCATTTTTAAGTGATAATTGGATTAAAAAAAAAAAAACATCCATCCATACTATTCTGAGGAGATTTTGACATCCATCCTTCATGTTTAAAATGTAAACATATGACATAGGCTTTCAATTCTATGCAATTTACAGATAAATGTTTTATTTTATTATAATGTTTTTGTTACAGATACTCTATGGATGAGCATAGGGGAGCATGGACACCCAGACCACC
The DNA here is from genome assembly GCA_963930645.1 of Salticus scenicus. Lineage (NCBI taxonomy): Eukaryota > Metazoa > Arthropoda > Arachnida > Araneae > Salticidae > Salticus > Salticus scenicus. The sequence goes on from OZ005652.1 coordinate 7,840,599, forward strand.
CTGCTTGGCTACACAAATGTATTGATTGTTTCAAAATTTTCAGTAGATTTAGAGATAAGGGTAAAACACATTTAAGCATGCACAATAAGACTTTGTATACCCCATAGGAAAAAAAAAAAAAAAAAAATGCAATGTCTTTATGTTTCAGACATGAAGAAAGTCAAATTATAAAAAGTTTTGTGAAGAGTCTGATTTTAAAAAAGACAAAATTTATGAATGGATCCGAATTTGTCCTAAACAGATCCCCAGATTATATATCATTATATGTGTTTTCCTTTACCTGCGGCTTATTTCTGTCGAGCTATCTAAATGATAGACCAGATGTTTCTGCCTAAAGGTTTTCTGAGTGAGTATTGCGGTTGTCGGCCTGGATAGCTCAATTGGTACAGCCTTGACCTTGTAAGTCAAAGATCCGGGGTTCGACTCCCGGTCCAGGCATTATTTTCACTCAGTCGGGGAAAAAAAAAAAAATCATTATATATATCATTAGTCTATCAAGAGTTAATTTAATGTCAATTTACAGCACCTTCCAAAATGAATTATTAAAAAATAACATTTTAACAAAATTTTCTCTAACCTTTTTATAACTATATCAAGTAATGATGGAAAATTTGCTACTTTTCTATTATATGATCACTGCTTGGTGTGATTGGGAGGTTCTTTTTACAGCTCTTGCAGTAAAACATCAAATTCTGTTCAAAACAATTAGAGGCTACCTTATAAAGTCCTTCTGGCTCAGTCAAAAGAGTGAGTTGTTTTCTTTTTTCACATCAAGTGCCATGATTTTGAAGCAAGTTGCCCAGAGAACTCATCCAAGATATTGGATAGAAAAGTCCACTGTCCAACTTAAGTTTGAATTAATTCAGTGTTTTAAAAGTTATCATGACGACCAATTTTCAAGTGGCCACCACTTAAACACAAAATAGCGGAAAAAATTGTCGAGCGAACTCACCCAAGATACTTGTAAGATACGTTGACCATTCAATTTTGGTTTCAATTAATTTAGTATTTCAAAAGTTATTGAGACGAGAAATTTTCAAGTAGCCTTTACTTGGAATAAAATCAACAATTAAAAAGGTAAAAAGCACTAATTTTTAAGTTAACAAAATATAAAAACTAGTTCAATGAAACGATTACCCTTTACACTAAACTTAACTTTGGTAAGCAAGTCTGACTTTAATAAACATAAACTAGTATATTGTGGCCATCACAAAACAATCTTTTATATTTTCTTATACAAATTTACACAGTGCAAATTATATAATATTTCCCATGATGCATGCATATAATTTTTGTCTCAAAGAAATACAATACTAAATGCAAAAAGAAAGCCCATTTTGTGCCATATAGACAACATTCAGAAAATGCATTTTATCAGTTTTTTAATGAGGGAAAAAAAAAAAAAAAGATAAATTGTTTCAAATTAACATAAAGGTATTGACAAGTTCTTTTTAAATTACTCACAGTGAAAATTTATGCACATCCACCACATTTCTTTTTTTTTTTTTTTTTTTAAAGGGGGATAATGTTTTTACATATACAAAACTTTTATCCTGTTGAATATTAGTAATACAAATAATATTTTTAATTTCACTATGTTGGTTAAAAATAATCCTCATTGTGTAACATTTATATTAAATTTTTTCCTGTCACCCTATTAAAAACTTTAATAAAACAGGACAACAGCACAACTTATTAACCCCTTGAACTGCAATTTATTTTCAGTCAGCACTGCTCATGCAGACAATTTAATTTTCTCAGTTTTTAGAGGAGGGATTGATATAGAAACTTACGGTTTTGTTGCTCAAATAATTTGTTATTATTAAAAATAATATTTGTTTCACACATTTATATGAATGTTTATCGTCATATCATAGCCTCCTTAACTAGATGCCTGTCGCATAGCTCGGCAACAGTTGAAACGGTAGATAGCGCCACCTAGTACATATTATGGGCCTTTTTTATACCAACCTGTCACCAATAATTTAAAGAAGTGATATGTGATATATATGATCGACGTTTCTTCGATTCTATTCGCCTTTTATATATATCATATTCCACTTTTAAAAGTTTTTGATGGGCTGTTGAATAAAAAAGTTGCGCAATCTGTACCAGGTGGCACTGTCTGCCGCATCAACTGTTGCCTAGTTTCTGAGCTACGCGACAGGCATTTAGTTAAGGAGGCTATGGTTATATATACATATAAGAACATAATTAGTGTCGGGTAATTCATGACGAGCTGGACTCGTCATTTCAGTTCAAAGGGTTAAGCATCAAAAGTTGATAGACACCAATTTATATCAAGGTGCAATTAAATTTAATTTTTTATGAAATTCTGTTTATTAGTTCTCAAGCTAGAGTTAATAGAAAATTTTTGTCACACACAGATAGACCTCTTCTAACAATGGTTAAATGATGAATCAAGACATCTCAAAACATATAAATCCACTGAAAACTGGAAGTTGAACTTCCTCATGAAACCAATACTATTTAGTATACAGATGAAAGTAAAAATGCACATTTTGTACATTTAGAGACGAATATAAGAGTCCATTTAGAGTAGCTATACAGTGGAGCACCTTTTATACGTTTCTCATTTATACGTTTTTCAACTTCGGTCCCAAATCATTCCATTGAATTCTGATGTTAAAATATTTCGTTTATACGACACAAGTAAGTTCTTAATTTCACTTATACATTTTTCTTTTCCCCTCCAAGTTTGAGTTTCATTTCAGGATTTAAAAAAAAAAAAAAAAAAAAAAAAAAAAAAGATGAATGCTTTTTATGTTTTATTCTTATCTTTTCTTAGAAGTATGGTAACAAAGTGTGACCTGCATCGATAGCCTGGGGCAAGAGGGATGTTAGAGAGATTTTCAGAGATAAGCAGTTGGCTACTGGCTTGAATGGTAAGTATACAAGTAACCAGTGACCACTTGAAGACCTCCCACTTTCTCTTTTGTCTTTTAATTGATTCCAGGAATGGGGTATGAAAGGAAAAAAGCCCACAACTTTATAGGCATTTTGTAAACTTGAAGATTTATTACTCACTTCCGTTGGGCGACTTGGAAGATTTTCTTATTTCTTGTCATGTTTATTTGACATTACAGTTGGAGAAACAAGTTTTTTTTCTTTCCTTCCTTTTAATTGTTTGCAAAAATGTCATCTTCGTTTACAGAACGAAACACTTTGTCTTAAAAGGTTAAAATCAAAATCTTGAAAAGAATTTCTGAATTTCTATATTTTTAATTATCATTTAATTTTTATTCTACCTTTTAAATATATTTTAAATTTAATCAAAAATATATCTTATTCGAATAAATGTAAAGGAAATCATGAAAATTGATTAGACTTTTATTATTAATATGACACTTTATTGTGTATTAATGTTAAAACGAATTTTCAGTTGTACGTTTTTTTCAGTTATACATTTTTTAGGAACGGTCTCTTGAAAAATGTGTAAACGGTGCTCCACTGTATTTAGAATATTCCAGCTATAAAACTATAGAATGCTCGTTGCTTGAAATGTACTTAGTAATAGACTACATATAATGCAAAATACAATTTATTATACAATGATGATGTTAAAATACAATATGAAATATATATGGATATGATGTTAAAATACAATATGATAGGAATGAACATTATTACAAAATTAATGGTGGTTTTTACAAAACTGACACAGAGATTTTTTAAAAATTAGCAATGGTTGTTATTTATTTTTTAAAAATAACAATATTCAATGATACATTTAAGGGATGGATCAACCAATCACTGCAGTTTAGAAATAGCATAGAAAAAAATAACTATATGTGTGTTTAACATTTTATTTATTAGGTCAGCAAGAAAGTCATTTTGATTTTCGAGTGTAAAATAAAACTTAATTTTTTCTACCCAAAAAAGGAACTGTTATCAATCAAATGTCTTCCATTCTATTCAATGACATTTTGCCATCTTTATAGTAATTTCATAAATCCATAGAATGTCTGATTCTTATCAGCAAACAACTCAACTAAGTGTAATTTAAGGTCATCATTATTACCAAAATTTTTACCATTTTAAAAGTTTTGTAAACTTTGAAATAAATGACAATCCAATGGTACAATGTAGCAGGGTTCCCACTCTTAAAAAGGAAAAAAATTCAAGGACTTTTCAAGTACTTTTTAAGGCCCATTTGAAAACTTTCAAGGACTATAGGGTAAATCAAAGAACACTAGGCATATGTACAAAACTTTAGTAACTATTTTTATTATTATTATTTTTTTTATAATTAGAATAATAACTTTGCCTGTTTTCACAATACATTTTTGATGGACTGACCAAATTAACTTTTACAAAAGTCAAAAAATGATTACTTTAGGATTTGGAATTGGGATCATTATGATTATTCCAAAGTTCTTAGGTTTGAGTTCTGGTCTGGTCACTTTCTGCTCAAAATTAATGACTAGTCTACCAAACAGGTATGAGATTGGCAAAAAAGACAAATAAGCTGAAAACTATATGCAAAAGCAATGAAATGAGAATTTTATGACAAAATGCATTATATTGGACAATGGAGTGTGTGTGGAGATGGAGATAGTTTTGCCTTGATCAAACATTTGCTAGAGAGGAAAATTCAAGAATTTTCAAGGACTTTACACAAAGTTCAAGTACTTTCAAGGGCCCTTGAAAAAAAAATTAAATTCAAGTACTTCTTAAGGACTTTCAAGGCCCGTGGGAACCCGGCTATATGAAGGATGTGACATCCCTCCCCAACGAAGCTGCAATAATTTTTTAAGTATTGCTAAAAATATCGTGTTGTCATGGTGAAGCACAATTCTTTTATGATTTGCCGATTCTAACCCTTTCTCTTTGGTTGCTTCCTCTAATTTCATAAGTTGTTGGCAGTAAACATCTGAGTCGATATATCACTTGCTTGGAAACAGCTCAAAATATACGCCACCAAATTGATAACAGGAGAAGTAATAAAGTAAGCACTCGTGCTTACTTTATTCGCCTGATGAAGGGTCATGTGTTTTTTCGACCCGAAACAATTGTTGCGAGTTTATTGCATTTTATGGTGTTTATTCAAAGTTTGTAAGTAATATTTTTTACAACGCCAGGTTTTGGTGCTTTTTTATTAACATCAAAAGTGTTTTAATTTGAATTTTTTTTTCTTTTAACAGCAGTGCAGTACTTTCAACTTTGTAACGAGGACTATAAGTGTTCAACGTGACATGTGTCGTGCATGAGAATGGACATCAGACATTGCGTGCTGGGAATTCTCATAATGAAGCTATTTATCTCTTAACAATATCATGATTTTGCTTTTTAAACAATTACCAGCAATAGCCAAAAAAAAATTAAATATTCACTAACTTCTGAAATTACATGCAACACACTACAATCAGATTAATCAGTATTCACAATATGGCAGGGCCCAAAATTTCAACTTAGATTACACTCGCTGAAAAAAAAAAGTTACTCGCCACAAAATAGGATTAACTTACTCTATGACCAGAATTTTTTATTGGAAAAAGAGGAGAAATTACGCAATGTCTTTTATTTTATAAGAAATGAGAAGGCATTCAATTTTGAAAAAGGAGGTCATTTAAGAGGACACAAAATTGAATGAAAATAAATATAAAAACCGATTCATAAGCTACTTTACACAAGTGGTGCAAACATTTTTATCTCAAATGATGAATTTGGATCAATACACCTTAATTTAAATTAATAATACACGGATACGATGTAATAATAATTTTTACAGATGATTTTTATAAGTGTCACTGGACAATAAAGTTTTTTTTTTTTTTTTAGTAATTTTTGCTATTGAAAAAATCCTTTTTTTTTTTTTTTGTATTTTTATTCAATTACACACACACAAAAAAAAAAGGGTAATTTTTTTTTTTTTTTTATTAAAATCATAATCATACAAGAAAAAATAAAATTGACAAATAAAAAAATAATTAATAATCAGCAGATGAAACGATTTGTTTTAACGAACAGTCATTCTTTATCAATATTTTATTAAAGTTCTCACATGTATAACCGAAATTAGTCTTAGTAGTTAATAAATGTTTAAAGTAGGTTCATAAAGGGGATTTGTTTTTCACATGTCTACATTTTGTTCATTGAAGAAAACTGTCGTTTTGTGGGGGTGTTTTTGCCAGGAGGACATAAAATGAATTCAATTAACTTTTGCGTATTTTTGTGAGGTGGTCGTAGTGTTATCATTAAGGTCAATTGTTGGCACTAGGGCTCTAGGCTTGAATAGGATAGTCCTTCGTGGGGTCTTTCTAAGAGGTCCTACCCCATATTTATGCTAGTTTCAGAGAAAACCATGGAAAACTCCTAACGACTAAGCCAACAAGCGCAACCGGGTATCAAACCCAGCACCTCACATATATCAGCTTCGAGGACAGAACCTCTTGTCATTGGTGGACCTATTTTTATGAGGAATATCATTCATGCAAATGTGAGAACACGCGTTAACCCACCACATATCAATTGGAGCACTACCTTCTTAATGATTTCATGACAATTTCAATAGTGATTCTGTGTTCTGGATCAAAGAACCGTACAAATATAGGGAATACTTTTATTTCTTTGTAATTCGAAGAATCTGAATAGAGATAAACCACAATGTGCTTTGGCAAGTTTATTAGAAAGTTGTTCTTTTGGTAACCTAACGCAGAAAAAAGTTAGTGTTCACCGTTCGATACAGTCAACAGTCGATTGAGCTTCCCAGTTTTGCAAAATTTTTGAAATTAAGGACTAAATCCTTCTCATTTGAAAAAGAGTACAGAGGATGAAAAACATAAAAAAGAGGACTCTTTAGTCCTGTAATGTTTTTTTTGTTTAAGAGGACGAAAAAGAAGACTATTTTCTTAAAAAGAGGATGTCTGGTCACCTTACCTAAGATTAACATGATTTTACGTTTTCATATAGATTTTTTTTTCTTTTGATAGCACCGTATACTGTAAGAATTCTATCTACATTTAGACTGAAATTTTACTCGCCAATGGTGAGCTGAAATTTTGCGCCCTGCAATAGGGTATCATCTCTTTCAAATGTGAGAGGATACATTGAATACAGTGCCATCTGTTGATGAAAAATTTAACTATGATTTTTTTTCTCACTTTTATAAAAAAATCTTATGCTCTTCTGTGCATTTCAAGTGAAAACTGCATAGTACTACAGTTAATACCTTTTAAATAATGCATTTTTTCCCCTGTGACTTCTGGTTCCCCCACTATTTTGTAAATAAATTTTGCATAGCTAATAAATTCCAATAAAAGAATGGCTGTAGTATAATTTAAACTCTTTGTTTCTTCATTAATATATTTTTTAAAATGCCTTCGCTTTAAAATGACACTTAAAAATACTTTCAAATGAAAAGGAAATATAAATCCTTCTTGACATGCAATAAGAATCTTAAATTAAAAAATACAAATACATAAATAAATAAAAATAAATAAACTGTTTTCTTTTCTTTCTCTGTTTCTTTCTTTCTTTCTTTTTTTTTTTTTTTAAACATTACTTAAACAGCACATTTTTTTTCCCTAAAAAAAAAAAAAAAAAAAAAAAAAAAAGAGGGGTGGGGCATAAAAATTGCACCATAAAAACTAATTTAAAAACATAGTATATATATTTTTATAAAAAAATGGATAATGATAATTTTTACTGTAGATTTTCTCTCAAAAACATAATAAAAACACTATAGGTTGGAGAATCAATTTACAACATTAAATTTTAACTAGAATAAAGATAGGATCAGGTCAAACATGAAACTTGACCTTTTGTGGCATAAAAGACCAATACTGTACTTCTGAGCTAAACCAATCAACATCTGAGCAGCACTATTGATTCATTGCAGTGGCACATCTAAGGGGGGGGGGGGCTAGGGGGCTCCAAAAGTACTGACATTCACAACTGAATATTACAATTGTAAACTTTTCATTAATCTGGAATAACATCTTAAAAAATCTTAGTCCTCCCCCCTCCCCAAAAGTTAAGTTCTGGATCCGCCACTGATTCATCAAAAGTTAAAAATAATAATCTTTTCTTAAAATAATGATAATTAAACTTCAATCCTCAGCTTCTACCATCATCATCTGTCGGATACTATTTGTTCGGAGGAAAGTTAATAAGTTGGTTGGTTAGGTTTTTACGTCGCACTAGTGCTGCACAGATGGGCAATTGGCGACGGTCTGGGACACACCCCTAGAGGTGGTCCGGAGACATACCATCACAATTTTGATCCTCCACGGAAGGGATGGCTCTCCCGCTTTGGTGACCCCCAGAAGTATAATTTTTGATGGGAACATAGAGGACATTGCGGCCACGACAGATTTTATGTGCACCAGCCACCATTAGTCTACACGACAGTCTTTGGCTGGCTCAAGTACCGAACCCGCAATCTTCCAATTATGAGGCCGGCTCTCTACCGACTGGGCTACTGCAGCCCGGAAAGTTAATAAGATGGTATTGGTTTAGAGATCAACAATTCATTCAGGAGTCGAGCGTTGGAGCATTATGACAAACAACCAGGTTGGATTCCTGGCTAGGCCCTTTTACGGATATTAAAATTAAATAGATCATTTCTTATAAAATACGTAGTTGACATCAGGTCAAATTTATACAGGTTGAGGTAAAAGTTTCTGACACATCTTAAACTTTCATAAAAAATCAAACGAGTAACATACTAGTGTGGAGTTTGCACTATAATTAATCTTATGGTCAAAATTTTGGTCTAAGACAGGGGAGGAGGGGGAGAAGGCATTTCTAATAATTTTATAGATGGTACTACTTGTCCTTTGTTATATATATATATATCGGTGAATTTCATTGTGGCTTCGTGGTTTCATTGTTGTTCATCTGCTTTGAAATTTGCATTTTTATATCCATATGGTTCCTGTTCTGGTTGTGGCAGGCTGGGGGAGTGTTGCCGGCATAAAACTAGTGTAACCCCACAGGCAAGTCACAAGTCTTGCCGCCTGCCTCCTTCTTCCTATCTTGTGTTTCTTAGGTTGTTTTTTCATTAATTTTGATAAGTTTATGGTTTTAAGTTAAGATTTGTTGTTTTACTTTATTGATTCGTTTGTTTTGCAGGCTGCTAATTAATAGATCTGGTTTCTTTACATTAGTGTATTTCATCCACTGATGATTTTTTTTTTTTTTTTTATCTTATTGGTCATTGGTGTTTCAGAGATCTTCTATCTGTTGCTTGGCTTCTACTATGCTTAATAGATCATCTTTATTATATATATATATATATATATATATAATAAAGATGATCTATTAAGCATAGTAGAAGCCAAGCAACAGATACAAGATCACTGAAACACCAATGACCAATAAGATTAAAAAAAAAATTATCAGTGGATGAAATACACTAATGTAAAGAAACCAGATTTATTAATTAACAGTCTGCAAAACAAACGAATCAATAAAGTAACGCAACAAATAACTTAAAACCATAAACTTTATCAAAATTTATGAAAAAATAATTTAAGAAACATAAGATAGGTATATATATATATAAATGATGATCTATTAAGCATCGTAGAAGCCAAGCAACAGATACAAGATCACTGAAACACCAATGACCAATAAGATTAAAAATTTCTTTGAGAAGTTCAGAAAAATGAAAAAAAAAAAAAAAATTATCAGTGGATGAAATACACAAATTTAAAGAAACCAGATTTATTAATTGACAACCTGCAAAACTAACTAACACAATAAACTAACACAACAAATCTTAACTTAAAAACATACACTATATCAAAATTTATGAAAAAATAATTTAAGAAACTTAAGATAGGAAGGAAGGAGGCAGGCGGCAAGACTTGTGACTTGCCTGTGGGGTTAAACTAGTTTCATGCCGGCAACACTCCCCCAGTGGGGTTACAAGATTAAGTGAAGCACAAAGTGTATCCATCTTCTGTGGCTGACATTATATTGAAGACACAAATAGACAGGTAATTTGGAATCTCCCACAATCGATGCCAGTGGACAATTGAAGTGAATTAGATTACATTTTGTATGTCTTTTGAGCTACAAAGAGTGCACATATTACAATATTGCCATTAATTTCACAAAATAAGTGCTCATTAGTTGCTTGCATTGCATTTTGATGTTTCTTCTTGCTGTTTTTAAAGGTACAATTCATTTTATGAACGAAATTGGGAACTAGTGTAAAACATCGTTCAAGCACCCTCTCAATCTTCAAGGAAAGTGGGGATATATTTGGGCATAGGTGAATAAATGGTAAAAATATTTAAAGATACAGAAATTGACATGCATTTTCCCGCTAAAATTAAGTGGTATAAAAATGATTTTAAAATAAAGCATATACATATATTTTAAGTTGCATTGATTAGAAAAAAACAAAGAATTAAATATAGTAAATTTTTGGTTAATAAAACTCAACTAACCAGAAAAATTCAGAAAATCCTTCCCCCTCCCCCCAAACAAATTGCTTTAAAATATTTGCTGCAATTTTAGGAAACTTACAGTTCTTATTTTTAAATGATCAGTGTGCAACTTAATATAATACAAATAAATGTTTACACAGGGAAATGTGGTAAATAAAAATTAATAATGTGAAAAATTGTCACCTATTTTGATATATGCTACCACTGAGCATAAGTTGGCATTTATATGGTATTTTAAGAACAAATGAAATTCATATGAAATGCAGAGGAAGGTGCACTTTCATACTGTGAAAGTGTCCCTTTCTCTGCATTTCATATGAATGTCTGGTAATATGTATACAGTAGAGAGCCAGAAATCCGCTGACCTAAAATCCGCCGAAGTCCGAAAACCGCACAACTTGTCAGATACAAACAATGAAATTCACTATTAATAAATTACAAAACTGCAAATCAGAATTTTTGAAGAGATCTTAAATAATAATTTTATGTTTGCATTTTATGATTACAAAAAAGAAAAACAAAATAATAATATGAAAGACTGCAAGATCCAAGTTGCTGCTAATGAAATTATTGACAGTATATTAAATTCATCAAAAGAAAATAATGATTATTGTGATAGGATGATATCAATCAGGTAAATAATAACAAACTAATTTTTTAAAATGCTCTTTGATGAAGGCATAATTTGTAAGGAAGAACTCAATAAAATTCATAGAAAAATAAAATTGTGTTACTACTATTTACAATAACTAAAAAAATAAATAAATCGTGCAGGTCAAGTTCAGTTTAAAATTAACTACGTGTGAACAGATTTTATCTAAGTTTGACAATTTTTTTTTTTTTTTTTTTTTTCATTTTTATTTATTGTTTTCATTATATATGTTCATTATTATTCTTATGTACCTAGTAATTTAATATTCAGTGTTATTATTCACTAGTATGTGTTTAGTTTGAATAATATTCTGTTTTTATTATTCAAAGTGAAAATCATTTTTTATGGGGCCCCGAAATCCACAAAATCCTAAAATCCGCACAACCTCTGGTCCTGAGCTGTGCGGATTTCTGACTCTCACTGTATATATATATATATATATATTGTTTAAACAGAACTTTTGATAATTAGCAGTATTTCAGAACAAACCACAACCATGTATGCCAATTATTTAATTTTATTTTTAAGGTTTGAATGTGTCAAAGACTTTGGCTCACCCTGTAGACTCTACCCATCTAAATCATAGTCATGCCACAAAATGTACAAGATAAACCTAGGTTCCATACATCCTGGAGAGCGAGACTCTTGCATGACATACAACAAAGATACGGTACAATATCACAGAGCAGAAGTGACTGGCAACATCGAGCAAAAGAGTGGTTGTTTACACACTTGCCAGTCTTGATGTTTTCCAATTTCACCTCACTTTCACAAATGCGGCAAGTTTCTCGAGCCGGTAAGTCCTTGCCATCCTCGGGAGTTTCACAACCTAGAGCTGAATAAAGGCCGACGACTGGCATCTGGAATTCTTTTAGCAACCAGTCTGCCATCAGAAGTACTGATTGTCCTTGAGCAGGAGTTAACAGATCGATTTTGTCTTGGCAGCCTCCAAAGAGTTTAGAGATGTAATTCCTCATTATAATGGATTCCACATACCTAAGTTTCTCCTCCTGTTGAAAGAAAATAACTAAAATCACAATGGCAATGCTAAAATTTAGTTACTTGATTAATTACAAAGGGTTCATACCAGTGATGCCAGATGGTCGAAAATTATTTCCCCAAACAGGTCTTCAAATTTCCCCATATCAGGGGGTTTTTTTTCGAAAAAAATCCCCAACTTGATTTCTACTAAAAAGGGAAAATAAAAATTGTTTCAAAAAAAAAAAAAAAAAAAAAAAAAAGATCAAGCCGTTTTTTCTATGATTTAAGCTCAGATTTTTCCCCAAATGAAGATAATTTTTGAAAAAAATCCCCAAATAACAATAAAGCTATTGAAAGTCTCTAGCCGTAGGGATAAATCATTACATTGCCAACATTGACAGAAAGTTGAAGAACTCCCCAGTTTTGTCCCAAAAATTTTTAGAATTCCCCAAAAAAGTCCCCACAAACATTTGGTCCCCAAAATTGTCCCCAGGAGCCTCAAAAATCCCCAAAATGGGGACAAAATCCCCAATCTGGCATCACTGGTTCATACTCAAATGTTTTCAAAATAACATTATCAACACATTACTTAATCAGATAGGTTGTTGTTGTTGTTGTTACTTATACCAATAAAAAATTGTGAGCCTAATAATGACACTAGCCAAATTTAAGGAAAGAAAGGAACATTTTCTGTTTGATGAGCACACAAGGGCAGAAGTCCGACTTCAGATTGACAAACATACATAATAGGCGAGACGTATTAATCCTGGACGATAGGACCAATGTACCAGCCCAACCCACCCGCTTCTCAATGTCTTTTTCTAGTCAATTTTTCCTTTTATTACTTAAGGTGTGAGCCATTTTTTTTTTTTCTTTTTTTTAACACACTTGACATTTGAGTTTTTTTGTTTTTCTTCCCATGCTATTTCTATGGGTTTTTAGCTTGTTTTTTCCCTCTTTTTCTACATTCTAAAATGCGGTGGGGAAAAAAAGCTAAAAACCCATAGAAATAGCATGGGATGAAAAAAAAAAAAAAAAAACTCACAATGTCAAGTGTGTAAAAAAAAAAAAAAAAAAAAAAAAAGAAAAGAAAGAAACGCTGACACCAGAAGTAATTACACTTTCAACTAATATCCGAATTATATGATGATATTAGTGTGTGACAGCTAAAAAATCATTTGTGTGTCAGAACTACTGCATAAAACCATCAACCTTTTTGTTATGAATGACATCTATGCATACAATTGCTGTGATGTTAAAAACATCACTTCTTTTTAAATGTTAAATAAGATCGTTTTCTGCACTTAAATGCATTGTTTCTCTAAGCTGGCTCAACTCACCCTGTTGTGTTTGCTTTACTGCAACACACACACAGGAGAAAAATTGGTTCTTCTTTCCTAGTGGTGATGTCATATCACACCATGCTGAGAACCAATAGGGTGATGGTTCTGACTCCACCTTCTGTTATTCCGGCAGTTTTAAATTGAGTTGGGTTTCAGCTGCTCTCAAGAGAAGAACATGGGGTGAGAAAGATTTGTTTTTGCTTCTGTTTTAAAATAATGACCATTTTATCATTTGGAGAGAGAGTGCCTACTTATTAATAATAAATATATATATATTAGTTTATATGAATACTTATTCAAATTTTAAAAATCATTAATTTTTATATCCTACTTAATTTGGAATCACTAGTGTGGTTTGGAAAATAAAATTGATTAATTTTGATGCAGCAGATTAGTTTTCTTACAAACATTATTTTGTATGCATTTTTCTTTTTACAGCATTCTAGCCAATAAGTAAATTGATTCCTCTTTTCTCTTATGTAAATAAAATTATTTGGATATATATATTTGACCTTTTGACCCAAAGAATAAAAAGGGTTAGTGGCCAGAACGCAATGTACGCCATGAGGTTCTTTGATCCTCACTAAGTAACTTCTGTTGCTATGAAAATTAAAAATATTAATAAAATTAATTTAAAATATGGAAACATAAAAGGTAAATGAATTATTTACACCACAATTGCTATCACGGATTTGACAACAAAAATAGTTTGTGAAAGCAGCAAATAGTCAGTGTCTCACAATATTATGCTTGCATCTTACTTATTTATTTCAACTTAGAAAACATACATGCCAGTAATAATCACAGGGTGGCTACAGAAATTCAGAAAAAATGTTCCCTGATTTTTCCATGATTTACATGACTAATTTTGACAAATTTCCATGATTTCTGTTTACCTATTATAGTCGAACCTCGTTAACGTGAATTACTTTTAACATGAACCGTTTCCATAATCCCCGTCAAAATGAAGATTAGTTTAGGTATATGAAGAATAGTTACTGATAGCATGAACAAATTTTTTATCCCCCTTGTGATTAATGCTAACGAGGTTCGATTGTATATATATATTCCATAATTTTGTGTATATTACACTCTTGTGTAACATGCTCGCTAAACTACTGTAATTAAAATCTATACTGATTGGCAAAAATTTCTCAATCTTTTTATTTTTTTCTTTATTTTTTCACTTACAAAAAGGAAAATAAAATGAAAAATTCAAAAATTTGGAGAAATTAATAAAATTATAACTCATTTTAATTACGCAGCACATTAACATCAAGACAAAAAATTATTCTTCAAGTTGTTGCACTAAAAATATTCAATTATTATAACTATTTTTTTTTTATGTTAACTTGGTAAGACAGAACAAGAAAGCAGTCAATCCTGTGCAATCATAGTTAGGATAACACCTGTTTGGCGATCTTTCCGTCATGCTTGCGGGTCAAAAATGAAAATTTCCATGATTATTGGGTGTTTTACAAAATTCCCTGATATTTCCAGATTGATAAAGTACCCTGATTTTTCCCTGATTTCCCTGTTCTCTCTGATTGTCGTCCTTCTGTAAATAAATAACGATTTTCAATACTGTAAACAGGATGGCTAACATTAGTACCCTGATTTTTCCATGATTTCCCTAATTGTCGCCACCCTGAATCAAGTCCTATTCTACCATTGTGAATTGTATCCACCAATAATTTCAGAATTTGTATTATCGTGATATGCCATTACTGTTTCTATTATGTTATTATTCTAATGCTCATGATATATGTGTTGGCCAACTATTAAGTGTGCATTTTCAATCAGGATTCTACCAATAAATTGCTTTCTTAGTGCCCAATTTTGATGTTGTTTCTTTTTTTATTTTGCTCTCATTTAAATTTTTAGCTCGAGTCTGGATTTGTTCAGTTTTAGTTCAGCATCAATACACAGAAAGTATATATCAATTATTCTTATAGGTAATTCTCCAATTATAAATATTTAACAATTCACCATAATCTTGAAGTAAAAAAAAAAAAAAATGAAACCTATGAAATAATTCAGATTTAAATATTTTGAATTCATTAATATATAGTACATATTTTTTTATTTTACAATTTATTTTTGTTTTTTTACTTTTTTAATTTAACACTAGATCCCTTTAAATAATTTGAATTGATAGCCCATATTGATAAAGAATTTTTCTTTGTGTAATTGTAAAAAAAAAACTACAGGTTCAAAAAATCTGTACAACAGTGACCTACAGCATAGCTACCAACTTTTAGCTCAAAAGGATACGGTGTTTAGCTACTATCTATCACGATCCTTCATACATCACTATAAAAATAACAAAAATGAAATCAGGAGACCTCAAAACATACAGATATGCAGCACTAAGATCTCATAGTCAAAATTTTTCATGATTACAATACTTTTATTACATAGCATGTGCTCAGAAAGTAAAAGTGTTAAAGATATCAATCTAAATAACAAAAAGAAAATGAACACTTACTAAAATTTTTTTATCTTTGGGAACATTTAAGGCTAACCCAGAAATATAAGAATGAAGCAAAAACCTAAAAATGGAATAAATTTAAAAAAAAAAACACTTGGTTTTACAATACACTTAGTTAGACATCTTTTAAAAAACAATTGAACATTTAAACATGAAAGAAAAATAACATGATTTGAATAGATAATGAAACATTTCTCTACTGTATTTACCTATTACATCATAAACAAAAAGACATAAATAGTTTTCATCATCACTGAAAGAGAAAAAACACACAACCCATCTAAAAATGTACCTCCAGCAGTTTCCTGTACTGAATCCAAATGTATTTGTGTGGCCTTCTAAACAAATCACTCATGTTAAATATCCTTTATTGCATCTGAAAAATATATGTTAATTTCTCTATATTTAGTTCAGTATAAACATATTGATGTGTGCTTAAAAGCAGCATCTCTAATAGATCATAATATATTCAAATTCTTTTGTGAGTCCCTGTGTAATGCCGGCCAGTCCCACATCTTTATGGTATCCCCTATGGAGGGGAATATATGTGATTGCAACCCTTAAAGGGGTTGCAGAAGGATGCAGAGAAAAGCATCTGTCCATGTAGAGTTAGAGTAGAGTGTGAGCTGGTTTGGAGAGACGGAGGAAGTGTGTCTGGCCGTTCTCTTAGCTCAGGTTTATTTGTACTATTTTATGCACTATTATGGAGTGCAAGAATCTTGTTTAGCTCTGGAAATATTATTCTTAATGTAAATATATGTAAATAACTTTATCAAGTAATATTAAAAGTGTCATGCTTCCTGCAAAAGGAAAGTACTAATTGTGATTTATTTGAACAGTTTCATTTTCCCCAATTACCTCAACGAACCACCCGTCAAGTTGTTACACCCTGTATTAAACCAACAGGGCTATTCCTACTATTTTCAATAGAGATCATCATAGGGACCTGATTAATTTATATGAATTTCAAGAAATTAAAAAAAATATTTTACAAAATTAGAGTGAAGACAGACATAGAGGTGAACTGAAGTCATAATTTTTTTTCAACCTTAAATAATAATAATAAAATAAAATAAAAAATTGTTTGTTCAAGTCCATTTACTTGTACAGTGTTATCACTATACCCCCCCCCCCCCTCTTTTTTTTTATAAATATTTTTTATTCTTTACAAAATTCACTTTTAAAAATGTTATAATATAAATTTGAATATTTAATGTTAATGAAATAATTTTTACAGGAAATACCTCTTTATTGCATCTGTAAAACATAATTTAATTACATTTAGTGCAATTAGAATATATTTAAAAATGTTTAAAAGAAACACCTCTTATAGACCATAATAAATCTTATTCATCATCACTACACAATACTGCCGTTAATTAATTCATCTATAACAGTATGTCATTAATAATAACAGGAGACTTCGTGTTGGAATATTAAAACCTGAATAAACTACTACGTCAGAAACACCAAAGAAAAATGTTTGAGAATGTTTCAACCACCGTTTATCGTAAAAATTTTGCAGTCTCCCTTCCTCCCCATGTGCGTTCATGTCACCCACCTAACCAAAAAATGGCTGCTTTCTATACTTTTGTAAATTGTGCCCTTAATATTTGTTAAAATCTGAAATTACATACTTGAAAGCCATTGCAATTGACAGAGGTTATGACCCTTCCATTGTAGACAAAGCTATCCAAAAATTACAGCTCCCTCGTATTTTGTCTACTAAATCAGTCTCTTCTAATATCAGTATTGTTTTACCCTATTTCCTAAATCCAGTCAAACCATAGCTAAAATTCTCAAACAATATGATTTCAAAATAATATTTTCGCCTTCCAATTAACTCACCTTTTCTCAGTTAAAAGATCCCATTGATATGCATAATTCTTGGGGCATTTATAGTATTTCCTGTTAGTGTGGTTTATCATATATTGGCCAACTAAACACAGTCTTAAATTTCGTCTAAAAGAACATATGAATTACGTCCGCAAACAAGAAACCAATAAATCGTCTATTTCTAAACATTGCTGGGAGGAAAATCATAATTTTAAATTTCCTTCAGCTAAAATAATTTGCAGACCTAAATTCATTCATGAACACGATTTCTTTGACGCTTTTCATATTTATAAAAATTTTAAAAATCTTGTAAATTGTGATTTTGCTGTTCCCTATTTGTCTGATTGTTGGAAATTTTACATTCAGTCCACATTTTCTTAATTTTTCTACTGTTTACACAACTAACATTCCTAAATTACTATTGGCCAATCTCCCCACCTTTCCCGTAATACTATTGGTTGAACTAAATTCGGTCCCTCTCCTATATATAAAGAGCACTTGTCCAGATTCAGAATCTTTTTGCACTGAAGACGGTACGCTTAAGGCTACCGAAACAGCTGTATACATCTCAAACATTTTTCTTTGGTGTTTCTGACGTAGTAGTTTATTCGGGTTTTAGTATGTCATTATTCGTAGAAATAAAATTTCTAATTTTCAAAAGAGTGAATAATGTCAGAAAGCTGTCAACAACCCTAACAGCACAGTTAGGCTTAACTTATCCACAGTACATCTTAAGGACGTTTCTGGGATGCCTTTTCATCCAGAAGACATCCTGAAGATATCCTGGGGAGGCGATGTGCTGTCTGGGAAGGTGGAACATTGCCATCTTGTTTAAGAACCTTATTTTAATTCTGGGACTGGTCACACTTTCTTTTGTTACATTTAATTCATTTTTTCCATCTGAAACATGTTATTGGTCAAAACAACTAAAAACTATTACACAGGTGTGATTTTTTTTTTTTTTTTTTAACTGTGTGTTTTTAAGAATGCTGAATCCAAAAATGACCCCTATTTCAGTCCATCACGTACAGTGTTGATGAAAATAACAGACATTTACAATAGAAAATCCCCAATTTGCTACATGAAATTAAACATAATCTCTTTCATAATTAAACAAACAATTATTACTTTCTTCTATATGTAATATAGAGAAAGTATTGGATTCGTAAAAATTTTCGACCTCGGGTTTTTGATGGATTTACACGTTTTGAGAGCTGTAGAACACGATTTGACCATTTTTAGAAAATGTCTGTCTGTCTGTGTGTGTGTGTGACAAAATTTTGTGGCAACTGTATCTCAGGAACTACTATACAGAATTTCATACAAATTGGTGTGTAGTTGCACCTTGACATAAATTAGTACCTATCAACTTTTGGTAAAAATTGTCTTACAGGTTGCGTTGCCATCCCGCTTTTTCTAAATTTTTAACATGGTGATATAGGACAAAATTTTGTATAAATGTGCATAAAGAGAATTATATTTTAGTAATCATTATGAAATGTACAAGAATTATTTATAATAGAGATAGTCAACTGGGAAAAATTTTTTGTATGCGTAGGAGCATCGCCACCCCCCCCCCTGGGGGGGAAACACCCCTCGAGGGGAGTAAATTTTCAAGATGGGTATCTTTCGAAAGGTCTCGTCAATACCTTTAACATGGTTCGTACACATTTATGATAAAGAAAAGTAAGCAGTTTTTAAGGACTTTTTAAGGACCTCCAGAAGATTTTTTAAGGACTACGTAAAATAATAATTTATACATTATGTATTCATATATATATATAATTTTTCCCCCCAATGTACCTATATATAGAGTGAGAGGGGGAAAGGAGCACTGTTAACTAACATTAAAGTCTAACACAAAACATAAAATAAAATTTCATAAGTTCAAATACAAATTCAAAAAGGAAAATTGAGAAACAATCTTTTTTAATTCATAAAAAAATAATAATAATAATTTTTTTAGTTACTCACCAGATGATTCTGGAAAGTTGCTTAATTCAGTAAAGTTGAAAACATATCTTATTTTTTATGTATAGTTCAAATGTTAAAGGAAAAAAAAAAAGAATAGTTGATGAAGTTGAAACTTACTAGTGGAACATAAGGCATGCAGGACAGTACAAAAGCAATTGAAAGTAAAAAGTAAAATGATATTTTTATAAACATAACTTTTTTCCCGCTTAAATGTCCCTCCCCCTTCTCATCCCCACCACATATGTTGCCATCTCGGTGGCATAAACTGCGAATTTTTGATTGCCTTCACAAACAAATCTTGAATCCACACAAAAATTGCAGCATTAAAAAAATAAAAATAAAAAAAAAATAGTTTAATGTGGCTATTATAGCATAGACTTTCTTCTACATATCTTATAAAATTCATGCAATACCAAATTATTTATTACATTATTATTCACTTAAATTATTTTCGCATCATGAATGCAGACGACTTTTCCTGACAAGTGCAGACGATTTTTAAATCTAACATCAAATGACGAAAGCACATAATCAGTTCTGCACCAGCATTTTTTTCTGTTTTTCTTTTTTCCATTAAAAATGAAAAATTGATAACTTTGTTTTAAAATTTAACAAATCCATGGCTCAACCATTCGCTTTAATGGTACTGACAAGTTCTTTCGAAGGACTCTCATATCGAAAATTCACATCCCAGGTGTAAAGAAGGGTATTTCTGGAGCAATGCTCCTAGAAGTTTGCACTTTTTTCCCCTAGTTTACAACTGGTATAATCAATAATTCATATTAATTTCACAATCAGCGTTAAAAATATCTCTCATTATATATATTTATCCAAAATTTTGTCCTACACTGCCCTGTTAAAAATTTAGGGGAATAAAAGGATGTCAGCGCCACCTGTTGAGTGATTGATCCTGAAATATAATAAGCACCAGTTTAGGAAAAGGTCCAACTAAATATCAAGTTTGGTTAAATTTCGTACATTTGGTTTGTGAGATACAGCGTCGACAAAATTTGCGATACATGGACACAGACATTTTCTAAAAATAATTAAATCGTGTTCAGGACATCACAAACCAGTTAAATCCGTTGGAAAACGGAGATTAAAAAATTTTATGAGTCCAATTTTTATATATAGTGAACGAAGAAATTTAAAAAAAGAAAAAAAAAATAAGTATGCTGAAAAAAATCTGGTGTGTAACAAACAGACAACTTTTAATACTTACTATTACACATAAATTCGTTTTAAAGATAGTGCGGTCAGAAGGCATAAAATATACCTAAGTAATCAGATGTTTGTAGCAACTAATTAATTAGCACAAATGCTGGAAAGACATCTAAGAGAGAGAATTAACAGCACGTGTTCAAAGAAAATCGGCAGAGCTGTTTTTTGAAGCACCTATTTCTTAAATTGTATATTGACCTATTTAATCTGGAAGCCTATCATTTTTTCTAAAGTAATATCAGGTTTTAATGAAAAAAGGACACCTAAAATGAAATGTATTTTTTTTTTTTTTTTTTTTAAGATTTGTTTTTAAGACACCGTTGCTGCAATCCCATTTTCAGTTTTCCCACAAATCTTTGAAAATTCATCTCTTTATCAGAAATACACAATTACATATGAAAGAATATCTAAAAGAATGTTAATATGGCGAATTTGAAGAAAATATTAGAACTGTTTTTTATGAAACCACTTACAAGATGTAAAACTGACCAATTTATTGAAATCTGTCAATTTTCCTAAAGTAACCAACGGATATATATATTTTTTCTTTTTTTTAAATCCGGCAACTGACGTTTTCTGACCATGCCTGTTAATCAAGGTTTTACTGTATTTATAAATCAGGTGAAAACTTTATATCAAAAATTTTGACCGAATACATTATTTCCATTACTTACGATAGTTGCGTAGTAGAAGTGAAAATCTAGATAATTCAGCGCATTGAAATTCCAGCTATACTCTAAGTCAATAGATATACTAAAGTATGAGACCAATATCTCGGTTTAATTACCAATCAAAAAGTTTTCTAAATAATTTTGGCCCCACTAGATATTGGTTGATTGGTTTGAGACTGATTTATATACCTAAAGTTTATATTTTTAATGACCTCCTATTTGTATTTAAAATATAAACGTAATTTTTAAAAATAATTCTTAGCATGTGCGTTTATCTTTAAAAAAAAAAGAAAGAAAGAAAGAAAATATCTTTCTAAATAGAGGATCAACTTATACACAAGTATTTACGGTTATATTGCTAGGCGAAATTACTTCAAGAACTCAAGTAATGGTTTTGGGGGTTAAGGACGATAATATACTCATGAACCTAAGCTTGAGTAAAATGCCTTATGTTTAGGTCTTTGTAAAGGATCCTAGTCCATATTTCTAAGAGTTTCAGAAGAGGAAAAAAATATATATAATGAATATATAATGATATAATATAATATATAATGAAAACTGAAAAGCACCTAGTCAGATGGTGTCGTGCCTTAGCGACCGTGCCCTTAGCGGAACGTGCCTTTAGCGGAATGGGATCAAAGGGAGGAAAGAGGTTATAGAAGAAGCCGTGCCCTTAGCGGAAATAAGAAGGTATGTCCATTCTCGAACCGATATATGTTCATTATAGAGTGTTCTGTATGAAAAATAGAGTAAATATTGTTATTGGTTTATGTACGGAAATAGCCGAGAGTACTCCAAAGCATTTCGTTCTATGAGAGGTATTTCTACAAACCAAATTTTAATAATTTAGCACTTGTATGTGTGTGGGAAAAAAAATTGTGGCAACTGTATCTCCGGAACTACTGCTCAGAATTGCATAAAAATTTACATGTAGATGCACCTTGAGCTATATTAGTGCCTGTCAACTTTTGATGCCAACCGCTCAACGGGTGGCTCTGATATACAGCGCTTTCCACAATTTAAGGGGAAGCTACATCTCAGGTTCTATTGTTTATAATCAATCAAAACTTGATATAAGACAAGGCCATTGTGAGACATTATGCTGATTCAATTTGAATGCTTATGGACTGACAGGTGGCGCTGCTATACAAATATTTCCGCAATTTAAGGGAAAGCTATATCTCAGGAACTACTGCATAGAATTGCATATAAATTTATATATTGATGCACTCTAACCTAAAGTGAGTGTCTATAAACTTTTAGTGTCAACCACTCAACAGCTGGCGCTGCTAGACAGTGATTTTCGCATTTTAAGGGAAGGCTATAGCTCAGGTTCTATTGCGTATAATCAAACAAAACATGATATATGTGAAGACCATTATGAGACATTATGCTGATTCAATTTGGATGCTTATCGGCCAATAGGTGTCTCTGCTATACTGCAAATTTCCTCGATAACGAGAAAGTTATATCTTAACTTCAATGGCATATAACTGTACGAAATTTTATATGTGAGATAACTATTATAAAAATGCATTTTTTAAGATGTCATTTATAGACAATAAATCTGTCTTTCTATGGATATTTAGTGTTAGTTTTCTCTAAGATAAAAATTGATTATTTGCACTTAGTGAATTTGTATAGGAAAATATAGAAGAAAGTCTTGTGGTGGTCACAACATACTAGTTTTAATTTTTTATTTATTTATTTATTTTGTTAATGATATGTGTTATTCAAATTCATTATTGATTATTCACTACTTAAAATGGCTCTAATAGAACCTATGCCACTGGTTTGTGCGTAGGGACATCCAAAAAAATGCCAATGCCTTGCGCTTTAGGGGAGACATTTTTATAAATCACATTTAAATAACTTCATCAAAAAATTATACAGAATTTCGCATTTATTGTTTAAATGCTAAGAAAATGTTTTGCATAAACTATAATATGCTTAATCTCCAGATTTAAAGGGCTACGCAAAAATGTTTCAATACATTAAAGGGTACAAATAGGAAATTATGAGCAGCATTTCTGTTTGTGTTAAGCATTTTTAACACTTTCCAACAATGTTTCAGAGTGATTATGAATTCATTTAGTCTATATGTCTGTCTTTCTGTTTGTCCATTGTGTGATAATATAGACAAAGAAGATAGAATGTTATACGACACAACGAATACGTACAGTTGGAAAGTGTTGATAATCAATGTATACCTCATGATTTTTCATTTTTGTTTTAGATTTAAAAGGTGTAATGCTTAATTATATTTTCTCAAGAACTTAAATAAAATCATAAAATGGCAATAATGTTCGTTTTCGTATGGAGTACTGTGATTCATTAAACTTTATATGGTTACAGATCACCATTCCCTCAAATAACGGATATTCTACAGTACGCATACCTATTTTCGCGACGGGTTACTTCTGAAGCAAAATATAGCCAGTAAGTGCTAAATGTGGATACAGTGTGGAGGAAAATTGAAGAGCTCATTTTTTATTTATTAATTTATCTTTAAATTTATTATATAATTCCGCTAAAGGCACGTATGCTAAAAGCACGTCACCGAGGGGAGATAACATTTCCGCTAAGGACACGGGTTTATAGATTTCCGCAAAGGGCACGGTCGCTAAGGGCACGGCCCCAGTCAGATATATGCTTTTTCTCCCCCCCCCCCTTCCCCTTCCTCATCACATATTATTTGTTTAGTCCTCAAGTAAAAAAAAAAGATTATTCTTTTTTACATTTTTTTACCAAATCATTTTTCTTGTAGAACGTCTTTTTAGTAGTCCATGAAAAGCAGACGATTTTTATGTCTTTCTAACTTTGTTGCTAAGCTGTTACGTGTTTTAGATTTATTATCGTTCCAAATATAAAATTATCAGTTCAAAAAACGAATTTCCTTATTTATTTATTTATTTATTTTTTAAGTTTTAAATACTATAAGAGAAAAATAAGTACTTTTTAAGGTACAAGTATAAAAAGTAAGGAGTTTTTAAGGACCTAAATCAGATATAAAAAGTAAGGAGTTTTTAAGGACTTCCTAGATTTTTTAAGGACTTTTTAAGCACCTGTACGAACCATGTTTAAAACGAATGGTTGAACTATAAATCTGTGATAATTTAAAACAAAGTTATCGATTTTTTTTACTTTTAACGAAAAAAAAAACTTAGAAAAAAAAAATCGTTTTTTTTTTTTTTTTTTTTTTTTTTAACGAAATTTAACCAGACTTGGTATTTAGTTGGCCCCTGACATAAACTGTGGCTGATTAGATTTGGGGATCAATCGCTCAACAGGTGGCGCTGTGATCGTATTTTTTCTAAATTTTTAACATGGACAAAAGTAGTACAAAATTTCGTATACATGTACATAATGAGAGTTATTCTTAACCTGTGATTGTGAATTTAATATGAATTATTGATAATAGTAGTAGTTAATTAGGAAAAAAATTTGGGGCATCGCTTCCCCCCCTAGGGGGGTATTTTATTTACTTTTAGTATTTTATTTACTTTTAACGAAAAAAAACTTTGGAAAAAAATCATATATATTTTTTTTAAATATTGTTACTGCATGAATTTGTATAAGAAAATATAGAAGAAAGTCTTGTGATGGCCACAACATACTAGTTTTATGATATATTTAAGCATCCTGTGTTCATTCTTCTTGCCTTTCCTCCAAAAACCTTACTGCTTTTACCCTTTCTGTTGTCTATCTTCTCCCCATCCCTCCTATTTTGTATTATTTTTTACATTCACTCTTATAACTATTATTTTAAAGTAAGAAACAGTTATTGAATATACAGTACGAAGCAAAAGTTTAGACAATGACGTTATTCATCTTTAAAATTTACAATTATGACATCAGAATTACAAAAACCTGTATATATATTTAAAATATGTTTTAAAATGCTATAATCAAAAGACAGTCGTTTGATTTGCTATCATTTTAATTTTTTTGATAAAAATAAAAATTTGCTTGTCGCAAAAGTTTAGACAGGATTATGAGTTTCTGTGAATACATGGCACATGCAAATTTAAAATCGATGATGTCACAGATTTTGACTACTTAAGTTTTGCAAACGATAACACTTTGTAGTCGACATGCTGCAAGCTAAAAAAATTCAAGGGAATGAGTTTTCAATGATTTGGCAGTTGAAAGCTGAAGGGAAGCGTGCTTCAGAAATTTTGGCCATTATTAATAGATCTAAGAAATCTATTAGATCTAAGGAATCTTGTATTTATGAAGTAATACAGAAGCATGGATGCGCAATTAGGTTTTAAAAATTGTTTATTTAGATCTTATTTAATTTTTGTCTAAACTTTTGAGACAGTAGATTTTTGTTATCATTTAATTACTTGCAATATGTACAGGCTTTTCATTATTATAAATATTGTTTATATGCACAGCACATTACATTCAAGCTATGTTAGGAAAATTGATTAAATATTTTTCGAAATATGCATGAATTTCTTCATTGTCTAAACTTTTGCTTTGTACTGTAGCATTTATAATTAAAATTAAGATACCAGATCTTATGCTTCCATGCAAAATTGAACTAAAATGATAAAATTGGTTAAAAAAGATGTGATGGAACTATTTTAGCCTTAGTAGAAAGTCTTTATTTATCAACCTTAATTAATTTAGAAAATTTGGAGTGGAAGGATGATTTTTATACCAACTATGTGAAAAATACCAGAGCCGGGAATCGAACCCGGGCCTTCCGCTTGACGCGCAGATGCTCTACCACTGAGCTACCCTGGGTGATAACCAGCTAGGCATTTCTCACATAATATTCATTGGCAAAGTCACCGAGTCTGCAAACGCAGCTATATCACTATATATGATATAGCTGCGTTTACAGACTCGGTGACTTTGCCAATGAATATTATGTGAGAAATGCCTAGCTGGTTATCACCCAGGGTAGCTCAGTGGTAGAGCATCTGCGCGTCAAGCGGAAGGCCCGGGTTCGATTCCCGGCTCTGGTATTTTTCACATAGTTGGTATAAAAATCATCCTTCCACTCCAAATTTTCTAAATAAAATAAAATAAATATTTTAGCCTTGTTTTCAACTTAGTGGTTAAAAATCTATGAGAAACAGTAAAGAAATCCTAAACAGCATTTTGATAGCAGACCAGTCTACTTTAATATACATTTAAAAAATGCAATGGGCTCTTCCCACCTGACGTCAGAGGTCACATGATAGAGGAAAAACAAATAGCAGACGAAGTCTTGTTTATCTATAGCGATTACAGAAATAACATATTTTCTATTCTTATTTTTGATCAATCGTATTTAATCTGTGTTATTTTTTTTATGCATCGTCATTTTTAATCCATTTTATATCATTATTCATCCTCTTTTGTTTGCTGTATACATTTACAATCATCATTTAGTTTATACTTGTTATTGATGTTCGTGGAGAACATGTTAAGTATGCTGATTTTTGGTACTCAAATCAGTGACAGTGCAATATCGTACTGCATAAATCCATTTAGACCAGTAACTAAGTTAATTAACTTGTTGTAACACCTTTATGCAATTAAATTAAATGAAAACATTTTAAAATTTCAAATTATAATCCATAAACATTCCACAAGAAGCTATTATTTATTGCTAGATCAGTTAACATTACAGTTACACTACAATATACAAAAATCGATTCTTATAGGTAAAAATAAATAAACACATAAAATGTATTTTAAAAATTATTAAATTTACAAATACAATTATTCTGCTGTTAACAAATGCACACTATTACTTTTATTTTATGTTATATTAAATATTAAAATTTTTGTTCTTAAGAACAATACTTAATTGAATTCGATTCTCAGAATTCGATTACTTGTTTTCCTCTATCATGTGATTGAGCAGACGATGATGGGAAGAGCCCATAAATATCAACACAATAAGCTGAAAATAATAGAACTGCATATTTTTTTCAGAACTGCTAAATTGTGTACTATGAATAATGAAGAGTTTTGTTCTTTTTCTGAACATTATCAAAATCCACATTAAAGATTTTATAAGTTGCACCAGAGAAGTATTTTAGGGACCAAACATTTTTCACTTCTATCAAACTGCAAAAAGTTTGCATCATGAAGCATTAATTCAACTTTAGAAATTGAAACTTTCTTTAAATTCTTTTAAAGTTTTCATCCAAATTTTTGAAATGTTAAAAGATGAGATCAAAAGATGGAGCATTTAAAAAAAAAAGAATTTTTAAAAGAGTTACAAGTTTTAAATTGTAAAGGAGAAATATGGTTTTTGCCTTTTAACGGCCCTCTTCTCTTACCGCCGCCGGAAGCCTGAGCCAATGTTATTTTATGAGGAAATTTTCTTTACAAATAACTCATTAACTAATACATATTTTTAAATTCTGTTTTCACATTCAGAAAATTCCCAACTGTCAAACTGACGGACCTTTTTTAAAAATGTACTTTAATATTTTATTTTGAAATTGCAAAATGAAAAAATTTCACATATTGAAAATTCATATTTTGCAGCTTCAAAATAAAATATTAAAAATTAAAACAATAATTTTTTTAAAAAGTTCCGTCCATTTAACAGCTGGGAATTTTCAGAATGTGAAAACAGAATTTAAAAATATGTATTAGTTAATAAGTTATTTGTAAAGAAAAATTTCCCATAGAATAACATTAGCTTCGGCTTCCGTCGGTGGTGAGTGAAGAGGGCCCTTAAGCGCAGATAGTACAAGGGTCTGCAGTCTACTGAAAAGTATGCTTAGTTAATAAAACATACCTTTGAAAATTATGATTATTTGAAACATACCTTTATGATATTATATATATTATTTGAAACATACCTTTATGAAAATTCACATTAAAATATAAAGTTTCTACTTTATATTTTAATGTGAATTTTCATAATGGTCTGAGAAGAAATGAAACATGCAATTCTTTTTATTTTTTTTAGTACACTTTGTAGCAATTTTGAATTTTGTATAAATGTTTTAGTCATGTAGTCTATACATAATGATTTTTAGAATTGCATACCTCATAACGTATAGTTCTAACTCAGTAGCATTTTTGTATGTTTCAAGATCCTTGTCAAGAAAAGACGTCATCCACTCGGGCAACACAGAATCACTTGCCAACTTGAGTCGAACCACTTCCAGGAAATCACAGTAGCGGCTGATACTGCTACCTGTAGAGGGAGGCATGAAGGAGAAAGCTGGCTTAAGAACATTCTTAAACTTTTCAAAGATTTCCTCAGGGGACTTTGTTAGAAAAGTAACAAACTGAAATAAAATTTATGACATATAAATGCTTCACATCTACAAACAACAGAGTACGTTCAGTTATGTTCAAATGTAAGTTCAGTTGTTTCTCAGACTTATTTCTCTAGAGTGCCCTCCTTCTTTGAAAATGGTATATATAAAATAACAATAAGAACACTGCAACTAAGAAAAATATACTGTGAAACTTCTATGGGAGCGACCCCCTTTTCCAACGACCAATTTTAAAGACACCGATTTGTTACCCTATCTACTTAATGTCCAATGTTGACACTTCTTTGATCGACCACCTCTCTTTACGACCAAATTTTTGCAGAACGAAGGGTGGTCGCTCGCAGGAAGTTTTACTGTACATTGTAATTTGATAAACCTATTACAGTACAACATTGCAGGGGACGATTTAGGCTTAGGTCCGTGAGGCCTGGGCCTAAGGGCACTGCTGTTTGAGAGACACCAAATTTTTACAAGCGATTTAAATTAGAATGATGGAAGTAGAGACAATTAAAGTTTGAAAAATGACTAGGATTTGAAAAATAAATCTGATATAAAAGGTAATTAAAACTGAAAATTATCGTTTTATCGACTATAAAAAGCAAGGTAAAATTTATAAATGTATTAAATTATGAAAAAGGTTAAATTTTATACACAAATTCAAATATAAAAAGCAACTGGAATTCAAAACCGATTAAGTTTTCAATCGTCAGCAGAAACAAATTTAGAAGATCCTTGCTACGACTCAAATACGTTTTTATTTTATAAGAGTAGAATTACTTTTTAAAAATATTTATGTAATCATTTAAATATAAACTAACAAACAGAAAGCTGTAAAGTTAATATTATGCAGCATAGCAGCTTGTCTATTTATGACACATAATAATTTCCATAAACATATTTAAAACATACAACCTTTAATTCTTCATGTTGCTTGACTGCCGAACTAGTTTCGCATGGGGCACCCCAGCTTTTTCACTGGCAGGTACGGTGCACGAAGTTTGACGAGACTGATGTTTCTACTGGTCTTCACTAGAGGTGAGTTCGGGCTCTATTTTGGCAATCCGAGCCCGCCCGGGCCCGAAACATTTTTGAACTGAGCTCGCCCGAGCCCGATATTGAAAGTGGTACGCTATGCAATGCATTCACAATAGTGAAATTAAATACCGTTTTCATTTTCAAATTAATTTTTTTATTATCAATCCTCAATTTAAATAACTGTAAATGTTATTAGAACAATTTATAATGTCTGTGTCTCTGTACACATGTATATATTTATATAATAGATATTTATAGTGCAGCCCATTGTTTAAAACGCGCCTATCACGGGACAAAAAATTTATCCGAATGAGTGATATAATGAGGCCTAATGTAACGAAGGAGGAAGGATTACTGTATAACACTATGACATAATATGCATCCCGTTGAAAAAAAAGTTCTATTTAGAAAAAGGAAAGTCAAAGCTACTAAGGTTTGAAAGATTATTTTGTGATTTATAACCTATCATGACTATTATGGCATTACTAAAAGTGCTCTCAAAATGAATAAAATTTCTTTTTTTTTTTTTTTTTTTTACATTTTCCAGTTAGTGAAGAATAAAATAAACAGAACTTTTAGCTTGAATCCGAGCCCGCCCGGAGCCCGAAGACTTGCGTAAGATTTGAGCCCGTCTCATCTCTAGTCTTCACCACCTTTAAACACTTGGCACCACTGACGATCGAGTGGTGCCCCATCGTTGCCATTACAAGAATTATGATGAGATAAAATTAATCTCGTCAAACCTGCCGGTGAAAAAGCTGGGGCGCCCCATGCAAAACTAGTTCAGCAGTCAGGCAACATGAAGAATTAAAGGTTGTATGTTTTAAATATGTTTATAGTTATGCTTCATGGTTTAATTTTTATAAAGTATAATAATTTCCATATTATTTATTGAAAATATAAATGTAGCATTTGTCTATTTGTTAGTAATTAAATAAAAATTTTAATTCTGCATATTTAATCATATATTCAAAGAAGAAACACCAAATAAAGCAATCTTTTCCATGATTGCACAAGATTAATTTACTTTTTAAATATGAGCTAATTATTATATGAAATGTTTCACAATGATTGATGTATCGAAGAATAATATAGTTTTCTTTAGTTTTATTGTATGATTATAATGCCAAAGATGCCAACTTCTAATGACAAAAAAGCAGGAGATTTTTTAACAGAAATCAGAAGACTTTTTCCAACAAGAAAGTTTGTAAGAAAAATGAGTAAAATAATGCAAATTTAATTTTAAGAAAGCTTTATAAGCTTAGGAGGTATTTACAAAGCATCAATATTAAAATTAAATGAATAATATATGTTTCTTGCAGTAAAACAAACTATCAAAAAAAAAAAAAAAAAAAAAAAAACCTCAGACATACAGTTGTTTAAAATTTAAGTCAAAATAGACAGATTTGGTCATTCTGCTCCTAATATAAAACAATAAGAATCTTAATTATCTTTGTAAAGGAAAAGGTAATAAAGAAATGAAAATATCAGCTATATTCTAATGAAATTTGAATTGTTTAGTTTTCAATAGTTATGGCATTTAAAAAAAAAAAAAAAAACTTTTAATAATAAGACATTTTTCATTATTCAAAAATGAAAGCTAAAAATGTATTCTTAACAAAAATTAGTTTCAAAGCATTGTATAGTAATTCACATTCAAACTGAACTTGATAAATTCCAGGGCAAGATAAATTTCAATTTTCTTTCAAATTTTTTTACCCAACCCCACAAATTTTAAGCATAAATTATGCTAAGAGGATAGATAAAAATTACATCAGAAAAGCAGGAGAAATGAGTGGAAAATCAGGGGCATGGAAAAACAAGTAAAAATCAGGAGACTCCTGCCAAAAGCAGGAGACTTGGATGTCTGAAATGCATATTATATGATAATATTTCAAAATATGGGTTCATGGGGCCTAGGGCACAATCTAACTTAAATCCACCTCTGCAACATTGCATACAATAATCACATTATATTTAAAAAATCTGTAGAGGATTCGTTGAATTTTTTGAACATTTAGTAGTTATCAGGTGTTAAGCAAATTTCAATCAGTAAATAATCAAAAGTAAAAAGCATAATGTTATTATAATTATTATTATTATTATTATTATTATTATTATTTTACAATTCACTACCAATGTATACCTTTTGCCAATCTTTGTAATTCTGAGAGATGTGGTTGCTAAGCTCAGTACAAACACACCTACATATTCTTTTATTATTATAGATGAACAGAAATGTATCCTTCTGCAGTGAAACTCTAAAACATATATCATCATTTAAAATCAATAAAAGGTAAAGTATAAAGTATATATTAAAAGCATTTAAAACCGTTTTAAAATTACCTTGCGAGCGCTTTCGACCGCTTCAGCAGTCTTCCTCAGGCATGTGCTCCGGTGAACCACGTTCGTCAGGCGTATCCTTTGTTCTTTCATTTCTCATCTCTAGGAGAGTGCGCCACCCGGTGTCGATTTCTATTGGCTCAGTGTTGCATGTATCGTGGTTCGCTATAATTTCGACGTTTTTCCTCTTTGTGGCATAATAATAGTTATTGTATTGAGCAATTTTGCTAAAGTTTTTAAAATCTATTTTTATATTTTCTTTTTCGTTTATTTTTGTTAATGCTGTAGTTATTTTACCGTATTTTATATCGTTTGCGTGTTCTTTAATCCGTGTTTTTATCTTTCGTTTAGTCATGCCGATATAGCATCCTGTTGTTTTATCTTCTTCAGTGTAATTAATTTTATGAATTCCTGCAGTTTCTGAGAAATGGATTTGGTCTTTATCGTTTCTAATTCTTTGAAAAATATTACTATTAGGTTTTATCGGTACGTTTATATTTAATTTCGCGGCTTCGTTTTTTATTTTATTGCTTACACCTTTATTATATGGGATTGGAGGGATGTATTTTTGCTTTGGTTTTTGTGCGTTATTAATATCGTTCAGTTTTTTTAGTCTGTTTCTATATAGTTTATTTATTGTTTGCTAAAAAACAGACTAAAAAAACTGAACGATATTAATAACGCACAAAAACCAAAGCAAAAATACATCCCTCCAATCCCATATAATAAAGGTGTAAGCAATAAAATAAAAAACGAAGCTGCGAAATTAAATATAAACGTACCGATAAAACTTAATAGTAATATTTTTCAAAGAATTAGAAACGATAAAGACCAAATCCATTTCTCAGAAACTGCAGGAATTTATAAAATTAATTACACTAAAGAAGATAAAACAACAGGATGCTATATCGGCATGACTAAACGAAAGATAAAAACACGGATTAAAGAACACACAAACGATATAAAATACGGTAAAATAACTACAGCATTAACAAAAATAAACGAAAAAGAAAATATAAAAATAGATTTTAAAAACTTTAGCAAAATTGCTCAATACAATAACTATTATTATGCCACAAAGAGGGAAAACGTCGAAATTATAGCGAACCACGATACATGCAACACTGAGCCAATAGAAATCGGCGCTGGGTGGCGCACTCTCCTAGAGATGAGAAATGAAAGAACAAAGGATACGCCCGACGAACGTGGTTCACCGGAGCACATGCCTGAGGAAGACTGCTGAAGCGGTCAAAAGCGCTCGCAAGGTAATTTTATAACGGTTTTAAATGCTTTTAATATATATCATCAGTTTAAGTTTCTTCTCAACATATTATAAAGGAAGATGTGTGTGTGTCTGTTGCTTTGTAGACAAACGGCTGATTGCAGAACTGCAGAATTTTGCATCCGTATCAACCTCTTCTGATGCACCTTAAATCCCAATTTCCGAAATTTTAATTAGTTTTTTTTTTTTAATTATTAATTAAAATGTATAAATTTCTAAAATGATAGTCTGTACAGATAAAAATGAAAAAACAAAAAAACTTTCCTTGGCCCTGTAGCTCAGATGGTTAGAGTATCAAGCTATAGTTCATTTCCTCATCAGAGGCACTTCAAGGCCACGGAATTCAGAGAGGAAGATCCCGTGAATGAGATCACATGCCCAATTCCATCCAATGAGATATCGTTGTTTCTTCAGTAACCTAGCAACGGACGGGAAAAGTGAAATCACAGTTCATCTGAGCATGGCCTTGAGGCGACTGTGTAAAGGAAATAGACTATAATAACATGACGGTCATGGGTTTGATCCTCCAAGGGCCAATGCGTTACTTTTTGCAGATAACTAACAAAAAAAAAAAAAAAAAAAAAAAGCCAATTAATAATTTAAAAAAAAATCTTTCAGTGTCTCTACAGTACCCTAAACTGCAAGGAACTGCAAAGTGACAAAAAAACAGAGTTAAACATAGAGGTGTGTTGGTCACTTTTTAGGCAAATGGCCAATCACAAAGCTACAGAATTTTTGCATGGAGGTCTGCTTTGACCTTCTCTTGTTGCACCTGGAAGCTTAATTTTTGGATTTTTATTACAGTTTTTTTTTTTTTTTTTTTTTTTTAATTGATTGAAAAAATTTTTAGCTGTGAAGATTGCCTGGTGCTACCACCTGTTGCCATTGAATGAAGATGATAATCTGCCTAAAAACATAATTCTTAAATAATAGCAGCACCATTTATCTCCCAGTTAGCACCTAAATTTAAATGTCCGGTTGAGGTGCAAATGCAAGCAAGTAGGGACCCATAATTGATACAGCAAAAGCGAGGAAAACGCTGCCAAAGGCAGCAAGGACCCAAAGCTAGGTTTTAACGGCCCTCTTCACTTACTGTCGCCAGAAGTCTGAGCCAATGTTATTCTATGGGAAATTTTCTTTACTATAACTCATTAACTAATACATATTTTTAAATTCTGTTTTCACATTCAGAAAATTCCCAATTGTTAAATTGACACACCTTTTTAAAAAACATATTTTTTAAATTTTTACTATTTTATTTTGAAATATCAAAATGAAAAATTTCTCTTATTGAAAATTCGTATTTTACAGCTTCAAAATAAAATATTAAAAATTAAATAAATGCATTTTTAAAAAAGGTGCATCATTTTAACAGTTGAGAATTTTCTAAATGTGAAAACAGAATTAAAAAACATGTATCACATAATGAGTTATAAGTAAAGAATATTTCCCATAGAATATCATTAGCTTCGGCTTCTGGCAGCGGTGAGTGAAATGGGAACTTAAGTGATTTTAATGAAATTGTTTTTATTTTTATTTATAAAATAATTTAAAATATAGTGAGTAATGTTTTCTGAAAATTCCTTTAAATTCAGCAACTAGTGAAGAAGGCAAAGTCTGCTAATTTTATATAAGTTAATGAACTGCAAATAATTAGTCCCAATAGCATATGAGATGTGTACAATATTTCATACTTCCTTGGGGGAAAAAAATACACATAATTTTTTCATAATGATCATACATTAGTAAAGGAATGTAACCTATATATTTTTTGAACAATTTAACATTATTATAAATTGCAATGTATAAAAATTTTATCACTATACTAATATAGTAGGGAACCAATTATCTGGAATGGTTCAGGTTTATTCTGGATTTTCTGGATAACTGGTTGCTCACCAAAGCAACCCTCATAAATCACTTTTAGTATGTATATGATTCTGATTTTTAAATCTAAAATTAACATTTTTAATAATTAATAAGATTAAATATTTAATTAAACTGAAATTTTTTTAAAAAGTTTTAAAATAATGTTCAATTAAGATACATTATTAATCAGAATTTGAAATTAATAGAAAATATCTTTGAAACTATAATACGAAAAGGATTAAAGTTTATATTTTAAAAAATTCAATACCTTAAAATTTATCCTTTAAAAGCAACGTATATATTTCGGCATGCCCTCGCAGCCCTCTTCAGCATTGCAGATGATGAACTTATATTCCCGGAACTTCAAAGTAAACAAACCTCCCTCGCCGACGTTCTAAAGAATGGCAACAGATACTGGAAATCAAGAAGTGAAGTGAAATTAGAACGTCAGCGAGGGAGGTTTGTTTACTTTGAAGTTTCGGCAATACAAGTTCATCGTTTGCAATGCTGAAGAGGGCTGCGAGGGCATGCTGAAATATATACGTTGCTTTTAAAGAATAAATTTTAATGTATTGAATTTTTTTAAATATATCTTTGAAACTTGTTAACTGTACATAAAAATCAAAATCTGCCCAAAATCCAAATGCTTTTAACCAAGATTGGCCAATGATTTTAAAACATGAAATATTATTTAATAAGGATTAGAAAATTAAGAACTGACTTTATAAGCTTTTTTTTTTTTTTTTTTTGTTAATTCTTTTATGAAAATTAATTATTTTTTTTTTTTTATATCCATAAAAATGCAAAATATTTATACATTTTAAAGATAATGTGATTTTATTTATCACCTTTTTCCACCCCCTACCAAAAATATATTCAGTACAGGACCAATTATCCAGAATCCATTTTACCCAACCCTTTTAAGATAACTTAAATTGCTGTTATATATCAGGTAGTGGTGCCGTCTATTGACATGTTTTAAAACAAAAAGCTATCTGTTATAATATCGAACTATAGCAACAAAAATATGTTATGACAGATAATTATGCATTAATTATGCATTTATAATCAAAAACCACATAATAAAAAAAAAAAAAAAAAGTATGAAAAAATGTCGATATTGTAAAAAAAAAAAAAAAAAAAAAAAAAAAAGATATGCTTTAAGCATATCTTACAAGATGCTTCCAAATATTACATTTTTTCTTTTTCTTCAATTTGTAATGGATCCCCTTTAGGTTTTGGGGACAAAACTTTTGCTATTATAATATATGAGTTATAACTTTTTTTTTTTTTTTCCACCGCTGAAATTCTATGAGAAAATATTTTTCTCCAACTGTAAAACTAGACAATTTAAAATAAAAAACTTAAAATTAAAAATTTATTATTCCTATATTTTTCTAAAAAAAAATTTAAATTGCCCGAGTTTTCCTTGTTCTTTAATACATTTTTCAAATTCTCAGAGATTTTCTTTTTGTTCCAAATAGTATAGCAATGCAGTTATCATTTAGCAGTGAAATAACTGCACGTTTTAGTTACTGGCAGTAAAAAAAAAAAAGTCAGCAATTAGTTGATTAAACATAAAAACACAAAATTACTCCTCACTTCAGAAAATTTCGACAAAATTATCAACTTTTATTGGTCAACTGGACACAAAATTGCACATATTTTATTACAAGTGACCTAAGATGAAAAGATATTTTATAAGTCAGGGCAAAACATGCAAATACTTGGCAATTGGCCTCCTATAAATAAATCAAATAAAATAAAAATAATAATTGCATGGATTATATAATTTATAAAAAAGAAACTTTTTGATTGATGAATATAGATACCATATATTTATTTCAGTTCTTTTAATGGATAAACATTTATTCACATAGTAAATAATTATAATATAAAATAAAAATAATAAGAAAAAGTGGTATTATTTACTTCCATTCAAATTTTGTTTTCTTAATTATATGAAAATATTAAGAGCGGACAATACCTAATCTCGCCAGCAGCCTTCGCCCATGTTATTCTATGGGAAAATTTGTTTACATAATTACTCATTACCTAATGAATATTTTTCAATTCTGTTTTCACATTCAGAAAATTCATAAGCATTAAATTAGTACTTCTTTTCCAAAAATTGATTTCTTTTAAATTTTAGTATTTCATTTTGCGAGTAGAAAATGAGAAAAATGCATTTTGTGAAAAATCGCATTTTTGAACTCAAAATTAAAATGTAAAAATTAAAAAAAAAATGAATTTTTCAAAAATGAGTACTCATTTAACAGTTATGAATTTTCTGACTGTGAAAACAGAATTTAAAAATATTCATTAGGTAATGGGTAATTGTCGCAACAAATTTTCCCATAGAATAACATGGGCGAAGGCTGCCAGCGAGATTAGGTATTGTCCGCTCTTAAGAAGAAATATTTGTAATATAATATACCCCCCCCCCCCAAAAAAAAAGAAAATAATAATAATAATAATAATAATACAAGTAAGATAAACATTAAGTCAGTCACTTGTCAGTAATTTAAAATTTCCAATTTTTAGATATAGAAATTGGAGGGGAATCTTGATTTGCAAAGTAACTGCTAACTGTTATCATTGAACAGAGATGGCAGCACCAAACAATGACTAAAACTTACTTCTGAATACTATCCTACGCAGGACTAAAACTCTTTTGGACTTCTCTGCGCAGGTGTGTTTTGTTTTAGTGTTCTCAAAAAATCTCTAATGTGAAGTGCTTGGCACCTTAAACATTTTCATTCAGGTATTCGAAATTATAAAAATGTGATTCGTATTCCTTAAATCTATTCATATCACCTAAAGTCATGTATAAATAAATATGAGTCGCAAAAGCTGTATTCCACTTCCAAGTTTGTTTGTGAGCTATTGTCTTTAACTCATCCCGAATCTGGCAGAGGGGGTGAGTAGATTAAATTTATTCTCATTGAATCTAATGCATGTTTTATTGATATTATCTAAATGGAAATCTAATCAATTTAGATTTAGGAATTAAAATTGTTAATCTTATTTGAAATTCTTAATTACAGGTATTCTAATTTCAAGGTAAAATTCAAAGTTGAGATTGGTATAAAATGAAACATAGTCGTATATTCTTCTTTGGCTTTAAAGCCAGAAATAATTACATTTAAATCTAACATTCACTTTCGACAGAGAGATAAACTTTGTCAAGCAAATGTATAACAGAATTAATTGCTCTAAGAAATAATCGTACTGAGAACTATTAAACTAAGCAGGATTTAAAATATGACAAATAACAATTTACCTGTAGTGGCTCTTTTTTCTCCAAATGATCAAAGTATATGACAGTGCTACAAACAGAAAATGATAACATCAAATTTAAAATATAATAGCAATATAGAAAATTACATTTTAATGATAAATAGTTGTAGAGACAGGGCATAGAAACTTTTAAAATATTTACAGATATGACCTCATACAACTACAACTGTCCTGCAGACATCTTATAATGAACCGATAGATTCGATAGTTATCATAACCTATGAAAACTATCTTCTAAATTTCTGAAGAATACAGAAAACACACTCTCTAATTATTCTTCTATAGCATGAAACCTATGGATTTCCTACTTGGAACATTATCTATTGAAAATCTGGTGCATTCTCTGATCAGAGATGCATGCACAATCTATCTTTTCGCATAAGAATGAGTTACAGTCGTCCCCACTTAATTGGGTAACGGAAAATAATACTCACCGGAAAAAACTATACAAAATATTTTAAAAGTGAGAAATTAAACTAAAAGAATAACACATCAACACAATAAAACGTGCGTTTAGAAAAAAAAAAAAAAAAAAATTAGCTAGCTTCATGAGTGAGAAATATTAAACACAATTCTACTTCTTTATGGGTTCTAGAATATCATAAAGTAAGTTTAAAATTAATATTCACATTTTTGTTGTGGATGGATAAATGTTCAAAATTAAAAGGCTTCCCACAGAATGTTTGATTGGCAATGGTTAGAGATGAAAAAAGGAGGGGGGGGGGGAACAAAAAAAATTACATGAGTGAGAAATATTGAATAATTCTGTTCTTTTATATGTTATAGAATCTAATAAAGCATGCTTAAAATGAATATTGACATTTATATTTTGGATGGAGAAAGATTGAGAATCTAAAGTTTTTCGTGGAGCGTTTGAACACCCTCATTATTGGAGTTTGATTTTAACAAAACAAAAAAACGAAAAATAAACGAAAATCACAAAAAAGCGGAAAATCGCAGATCCGCGGAAATTTCTCATGCCTGATTATATGAAGAATGAGAAAATTACAATGCAATAATTGACTTAACCTTTTCATTCCCCATGATGTCAATTGGAATCCTATCATTAATGGCCCTCTTCACTCACCGTCGCCAGAAGCCCGAGCCAATTTTATTCTATGGGGAAATTTTCTTTACAAATAACTTATTAACTAATACATATTTTTAAATTCTGTTTTCATATTCAGAAAATTCCCAACTGTTAAATTGACGGACCTGTTTTTTTTAAATGTAATTTTTTAA
Source organism: Salticus scenicus (assembly GCA_963930645.1). Classification (NCBI taxonomy): domain Eukaryota; kingdom Metazoa; phylum Arthropoda; class Arachnida; order Araneae; family Salticidae; genus Salticus; species Salticus scenicus. The sequence goes on from OZ005652.1 coordinate 7,880,504, forward strand.
TTTTTAATATTTTATTTCGAAATTGCAAAATGAAAAAAATTCACATATTGAAAATTCGTATTTTGCAGCTTCAAAATAAAATATAAAAAATAATAAAAATATTTTTTTAGAAAAGGTGCGTCAATTTAACAGCTGGGAACTTTCAGAATGTGAAAACAGAATTTAAAAATACGTATTAGTTAATAAGTTATTTGTAAAGAAAAATTTCCCATAGAATAACATTAGTTTCGGCTTCCAGCTGCGGTGAGTGAAGAGGGCCTTTAAAGGTTATCTTTCTTACCATCTAACACTCCCACTAACTCAAAATGAACACTATTATAATCTATATACATTTTCCTATAAAAAAAAAATACATATATTTTAGATAGTTTCACTATCCCTGTTGATGAATGAAAGGAGATTTTAATATTCTATTCTGATAATAATAACAGAATCAGTTTTCCTATTCGTGCAATTTAAGCGAATTAATTGTTTTGAATATTTTATTTTTCAACATTTATAATTTGTATTTTAATTCACTGTAGCAAAACATGTATTTCTTTTAAAATTTTAATATTTTTATTTATTGAAAAGTTAATGGCATCTGTGATTATACAGTCGAACCCCATTAATGTAAACATGTTTAACATCAATTACCTTTAACATAAACTGTTTGCACAATCCCCATCAAAATGAAGATTAGTTATTGATAGAATGAAATACTGATAACATGAACAATTTTTTATCCCCCTCGAGATTCACATTAACAAGGTTCGACTGTCTTAAGTTCAAATAGACACCCCACTTAGCTGCTTTGTGAACTATATTAATCTGCCCTCTGCATAACTAATTTATTTATTTATTTATTTATTTTTTGCTTTTAAAATATATTTATGACTAAATATAATATTTATTGTTTTATTAATAGGATATTTATTGTTTTATGGGTGAAAAAACACTGAGAAGGGAAGGGTTAAAGAAGAAAAACAGCTTTTTTCCCCCATTAGTATTTTACTACAAAACTTTTGTCTTAAATATAGATTTCTCTACAACATTCAAACTAAAATAAAATACACAATAGGCCAGTTTCAAACTATGTATTTTATTGTACAAAGTAAAATATATGGTAACAGAAGTTTTGTGTTCGCCTTCTTTCTAAGAAAACTTTTAATTGAATTTTCTTCAATTTTAATCAAATGTAAAAATGAGCTGAAGAACAGTAAAATATTTACAAGAGCATTAGGTACTTGCACAGTATTATTTATGTTCAGTTAGATTAGACATGCAATGGTTATAAAATTGAAGACTTGGGTTATAAAATGAAAACCAAAATTCACTCCAACCAAAAAAAAAAAAAAAAAAAGAGGGAGGTAAAGAAAAAGAGAAAAACTATACAATTGACATAAATTATTGAACATTTTCTAACACGAAAGATATACAGTAGAGAGTCAAAAATCCGCACAGCTTGGGACCAGAGGTTGTGCAGATTTTAGGATTTTGCAGATTTCGGGGCCCATAAAAAATTATTTTCACTTTGAATAATAAAAACAGAATATTATCCAAACTAAACACATACTAGTGAATAATAACACTGAATATTAAATTACTAGGTACATAAGAATAATAATGAACATTAACAAATTATATAATGAAAACAAGAAATAAATATGAAAAAAAAATATTTGTCAAATTTAGATAAAATCTCTTCACATGTAGCTTTTAAACTAAACTTGAACCTGCATGATTTATTTATATTTTTATTTATTGTAAATACTAGTAACACAAATTTATTTTTCTACGAATTTTATTGAGTTTTTCCTCACAAATTATGCCTCCATCAGAAAGCATTTTAAAAAATCAGTTTGTTATTATTTACCTGATTGATATCATCCTATCACAATAATCATTATTTTCTTTTGATGAATTTAATATACTGTCAATAATTTCATTAGCAGCAACTTGGCTCTTGCAGTCTTTCCTATTATTATTATTTTGGTTTTCTTTTTCGTAATCATAAAATGCAAACATAAAATCTGTATTCAAGATCCTTTTCAAAAATTCTGATTTGCAGTTTGTAACTTATTAATAGTGAATTTCATTGTTTGTATCTGACAAGCTGTGCGGATTTCGGACTTTGGCAGATTTCTGGCTCTCTACTGTAGTAACAAAGTAAAAAATAAATAAAAATAAAAAAAATATATATAAACAAGATATTTTTATAGCTCAAATCAAATGCTTTTAAATTAATGAATATTCAACAATCAAAACACAAAACTTAATTATTACTGTTGTAATTAAATCAGCAAGATCAAACAAAAAAAAAATTAATTTTTCATCAAGGACATACTTCAGAATTATGGAGCACAAAATTCCATTAGGAGAAACTGCCAAACCTTGTACCATCATATTCTTCAAGTCTACATCACTGACAAACCTTTTTTCATGCTGGAACTTGATTTCTAAATAAAGACAATGCTAATAAAGCACCAATTTAAATTCCATGACATCAGAGAAGTAAAAGCACATCAAAAGAGAGAGAGAGAGAGAAAAAATTTCCTTGTTTCATGAAGTATTATGTGAAAACAGTTACATAAAAATACTTAGCACTGATTGAATTAAAGTACAGTGAAACCCCAATCTATCGTTTTACGCATCCATGGTTTTTCTGCATTGATCCTATTATTTCTATGGTCCATGCACAAATTGCATATAAATAATATTAACAAAACCTGCATGTATTGTGTTACTAAAAGTTGTTTTCCTTCATTCATAGTTTTAAAAAAATTTCTAATGACCTTGTAAAAATTTTCTTCTGAAGGTCAAGCGGTTTTATATGGCATACAAACTAAAATTACTTCTTTCATCCAAAAATAACTCTTTTCCCCATTTCCTTGAAGGATTGAACTCATCAAGGCTTCCTATATAATACAGGCTACCCATTCGCTGATTTTCCCTTGTCCGCAAAGAATTGTTACAGATGGCGCTACCAGCCAGGTCTGTTAGGGATATTGTTTACATAATATCCCTACACTGACGATGAATATCCGTATGTTAGGGAAAATTGAGTAAAAAAGTGGAAAAATTAGCCTAATCCATGCATAATCACATGAAATTTCTTACAAAACAACCACACAAAAGTCCCTAGGAAGTTAAAACCCGTTGCTAGATCCTGAAAATATTGCTAAAAATCCCTATGTCTAGGGACAAATTCTTATAGTTGGCAACACTGTAGGGATTTGTGAGCCTCTTTTTAAACGCAATTTATATTTTATGTTTAAATCTTTCATTTTTTCTATAATTTCGAAAGATTAGTTGATTATTGTGGGAGGTAAACTTTTTTTTTTACGCAATACTTATGTAGTATTTAAAAAACAGCTCTTACAAAATTGTCTACGCTACCATGTTATCCAATGGGCATTTAAGAAATTCCATCCCACACTCTAAGCGCCATCTGGTGAGTAATACACTTTCAAAGGCGGACATTTTTTCCCATAGAAGACCGCCAGAATGGCAAGTTTGATATTATATAGGGAGTCTTGGAACTCATAATGCCATGTCTCCGGACTACCTATTCATTTTGTAATTTCAACCTGGCAAGAAGAAACTGCTTCAGTAATCTAGAAAATTGTTTCATGTGATGCAGTTTATGTGTGAAAAAATGATGTAGAATACCAAACAGAAGGGCAAGAAAATGATAATGATGATTATGCTGATCAAGATTCCCTATATAATATCAGACTTGCCATTCCAGCGGTCTTCTATGAGAGAAAATGTCCGCCTTTTAAAGTGTATTACTCACTAGATGGCGCTTAGAGTGTGGGATGGAATTTCTTAAATGCCCATTGGATAACATGGTAGCGTAGACAAAATTGTAAGAGCTGTTTTTTAAATACTACATAAGTATCGCGTTAAAAAAAAAGTTTACCTCCCACAATGAATCAACTAATCTTTCGAAATTATAGAAAAAATGTAAGATTTAAACATAAAATAAAATATAAATTGTGTTTAAAAAGAGACTCACAAATCCCTACAGTGTTGCCAACTATAAGAATTTGTCCCCAGACATAGGGACTTTTAGCAATATTTTCAGGATGTAGCAACGGGTTTTAACTTCCTAGGGACTTTTGTGTGGTTGTTTTGTAAGAAATTTCATGTGATTATGCATGGATTAGGCTAATTTTCCACTTTTTTTCTCAATTTCCCCTAACGTAGGGATATTCATCGTCAGTATAGGGATATTATGTAAATAATACCCCTAAAAGACCTGGCTGGTAGCGCCATCTATAACAATTCTTCGCAGACAAGGGAAAATCAGCGAATGGGTAGCCTGTATTATATGGGAAGCCTTGATGCTGATAATGCAGATGAAGAATAGTTGTGTGTATCAGGAGGATGCATCTGGTACAAAATTTAGTCATAATATTTCTATTAATCAAGATGTTGCGACATGAGGTATCCTAAAGCATAGAAGAAATGCATGATTTCAAAAAATGAAAATAAAGGCGAAGAAACAGAGCATAATTTTCAAGCCGATGATACAATAATGACATTTGAAAATGCACGATCTTTTATACAAGACAAAGTTGCAGGAAAGAACCAGAAAAATATTGTAAATCTGGAAAAATTCCTGTTTAATTTATAAAAGAAACAAAAACCCCTAACATAAAATTATTGATTTTTAAAAATAAATTTTATTTAATGTTCTACACAGGGTTCCCACTCAATTTTAAAAATAAAATTCCCTGACTTTTCCAGGTTTTCAAGGTCTATTTTTCGAAAATTCCAGTCACAAAATTTGGTTCGCGACATAAAAAGTAGCTCACAGTATAAAACAGAACATAGCTTGTGACATAAAAGACAACATAGTAACGTGACTTGCGATATAAATTGAATGCTCAAAAAGCATTTTCCAGGTTTATATCATCATTTTTCCAGGTTTTGGAGCAAAATTTACAATTTTCCCTGATATTTCCCTGACTTTTTTTTAGTAATTTCAAATTCCCTGACTTTTCCTGGTTTTCCCTGTTCTCCCTGACCCGTGGGAACCCTGTCTACAACATTGATTTATTTCTTTGACAGTTTGGAAAGTAACAAATTAGTTTTTATTGTGTGTTTTAATCCTAAATATTGTTATCTCCGTGTTTTGACTTTAACCTGCATTTATCGTTTTCCTGCTTTCATCGTTTTTTTTTTCACGCACCCCTTAAAAAAACGTTGGATCAAGGTTCTACGGTAATGATCAATTCTCATTTGATCAATACTTTATTTAAATATCAAAATATATTACTTAATCATATTAAAAGTAAAATATCAAATATATTAGTAAGTATTATAATATACCAATCTATTTAGTAAAAATCCATGTTGTGATCTGTGGATTTCCTGATTGGAGCATCCACAGAAATTATCAATCGAAAATCTACTGTATGCTTTGATCCAAGATGCATGCACTATCTCTCATAGCAGTAAAGAATGAGACAGGGTTTACCATATGTGATAAATGAGGCAAGTGTTTAATTTCTATTTTGTTTTGTGCAGTCAATAAATGTATATATATATATTTAAAAAAAATCATTAATAGGACAAGTATGACATTTTGACACACAGAAAAAATCCTGTAACTGATTACAGAATAATATCCATTTTCCAGAAGATATCAGATTACCCCCAAGAATGATATTCTCTGAATTATTATTATTATTATTATTATTATTTCAGGGTTCCTACTCAATTTGAAAAATAAAATTCCCTGACTTTTCCAGGTCTATTCTTAGAAAATTCCAGTCACAAAATTTGGTTCACAACATAAAAAATAACTCACGGTACAAAACAGAACATAGATCGAAACATAAAAAACAACATCGTAATGTGACTTGCGATGTAAATTGAATGCTCAAAAAGCATTTTCCAGGTTTATATCATCATTTTTCCAGGTTCTTGAGCAATATTTACAACTTTCCCTGATATTTCCCTGACTTTTTTCAGCAATTTCAAATTTCCTGACTTTTCCAGGTTTTACCTGACCCATGGGAACCCTGTTATTTTAAAGATGTTCATGTCATTGTGTTGTCTTGGTAGTAATAGCAATCTTTTATCTACATTTTAATTATTATGGTTTTGAATTATTTGTATTCCCCCCACTTTAAACAAATATACTTTTTTTAATCATTCTTTGTTCATAGAATGCTCAATTTGTTTTTAAATGTTTTATACCAACTCTCAATGATTTAATTAAACACATGTTTTACGAAATTTCTGTTTTGTAGTTGATTCATTGCATATGTGCATGCATGAATCAACTACACACAAAACAGTGTATTGTGCTTGTGCACAAACATACACATACACACACAAAAAAAAAGGGGGGGTTACAATACATTATGTTAATTAATAAAGTTTTTATTTTATCTCAGATTCAAAAATTAGGAGATAAAAATATAGGTCAATTCTAAGTAAAAACAATGATAATAATAATAAATGAATAAAAATATGACAGTATCCTTCTATCAAAAGTGCAAGTCTACTGGATTTATGTAACTTATGTGTGTGATGAAAATTAGGTTAAAACAACTGCACATATAAGTATTTGAACATAAAATAAAATTTAAAAAGCCAAATCAAAGTTTATGAAAAATACATACAAAAAATTGTTTTACATTTATAAAAGGAAAGTGGAAGGGTTTTTGTTAAGAATGACATTTAGTATTCATTCTTCATAGTTATTAAACACAGAATTTAAAAACTTTACCTTCATTTTTCACAGAAATTTTAATTTCAATAAACAATCCATCCATAGTTGAAATCATTAAACGATACTGAGGCATGGCGGCATCCAGGACACAAATTCCTTTAAAGGAAAGAAAAAAATTAAAAATAAACCAACAATGTACAATAAGTTGATTTTAAAAATATAGGCTTAACTTTTTTTTTTTTTTTTTAAATTAAAATCACACAATCAACTGATTGGAATACAATTTTTATTAAAATCACACAATCAACTGATTGGAAGAAAATCATGTATGTATGTATGTTCGGTTTATGGCATCGGGTGTTGCCTTCTGACAGAATCCACAAGACACATACTAGCCGAGTCGTATTAATCCTGGTCGTTATATTTAATGCCCCAGCCTCCCCCCCCTTCGTTCCCGCTGTTCCATGTCTTTTTCTAGTCAATTTTGTCCTCTTATTACTTCCGGTGCGAGCCTTTTTTTTTTTTAACACACTTGACATTGTGAGTTTTTTTGGTTTTCTTCACATGCTATTTCTATGGGGTTTTAGCTTTTTTCCTCTCTTTTTCTACATTCTAAAGTGGCGGTGGTTCCCGCCCACCCACCGCCGAGACATATACTAGGCGAGTCGTATTAATCCTGGTCATTATATTTAACGCCCCCCCCCCCCCCCCCCGTTGTTCCATGTCTTTTTCTAGTCAATTTTGTCCTCTTATTACTTCCTGTGCGAGCCGTGTTTTTTTTTTTTTTTTTTTTTTTTTTAAACACACTTGACATTGTGAGTTTTTTTTGGTTTTCTTCCCATGCTATTTCTATGGGGTTTTTAGCTTTTTTTCCCCTCTTTTTCTACATTCTAAAGTGGCGGTGGTTCCCGCCCACCCAGTCATGGGTCCACTCTTCTTCCAGACCCCTATCCCTCATCACTTTTTTTACACTATCCATCCAAGTCTTTCTTGGTCTTCCTCGTTTTCTTTTCTGATTTGGTATATAGTTAAAAGCGATTTTAAAGAAAATCATATTTATTGAAATTTTATTTTATTTTAAAATTTCAATAAAATTTCAAATTTGAAGAAAATCATATTTATTGAAATTTTATTTTTCCGACTGAGTGAAAATAATGCCTGGACCAGGAGTCGAACCCCAGATCTTTGACTTACAAGGTCAAAGCTCTACCAGTTGAGCAATCCAGGCCGAGTGAGTAATGCCGACCGGTTGTCGGTCTGGATAGCTCAATTGGTAGAGCCTTGACCTTGTAAGTCAAAGATCCAGTCAAAGATCCGGGAGTCGATCCAGGGTTCGACTCCCGGTCCAGGCATTATTTTCACTCAGTCGGAAAAATAAAATTTCAATAAATATTTAACTGCTTTTGCCTCACATCTCTTTTTATTTACATTTTTATTAGGTTTCTTAGAATCCTGAAAAGCAGGGCATATATTTTTAGCATTATATCATAAGCTATGAAATAGTAACACGACAAACACTATTATAACACACTGACTTGCCATAAATGACCACTTCCGATTCCAATTTCAGATGTTTCATCAAATATCTATAAAAGTACTTGGCAAATTATCCAAGCTTGTACTGAGTACCTTAGACAAGTACACAGGGTGGCTCTTTACCCTAAGTTCAGGGGTAGTAATAGTACAAAGTGAAATTTCAGGACATATATTTCTGAAAATTTCAGGACATTTTCAGGACAAAATTATTAATCTAACTACATAAGCGAGATATCTGAAATCTATAGTGTATCAGCGAAAGGTGCTAGTTTACTTAGAAAATAAAGGAAACATTCAATTTTTTGATGTATTAATTTTAAAATGCTTTTCGAACTTTCAAAATTTTACTTATGAATAAACTGTAGAATAAAATAGCAAACAAAATGGAAAGTTAAATAATATATTTTAATATGAATATGAACATTTAAAATCAACCCCCCCCCCTCCAAAATAATAATAATAATAATAATAATAATAAATAAATAAATGAAATGAAATGAAAAATATTTAGTTCACAATTTTAGAGTTTAAAAAGTCTAACTTTAATCAGATATTTGAAACTTCACCAAAATGCAGCTACAGCAATCATTTAAAAAAATTTCGTACACTCGTGTTTTTTCAATCATCTTTATATCAAAATGCATTTTTCTTGTAATTTCAATTTAGAAACCATTATAAACTTTTTTTTTTAAAGAGGTATGGAAAAACAATTCATGTTAGGAACAATAAAAAAAAAAAAACGATATATTTTTATTTTTGAAAAATAGGGGCAATTTTTTTTCTTAGGTTCTAAAATTACAGTTCATGCTCATGCATGCATTCATGTAAAAGTGCATCCAAATCAAAGCATCACTCATCAATGTAACGATAGTAAAATGCAAACAAGTCCTTCCGGCTTATTCGGAAGGGTAGGTTGATTTCTTTTTCCTTATCAAGTAGCTGTCATTTTGTTTCAAAATGGCGGCTACAAATCATTAATGCACTTGGTAGAAATATTCATGTAGGTTGTGCACATATGGAGTTTTAAGCAAATCGGTTCATAAATACATTTTTATGTGAATTTGAAATTTTCAAGTGGCCGGCGCTTGGAAACAAAATGGTGGGTTAAGTTGACAAATATATGAAACGTATTTGTGAGATAAGTCTACTGTACACATATAGTTCGAATTAATTCAAAATCTAAAAAGTCATCGTGTTGAAAAATTAAGTGGTTGCCACTTCGATCAAAATGGCAGAGAAAGTTGCTCATCTAAAATATCGTTGCAAATATGAATTCTTTTTTTTTTTTTTTGTAGAAATTCTTTCAAAGAGGTTTAGTAAGTTGATAAATTGTTAGTTTTCTGCATTTCTAGTTTGTTTTAGCATTAAAATAGCCTAAATTTTCCTTAAAAACGCATTTAAAAGATCCAATAACGCAGGTAATGGATTTTGCGCCAAATTTGGCGACTTTTCCCCTATGGCGACTTCTTTGGTGACTTTTGTCGAGAAAATACTTATTATCGATATACCAAAGATGGACGCAATAACGTGATTGGTTCACGCATTACGGGGATTTTTCTAGATTTTTGTTGTTTGAATGATGAATCCAATTTTCAACTTTGATTTGAATTGATTAAGTATTTCTAAAGTTACCGTGATAACAAATTTTCAAGTGGCCGCCAATTGGACACTATACAGTGGAACAAGTTGCCTAGCAAACAAATCCAAGATATTTGAAGCATAGGTTCACTGTCCAACTGTGGTTTAAATCAGTGCCGTGTTTCAAAAGTTTTTGTTATGGCAATTTTTCAAGTGGCAGTCTAAGTGGCTGCGACTTGGACACAAAATGGCGAAACAACTTGCTTATCGAAATCATCCAGTATATTTGTATTATAAGTTCATTGTCCAGTTCTAGTTTAAATTAAATCAGTATTTCAAAAATTATCGTCATGAGAAATTTTCAGGTGGCACCACTTGTAAAAAAAAGTGGAGTGAGATGCCCAGCGAACATATCTGAGATATTTGAATGATAAATCCACTACCCAAATTTCATGCGAATTGATTCTGTATTACTAAAGTTACCATAATGACAAATTTTCAAGTGGGCGCCACTTGGAAATAAAATTGCGGATCAAGTCACCAAGTGAAATTATCCTAGATATTTGAACCATAAGTTCACTATCCAACTTTTATTTGAATCAGTTTAGTATTTTAAAAGTTATCGTGTGGCATATTTTGAAGTGGCAGTGTGATTTCAAGTGGCTGAAACTTAGAAACAAGATGTCGGGACAAGTTGCCCAGTGAAAACATTCAAGATATTTATATGATAATATGATTTATATGACAATATCACTGTCCAAATTTGGTTCGATTTGGAGTATTATTTCAGAAGTTATTGTGATTTTAAATTTTCAAGTTGTAGAGTGATTTCAAGTGTCCCCGCTTAACTTAAGATATCTACCACTTTACAAAAATGACGGATAAATTTCATTAATAGTAATCATTGAGACCCTTATGTAGTCTATATTTACATCAAATTTCAAACAAATTCGGAATACGCTTTTTACAATTTGAATTTAAAATTTTCAAGTGGTCTCCACTTGAAAACAAAATGGCGGAGCAACTTGGTTAATAAACTCATCTAAGATATTTATAAGATAAGTTAAGACATAATTTGGTTCGATTTGGAGTATTATTTCGGAAGTTATAGTGATTTTAAATTTTCAAGTGGTAGCCTGATTTCAAGTGGTCCCGCTTAACTTAAAATATCTGCCACTTTATTAAAAATGGCGGATGAACTTCATTAATAAACTTCATTGAGGCCCTTATGTGACCTGTATTTACATCAAAATTCAAGCAAATCTTGCTTTAAATATGCTTTTTACAATGTCGGTTTGAAATTTTCAAGTGGCTGCCACTTGAAAACAAAAAGTCCGAGCAACTTGGTTAACGAACTCATCCAAGATATTTATACGATCAGTTCACTGTCCAAATTTGGTTCGATTTCGAGTATTATTTCGGGAGTTATCGTGATGACAAAATTTTCATTATAGATAGATAGATATATATATATACAGATAAACGAAGTGATTGCAATAGGTCGATTTCTAAAGAAATCAACCTAAAACCTATCACAAAAAGGTAATAATAAAATTTGTAAGCTATAAACTCCATAAAAACTCCCAACAAATGTTTCAGGTCAAAATAATAGCCACATCCTTCATCAGGCAAAAAAAGTAAGCATGATTGCAGCATCAGAGTTGCTTGAAAGGTTTTTATTTACTTATCATAGCAAAGTGCAGCAGTACAGAACAAGTTTGAGGTTTGATTGTTTAATTTGGTTTGTCTGTCTAACTAGCAATAAATAACATAAAAGTTAAAATTTTCGGGAAATTTAGGACAGCTTATAAAATTTAAAGACATTTTTAAAATTTTCAGGAAAATCAGGACAAGTACTACGCCTGTAAATTGTATGCCATACACTTATCCACAGTATGTAGTAACCCTTTAACGTTCACTACTTAATTTATTTTAAAAATTACTAAACTAATTTTAAAAATGGCTTTTAGACACATAGCTGTTTATAAATATTTAAAAAATAAAAAATTAGCATTGTTCCTTTTCCAGATATTTTTGGTTTGAAACATCTGTAAGTAAATCTTATTAAATTCAAATAATATTTAATTTAATAAATAAATCACTTTATAAGTAAACATTATCAACAACAAAAACTCGTAAAAGTTGCATAGATCCCAACATTTCAATTTATTCCGGAGTATTTCAACTCTTTGCGGCGCAAGGTAATTCCGATCATTTAAATTACACTGCCACCAGAATTTACGAACATAATTAAAATAAAAGAAATTTTAAATTTTCACATTAAAAAAATAACCTTTTCTGCTATGTTATAATTGTAAATTTTTGCTAAAAAATTTCCGGGATGAGTTTTTGCACTTGAGAATTAAAATTAGGTGTTCCATCAGCGGGAACACTGTGACTGAAAGGGTTAAAGATGCTCCCATGGAGAAGATGTACTGTTAGGGTTGTGTCATAAGTCAGCTGCATGAATTTTTGTTGTTTTAATTATAACATGCAAAGGTATTCAATCCAATGAAATACTATTTTTAAGAAACATTAATGTTAAACAAAACATACTGCAATTAGAATAGAAAAATATTAAATAGCTGATGTAATGGAGCATTTTGATTACATAATATTAAATTGTGTATGCGCATGAGTTGACAAAATTTCATTTGAATAATTTATTAGCGAAATAAACTGAGTTACTTGTATGAAGAATCCAAGCAAATAATGTAAAAATTCAAGAATTTGTCAATAGAAGGAACTGAATTTCAATTCCTCACAAAATAAAGTAAAACTATAGGGGGTTTTACTCAATTTTTTTTTTTTTTTTAATTTATACAATGGTAACCCAGTGGCAGAAACACAGCGACATAGTCGTGGACACAGAAAAAATGCTTGCAGATAGTTTTTGTCTGTACTAATAAAAAAATTAGTCTGCAACTTTTGGACACTCTTTGTCTGTACTAATAAAAGAAATTGTCCGCAAGTCTTTGTCTGCAGTCTTAAAAAATTGTAATTTACAGACATTTTTTGCCAGCGAAAATGCACTACCGATGTATGATATCTTAGACGCTCTCTGGTAGGGACTCTACAGCCCCCATATAGGTGCCTTCATAGACCTTATATAATAGACCATGCATCCCTCCTCATTATCTGTCTGCGACATGAAGTAGCTTCCCCAGCGAAATTATCACGTGATGCAGACCAGGAGAGAGAGACGAGAATGAATATTATGTGATTTTTCCATAGGAAAGAAAGTAGTTTAGAGTTTTTCAATTTCTGTATTGTACACACACTTTTTATTTAAGCCTTTAGATTTACGCATCGTTGGAAAGCTAAAATGTCATAGATTAATTATAAAAAAATTCTTTTGTGAGAAACCATTCTGAAGGGGAGAATTTCTTGTTTTAATTCTTACCAAAATAAGTGCTTTCTTATGGAAGAATCGCCATCAACTCCATGTCACGTGACATACGGTGTTGACCGCAAAGGATGAAGGTATCAGATTACACCCTCATGTTGAAGACATTCACTATAATGGAAAGTCCTATTGGTGGCGTAGTCTATATATATAAGGTCTATGGGTGCCTTGATAGGAGCACACAAAACAGTGCTTAACAACGGTGACCTAGGGAAGATCTCCCTCGATAGGCAAAGTTATGCGTGTATTCTTTTCTCTTGTTACTTGTTACTGAGATTTTACAGGAACGTAGAAAAGTGCTAATTTCATTTAAAACTGCTACAAAACTTTTCCTCCATTTTAAAATTCACTTATAAAAATTTCTGTATCAAAACTAAAACTAATACTTTTATTATTCATAATTATTTATATTGTGTTGTGCCAAACATTGCTATAAATATTTAATTGAATGAGTTCAACTTATTATTTTATAATTGTTTATATTATATTGTTCTGTAGTAAAATTGTACTTGTGTATTCTTGCACGAGATCCACTGTTGTTAAGCTCCCCCCCTCCCCCCAAGATTGCCGTTATCAGCTTTCAGGCTCTTTGAGTGTAAGCCATTTTCACCCCTGATTACACACAAATTTCGCAGACAGATTATGAAATTTTAAAAGCCTGTCGCAGACAACTACAAAACTTTCTGCCACTGGGAATGGTAATATAGTATACAGTGGTTATAAATAAATAAATAACCCCCCTCTACTATTATTTTTCTTTTTTAAAGAAAAAATTAAATTTAATTCATTTGACCAAGGATAACTTTTTTGGATTTTTATAATATTTGTTCAGGGTTTGCATTTGAGTACCTCAATACATTTAGTTATTCAATTGAGTAAAAAAGTTTTTGTTCTCTTGCGTATGTGCTGTTAAAATTTATTTAGCAAAAATGCTCAAATATTTCCTCAAATATTTAATATTCTGATTGCAGTATGCTGTGTCTAATGTAGTATGCAAAGTTTCTTGAAAATGGCTTAGCACTAGTTTTAATACCCTGCATGTTATAAATTTAAAAAGTAGCTTTTTTTTTAAAGAAACCTTTATATCTCCATGAATTCACATAGTAGCTCTATAATAATAATAAAATGCCTCATAATCACGTCCTACAGTCAAAATTAGAACTCCTACATAGATAGGCTGACACATCTGCCATTTTCTAGCCACAAGACTGGCTAACGATTTATTATTGTGGTTTTTCAGCAATAAATTGCACGAATAACTCCAAAAAAGGGCACCGCCTGTTTATATTTCCTTCTAATCCAGGAAGAAGGAAAAAGTGGATTATAAATTGCAGATGTAACTCGTGGATACCCAGAGCAGGAGCACAACTTTGTAGTGTAAGATTTCCCTAATTTTCAAATTATTTCATTTAATTTTCAAAGTTGTTTGACAAATTTACTATGAATGTACTGTTTTATTAAGTTATTGTTTTAAATTCTTTTAAAATTAACTTTAATATTACATTTCTTTTAACGTGAAGGGTTGCAGTTTTGAGAATGTTGGCGATGTTCTTAAAATTGCCAACTTGTTTGTTTCGTGATAAGAAGTTCTAGCTCACTTGATCTGTATAGAAGTTTAAAGGAGATAACAACACTAATCAGGTAACCTAGCTTTTTCTACCGCCAACACTTTCCCAGACGGGCTAGAAAATGGTGGACACTGCGCCAGCTCGTATCATATAGGAGTCTTAGTCAGAATGAACTTCAAGCATTACATTTTATGTTGTGATCCCAAATACCTTGTTTTTTCTTTTATTATGTTACAGGACACTTTTAAATGATTGGGATAAAACTTTCATTAAAATATATGATGATTTAACATATTTTTTACATGCTCAGAACTTCTGGATAATTTTTCAAGTATTTGTCTCATTATTTGACAAAAGTCTCAGATCAAAAGTGTTCAGTCATTTATGGGTTATGAATTATCCAAACAATAATCACCACAAGTTAAAAACTTTTTAAAGCAAAATACAGGGTGTTTATAAAGTCCCGGACTCATTTTGATGTTTAATAACTCATAAAATAATGAAGATATAAACAAACTTATGGCATTTATTGATGGAATAACTCATATATTTCCTTTTCAAGTTTGAATATCTTTACTTTTGTAAATATCGTCTGCGCGTGTGGTTAATTTCAGATGCATGTGGTTAATTCAGACATGCTTGCCGCTACCTGGCGTGAAATTGACTATCGACTTGATATTCTCCGTGCGACGAAGGGGGCACACGTGGAAGTTCACTGACAAGGGTCATGAAACTTTTTGAGTCTATCTAACCATTTATGTTATTAATTTTAATCTATCTTTATTATTTTATGAGTTATTAAACATCAAAATGGGTCCGGGACTTTATAAACACCCTGTATACTGCAATCCATTATTTCAAGATAATAGAAAAATTTATTATTAATCTGAGCTTTGTTTTTGACATAGACAGTAAGTGATAATAGATTCAAAACTTTTATATAAACATGTAAATCAAACATGGCTGGGTAGTCTATTAGAAAATAAATCTGAAAACAGATCTTTTACAGGGTTCCCACTCTTAAAAAGGAAAAAAATTCAAGGAATTTTCAAGTACTTTTTAAGGCCCATTTGAAATTTTTCAAGGACTATGGGGGAAAATCGCAGAATGCTAGACATATACACAAAACTTTAGTAAATCACAGAGCACTAGGCATATGCACAAAACTTTAGTAACTACTTTTATTAGTATTTTTTTATATATATATATAATTAGAATAATAATTTTGTCAGTTTTCACAATACATTTTTGAAGGATTGACCAAATTAACTTTTACAAAAGTCAAAAAACGATTAGTTTAGGATTTGGAATTGGGATCATTCATTATGATTATTCCAAAATTCTTAGGTTTGAGCTCTGGTAGGGTCACTTTCTGCTCAAAATTAATGACTAGTCTACCAAACAGGTATGAGATTGGCAAAAAAGACAAATAAGCTGAAAACTATATGCAAAAGCAATGAAATGAGAATTTTATGACAAAATGCATTATATTAGACAATGGTGTGTGCGTGTGGAGATGGAGATAGTTTAGCCTTGATCGAGCGTTTGCTAGAGCAGAAAATTCAAGGACTTTACGTGAAATTCAAGTACTTTTGAGGGCCCTTGAAAAAGAAAATGAAATTCAAGTACTTCTTAAGGACTTTCAAAGCCCGTGGGAACCCTGTTTTACCAAAATCAGTCAGTTAGTGATCCTTTGTTTCAGCTACTGAACACAAAAATATTACATATAATTTGCCAATCAGTTCCAAAAATAAATAAGGGAAAAAGAAAAGCAAAATGCAAATTTTATTAATTAATAATGGAAAAGCAACATTTTGTCTATTAGCGGCGAAAAAACTTTTTATAATATATTAGGAACTCACAGTGAATTGTTTAAATTTCCCAATTCCCTCTCCCCACATGCAATGTATGACTTTGTAAAGAAAGGTTGAATAGTTCCCTGCATGTATACAAAATAAAGAGGATGAGTAATTGTTTTTACACGTGTATAGATTAAATTGAAAAAATATATAAAACACAGTACTTCACATGTTAAAATCTAAGTCAAAAACTTAGTTTAAAAATTTACAATATAAAAGATAAAAAGAACATCATGACATTTCGTCCAAGCATTGCCGCCTGTGGACATCTTCAGGTTTAGTTCTCTTACTGTTAGCGTCTTGATCCTTTAGTATGTGTAGAATGGGTTGCCAAACTTTCACAAATTTTCTAGAATGTGTATAATTGATGCCGTGTTTATCGTATTTTATTATCTGAATTTTTTCTTGTATTTCAAGCTTAATCAGATTGGAGGGGGTAGCTATTATTTCAGCTTGATTCCATAAAGGTTTAGCATTTTTATTTTCTAATATGTAATCTTTAAGAGCGGTGTTTCCGTACGGGGATCGTAAAGAATATTGGTGTTTGGAAATGCGTTTTTTAAACTTCTTTATGTTTTCCCTATGTAATAGACGGTGTTATTCTCAATTTCAATAGGTATTTTATAGACGATTTTTTGGGGAGGGTTAATCAGATGTTTAATTTTTAACAAACTTTGTAATTTTTGTGCTTTAAATGCTAAATTACAATTGTAGTTCTTTAATATGTTTCTCATTGGGATAAATTGTTTATGAAAATCTACTGAATCGATGTATTTAGAGTTGTCTTTTTTAATTCTAGTTTGATTTAAGATAATTTTAACTTGATTATGTATTTTATTGAAAACTGATAAGTTATAACCACTTTCAAACATAGTGCGTTTGATGTATTTTAAATCTTTTTGAATAAGAAATTGAAAAGTATTATGTGTGTAAGTACTATAATTCCACTGTAATATGATAGTACTGTGTTTTATATATTTTATCAAAATAAAGAGGGGTGAAATTTAGAAATAATGATCGAAAATTTGAGTATTTCTTTTTTAAAAATAATTCTACAGAATCAATAAAATGTTTGAACCTGTGATGGGAAGCTTATGCAATCCAAAAGAATGTCCTACATTTCGAATAAAAATTGAAGCGTCTGTCAGGTATATTTCACAACCAATCAGAGCATGTTGCTTTGCAGCAACTATAATATATTTCTTTAATGCAATCTAGAAAAATAAAATAAAATATTACTTACATGTGTTATTTATTTTTAGTTAGAATACAATGGGCTCTTCCCACCTGACGTCAGAGGTCACATGATAGAGGAAAAACAAATAGCAGACAAAGTCTTGTTTATCTATAGTGATTGCTGAAATAACATATTTTCTATTCTTATTTTTGATCAGTCCTATTTAATCTGTGTTATTTTTTTATACATCATCATTTTTAATACATTTCATATCATTATTCGTCATCTTTTGGTTCCCGTATACATTTACAATCATCATTTAGTTTATGTTTGTTATTGATGTTCATGAAGAACATGTTTAATACGCTGATCTTTGGTACTTAAATCAGTGACAGCGCAATATCGTACTGCGTAAATCCATTTAGACCAGTAACTAAGTTAATTAATTTGTTGTAACACCTTTATGCAATTAAATTAAATGAAAACATTTTAAAATTTCAAGTTATAATTCATAAACATTCCATAAGAAGCTATTATTTATTGCTAGATCAGTTAACGTTACAGTTACACTACAATATACAACAATCGATTCTTATAGGTAAAAATAAATAAACACATAAAATGTTTTTTAAAAATTATTAAATTTACAAATACAATTATTCTACTGTTTACAAATGCACAATATTACTTTTATTTTATTTTATATTAAATATTAACAATTTTGTTCTTAATAACAATATTTAATTGAATTCGATTCTCAGAATTCGATTATTCGTTTTCCTTAATCACGTGATTGAGCAGACGACGGTGAGAAGAGCCCATTAAATTACCTGAAATGCAATGAAACTTCCTAAAAAGGCCTATTCAACTATTAAGGATCACACAATAAATTGATAAGTTATGAATGCTTTTAAATACATATATATATATTGCTCCAAATAAATAACGTTTGTTTTTATACTTATAATAAGCAAATGAAAAAAAAAAAAAAAGCTGCATTAGTTTTATATGCTACATCATATACAGAGAATGAGACAACATGGTGACACTGTCCTAGAAAAGAAATTGTCCCTTTCAGAAATATTTGTTAATAAAATTTATAGAAATTTCAGTAGAAAACAGAAACTAATGTCTTATTTTATGAATGTATATTAACAATATCGATATCTTTATAATTAAATATACATGTTATGCGTAACTTAAACAACTATGTTATTATTAAACAATAATATTTTGTAGAAAGGGTTTACACTAACAATGCTTCATTGCAGAAACCATTAGAACAGTTTATGCCATTTATATCTGCTTCAGGGTATAAGCTTAAAATGACATATAAACAGATTTTATTACTTTTCTATTTTGAGGAATGTCATGCAGATTGACCATCACCTAGATGCACCTACTATAGAGGATGATTTTAAACATTTGGAGGAATGTCAAACTGACTGTCAGGTTAGGATTCAATAAATATCCAGTCATTTCACATTTTCTTATTGTTTATTTTCTCCTAACCACAAGGGTTATCACTCCTATTTAACACTGGACTTGTTGAGTCAGTACATGCACAGAGGTTTCCATGGTCGCAATAAACATGGTCAAACTATATTTAGTGACACAAGATGAGATATAGTTATAGAACAATCTGAGGACGAAATTATTTAAGAATTTTTTTCTCTTATACAATTCATAAACCATTTGTCAATTTTATTAACAGTGTATAGTTACAAAATTATTTATTATTGAAATTTATTTATAATAATTTTAATTATTTTTAAGGTTATCTTCACTTTAAATAAATGAACACCATTTGGCAGTTTATCGCGATTGCTGTAAAAAAAATCTGTCAAATCGCTAAGTCGCATTCCTCAGATGAAAAAATACCAATATTTTAACTCAAGATTACCTCGAAAAAGAGCAAAATTGTATAGCTTTTATATTTCTTACATTTAATTTTGTTGCTCTAAACAAATAAATGAAATTCCATTATTATAGAATAATTTCAATAACAAACGTAAAAAAAAAAAGAATCAACTTACCTTAAGTACTGCAATATTATCAACTGAAACCATATCTTCTTCATCCCAAACTTTACACATTTCTTTCACAGTCACAGTTGGTTCCTGATCTGAATCATTGCGAAGTGTCACATTTAAAAAGATAAAAAGACCTTTTAATGTACCGACCATCAAAAAACCTAAAGGGAAAACAAAATAACAATTAAAAATCTCGCAGGACTAAAATTTAAAATTTTGATGGCTTGATAATGAGAATTAGCACTACAGATGAAAGAAGAGGGCGGGGAAGTCTGAGAAATTGAGAACAAAGAAGCAGGAAAAGAAGTACAGTGAAATACGTTTAACACAAAAACGCTTAACATGAAAAATTGGTTGACACGAAATGATATAGCGGTCCAGACAGTGTACTATGCTATTTAATGCATTTTTTGTTTCTTTTAACACAAAACAAAAATCGTTTAACATGAAAAAAACTCGCTTTTGATCTTTAGTGACATGTTTGATACAACAGAGATGCCAACACTTTAATTTATTCCGGAGCATTTTTAACTCCGCCTTTATTTCCATACCACATTTTTCTTAAGACTTAAGAGTAATATTTCCTTATTTTATCGTAGTTATACATTGAAGGAAAATAGTCTGTAAATAAAGTGGTGCAGATTAAAGGCAGGGATAAAAATGCTCCGGAATAAATTATAAGGATGGCAACTATGATACGATATGTTGCCGTCGATGATCATGTGTATACAGCACTGATAATGAGATTATTGACATCGTTCATATTTAAAATGATTTTACTTACGTAAATTTTGATGACGAATCTGACAACTGAATCAACGATGCAGTTCCTGTCCCCTCTGCTTCAGAAATGAAGAAAATAATGCATATCCACAGTTAATATTTAGATGCGCATTTGAATTGAGAAATGAATAAAACAATGAATGATCTCAATCAATTTTTGAACAATATGGTGCTGAAAAAAACACATCTGTAAAAGATATCTGAACTTTTTTTCCAAAAAACAATAATATTTATACTTGGTTTTTATCCTAATGTATGCAAGTTAGTAGTAGTTTTACAGGAAATGGAAATAAAAATTGACTACATGAAAAACATAGGCGAATTTTGTACTTTTTCTACGAATCTTTTTACACAAAATTCTTTTAAAATGAAAAAATATTTCAGTCCCCCTAGTTTTGTGTTAAACGTTTTTCACTGTATTTGGTTAATATTCCTCTTTCACTTAGAGGGCACTCAAAATAAGATTCCCTAGGAAGCATCAGAAATGTTATATTTGCTTCTGATGATAACTTAATTTTCCTTTATTCACCCTCCCTTTCCCCTTTTTCAAAATAAGATCATTTCTTTTTGTCACAGCAAAGGATAAAAAGTAAAAACATTTTATAACTAGGGCAGAATTATTTAACCGCAAATTACTAAATATTGAGTCAAGGTTGTGATAGAGTTGGTTTTAAAGTTGCATTAGAGTTATGCAGTGGGCAATGGACTCTTCCCACCTGACGTGAGAGGTCACATGATAGAGGAAAAACAAATAGCAGACGAAGTCTTGTTTATCTAGAGCGATTGCTGATACAATGTATTTTCTATTCTTATTTTTGATCAATCGTATTTAATCTGTGTTATTTTTTTATACATCATCATTTTTAATCCATTTTATATCATTATTCACCATCTTTTGTTTGCTGTATAGATTTACAATCATCATTTAGTTTATATTTGTTATTGATGTTCATGGAGAACATGTTAAATACTCTGATCTTTGGTACTTAAATCAGTGACAGTGCAATATCGTACTGCGTAAATCCATTTAGACCAGTTACTAAGTTAATTAACTTTTTGTAACACCTTTATGCAATTAAATTAAATGAAAACATTTTAAAATTTCAAATTATAATCCATAAACATTCCACAAGAACAAGTTATTATTTATTGCTAGATCAGTTAATGTAACAGTTACACTAAAACATACAAAAATTGATTCTTATAGGTAAAAATAAATAAACACATAAAATGTTTTTAAAAAATTATTAAATTTACAAATACAACTATTCCACTGTTTACAAATGCACAATATTACTTTTATTTTATTTTATACTAAATATCAACACTTTTGTTCTTAAGAACAATATTTAATTGAATTCGATTATTCGTTTTACTCTATCACGTGATTGAGCAGATGACGGTGGGAAGAGCCCATTGGCCTGGGATTCACCCTAGGGATGATCCAAAGACTTACCATCATAATTTTTATCCTGGATAAAATTTATTCAGTTCAAATTCCATAGACATTTTATAGGTCAATGCTATATTAACTGTATAGATTTTCAGCAGTTTGGAGCCTAAAATTTGTTCCAAAGAGGAATTGTTAAAAAAGGAAAATTGAAACTATCACAAAAAGAGGTTAAAAAGCAGGTTATGATCAGAAAATAATACAAAAAACTTATAGTGTAAGAATAAAAATTTTAGATATTACACTAGCACAAAAGAAAAAAAAAAAAAAAAGAAAGAAAGAAAGAAAGAAAAAGTTAAAAAAGAAAGAAAGAAAGAAAGAAAAAGTTAAACAAACAGAAATTGTGTAGGAGGGACACCTGCGTGACAGGAGGGGAATGTTTATTTTAGGTAGTTCTCCAGGAAAACAGCACAACTCTGGAGCGAATCTTCCCCAAAGAAAAATTCAATCTATGTTTTTCTTAACAAAAAATAAACTTAAAAGATGGAAGACTAAAATTTAAAAATTGGTTACTATTTTATGGATTATTTGAGGACCAGGCATTTAAGGATTATAATAGACACAGCCATCCATTGTCAAATATTCTTTTTAAAAATATATTTTTACAGTGCTACATAGAACAGAAATCCTTTCACTTTGTGTCTTCTTCAATACTTGACCAACTCTATAAAGCGTTCCTTTACACACCGCTTCAGAAGGAAAGTGAGAGGAGGGGCAGAGGCATACAGATGGAATGTTTGAAGTTACATTAACAATAAATTCAACCATGTTTAAAATATTTTGCTTTTGTCTTTGATTTCAAATATTTTTCAGAACCATACTATCCGTGTTTGTAATGATCAATAGATGGCGCTTTTTCAGTTTTTGTTGTTAGTAAATATTATAGCCACGTGTATTTATTATTGTTCTTTTTGTTATTCTACTTAATATTCGTACTATAATTTCTCCGCCATTATATCATGGAAAATTGATTGCTTTTGGAAAAAAATAATTCAGTTTATTCAAAGTTCGATCGGAAGTAGATGTTTAACTGAAGCTGAACAAATATTAGCTTCAAATCATCTGATTAATTCTTTACTTCCATTAGCCGAAACAACTGAAATTTTAAATTTGTCATTTGGAAATAAATGGAAGCTTAATTCTGGATTTCTTGATCCTTTGGAGTTACACTGGAGCACACAACAGTATGTATGTTATCTTTTTTACCAGATTTATTCAATTTTATTCAATAAATATATGTGAAACTAAACATCGGCATGCAATGGCGGCTTAATGAAAGCCGAATTAAAGCATGTTTATTGTAATTTCACCTTGGCCTACCAGAGGGCGAGCATTTTATTACAATCGCGGATAGAATTGTATTATAAAATTATAATGCAGAATTTTCCCTTGAATGCTTTACTTTCTTTTACATATATATGGTAGAGAAAATAAATACTGTTTTTAGCCAAAGTTTTGAAAATGAGTTTTTGCTATATTTACTTGGTCCCCTGAACTTAAAATTCAAATTTATAGTGGTTGGTTTGTGTGAGTTTGAGAGAGTCTTATCTGTATAAATCCAAAACAAATATTAGCAGAAAGTTCAAACTTGATATTCTAGATTTTTATCATATAGGGATGCTACTTGAAATTTTTTATAGAAATCAAACAAATGGTTTGTGTACTGGGACATACAAAGTATACTAAATCTGTGGGCAAAAATTTATTGATACATTTTAACCTCTTTATATTGCATTACACAAAATTAAAATAGCATATACTTTTTATATGCATAAAAGCATGTGTTCACATAGAAAATTGCATGAAAAGCATTCTATTCATTTTTAAAATCAATATTTAAATGAGGCGTTGGGTGTTCAGTAACTCCCTCCCCCTCCCCATCCCCTCCCCCACTCAAAAACATATACCAAATAAAACTATTTCTAAAACTATTTTTACATGTTTTCATTCAGAATAAATCAACGCTATTAAGAATGTGCAAAATCTCACCAGCAGTTGGACTTGTCTGTTGCCAACATATTGCAGTGAGTAAACCCAGTCCAGGATCCTGTTCATGAGCTAAAGCAATGCTGAAATAAATAGAAATAAAAATAATAAACTAAAAATTTATCAAATACAAGCAGACACAGAACAATTTTTCATAGACATATTCTCTCTCTCTCTCTCTCCCTCTCTTTTTACTTTCTTCTATATTCAATAGAAGAAAGTATTGGATTCGTAAAAATTTTCGACCTCGGGTTTTTGATGGATTTACATGTTTTGAGAGCTGTAGAACACGATTTCACCTTTTTTAGAAAATGCCTGTCTGTCTGTGTGTGTGTGTGACAAAATTTTGTGGCAACTGTATCTCAGGAACTACTGCAAAGAATTTCATACAATTTGGTATGTGGTTGCACCTTGACATAAATGAGTGCCTATCAACTTTTGGTAAAAATTGTCTTACAGGTTGCGTCGCCATCCCGCTTTTTCTAAATTTTTAACATGGTGATATAGGACAAAATTTTGTATAAATGTGCATAAAGAAAATTATTTTTTAGTAATCATTATGAAATTCACAAGAATTATTTATAATAGAGATAGTCAACTGGGAAAATTTTTTTGTATGTGTTAGAGCCTTGCCAAGCCCCCTGGGGGGGGGGGAGTCCCCGCTCGAGGGGAGTCAATTTTCAAGCAGGGTCTCCTCAATACCTTTAAAACAAATGGTTGAACTACAAATATGTGATAATTTAAAACAAAGTTATTGATTTTTTTTTTTTTTTTTTTTTTTTTTACTTAAAAAAAAAAAAAAAAAAAAAAAAAAAAAAAACTTTGAAAAAAAAAAATCTTTTTATTTTTTTATTTATTTATCTTTTTTTTATTGTTACTGAGTGAATTTGTATAGGAAAATATAGAAGAAAGTCTTGTGGTGGCCACAACATACTAGTTTTTAATTGTTTAACTTGATGAAGGCCTTTATAAGCCTTAAATTAACATTTATAATAAGATAAATTTAATTTACCTTGAAATGTTTTCCATGAAGATCCTTTTCTTGTTCGTCCCAACACGTCTTCAGATGGATCTGTTGATCTGAGATTCTTCTTCTTCCATCCATACTTTGATTTTAATATTTCATACCATTTGGCGTCCATTAAGATGGGATCATTGCTGTTACATGCTGTTTTACTGGTTAGTATTTCAATGATTTCTCTTTTAAGGGCATAGCTATTGTTGTTGTAATTCACAAGTTTTTTGACATCATTAAAATCTATTGTTAGGTTCTCTTTTTGGTTATTTTTGGTTAATGTTGTTGTTATTTTGTAAAATTTTGTATTATTCTGATGCTCCCTCACATATTTTTGTATTTTTTGTTTTCTTCATTCATTAGGTTTAATGGGCATGTTAATGTTTAGTCTGGCTGCTTGTTTTTTTTTTTTTTTTTTTTTTTTTAATAGCTACACCTTTTTTATCATATGGTATATAGTTAGTAAATTTTAATTTGTTTTTTGTACATCACTTTTGTAATTTAGTTTATTGAGACAGTTTTTATATATATATAATAAAGATGATCTATTAAGCATAGTAGAAGCCAAGCAACAGATACAAGATCACTGAAACACCAATGACCAATAAGATTTTTAAAAAATTTATCAGTGGATGAAATACACTAATGTAAAGAAACTAGATCTATTAATTAACAGCTTGCAAAACAAACAAATCAATAAACTAACACAACAAATCTTAACAGAAAAACATAAACTGAAACGAAATTTATGAAAAAATAATTTAAGAAACTTAAGAAAGGAAGGAAGGAGGCAGGCGGCAAGACTTGCGACTTGCCTGTGGGGTTAACTAGTTTCACGCCGGCAACACTCCCCCAGCCTGCCACGACCAGAATAGGAGTCAAATAGATTTCAAAAAGCAAAATTTCAAAGCAGATGAATAACAAGGAAACCACGAAGCAACAATGAAATTCACTGATTGATTACAATGTGCTTAATTGTATGATTAGAATTTTAAGAATAGTTGGTAACTCAAAAAAGAAGAAACTGAAATTTTAATGGAAAAAGAAAGTTTGCATAGTATTACAAAGTAAATGCAACAAGCCTGCTGCTTTTTTTTTTTTTTTTTTAAATATATTTTATATATAAAATTAAATTTTCACTGTATCCTGCTTCTAAATATATATCAGTGATTTTATTTAATTCTTCTTTTAATAGATCATTGGTAGAACAAATTGCAACAACATGATTTATGTAAGTTTGGATATTGGTGCAATTTTATAGTGATATGGGGTTTTGCATTTTATTACAACACAAGTTTCAATAACAATAACTATAAGAGAAACCCTTGAAATACTAACCAATAAAACAGCATGTAATGGGAACAATTCTGCCCTAATCAATAATAAATGGCACAAAATGTTAAAACCAAAGTAGAGAGGAAAGAAGAATCTCTGATCCACAGATCTGTCTGAAGACATGTCGGGCTCATCAATGAAAGGACCCTTATAAAAAATTTCAAGATAAATTAAATACCTGTAATTAAAAAAAAAAAAAAAAAAAAAAAAAAGGGGGGGGGGGGGTAGAACACATCATTTAAAAAAAATTAAATAAATCAGGCTTCCCATTCTTAAATGAACTTCCAAGTCTATTTGAAAATATTCAAGCACAATGATAAAAATTACAGAGAAGTTAGTGTGATGTTAAAAACATCACTTCTTTTTAAATGTTAAATAAGATCGTTTTCTGCACTTAAATGCATTGTTTCTCTCAGCTGGCTCAACTCACCCTGTTGTGTTTGCTTTACTGCAACACACACACAGGAGAAAAATTGGTTCTTCTTTCCTAGTGGTGATGTCATATCACACCATGCTGAGAACCAATAGGGTGATGGTTCTGACTCCACCTTCTGTTATTCCGGCAGTTTTAAATTGAGTTGGATTTCAGCAGCTCTCAAGAGAAGAACATGGGGTGAGAAAGATTTGTTTTGCTTCTGTTTTAAAATAATGACCATTTTATCATTTGGAGAGAGAGTGCCTACTTATTAATAATAAATATATATATATTAGTTTATATGAATACTTATTCAAATTTTAAAAACCATTAATTTTTATATCCTACTTAATTTGGAATTACTAGTGTGGTTTGGAAAATAAAATTGATTAATTTTGATGCAGCAGATTAGTTTTCTTACAAACATTATTTTTGTATGCATTTTTCTTTTTACAGCATTCTAGCCAATAAGTAAATTGATTCCTCTTTTCTCTTATGTAAATAAAATTATTTGGATATATATATTTGACCTTTTGACCCAAAGAATAAAAAGGGTTAGTGGCCAGAACGCAATGTACGCCATGAGGTTCTTTGATCCTCACTAAGTAACTTCTGTTGCTATGAAAATTAAAAATATTAATAAAATTAATTTAAAATATGGAAACATAAAAGGTAAATGAATTATTTACATCACATTTGGTGCCGGAAAGGAATACTTGATTATTGTTCTTAAGAATAAATGGTACTGTAGAGATTGTTTATTTTGAATAAGTTATTTTATTTTTATGGCTAGAATTACTGAAATTATTTTTTTAAAGTCATACATTACCAATTACATTTTTTTGGTGATTGAATATGATGGATACCAAGTGACCTATAAGACAATTCCCTGTTTCAAAAATTGTGATATGCTGGAACTTTGTACAGATGAAATTTTTTTTTTTTTTGGTTCAATATATTTTGAATAACTGATTAAATAAATAATAACCAACAGAACTATGTATTGTTGGCCTTAAAAAAAAAAAAAAAAAAAAAAAATTGTAGGTATCTCTCTCTCTCCTCAACTACGTGAATTTATTATATGCAAATAGCCATCAACACATGTAGTTTTATAGCCAATATAGTAGTTTCATATATATACAAAAAATAATGGCTTCTAACAAAGGATTGACAAGAGGTTTACCATTCAAAACTTTAGTAACGCCATTTTCTGGAGACCCTCATTTATTGGATTTTTTTATTGAACAAGTGAAATTTAAAATTGAGAACAGCAAATGGGAAGAATCCCATGCTTTGGCTTTTGTGAAATCAAAATTGGCAGATACTGCTCTTAAGTTTTATGTCTCCTCCCCAGCTTGCCAAAAAGCCAAAAATACAAAAGAGTTATTTAATATATTTAAGAAATATTTTAAGGTAGAGTCGGCAACTGCAATAGCACAACAATTTAACAAATTTAAGTTTGAGTCCGATGTCAATATTAATATTTTTGCTAATAAGCTTGAAAATTTAGTGAGAAAACGTTTTCCTGATATGGAAGAAAAAGCCCTTGAACAACTACTAATCGCAAAATTCAATGATCTCATTCCGCCCCACTTTAGAATTCATCTACTATCACAAAAAGCCACAACCTTTTATCAGATGGTGGAATGTCTCGAAAAATTCCAGGAAATTTATAACTTGCAAGTAAACCCTGTCTTACCAGGAACATCTTTTGCTACTATTCAGAACTTCAATCATAAAATAGATAGTGAAGTGATAGGTACAAACTCAGAAAACAATTTGACTAAGATTAACAATTCATCTTATAGCAAGCGGCCATACAATAAATTTCCACAAAATAAAGGTTCGCACACGATTCAATGCCAATGGTGTGAAAGACCTGGACATTCTGCTCAGAGGTGCTTTGCACTCAGAAAATTACAAAATAATAAGTTTTCTCACAGATATCGTAATGGGCAAACTTTCTCTAGACCTTATAGAGACATGTCACGGAGAGCCAGGGCCCCTAAAACATTTAAATCCAACTCCCCTCAAACCAAAAGTAGTCATTCACAATGACTAGAAGTGGAGAATGGTAGAAGTGACACTAAACTCCTAAATACAAAGAGTTCCTCATATAGGTCAGGTTTGAATAAAGTCAATTACCATAACAGCTTTTCACAGACTAACTCAACATATTCTAATCTACCTAATAATTTTTTTGTAAATAACAATGAAATCATTCTGAGATCTCCAGACACACAGGCAAAGTTCCCTTTGTCATTAGAACGCAAAGTCAAATCTGTTGCGATACAGACAACATCTCCTGTACTGGTAACGTCCCCGAGTGTGGAGGAAAATGGAGACTGCATATTAGTTAATTCACTGGAATTCTTGTTACACACAGACAATGATCTGCCCAATCTCCCCATCATACAATTACTGTTAAACAAAACATTAGAGAATTTTCTTCTCGACTCAGGAGCTTCTGTGTCATTACTCTCAAAACATTACTTCTTACAAAATCAAAACAAATTATATTACAAAAGAATTGCTTCAAGAGTCAAGATATCTACAGTAAACTCTATAGTCCAATGTGACAGATGTGTTTGCATTTCCTTTAAAATAGGGAAAACTTTTTACAAACACACCTTTTTTCTTATTGAAATACCAACTGAATCTAAATTTATTGGTATACTTGGCTTTGATTTTTTAAAGTCCCATCACGTAGTTATCAATTTACACAATAACAAAATACAAATTAATGAAAATGCTTTAGATATTCTAGACACTGTACCCTCTTGCAGTCTTCTATCATCTGAATCTGATATGAATCGGGCATCACATAAGATAGCTACTCATATGGATTTTCCCCAAACTGGATACAAAAAATCTAAAATTGATGTTCATAAAGAGAACTTACCCTCTTATCAAAAATGTTGGCTTACCCAGAAGATTATGATTGATCCACAGGATACTATATATGTGCCTGTGCGGTCCACGCTTATTCCAGAAAATCAGTTAGTAATGTTTACATCGTCTAACAAGCATTGTCCACTTGTGTCCTATCCTTCTCTTATGATGGTACAACATATCAAGGAAAATTCTACTAAACAAGAATTAATTCAATTTTTTATTCCTATGTATAATAATTCGAGCAAGAAACTGCATATAAATAAAAATACCGTTTGCGGATACATTTCAGAGATAGATAAAATAGAAGAAAATTCCTTGGATCTTGCAACAAATACACCTGATCACATGTGTAATCTAATTAAGGCTACACCAGAAGTTTTATCCTTAAGACAGAAAGAATTTAATGTAAATAATTTTTCTATTCAGCATTTAAAACCTACAGAAAGGGTAATAATGCAAGATATTCTTCAGAAATTTAACTCTGTATTTTCATGTTCACTAAAGTCGATTGGACACACCGATCATATCACTCCACATATAAAATTCATTTCAGATATTCCCTTAAAAACTTACCCTTTTCCTATTCCACAAGCTATTCAAGAAGAGGCAAAAGATCAACTTGACAAATTACTGGATGCAGGGATCATTGAGAGAAATATCTCTGAATGGGCATGCCCAATGCTTATGGTTAAAAAGAAAGCTGTGTCTAAGGAGGATAAACCTTCCTTTAGACTGGCCCTAGATTTAAGGTTAATCAACTCTATGATTCGATGCTCCACTTATCCTCTTCCAAGAATTGATACGATAATAAATAACATCTCAAAATTTAAATATTTTACAACATTAGACTTTCCCTCAGCGTATCATCAAATTTCATTACCTAAAGAATACAGACGACGTCTCTCATTTACTACACAATGGGGAACTTATTCATTTAAAAGATTAATGTTTGGGCTGAGATCAGCCGCATCAACATTCCAAATGCTTATTGACACAATTATACAAGAGTGCAATTGTTCAGGCATATATGCTTACCAGGATGACATTATTATAGGAAGTGACTCTTTCCAGGAAACAACAGAAAAATTACAAACACTTTTAGCTACTCTACAAAAGTACAATCTGACATTGTCTCCAAAGAAATGTAAATTCCATCAGTCATCTATTGAATATCTCGGTTTCAGCATCCAAAATCAGAAAATACATCCTATTTCTTCCAACATTACAAAAATTACTCAATTTCCTATCCCAGCAACCAGAAAACAACTAAAAAGATTTATAGGATTGTGTGGATTCTACAGAAAACTCATTCCCTGCTACTCGCGATTAATTGATCCTTTGATAAAATTAACATCTCCGAAAACTACATTTAAATGGACAGAGGAACATGCTGAAGTCTTTAAACAAATACAGAAAGTTTTTTTCTCTAAACCTTTTCTTTCTTTACCCGATTGGTCAAAACAATTTTTTCTTAATACAGATGCTAGCAAAATTGCTATTTCAGGGGTTCTTCTACAAGAAAAGGAAGGCATTCTGCTTCCGGTTAGTTACTTTAGTAAAACACTATCTAAATCAGAACAGCGATATTCAGCCATCAAGCTTGAGCTGATGGCCATAGCTAAGTCAGTCAGTGCATTTAAATTTTTCCTTTTCAACCGACCTTTCACCATTCTCAGCGATAGCAGACCACTCGAACACTATAAGAAAATTTCCTCTCCTGCTGATCTAACTACTAAATGGCTGATTGAATTATCAAACTATCAATACACATTCAGATATGTAAAAGGTAAAACAAATGTTTTGGCAGACTATTTTTCAAGAGAAGACTTTTCTGCATACACTCAAGATCTTAACTCAAACCCAGAATTAATTAAAGAGGCTAACAATTTACCCATTTCTTCAGCTTCTCCAACAATTGAACTCCATCATTTCAATGTCACACAAAAATCTGATAAGTCACTCACCTCATCAGAGCCTCATCGTTCTTCCTTACCTCAGTTGTTAAGCAACGATGCTGCTCCACTCAGTCGTTCCTTAAACAGCTCTGACGCAGATAATCTTATGATGGAAATCTCGGAAGAATGTTTTTTTAAAGAGCAAAGAGAAGATGACTTTCTGCTAAAAATTATTGTCGATATCACTTCGGAGAAACCTTCTCCTAAATATAAAAATTATTTTGTCCATCCGGACACAGGTCTGTTAATGATCAAACGAAAGTTTCACCAGCCTGAAAACTCTCCAAAAACAAAAATTGTAGTACCACAGAAGTTAAAACCTAAAGTATTAAAAATTTGTCTAATGCCTCACTTTGGAATTAGAAATACATACAGAAGAATACTTAAACACCTTTATTGGACAGGATTATTTGAAGATGTAAAAAACTTTGTTCTGTCCTGTACATTATGTATTCAATATAAACCGCACAGAATTCCACCTGCTCCACTACAGGAAATGTTTGTTCCTTCTGCGCCGAGTATGTTAGTTTCCATGGACTTTTTGGGTCCTTTCTCTAATGGCTTCCATGTGTTAACATTCCTCGATCATTTTTCTAAACATATTGAATTGGTACCAGTAAAAAATGCAACAGCACAAGCTGTAGTTAAAGCCATTACGGGATACATTACTACCTTTGGTCGACCCTCTGCGATACTCTCAGACTTAGGCCCACAGTTCACAGCAAACATCTTTAACAACTTGGCACAGACATTGAAAATTACAATCTCCCATTCATCATCAGGACACCCGCAAACACAAGGCTCATCAGAAAGAATTAATACCAGCATTAAATCCTCAATTTCCACTCTTACCAAGGAAGGATTTGATTTTCATCAGGCTTTGATGATACACAAGAACCTGTATAACACCACCGTTCATTCTTCAACTGGATATTCTCCAGCCTTTCTGCATTTTGGCAGGTCAATAACAAGCATCTTTGACTTGTTTGAAGCTCCTCAGTTAGAAACACTGGAATTTCCATATGAATACCATGGGTACATGGAATCAATGAAACAGATCTTTAGGCAAGTGCATCATAACATGAAGTTTTACC
Organism: Salticus scenicus; assembly: GCA_963930645.1. NCBI lineage: Eukaryota > Metazoa > Arthropoda > Arachnida > Araneae > Salticidae > Salticus > Salticus scenicus. The sequence goes on from OZ005652.1 coordinate 7,913,259, forward strand.
AAAACCAACGTAATACTAGACAACATAAAAAAGCAGTTCTCCGGAAATTCAAAGAAAATGATATGGTATTTATAAAAACCAAAGATACATTTAAACCAAGATTCATAGGCCCATATTCAGTTCAAAAAGTAATATCTGACGTGTTACTCTCCGTCAGAGAATTCGAAAATGAAGGGGCTGAACCATTCACTATTAACATAGACCGTGTCATCCTGGCGCATAAAAGAAAGCAACATCTCATTCCACAAACAATTCTGACAGGTCAACCAGCTGGGATTGTTCAACCGCAGTCTCATTATGATCTCAGACCAAGATGCAAAACTTAATTTTTGTTTTTTGTTTTTTTGTTTCCATTTTCACAAATGTTCTTTTAACATATTTTTTTTTAAGTTTTTTTTTAGGGGACTTGATAAGCAATTCATTCACCAAAGTTGCCTGTTGTAAACAAGTATGAGTTGGTACAGGTATATTTGATAAGTTGTATTTTGTATATTGTCCTATTATATATTGTGTAGTTATATATATATATATTTTTTTCTCCTGTGGCAAATGTTGAATATCTACAAAAACTTAGTGAAGAGTGTATTGTAGTTAATATGAATATAAATCTTCTGTTATGCTGATTTATTTTATATATTGTCTTATTTGTTAAATTTGATAACTATACTATAATTATTTACTGCTCAAAATGTACAGTATGTGTGTGTTATATGTATCGGAAACTTGCATATTTATATGTGTATATATAATTTTTCTTCTTTCTTTTCATATATTAATTCCTACACATTGTCATGTTTATAAATATATTGGGTTATTAAATACAATTTCTGGAAGCTTCCACACCATTTTCACAGACACAGACATCACTTATACAACACAAGTATACACTACATCCACACTATTACACAATCAAATTAATACACAATCCACACATGATATGTATATAAATGTGTATAATGTTTGATAAAATTTTTGTTTATTGTGATTATTGACATTGCAGTTTTGTTTTGGTTATATCTGATAGTATGTTTATTTGAGTATTATTTGACGTTTATATTAAGTGCATTTTTGATTTTGTTTAGTAATCTAACTTGGTGGCCTCGGTAGCCACTCACATTTATTATTTCCATTTATAATATGTATATTCTTTAAATAATAATAATAATAATGGTAATGATAAAATTTAAAAAAAAAAAAAAAAATCTTATTCGAATATTATACTCGAGTACTTGGAATGCCTTTTCCGTAATGTAATATTTATCTGTAAGATTATTTTGACATTTGTATTGATACTTATTTTGATTTTTTTTCTCCTTCATAATAATGCTTCAAGAGGTCATCTGTAAATATTTTATACTGAAATATAACTGATTTTGTTTTATCAGTTGTTAACAAGATTTCTTTGACATTTATTTAGTATAGTTGTTCTTTCATGTGTACCTTCATGTGTTCTTTCATGTCCAATATCACATAATTGACATTGATTAATCGGTAGATGGTATATAATGTCAAGACTATTGGTTAAATATTTTTGTTGATATTGCACATCCACTGAAATTCTTTTGTCATGTCATACATTTTTTTATTCTCGTTAACTAATTATTTTTACAAATTTATAATAAAGCAAATTTTACGGCAATTATCATGCTTTTCAATATTTCTGTTATAATACTATTTTCTTTAAAAGGTATCAATGTTTTTTTACTCATGTCACTTGTTGATAAAAGCTGTGTCTGTTTGCATTTATAGATATATTTTATTAGTTGTCAATATCCTAATAAATATTGTTAGATATGTCACTGACCACTTTTGTATCAATAAAATCTTTTATTTGAGAATGTCTGTAACCACAGTGCTGAAATAGTATTGTTTTTTATGAAATGGTGTATTCCTCGCCTATTTTGGTAGAATTGATCACCTGCCAGGGTAGGCGTTGATATTAGGTTGTTTGTCGGAATTTTATTGTTTCAGCTTTACTTATCGATTTTGTATTGTGTTTGGTTCAGATTTTGTGTCACATGTACATTGTTCTCAAAATTTCCAAATTTTTTTATCAAGTGCATGTTATTTCAGTTGCTTAAAAATTTGCTTTGTTACATTCATGCCTTTAATGGCCATTCCTACAATATTATGTAATCAATATGGATATTTTTTTTTTTCACATGTAAGTAAAAAAAAAAAAAAAAAAAAAATTTGTAATCCTTCATGTAAATGTAGGTATGCACTCTCCATTCACATTTTTAGTCTTCCAAATTTTTTTAATGGTCGTTAGGGGTAATGTGATGTTAAAAACATCACTTCTTTTTAAATGTTAAATAAGATCGTTTTCTGCACTTAAATGCATTGTTTCTCTCAGCTGGCTCAACTCACCCTGTTGTGTTTGCTTTACTGCAACACACACACAGGAGAAAAATTGGTTCTTCTTTCCTAGTGGTGATGTCATATCACACCATGCTGAGAACCAATAGGGTGATGGTTCTGACTCCACCTTCTGTTATTCCGGCAGTTTTAAATTGAGTTGGATTTCAGCAGCTCTCAAGAGAAGAACATGGGGTGAGAAAGATTTGTTTTGCTTCTGTTTTAAAATAATGACCATTTTATCATTTGGAGAGAGAGTGCCTACTTATTAATAATAAATATATATATATTAGTTTATATGAATACTTATTCAAATTTTAAAAACCATTAATTTTTATATCCTACTTAATTTGGAATTACTAGTGTGGTTTGGAAAATAAAATTGATTAATTTTGATGCAGCAGATTAGTTTTCTTACAAACATTATTTTTGTATGCATTTTTCTTTTTACAGCATTCTAGCCAATAAGTAAATTGATTCCTCTTTTCTCTTATGTAAATAAAATTATTTGGATATATATATTTGACCTTTTGACCCAAAGAATAAAAAGGGTTAGTGGCCAGAACGCAATGTACGCCATGAGGTTCTTTGATCCTCACTAAGTAACTTCTGTTGCTATGAAAATTAAAAATATTAATAAAATTAATTTAAAATATGGAAACATAAAAGGTAAATGAAGTATTTACATCACAGTTAGGTACATGCAAAACTTGTCAGTGACAACCCTTATTATTATTTTTCTTATTTTTTCCCTAGAAAATATATTTATTTTAGCATTATAACATAACTGTTCCATTACTTAACAATCATACTTTCCCTAAAATTATTAGCTTCTTTTATAACCCCCCCCCACACACACACACACACAAATCTTTAGGAGAAATATTTTAACAGAACCTATTGCTGTTCTTATTATACAGTAATAAAAATCATAAATTGATTCTATCAATCAACAGGATTTATTAGCTTGAAATACCAAAAAATACTTCAAATTAATGAATTTCTTAACAATGTTCTTTATAATACTTTAAAGCAATATTATTAAAAGGATCATACAAATAAAGAGCAATAAACACTTTATTATATACCAGCCCAGGAGCAAAAAGTGCTTAAAACTGCGACGCACGTCGCAGAACAATTGAGGCTTTTACAGAACATTTCATCTATCCCCTAACTGGATGATGTTGATACAGCTAACATTCTAAAATTAATAAAACCTAGATAGGTTCAACTGACCTGTAAATCTGTTAGCATACTAGAAAATTGCTGGAAACAATCACTGTTTCAATGTATAGACAAAATTTATAAACATTTTGTAAGTAGTATATCCACATTAATGCGACAATATGAATGTCAAAAGCCATTGAAAAAAATGCAAATTCTGGGTGTATTCTTCCGTTTTAGATTATAAAAATTTTAAATCATGTTTTATTATAAATGTGTGATAAATACTTTACTAATAATTATTATTTTTATGCTTATTTTGCATTTTACTGTGCTTTGACAAATTTGGACAAAATACCTGCAGAACATCTGCAAATTTTAATGTCTCGTTGCAGAACATCGGATATAATTCTGCTCCTAGATATACCAGCAGGTCTGCCCCAACGAGATAAATAAAGTAGAATGATAATTCAATTAATAAAGGATTAGCTTTCATGAACCACGTGATATGAACTAATAGATTGCTATGTTTGGCCCTTTATCTCTATTTCGGCATTTAAAATTTCATTTCGGCAAATTTTCATTATTATTAGGTAACAAGACAGTCCTATGACCGAAATAAATTGTTTTTAAAATAATTTTCAGATATTTCACATTACAATAAATAATAAAATACTTTTTTTTTTCATTATTTCTCAACAAAGTTTAAAAATGTTTATAAAGAAAAGTTAAACTTTTGAAAGAGCTAAATTTAACAACAAATAATAACTTATCAACTATTTTTAAATATTTTGTCGGTAAACTTTTGACTAAATGAAATAAAGAGAAGTAAAATAAAAACTGAAATGATTTAGAACAAAAAAATAGTAAATTACTTAAGTAAACAAAAACATTGGCAGTTATGTTTTTCGCAAAGTACAATCTCCAAGCAGTTACCATAGAAATTTATTGAAAATAAGCTGTAACCAAGGAAACCAATGTGTAACTGGTTCATCTCACATGACTCATGTTGGACGATGTCAGGGTTACCATTTATCACTCTACTTTATTTATCTCGTTGTTCTGCCCAGGTTGAAGTTGTGTTTATAAAATTTTGAAATCAATGAAAGAATTGAATAATGGTTTAAAACGGAAAGAGAAATGTATGAAACACTTCTACAAGTCTTTAGCAGAAAATATTACAAATAAATACAAAAGTTATAGCTTTAGTATGGGATCCCATTGGCAATTTTAAATATTTTTGTGATAAATTGAAATAGCTATCCCAATTGTGTAACTAAAGACCTTGACGAGAAGCATTCGAGCTTCTTTGGTGCCAAATTTCAAAATTTACTAAAGGGGTCCAAATTATAAGCATTTAAATTTAAAGTGAGAATATAAAAAAACCTCCATAACATACACATAAATTATCAATTAAATAAAAAAAAATGTGCTTTACTGTAAAAAAAAATTTTCAAGCTAATGCCAAATATCTCTATAAATATATTTATTTACACATGAATTCCTGATAATATGTACCAACATTCATAGCATATGATTGCCACTCAAACAGGAGAATTAAATTCTCTGACTTTTCCAGGTTTTCTAGAAATATTCTAAAAATATTTCAGTATGACCGTATATTGGACATTAGCTGTGTTGAGGGAAAAATAATTATGGTTACACTTGAAAACACAAAATTTATATATAGTGATAGCATTCGTCTCTTTAGCGAGATAAGAAATTTCTTTCATGAGCAGAAAAGAAGGGTGGGGGTGTTTAAAAGAAATCGTGGAAGCTAAGGGGGGAAAAATGACCCTACATTGGCAGACAAATTCGTTTATTTTTTGGCAATCATCTCATGAAATTCCCTGACTTTTCCAGATTCTGGCTAAAATATTCAAATTCCCTGACATTTCCCTGACTTTTATAGTCAATTTTTGAATTCCCTGACTATTCCAGGTTCTCCAGGTTTTCCAGGTAGCATGGCAACCCTGATAGCATAACTAACTTTTTTTTTTCTAATTTTTATTATTATTCATGCAAAATTAAAAATATTTTATTTCCAGAATAAAAAAAATAAATAAACGTGCATTTTATCTGTTTATTTTGGCACCAAATATTTCTTTCTTTTTAATCATTTTAAAGTTAAAATGGGATTTTTTATTTAATTTATTTAATATCTTTTGATCCAATTATCCAATTGAACTAAAAAATATGGCATTAACTAGATTTTGCACTGATTAATAAGTATACCACTTTTCGTAGCGATCGGTTGAATGGTGTAGCTTTGTATAGCGAACTAAAAATCCAGACAGACAAACAATCAACTTTATATAGATAGATAATTGATAACAATCATCTTCATTACATTTAACATTTCAGTTGGGTAAGTGTCAGTATAAAATTTTTCTGATGCAATAACATCAGACTTTGTACTAACTTATCTACAGTAAATGGTAACCAGGATCTATAAGGAATGTACTGTCAACCTAATTGAATTAAAACAACATTTGTCCACATTAATAAAAAATCTGGAGCGACTCCACTCGACTTTCTGAACATTGAGTTATTAACAGTTTTGTAGGTAAAGTAAAGAAAGAGGAGTTGTTAAACAAACAAAAGAGAGAAAACCATAACAGAGTGTTTGAGTATTTTTCTCCCTATAGTGCACGATGTTTTATTGAATGCTACTGAATTTTGAGCCCATAGATCATAACGATAAAGAATTTTTCCTTGTGTCCCTGTAAAAACCTATAAATGCTAGATTCTCCGAAATGCTTATAGTTAGTGCAACAGTAATTTATAATATTCATATAAATTTTCAGATCCATTGAATAAGGTGTTTAGACGCTATCACACTTTTAAAAATTGGGTCCCATAGGGCATAATGATAAAGAATTATTCTTTGTGCCCCTGTAAAAAAAACTCTAAGTGCTAGATTCACCAAAATCAATAGGGTTCGTACTAGGGTGACTTACAATGTACGTACCAACTTTCAGCTTATTTGAACAAAGCATTTAGATGCTAGTGTGTTCACTCACGCACACACACACACACACACACACATATACATACATACACATACATACATACACACACACACATACATACACACACATACATATATCATCGTAAAAATAGTGAAAACGGACTCAGGGGACCTCGAAACGTATAGAAACCTCGAAATCTCCAATTCAGATTTTTGACGTGATTACAATACTTTCCTCACTATAGTGTCCGGAAAGTAATAATATCTGTTCAATAAACTGTGATAAAAAGGATATTTATCATAGGGCCGACACAAGGTTGGAATTACTCAAATAAAAATAAAAATTAAGGACTTCCATGACTTTCAAGAACTTTCTGGGGCCCATGAAAATGAAATTTAAATGACTTTGATGATGAAAGGACACCCTATAAATTGACACTTCCTACTCGTTTAAAAGTGCTGAAATATATACATGAGAGATGTGACAGACAATTAACAAAATATAATTACCCAAAATGAAACAGTAAGAAAGATTAATTAACACATTCAACCAAGTCATTTTTAAAGTAAACAAGTTCAAGAATTGTTAAAAGAACATTCCTATTACAAATTACCAGGAATAGTAAATATTATACACTATAAAGATTATTTTATGCTTGTAAAATTTACCCATCATAAACATGGCCAAATAAGCTTTGAATAAATTACAATCATAATACTAGAGAACAATTTAAAAATATAAACATTTTTGTAACATACTTATAATTTACAATTATGACTATTTAAATAAATTAGCAACAAGCGCATAGCATAAACATTATTCATAACCTTGTTCGCTAATTTGTTTTTGCAAGGTCTAATAACAATCAAAAGTTCATAATTTATACATTCAGTATTTTATTTTGATCAATTCATGGCAATTTATCCAAAAGAAAATACATTCAAATATTATATATATATTTGAATGTATCAAAAGACAAAAAAAAAAAAAAAAAAAAAATCTAATGTATATACATTTTTTATTTCTTAATATTTAACTTAAATGTTTATATCAGTTTAATTATGATAAGTTATAATTATTGTAATAAAATAATTGGCAAATTACTTTTGTCTTAAATATAGTTGTTTAATCAAATGTATGTAATGTTTGACAAATTTGATCTTGCTTTTTATTTTTATTTTTTATTTTGCCAAGTAGATGACAGCACTGCAGTCTTTTTAAGTAACCAGAGTTGTTTCTCTACAAAAACGGAATCTGTAATTTTGATATAGACTTTTTTTTTTCTTTTTTCAATGGTCTATAATATTTAATAAATATTTATTATGCTAAAAAAATATTCTTTGCTTAATAATATTTAGTTAAATAATTGTAATTTAGATTTTTCATAGTTTTTAACTTTACGTTTGCACTTTCAAAGGAACATCATATAAAAAGCATAAACTGCAGGAAAATTTAAACAACAAGAAATATTTTTTTACATACAACTGCCCTGATGATCAAAAGATAAAAAAAAAAAAAAAAAAAAAAGCTTGTTATTGATATAAGTTATTGTATTTTATTTTAGAGAACTAATTAATTTTGAAAAAGGCTATTGAAAAGTGACTATTTATATCGTAGTATCCAACAGTTAAAATTAAGATGCAAATGAAATACAGTAGAGAGTCAAAAATCCGCACAGCTCGGAACCAGAGGTTGTGCGGATTTTAGGATTTTGTGGATTTCGGGGCCCATAAAAAATGATTTTCACTTTGAATAATAAAAACAGAATATTATTCAAACTAAACACATACTAGTGAATAATAACACTGAATATTAAATTACTAGGTACATAAGAATAATAATGAACATTAACAAAAATATATAATGAAAACAATAAATAAAAATGAAAAAAAAAATATTGTCAAACTTAGATAAAATCTGTTCACACGTAGCTAATTTTAAACTGAACTTGATCTGCACGATTTATTTATTTTTTTATTTATTGTAAATAGTAGTAACACAAATTTATTTTTCTACGAATTTTATTGAGTTCTTCCTTACAAATTATGCCTTCATCAAAAAGCATTTTAAAAAATTAGTTTGTTATTATTTACCTGATTGATATCATCCTATCACAATAATCATTATTTTCTTTTGATGAATTTAATATACTGTCAATAATTTTATTAGCAGCAACTTGGATCTTGCAGTCTTTCATATTATTATTTTGTTTTTCTTTTTTGTAATCATAAAATGCAAACGTAAAATTATTATTTAAGATCTTTTTCAAAAATTCTGATTTGCAGTTTTGTAATTTATTAATAGTGAATTTCATTGTTTGTATCTGACAAGTTGTGCGGATTTCAGACTTCGGCGGATTTTAGGTCGGCAGATTTTTGGCTCTCTACTGTATATTTACATAGAATGTATGGATAAATAACTATCCTCATAAAGAATAAGAAAATAGAAAATATAGGTGTATAAAACATTTTAAAGACAAATTTGCCACCCATGTCTGTGATTTGATGACATTTATTAATGACTTGGCAGCACTTGTCACTATATTCCCAAGCTAGCATGAAGAACAAAATGAATAAAAAACTTTGTATTATAACCCAAGACTATCGTTGTGAAATTTTACAACTTATGGTGTGTACTTACAAAGATTTTTAGTTTTTAACGTACACAAACATCAAACCGTCTCAATTATATATAGTAAAAACAAAAACTATTTTATTTACTAGACAAAACTTAAGTTAAAATACATTTAAAAACAAAATATACATATAAAAATAATTAAAATCTAGACATTTCGAAACCCATCCGGGTTTCCTCATCAGTATCAATTACAACAAAATATGTAAGCATTACTTGAATACCCAAAGAATTTATAGAAGTACAGAATATTGAGGAGCCAGTGCGCATGCTTCATTGCTAGTGTGGAGATGCCTGGCAGTGTGCCAGCTCTCAAGGAAAAAACGTGATTTATAATTATCAAAACCAGAATTTAGAACTTTTATATTATCGAAGTCAGGAATATGATCGGTTAGTTATCAGTTTTTCTCATCCATATTCCTATTAGCATATAATTTATTCTGCTAAGTCAATAAATATGTGGATAAATAGAGAGAGCTGTTGCACACTTCGCTTTAGTTGAAATGACACAGACCGAGTTATCTATCTGTAATTTATTCTTCTGACAGCTACATTAGTCCAGACCTTCTTTTTTAAAAAGCTCCAGGAAAAATCTTAAGTCTTTTCGCCATTATTCTATTTCTCAAAATCCTAATAAAAAAATACAAAACCAAACCAAACCATTTTTCTATGACCTCCTTTTTTTTTTTTTTTAAATCCTGAACATGCGCATAGTTTTTATTTTCTAAATTCAATCAGGGTTGCTACACAAATCAGGAGAAAAAATTCCCTGAGTTTTCCCTGTCTCTTTTAGAAGTAAAATAGATGACACAGAATCATGCAGCATTAGAATCTAGCATGTTTACAAGTCAACTGAACATATTTTGGGCAAATTTATTTTATTAACTTACTATAGTTGGGGGAAAAAACATAATTGATTCATTATAAAACATTAAATTTCTTAAAAATATTCGATTATGAAAAAAAATTTTCAATTTTTTTTTCCCAAAATATTTCAAAATTCCCTGAATTTTCCCTGTTTTTGCAATAAAATTTGAAATTCTCTGAGTTTTCCCTGTTTTTTAATAGATTTTTAAATTCCCTGAGTTTTCCCTGTCTCTTTTAGAAGTAAAATAGATGACATGGAATCATGCAGCATTAAAATTTAACATGTTTACAAGTCAACTGAACATATTTTGGGCAAATTTATTTTATTAACTTACTATAGTTGGGGAAGAAATCGTAATTGATTCATTATAAAACACTAAATTTCTTAAAAATATTCGATTATGAAAAAAAATTTCAAATTTTTTTTCCCCAAAAATTTCAAAATTCCCTGAATTTTCCCTGTTTTTGCAATAAATTTTGAAATTCCCTGAGTTTTCCAGGTACCACAGCAACTCTGTCAACATTATTTTAATTTAATAAACCATGGTATGATTTAAATTTTTATTATAGATCTTTTTTTTTTTAAATATACTTTTAATCTCTTCTTTTTATTTACTCTTTATGATAATTCTAATTTAGATGCTCAGCTGTTTCGGCCAAGAAAGTATCCCGCAGACTCTCTTGGCTATGAATTTTCCTCACAGACGTGACAAGAGCAATACTCACCTTATCCGTCCTTCATTAGACGATATTTTCCAAAATTGAATGTGGCCACTCTTCATTGCGACAATTAAATAACAGTACTCATAACTGCTGTCATTAATGGATGAAGCAGGGGAACCAAACATGCCAGTCCATGTTATTTCTGAAAGGGAAAAAATACAATTTCTACACAATTACACATTATAGTAAACACACTGATACATGTATTTTCACAGATTTTTATAGTTTCCCCACTTTCTTCCCTAACTAAAGATAAGAACTTCATAAGAGTGACTTAATATTACAGAAGCTGTAATTTTTTAAGGTATTTTTTCATTGTATCCACATGCTTGTAATCAACTGCCACTATGAACTGAAGTAAAGTAACTAATGAATTAGTTTGAACACATTATTTAAAAACTCTAGTAAATGTTTGCAGCAAATTATGTTTATTCTATCGCAATTTGGATTAACTTTACAGCAATCTTTGTTAAACTAATCTCATAGCATGCGGTTAATATGAAAGTACACAATTAAAATTAATATATAACTTTCAACTAACAAGGAAACATTCAAAAGGTGTCATCTTCAAAAAGTATTGAAAAAAATATATTTGATTCTACTCTTCATAAAACACCAGAAAGTGGAAAAATTATCGGCTGAAATTAATTACAGCGACCACAAAAAATTATCAAAATTAAGCATATTTGGCAATTTCACACTGCTAGGTGATTGATTTTGAGTACTTGGCGGAAAAGCAAAACACAGTTCTGTTCGTAAACGGCAATCTCGGTGCTAGCAAACGTATCGCACAACAGCGCTAAATCGCCAAATATGCTTAATTTTGATAATTTTTTGTGGTCGCTGTAATTAATTTCAGTCGATAATTTTTTCATTTTCTGGTGTTTTATGAAGAGTAGAATCACATATATTTTTTAAAATACTTTTTGAAAATGACACCTTTAGAATGTTTCCTTGTAAGTCAGATGATATTTTCACAGACTGGTTAAGCTTATGAAAAAAAAAAAAAAAGAAATTGAATATTCAAATATATTTTCTAAAAATTATGCACAAAATATTGCTTTACAAAAATTAAATATCATTTTTTAGAATGCTTTTATATTAAATTTGTCAGTCTGTTTATCTGTCAAGAATTTTCTTCAATATAGATTTAGTGTAGAACCTTCTAGAAATGTCTAAATTTCATGTAATGTTCTAGAAACTTCATGGAAACATCCAGAAATTTCACGAAATCTAGAAACTTCTAAAAAATGTCTGGAAACTACATGGAAACATAGTGCTGACAGTTTAAAATGAACTTACTATTTCCAGTTACATTTTAAATAGTCTTGTATTTCCCTGTGGAGTGTAAAACAAGAAATAAAAAAATTTCCGGGTATCAGAAACAGTTTGTTTTAAAATCTTTTTAGTAGGGATGAAACGGATATCCGGTAACTATCCGGTATCCGGCCTATCCGGCTGAGTTTTAAATATCTGATGGGGTACTGGATATCAGCACTTCGGATCCAAACTTTTCTTTCTAAACCTTAATTGAAAATTATTTTAAAACTTTTTAATTTTTTTTTTCAGTTTAATTAAATAATTAATCTTATTAATTATTAAAAAATTAATTTTAGATTAAAAAATTACAATCATATGCATTCTAAAAATGATTAATGAGGATTGCTTTGATGAGCAACCAGTTATCCAGAATAATCTTGTCTGAACCATCCCGGATAATTGGTTCTCTACTGTAGTATGTTGTGGTCATTACAAATTTCTATATTTTCCTGTATCAATTAACACAGTAAAAATTTCTTGCTAAAATTATGTTTCATGATGAATGCAAATGATTTTTATCTCAGAGAAATATGACATTCAGTCTTGCTTTTGCCTCCAAGGCAGTTGCACGTGTTTGCACCTGATGAAGAAAGGCTACGTCCTTTCGAAACCGGTTGTGCTGATTTAAAATTTATGGTGTGTGAAGAAGTTTTAATTTCTTGCTATGACATTCAATGTCTAAAAAAAGTCAATTTTATGCCTGATAGAGGACAAATGAAAAAAATATCAATAGCTTTTTTCTCAAATTATCATAGGTCTATTGTTCAATCATCCATTTTAAAAGTACTCACAAACTGTTTTGAAAAATACTCATTCTGAAAATTTACACTGCATGGGGAAGGCTCTAAAACATATGCAAAAAGCTATTTTGATTTGACAATTACAATTACATATAATTCTTTTTAATTTCACAATTTAAAAATAATTCCCCTTGTGCGCATTTATACAAAATTTACCCTTTACTGACATATTAAAATCTATGAAAAAATTGAATGACAACACTACCTATTGGGTAATTTTCACCAAATTAAATAGGCATTCATTTATGCCAAGGTGCAACTACATATAAATTTATGTCAAATTCCGTACATTAGTTCTTGAGATACAGCTGCCACGAAGTTTTTGTCATCGACAGACATATTCTAAAAATGGTCAAACCGTGTTCGGAACTTCTTCAAATGTGTCAATTCATCAAAAACCAGAAGTTTAAAATGCTTGCAAATGCAATGCATTCTTCTTTTGGATATACAAAACTAGTATGTTGTGGCCACCACAAGACTTTCTTCTATATTTTCCTACACATATTCACTTAGTAACAATATTAAAAAAAAAAAAAAAAAAAAAAGTTTTTTTTTTTTTTTTTTTTTTGTTTAAAAGTAAGAAAAATCGATAACTTTGTTTTAAATTACCACAGATTTATAGTTCAACTATTTGTTTTAAAGGCTACGAGACCTTTCGAAAGATACCCATCTTGAAAATTTGCCACCCCATGGGGGGGGGGAAGCGATGCCCCCACATGCACAAAATTTTTCTCCTAGTTAACTACTACTATTATCAATAATTCATATTAATTTTACAATCACAAGATTAAAATAACTCTCATTATGCACATTTATACGAAATTTTGTCCTATACTGCCATGTTAAAAGTTTACAAAAAATGCGATCACAGCGCCACCTGTTGATCGATGGATCCCCAAATCTAATCAGCACCAGTTTATGTCAGGGTTCAATTAAATACCAAGTTTGGTTAAATCTCATTCATTGGTTCGTGAGATACAGTGCCCACAAAAAACGTGATACACACAAACAGACATTTTAAAAAAACTATCAATTTGCGTTCAGGACATCCCAAAACATATAAACCCATCAAAAAATGGAGGTCGAAAATTTTCACGAATCCAATACTTTCTCTATATTACATAATAGAAGAAAGTAAAAATAACTAACATGAGGAAAAACACCATAATGAGTAATTACCAGCACCAGATATAAAATGTATTGAAGAAAGAACATTAGCAAGACTTTTGGAGTTTTTGAAAGCTGTTTACTTTTACTACTTTTTTTTTCTGATGAAGAGTTATGCCTATTTATTTCAACCAGAAACAATAGTAGCCTGATTTTGAAATTTAAGGTATTATTTATTTACCATTTTTTAGTTTATGCTGAGCAATTAAAAAATTTCAATGAATGAACATGTTGTGATAAATTTTTACATCAAAACTAATACATTTCATTACCTACTGGAGCTAATTTATAAGTTCTTGCTTTCATAGCCTCATAATTGAAAATATCTGCAAATTTCACAGGTGTTTCTTCTTCTTCGACGACATCCTCCTCTGACTCTGCTTCTGACCTTACTTGTACTTCTCCTTTTTTCGGTCTGCCTCTTAAGCGGCTTTCTCGATGTCTCATCTTTCTCTTTTTCACTTTGGGCTTGTTCATCTTCTCTTGCAGTTCAATGGCTTCTCTTATTTCGTCACTTTCGGTCTTTAATACTTCTGTTAAATCGCAAATGCAGATCCATTCGTCATTTATCTCTTCATAAAGATTCAGCCGATGGTCCATAGTCAGTGTAGCTAATAAGCACCTGAAATTAATTAAAAATTATTATTCACGTTTCATGAAGATTTTTAGGAACATAAACAAAGGTCGCCAACTGAGCGTTCGTGAAAAAATGTTGATGGTCAGCAAAAAAAAATGTGGTCCTATTTCAATTTTTTATGCATTATTAAAAGTAATTACATTGGTTGTTTATGTAAAATTTAATTTCTAAATTTTCTGTATCTCTCATCGCACAACCCAGGTAGCACAAAAATATTGGTCGACATTTTGAACGTCACTGAATGTCTTACGTCGAACTTACAATATCTATCAATATTTACAGACGTAATTTAAAAGTGTTAATATAAAAGAATATTTAAAAGGATTATTTTCTGTACTTATAACTATTATGATCCAAAAAGAAATTTTGAAAAATAAATGTATATAAAATATTATTTTTTAAAGAAGTATAAGTTTTTAACGCTTTATTTTTAATATTCGTTAATATTAACCAATGTCATAAAAATGATATTATTTTAACAACTTTCTGCGATATTTGTCGACATCCGACAGGCAATATTGTTTTTTGGATATTGAGAGATATCTATCAACATTATAAAAAGAATTCATGTTACTTTTGAGCATGCATCGTGTTTCAAATATCAAAAAACGATATTTATTGATATCAGGAAATATTGGAAATATTGTCAGATATCACAGAAGAATATCTGTGAATATCTTTCAGAGGGTGAATATCTTTCAGATTTTATATTCCCCAATGTTATATTTTTATATTGGCCAATATCATTGTGCTGCCTGGGAACACCTTTTATTAATAAAATTTCTTGATAAGATCGGTAAAATTCATTTTCATTGCATCGCATATAATGATTTAATAATTATTTAACAGAGATGCAATAAGATAAGAATAGATGTTGTCAGCAAGTTGCACACATATTCTTTAAATACATCTAATTTATTACAAAATCAATAAATATCTAATTATAAATTAAAAAAAAAAAAAAAAAACTTTTATTAATAATAGTACAGTTTTAGTAATAAATACAGTGATCTCCTTTTAAAATATTGCAATTTATATACGAGGAATCTAAAACATAATTTAATTTGTACTCCCCAAAGAATAATCTCTTTATCTTTTGCAATTTAGAAAAGGTTGCTTATATTTTAATGCAATTATAAGAATAATTCTACTTATATTTTCTCAATAAAAAAACATAAAACGATTTCTGTTTGCAATTTCTTTTTGTTTGTTTATCTTTAACCCTACAAGGCACCCAGTTCCATATGTAGAACACCGACTTGAATCGTTCCTATAGCTATAAAACTATTAGTAGCGACATCTCTTGACATCTTGATGGAAGCTACTGACATTGAGCAATGTAGTCATACAAATCTTTACCTAAAGAGGTTGTTCGTGTTTTTGTTATAGTGCACTTGGTGTGAAATTTGAATGAAAGTGATACGTTAGTCGTTTGTCTCAATTCAAAAATAAAAAAAAGAATGGTTATTGAACAGTTTTGACTTGAAAAAAAAAAAAATATACTGTGTGTTATAACAAAGTGTATATTTTGCAGAGGTAAGTTTTTTTTTTTTATATTACAATAGTAAACGTATTAGTAAATCCTATTTTTATGTATGTTCCACATATGGTACGTTGAGCTAAAAAGTTGATTTTTCCATAAAATAGGGTTTTATTTTTATAAGATTTCCCTATCTTCTGATCACTAATTACAACCTATATATTTTTGTCGCGCACTAACAAAAAATTGAGCCTTGTAGGGTTAAAAAGCTATTTAATGTTATTCCATATAATAATTTGTTGTTCAGATTAATACTCAGAGTTTAACCTGAGTAAAAATTTTCTTTAGCAAAAAAGCTAAAATCAGAAAAAAAGCTTTAGCAAAATGTTAAAATGCCAGAAACAGTAGAAAAAGATGAATATCAGTTTACACATTATTCTAAATGCTTCAATATGTTTGATTTTCATTTGTAAATTAAACTTAAAAGTTTTTACTCAGGTCTTTAAAGAGTTATACACAGAAGGTAATTTTTTTTTTATTATTATTTTTTTTTTTTGAAATAAAAAACAAAAAAGTAATTAGGATGTTCCGTTACTTTTTGGGGAAATTTAGAATGTGTTTGGGGGAAATTTCAGAGGTCTGAACATTTTCTGCACCCCTGCTTACCACTGTAACCAGATCAATTTGAATACAGTACAAGCATATATTTTAACACATTTATTGACAGACATGAAAAATATTAAACTTTTTAAATTATTACTTTATACTGTAAATTTTTTTAAAGCAATATGAACGCCTTAGATACGACTTATATTCTTTTTCTGGAGATATAATTATCACTATAGCATGTAAAACTACATTAAGCTTATACTGTACCTGAAAATAAAAACATAATTTACAAAAAAAAGAAAGTAATATAAGTGAAATTTGTTTATTACTATTCAAAGTTTTTTGGTTTACAATTTATAATTTTTCTTTCTTTCATATTAGACCACTTTACAAATGCCTCATGTTTATTTACAAGTTGATTTCCTGTATGCAATTCTTATGCATAGTTCAGCGTTTGATTTTCCTTATATGCTTGAACCGACGGATTTTTTTTCCATGAAAGATTCGTTATAATAATTTTGTTGAAGATTTTTTTTTTTTTTTTTCAATTTGTGTTTAGTAAGATGCTTTAGCAAAAAAGCAAAAACATGTTATTTCATTTTCGCATTTTGGATAAGTCTTTTAGCATTTCGCGAAAAATGCTACCGTAGCGGAAACTCTGTTAATGATTTATTCGCAGACTAAATGTCGCATGACAAATATAATTACTTGTTCATCTGGTACCTTTATGTTGGCAACTTATATAAAGCCAAATTAAGGGTTTCTATGTTCCAATCGTCATTTTATTTTTCAAATTTTCCCATAGAGTTTACATTAAAAAAAAAAAAGAAATTAGTTTGGCATCCTGGTGTGGAATATTTCTATTGCTATCATTTTTTGACATTTTTAGGACTTTGCTTTGCTCTGCTCTAACCTGGTCCTCATTTGACCTCTTAACTCAGTTAAACAAACAGTGCTTTTTTTCGTCCAGCCTTCTCCTTAACTCTTCATGATACACATGATAGCTCTTCATGATAGCTTGTTCCCCAATCTCATCGCAATTTTGCACAAAAGAGTACAACTGACTAGTACTTAAACAAAGGATTAAAAAAAAAAAAAAAAAAAAAAGGAAATTTTAATTTGTGGCACAGTTATATGCAAAAACAGTGCAATTTTCAGTATGCAACATTTCCATAAGAGTGGTGCATAAATTTAGGAGAAATCGTGCCCACTACTCTTTTGAAGGGTCTCCTAGAAACCAGGATCCATCAGCTGAATTTTCCAATTCTTTTAATGAAAATTTTATTAAAAATATTGTTTAGATAATGTTTTTTTATGTGCTCAAAATTTTGAAATATATACATATGTTTATTATATTTAAAATAATCTGGTGTGTCACTCACACAACTTTCTCTTACCCTGAAATTTAATATTATAAATACAGGTTGGAGATTAAGAGGTAAGATAAAGAGCACCTATGTTAAACAATTCAAATTAGGCTTCGGAAGAGTTTTATATGGTAATTTTTTCTGTGTGAGGGGGGGGGGGCTACTACCCCCCCCCCCCCCCCCCCCCCGTTTCATTAATGCACCTACAATTATATAGAATTTAATTCTGCTATTAAAATTAAACAGACAATTTTCAGACACAACATTGCTTGAAACTTATCAGTCTTGATCGAACTTTTCCAGCAACAAACTTACATTAACTTCAAAATACAACATTTGGATCTCCTAAAATTATTCGTTTTTAAATCACTCTAAGAGACACAGACAAAGATCAAACGTTAAAAAACTTCACTACAGTAATCATTAAGCCTCAAAACATGTAAATATACAAAAAAGAGAGAGAAAGAGAGAAAACACCCTTAAAAAAAAAATAATAAAGTCTTAGAAATCCACATTACCTCTTAAAGAGTAGTACAGTTAAAATACGCAATTAATATTTAGGGTTCATACTCAAATAGGTAAAAAAAAAAAAAATTCCTGAGTTTTCCAGACAATTTTCAAGAAAATATTAGCGACCTATTACAAGAAACGCTCCTCTACAGAGGAGAAAATAAATCTATTTCTACTACATGATGTCATGTTACTGCCGATCATGATAGAAATTCAGGTAGAAATCATTGTTTACATGAGTATTTTCACGATACTTAATCATTTGAATTTTGATATGAAGCTAAACAAAAATATAACTTGAGAGAAAGGAAGTATTTGTTTTTCCAGGTTTTATAATCGACTTTTCCCTGATTTTTAATGAAAATGTTTATTTTCCCTCAGTTTCCCCTGACTTTTTTCAGCAAAATCCAAATTCCCTGAGTACTCTAGGTTTCCCCTGATGAGTATCCCAGGAGCAGAATTATATCTGATGTTCTGCAACGAGACATTAAAATTTGCAGATGTTCTGCAGGTATTTTGTCCAAATTTGTCAAAGCACAGTTAAATGCAATATAAGCATAATACTTATACTTATACTTAAAATAATACTTATTAGTAAAATATTTATTACACATTTATAATAAAACATGGTTTAAAATTTTTATAATCTAAAACGGAGGAATACACCCAGAATTTGCAATTTTTTCAATGGCTTTTGGCATTCATATTGTCACATTAATGTGGATATACTACTTACAAAATGTTTATAAATTTTGTCTCTACATTGAAACAATGACTGTTTCCAGCAATTTTCTAGTATGCTAACAGATTTACAGGTCAGTTGAGCCTATCTAGGTTTTATTAATTTTAGACTTAGCTGTATCAACATCATCCAGTTAGGAGATAGATGAAATGTTCTGCAAAAGCTTCAATTGTTCTGCGACGTGCATCGCAGTTTTAAACACTTTCTGCTCCTGGCATGAGTATGAACCCTGATATTTCAATAAAAAATTTTTATTGGAATATTAATAAGAAACAAATTGAAGACAAACTACCAAAAAAAGAAAAAAAAACCATACAGATCTATTATAATACTGACCGTCCAGCTTTGGATGCTCCTTTCGGAGACCATTTGGCACATCTAAATCCTCTGTAAGCTTCAACCCGTTCGGGAGGCATTGGGTTTAAAGTGTGATCTAATAAGATTTGGTGTAAACTCACTGTAAAAGACAACAAAATATAAAATTAGTTACATTTCAGAAGCTTTGATTTGAAAACAGAAAAATGACTTGAATAGGAGAAAAATCATATTTATGTAAGTACTATAAATTTATAAAGATGAATCAAAGTGGAATATTTCTTTGTTATAAATTTTCTATGAATATATTTCATTTTGAACAAAATAAGCACTTAATTTACAAACATTATTGTTTATATTACAGTAAAATTCATACATTACAGCAAAATTAAGTCTAAAATGTCTTGAACACTGTACAATGATGCGTAATCCACACAATCTTGGGATTTAAAATACAGTTTGAATCTCAAAGGGGATAATTATTTTTAAGTGCAAATGTTGAAGGTTATTAAAAACCATATTACGAATTAAAACATATAAGACAATAATTTTTTAACTTATTATTCAAAGATTCAAAGATGGAAGGAGACCGCTCACCACTATGCAGCAGTTTTGAGCGATTTTAACCTCCAAAGAGGGGCTCTGACAACAAATGTCACATAACAATGTGAAATTTTGAAAGAGCTCGTTTCTAGAGGTTAAGTCTTCCCCGTTGTTTATTGGCTATTATTAAACATTAAAAAAAAAAAAATAATAATACATTTGCTGCCGGATATAAAATACCACGCGACAGAGGGCAGCAGTTAATTAAAAAAAAAAAAAAACTTTACGCTTCCAATGAGGAGAATTCGCAGGCAGCTGAAAAAAGTTCAAATTTTGCGACGGGACTTTGGAAAAGTTAGTAAGATTAGTTTTTAGTTTGTTAAATTGGATAGTTCCATTAGGCTCACAAAGATTTTAGTTATTTTAGTTTTTAAAAGGGGACGCTCTAAAATGTTATATAGCCAGTTATTGGGTCTAATTGGAGGATTAAATAAATGAAATGGAGCTGTGAGGGAACATGCAAAGTAAGCATGTTCAGGAGAGCCTTCCTCTCCACACTCGCATTGGGTGGTCCTCGAGCAATGAAAACGAAATAAATAGGTTCTGAAAGGTCCACGACCCATCAGAAAGGCTGAAATTGCAGGAGACAAATCAAAGTTATAATTTTTTACAGAGTTAATGAGGGCATAGGTATTGTGTCCTTCGTCTAAAGTATCCCATTCAACTTGCCATTCTTTCTGGAGGTTTTGGAAAAAACTACATAAAATTCAATATTGTCCTTTTCTTTTTCTTTTCTTTTTTTTTTTTTTTTTTTTTTTTTTTTTGAGTTTAAAGCTCATGACAACTATGAGCAAGAGCGGGGTCATGGCTCTACCTTAGACTTTAAAATTTAATCTAAATTGTCTTTATCCTTCATTATCTCATTATTTAAAAAAAAAAAGTTACTGTCACTGCTAACACATTCATTTTGTGTGACTGCAGGCCTACCTCTTCACAATAGGGTCCTCAGCATTGTGAGAGATGTTTCCAAGATAATCCAAGAAACACATCTCTCTTGGTCTGGAATTTCTATCACCTAAATCAACACCATTATCAATTAAAATTGTTGTGTTAACCCTTGCTGGCTCAGTTTATTCCAGGTTTAAAGATAAAAAAATGTCAAATTTTTTTATGCTTATTTTCATAACTATATATTATTTAAGCATAATAACACCATATTAAAAATCAAAGAACCTTACTTTGAAGGTTTTATTCTTATTACTCATCAACTTTCACATGGGGGCCCATGGCATCGTCTGAAGAAAGACCTACATGGTCAGTGTTGGCTCTACCACTAAAGTTTTCCATTGAGCTGTTTTTATTTTCGATGAGGTGGTGCCATAACCAGATGATGTTGGTCTTGGGCTCGTTGCCATTATAAAAATCAATATTTCTAATGATTTCCAAAGTTTTTTGGGAGAACATGTGCATATGGTTTTCATAATTTGGAAGTTTTTTAACTTTGTTAAATTTAATGTCAATATTCTCATTTATAGCATATTTTGCTAGTGCAGTGGTACTTTTATTAAATTTAATATCTCAAAGATGCTCTTTTATTTTGCTTTTAATTTTCCTTTTTGTTACACCTATATAGCAACCTCCCTTTGAATTTTCTCTGCTGAAAGGGACTTTGTAAACACCTATGGTCTCTAACAGATTATTTTTATCTTTGTCACAATGGATAAGCTAAAAAATACTATTGTTAGGGTTAATGTTTTAATTGTTAGCTTTAATTAAGATTAAATTTTGTGGCTTTTTGATTTTGAGGGATTTTTTTTAATTTTGCCACTGTACAAGCTACATTCAGGATGAGTCAGGATAACATGTTTTGTTTGCCCGAGCTGGCAAAGGGTTAATAAAAATATTTTATTTGCCAACTTGTAAATAATTTCTTCTAATCATTGTTTTTTCAACCTAAAGCCCCAATCAGAAATAGAATTGCTTTCAATACTAGAAACACTCCAGATTATTCCTTATTTTAAAATTGTCATCCTGTCTTTGACCAATGACAAATTTTCAGCTTTATACGTTTAGATAAATATATATATATATATGCTTGCATGTTCATTCAAAGTGACCTAGATAAAAATTGGTAACAATGCAAAAACAGTTGATTACAAAAAATAGTACAACCTGTTGTACTGTTAAATAAATAAATAAAAATGCATTGCAACATAACGACAAAATTTAAAAGCCACAATGGGGTCCTGCTGTACAACCTTGTGAAGTATGAAAACTGAGTCATCAAACATAAATTTTATTTGAAACCTTTTTTTTTTGAACAATTTTGGTTTAAATATCATTAGTGTTTCATACAAAAATAATTTGTTTATGTTTATATTAATAATTGGTGTTGATTTAATTAGAATTATGTATAAAAAAGTTTGATCTGCATAAACAACAGTTTGAATTCAAAACGAAACTGATTTTAGCATGCATAATATTAAGGAAAAGCTAACTCACCTCTCTCCTGCATTTCCTGTGGTCGCTTGAAATAAAGCTTATGCCACACAAATAAAAAAGGATGAAATCCGATTGCTTACTATATTTGACTTTAATCAGAGATTTTCTTTCAGAATTTTATGAACAAAAACAGAATCTTTCAAATATTTTAGCACAGGTTTAAAACCATGTCGAATACATGTAAAGGCATTTTTTTTATGCCTTGAGTGAATTATAAAGATAATAGATAATACGATTTCTTATTTGAATAATATATCAATTAATGAATAATTTACGGCTAGACTTCCGTATTAATGTTCGAATGTTTTTCACTAAGAATAAAGTACTTTTGTTTTTCATGAATATGTTCCGAGAGAGTAAAAAACATAACATTAATAAAAAAGAAGAAAAGAATGAAAGTTTGGTTTCTCTCTATCGTCACGTGATTGTCTGTCACTGCTCGACTGGCGCCGTCCCCGCTCCTATTGAGTCAACAATTGGGTTTCTGATGAATGAAAATTGAAATCAAGGGGGGGGGGGGGAAATTGGTATAAAGTTTATGAGTTCTAAATTTTCAAGGTAAACAAGAAAAGAAATATGTGAAAAATCTTGCAAGTGTTTAACATTACAGAACCACATGAGTGAATGAACTCACCTTCATCTTCAACAGAATTGGTTTCACTGTATGGATTAGGAGGAATATTGATTGGCTGCAATTGCATAGGTTTTTCTGGTGCAAGAATCACTTGTTTATGCAGTGGCGATGTCACATAATGCTCAACTGGACTACAAAAGGAAGTCTGAAAATCAAATGATTTTTAAAGCATGAGAAATAAGGACCTTGTTAGCATGAAAAAAGTACAACAAAAGATTAATTAGTAAAACAATAAAACATAAACTATGCTAAAAATAATGTTAATAATAAGTTATGCATAAGGTTAACTGTTTATTGCAACATATTGCCAAATTTGGTTATAGCTAAAATGCAGTTTTGCATTTCCACTTGATGTTTTGAAGAGCAGTGATAGAAATTGTGAAGTGAAAGAGAAGCATCAAATGATACCAACTATAAATACCTTAGGCGTCACATTAAAATTTTTTAAATTATTTTTTTGACATAACTGACATTATTATGATATTTTATAAAACAGAAATATTTTCTTTTTTAAGTTATTCAAGTTTTTACTCTCTAAGATTATAAAAACTGAAACTAGTGTAAAGCATTTCTAATTATTGCTATTGTTAGAAATTAATAGAAAAATGCATTAATCATGTAAAACAAAATTAAAATGGGATAATTTCCCAGCAAATCAGAAGCAAAATTTTATCCAATGTTGATAATTAAACTTATATTCCTGTATCCTATTATAAGGCCCTGGAAAAGAGTATAAGGTCGCAAAATATATTAACAAAAAAAGTATAAAACATAGTTCAACATGAAAAATTTAATATCACTCTTTCTTAGAAATGAAATTAAAAACATAAACATAAGTTATGAACCTATGTAATATATCTGTACTGATAAGTATAAAGGATTTAAGTCCAAAAATGTCGATTTTGAGTTAAGTACATAGTCAGACTCAGAAAAAAATTCTCTATCGATTGGTATAAAGGATTTAAATCCATGACATTGAGTCTTTGAGAAAATCCATTGGTAAAAAAAGGGCCAATTTAGAAATTTACCATTCATGTATAGTATAAAATATTTAATTCAATTTTTCCCGTTATTAAATGAAGGTTGACAACCACTGAATGGTATAAAGGGTAAAAATCAACGAAATACCTTTTCCCTAATCCATTCTTCTGAATTGTTTTTAGCTAGTTTAACTTTATTTTTCGTCTCCTGAAAAATCAAGAATATGGACTTAAATCCTTTATACTTATCACTACAGATATAATCAAAGCCTTAAATGACAATTTAGAAATCTGATGGCACTTCATCTTGGAAATAATTATAAGGTCGAGGAGTTGTGAATGAAAATATAAAGTCAATATTCTACAAATTGGCCTTTTTTTTTTCTATGACTTTTATCAGCCGATCAGTCGTCATTGAATCAAGTCGAGATGAAGATTCTTTTTTGGCATTTTCCCATGTATACCTTATCGCATTGACGAGTGCGCCTTTCCCTTGATACTGTCATATGTCCTTATGCACAGATTGCACAAATATTTTCCAATGGGTTTAAATGCGGAATGCAGGATGGCAAATCGGGCAGACGGATCTCATTTGCTTCAAAACAAGCTTTTGTTGAATAAGCAGCATGTATGCTGGCTGAAATATCCAATCTCCAGATCAGGGCCCGACTAACAAATTTTTGTGCCCAGGGTACTTTAAATTTTTCGTGCCCCCTTAGAAGAGCCAGACTTCTTCTTTTGCCCCCTCCCAAAAAAACCTATTATTAACATACCACAAATTTTAACAAGCAAAAAATGTTATTTGGTCAAAAAATTAATCTGCTTCTGTTTTGGGCTCTAAAGAAAAATAAAATTACTCCCAGTCAGCCTAGGGCCAGATTTTATTTTAAAATTTATTCATGCGTAAGTGAAAGACAGTTGAGTAGGAAAACGAAAGAAAAGGAATATTTAGACCATATATTTTAAGCATTTGTAAAATTTTGTGCCCCTCAAAAATTTCGTGCCCAGGGCACGAGCCTCGGGTGCCCGTGCGTTAGTCAGGCCCTGCTCCAGATATAACTAGAGAGGTATTTAAGAGCAAATTATCACTCAGGATATTTTGATACTTTTTGCATTCATTTTGGTATAAATTACCACAATTGCTAACGTTCCATTAGCAGCAAACTCTTCCCATACCATTACTAACCCCCCCCGCCCTCCATATTTCCGCTTGAAAAAGTAAGTTTTATTTATTTAATATCATGCCATTATTTTTTAAAGCCTTCTGATCCATCAAAATAAAATTTTTCTCACCCAAAAAAGTATATCTTTCTATTTATTTCCAAGCGAAACATGTTTTTTAGCAAATTCTAAGTGAGTTAATTTATGGATCTTTGTCAAGTATTGTCAAGGTTGTAATTTTACGAACTGTGCTCTCGAGTTGAAACTTAAAACACTTCAGACAGTTTGGCTAGTACATAGTAGGTTTAAACCACGAAATATTTCAAAAGAATACATTTTTTTATTGCACGTTCATCGTAAAACGGTCGATTTTTGGCGTCTTGAAAGTGCACTTGGTCTTCTCATGCGCTTGCATTTACTACAATTTTAAAGATTATGAAAACAATTATTGACTGTCGTTTTAGACTAATCAATAGACCTGGAAATAGGTGCACCACACATTTCACTCGCTTTCATTCAAAGGATTTTACTGAGTTCTGCCTCGGCATCGTTGCCAAAGGCATAGAGAATGACTAAAGTGACCTTATTTGAGTTCTTAGGTTACCTTTTCTATTTCTTGCATCCTCAGATGGCAGAAAATTTGCATGTCCCTTTAAAAAATTCGATGACCTTATACTTTTTTCCATCAGCAAATCAGATTAATATCCAATATGGTAATTAGTTCGTTTAATTTAAATTGGATTTTAATTAAAGTGTAATATAATTAATAAATCATTTGCATACTTTGATTTTTGTTGCTTTTCCATCCAAAAAATTTGCATAAATCCTAGTTTAACTGGCTTTTTAATCGACCTTATAATTTTTTCCAGGGCCTTATATACAGGGTGTCCAAAAAGTTCTCATACAGTATTTTGAATGTGGTCTTATTAAAAACTATTAATTCTAGGCTATCAAAAGTTTTTTAACATTGTAAAACAATGTGTCTTTAAAGAATATATGTAATAGAATCAATTGTAATATTTTTCATTTTTTTTCAGAAACCATGAAAGGATATAGAAAGGTAATCGTGAAAAAATATTTAGAAGGACAGAAATCAGGCAAAATCAACAGAGACATGAAAAACTTAGATGTCACACGTGATTTTGTTTATAGGACGATATGAAGGTATAATGAAACTTCAAGATTTCAAAATGCTTCATCGTTAATGGTATGGGGGGGGGGGGGCTTTTTCGAAAAGGGAGAAATTTCCTTTGGTTTTTATTGAAAAGGGAGTAAAGATTAATGCAGAAAAGTATCAGAAGGAAGTTTTGGTGAAAGTTTTATTACCAAATTTTCAAAACATGTATGGGAGATGATTATTATTGCTTCCAGCAAGACGGGGCACCATCCCAAACAGCTAATAAGGTGCAACAATGGTGCTGAGAAAATTTGACCGACTTTTTACCAAAAGAAGAATGGCCTCCCAGCTCCCCTGACCTAAACCCCTTAGATTATTTTGCATGGGGTTATACGAGGGTTGCTATTTATATTTCTGGCCTTGGCAACAGTAAGTGTTGCTAGGCGACCGCAGACGATTTTAATCGAAAGTTTGATATTTTTAAACGTAAATTCAGCAGACGATTTACCATTATAGCTTTATTTGTGTTGTTGACAGTAAATTGAAAAGTTCTTCTCTTTCAAAAAATGGAATTGAATCGTGAAAATTTTCGTGCGATTATTTTTCATAACTTTCGACGTGGATTGTCAAGACAAGAGTGCTTCGATGAACTTAATTCTTTATACAGCGATAAAGCGCCATCCTACAGCACTGTAAAAAATTGGTATAACTAATTTAATCGTGGTCGATGTTCGATCCAGGACGAATCCCGTGCAGGTCGTCCAAAATCCGTTGTTGTGCCAGAAAAGATCGATGCTGTGCGTGAACTGATAAAGCAAGATCGTCATGTGACATACCGTGAGATTGAGGCGTCTTTGGACATTAGTATGACTAGCATCAATAAAATATTGCATGAACATTTGAGCGTAAAAAAAATTTGTTCGCGTTGGATCCCGCATAATCTGACAAACGCTCAAAAAAAGGCTCGTGTCGATTGGTGCAAGGAAATGTTGGAAAAATACGTTCAAGGTACATCAAAGGCTGTGTATAACATCTACACAGGTGACGAATCATGGATCTATGCATATGAGCCGGAAACAAAACAGCAATCAACTGTATGGGTCTTCCAAGGCGAGGCAAAACCAACAAAAGTTGTTCGAGGAAGAAGCACATCGAAACAAATGATTGCCTGTTTCTTCGGCATTAACGGTCATGTGGCAACAGTGGCGTTAGAGCAACGCAGGACGGTCAATTCTGAATGATACACGACCATTTGTTTGCCAGAAGTCATCGGAGAAATTCGAAAAAAGCAGAAGAACAGGCGAATCATTCTTCATCATGACAATGCGAGCTCTCACACATCGACTCAAACAAATGCATTTCTGACTGAGCGAAAGATCGAACTGATGGGTCATCCGCCGTACAGCCCTGATTTGGCACCCAATGACTTCTTCTTATTC
Organism: Salticus scenicus; assembly: GCA_963930645.1. Lineage (NCBI taxonomy): Eukaryota > Metazoa > Arthropoda > Arachnida > Araneae > Salticidae > Salticus > Salticus scenicus. The sequence continues at coordinate 7,941,300 of OZ005652.1, forward strand.
CCACACATCAAAAATAAATTACGTGGACAACGATTTTCGACCCCCGAAGAAGCGGTTGATGCATTCAAAACGCATGTTTTGGAGTTACCTTAATCGGACTGGAAAAAGGGCTTTGAAAATTGGTTCAAACGCATGCAAAAGTGTATTGATCATCATGGAGAATATTTTGAAAAACAATAAAACCAATTTCGATCCTACATATTTGTTTTTTCATTATTAGGCCAGAAATATAAATAGCAACCCTCGTATATTGTCGAAGCTTAAAGATGTGAAATGCAGCAATTTAACACAATTCAAAAAGGTTATACTTAAAGTATGGGATGAAATCCCAATGCAAACCATACATGCCACATGTGATAGCTTCGAGAAAAGACTAAAGCTGGTAAAAAAACAAAAAGATGGAAGCATCCCTAAATATTTGTTATGATGGTTTTTTGAATATTTGTTTAGTAATTTCCTTTAAATCAAAGCCTTTTATTTTCTTTAACCTTTGTGTATTTTAAGTTTTAAATTGTATGAGAACTTATTGGACACCCTGTATATATAATATATATACATATATAGAGAGAGAGAGTATACTCCCGATTATTCATGGAATTGAGTGGCACAAGTTTTGCGATAATGAAAATTGAGAATAAACCGTAAAAAGGCTAGAAATGACATTAAAAAATTCTAGCTCAAAAATATGAATGTATTGTATATAAAACATAATATAAACAATGAAAATATTCACAATTAATAAAAATATTTGTATTTTACATATTATAGAATGTGAAAACATTAAAGAAAAAAGTGTAGGTGCTTACTATGAAGCCAAGGTGCAATCTATAAGAAGCTAATTTATGCACTAAATTAAAACATTACCAGAAACATGAGAACATTTTCATTTATTCTGGTGCATATACCCACCCTTTTTACATATCCCTTTATGTGTAGTGAAATTTTATGCGCAATATGTAATTACCATTAAATAAAAAAAATACTTTTCAAGAAAAGTGGTGTTGCGGGAAAAAAAAACCTGTGGGTACTAACACTGCTTAGAAATGTTTTTGTACAAAAAACACAGTTCTTTTATTTCCTTTTAAAGAAAGGAATCATTTGTTTTTGTTTATTGTTGAGAAAACCGTTTCTCTTGATCCCGCCCTTTTCCATCCTTCATATTCATTATTAAAATGATCAAACACCAGAAAGCAAGATATGATTTAATGAACAATGAACCACATAGGGAAACAGTGATGCCAGATGGTCGAAAATTATTTACCCAAACAGGTCTTCAAATTTCCCCAAATCAGGTTTTTGTTTCGAAAAAATCCCCAACTTGATTTCTACTGAAAAGGAAAAATAAAAATTAAAAAAATATATATATCAAGCAGATTTAAACTCAGATTTTTCCCCAAATGAAGGCAATTTTTGAAAAAAATCCCCAAATAACAATAAAGCTATTGAAAGTCCCTAGTCGTAGGGATAAATCATTACGTTGTCAACATTGACAAAAAGTTGAACTCCCCAGATTTGTCCCCAAAAATTTTAGAATTCCCCGAAAAAGTCCCCACAAACATTTGGTCCCCAAAATTGTCCCCAGAAGCCTCAAAAATCCCCAAAATGGGGACAAAATCCCCAATCTGGCATCACTGTATGGAAATGAAACCTTACACAAGGCAAAAGTATTTTAAAAATTGAATATGAATCGTTTATGAATCATTGGTGGATGAGATCATACATATACAATATGATCAAAGAATAACAGAAAAAAAAAAAAAAACCCTAAAAGAAGAAGAAGGAGCAGCAGAGAACTATGGATTGGAATGGGGCGAGCAGGTTAAACGAGTTTTCCCGATCACCTAACTTTTCTGAAAGACCACTGTAAAAAATTTAAAGAATGTACTAATTACTCCAAAAAGAAAAAAAAATTGAAAAATTAAAACTAAAAAAAAAAAAAAAGTGAAAGATTTAATTAATTAACACAGTTGTTATATGACTATAAGGTAGAGAAATTGGTATCAGTTTAAAATGAGATTTGAGACTATTTACAAGTTGAGCAATTTTAAAGATATAAACAATTGTGTTAGGCAACATTTTACATTATTTACAGACACTCATTAAATTAAATTTCAATTAACCCATTAACGTCCAGCGTCCTCATTTGGGGAAAGCTAATAAAATAGTGTGTATATCTTTTGTGTTTTCTTGGAATGAATTCTGCTTTTTAAAGACAGTTATAGATGATTTCACAGTTTTATGTACACAGTATCAATTATTATTTCATAATTTGGATAGTTATTTTATGATTTTTCATTCATCACACATATATTTGCTTTTTGTGGAGATATACCAACTTAAGTGAAGTTGAATAAAAATATAATTGAAATACTTTACTATTGAGGTCTTTGTCAACATATAATAGAAACGTAATCTGTTATCTCGAAGTTCTTTCACTGGAACACCAAACCTCCTCAGATGAAGATAGACTTTAATTTTAAAAATAACAGAAGAGTTCTTTGAATTTCATATATTTTATTCTCAGTAGTCCACATTAGTTTAGCAGGGGTGAAACTACCTAGCTTGCAAAAACCCTGAAAACTGTTCCTTACATGCAGATAGGGGACATTTATTAATGATATATTACATGTCTACCTACATTAAGTGACATTTGCAGACTTTGTAATACATTATAAGACAAATTAAACATTGAAAATGAAAAATTAATGTAAAAACAAAGTAATTTTACATGAAATTCAAAGACAGCAAAATTTTCAAAAACCCTGAATTCAGGGGTAGCCCCTGAAAAGTTTCACCCCTGGTTTAGATTTGAAATATTCATCAAAATCTATTTAGCAAAATTAATTTTGGCGTTAAGGGCTTAAATACAATAATTTAACTATTATCTTAAATATATATATTGTTTTGTCAAATCTAGTTAACATGAAAAGACCATTTGATTTCATGTGTGTGTTAACTGTTAAAATAGTAGTACCATCCATCTTATGTCTTCGGACTGCATATTAGTTTACGTTTAGCAAAATTTCACTTTAATTAGTTGCGGAGACATTAATTAAAACGTCAACCTATGTCAATTAATAAAGGAGTGAATTTTGAGCTTAAAATGCGTTTAAGGAGTGTTAAATGCTTAAATAAATTAGAATTTCAAGGTCTATTGGAGCTGTGCCACGATTAATATTGTCACTTGATATAGCTGCGTTTGCAGACTCAGTGACCTTGCCAATGAATATTATGTGAGAAATGCCTAGCTGGTTATCACCCAGGGTAGTTCAGTGGCTGAGCATCTGCGCGTTACGCGGAAGGCCCAGGTTCGATTCCCGGCTCTGGTATTTTTCACATAGTTGGTATAAAGATCAGCTTTCCACTCCAAATTATCTAAATTAGAAATGTCGATCCAATCATTACAAATTTGGTACCAAATGAAAGGGGTGATTTTTCTGAATCCAGGAGTGCTAACAGCATTTCAACACAAAAATTAGATTTTTTAAAATAACTAAAGTATGGATTTTAGTTGGCAACAAATCACTTGAATCTAAATTGCAGTAGACGATTGTCTCCACCATCAACGGACAGATAAGAAAAACATCTGCTACTCACTACGTCACATGCTTTTGTAGTGGGATTAAAAATTGCAAATTTCAAAATCTTTCTAATTTTCTCTTACGAATACAAAAATTAATATATACAGCCTGTAGAACACAAGACCAACTTACAGTTTAAATTTCCTCAATTTTGGTTAATAAACAAAAAATTTACATTTTAAATGCAAATTAAATTTTAAAAGTTGATGTGAGTTCCCATAGCAACAAATACACTTGAAGGTAAAAATATTTCTTTTTCTTTTTACTTCCATTACCCGACTATAGAGGTCAAGACTTACAATTTTTGTAATTGGCCAGTGGCCACTGGACATGATTAACTCAGTGGCCACTCGCAAGTCGACGTTATACCTGATATTCACACACATAATTAAAAAATATATATCTATATACATATAAAGGCATAAAACACATATGATGTGGTCGGAAAATTATGAAATAGTGGCCTTTATTGTATTATTTTAATAATAATTAAAAAAAAAAAAAAAAAAAAAAAAAAAATATGCACTTCCACAGATTAAAAAAAAAAAAAAAAATCTTAAAATATTGTTTGAAAATAAATATTTTTTTTTAAACTTTCATACTTCTCGAGTTTAAAATTTTCAATATCTGAAATGAAAGCAGGTGGGAGAAAGACAAAATTGGCTGAGAAATCAAATCATTGTAAAATGATTCAACTTTTCAGAGAAGATATGATCTTGTTTGAATTTTATTTGAGTGTTTATGATTTTATTCTTATTAGTATTTTAAGAGTGAGTTTTATAAACATATAAGGTAGGTAGTTATAGTAGCATATAATGCAACTTTTAAATGCTATTAATAACTATAATATTAGAAAGAAGATTTTAAAGTTTTAGTAATGAGGAAAAATGTATGGACTTTCGTAATTAAGTATTAATTTCATTTTGATACAGAAAACGGCAGGCTATAATGATGACACACTAACAAAATGTTACTTCTCATACACAATTCGTGTTTTGCAAGAATATTTACTTTGTCTTATTGAAAGAGAAATACAAAAATTTTATTCATTTTATAAATTTCACATAGTGTGACATCTCCATACGGAAAATAGATGTAATTAGCATTAGAAGAAAACAAAATTATTTTCAGTCTGGGGGAAAAGGGAAGGGGGGGGGGCAAAAAAACTTTTTTGGTATATTATCCGAGATTTAATTATATTAACAGACATGCGATTGCTAAAATTAGAAATTAGCTGAAAATTTTTTGCTAACATGATTGTTTAGTTAATTGATTGAACATTGATAATGTCACTTTTAACAAATTAACTACCTATAAAGTTATATATGTATATTTATAGCTTTCTATCTACATTAAAAATTTCAGGATTTTTTTCATCAGCACAAAACAATTCTTTAATATTATTTCAATAAATTTTATATCCACATAAAACCTTATTAAAATTCCATGTCAACAAGGAAAAAAAAAAAATAAATAAATCAAACAAATATAAAATAATGATTTTTATTTATGTACATTAATCATACATATCTAAAAAAGCTACAGTAGTTAATTATCAGTTTCTAATATGCATAAAACCAACTGAGTATTAATTTTCTTAAATTGATTTAGAAAAAATTTTCGTACCTGAAAAATTTAGTCTACATTTTTTCCCTTGTTTAAACTTTTGGAATAGATATTAAATATAAATATTTTATTTAATTGAGAAAAAATAAGTAGATTTATCAAGTTCAGTAATGAAGTTAAAAAATAATTACATATGAGAGAAATATTGAGCACTGCTATCTCTTTATTGTTTCTAGAATTAATCACTGATCACTATCTGGAGATGTATGTGTGTGTGTGTGTGTGGGGGGGGGTAAAGATTAATTACATGGGTAGGAAATATTAAACTCTTTCAGTTCTACTTCCAGAATCTAACAAACCAAGTTTAAAATGAATATTGACATTTATGTTGTGGATGGAGAAAGACTGGGAAACAAAAGAATTCTGCAGAACATCTGATTGCCGATCACTAGTTGAAGATAAGAAAATGGGGGGAGGGGAAAAAATAATTACATGAGGTAGAAATATTTACCAATTCTATTTCTTTATAGGTTCTAGAATCCCATTAAGCAAGTTTAAAATGAATATTGACATTTATGTTGTGGATGGAGAAAGATTATGAATTGGATGGCTTCCGTAGCGAATTTAATCGCCGATCATTAATGGGGTTTCTTTTTTTAAAAAACGGACGATATCCGTGATTTTTTTTTAAAGCAGAAAAAGTTAATTCGCAAAATTCCGCGAATTAGGGAGGGGGGATCACAGATTTCCGCGAAATCGCGAAAAAATCGCATGTCTGATTGGCGACTACAGCAATTTTTATGGATCGCCAGTTTTTCAAATTAGGTCGCCACGTGGCGAGTGGCGACCGCGAGTCTTGACCTCTACCCGACTACCATAGGTAATGGAAATATTGTATTTGGTCCAAAATTTCAATATCGAGATTTCACATGATTTACATGTTTTAAGGTCTCCTGAGTCAAAAAAAAAAGGGGGAGGGGGCGAAGAAATCAAATAAATTAGAGATTGAGTTAGACCGTTCATAATTGATATATAAATGGGTCTGCAAGTTGAATAAAGATATTTTTGAAAGTGTAAAATTATTAGGGGAGGTGGGAAGGAGGGCGAAGAGGGCAAAAGATTAGAAATTGAGTTAGACCGTTCAAAATTGGTATATATAGGTTTTTGGGGCCTAGAAGTCGAATGAGGATATTTTCGAAAGTGTAAATTTATTAGGGGGCAGGAAGGGGACAAAAAAATAGAAATTGAGTTAGACCGTTCAAAATTGGTATATATAGGTTTTTGGGGCCTATAAGTGGAATGAGGATATTTTTGAAAGTGTAAAATTATTTGGGGGGTGGGAAGAGGGGCGAAATGCAGAAGACCTGAAACAGGAAAAAGGTGCTGCAGGCACCACCTAGTGGAAGTTTTGTAAAGTGGAATTTTTCAAGGATTGCGAACCAGCTGGTCGCTGAATGCGGCTTCTTTTAAATAAAGATAGATATAAAAAAAGAAAGGATTCAAAAGATATGCAAGTTATAGATTTTTTTTTTTTTAAACTAGTTTTTGCCATTAAATTATATAAATGTTAAAAAGAAATGGAAAAAAATCAGAATCCTTTTTTTTTTCTTTGCCAGTAACAAAGAGGGGAATAGAGAGTGTGACTACTGTACATATATTAAATCTATTTTGTTTTCTAGCATTAAAATTTGTAGTAAAAAAGAAAAGTATATTTTAAATACCATACGATTTATTCATTTTATTGGAAACATTGTTTAAAATTTCATATATTATTTCAGGCAACATGTTCTGCAATCTGCAACAATAATAATAAAATTAGGCTAATATGTAAATCTGTACATCCATTACAATGCATATCTATTATTAATTGAAAGTATTATACAGATATATATACAGATTCCGAATATATAGTAAGTACATAAGTATAATACAGATTCCGAAACTGAATTCTTCTCTCTTGTTTCTTCCTTAGTAAATGACACTACATCCAATCTAAATTTCCTACTGGTTCATTTTTGCTGCAAGATGTCAAATCATTGAGGATCTTTATAGTTTCTCGACTAATCATGTATTGCTTGTTTTCATAATTGGCTAATTTTTTAATATTATCAAAATCAATTTTTAACTCTATTTCTTGATTAATCTATTCTTTCTAATTTAATATTGGAAACATATTCATTTATGCAAGTTTATAATTTTGCATTTTGTCACACCCACATAATACCCAGTTTTATTTCTTTCAGCGATGTGTGGAATTTTATAGATACCTGATATTTTGAGCGGATCATTATCATTTTGAATATGTTGTGGTTCAGTTTAATTGGGCTTTTGTAAGCTCCTTGGTTCCACTCGGATTTTTCTTGAAGTTCCTTTAATTATTCTATTAGATGCCCCCTCCTCCCCTTCCCGGTTATACAGTATGGTTGTAGTAAATTTAGGTTTTGTTTTGAGATTTGTGGTGATTTTCAACATGATCTAATTTCTTGATTTTCTTTTGGTACAACTTATGGACAAGGTCCTTTTTATATCTGGCTTCAACAGTGATTTCTTTAATTTTGATTCCTCATTTAAAAGGGGAATATCAGAAGAAACAACGATGACTTGACTGATATATGCTATAATCATATTGATTTTGTATTTATATGGAGTTATGCTTTTTTTTATTATTTATAATTTCCTAACAGCTATTGGGTTTGCGGTAAACTGTGGTCGTTAATTCATTCTTTTCGGTTTTAATAACTGCAATATCCAGGTAATTAATTTTGCTGTTATCCTCCCATTCCCATACAAATTTTACATTGGGATCAAGATTATTTAGTGTAAGAATTTTAGAAATTTCTGTGAACTTTTATGAACAATTACAAAAGTGTTGTTAACATAGTAGTACCAATGGAGGATCTTTAATAAAGGGTTTCGAAAACTTTTTCCTTGAGGATATGCAATTTCATTTCTGCAACAAATCCTGAAACCAACAATCCCACAGAAACCTAAATGTTTTCTTTATAAAAACGGCCATTGAAACTGTAGTAATTTTTGTTAAGTATAAGATTACTTGCTGCAATTAAGGTAATTGAGATTTCATTAAGTCCAGATTTTTCTTTAATTTTGTTGCTAAAAATTTCTGAATTTATATATATATATATATATCTATGGAGGGGAACAGACTGACATCAAATTTACAATTAAGTAGTTTTTTTTAATCTATTTTTGTATCAGAGAGTTTTTGGATAAAATCCTCGGAACAGCTTTACTATACGGCACCCATTGCATATTGCCGTTGCCGATGTTTTGATCACGTGGTATGATGGTGTTTTGATTCGATTTGTGAGTCGGTACTGCGAATCGTTTCACAACGTCGTGAATCGAATCAAAATGTCATGAAACAATAGTTTTCATTATTATGAAACATTTTTTTTATGTTTCACTATGTTTTCTGCTGTGTGCTCGCTTCGCAAGCATTGAAACAATAAAAAACATCACTGGACGCCTCTAATTCGTGGAGCATGAAAATTCATGGAGCAGCGGTCACTTATGTATTCTGCTGTTTGCTCGCTTCGCGAGCATTAAAACCAAAAAAAAACATCACTGGACGCCCCTAATTCGTGGAGCATGAATCAGTAAAAGCATGAAAATTTATGGAGCAACGATCACTTATGTTTTCTGCTGTTTGCTCGCTTCGCGAGCATTAAAACCAAAAGAGAACATCACTGGACGCCCCTAATTCGTGGAGCATGAATCAGTAAAAGCATGAAAATTCATGGAGCCTCGGTCACTATGTTTTCTGCTGTTTGCTCGCTTCGCGAGCATTAAAACAAACAAAAAAAAAAACATCACTGGATACCCCTAATTAGTGATGCATGAATCAGTAAATGTTATGTTTTGTTATGTTTCGATACAACAGAAAAAAGTATTTATACTCTGATTCGGGTCTCGAATCACCATCATATCACACGATCAAAACATCGGCAACGGCAATAAGCAATGGGTGCCGTATAGTAAAGCTTAGCCAAATCCTCAGTAGCTGCTATAAAATGAGGGGAGGATATTATGGTACATTCTTTTCCTATACTTATATTTTTCATATATGGGGCATGTCGGGATATTCATACATATATACAACATAAACATAAGTAATAAAATATATATTTCGTATTAACAATTTATTTTTCCATTCGAGGATTGTCCTTTGATAAATTTCTTTCAAGGCCAACCCGTCATGAGACTGCTTTAGTACAGAACCCCTTTGAATAGAACTTGCAGGTTGATACACAACCCTATTTGGCAAATTTCTTTTGGCGCCGTTTTAAACAAAAACGATGCCGTTCTGGATTCTTTGCAACATGATATGGCAACCAGCATTCCAATTATTTATGAAGATAACCTGATCAACATTTAATTTTTTATTTGTTTACGTTTGGAAGTTGGAACCCATGGCAACCATTTCCGAAAATCGCATTTCGTCATAATCATCAAAAGAAAATCGTCAAATAGAGTTATAGACCAACCTGCAAGTTGTTCTTCCCCTTTGGCGAAATTTGAAACCGAAGTAGCTGTGATGTTTCTCGCCAAGGTCTTTACTTACATGATTGCGAAAGCCATTTTAATTTATCGCCAAAATGGCAACAAAAATTTAAAAGTCAGCAGAGGTCTTACACTAAAGCTTTACTCGAAAGAAAACTTAATAGTAAACGAATAAAATATAACTATATACCATTATATATACTGCTTTACTAGTGCAAACCGAAATTTTATTATCTTGAGACCAATCCACAGCAAATTTATGACATATTTCACCAGGAAGAGCGAAATTTTGAATAACGGCGAGATTTGACATTTTGAAATAAATTAAATTTTGATGAACAGTAAAAAAAGAAACAATATTAATATGAATATTACAATTCCACGGAGCAATATAGACATCCGTGATTACTCCGTTACTAACGTAAACAAATAAAATGGTTGGTTGATTATTTGATTCTGATTGAGAGAGAATTTAGTTTTTACAATAATTTTTTGTTGGTTAGTTGGTTGAATGTCTGAATGCTAGAAATACGTAACGCAAGATTTTATCGTTTATATCGATTCTTTTTTTATTTATTAGTTTATTTTATCGAAATTCGTCATTTCGATTTCGCTACTGTTGCTTCTTCCTGCTAGGCAGGCGCAGGGAAGGACGCAGCTCAGCTCGCAGCTGGCAGCTGGTGAACTCCATTTTCCTGTTTAGTATTAATACAACAACAGCAATAATATCAGCTGATGTTGTATAGAAAGTGATTGTTATTTATTTAGAAAATGGCGGAATTGAGACGACCTGAATCTTATTCGCCAAAATCTAGCCCAAGAGGTTCTCGATCGCCTGTTGTACCTAGGCAAGATTCAACTGGTACATTAAAAACTACCATTTCTTTGGGTAAAACTCCTGCTATCGTGCACAGTGGACCATTTTATTTAATGAAGGAACCTCCAGGTAACGTATGATCATTAACAAATTCTAGATGCCTCAAAATTATTTGTTGTGTTAATCACAAATCTACAAATGGTCTGGTTGTGTATAAATTATAAATTAAAAAAATTATTTGTTTTCATTATATAAAGTAAATGAATAATCATTATTTATTTTCTGCTAACGTAATATTAATGAATTGTCAGTCGAAAAGTATGTTGATCGAAGAGATGTATAATGTTCGCCTTTAGGTTGTAGATTTTTCGTTTACATTTATTTTGTTGCTTGTATTTTCTTCTAACTGAAGTAGCAAGAAAAATAACCAATGAATTATGTGTTATTGGTACAGACCACAAAAGTAGACGTAAGGGTCCCACCAGACGAGTTTTTTGTGAAAGTTGAGCGTTTCTCATCTAATAAATATAGCATATGTAGTTGTTGACATGTCTCCTCTTTCAATATTTTGTATAGTTTGTTTCATTTGCTTGTCTAATTGTTGTGTTGCCAAGACCTGAGGCTTGTGCTCCAGTAGTAGCCTGTAGACACGAGTTTCGTATTCTGTTATATTTCATAGCTGGACCAGTTGACCTATGCTATGTAAAGAGAAGTTACTGTTGTAATGATTAGATCTTCCTCTGGATTTGGGGACCATTATACATGAACTTTATTTACTCATTAGAGACTGGGACGGTTGGTGGTATGGTGCTTGTGCCTTGTTCTGAAACAAATTTGGTATCTGTCGTCCTGAAGGGGGGGGGGGGGGCGATTGCCTAATTATCTGGCTAACAATTTGAAATTCCTTTCAAAAATCATGGTTATTTTAATAAGGTCTATTAAGAGAGCAATCAGGAGTTTTGTATAATATATATTTCAGAAGTAAACATCTTCATATATATTATTGTATTACATTTTTGACTGCCAAATTAAATTAAAAAACTACCAAGGATGACAGATATCAAAAGTACCCTTGCTCCAGTATGTAAAACATAGATTAACTTTCTTCACCCCTTCCATAATTAAAGAAGCAGGGCAATACTTATTTGTAATGAATTGGAGGATCTCAAAGAAGAGCTTAAATTAATAAAAAAAAAAAAAAAACATTACCATTAAAGTAGGATACCCAGGAAATTAATAAATTATACAGAAAGATAATTCAAGCACTAAACATTATAAGTCCCCCCCCCCCCTTCCTAAGTTTACATTTTCAATTCCTTATGATCGTGGTGCCTCTGTAAAAATTAAAAATTTTGTTAGTAAACATAATCAGAATCCCTATTAATCCAAATCCTAATATATCAAATGATAAGAAACACTAGAAACTCTGGCATTTATAAGATCCCAGTTACAGATAATCAAAATGAAAAATGCTCTATTGGTATGACAAAGAGAAAAATATAAATGCGTATTAACAGGGGTCCAGAGGAAAACTTGGGTCCGTTAAAGGACCCTTCACAAAATTGTTTATCCTAAGAAAGGACTTTTCACAAAATGTTTCCTCTTAAAAACAGACCTTTGATAAATCTGTTTCATTTTGAAAACTAATCTTTCATGGTATGAACAGATTGCTTGAATAACCTGTTATATTTTTCACAAAAAGCTGATATTCAGTTTCGAATTTCTAAAAAGTTATGCATATGTGTGAGCTTAGCTCTATAAAAGTGAACTGTCATTTTCTAAATGAAACCTTAATTAAAATTTTATTTTGCAAAATTACATTTTCACAATTTCACTAATGGCCATATCACACAGTAGCATATATACTCAACACAACATTATACGCAATATGTTCACTATGCTGAACGAACAAGAAACCGGTCAGCTGTCCGTAGGGTTCCCCCAAATTGATAGCATGATGTATTTCCTTCTCTAAAGGTATTCCAAGAAAAAATCCTGTTTATTCCTCCTATTGGTCAATTTTTATCAGTACGCTCAACATACTCAGCTTTTTCTAAACGGTTTCGTAAAAGTTGATCATCCGAAAACTTGCTGCCCTTGAACAAAATCAGGCTGAGTATGTTGGGTATAATACTGTGTTTAGTAAAATGCTGAACGAAAGTATCTTGTGTGATATGGCCATAAAAGAGGATCCTAGCTGAAAAGCAAGTTTAAATTAAAAAAATTAAATGTAGATTTTTCACAAAAACAGGACCCTGTCTAAAATGTCTGGACAGACCCCTGATTAAGGAGCACTAAAGTGACATCAAATTCGGAAAAGCCACCACTGCCTTAGCAAAGACATGCCTCAACCACAATATAACTGTTAACTTTAATAATACCAAGAAAATAGCCAATTTTAATAACACTACATATGTATTAAATAGAGAAACTGTTGAAATTTTTTGAATAGTAATTCAATAAATGGCAATGAGCCAATCATGGCACTGTCTCATTAATCGTTGAACAGGAAAGAGGCAGTTCAAGAAACAGACCAGGCCACACAAGTCAGCCACTGATGAGGGGGGGGGGGGGCTTGAAAGGACTATGGCGAATTAACAGAAGCTTAAATTAAGGTTTTTCTTATTTTTTAAGTATGTTAAAAGCTTCTGGGGGATAATTTTTTAAATACAGACATTACTTTTTTTTTTTTTTTTTTTTTTTTTTTTTGGGAGGGGGGGGGGTGATTTTAGGGATTCCAGATACCTCAAAATTTTTAAAAATGTCTAAAATTGAAGTTGAAAATTTTTTATGAATACCAATGTTTCCCTTACTTATTGTACAATGGGTAACTAAAAATGATTTTTTTCAAACATGAATGCATAAATTGCTTATTATTTAAAATTGGCCAAGAACTAATTAAAAATCTTCATATCAAGAGTGAAAAGTTGTTTTACTTTAATATAAGTTATATTATATAATTTATTGAAGATTTGTAGATAAAAAGGTTGCGTATCTGTAATTCGTTATTAGTAAAAAGTAAAAACTGCTCATTGGATTTTAGGAATTTCTATGTAATATACTTTGTTTTAAGGACTTTTTTCTTTCTTTCAATCCCAGAGGCAGAATTTTGGTGACACAGTGACATTGTTGCAGAAAAGAAATTGTCGCTTGCAGAAAGATTTACTCATAATAATTAAAGATCCTATATTTTAATAGAGAAACAAAATTTATGTTATATTTGAGAATTCTTCTACAGTATATTAATAATTTTAATATCTTTATAATTAAATAGACATTTGTTACAACTAATTGTTAAAATAAGCAATTATTTTGCCATTAATTGACAAGGTATATACTTTTCTTTAAATGTTAGATTGCAGAAATATAACATACTTTTATAACTGTTTTCTAAAAAAAGAAATTCATTTGTCCGATTTTTGTAAAAGTGTTCATATTAAGATTGTCTATATAAATAAAAGACCCTGTGACAGAATATTTTTATGCTTTCTGCGACAAGCGTTGTTCGTGCAAACTTTTTCTGCAAGACAGTATCGATATATTTTCTAATTTACATATAATACGTACATATAATTATAAAGATATCAATATTATTAATAGACTGTTGAAGAATTCTTAAATATAAGACATGAGTTTCTATTTTCTACTGAAATTGAGGATTATCTGTAATTCTAATTATTATGAGCAAATCTTCCTGCAAGTGACAATTTCTTTTCTGCGACAATGTCGCTGTATCACCTAAATGCTGCTACAGGGGTAAAAGGTATATTTTCTTTTCAGACCTATATTTTTCCTAGTTTCCAGATTAGACTCTACCTGAATTTCTTGTCATTTAATGACTAGTAGTCATGAATGATAATATTTTTATCAAAGTAATGTGTCTGTAATTTTATAGTGTTTTAACTTTTTGTGAGAGATTTAACATTTTCCAACTTCTGTTTTTAGCAACAGCAGTTGTAACTGGTGCTAGTAATTTGATGACCTATTGTAATCTAGAGCATGCCTATAACAAATTTTGTGGACGCAAAATGAAAGAACAACTCAGTGCTTTCTTACCTAGTCTTCCGGGCAATATTGATGGACCTGGAAACTTAGACAACAGGTAAAAAAAGATTGTTTATCACTAAAATCAGTAACACATAGCCTCCAAGTCATCTTTTTTTTTTTTTTTTTTGTCTTTTCTAAAATTTAAAAGAAACATCCTCCCCCTCCCCCTGCCCCACTTCTGGCAAAATAACAATAATAAGCAAAACAAGACAAACAAAAGTCTATCTAGGTACAAATTGTGGTAATTTAGTTGTCTGTTGCATAAAGGTCCCTTCAACATAAAATTTAAGCAAATTAAAAAGATTTTTTTTTTTCTTCAAAAATTTTGTTTTATGGAATTTTTCCACTCTTAATTCCGGATTTCAATTTATATCGATGGTTTTGGGAAAAATAATTAGCTTAATAATTGTAAATATAAGATTGCTAGTCAGCTTTTGTTGCCTAGCAATTGATATTTCCAAATTTGATGCTTACATATTATCCTGGCAAGCCATATTCGACAAATCAAAAACAGTCGTCAAATGTCATATAAATAGCCAGTAATTAAAAAAATAAACAGTTATTTAAAATTTAATTGTTATTTTTATCAAACTAATGGAATTTGAGTTGTAAAATGCAATTTAAATTTAATTATTTATAAAAAATAAACTTCAGCACAAATTCATCAAAATTGTTGCTAATTTGTTAATCAAAGGGATAACACCTAACTACCCCATATTTAGTCAATTAAATTTAAGTACTGAAGCCAATAAATACAATAGTAATAGTATACTGTAACAACCTTACTTTCAGCTCCAGGTAAGTTGCCTTGACTTTAAAGTACTTTCTAGGTAGGGGGATCCCCCTCATTGTCAATATCAGTCACTTCTGTGGTGCTTGGCTCTTGTGTTTTCTCAGCGAACTGATGAGTGGAGCTAAAAGTAAGGTGATTATATTATATTACTAATGTACCCCAAATTTATTTTACTTTTATCATGCCTATCAGTCATGCCCTTTTAACATAAATTTACATGATATTTTTTAAATAATGACAATATTAAAACCCGAATAAACTACTACGTCAGAAACGCCAAAAGACAAATATTTGCGATGCATACAGCTGTTTCGGTAGCCTTAAGCGTACCGTCTTCAGTGCAAAAAGAATTCTGATTCTGGAGAAATGCTCGTATGTATAGGAGAGGGACCGAATTTAGTTCAACCAATAGGATTACGGGAAAGGTGGAGTGTGTGGCCAATTGGAAATTAGGAATGTTAGCTGTGTAAACAGTAGAAAAATTAAGAAAATGTGGACTGAACGTAAAATTTCCAACAATCAGACAAATAGGGAACAGTGAAATCACAATTTACAAGATTTTTAAAATTTTTATAAATATGAAAAGCTTCAAAGAAATCGAGTTTGTGAATGGATTTAGGTCTGCAAATTAGTTTAGCTGAATTAAATTTTAAAATTATGATTTTCCTCCCAGCAATGTTTAGAAATAGCCGATTTATTGGTTTCTTGTTTGCGGACGTAATTCATATGTTCTTTTAGACGAAATTTAAAACAGCGTTTAGTTTGGCCAATATATGATAAACCACACTGACAGGAAATACTATAAATGCCCCAAGATTTATGCGTTTTACATTCAGTCCACATTTTCTTAATTTTTCTACTGTTTACACAGCTAACATTCCTAAATTCCTATTGGCCACACACTCCACCTTCCCCATAATCCTATTGGTTTAACTAAAGTCGGTCTCTCTCCTATATGTACGAGCACTTCTCCAGATTCAGAATTCTTTTTGCACTAAAGACGGTACGCTTAAGGCTACCGAAACAGCTGTATGCATTGCAAATATTTTTCTTTTGGCGTTTCTGACGTAGTAGTTTATTCGGGTTTTAATATTCCAACGCCAAGTCTCCTGTTATTATTTAATGACAATATTATCTTCTGCATTATAACATCTACATCTTAATATTAAATCGAAGTCTTACATAACACAAACAATATGTTTATTTATTATAATCTTATTACTATCATTATTATTATTCATTTAAGAACTTAAGTATTTTTTTTTTTTCCTCAGTACATTGTCATATTTTCTGTTTTTTTCCCCTTTAAATTATTTGTTTCAAAACATAGATAAAATATTATTTTCATTATTTCAGTGCATTTTTATTCCAAAAGCAAAATAGGTCAATGGGGAGAAGGGGTTGCATGCTATCTCTAACCGCATCCCTCAACAGAAAATGTCTGCTTGCTATACTTATTTTTAGGCATTACACATTTGTTCTCATCCGCCTGACATAAATGTCAACTTTTCCATTTTTGGCAGAAATTTTCCATTTTTTATGTTAATCTTTTGATTTTAATTCATTTCTTCTGCTTTTAAAATAGTTACAAATGTTGTTCATTAGTGAAAAGAAACCCCATTAGCGATAGGTGATCAAAGGCTCACAAAAACCTTCTGATTACCAGTCTTTCACCATCCACATTATAAATGTTAATATTCATTTTAAACTTATTTTATAAGATTCTAGAACCTGTACAAAATATAATTGTTTAATATTTCTCACTCATTTAATTATTTTTTTTATCCCCCTCCTCCTCCCTTTTCTTATCTCGAACTAGTGATCGGAAAATAAATGTTCTGCAAAAGCCATTTGTTTCCCAGTCTTTCTCATTTCACAACACAACTATTAATATTCATTTAAAACTTGATTTATTAGATTTTAAAAGGATATAAAATAGAATTGTTTAATATTTTTCCCTCATGTAAATACTTTTTGAAGCCCCACCCCCCCTCTCTCATCCCCAGCTAGTGGACAATGATCAAACATTTTTCAGTGCTCAAGCTTTCTCAATCTAAAGGATCAATGTTCTTAATAAACTTGTTATATTGGATTCTAGAACCACTACAGCAATAGAAGTGCTCAATATTTCTCACATATGTAATTATTTCAGGTTTGAATACTAAACTTGTGAATCTATTTGTTTTTCCTCATTGAGTTTAAAATACATATTATATCACGGTACATAGGTCTTATGAATGCAAGATATAATATCAGGAAGTACTAAAGATATAAGATAGGAAATATAATATGTGGATTTCCAATACATTACTGTGACTTTTTTCTCACATTATGTTACAAATCTGCCAAGGAAATTATTAAGGACTTTAATAAAATAGTAATAAACTTGTTATAAAATACAGTGGTGGACATAATTATAAGACACCTATCTAATTTGACAAATAGTGAAAGAAAAGATTCAGAGCTTAAAAATGTTTTATTAAATACGTCAAAAACATAAATTTATTCTGTTATCATATATAATTATTTTATAATAATGATATTTTCATACAATTTAATGAAAAAACTTAAAAACATAAGACACCAACTGTTTTTTCAAATACAGTGGTCAACACAATTAGCAGACACTAATGGTCTAAAAGAAAATCCTCTAACATGGTTATTCAATATTTAGTGGAGTCGCCATTGTTTTTTATAGCATGAAAGATGCGATTCGGCATCAAATCTATCAATTCTAACAAAATATCACAAGAGAGTTCTTCCCAAGCACATTTTATAGCATTCTTTAGGTCTTCGACACATATAAACTGCCTCCCATTTCGGTAAACCGTACGAGCTAAGATCCCCCACAAGTTTTGATTAGATTTAACTCTGGGGAGCGAGAAGGCCACGGGAGAACATTGATACTTTGCTCTGAAAGCCACTTTTTTGTTTTAGATAATTTGGAGTGGAAGGCTGATTTTTTTATACCAACTATGTGAAAAATACCAGAGCCGGGAATCGAACCCGGGCCTTCCGCTTTACGCGCGGATGCTCTACCACTGAGCTACCCTGGGTGATAACCAGCTAGGCATTTCTCACATGATATCCATTGGCAAGGTCACCGAGTCTGCAAACGCAGCTATATCAGGTGACAATATTAAACGTGGCACAACTCCAATAGACCACGAAATTATAATTTTGAAATTCATTATTCATCAACCTTAATTTATTTTAGATAATTTGGAGTGGAAGGCTGATTTTTTTATACCAACTATGTGAAAAATACCAGAGCCGGGAATCGAACCCGGGTCTTCCGCTTTACGCGCGGATGCTCTACCACTGAGCTACCCTGGGTGATAACCAGCTAGGCATTTCTCACATAATATCCATTGGCAAGGTCACCGAGTCTGCAAACGCAGCTATATCAGGTGACAATATTAAACGTGGCACAACTCCAATAGACCACGAAATTATAATTTTGAAATTCATTATTCATCAACCTTAATTTATTTTAGATAATTTGGAGTGGAAGGCTGATTTTTTTATACCAACTATGTGAAAAATACCAGAGCCGGGAATCGAACCCGGGCCTTCCGCTTTACGTGCGGATGCTCTACCACTGAGCTACCCTGGGTGATAACCAGCTAGGCATTTCTCACATAATATCCATTGGCAAGGTCACCGAGTCTGCAAACGCAG
Organism: Salticus scenicus; assembly: GCA_963930645.1. Classification (NCBI taxonomy): domain Eukaryota; kingdom Metazoa; phylum Arthropoda; class Arachnida; order Araneae; family Salticidae; genus Salticus; species Salticus scenicus. The sequence continues at coordinate 7,960,306 of OZ005652.1, forward strand.
CTATATCAGGTGACAATATTAAACGTGGCACAACTCCAATAGACCACGAAATTATAATTTTGAAATTCATTATTCATCAACCTTAATTTATTTTAGATAATTTGGAGTGGAAGGCTGATTTTTTTATACCAACTATGTGAAAAATACCAGAGCCGGGAATCGAACCCGGGCCTTCCGCTTTACGCGCGGATGCTCTACCACGGATGCCCTATTAATTCCACTTTTTTGTTTCGTGTGATGCATGAATCGGCGAGTTATCGTGCTGGAAAGTGTAGCTTACGCCACAAAGAAGTTCACCATATATGGCTAGTTGATCTTAAGAAGATTCTTATACTTTTCGGAATTCATTCTTGAATGCACAAAAACAATATCCGTTTTCACTTGAGCCGAAACACCAGCCCAAACCATTACTGAGCAGGGTTAGAAATAAGCAGTCGTTAGTCTTTTTTTGCGACCAGTTTTTTCATTTTGACGCCTAGAATTCCAATCATAGGTGCCATATTTGACGCCTGGATTTTTTTCTCATCATATCTAATAATTTTCCCAATCCCATCAGACTGTAAACAAGTCTATTTCAGTCAGCTGAACCTAATAAAAACTGATTTAAGAAATCATTTTTTTATGAAAGTAGTTGACGATTTGTTAATGATTAAGTTAAAAGGCCCTAAATTGGAAGATTTCTGCCCAGAAAATTCTATTAAACTGTAGTGGAATGATGTATCTTCTGAATGAAGAATGAATTTGTGATTTTAAATATGTATGTTTAATATTGTCAATGTAATTATATAAATATTTTTTATATAATCTTGCATATATTATTTACAAGTTGATGCTTTATTTTTATTTTTTTAATATACATACTTAATTATAGATGGCACCTAGATTTTTCATTTTGACGCCCAAAAAATTTAATCCAGGCGTCATTTTGACGCCTAGTTTCAAAATTCTTATTTCTACCACTGTTACTGAGCCTCCACCCATTTGATGGCTCCTTAGTACATGAGGAGACTTCTGTAAATCATGCCAATAATATTGAAACCCGTCAGGACCATCCAGGTTAAACATTTTTTCATCAGAAAATAACACAGAGTACCATTTGGAGGTCCAGGCCATAGTTTGTTTAGCGAAGTTTAGACGTTCCATTTTGTGCCAGCTTAGAAGCGGTGGTTTTTTTCTTCAATTTTTTATATTTCACATAGGAAGCATTATGAAACACGAATGGTTCTCCTTGAACAATCCAGTTTCAAAGCATTTTTAATGCCTGTAGTGGTCATCTTATTCTGTGTAGCGAGCGAAAGAACATGGCGTCTGTCTCTCGAGGACAAGCAAGGAGTACGTCCAGACCTTTTAATCACCAATCTATTAATTCCTCTTTTCAAAACATTTCTAATTGCACATCTAGAGAATTTAATAACTGTTGAAATATTATTAATTGAAGCACCAGTTCCTTTTTAATCTCCGAATTTCGCAAATTTCACTTTCTTATAATTCTATACCTCATGGCATGTTTGTAAATGCGTGAAGTTGGTTATCGTCTGCTTTAGTTAACTGCTGACGTCATAACAGCGTGTAGAAAATTTGCATATTGCACATTATTTTCAAAATAAAACAGGTGTTTTAATTAAAATTGTTAGGGTGTCTTATAATTTATTAAACTCTATAAAAATATCATTTCTGTAAAACAATTACGTGTGATAACAGAATAAATTTATGTTTTTGATGTATTTGATAAAACATTTTTAAGCTCTGAATCTTTTCTTTCACTATTTGTCAAATTAGATAGGTGTCTTATAATTATGTCCACCACTGTATTACATGTTTTGTATTAAAAATTAAAATATTCTTCAAATAGTTTAAAATTATAGTATTATTATTATTATTATTTATATCCTTCTATTTCTGAGTAGAAATCTTCCTTTTTTCAAGTAGAAATCTTATTTTGCTTCCTATTGGCAGCTGTGTGTCTAGTCTTCCAAAAGATATTATCTAAAATCTCTTGTTCTTTTTCAAGACTATTATCCCTCTGTCATCGATAAAGTTCTATTTAAATTCAAACATCCTAAACGTTCTGTTTCTAAGTTAAAAGACCATGGTCTCATCTCAGTTCCATGGTCAGACCATGGTCTCATCTCAGCAAAGCTTGCTAGTGATAAATAAAAAGGTAAACTTTTTATTTATCACTAGCAGGCTTTGCCCCGCTTCGCTGTCACTCATAGTTCGTACACTTTTAAAAATCCTTGAAAATTGCTGTAATATGCTAAAAAGTACTTGAATTTCAATTTTTTTTTTCAAAAAAAAATACTGCAATTTTTTTCCCCCCCCCACTGTTTTGTTTAAAAGAGATATTACAGATAGAATTAGGAAACCTTTGTTTAAGGCGACTTAGCATCATTGAAGGTTTTTATGTGAAAGCTTATATTTCCATATAATATTTATAAATTGAACTATATTAGCACAATACTAGTCTTGCTCCAAGTCTCTAAGACAGTAGCATGTGTTTTGCACCTGAAGAAGAAAAGCCACTTCCTTTCAAAACTGGTTGTGTTCCTTCATTTTATCCTTCTTAATTTTAAGATATAAGCAGGAGAGAATTGAAAATTGAAGCCATGGGGCATTTTTCCAAATTAAAATGAAAATAATAAAATTATTACCTAACTGTTATTAGAAATACATGTATAGCATTATCTATTGCTTTAAATTAACCAAAAAATTCAATAGTAAAGGCTCAATAGTAAAAGCATTAGAAAAAGTGTGTACTAGATTTTTTTTTAAACAAACAGTTATCAAAAAAGTCATCGTCAAATAGTGAAAAAATTTTAAAGTTGCCAAAGGAGGTCATATACTAAATCTGTAGCACAAAGTGGTCTAGCTATAACAAATTTTCTTCTATTCTGAAAGAATAAGTTACTGATTTTTAACATATTTTATTTTCTTATTATTTTTTTGTTAAGTACTATTAAATGTTATGTAGTTCAATCTGGCATTGAATATGGGGATTTCTGCAATATTTTTCTGCTTTTGTTTTATGAAATGCACTATTTAACTTCCTATTTATTGCATGGGAAAGCTGCAAACAGGTAGAAAGAGCCCTGCATGGGTTAAAAAAGCAAGGTGAGTCAGGGGTTGGTAAGTGGAGCGAGCAGGAGGCAGAGCCACCTAGTTGTGTTAAAAAATAAATAAAATAAACACATTTGATACTGGGTTTTTAAGTAGGTAATCCCCCCCCCCCTCAAAATAGGTGTGTGTGTGGATGCATCTAAAATCCTGGTTGAAAGTGCTTGAAAATTTCCTGGAAAATGCTTGAAAAGTCCTTGAATTTTTTTTACTCCTAAGTGTATGAACCATGTCACAAAATTTAAATGAATTTTAAAAAAGAATCAGTGTTTTTTATACCATTCTACAAATTAAAACTAAAAAGAAAATATATTGAGATTGCTTAAAAACTTTGCTTTGAGCCCTCACTGCCTTTGGCAGAGACTTCTTCACTGCAACATCTTAGTACTGGATAATTTAATTTATAGAGATGTCAATAATATAGGAAAAACTGCATTAGTCATTTTCATTTTGATAATAAACAGAATGGAATACGCATAATATTTTGCATGGAGATATTTTGTATAATTAGACCAATTTAAAAAAAAAAATGCATTTCCTTTTTTCCCACTCACTTGCATTACAAAAATATTTAAAATAAAATTGAGAAAAATTGTGCAAAAACATTGAAACAGTTTGGACCTCTTGGCGGAATTTGAAATTTGACACTGAAGTAGCTCGTACGTTTCTTGCCAAAATGTTTACTTATGCATTTGCAATACCCATATCAACTCATCGCTGAAATGACAACAAAAATATAAATAATTATAAGATTAAAAAAAAAAATCTTTTTATGTACCATGTTTTTAAATTTTCTGTTGAATCTTATAGTTATAGAACTACATCATTAACATGTTATCAATCTGTAGAAATTTTTTAAAGTGATAATGACGTCAATTTTTGTGAGATGCATAATTTAATTTTTTAATGTTCATGTTTAATTAAACATATTTATTTATTTATTTGGCAACAATTAAATTATAGCTAATATTTATTTTTATATTTTAATTAATTAAAAGAAAACTTTGCAAAGTAATATCTTTAAATCTACTAACTTGATGTATATAGTGTCCTCACAAAAAACGAACAGTTTTTAGAGCTCTTTAAAAAAAAAATAACATCTATGCAGTATCTTTTAAAAAAATTAATCAGTTTTTACTTTAAAAAAAAAATGTCAGACATTCATCACCAAAGTACTTAAACCTAGACCAATCAAAAATAGCAGTGGTTCACCTGGATGTGTTCCGCCGACAAATTCTTTGTTTTATTTATATAGATTTTCTTTTAAAATTTCTAAAATTCTTTCACTGTTCAGTTTTAAAGTTATTTACGAACTCGTCAACAAAATTAAATTAGCTTTTTTTCCCTACTTTTTGATATTACATGAACATTCTTTTAAGAAATTTAAATTTTAAGAAATCCTTTAATAAAACACAATCAATGTATCTTTTTTTTACTTAGAATTTGAACTACTACCTACTTTTTAAAAAATCATCGCAATTTGAAATTGATGTATCCTGAGTGATTTTGGAATTTTAAGGATGGTATTGTATTTTCTTTCTAATGTAATTGTAGTAAACGGGAAAATGAAGAAAGGTATATTTATAAACCCCATAGCAGAAAATGTGAGACGCGAGACGTACGTCGTGGATTTTTTTCTTTAATCTGCAGATTATTTCTAAAACAGTACTGTGCAGAGATTCCAAGCCTCCCGATTTCGACAGGAAAGATAGCGATTTTCAATCTCTCTTCATCCACATATAAATGTCAATATTCATTTTAAACATGCTTTATTAGATTCTAGAACCTATAAATAGGTAGAATTGTTCAATAGCTCTTACTCATATAATGTATTTTGACCTCCCCTCCCGCCTCATTAACGATCGGCAATTAAACAGATCGTGAAATCCTTACGATTTCCAGTCTTTCTCCATTTGCAACATAAATGTCAACATTCTTTTTAAACTTATTTAATTAGATTTCAGAACCTTAAAAAAGAGGTAGAATTGTTTAATCTCTCTCATTCATATATTTGTTTTACTCTTCCCGTCCTCTCGTTAACGATTGGTGATCAAACACTCCACAGATGTGTTGTAATTTTCAGTCTTTCTCCATCTACAGCATCATTGTCAATCTCAATATTCATTTTAAACACGCTTTATTAGATTTTAGAACTTATAAGGTGATAAAATTGTTTAGTATATCTCACTCATGTAATTTTTTGTGGCCCCCACCCTCCTTTTCCCCACTAACAATCGGCGATCCAATGCTCTACAGAAGTGTTTGATTTTCAGTCTTTTTCATGCACAACATAAATGTCAATGTTCGTTACTGAATCCATTAGCTTATTGTGAAATTATGTTGCAGATTATTTACTAATGCCTAAGTAATGTCACAGATTGAGAGAAAAAATTCTGCTATTGGGTTTATAAAGCTTTCTGATGTACAAACTATTTATTGACTTTATGTGTATTCATCATTTATTGTTTAAATGTTGTGTTGATATCAATTTATTTTCTTCCTCAGTTCCTTAAAGAGTCTCATTGAAAAGCCTCCAATTGGTGGTAAGGAATTGCTGCCTCTCACTGGATCTCAGTTATCAGGTTTTCGACTCCATCCTGGCCCTGTAAGCATATTTATTATTATTATTATTTCAGGGATGCTACTTTTCTGCTGAACAGCGGATTTCTGCTCTTTTTATAAATTTTTCTGTCCCCCCTCCCCCTCAAACTAACGACCAATGATCAGATGGATTCATGCACTTTCAAATCTTTTTTCCATCGGCAACAAAGATAACACAGGGTTCTCGCGTTCCTTGAAAGTCCTTAAGAAGTACTTGAATTTCATTTTCTTTTTCAAGGGCCCTTGAAAGTACTTGTATTTTGTGCAAAGTCCTTGAAAATCCTTGAATTTTCCACTCCAACAGATGGGCTTAGCGCAAACTCTGTCATGGCTAAACTATCTCCATCTCCACATGCACACAATGGACTGGTCATTAATTTTGAGCAGAAAGTGACCAGACCAAGACTCAAACCTAAAAACTTTGGAATAATCATAATAATTCCAAATCCTGAACTAATCGTTTTTTGACTATTGTAAAAGCAGTGTTGGGCATAATTGATTAAAAAGTAATTGAATTACAATTAAATTATAATTATTTTACTGTCAATCGATTAGCAAGTAACTGATTACAAATAAATTGAAAAAGTAAATCAATTTATTGAATAAGTAATTCAATTTGTTTGTAATCAATTACTTGTTAATCGATTGATTGTAATTTAATTGTAATTCAATTACTTTTTAATCAATTATGCCCAACACTGTGTAAAAGTTAATTTAGTCAATCCATTAAAAACGTATTGGGAAAACAGGCAAAGTTATACAAATTTAAAAAAAAAATAGTGCCAATGAAAGTAGTTACTAAAATTTTGTGTATATGCCTAGCATTCTGCGATTTTCCCCTTGTCCTTGAAAAATTTCAAATAGGCCTTGAAAAGTCCTTGAATTTTTTTCTTTTTTAACAGTGGGAACCCTGTAACAATATGCATATTTAACTTGCTTCATCAGATTCTAGAACCTTTTAAAAGCTAGGATTGCTCAATATTTCTCATATGCATAGTTATATTGTCCTCCCCTTCCCCCTTAAAACTAGTGATCAGCCATTAAACAACCTGACGAAGCAATGCAATTATCAGATCTTTCTCCATTCATAGCATATGTGTCAGTTATCATGATAAACTTGTTTTATTAGATTCTAGAACTTCTAAAGAGGTAGAAGTATTTCCTAATATGTGTAATTATTTTGTTTTAAATTATGTTAAATTAATATTATTGATTATCATATATACAGACTTTGGATAGTCAGACCTGTGTATGCAGACTGTGGTTTATTTTGAAATTTTTTAAATAATTTTTTATTTGTGGTAAAGCAACATTCTTTTACATTGCTTAAAATATGCAGTCGGCCCTGCTTAAACAAATATCTACCATTCCAACTATATTAATTCGATTAAGCGGGGCATTCAATTATGCAGAGAAGACTAGAAACGCAATTGCATAGATAACTATAATGGTTTTATGCTTACATGAAACTTTTACTAAGTTAAAATATTATAGTAATTTATAAATGCAATTAATGCTGGAATAAATATAAAATAAAGTGTATTTACAGTTTTACTTTTAACAAAAAAAAAAAAAAAAAAAAAGAGAAAAAAATCAAAAGTTCTTTTTTAATCATCTGAAAACTTTCAAAATTTGTGATTTCTAATTCCTGGAGATAATTTGTATTTTAATTTTTAACTTTCTCATTAGTTGCTGATTTTATAAAATTGGCTTTTTCAAAACAATTTTTATCACCTCGGCAGGAATGTCGTCTCATGTTTAAAGAGCATGCCTTAGTTATGTAAGGTTTTTAAAAGAAGAACAATTTTTTTTTTTTTTTTTTTTTTTGAGAATGAGAGGGAAAAATTGCCCAGAAATAGAGGAATTTTATTTAAGAAACTTTGAGTGTTTATGCGATTAAGCAGGGTGGCGTTGTAAAAAATATTTCTTTAAACGAGGAAATTTAACATTACTTCTATGAGAAAAAAATTGGTTCTATAACTTTATATTCTTATAAGCAGGGTATTTGATTATCCGTTAACCGATTAAGTGGGGACGACTGTACCTTTTTTACTGCAAAGTAACTATTTTTCAATTTATTATATTTAAAAATTATACTTTATATATATCAATTATTTTATTGTATATTAACTTATAGAATACACATTTAAATACACAAAAAAAATGTCTGAATTTTTAACTCATGCGTGATTTCCTCTTTTCTGAAAATTTTTGAGTGGCATCCCTGATTATTATTATTTTAGATTTCTCGTGTAAATTATATTAATAAAACTATCCATTTGTATTTTGGAAAAAAGTTAAACTTCTGCATAGTTTTCAAGCAGTATAAAAAAATATATTTACAAAAATTTTATTTCTTGGTGGTGTAGAAAAAATATGTGTTGAAATGGTGAAACTTTATGCACATACAAAAAAAATGAATATATTTACATATTAAATAGAATGACATACGTTTTTTAATTCATGATGCAGTTGCATAACCAAAATGTCTGATAATGACCGTTTTAAGCAGCAGGGTCATTCCATGTCAAATCATCCAGCTAAAATGCATTTTGACACCCAAGGTTGGCAAATTTTAATGACACTTGGTGAATTTGTTCTGTATATGGATATAAGAACACACAGTAAATGATACCTCTTTTTATCAATTCGTTTCAGAATTATAGCATCTCAAAGTTTTAGCAAAAATAAGTATAAAACAATGAACCACTCTTTGATCTACTCTGAATACTTCTGCATTTTTTGCTCTAAAAGAATTATTTTTAAAGATAGAGTGTTAATTCTTTTTGCATTTAATACAGTATTAAATGCATAACATAATTACAGAAAGAGATTTAGGTTTAAAAATCAGTAATGTAGTTATTAAAATTTTCAGAAAAGTGCAAAATTAAAATATTTGTAAAATGTTAACTTGTACTCAAAAACTGTTTTATATCACAAGTCTCTCTCCAAAACCCCACAAACCCATTATACCGTTACAAACTAGATAAAAAATGAAATATAACGGTACAATAAAATTAGTGGGGTTTTGAGTTTTCACCAACTTACAGTAGATCAAGTTTCTAATTTTTAAAAATACAAACATACTCATTACACTTGCCCATTGCTAGTCACAAAAGAATGTATATACATATTTTACACTTTTTAAAGTTAAGTGTTCTCATCATGAAATAAAAGAATGAAAAGTTCTTTATAATTTGTTAAATTCTTTATAAGAAGCATATAAAATATATTTTTTCAGTTACTTACATATAAGTAGAAAAGTGTTTTTCTTTTTTAATATTTAACAGATTTCAATAGTTTTTCTTGGATGTATTCCACTTTTCATCAATTTCTTTTTTAGTTTTAGATCCTATTTTATAGTAACACCCAACTTGTGATGTCACTTCTGGAGTATCAACCGTGCATAAAATGTGCTGAAGGGGTACAGGGCACTCAGCCGTTTTGGCCAATAAAATGTTTCAGAAGGACCGTGCAGATGCATGAATTGAATTGAATAATCTCCTGTTTTATTTATTTTGTTCATCGATCCAATCCAAAAGTTTCCTTCATAAACACATACTACAACATAATTCTGGGGACTTGGTTCAACATCTTATAGCATTGTTCTTCCTTCTCCAGTATAAAAATTCCACCTGAGAGATATACAGGGTTCCCACAGTCCTTGAAAGTCCTTAAGAAGTACTTGAATTTCATTTTCTTTTTCAAGGGCTCTTGAAAGTACTTGAATTTTGTGCAAAGTCCTTGAAAATCCTTGAATTTTCCACTCCAGTAGACGGGTTTAGCACGAATTCTGTCAAGGCAAAACTATCTCCATCTCCGCATGCGCACGCCATTGTCTAATATAATGATTTTGTCATAAAATTCTTATTTCATTGTCTTGCTTTTGCATATAGTTTCAACTTATTATTATTTACTCATACCTGTTTGATGGACTGGCCATTAATTTTGAGCAGAAAGTGACTAGACAAGGACTCAAACCTTGAACTAATCGTTTTTGGACTCTTGTAAAAATTAATTTGGTCAATCCATCAAAAATGTATTGTGAAAACAGGCAAAGTTATTCTAATTATTAAAAAAAATTTACTAATGAAAGTAGTTACTAAAGTTTTGTGAATATGCCTAGCATTCTGCGATTTTCCCCTAGTCCTTGAAAAATTTCAAATAGGCCTTGAAAAGTACTTGAAATGTCCTTGAATTTTTTTCTTTTTTAAGAGTGGGAACCCTGATATATCAGGATCCAAACTTGTGCGCTTCATTATGATTTCATCTGTTGTTATGGGATTAAAAAAATGATGACTCCTTGTTCCCGTTATTGTTTTTCCTTTCGAAAATCGTTTTTCAAGTTCTTTTCGACTGATATTTATTTCTGTTTCATTTAAATAAAAGAAAAATATTTTTGAAATCAAACCACAACAAAACTCATAATGGTGGAGTTCTATTTCAGAATAGTGATGATAAAACTGATTTAAAATTCAAAATATTGACAAATTCTGTAATCAGACATCCAGAACACATTGAGCTAAGCGTTTTCAGTTGTTTCTTAACAGCAACAACCTCCTACATAATAGTTTTAAGATAATCTCAAAGAGAGCTGAGAAAATTTATTTAAACTACAATAAAATAATTTTAATTTATATCTTTATAATATTTAAATTAATTTATATGTGGACTTCCTTTTTTGAAAAAAGGACCCAAATTTTCAGAACCCATTCCCAGGAACCCATGATTTTGAAAGCCTAGCGGAATCACCCAGGAGAGTAAAAAGGTTTAGAACATTAAATTTCAATTTCAGGGCAGATAAATTTAGTTTATATGTAAAAGTATTGAATCTTTACTTTTAGGTACACTTTAAAGTCTTCAAAATTACTGCTTGGAAAAAAAAAAAAAAATCTCATATTCCATTATCTCAAATACCCTGAAATTAGTCATTTAGCTTTTCCTTCAGTGCTGTTTAAAAATTGTCAGTGTGACACAAAATGAGAGGAGGGAGAAGGTATATATAACAGCTTTATATTTTAGTATTTAGTAAGGTGAATGTTTTTTGCTTATTAGAGAATAACATATTTATCCTTTGCTTTTTGAGATCTTTAAAATTTATGACTTTTGAAACGAGTCTATACTATATGATGTCTTAGATGGTTTGAAATGTCACGTAATATACATACTCATATATTTTACAAAAAAAAAAAAAAAAACATAAAAAGCTTCAATTTAGGTATTTACCCAATCGACATAAATATAATTATTTTACAACTTTTCTATTTGTATTAGTATTTTAAAATTGTATAAATTGCTTTGTGCATTTCTGTTATTTGTTCACATGGCACTTTTAACTTTCACAAAATGATTTTTTTTTTCACGAATTATTTACAAAATTCGCAAATGGAGTACCATTTTCTAAAACCTGAATTAACCCCTGCTTGGTTCTGACTAAACTAAATACAGATGGTCAACTGATAATATCTGCCTATGTACACATCAAAGCATTGTTTTTATTATCTTTATATCCTCTCTTCCTTTATCCTTTATCTCTCTCTACCAATGGTCTGTCTTATTCTAAGCATTTTAGCATATCTTGAAAGACAAAACTTTTAATAATAGATGAGTTAAAAAAAATCTGGAGTGACTCCACTCGACTTTCCGAACATTGAGTAACTAACAGTTTTGTAGATAAAATAAAGAAAGAGGAGTTGCTAAACAAACAAAAAAGAGAAAACCATAACAGAGTGTTTGAGTATTTTTCTCCATATATCACACAAGGTTTTATTTAACGCTACTGAACTTTGAGCCCTTAGATCATAAGGATAAAGAATTTTTCGTTGTGTCCCTGTAAAAATCTATAAATGCTAGATTCACCAAAATGCTTATAGTTAGTGCAACAGTGATTTATAATTTTCATACAAATTTTCAGCTCCATTGAATAAGGCGTTTAGATGCTATCGCTGGTCTCATAGGCCATAAAGATCAAGAATTTTTCTTTGTGTTCCTGTAAAAAAACTGTAAGTGCTAAATTCACCAAAATGTATACAGTTGGTTCAAATGTGCCCTATAACATGTGTACAAATTATTTGTTGAGATTAATAAGGCGTTTAGACGCTATCACACTTTTAAAAATTTGGCAAAGAATTTTTCTTTGTGTCCCTGTAAAAAAACTATAAGTGCTAGATTCTCCAAAATCTATACAGAATGAGTATCTGTGACCTATAATATGTGTATAAAGTTTTTGCTCAATTGAATAAGGCGTTTAGATGCTATCGCACTTTTAAGATTTTGGTCCCTTGGCCATAATGATAAAGAATTTTTCTTTGTGTCCCTGTAAACAAACTATAAGTGCTAGATTCACCAAAATCTATAGGGTTCGTACTATGGTGACTTACAATATACGTACCAACTTTCAGCTTATTCGAACAAAGCGTTTAGACGCTAGCGTGTTCACTCACAGACATACACACATACATACACACACACATACATACATCATCGTAAAAATAGTGAAAACGGACTCGTTGGACCTCGAAACGTATAGAAACATCAAAATCTCGAATTCGGATTTTTGACATGATTACAATACTTTCCTCACTATAGTGTTCGGAAAGTAAAAAAGGATGTTGGCTTTTCTAACTCGTAACAGTTATCTGGAATGATTTTTAAAATTAAATGTACATTGTGATAAAAATAACCTAGATATATTCCAAAAACTTCAATAAAAATAATTATTGAAAATTATTTTATGAAACATATATATGTTTTCTTACAGTATTATTAATCTATATTACCTTCAGTTTTTTTTTTTTTTTTTTTTTTTTTTTTTTTAAATACAATTTGTTTGCAATTCTTTCAAGATTATAAAGAAGCACAAAATCTAGTTATCTAATTATATAAATAGATTTAATTGACTATAATTTAATATGCTTCTAATTTACGGCCTTAAGAATTAAAATTTAGTCCACTTTACAGTTAAAATATTTAAAAGCATAAAATATAAAAGTAACTATATTTTTATGAGAGACTTATGTTATAGAAAAATTTTCGAGTACAGGTCAAACTTTCAGAAAAAAAATATTTTTACACTTTAAGATTTTTTAAACTGTATTAATGATTGTTAAATTTAAATATTTTTTTTTTTTTTATATTTTCATTACCCATTTAATACAGAGTAAAAAGCAAAAAAAAATTAACTCTCTATCTTTAAAAATAACTGTTTTAGAGCAAAAAATGTAGAATTATGCAGAGTAGCTGAATGGGCAGTTCATCGCTTTGTGCTTATTTTTGCTAAACTTTGAGGTGCTATAACTCTGAAACTAATTGTCATAAAGAGAAAACATTTGTTATATGTTCTTATGTCCTTGTACAAAACAAATTCACCAAGTTTCATTAAAATCTGCCAACCTTGGGTGACGACCCCTGGATTATCTGACATGGAATGACCCAGCAGGAACTGCGTACAATCACTGCTTTATGAGTTTTCTTTTGCTATTGAACCCAAAATGACTACAGCATGTTAAGTTTTGACAAAGAGTTGAGTTGAAATGTTTTATTGTAATTGTTTCCAATGAAAGGTTTGTTGTATACTTTACTTATGTTGATTGTTTGTTACATGACGAACAATTGTAGTCACACAGAGAAAAAAAAAGCATGTGTTTATTGAACCCTAATTGAAAAACATCAGTTGTAATTTTGTATTTGGAGTTAGTTTTAATGCCTTATGTAATAAGTAACTGATTTTAGAAGTATTTATAGTTTGAGTTATATTTTGTAATGTCTCTGTATATATGTATGTAGCTCACATAATTCAAAAACATTAGTGGTAGAGAATGTTCAGGGATTTTTTAAATTTTTACTGTCTCTGGATTTCAAGTTAAATTATTATGCTTTCATAGAAACTAGTTAGTACCCGTCAAAATTTGACGGTTTAATAACGTTTAAAAGTTCACAACTGAAAAATCCTCTTATAGCACACCAGATGAGGACCACCATTTTAAACCAACTCCTTTAAATGAAATGTAAAAAGGGTGTGTTGTTTTCTTTTAGAGTTGTCGCTCTATGACAAATTCAACACAGTCACTCTTTTGAACATAATTATAACATTACATTATTCAGTCGAAGAAAAATAAGTTGAACATTTATGAAATATTTATTTACAAAATTTTCATGTCTAACAACCATATAAATTCCATTATGCTCTATAAACATAATGTAAACCAGGAGTGAAACTAACAAATATGTAAAAAACCTGAAAACTGCTACTTGCATGCAGATTTAATAGCGAGAAGATACTTTATAATATATTATATGTTCCTCTGTCTTTTATAGCCATATGCTATATCATTTATAAATCTTCCCTTTACCAGCCATTCTACATGCAAATAGTCCAGAATTCTGTCATGTTAAATAGTTTCACCCCTGTAACATCTAGTTGGCTACTTCCTGCTTAAAAAATGATCCAAACTTAAATTACTACATGACTTCCTATTTTACACTTCTATAAAAAATTCTACTATAACTTTAAATAGGACTAGTCACAATACCCAGGAGCAGAATGTGCTTAAAATTGCAACGTACGTCGCAGAACAATTGAGGCTTTTGCAGAACATTTCATCTATCCCACAACTGGAAGATGATAATAAATCTAATATTCTAAAATTAATATAACCTAGATAGGTTCAACTGACCTGCAAATCTGTTAGGACATTAGAAAATTGCTGGCTACACTCATAGTTTCAATGTATAGACAACATTTATAAACATTTTGTAAGTAGTATATCCACATTAATGTGACAATATTAATGTCAAAAGTCATTGACAAAATTGCAAATTCCGAGTGTATTCCTCAGTTTTAGATTACAAAATTTTGATATCCATGTTTTTTTTTATAAATGTGTAAATAAATATTTCACTAATCAGTATTATTTTTATGCTTATTTTGTATTTTACTGGGGTCTGACAAATTTGGACAAAATACCTGTAGAACATTTGCAAATTTTGATGTCCTGTCGCAGAACATCAGATATAATTCTGCTCTTGGGTCACAATATATAGTAGAGTTATTATGGAATTTTCTCATGGGAAGATATGCAGTGATTTAAATTTGAGTTATCTTGGATCATTTTTTAAACAGGAAGCAAAACTATGCACTGAGGTTTTTTGATGCATCTGTCAAATTATAAGCTGATGAAGTATGAAATTTTCCAACTTTCGTTTGAGGTCAGCTTTTTATGTATTAGTAAATGGTTTTGACATTCATGTAAACTATCAGAAATGTCATACATTTTAAAAATTCATTTATTTTCTTATTAATCTTGTTTATTTAATTTTTCTTGAGTGTATCCGAGCAATTTAGTTTCGTATGTTTTCCAAGTTTATGGAAAGTATGATATCATACTTGCCAACTTTTCCGGTTTTCCCGGAAGACTTCTGGTTTTTTAACGTATCTTCCGGTCTTCCGGACAGATGATGAAATCTTCCGTTTTTAAAAAAGTCGCGGATATCGTTCGTTTTAAAAAGAAAACCCAAATGTTCTACGAAAACTCCTGATTCCCAATCTTTCTCCATCCATAACATAAATGTCAATATTCATTTCAAACTTGCTTTATGAGATTCTAGAACACGTAAAGAAATAGAATTGTTAAATATTTCTTGCTGATGTAATTATTTTTGCCCCCCCCCCCCCCCATTTCATTTATCTCCAACTAGTGATCAGCAATCAAATGTTCTGCAGAAGTCTTTTGTTTCCTAATCTTTATTCATCTGCAACATAAAGGATAATATTAATTTTAAACTTCCTTCATTAGATTCTAGAAGTAGAGTTGAAAGAGTTTAATATTTCTTACTCTGTAATTATTTTTGTACCCCCCCCCCCCCCCCCACTTCCCCGGATTGTGATCAGTGATCAATTCTAGAAACAATAAAGCAATGGAAGTGCTCAATATTTCTCACATATGTAATTATTTTTAGATCTTTATTGCTGAATTTAATGAATCTGATTATTTTTCCTCAATTAAATTAAATATTTGTATGTCATATTTATACCAAATGTGTAAACGTGGGAAAAAAATGAAGAATAATTTTTTCAGGTAGGAAAATTTTTTCCAAATCAATTTAAGAAAATTAATACTCAGTTGGTTTTATGAATGTTTGAAACTGATAATTAACTACTGCTACTTTTTTTTATATGTATGATTAATGTACATACACAAAAATCATATTCTATTTATTTAAAAAATTAGTTATCCTTTAACCTAACTGTAAGTTTTTTGTCTATTGTTAAATAAATTTCTTACAGATTCTGTTTTGTAGATATTTATATGTTGAAGAGGAATAACTTCATTTAAATTTTTTTTTTATTCAGTATAATCAATCTATAGTAAAACATTTTTATAGATTGCTTCTAAATATTAAAGTTGTAAAATTGTATTGTTTATTGTGTATTAAGAGAAATTGAAAAAAAAAAAAAATCTTCCCTTTTTTTATGAAATCTTCTGGTTTTTCAACAAAAATCTTCCCTTTTTTTATTGAAATTGGTTGGCAAGTATGTGATATGATATATTTCATTTCTGTTTTCATTGTAAAATCATCAAGTTCATTGGGAGTATTGCAAAAATTAAAATATTTTTGGATTTGTAATCACTTCTTACTCTAAATTAGTTTGGCCAATCTATCAAATTTTATTGTACACAAATTATTATCTTAGTTTAGGTGCAAAGGGATAAAAAATTATTTTTTTTGTCAGCAGAAATTTTTATGAAGCAGGGGTTAATCCAGGTTTTTGAAAATGGTACCCCATTCGTGAATTTTGTAAATAATTTGTGAAATTTTTTTTTTTTATTAATTTGTGAAAATTAAAAATGCCTAGTGAACCAATAACCAAAATACACAAAGTAATTTATACAGTTTTAAAATACCAATAAAAATATAAAAGTTGTAAAATAATTATATTTATGTTGATTGGGTAAATAACTAAATTGAAGCTATTTATAATTTTTTTGTAAAATATTTGAGTATGCATATTACGTGACATTTCAAACCATCTAAGACATCACATATAATATAGGCCCGTTTCAAAAGTCATAATTTTTTTTTTTTTTTTTTTGTAATATTTGCAGGCAAAAACTACGAAAGGACTGAAATTTTTGGGAATCCTTATTTATATAGTAATTTGGATTTATTTTTTATTTTTAAATATTGAAAAAAGTTAAAAGTATGCCAGAATTCAGAATTTGATTCATAGAAGCATTCTTAGCACTAGTATTTGACGATTATCTACCACTACGCTTTACTTAATTTTTAAATTGCTATTTCATTTTACCCATATGATATGAGTACCTCTTTTTCTATTGTTAAAATCAAAACATAGTTTCCCTGATTCATATTTTTAAAGTCACAAATATGCATGCTTGGTTAAAATCATCAATGAACAAAAGGAATAGAAAACAAAACTGAGGATAACAAAGCTAAGTAAAAGAAATCAATGGTATCCAAAGATTTAATTAACTTTCGAAAAAGCTAAAATAATGCTTGCCTATTTTCGCTAAAATGCTAAAGTAATTTTTTTTGCCAGGTTAAACCCTGCACCATACCAAATGCTGTTATGTATACCTTCTCCCTCCTCTCATTTTGTATCACATTGACAAAGTAGCAGCAATGAAGGAAAAGCTAAATGTCCAATTTCAGGGTATTTGGGATAATGGATTATTAGATTTTGTTTACTTTTACAAGCAATAAGAACATTTTAAAGGCTTTATAATGTACCTAAAAGTAAAGTTGTAATACTTTACATATAAATTGAATTTATCTCTCCTGAAATTTAAATTTAATGTTCTAAACCTTTTTATTCTGCCACTACACTTTCAAAATCCTGGGTCCTTGTGATCCATGGGTTCCGAAGATCTGGGTCCTTCTTAAAAAAAAAAAAAATGGGTCTTATATATTATAAAGATATAAATTAAAATTATCTTATAGAAGTTAAAAGATATTTTTCATCAGCTCTTTTTGAGATTTTCTTAAAACTATTATGTAGAAGGTTGTTGCTGTTAAGAAACAACTGAAAATATTTAGCCCAGTGTGTTTTGGAACCAGAAAGGAAAAATGAACAAAAGAAAGTATAGTATAATAGCTATACATGTATATATTAACTAAATACATTTTATTTTCAGTGATATAAATGCCATTTTTTTTAAAAGTCCTTAAAATTATCAGAAAAAAAAAAAAAAAAAAAACGCTTTTTTAAGCTTAAAAAAAAATAAATTAAAGAAGTAAATAAGAAATCAGAATAATGAAAATTAGGTGGGCTCAGGCACAACGGGCCCATATAAGTTGGCGCCACTGAAACAGACTCCGTTTGCAAGACAGTGTGGGGCTGTGATTAGCGTGTTCAGTTTGAGTGAAAAAGGTCGTGAGATCGAACCTCGATGGCTGCTTCCAGTTTTTCTTTCTTTTCCTTTTTTTTTTTTTTTTTTGTTTTGTTTAATATATGTAAAGGAAATAAAAACATTTTTTTTTTTTTTTTTTTTTTTTTTAATTTTTCTTTATAATTTAAATAAATGAATAATTTAAGGGAAATTTTTTTTTTTTTTTTTTATTGCACATTTTTCTCTTTCCTAAAATTTAATTTGATTTTTTTATTAATATTTTACGCCAAAGCCGCTAATTAGAAATGCTGATTGCCTGCTTTTAATTTTGTTATTTTTTATACATAAAAATAAATATTTTCTACGTATTAAATTATTAAAACATTTTATTTCGAGTGAAAAAATGTCTTTCAAATGAATACTGCAATGGAATATTTATATTGCATTTTTTTTTGGTCTGCTTTCTTTGGTCTGGTTTCTTAATTGTGCTATTTATTCATACATAAAAGAAAAGAACTTTTACTTATTGCTATTATTCTGTTGGCCCTTGCATAAGTGTACATCTTCAAAATTTAAAAATCTAGTTATATATGCATTTTACAAAGCTGGTGGTCTCGAAGAAAAATCCAATAATATCCAAAATGTTTGTGATGTGTGTTTCATCGTTGAACAAGATTGTAATGAAATTAATTGTGATAAATTTTCTTTTAGACCTTGTTCTTGTCGTGAAAAGTACTTACGCTATGGCCATTTTCTTACTTCTAACCATAGTCATTATTAACTTGAAAACTAGAATGTTGTGGCCACCACATGACTTTCTTTTATATTTTTCTATGCAAATTCACTCAGTATAAATAATTTATTAAAATCATTATTTAATAAAATTATCTTCCATGATAATGCAGTACGATTTCCATGTTAGAGAAGCAGTGTAACTCTAAATATCCAAAAAAAGTTCATTTTATTCTTGATATTACATTAATATTTTTTTTAATGAAAAAAAAAATCGATAACTTTATTTTAAATTATCGCAGATCGATGGTTCAACCATTTATTTTAAAGGTATTTGGAGAGCTCTTTTGAAAGAATGAAAATTTATTCCCCTCAAGGGGTAAATTACCCCAGGGGGTGACAATGCTCCTACATATATGAAAAAAAATATCCCAGTTGACTATATCTATTATAAATAATTCTTGTAAATTTCATAATGTTTATTAAAAAATAATTCTCTTTATGCACATTTATACATAATTTTGTCTTATACCACCATGTTAAAAATTTAGAAAAAGTGGGATAGCAACGCACCCTGTAAGACGATTTTTACCAAAAATTGATAGGCACTAATTTAGGTGAAGGTGTGACTACATACTGTGAGATACAGTTGCCACAAAATTTTATCACACACACACAAACAGACATTTTCTAAAAATGATCAAATCATGTTCTGCAACTCTCAAAACGTGTAAATCCATCAAAAACCCTGAGGTTTTTTACAAATTCAATACTTTCTTCTATTGAATTAAGAAGGTAATAAATTTGTAAATTTAAATGTGATTTTTTTTCTTCATAAAGAGGTAACTTTACCCTATATATTTCTTAATAGTACCCTTTATATTAAAAAAAAAAAAAAAAAAATCTGCAAGCACTCGTCGCGGTTTGATCTCACAAACTTCCTTACTCAAACTGAACACTAACTGCTACCCCATGCCACCTTGCTGACGGAGTCTGTTTTGGTTGGTTTTGATTGAACCAACTAAAACTTTTAGGGTCATTTTCTTGCTTCATGGGGGGTTGTTGCAGCAAATTTGGGCTCAACCCTATGTTTTTGACCATGCTCTTTAATTTAAGATACTCTCTATGGAGTGTCTTTCTAAGTGATCCTAGCCTATATACTAAAAGTGAAATACTGGCTATGGTCAGTAGTTGGTGACACGTACTCGGTTATATTTATAAAGCAAAAATTTAGAAGCTATATATGGATTCATTATATGCATGAATCAATATATAGCCTCAAATTTAATATCAATTTAATATATCAGTGTATATTAGTATATCAATTTAATATATTAAATATTGTACTCATGCTTTTATATTATTGTATTCACACACACATAGACACATATTTACTACACATACATATACTGCACACACTTTTAATTCCAAGCATATTTATGATTCAACATTTGTGCATTCAACTCAACTGTTCAAAGTGAGAAATAAGGTATCTAATCTTAAGTATATTAAAAAACGAGTTAAAGTTTCTGGCACATACACCCCACAACAAAAAGATAGGAGCAAAGGGTTTTTTTCTTTGATTTTTCATAAAATAACGTTATCTAAATTGTGCTTATCATTTATTATTATTATAAAATAACACTATCCCGGACTCATTTTTGTTTTAAGACTAAAATTTTTCTCATTTAAGACTACACTCCACGACAAAAAGATAGGAACAAAGGGTTTTTTTAAATTTTTCATAAAATAACATTATCTAAATTGTGCTGATCAATCATTTATTATCATAACAAAATATTATCCTATCAAAAATGTATTAAATATTTGAATCATATTCAAAATATTCATATTCAAAATAATCATGTTCAAAAATTAAAAAAAAAAAAAAAAAAAAAAAAACCTTTGTTCCTATCTTTTTGTCGCGGTGTGTAGTCTTAAATTTTTTCTAAATGAGTCTTAAAACAAAAGTTAGTCCAGGAATAGTGTTATTTTATAATAATAATAAATGATAAGCACAATTTAGATAACGTTATTCTATGAAAAATCGAAGAAAAAACCCTTTGTTCCTATCTTTTTGTCGCGGGGTGTAGTTTCCTGCCAGATTGCTGTTTAAAATTTGTGTATATTGATTAATTGTTAGTAATTTGTGTTTGCAATATTTTTTTAAAGGTTCCTGAGCAGTATCGCCTGATGAGTCAGAACACAAATCAAAAGAAGAAGCACAAGCACAAAAAGCATAAACACAAAGGGGGCGATGCTGTCACCCCAGATTCCCAACAAGGTGGGTTACTTACTTCATTTTTGTTGCATTACTTTGTACAATTTTTAACTGAAAAATATGTCAGGATCTGTCCAGATTTTTTAGACAGGATCTGGTTTTTGTGAAATTGTGACAAATCGACATGTGATTTTGTGATTCTAAATTTAGTGTGAAAATAAAGTTCTTCCTAACTTTTTGGTTGTGGCCCCTGGGTTCATACTCCTCAGGGAAAACAGGGAATACGCAGGGAATTTGGAATTTGTTAAAAAAAGTCAGGGAAAATAAAAATTTTCATTAAAAGTCAGGGAAAATCAGTTATAAAACCTGGATTTTTTTTTTTTTTTTGTCTCGCAAGTTTTTTTTTTTTTTTTTTTTTTTTTTTAGCTTCGTATCAAAATTTAAATAATGAATTATTGTGAAAATACGCATGTAAATATGATTTCTACCTGAATTTCTATCATGATCGGCAGTAATATGACATCATACAGTGGAAGTAGCTGTATTTTGTCTTGTCTGGAAGAGTGTTTCTTGTAATATGTCGCTAATATTTTTTTTTAAATTGTCTGGGAACTCAGGGATTTTTTTCCCCCATATTTGAGTATGAACCCTGGTCCCTCTTTTTGTGAAATTGTGAAAAATGTAATTTTGCAAAATAAAATTACAATTAAGATTTCATTTTATACTATGACAGCTCATTTTTATAGAGATAAACTCACACGTATGCATAGAAACCTTTTATAAATTAGAAATTGAATATCAACTTTTCAGGAAAATACACCAAAGCATTCCGTGGAAAATTAATTTTTAAGATGAGATTTATCAAAGTTTGTGAAAGGTCCTTTTTTAGGATACAGTACAAAGCCGAAAATCCAGAATCATCAGGACCTCGGCAATTGCGGATTTTCAGATTTTCCAGATTTTTGGTCATGCCTAAAAAATATAATATTATGGATTAAGTACTTGGATAATATGCAAATGCAAGTAAAAAATAATATATTACGATTTTTAAACATATTCTGTAATATTCCTTTTATCAACTTTAACAACACATAAATAAAAATAAATTAAAAATTATACTTGAAGAATAAAACAGACTTATTGAAATATTTGCAAACAAAAATTAGTACAAGTTATAATAAAAGAAAAATAAGAAAAACATGCCATTTTTAAAACATTTCTGTATTATTTTTTTTTTTTAAGTACTTTAGGTTTTTTAATTAAAAGTTTGAGCATAATTGAAATAGAATATAGAATTTAGTTTTCAATTAGATAAATGTTTAAGAATTGTTACTATTATTGTAATCTTCTTCTCCCTCCTCTTTCAGACATTGAAAATGCCGGTTTTGAAGATTACTAAGAAATAAAATACTTTTTCGATTCTTTATTTTGATAAATTTATGTTAAAAAAAAAAAAAAAAAAAAAAAAAAAAAAAAAAATTGCTGTTGATGATAATGATTAACCCCTTCCGCTCCAGGCTAGCTGTAGTGTGAATATGTGAAATACCAGATTATAATTTTGAAATAATGCAATACATAACGAAGTAACAATGGAAAGCTGGATGTAGGAAATCAAAGTTCCTTTTCAGTTCAGGCAGTTGCTCAGGACGTGCATCGGCAAAAGGATCCGACATAAATTTCCAGTCACCTGCTGTAAGTGGTTCATCATCACTGTCATCGCTTTCGCCGTCTTCACTTGTTGTAAAGTCACCATTGGAATCTTCAAGTTCGTTATAATCGGGGATATAATCGCTATCCGAATCACTAGAATCAAACATTATTCACAGTTTCAAACACCGGCAAAACACACAAAATCGAGGAGCGAAAATTACACATAACCGCAGCCGCGAGAAATCACGAAACAACTGGCGTAGCCAAAACTAATAGGTCACCGAGACTACTAAAGCCATCTAGTTGTCAGTATTGAAAATACAATTTCAAAATACCAGATGACAAATAAAATAACACTTTCTGATACCACTACAACGTTGGGCTTATTGTATCGTATACTTTCTTTGGATGTATACACGTATGTCCATGGTATTAATGGCCATTAACACTAGACGTACGCACGTACGTCCCTGGAGTGGAAGGGGTTAACGCCGCTGAAATTGTCCGGATTTTTGACGATTCCGGATTTTTGAAGTCCGGATTTTCAGCTTCATACTGTAAAATGTTTTGTGAAGTGTCCTTTAACGTCTGGACAGACGCCTGATTGTAAATATTTGATATTCCATTTTTAGATGGGTAAGCTAATTTCATCAAATTTTAGACTATTTCAGTGGAAATAGTATTGTGATAGTTAAAATTTTGATTTTAAAAATGTTTAAATATTTATTGTTTATTAATGAAATAATATTGAAACTTTCATGTAAAAAAGAAAAAAAATGATATGTAGGGGACAGTAAGGACGAAATCCATTAAGCTTTTTCTGAGTTTAGGATGACAAAGATGTAAATCTATATTTAACATTCTTGTTGTTTCAATGAAGTATAGCAATTCACTGTATTTAACGGCGTATTGTAGCATAAGAATAAATCACCCCTTCTCGTCTATCTGAAAATCACCATATTTGTGTCTACATATGCGATGAGAATAAAATCATAATCGCCTAAATTATAAATGCATGATTAGGGGGGACTTCAAAAAGCCGAATAATTTCACTTAGTTATAATGAGCCCATGAAGCTGCTTTCATTTGCGAGATACAAGGGGGCATTTTTGTTTGTAGTTTTTACTGTTAAAAATTAAATTTTTCTTGTACAGTCTTACAATCATACTTTTTTTTTATTAACCTATAAAAAAAAAAAGGGTGTTGTTGCCTTTGTGTTTGTATGTGTCTTTCTGTTTCACTATATCTCAAAAATGGGAAAAAGAGTTTATTATCATTATTAGAACACCAATCCAACTTTTTAGTTCTTAGCTATGGTTAATGAAAATCTGATAGTTTTTTTTTTTTTTTTTTTTTTTTTTTTTTTTAATTAAAATCTGTTTTTTCAGGTTTCTTTGCTTTGGTATTTAAAAAAATTTACAAGCTGCGAATTTTCCAATTTCTAAATTAGGTTAATAAAATAAGTGATGTGGTTTTAATGATTGGGGTTATAAAAACACACTCTCTCTCTCTCTTTTCTTTTTCAGATTTGCAAATTTTAAACTAGTTTTGACAAAGGTTAAAAATTCACTGAAAATATTAATTATAAGGTAACAGTTCAAAAAATATCTCTGAATTCGGAAGTCCATTTATTCAACGTCAATATTTTGAAATTTGTGAGCTGTCAATCTTTCACCTTATGTTAGATGAAAAGTCTTTATTATTTATTATTAGACTATTAAAAAAAGCCTTTTTTTTTTAAAATCAATTTTTCCAAAAATTAAAAATTGACTAAAATTAGTGATTAGGAGTTCACATTCCAAAATTCCGCTGAAAATTAGAGATTATGACAAAAAATGATATTTGATTCAATTCAAGACCAGCACTGCATTGACATTTTATAATTTTCAAGCTAATGCAGTTTTTCCAACTAAAAATTGTAGATTTTATTAAAAAAAAAAAAAATATATATATATATATATATTTAATTAAACTCACGGTCAGGGGATTTTATGAAGTTAACTTTACACTTGTGTTCTTTTATATAATCTTGTATTTTCAGTAAAGTACAAGAAAGAAATCTCTTTTTTATATTGAGCTTCACCAATGTCCAAGCAGTTCTGTGCTTGAAATTAGTATATGGAAAGTGTTGGGTTTGATCCCAGGTCGCACTTGTTGACCTAGCCATTCGGAGTTTTTTGCTGATTTCTCTGAAACTCATGTGAATACGGGCTAGAATTCCTTAGAAAGACCCTCATGGAGGGTGCACCATCCCGGGCTTAAGACCCTCGAATAGTCAATCGGCCTTAGTCTCAGGCACCAAATACCCTTTTTATATTCAATTTGTATGACATCCAGTTTTCTCGTACCATGGGTCAAAATTATTATTTTTCAGAGGTTGAGAAAATAAAAGCAAATAAAAAAGTATTCATATAAGCACTAGGACTTTTTAGTGCAGGTCAATTTTAAACGTAATCATCATAATAAAAGAAAAAAAAAAAAAGAATTTTCTTCTTAATAATGTCATCTTATTTAAAATAGACACATTTATATATATTTAAATCCAATCACAAAACTAAGAAGTTTAGTTTCTTTCTTAAGCATTTAAGGGCCCTCTTCACTCACTGCCACCGGAAGTCGTAGCTAATGTTATTCTATGGGAAATTTTTCTTTACCAATAACTTATTAACTAATACCTATTTTTAAATTCTGTTTTCACATTCTAAAAATTCCCAACTGTTAAATTGACAGACCTTTTTTAAAAAATTATTTTTTTATATTTTATTTTGAAGCTGGAAAATACGAATTTTCAATATGTGTTTTTTTTTTTCATTTTGCAATTTCAAAATAAAATATTAAAAATTAAAAAAATACATTTTTAAAAAAGGTCCGTCAATTTAACAGCTGGGAATTTTCTGAATGTGAAAACAGAAATTAAAAACATGTATTAGTTAATAATTTATTTGTAAAGAAAATTTCCCCATAGAATAACATTAACATTGGCTTGGACTTCCGGCAACGGTAAGTGAAGAGGGCCGTTAAGGGAAGATGCTGACTGATTTAAGAAACCTATATGGGTGACTCTTCCATTCAAGTTAAAAGCTTAGTGAATCAGTTTTGCCTTACTTTCCCCTATGTTGCAACATAAAGATAATCCTTCAGTTTTATTCATATTAACTCATTAATTCATTGCTTTAGAGGAAGAAAGAATCTCATAAAGTTCTTAGATGTCTGCCCGTAAAATTTGGAATCCATCCAAACTGAAACTCCTTCCAGAGCTACCCCGGAATTCCAGGTTTTTTTTTAATTTGCAAAATCCAAATAACGGGAATTTAAAAAAAAAAAAAAAAAAAAAATTGTAACTGATGATGAAATATTTCATTTAAAAAACGAAAATTTAATTTCTTTTTAAATATGAAAATTTTCGATATTTTGAAGGCCTATTTTGTCTGTTTTTTAGATGAATGTAAATCCGATGTGAAATCCTAGCTGAAAATTATAGAGGGGTAGAGAAGTGAATGAAGCTAAACTATTTTTATTTTCTTACTACCAGCCATGCTGTGATACACACCTGAAAATCAACAAAAATATACTGAAAAATCAACTTTTTTTTTTTTTAATGGGGGAGGGGGGGGGCTGCATGTACAGTTAGCAAAACAATGCAATATTTTCACAACAAAATTTATAAATGATGGTGTCACTTCACTTCTATTTGAAGAAAAAATGTTTCATGTTCGCTTATTTCAGAATTGCCTAATTTCATTCACTAAAGATTCCCAATATGTGATTATTTTACAACTGATTGTTGAAATAGAAATAATTTCAATAATGTTTGTGGGGGGTGGGGATATATATATCTAGTTACTGACAATTTTTTTTCTTTTTCTCTCCTCATCTCCTCCTCTATTGCGAATTAACCAAATAGGTGGTTATTTTTCTGCTAATTAACAAAATTCAAACTCTTTTTACAGCTGTTGGTAAAAAAATATATTTAATCATATATAATTACTAAAGTAACTGATACTTTTCACTGCGTATTTCAGGAATATGTGAATATTTAGGTGTTAATTGACAAAATTTGGCACTTTTTTTCAATGTTTATTCCTGAACTAACATGATTTTATTTTACCAGAACTCAACAAAATTCTTTTTTTTTTTTTTTAAATAATTTTTTCTACTGTGATAATCTTAGATTCCTACTGGAGTTTTTCCTTTATGTCATTGTAACTTAATCTAGGCGTAAATCCTTATCCAAATGTGTCAAGTTTTTTTTTTTTTTTTTTCAGAATTACACTTTGTTACTTGCTGATTTTGTGTATAGCTTTTGAATTCTACAACTTTTTTTTAAATCTGTTTTCATGCTTGCCAACTCTTTTTTTTATCCTCATACATTTTTGCCTTTTTCGGAGCTTTTTTAACTTATGCATATAATTTATGAAAAACTTCAACAAATCTTCAATTTTTAAAGCAATAGTTTCACTTTTGCTAAAAAAAATTCTCTTGTATCTCACTAGATAGCACTATTTTTAAATAATATTTGCTATTTCTTTACTTATTAAAATAAATTTCTTTCAAACCTTAGCCTGAAAATGCCACTTATAGAATTTGCCTTATTTTTAACATTCAGTGGTGGCAGGTATGCATAGTATCTGTTTCTATGAACATTACTAAACGCAGGGTTCCCACGGTCCTTGAAAGTACTTGAATTTTGTGCAAAGTCCTTGAAAATCCTTGAATTTTCCACTCCACTTAGCACAAATTCTGTCAAGGCTAAACTATCTCCATCTCCACATACGTATGCCATTGTCTAATAAAATGATTTTGTCATAAAATTCTTATTTCATTGTCTTGCTTTTGCATAGAGTTTCAACTTTTTTTTTTTTTTTGCCAGTCTCATACCTGTTTGATGGACTGGTCATTCATTTTGAGCAGAAAGTGACCAGACCAGGACTCAAACCTAAAAACTTTGGAATAATCATAATGATTCCAAATCTTGAACTAATCGTTTTTGGACTTTTGTAAAAGTTAATTCAGTCAATCCATTAAAAATGTGTTATGAAAACAGGCAAAGTTATTCTAATTATTAAAATATATATATATATTACTAATGTATGTAGTTACCAAAGTTTTGTGTATATGCCTAGCGTTCTGCGATTTTCCCCTAGGCCTTGAAAAGTCCTTGAATTTTTTTCTTTTTTAAGAGTGGTAACCCTGTAAACGTGAACCAACCCGCTGCACCTATGGATGATTTTCAGGAACACACTCATTTCAGCCTTGATCCATTAACGCTAGAACAACCAAAGCAGTCAAAAATATTACTTTGGCCGTTAGCTTTACATTCAAAATGACACACTTTGTCTTTCTAGTGTTAAAAACAAGTCATTTCTTTTCAGTAATGTTATCCTATTTAAAATAAACTTATATTATTGATAATTAACCTTGTCTGAAATTAACCATTCCAGGCAGTCTGATCATTCTGAACATTGTTTTTTTTATTTTATTTTTATTTTTTGGGGGGATTAAGCCATTTTTGGTCAAGAAATTTAAGGCTTTTTTTTTTTTTTTTTTAAGGCTTGAGGACTATTAGTCACAATGTTGGATTTTTGCGTTGTCGATTTCGATAGTTGGACATTTGTCAAAATCTAAAATTTATCGAAAGTATAATTGAATAATTTGAAAGCGATGTTATAATTTGAAAAAAGAAAGAAAGAAAAAAAAAAAAAAACTAATAGTCCTCCGTCCTAAACTAAATTCTGCTTTTGCCAGAATTTCATCAAAATATTTTTTTTTTTTTTTTTTTTTTTTTGAAAGAAAGAAAAGAAAATTAATAATAATCAGTATCGTTACAAGCGATATCGAAAAAGTTTTTTTTTTTTTAATAATTTTGAATTAGGAAATAAAAAGTGCGCGTGAAATAATATGAAATAAAAATAAGTAAAAAAATGAATTGAATGATTTAATGTTTTTGTTTTTCGGGGGCTGCTCATGCATATAAAAAATGCGTATTAAAACGAGTCGAAGAAGAAAGCGAAATAAGTATTGAGTTATGCTACGATAAATACGATATATAATAGGATACGATATATTAGACCTATCATCCTGGGTTAGTAGGCATTTTCGTTGAAAGAAATAGTTTGTTCGTTCGGTGCAACTTGCACATTAGTCCCCTTTAAATGTAGTGATTTTTTTTTTATTAAATATTATGTTTTGTTTTGAAGAAATTGAAACTGTTAATTATTAATAATAAATACGAAATTGTAATTAAGATTATTTTACTTGTTTTTTTTGTTTTTTTTTTAAAATAGTATTTATTGGGTGAAAAAAATGGTAGTTTATAGTAGAAAGGATTAAACTGATTAAAATATGTTTGTTTTTCATGTACTTAATTCCTTTTAAAAGAAAATCTACTTTTTTTTTTTTTTTTTCAAAAGCCTTAATGAAAGTTATATCGGTGAAAAGGTCTTTTAAAAATCGAAACAACGTCTGTGGGAAGTTTTTCTAAATTTATGTTATTTTGGAGATATTTGAAATTGAAAAGATGAAAGCTACAAGTGACTGCTCTTTCTGGTTTTTTTTTTTTTATATATGTAAGGATAAAAAATATGACATAGATTAGCCACTTATGCTTTGTTTTAGTTTTATCAGATGCTT
Source organism: Salticus scenicus (assembly GCA_963930645.1). Classification (NCBI taxonomy): domain Eukaryota; kingdom Metazoa; phylum Arthropoda; class Arachnida; order Araneae; family Salticidae; genus Salticus; species Salticus scenicus. The sequence continues at coordinate 7,989,604 of OZ005652.1, forward strand.
TTTAAATTCTATGTTTTTGTATTGCTAGAAAGAGCATAATTTAAAGCATGCATGAAAAAATAACTCTTTTTAATGGACAATATTCCTGTGACGTCACAGTAGGTAAAATCGCGGAACACGTGGCCGATATTTTGTAAACAAATTAGATTCAAGATGCCATTTTGTTGTTACGCATACCATTTTCCTAAATATTTCTGCAGTGAAACTTAATAATAATGTTCAAACAAGAACAAAAGAGAAATGTAAACAACTGAATCAAATGAGAAAGTTAAGACTATTCCACATCGTAAAATTGCAGAACATTTTATGTATACACACACACACAAAAATATATAATGAATAAAAGATTAATAAGAACATTTTATACACGCATATATATATATATAGACATCAAAGCTTAAATAATTAAAATTTCAATCACTTTAATAAAAGAATTTATTAAATGGAACATCCATTTAAATTTGTTAACATCGCCACATTTCACATGGCTACTTTTTATATTACATATGTTGATTAATATTAAAGTATATTACTAAAACTGGATTAAAAACAAAACAAAGGTATCACTCTATCACTCTTACTTCACTATCATATAATCTGTAACTTTTATAAATAATATTGCAAGATAAAAATTTGCAAGCCACAATGCTTTGCTATGGTAGAGTTGAGGATTGTTTGCCTAACCAGCTGATATTCTTGTAGCCTCGAACCCAAAGTGGGAATATGGTCCATTCAGTCAGAAAATAGAAACAGTGTTTTATTGGATAATTTTAATCTCTGTTTATATTGTATATTTATTTTATTTTCCGATCATACACTATGTAAAGGAAATATAGTAATCATGGAATAATCCAATTGTGAGATTTTCATGTATCTGTACATTTAGAGAGATCATTGGTCAAATTTCACAATTTTTGAAGTGGCATATGTGCATGTGTGAGTGAGAAATTGAACTTTGCATTCGATTGAAATTAAATTAGCTAGGCATGTTGTAGTTCATTGTCGCAGAAATTATTTACATTTTTATGAGTGTGGGATTAATAATTCCCTTATAGGAATAAAAGCAGCATTGATATATGTTACTTGTCTAGTATGATTACTATAGGAAAAGATATATAGTCAACTTTAAAAGACTATGATATATTATCCACAATTACAATTATGATTAAAAACAAAACCTTACTTTAGCTTTATAGATGTTATTTCCTGGCATAAAAGTTATTTAAAACGAAAGATATATATTTTTTTTAAGTTGCAAGGATACAAAAATAATAATATAAAATATAAATACCTTTAGAGCTAAAATGACGTCAATTTTACCCTGCAAAATTAATTTTTCACATAGTTTTATATCAATTTTAATATTTACGCGTGAATTTCTTTTCATTAAAAAAAAATCAACTCATAGACTTTTGGCAACAATTAAAAATTAAAATAAATTATGTATTTTTGTCTAAAAAAGGGCTTCTTCAACTTTTTCGATACTGTTTGTTTCGATACTGATTATTATTCATTTTCTTTCTTTCAAAAGAAAAGATTTTCATGAAATTCTGGCAAAAGCAGAATTTAGTTTAATACAAAGGACTATTAGTTTTTTTTTTTTTTTTTTTTTTTTCAAATTATAACATTGCTTTCAAATTATTCAGTTATATTTTCGATAAATATCCAACTATTGTAAAACTGGTGACCAGCATTTTATCTGTAGATTGAGACTAATAGTCCTCTGTCCTAAAAAACAAAAGTTAAATTCGGAAAAATCTTCTTTCCCCAAAACATTTGCTGCTTTTTTATAAAGCTTATGATTTCCATTTTCAAATTATCGCAGTGTCCATTTGACATAAAACAAATCAATGTTTATATATTACAAAGGTGAATGTTATCTATAATAATAATAAAAGATAAATAAAAAACATAAACTATTGTTTATTCCAATAGAGTCTACCATCGAACATAAAGGGGCGTTTATTCGGTATTTTAAGAAAATAAACAAAATTCATATGAAAAGCATAGATTGAAGGAGATGACCACTAGTCGGTTTAAGTCAAGGAATCATGGAAAAGTCAGGGAATTCCAGGAATTTTGACAAATTTTGTGATTTTTTTTTTTTTTGGAAATTAAACAGCGCAAGTCAGGGTAAATGGTAAAAAATAATCATAGAACAGTCAGGAATTCGGAAAAGTTCTAATGTTAGCCATCCTGTTTACAGTATTGAAAATCATTATTTTATTTACAGGGTGGCGACAATCAGAGAGAACAGGGAAATCATGGAAAAATCAAGGTACTTTATCAATCTGGAAATATCAGGGGGAAGTCAGGGAATTTTGTAAAAACACTCAAAAATCATGGAAATTTTCATTTTTGCCCAGCAAGTGTGACTGAAAGATCGACAAACAGGTGTTATCTTAACCGTTAACAAGATTGGCTGCTTTCTAGCTGAATCTCACCAAGTTAACATAAAATAAATAAATAAATATTTTTAGTGCAACAACTTGAGGAATAATTTTATGTCTTGATGCAGGGGAAAACTTTTCATGGGCTACCCCTGAATTCAGGGTTTTTGAAAATTTTGCTGTCTTTCAATTTCTTGTTAAATTACTTTGTTTTTTCAGAAATTTCTCATTTCTCAGTTGTCTTATAAATATATTACAAACTCTGCAAATATCACTTAATATAGGTAGCCATATGATACATCGTTAATAAATCTCCCTATCTGCATGCAAGGAACAGTTTTCAGGGTTTTTTCAAGCTAGGTAGTAATTTTGTTAATTTCTCCAAAATTTTGAATTTTTCATTTTATTTTCATTTTTGTCAGTGAACAAAGAAAAAATAAAAAGCTTGAGATGTTTTTGCCTATCAGTATAGTTTTGCAGTGGTTTCGCGAGCATGTTACACAAGAATGTGATGTATACATAATTATGGAATGTATATAATAGGTAACGGAAATCGTGAAAAATTTGTCAAAATTAGTCATGGAAATCATGGAAAAATCAGGGAGCTTTCTTTTTTTTTTCTGTAGCCACCCTGATTTAGTATATTTGGAAATAATTTTATTTTTTAAGGGTTGAATTTATACTATGCAATTTAAAAAGTATGTCAGAATTTGCTTCATAGAAGCATTCTCAGTGCTAGTATTGTTCAATATCATCTATGCCTGCCCATTACTCCCAATGTTCCACGCATACTTCTTTTTTAATACAGTACTGTGCTTAATTATTTTCACCTAAAGAGACTGTTTTTTTTTTTTTTTTTCCAAGTTTATTGTGTTTGTTTACAAAAGTTCTCCGTCATGGGATATTTAATTACAGTTTTGAAATCTGACATTAATTGAAGTTTGTTTTTATCTTTCAGAATCGAATGCAGAAGGTCAGCACGAAAAGAAGCATAAAAAACAAAAACGCCATGACGAAGAAAAAGAAAAGAAGAAAAAAAAGAAAGAAAAGAAAAAGAAAAAAGTTTGAGATATTGGATGTAAATTTTATTAAAGAACTGTGTATGTCAGGGAACTTTCTGTTGAAATTATTATTATTGTATTCATTATTATTGTAACTGAAGATATTTAGATTTTAATAAAAATTTTTAAATATAATCTTTTTTTTTTTTTACTTATAAATAGAGATGTAAATTTTTTGGTAATTTTCTTTTGGAGAATATTCCAAAGTATTCTCCTATATGAAATAACATTTCTAAAGTGAAATATATAAATCATTATTATATATATATTAAGAATAAACATAAAGATAAATAATTAATCAACTGGATCAAATTATTTGAAAATTTGTTGTGTATTTCATTTGAGATATTTGTGTAAGATATAGTAGCTATTCAATAAAAATCAGTATGGTTGCTAATGCATTGGAAAAAAAAAAAAAAAAACTTCTATCAGCTCGGTCCTTTAATAATGAATATTATTGTGTTTGAAATCATAGGCTTAGTGTCGGGAGGGGGGGGCACGTGCCCCCACCCAATCTTTCGGAACAGGAAAAAAATTTTAGACTATGATACATGTTAAAGTCAATTAAAAAATTGTCATATCACTCACCAGCAGCAAAAAAGAAAGACTCAAATTAAAAAAATGGCAATTTTGAGTTAATGTAATTGAAAAATGTATACGAAGTAACCCAACATGCACAAAAAGCACCATATCTCTACTCTACTCCATAATTAATCGACCTGAGAGGCAGTTGTATCAGCTTTATGTAGGCGAATCAATGATTTATCGGTAGTGTTCCGCCCTGCCAAGCTAAAACAAACATTAGGAAAAGCAAATGAAATTTACAAAGTAGGAAAGTCAATGGTGAAACGCTACAAGTGTATATTATGTCGACATAGCATCTGGGACTTTCCGACTACCTGTATCTCAGCTCCCTGGTCCCCAAGACCTATGATTTTTTGCACAGACCTTGAGCATACCCCTAAGACAAAACATACAAATTTACATGTCGATCCGAATTAAGGGGCCTGAATTACATAACTTTGAAAACCCGAAATTTGCCGGTTACATGCTTCTGCTTCTTCTTGTCCTTGTTAAGATTGACAGCGATTGAGCCTAGAGTTCTGCAGCTAATGAGCTGAAATTTTGCATGGACATTCCTTCTGACCTGTACTAGTGCCTTTTGCAATCAAAATTTTTTTGGTGAATATACAGGGTAGTTATTTGCAATTTTGTAATATTTAACCCAAAAATTTTGTGAATTCGTCAAGAGATGGCACTTGTTTTCAATTAATTTAATTTTGTCATTTAATAAGACATTAAATAGTAATAAATTCTGTTTTTATTTTTATTTATTTATTTTACAAAAATGGATTGAAATAAATTAAAAGACAATTTTTTCTTAAAATATTTACAAGAAACATGTTTATTAATAAGAAAAATAATTGATAAATTTGGATTTTGTAATAAATAAATGCTTAAAAGAAGTGCTAAATAGGCTTTTAACAAAGATAATGTGGCGCATTAAATAAAAGAGAAATTCTTTAACTTTATAAAATTATGGATGATGGAAGAAAACATATAATTAAATTCCGATCGTATATTATATAAGAGAAATATTATCATGGAAAAATTCAAATTTTACATTTTTGTGTTTCTATGAGTTTTGAGGTCTTCTGAATTCATTTTGTATAATAAAGAGGTATGCATGTATATGTATCAGTGAATACAGTAGGAAAACCGGAAGTGGGACCGTAAGTCCGTATCTCAAAAACGGCTCTAACGGTTTTCTTCAAAGTTGCTATATAAACACTCTATTAGATGTCCTATAGTTGGTTCATGCTTGCCAACCATCTCATTATGAAGCGTAGTACTTTTAGTCACCGCCTTTTTTTGTACACCAGTAATTTTTTAGAGTAATCTCATTCTTATTTAATCGTAACACTATTTGGAGAGAATTGCTCTAAATATAAAGTGGTGTGGGAAAAGGGGCGTTAACAAGTCTATGCTTATTATTGAGATGGTTGGTAGTCCTGTTGGTTAGTTCAGAAAAATTGATAGGCATCCTGAATAAATAGCCAATTTCAGGTCTCGCAAGTGTATTCCTTCAAAAATGGCTGTACGGTTTTTCTTCAAACTCATCATGTATTAACTCCCTTTTAAATATCCTTTTGTATGTAATTATTGTTTTACGGTCAATAATTGTGTCTTCCAAGTTTTGGTAAAAGTTAGTATCTCAAAAACAGCTCTAACGATTTTCTTGAAAATTGTTACATAAATCCATTTTAGAAATCCTTTCTCATGTATTACGTGGTTATTACAGGAAAATTAAATCTTGCTTAAGTAGGTCAGTTTTATATCTCGGAAAGTGGTGTTTCAAAAGATAACTCTGCCATTTTTTTTTTTTCTTATTTTTTAACTCGCTGTGTAAATCGGTTTTACATGTCTTTACATGAGTATCAGCTTTCTTTTCTTTTACCAGAATAATTTTTAGGTGTTTGCTTTCTTTAGGTGAAATTTATGTCTTCAGATTATATTATTTAAAAAAAAAAAAAAAAAAAAAAAAAAAAATGTATAAAATACATGTAATAGCAAGTAATGGAAGTCATGTGGTTGTTTTGCCCCAGATTTTTTTTTTTTTTTTTAATAATAATAATAAAGCTAGCCTTAAAAGGAAAGAGCTTGGTTATTATGATTTATGGTATCTCAAAATATGTAATTATAGTTAAAACTCAATTTCAAAAATTTGACGCGAAAACAAATGTTTATCTTCTGTCATATGAATAGGAGAAGGTATAATATTTAATTTGATTCAACCTTTTTTTTTTTTTTTTTATAATAATATATTTGTTTATTTATTTAATTAATCTATCTTAACCTTTTAGCAAAAGTGTTTGCTATAATTATTATTATTATTCTTTTCTTTTTTTTTTTTTTAACTATTTAAAATTTTAAATATGTTCAGACTAATATTAAACTTAAATATGTGTACATTTAAAATATTTGTTTCCTGATTTACTCTTTAAAAATGTATTTTCAGTTCTTTTGGGAAATAATAGTACTTAGTTTTAATTTTAATGTACAACAGTAATTGGATAATCTCACTAATATGGATTAGTAATTTTTGAAACTATAATTATTAGCACAATACTAAGCAGTATAAGTTGTCAAATCACTCGTTAAAATAAAACCTGACAATTGCTACCAATTTAATTTTTATTTGTGAAACACCCCTCAGTTTACAAGAGTAGAGAGAAAACGCATAGGTAAATTCCGGACCAACGTTTGGTCCGGAACTTACCCACGGGGTTGATCGTGCAAAAAGATACATAATTAGTCTGGTCCGGAATTTACCTACTCCGGCCTTTCAATGGGTAGGGTGGAGAAGGGGGGGGGGGGGGTTCTAATCTACCCTAGCCCATATTCATTCGAATTTTGAAAAAAAAAAAAAAAAAAAAAAAACATAAAACTAGACCGACGAGCACGATTGGCGACCTGGAATTGGAGCCGGTGATTTCCCCACTGCAGTCAGAGGCACTAATTCATTACTTTGGTGTTACATGTTTGTGAATTGCAAAATATTAAAATTAGAACTGGTATAAATCAACATAATTTATTACTTCTCTTTTTGGTATTTTATTTTCGCTGTTCTTTAAAGTTATAGTACTGTTCAATTTCTCGCAACTTGCACTGTTCGAGAGAGAAAAAAAAGAAAGAAACTTTTTTAATAAAGCAGCTTGCTTTTAATTTTCATTTTCACTTTTTTTTGTGTGTGTGCGTTCTTTTTTCCAGTTCTAAATTAAAAATTAGAACAGAAATAATTAATAATAATTAGCATTTACTTCTATGATTTTTTTTTTTTTTTTTGTCTTTTCAATTTCATCGTCAAATTACAGAAATGTTCAGTACTTTGTGATTTACACTGTATGTATATAGTATATTAATGCAGCAGCTTGTTTTATATTTTTATGTGTTTCTTGTACTTTTCTTTTACTCCAGTAAGCCCCTGATGGTTTTGTAAAATGGCTTATAAAGTGAACGTAAATTATTTTTTAATACAAAAATTAAGAAAATATCATAAAATACTGTTTAAGCGCCCCTACATTCTTCATGCAAAATCGGGATATATTTGTTTAGGCGGTAAAAATCAGCAAAAAATATAGGAATTAAAATGTATTTTCCTGTTAAAATTAACTGGCATAAAAATAATTTTAAAACAAAAAATAAATATTTTTGAAGTTGCAGCGATAAAAATAAATAAATACAGTTAACTCCTGGTTAACCGCCATTCAAAAAATGAAAAAATTCGCGAATTTTTTTTCCTACTTTCAATAAACTGTTTTTCCACTATTTTAGGAAGCTTCCTTTTTTCATTTTCAAATAATCAGTGTCGGATTTATCATACAACAAATCAATGTTCATATTTATAAAGACATCTCAAACAAAGAAATGAATAACCTAAAAACTGTCTCCAATTCGGATGGAATCTTCTGCTGGCTTCCTGTGAAGCATGGGTGAAAGTCTTCCGTCTACAGGACGGAATTCAGTCTTTCAAAAATACCCCAGGACGGAGGCGAGACGGAAAAATCGGACGACTTTCCATACTACCTTTGCATGCAGCCTACCTAAAACATGCAAGATCCTCGCGTTTTAGTGCAAACCTCAAGGAAGGTAAATTGAAAAAAAATTTCAGTCTTGGCTACATCTTACAACTTGCAGCCATGCTGTGAAGCTGAACACAAAGAATATCTACTACGTGAGATATTCTTTGCTGAACAGAAGTTTTGTCCAGAGCAAGCAAAATTCAGCTGAAATAAATGCAGAGGGGTCGTTTATTGGAATGAGGGGAGGGGGGGGCACTTTTGCAGTACTATTTCACAGCAACCTTTTTCTATGAGAATCAGCAGGACTATGAAAGGACAGAAAGACGGCAGTCTATGCCCTCTTAGTGTCCGGGTAATCATCTCAGATACTTGGAACAGATCCTGTCAAAGAGAAAATCCAGGAGTGTTTCGAAGAAAGAGAGGAAGATAAGGAATTTGGAGGGGGCGGTATAGTAACATACTTGCCAACTTTTCCGGTTTTCCCGGAAGACTCCCAGTTTTTTAACATGTCTTCCGGACAGATGATGAAATCATCCGTTTTTAAAAAAGTTGCGGATATCGTTCGTTTTAAAAAGAAACTCAAATGTTCTACGAAAACTCCTGTTTCCCAATCTTTCTCCATCCATAACATAAATGTCAATATTCATTTCAAACTTGCTTTATGAGACTCTAGAACATTTAAAGAAATGTAATTGTTAAATATTTCTTGCTGATGTAATTATCCCCCCCCCCCCTCATCTTTATTTATCTCCAACTAGTGATCAGCAATCAAATGTTCTGCAGAAGTCTTTTGTTTCCTAATCTTTATCCATCTGCAACATAAATGATAATATTAATTTTAAAGTTCTTACGTTAGATTCTAGAAGTAGCGTTGAAAGAGTTTAATATTTCTTACTCTGTAATTATTTTCATATTTCCACCCCCTTCCCCGGATTGTGATCAATGATCAATTCTAGAAACAATAAAGCAATGGACTTGCTCAATATTTCTCACGTATATAATTATTTTTAGACCTTTATTGCTGAATTTAATGAATCTGTTTATTTTTCCTCAATTAAATATTTGTATGTTGTATACCAAATGTGTAAACATGGAGAAAAAATGAAGAATAATTTTTCAGGTAGAAAAATTTTTCCCAAATCAATTTAAGAAAATTAATACTCAGTTGGTTTTATGCATGTTTGAAACTGATAATTAGCTACTGCTACTTTTTTTTTATATGTATGATTAATGTACATACACAAAAATCATATTCTATATTTATTTAAAAAATTAGTTATACTGTATCTTAACTAAATTTTTTTATCTATTGTTAAATAAATTTCTTATAGATTCTGTTTTGTAGATATTTATATGTTGAAGAGGAATAACTTCATTTAAAACTTTCATACATTTAGTATAATCGATCTATAGTAAAACGTTATTATAGATCGCTTCTAAATATTAAAATTGTAAAACTGTGTTGTTTAATACGTCAAAGAGAAAGAAAAAAAAAAAAATCCTTCCCTTTTTTTATGAAATCTTCTGGTTTTTCAATAAAAATCTTCCCTTTTTTTAATTAAAATTGGTTGGAAAGTCTGTAGTAGGTATTGCTGTTTCATCTTTTCTTTGTGGAAAAAATGAGAAAGAAGGCTCTCATTAAGATTTGCAGGAAAACATTTGGTATTGCTTTGAAAAAAAAAAAAGTTTCTTAAAATTGTAAATAAAACAGTCTGGAAAAAATTTCGTCATTTCGCGCCCTTTCATTTGTGTACAGAGCAAGCGTCTGGTGTGGCTGCACACTTCGCACACCCTTTGATGTGCCCCTGATTCTGATACATGCATCGTCTAAAGAAAAATTAGAAGAACTCTCCTCCAAAGTCCTAAAGATTCTCACAGAATCTGGTTTGAAATTGAATAAAGAACTAGTATGTTGTGGCCACCACAAGACTTTCTTCTATATTTTCCTATATACATATTCAATCAGTAACGATAAAAAAAAAAAAAAAAAATACGATTTTTTTTCTAAGTTCTTTTTTTGTTAAAAGTAATTCATATTCAACCAGTAACAATATTTAAAAAAAAAAAAAAAAAAAAAAAAAAATTATAATAAATTAAAAAAACGATTTTTCTGTTTTTTTTTTTTTTTTTTTTTTTTGTTAAAAGTAAAAAAAATCAATAACTTTGTTTTAAATTATCACATATTTATAGTTCAACCATTCGTTTTAAAGGTATTCACCAGATCTTTCGAAAGATACCCATCTCTTCATATATACCAAGTTTGGTTGAATTTCATTCATTGGTTCGGGAGATACGGTGAAAACACGAAACCACAGACAGACAGACATTTTCTAAAAACTATCAATTCGTGTTCAGGACATCCCAAAACATGTAGATCCGTCAAAAAACGGAGGTAAAAAATTTTCACGAATCCAATACTTTCTCTATATTACATATAGGAGAAAGTAAAAATGCATATATTTACAGAACAGTGTTAAGTTCTTGGGACACATAGTTACTGTTACTGATTTAGAACTGAAAGCTGATCCTGAGAAAATCGAAGCTATCATTCAATTGAAAGTTCCAGGAAATGTAACAGCGTTTTCTTGGAATGGTTACCTGCTTGGCTGAATTTGTTCCGATCCCTTCCGTGCAGGATCAAAATTGCGATGGCATGTCTCCGGACCACCTCTAGGGGTGAGTCCCAGACCGTCGCCAATTGCCCATACGCGCAGCATTAGTGCGACGTAAAACCCAACCAACCAACCTGAATTTGTTCCGAAATTATCTGAATTAACTCGACCATTAAGAGAGTTATGTAAAAAAGGTGTCGAAAAGGGTTGCAATGACATCTATTCCCTCCATAGGGATACCATAACGGTGTGGGACTCGCCGGCATTACAGTAATATTATAGGGAAAAGAGATTAATATTAATATTTTTATAGAGGGAGGGAGATATTATTTTCTAAGAATCAATATGAGATTCAATTCTCCCTTGGTCATTGAATTTCAGTTTAATCTGTGGTGTTCATAATGCATTTTAAAGTATTGGTATCAGTAGCAATTTTATTATTATTACTAGCAGGCTTTGCCCGCTTCGCTGGACATTAAACTTAAATGAGTTGTCAAAATCCCATATTTTTATTAATAACCTAAGTTCTCGCTGTGATTGGTGGAGGTTTAATCGCTCGCAACGTGAGGAGTCTGGGTCCCCACTGTCTTCGGCACAACTTACCCACTTCTTACTTCCCCACCCTCAGCGGGTGAGCTCGAAGTTTTGCAAAATCTCACTAAAGTGCATAATGCGTACACTTAATCAATATCCACACACGAAAATTCGCCACTCTAAGATAATTCAAAGCGAATTCAAACTGAAAAACATGTTTTTACACATGTTTATTGCCCTCCGACTCCGAGAAGGTGAATTTCGTGAAATCCAGTTACAATAAGTGCCGGATGCATACAAACAATTTACGCACCAAATTTCGTGACCACAGAAGTCTTTAATAGAAAATATTATAAATAAATAAATACAAAAAGCACAGCTGAAGTATCGGAACCCTTTGGTGACTTTAAATATTTTAAGCCATTTTTGCGATGAACTGAATTGGCTATCTCAATTGTGCAATTAAAGATCTTGGCGAGAAACGTCCGAGCTACTTCGGTGCCGAATTTCAAATTTTGCCAAAGGGATCCAATACTAAAGCTGCTCCATATCGAATCTGGTTTGAAAACGGAAAAAGGGTAAAATAAATTAGAAATATCAGACCTATATTTATAAATTTGATCCGCGATTGTAATGAAATGCTCGCCCTCTGGTGGGCTAAGGTGAAATTATCACACCACTGCATATCCTCATATTATGCAATCGACTTTCCATGATGAAATGGCGGAGAAAGAATAATAATTACACGTGGCTGTTATATTTACTAACAACTGCAGTGTTAAGAGAGCGCAATCTATCGATCATTACAAACGCGGATACCGAATGAAAGGGGTGATTTTGCTGAATCCAGGGGTGCAAACAGTTTTTTGATGCAACAATTAGATTTTTAAAAAATAACTAAAGTATGAAATTTAAGTGGCAACGGAAAAAGGGAAAAATAAATTGGAAATATCAGACCTATCATTACAAATTCAGTACCAAATGAAAGAGGTGATTTTTCTTAATCCTGGGGTGTAAACAGTTTTTCGATTAGACAATTAGATTTTTTAAAATTAACTAAAGTATGAAACTTAGATGGCAATACTTCATTTCAATCTTTTCATAATTTGTAGTGTGAATCACGCGAATACAAAAGTCTTTAACTTAAAAAATTATTTTTATACTAGTATATAACCCCGTCAAAAATGACGGAATGTGAACAATAAATCTTGAAAACAATGTTTAGAACATGAAGATTACCACGTGATCATTTAAATGTATTTTCAATTTTTGTTTATAAATCAAATGTGTTTCGATATTTTATAATTTTCGTTCTGAAATTTAAAAAATTCTACCCGATCAATAAATATGAATGACAATAAAAAAACTGCACGCTGACAAAAAGTATAGGCCCGACAACCACAACAGCAACAACACATCCCAGTGTTCCGTTAAGTGCTCTATTTAAAGTCATCATAATAAGAATAATCTGGTGTGTCACACACACGACTTTCTCTTACCCTGAAATTTAATACTATAAGTACAGGTTGGAGATTAAAAGGTGAGATAACGAGTACTGTTATGTAAACCTATGTTGAACAATTCAAATTTGGCTTCAGAAGAGTTTTATATGATAATTAGTTCTGGCCCTCCTCAGCCCCTCGTTTCATTAATGCACCTACATTTATACAGGATTTAATTCGGTTATTAAAAAATAATTCTGTTTTTAAAAAAATATTTATTAAAATTATTATTTAAAAAAGTTATCTTGTATGATAATACAGACGATTTCCATATTAGAGAAGTAGTATAACACTAAATATTTAAAAAAAAATTATACAGACACGACATTATTTCATTATTTAAAACATGAAAATCTGACATTGACAGATTTTAATTTAGTGCCAGAGGCCTACTGCTAAACTTGTTAATATCGACAAATTCTTCTTTAGTTAATTCGTGACGATCTAAATTCCATGATAAAGTTTTCATTAAATCAAACCAATGTGTTTCAGCTGCAGATACTGTAACAAATAACGTTGGAAGTCCAAACTGTCTTATAGCCGCAAAACAACCTTTTTTGCTCTTTTTCCCAATGAGGGGGAGGTGTGTCTTGGGGGGGACTCATGTCAAAGGTGTGCCTTGGGGGGGACTCATGTCAAAGGTGTGCCTTGGGGGGGACTCATGTCAAAGGTGTACCTTGGGGGGGACTCATGTCAAAGTTGTGCCTTGGGGGGGGACTCATGTCAAAGTTGGGCCTGGGGGGGACTCATGTCAAAGTTGTGCCTTGGGGGGGACTCATGTCAAAGTTGGGTCTGGGGGGGGGGACTCATGTCAAAGTTGTGCCTTGGGGGGGGACTCATGTCAAAGGTGTGCCTTGGGGGGGGACTCATGTCAAAGTTGTACCTTGGGGGGGACTCATGTCAAAGTTGTGCCTTGGGGGGGACTCATGTCAAAGTTGGGTCTGGGGGGGACTCATGTCAAAGTTGTGGCTTGGGGGGGACTCATGTCAAAGTTGTGCCTGGGGGGGACTCATGTCAAAGTTGTGCCTTGGGGGGGACTCATGTAAAATTTGGGCCTGGGGGGGGACTCATGTCAAAGTTGTGCCTTGGGGGGACTCATGTCAAAGTTGGGCGTGGGGGGGGGACTCATGTCAAAGTTGTGCCTTGGGGGGACTCATGTCAAAGTTGGGCCTGGGGGGGGACTCATGTCAAAGTTGGGCCTTGGGGGGACTTCATTCAATAAATCCCCATTCAATAAACCGACTGAAATAGGCCCTTAGCACTATTAAGAGTGAGGTATAAAAATTCGACAACGCTGTACCGACTGAAATAGGGGTACCTTGGGGGGGACTCATGTCAAAGTTGGGCCTGGGGGGGACTCATGTCAAAGTTGTGCCTTGGGGGGGGGGAACTTCATTCAATAAACCGACTGAAATAGGCCCTTAGCACTATTAAGAGTGACGTATAAAAATTCGACAACGCTGTACCGACTGAAATAGGGGTACCTTGGGGGGGACTCATGTCAAAGTTGGGCCTGGGGGTGGACTCATGTCAAAGTTGTGCCTTGGGGGGACTTCATTCAATAAACCGACTGAAATAGGCCTCTAGCACTAATTAAGAGTGACCTATAAAAATTCGACAACTGTACCGACTGAAATAGGCCTCTAGCACTAAAAAAAATATGAATTTATTCTCAATATTAAAGTTAAAAAAAAAAAAAAAAAAAAATTTTTTGTTAAAATTGAAAAGAATTTTAACTTGATTTTAAATTATCGCAGATCGATGGTTCAACCATTCGTTTTAAAGGTATTTGCGTTTTAAACGTATTGTCGAGCTCTCATGAAAATTTACTCCCCTCGAAGGGGGGCGGCGAGGCTCCTACATACACAAAAAAATATTTCCCAGTTGACTATCTCTATTACAAAAAATATATATTCGTTTTATTTGGTCTAGCGCAGTCTATAGATGTTAAATTCTACTTACCTGCAATTTCCCCCATAGACGTAATATATTTAAATACTTTTGAATGCCCCTGTACACGAACCATTTGCTTCATCTCAACGAAATCTTACTGTAGCATCCCTATATGATACACATTTAGAATACCGAGTTTGGAATTTCTGCTACTATTTGTTCTTGAGATATGCTGATAACAGACACACAGACATCCAGACACACAGAGACCATTCGCTAAAAACATAATTTTCGTATTCAAGGGACCTCAGAACATGTAAGTATAACAAAAAACCACGTTTGAAAATTTGACCCTAAAACAATACTTTCTCGACCCTATGGGTAACAGAAAGTAAAAAACTATTAACTTCATTTTAACAAAATACTTTTTTTAAGACTATCGAAGGTCCTGTTTTCAAATACGCATGCGAAGTGTGACGTCACTGACCTTCCGTGGATGCAAGAAAAAGATTCCCTATGTTAATCGTCCATTGGATTTTTTGTAAAAAATTATTAAAAATCGAGAAAAATTATTTCTCGATTTTAATACCTGTATTTGGGTATAGATATGCTATCGTATCCATGTGTTAGATTGAGTTATTTTGCTGTCAAATTGACAAAATTTTAAGTTTCAAAACTGTGTCATCTTTGGCGTTTTTTGTATTTGGCGATTAAAAACATAATACGAAAACATACATGACAGATGTTTATTTTCGTAATATGTATTGTACGAAATATTGTTTCATATAATTCATCGCTCTCTTAATATAAGTTGTTAAAATAACCATGATTTTTGAAAGGAATTAAATATGTTCGCCAAAATAATTTGGCGATATTTTTTTTTCCGCCAAGGATGACAAATATATTAAATCTATTCCGCTGCATCATATGAGTATCTTATATCAGACACTTTATTTAGACATTTGAAAACAAATTTGACTTCAAATTATGATAGAATATTTATCATTTTCCTTTTAATTAATATATTAGTTGGATATTTATTGTGTAAATATCATCCTTTGAAATGAAATGTTTATGTTTTGAATCGAATATGGAAGTTTGCCATTTTTTTTTTCTGGAGTTTTGAAATTTAAAATCTAAATTTTATCAATTTTACAGCAAAAACAACTTAATCTAACGCATGCAGACGATAACTAATACATATCTATACCGAAATATGGGGATTAATATCGAGAAATAATTTGCCTCAATTTTTAATAATTTTTTACAAAAAATCCAATGGGCGATTAACATAGGAAATCTTTTTTTTTTTGCATCCACTGACAGCCAGTGACGTCATCACTTTGCTTGCGTATTTTCTAATTAACTATCCAATAATTACAGACACTCCATGATAACCCAAATTCAACTCTACTCGATACTTCCAACCAGCTATCTCACCCGCAACATCGCCAAAATATCCGGGATCCAGATAGGGACTTTCTCATTCTCAACCGAACATTTTATCTTGACTCGACATTATCACCTTAGACTACTCTACTTTCAATACTCATTTCAACTGGTGACCTTTACTTGCCCAACCAAACATTCTATCCCAACTATAAATTCACACTAATTTCAAAACTAAAATCAACTGGCGTCATTTACGTACTGAACTCGACGCCAATCATACCTTACAATGTAAACAAACAATGAAGCTTGATAAAAATATTTAAAGACTTTAATATGCTTTTACAAATATTTTAAGAGTTTTAAGGCTTTAATATGTTTTAGAAATACTTTAAGCGTTTTTTTTTTTTTTTTTTTCCGTAGAAACAGTCAAAGAGTCGTTCATTCGGAATCCATTTGGAATTTTTATTTTCTGAATGGCAACAGTTTTGGTTTGTTTTTATTTGGTATTCCGTTGCTTACAATCATGAATCATGAAGTTACATAATTCTATTTATAGATTCATGTTTATAATATCCAGTGATACATTATATTTAGTTTAGATCTTTAAACATTACAACTGAATAGTTTTTCAAGGTTTTAGTGAAAATAAATAAGAATACGTGCGATACAAAACATATTATATGTATGTTTTCGTAAGTTGAACCAGCTCAGTGAGTTGAACAAACGGAAAAAAAAAATGGCTGCCTAAAGTTTCTGTTTTGAAGCGGTACTAACCGGTTTCGTTCATGACAGATGAGGATCATTATATATATTAATTTTATTTTTCCATTCAAAGCATTTTAGTGAAAAAATATTTA
This sequence comes from Salticus scenicus, assembly GCA_963930645.1. Taxonomy (NCBI): domain Eukaryota; kingdom Metazoa; phylum Arthropoda; class Arachnida; order Araneae; family Salticidae; genus Salticus; species Salticus scenicus. The sequence continues at coordinate 8,006,428 of OZ005652.1, forward strand.
TGGCGCATGCGCAGGCGTTTTTTGCCCACAATTTAAACACTAATCATAATTTTGAAAATTTCTATAGATATAATTTCAAGTTGGGTGAAGACCTAAGTTTCTGCCAAGCGCCGTTGAATTCCGTCCAGCCGTTCTCAAGTGAAGGCCGGACAAAAAAAAGCGACATTCGGACACGATGACACACACACATACACACACACACAGGCAAAATTTTCTGAAGTCATTTTCGGCTTTCATGGGGTGTAAAACGTGAAGATATCGCAAAATTTTTTGATTCCGACAAATTTACAGACAAAAGTCTGATTTTATTAATATAGATTATTATATTTTTTTAAAGGATATACAGGCATTCTGTTGCAATATTTCAATTTCTAATTTAATAAAATAAGTGAATATACGTAAAATTTTGTTCAAAAACGTTACTCTTCCGTTGTGTTAAAGGGCTATCAGCTGATCATTGTTTTCACCTGAACAAGCGCCCTCTAGTGTCAAAATTCCACCTCCCTATCCCTTTTCAGAGGCGAAAATAACAGGCTCTAAAGACGCGAGTCGCATTGCCGTAGGCTACGACCCGGGTTAAAGTTATAACGTCATTTTCGGGGGATGTGCGTACCTAGAGCCCCTATAAAGATATAGGTGCCTTAAGCCTTGGTTTTTAAGAACACAAAACGCGAACGTCAACGTATTCGGCGTCAGGATTTTCAATCTGCGCATGCGTCACGACGTTCTGCTCTGCGATTTCAACGCCAGCGCTGATATCAAAGAGACTCTGAATCTGATTGGAGCGTCGTGGCGTCGGAAACGTTGACGCTGTTTCTTGTGTTCTTAAAAACCAGGGCTTTATGCGTACCCAAGCCCATGCTGTGTATCCTGAACTCAACCAAAGGCACGCCGCACACCACAGAAACAAGCGCGACTTGGACGACATGAGAGACAAGCGTCATGTCTTATCAGTCAACTCGAACGTGTGTCTCCCGCTTGTCGCTCGAATCACGCATGCTACAAATTTTCGCACTTGTCGCTTATGTTGCAACATGGCGGCGATAGATGTTTGACAACTGTGGGTAAATTTAAATAACACTGGGCTCAATGCAGTCGCTTTTTTCAATACTAATAACTTCAATAGAAATATTTAGCAATCCTTTGTAATATTTTTCTTCGATTGCATATTACGAAGATTGCTTTGTATAAATAATAGTATTAAAACAAAAGTGACTACGCTGTGAGTCCTACAATGACAATACCAAATTCAAGTCCGTGTAATATACAACAAACAATCAATAAAGTTCAGATAGAAAGGAAAAACATATTAAAATAAAAAAAACTAGTATGCTGTGGCCACCACAAGACTTTCTTCTATATTTTCCTATACAAATTCACGCAGTAACAATATTTAAAAAAAAAAATACGATTTTTTTTCAAAGTTTTTTTTCGTTAAAAAAAAAAAAATCGATAACTTTGTTTTAAATTATCACATATTTATAGTTCAACCATTCGTTTTAAAGATATTGACGAGACCTTTCGAAAGATACCCATCTTGGAAATTTACCCCCCCCCCCGGGGGTACTTTTCCCTGGGGGGGGGGGGAGCGATGACCGAGATTTTTTTCCTAATTAACTACTACTATTATCAATAACTCATATTAATTTCATAATCACAGGTTAAGAATAACTCCCATTATGTACATTTATACGAAATTTTGTCATATACTGCCATGTTAAAAATTTAGAAAAAATACGATCACAGCACCACCTGTTGAGTGATTGATCCCCAAATCTAATCAGCCCCAGTTTATGTCAGGGGCCAACTAAATACCAAGTCTGGTTAAGTTTCGTTTAAAAAAAAAAAAAAAAAAAAAAAAAAAAAACGATTTTTTTTTCTAAGTTACTTTTTGTTAAAAGTAAAAAAAATCGATAACTTTGTTTTAAATTATCACAGATTTATAGTTCAACCATTCGTTTTAAAGGTATTGACGAGACCTTTCGAAAGATACCCATCTTGAAAATTTACTCCCCTCGAGGGGGGACTTCCCCCCCAGGGGGGTTCACGAGGCTCCTACGCATACAAAATTTTTTCCCCAGTTGATTACCTCTATTATAAATAATTCTTGTAAATTTCATAATGATTACTAAAAAATAATTTTCTTTATGCACATTTATACAAAATTTTGTCCTATATCACCATGTTAAAAATTTAGAAAAAGCGGGATGGCAACGCAACCTGTAAGACAATTTTTACCAAAAGTTGATAGGCACTAATTTATGTCAAGGTGCAACTACATACTAATTTGTATGAAATTCTGTGCAGTAGTTCCTGAGATACAGTTGCCACAAAATTTTGTCACACACACACACTGACAGACAGACAGACAGACATTTTCTAAAAAGGGTCAAATCGTGTTCTACAGCTCTCAAAACGTGTAAATCCATCAAAAACCCGAGGTCGAAAATTTTTACGAATCCAATACTTTCTCTATATTACATATAGAAGAAAGTAAAAATACGGGTGAAAACAAATTATAGGGTAAAAGTTTTATGCAATAACCTCCATTATATATTAAAATATCGCTCTTGAATTTCATCCGTTTCCGATAAAAGAAACGGAACAAGTTTCATAGCAAGGGATGCGTGGCTTAAGTCCGGTTTCCACTACAGCTCATTCGGCGGCTTCTATTCAGAATCCTTTGATGTGGTCACCCGAGCTCAAAACCCTCGAACGGGGTTGGAAATGGTTGGTTCTAACCCCCTGCTGAGATAATTGAGGGGCCGGGGGCAGATATCTTTGTCAATTTTGCATGCTTTCCTTTGAGGTAACTGCGCAATCTGATAAAAAAGGGCTACAACTGATGACAAGACATTTGGCTCTTTGTGTCGGAAGCGTGATTAATGACGTTTTGAGCGTTGGTCTTGAGCTAAAGTGGAAATCGGCCTTTAGGGGTAAAGAATTGAACTCGTGTCCCAACGGTCTTCAGTTCGAGCCTCATCAGGGAAATTTTATATTTATTTATTTTTTAAATAGAAAAATAATTTAAGAAAAAGGTAATGATTAAATTTTACTTTTTTTTTTTTTTAAATAGATATATTCTATAGAAAAACAATAAAAAGGAAAAATAGAGACAAATTGTTCATTTAAAGGGAAGAAGATCAAATATAGGAATTTAGTACAATGTTAATCTATATAAATAAAGAGAAGTGTCTGTGTGTGTGTGTGTCTGTCTGCGCTCTGGTGCTCACACTATTCATTGCAGAGCTCCCAAATTTGGCATATAGGTACCTGGGACTCTGCAGGTGTGCACCTCATCGAGATTTTTTCGAATTTGAATGTTTTAAATTAACGTTTTTTCGATTTTAAATAATGGCTTTAATGCTTCATTTTTCATAAATTTAATTCTTTTGCTCCAATCGTTTGCTTCAACGGCTATTACGCAACTTATTTTTATTTAATTCATTCATTTGAAGGCGATTTTTTTATTTTTATCTTTATTTGTTATATTTATTGAAAATAAAATCGTAATGCAGTAGAAAAAATTAAGTATAATTAGTTTTAAATTTAAAAACGTATTTATAACAGTTATGTTTAGTTTTTTATAGTAGAACAACTTCTTATTTTTCATTTTTTAGTTAATTCCTTTAAAAAAAACTTTTATTTATTCATTTTTTTTATTTACTGTATTTATCGGGAAAAATGGTAGTATATACATAGTAAAAAGGATTAAATGGATTAAAATTTATTTGTTTATATATATATATATATATTTAATTTACTTTTTATTTTATTTTATTTTATTACATTGGTCGGAATCAAATCGTAATATAGTGTAAATAGCATGGGCATGTAAATACATGGTTCAAAACTAAAATATTTAATAGATGCTGAGATACAGTCATCTTTAAAATCTTAGTTCTTAAATAGTAGCAGATCCCACCTGTCGTCGATAAATATCCAGATTGAAGTGCCCGGGAAAGATCTTCCTGCAGGCATGGGAAACCTAGACCTGATGCAATGCGGGCGGGAAAAGAGCTGCCGTAGACAGCGGGTACCCGAAGCGAGGTTTGGAGCAATTTCAGTTTCTTTTCCTTTCTTTCGTTTTTTTTTTTTGTCTATAATGCGGTGTACAAAAATAAATATTAATTCGATTCTTTCGAAAATTCATTTAAATATAGTGACCAGCGAAGCGGGCGTAGCCTGCTAGTAATAACTATATATATATATATATATGTGTGTGTGTGTGTGTGTGTGTGATTAACCCTTTGCCGATCAGTGTTCCACTACGTGGAACACCTAATTTTAATTCTCAGGTGCAAAAACTCATCCCGGAAATTTTTTAGCAAAAATTTACATTTATAACAAAGCAGAAAACGCCCTTTTTACTTTCTTCTATATGTAATATAGAGAAAGTATTGGATTCGTAAAAATTTTCGACCTCGGGTTTTTGATGAATTTACACGTTTTGAGAGCTGTAGAACACGATTTCACCATTTTTAGAAAATGTCTGTCTGTCTGTCTGTCTGTCTGTGTGTGTGTGTGTGTGTGTGTGACAAAATTTTGTGGCAACTGTATCTCAAGAACTACTGCACAGAATTTCACACAAATTGGTATGTAGTTGTACCTTGACATAAATTAGTGCCTATCAACTTTTCGTAAAAATTGTCTTACAGGTTGCGTTGCCATCCCGCTTTTTCTAAATTTTTAACATGGTGATATAGGACAAAATTTTGTATAAATGTGCATAAAGAGAATTATTTTTTAGTAATCATTATGAAATTTACAAGAATTATTTAAAATAGAGATAGTCAACTGGGAAAAAAATTTTGTATGCGTAGGAGCCTCGCCACCCCCCCTGGGGGGGAAGTCCCCCCTGGAGGGGAGTAAATTTTCAAGATGGGTATCTTTCGAAAGGTCTCGTCAATACCTTTAAAACGAATGGTTGAACTATAAATCTGTGATAATTTAAACCAAAGTTATCGATTTTTTTTACTTTTAACAAAAAAAAAACTTAGAAAAATATCGCATTTTTTTTTTTTTTTTTTAACGAAATTTAACCAGACTTGGTATTTAGTTGGCCCCTGACATAAACTGAGGTTGATTAGATTTGGGGATCAATCGCTCAACAGGTGGCGCTGTGTTCGTATTTTTTCTAAATTTTTAACATGGCAGTATAGGAAAAAATTTCGTATAAATGTACATAATGAGAGTTATTCTTAACCTGTGATTGTGAAATTAATATGAATTATTGATAATAGTAGTAGTTAATTAGGGAAAAAATTTGGGGCATCGCTTCCCCCCCCCTAGGGGGAAGTACCCCCCCCCCCGGGTGTGTGTGTAAATTTTCAAGATCGTATCTTTCGAAAGGTCTCGTCAATACCTTTAAAACGAATGGTTGAACTATAAATATGTGGTAATTTAAAACAAAGTTATCGATTTTTTTTACTTTTAACGAAAAAAAAAAATGAAATTTTTTTTTTTTTTTTTTTTTTAAATATTGTTACTGCGTGAATTTGTATAGTAAAATATAGAAGAAAGTCTTGTGGTGGCCACAACATACTAGTTTCAACATGAAAATTTAAAATTTCTTCTATTATAATTATGTTCGTAAATTCCGGTGGCAGTGTAATTTAAATGATCCGAATTATCTTGCGCCGCCAAGGGTTAAAATACTCCGGAATAAATTGAAATGTTGGGATCTATGCAACTTTTACGAGTTTTTGTTGTCGATAATGTTTACTTATAAAGCAATTTATTTATTAAATTAAATATTATTTGAATTGAATAAGGTTTACTTACAGATGTTTCAAACCGAAAATTTCTGGGAAAGGAACAATGCTAATTTTTTATTTTTTAAATATTTATGATCAGCTATGTGTCTAAAAGCCATTTTTAAAATTAGTTTAGTAATTTTTAAAATAAATTAAGTAGTGAACCTTAAAGAGTTAAAGGTTTAAAATAAAATAAAATAAAAGTTAAAAATCTCCTGACGAGGATTTTTTATTCTTTCTTTCTTTCTTTGATGAATAATGTAAGAAAAAGAATTATCAAATTTAACTAAGATTTTCTCTCTTTTTTTTAATATAAAAATACTCTACTGAAAGGAAGATCATGTTAATATATAAAAATTTAGTACTACCTGGTTAATAATGATTATATACACATATACAATTTAATTTAAATAGCAACTAACTATCTAGAAAAGAGTAAGTCTGAGGTTAAATTAAATAGAAAAATCAATAAGTAAAATTTATTGTTTAAAAAATCAAAATTAATTATTTGAATAATTAACAAGTCTTCACAAATAATTTTAATTTGATGAAATTTTATTCTTATTGGTCTATGTGGTTTCAGGGATCTGAAATCTTCTTTTGTTCGAGTTTTACTACGATTTTAAAAATTATTAATGTATATATATATATATATATATATATATATATATATATATATATATATAATATATATCATAGGTGCCAAGTCTACTGTTTTTGGGCGGAGACTGCAAACCGGAAAAAAATTATGGCTGTTTTCTGTATTATTAATCGTCGAAAATATATCTACCTTATTCCATTTAAAAATACTGGTGTCAATTCTGATTTAATATTTAAAAAACTTGGCAGCTCTAATATATATATATGATTAAAAGTATAAAAATTATGTTTGTATATATGTATATATATATATCCTTAAGAATGAGTAGAACAAATTAAATACATATTTGTCACCATTTCTCATTACAATATTGCTCAACGTTAAAGATTAAGAACTTGGAAATTATTGGGGTTTTGCATCATTTTGCAATTTTTTATTGATAACTGTTCAGATTTAAAAGCAATGTTTTCAACTGGAAACTATTAATTTAAATTTAACAATAAAGAAAAAAATATAATGAGCAATGTAAAATTATTTTTCTTAAATTATTCATTTATTTAAATTATAAAGAAAAAAATAAATAAATAAATAAAAATATACAGACACGACATTATTTCATTATTTAAAACATGAAAATCTGACATTGACAGATTTTAATTTAGTGCCAGAGGCCTACTGCTAAACTTGTTAATATCGACAAATTCTTCTTTAGTTAATTCGTGACGATCTAAATTCCATGATAAAGTTTTCATTCAATCAAACCAATGTGTTTCAGCTGCAGATACTGTAACAAATAACGTTGGAAGTCCAAACTGTCTTATAGCCGCAAAATAACGTTTTTTCTCTTTTTCCCAATGAGGGGGAGGTGTGCCTTGGGGGGGACTCATGTCAAAGGTGTGCCTTGGGGGGGGGGGGACTCATGTCAAAGTTGTACCTTCGGGGGGACTCATGTCAAAGTTGGGCCTTGGGGGGGACTTCATTCAATAAATCCCCATTCAATAAACCGACTGAAATAGGCCCTTAGCACTAATTAAGAGTGACCTATAAAAATTCGACAACGCTGTACCGACTGAAATAGGGGTACCTTGGGGGGGACTCATGTCAAAGTTGGGCCTGGGGGGGGGACTCATATCAAAGTTGTGCCTTGGGGGACCCTCATTCAATAAATCCCCATTCAATAAACCGACTGAAATAGGCCTCTAGTACTAATTAAGAATGACCTATAAAAAATCGACAACGCTGTACCGACTGAAATAGGGGTACCTTGGGGGGGACTCATGCCAAAGTTGGGCGGGGGGGGGACTCATGTCAAAGTTGTGCCTTGGGGGGACCTCATTCAATAAACCGACTGAAATAGGCCTCTAGCACTAATTAAGAGTGACCTATAAAAATTCGACAACTGTACCGACTGAAATAGGCCTCTAGCACTAAAAACACTTTTTTTTTTTTTTTTTTTTTTTTAGCTGGAATAGAAAAATAATAATAGTAATAATTTTAAATAATATTTTTATAGAATATTTGTTTGCATATCAATAATAACTTAATTAAAGCAGACAAGTTTTGCTTTCTGCTAGAAACAGGATATAAAACATTAAATAAAAAATTTAAATAAAACATTAACAAAATAAAGGAATAAATAAAAATAAATAAATGAAATATAAAAATTATTGTCCCTTAAATTATTCATCTATTTAAATGATAAAGTAAAATAATATTTTTTTAAGTTAAAATACTTTAATAATTCAACAACGAAAAATTAGTTTTTAAATTTAATAATTATTTTCTCTTAAATTATTCTTTTATTTTTATTTTAAAAATTTAAACATTTTTTAAATAAGAAAAAATAATTTTTATTTTATTCATTCATTTAAATGAATATAAATTTAAAAAATAAATAAATAAATAAAAATAAAAAATTGAATAAATAAATAAAAAAATAATAAAAAAAAAGTGCGATATAAAAATTATTTATGAATTTAATAATAATTTTTTTTTAAGCAAACGATCAGCTTTTTCTATTAGAAGGTGTTTATCAAATTTTAATTATTAATTTAAATAAAGCATTACCCCCCCTCCCCCCCCCCCCCACTTTCCCCCACAAAAATATGAAAATTACTTCCCTTAAATCACAAAGAAAAATTGTTTTTAGTTAGAATATAATATTTGATTAATTTAACAAAAAAAAAAAAACTATTTTTAAATTTAATAATTATTTTCTCCTTAATGACTCTTTTATCTTTTTTTTTTTTTCTGTTTTACTTGAAAATATACTAGATTTCGAAATTATAATCTCCTTATATTATTATAAATAAAACCTGAAATCTCAAAAGTCAACAAGCACACGTGATCAAAAACGCTTCCTGCGTAAGATGTGTCTGTTCCTTCGGTGTGCGGATGGAAAAGGGTGAAGACTGAAGACACAAGTTGCTTGCCTCGCGTCCGTGATTCCAGAGACATGCCGCGTGTCCGCTGTACCTTACCTCTTTGGTGTGCACGGTGCAGCCTGCCTAAGTCTTCCTTTGTTCTTTTGTGTGCATCACCTCGTGCTGGTGTTAATTTTTATTTGTTGAGGACTTTTGCAGCTACGTGCTGTCGCTGTAGTGGTATTTGATATATATCGAGGATTTGAATTATTCTTTCAGGTAAGAATTTGAACTAACATTATTAAAATAAACTGTATTTTCATGGATTATTTTTTTAATTTATATCTAATACTTGGAGCATGTAAAATATGTACAACAAATAACACATGCAGCATTTTCAAGCTTTGACGTGTTATTTGTTATCACTTTTTTAAGGCTTAATTTGCGGTGTATACTTAATATTTACTGTGTATTAATGCATTAATACACAGATATTAATACATTATAAATTAATATCTGTGTACTGCATGTTTAATATGTTACTTTTATTCAAGGGGTTCAGAGATGCCAACCACTACGGTTTGTCCGTAGTTATTACAGAATTACGGCAGAAATTACTGACAACATATAAAAATTACTGATTATGCACTTTTAAAAAAGTCGCGGAAATCGTTCGTATATTAAAAAAAAAAGAAACCCTATTAACGATCGACGATCAAACGCACGACGGAAGCCTTCTGATTCTCAATCTTCCTCCATCCACAAGATAAATGTCAATATTCATTTTAAACTCGCTTTATAAGATTCCAGGAACTATAAAGAAATAGAATTGTTCAAAATTTCTCGCTCATGTAATTTTTTTTTTTTTACCCACCCCTTTTTTCTTATCTCCAACTGCTAGCGATCGTTGATCAAAAGCTCTGCAAAAGCATTTTGTTTCCCAATCTTTCTCCATCTGCAATATGAGTGTCAATATTCATATCAAACTTGCTTATTAGGATCTAGAACCTATAAAGAAGTAGAATTTTTTCATTTCTCATACCACTTTATTTTTTGATTGCCTCCCCCCCTTCTCATCTACAACTAATGATCAAGGAAAATCTATTTACAGTAAATAGATATTACATGTATAAGATAACCAAATTTGTTTATAGTATATCTAGGGATGTGGGTTTTCCGGAAAATTTTGAAATGGAAAATTTTCAAAGCCTCTAAATTATAGATGTTTTGTAAAATAAATCTAATACATTAAAAACTAAAAGTAAACAAAACTATTCAAAGAAAAATAGGAATAATTATTCAGTTCAAAAAGAAATTAATAAACAAAACATAGAAATTATGATTTAATAAATTTTAAATGTGTATAAAACAAGAAAATTATAATAATTTTTAATGACTGTTTTGCATGTAGGATGGTTGAATAATCTATTTAAATAATTCTCTAGCTCGTAGAGACTCACCACATACGAATGGCAACAGTTAAATTCCATTTTATTTTATAGGGAAAATTGTTATGAGAATTTATGATTTTTTTTTTTTTTTTCAGTTTTAATTTTGTTTTCATTATAAAAAAAAATTCTAGAAAAATTCCCTCCCCCCCCGCCTCCTCAAAAAGAAAAAGAAAAAAAAAAAGTATTTCTTGAATTTTTAATATTTTATTTCGAAGTAATAAATAATAATAATAATATTATTATTATTATTGAAAAACGAACAAATTTAACAATTGTGAGTTGTCTGAAAGTAAACATAGAATAAAAAGAAAAAAAAATAGTTAATAAGTGATTCTCATAAAAAATGTCTCCATAGAATAACATTATTTTGGATGCCAGTGTCAGAGAAATCATACAAGGTAATTAGCAAGCTATGGCTCGTACCATCTTAAGGTTAATTTCATTAAAATTCTTTTGATTTTTATTCATTTTTACTCTTTTCGATTTGTTCTATTTTTAAGTAGGTATAGCTTGCAAACACAAAATCATATATTTTAATAGTTGGTACTGTTGATAATACAGGGATCACTCTAGGGCGTTTCAGCAGGGTGGCTCACCCTGATGCCCTTTTTCTGGTAAAATCCCACCCTCCTTGCCCTTTTCCGAAAAAAAAATACCACAATATTAAAAAGTTGATTAAAAATCGTTTTGGAGTGAAATTACTTTTATTTACTTGTAAGATATTGAAATTTTAATTTTTTGATAAAAGTGGAGTAATTGTGCAATTTTTATTTTTATTATTATTATTATTATTTCCACTAAGTGCAATAATGAGAAACTTCTAAATTGAAAAAAGAAAAAAAAATATGAGACATTCATTGGAGTATTCTGTATTTCCAGACATTCTTCAAAAATTATTTTAAGTTTTTTTTAAAATTGTGTATGTACTAACATTTAAGCTAAGGCCCCTTCTACTCACTTTGAGAGGAATTTTTCGAAAAAAGAATCTGCATTTTAAGTTGCTTTTTTAATTTTCATTTGAGAGCATTAAAAGAAGTTTAAGGCTATCTCTTATAAATATGCCTCCGATTTCTTCCGGTCGGTTTTTTCCACTCTGAAAGAAACTTGCCTACCCTATGTAGCAACTAACCATGGATTTTAAAAACTAAATAAAAAATCTGGAGTGACTCCACTCGACTTTCCGAAATTGAGTAATTAACAGTTTTGTAGATAAAGTAAAGAAAGAGGAGTTGTTAAACAAACAAAAGAGAGAAAACCATAAGAGTGTTTGAGTATTTTTCGCCATATATTACACGACGTTTTATTTAACGCTACTGAACTTTGAGCCCATAGATCATAATGATAAAGAATTTTTAGTTGTGTCCCTGTAAAAACCTATAAATGCTAGATTCACCAAAATGCTTATAGTTAGTGCAACAGTGATTTATAATACTCATATAAATTTTCAGCGCAATTGAATAAGGCGTTTAGATGCTATCGCACTTTTGTCCCATACGCCATAATGATAAAGAATTTATCTTTGTGTCCCTGTAATAAACTGTAAGTACTAGATTCACCAAAATCTATACAGTTGGTGCAACTGTGACCTATAACATGTGTACAAATTTTTTGCTCAGATTAATAAGGCGTTCAGACGCTATCACACTTCTGAAAATTTGGCCCCGTAGGCCATAATGATAAAGAATTTTTCTTTGTGTCCCTGTAAAAAACTATAAGTGCTAGGATTCTCCAAAATCAATACAGATTGAGTATCTGTGACCTATAATATGTGTATAAATTATTTGCTCAATTGAATAAGGCGTTTAGATGCTATCGCACTTTTAAGATTTTGGTCCCATAGGCCATAATGATAAAGAATTTTTCTTTGTGTCCCTGTAAAAAAACTATAAGTGCTAGATTCACCAAAATCTATAGGGTTCGTACTAGGGTGACTTACAATATGCGTACCAACTTTCAGCTTATTCGAACAAAGCGTTTAGACGCTAGCGTGTTCACTCACAGACATACACACAGACATACACACATACATACACACACACTACATACATCATCGCAAAAATAGTGTAAACGGACTCATTGGACCTCGAAACGTATAGAAACATCGAAATCTCAAATTCGGATTTTTGACATGATTACAATACTTTCCTCACTATAGTGTTCGGAAAGTAAAAATGAAATTAATAACAAATAGGAAGTTTCAAAAATCATTTGCTCAACAAAAAATAGTGTTATGAAGAAAAGATTGTTGGCATAAAATTTTTTTGTAAAAATTAACCCATGTGTGTTTAGACAATCTTTACAAAAGTTACCCTTTTACGGATATGATATGCCCTTTTCATAAAAATTGCCCTTACTCAATAATGTGCACCCTGCCCTTTTTTATGTTCTAGAGTGATCCCTGGATAGTATTGATAATGGATGCATTCTTCTATTCAAAAAAATTAATCTGAAAGTTTGAGAGGATTTTTGCTATTTTTATTATTATGTATTATTATTGTTTCTTTAAAAATTTTAAATGAAACAGCCACAAAGAGATTTTTCAATTTTAGTTATTTTAATCAAATAAAGAAATATTGAGTTCTTTCAAGTAGTATTCAAAATCAAGCTCATTATTTATTTATGCAATTAATTGTATTTCCTGTTCCTTGCATAAAGATTCTCTCCTCCCCCCCCCCTTACTTTAGAAATTAGTTTTAAAAAGCGATTTAAAAAATGAAATTATGCTTTTACATAAGGTTTTTCTTAAAAATTTTCAATAAAGCTAATTTTGTGATGAAAGCAATTGTTTAAAAAGTTTTGCTTATTTATTTATTGAATATTTAACAAAGATTATGACAATGTCCTAATTTTTCCAAGTCACTCTCAGAATCAGAGATAATAAGATGACCTAAATCAGAGTTATTGGCAAACTTTGAAAAGCATAGTTATATCATCATTTATCATACGAATATTTTGAAAAACAGAGCGCAGTTGTTAGTGTTTGAGCAGTACAGTTGTGCATTACTTTTTTTTTTTTTTTTTTTTTTTTTTAAATCTTTTTTTAATGTTGCCAAATGCTTTATAATTATGTTCACACGGACTTATTGAAATGACATTCAAAATTTTGATTAGCAACCATAGATCTCTTGTATCCTTCTCCTTCTCGAGCATGTTGCTCAAATCATATCTTACTCCAGGAAAGCAAAACTTGACAGCATTGTAAAGGCTACAGAGACCTTTTTACGCACTTGGCGTTAATTGTGTTGCCACATCGGGCAATTTAACGATGATTTGGGAAAGTTTTTTTTTTTTTTTTTTTTCCCGATTAAAGTAAAAATATTTTTTCAGAGTATAATTTTTATTTTCTTTAGAAATGAATTTACACTAAATTGGTTACTTACAATTTATTGTGAATCCATATTACTGCAAATTGAGTAATATACTAAATTTTACCCTGAGAGAGTGTGAAAAAAAAGTTTAATACGTAAATATTTTGAAAAAGAAAAAATCTAAATTAAATATTATTTGTATGTATATTTTTTGTCTTTGTTTCCTTTAAAGAGGAAATTATTATTATTATTATTTTTAATTTAAAAATATACTTTTAAAATATTTCGAATATATTTTGGCAGAAAAATTATTTTATCATAAGATTTAAACTGTGATTTATAAATGGCAGTATTTTCTGAGGAGAAAATGAACAAAAAGTTCTGAATGATCAAAAGATTTTCAATTTGCATTATTATTTACCGTTTAATCAGTAAATGTTAAAAGTAGTAAAGAAATGAGAAAGTGGAAATAGTTTAATGATTTTATGATAAATTTAAAAATTAAAATAAATATTAATTTAAAATAAATAAATATAGTGAATTTTCATATGCAGAGGCAATTTCTGTTTACAATTTGTTTATATATTCATTCTGTCTGTACCCTGATTTTTTATGCTAAATATGAATATGAGAATTTTTATATTCATTTATGAATAAAGTTAAGAAACTCACAATTTATCTGAAAGGGAAACGAATTTTAATTTACTTATAAATACAGGGATGGAACACGGGCGCAGAATTCATACCGAAAACTGTTGAAGAAATTTTTTTACCTATAATACCGTTGATTTAAGAAGTAGGAAATTTTGCTACATTGATAGTGGTATGAATTCTGCGCCCGTGTTCCATCCCTGTAAATATGATTTTTCTTGATGTCTTTATTTAATAGTGATAAACACATATTTGCGATTGCTATTTTTTAAAAAACTGAGTTGAAACATCTATAACACGAAGTAAGCACGAGTGCTGCAGTCAAAGCGGCAACGGTTGTGCGTTGCCGCTTTGACTGCAGCACTCGTGCTTACTTTATTCGCCTGATGAAGGGTCGTGTGTTTTTTCGACCCGAAACAATTGTTGCGAGTTTATTGCATTTTATGGTGTTTATTCAAAGTTTGTAAGTAATCTATTTTCATAGCATTTTTATGAGGTTGGATTGAGATTTTTATAGATGAGGAAAAGGGAAATGTTACATTACGATTCTTTGGAATATGAATGAAAGCATGACATTTCACACATTTTTCAATTTATTTTGATGTATATAATGGATAGGAAAGCTTTGATATTAATATATTAAATTTAAAAGCAATCTTAAAATTTTCAGAAACAATGTTCGCATTTTTTTTTTTTTTTTTTTTTGGAGAACTATTTCTTTCAGACAGAACAAATAAAAACGATTTATCTTTTTATTTTGTGAATTTTTTTTTTTTCCTTTGGCACAGTTAAAAAAATATTAAAGGTAAAGTTGAGAGATAATTTTCGTTTCGACAGAAATTTTCAGAAAATTATATAGTTACCGTTTCAAAGAGCTGCAATTTATAAACAAAGTTAAGGACCCCTCCCTTTTTTTTTTTTTTTTTTTTAAGGATATTTGTATATTTAAATCGAAAAATAACTATTGTAGTAAATTATTGAGCAATTGCAGCAAATGAGTGAAAATTCCGTCATACTTGATACTGAAAAACTTAGTAACTGAATCAATATCAATTTTGTAGCCATTTGGAATTAATTTAGATATCTAAAAGTTTTTGACTTTGTGTAGCTTTTAGAAGAACTTCGTGGCATTTTTATGAATATAGGAGGCTTTTGGCTCTAAATCAAATCTCTAAAAGATAGATTTATAAGGACGATAGAACTATTTCTTTCAAAGAGCCAATAATAATAAAAATAATCGTGTCGTTAAATTTTGCGGTAGACTACCTTGATTAAAGCAAGCAGTGTCAGGAGTACACTCTCATGCATACACAATAAATAAATAGGCCTCTTTTAGAAAATTATACTATGTGTAGGACAGAATTTAAATTTCATTTCAATTCACTTGACCACTATCAGCCTTTATTTATATATTTTTAATTTAATATAAACATAATGGTAGTTAAATAATATAGTTTTTATTCACATTTGACGAAATTATTATTTTACCAGCTAAATCCAAAGAATTATAAGTAATAATTCTATTCAATGTAAGCTTTTTCTAATCAACATTTTTTCTAATATATTTAAAAGTAAATATTTTAAACTACAATATATAAATCGCTACATAATTGCTCTATATATGTTTAAAATTTTGTAATTTCTTTCCAAGATATCAATCTATTTGTTATAAAGTCTGAAACAGTATTTATTTCGTAATTAGTTTTCTTTAAGTAAATATCCATTAAAATAAAATTTGTTTTACAACGAAATGCTTGCTAATTATGTAATTTCTGCTTTAAATAATTGATCTGTCTCTCATTTATACATAAATTTTACATACATAAGTCTGATTCTTTTTATATTATTAATATTATTATTAAAGATAATTATGTTTTTCTTTTGTTGTTTTGTTAGGGAAAAACAAAGTAAAACCTTTAGTATATAGTGCAAAGTATAAATTAATGTAAACACCAGATTAGTTGTTGGTATTGGGAATAAAAATATTTTATATAAAAACGCGTAGCCGAATTGAAATTATATTATCATTGTAATAATAATAACAAAAAAAAAAAAAAAAAAAAAGTATTTGTCGAAATATATTTTTTTTCATTCCTGTAAGTTTGAATATTTCATTGACATGTTTGGTATGAATCTGGTGTAAAAATTTCCGAAAAGTTCAAATCCGTCAAAATTTTTTCTCTATTTTTAATAGTTGTGAAATTAAAGAAGCGGACTGTGCATTAATTATCTTCAAATCTTCGGAAAATGAAGTAATTTATTAGTCCCACCAAACTTCTTCGCACTCACAATAGGGGTTAAAAGTTTGCTTCCAGTATTCCCTCTTCCACCAATATTTCGCCAACAGACTTTCTTCGCGAAACAATACATTCACATAAAATTTATGCTTATCTATTATAAAATATACCATGTGTTAACATGAATACGTTTAGTTTAAATAAACAATCATTTTTCAGTTTACCGCAAAAAAAAAGAATCAAATAAAAAGTTTATTACACTTAAATATAGTAAAGAACTATTTTCTTTCGCGGAAGTACAATTTCTACAGGCTTCCACACACTGTCAACTTATGCTTTCCCCGAGTATAGTAGCTTTCTAAATGATGTTTTTTAAAAACTTTTGTTTTTCACACTACATATCTGACATTACTGTAACTAATAACTTTACTGTGATGTGACTAATAAAAGAAAAGTTTAATTATGTCATGTAAGAAAGAAAATTTTCACCCCACATCACTAAGTATATCAATAAATAATTATGAAATGCGTGATTCTACCAATTTTGATACTTTAAGCAGATGTCAATATAACAAGGTTTTGTGTAGCATAAAATTCAGTGTTTGAATAATTCACAAATAATTTTAATTCTGAACTTAAATTTATATCAGTTAAGACCGACCTACCAGAACTACTGAATTTTTTCTTTTCTGCTACTAAAAATTGTCCTACAAGGTTGGCATCTCTGGGTCATCTTGGAAAAATATGAGTCATCTCCACAAAAATGCGCTATATTAAAACTGACCCTTCACAAAGGTCAGAGATCTTTAACCCTTAAGTACAGATGTTCATTTTCTGTTATGTAAACACAGTTCCCTCAGACCGCGCCCAATTTTACGAATTTTTAAAATATAAAAATTTGAAAGTGATAGTTTATTGTAGAGCTGTACTGAGTACTCGGTATATACTTGGTACTCGGCCTATTTGCCGAGTACTCGGTATGCGGCCAAATTTAGATTATGTATTCGGCTAATACCGAGTAGTTGTGAGAATTTCACTATTTTTATGCATTATTGAAAGAAATGTGTTAATGAGGGATATTTATTTTATAACTAAACAGGGTTGGCAAGTTTCTTCCAAGGCGGAAAAAAACATGGAAAAAACCGGCCGGAAGAAATAGGTTTCTTCCAAGTGGAAGAAACTATTTTTCTTTAAAATTTATCCTATAAATTGCTAATTTGTAAGATACAATGGATGCATTTATCTTATAAAAAACTTTAAGTAACTTTAAATATACCTATACAAATTTAATTGCATATTTAATTAATAATTATGAAATTTTTACCAAAATGAGTTTCGGTATCTGATAATCACGTTCCATAATACTCAAAATCCAGTAAAAAAATCAATGTCAATTTGAACAGTATAAAGTTTTATAATTTAGACAATTTTATTTTTTTAACTGGTTATAAATAATTTGTATCACTTGCTTATACTTTCTGATAAAACAGCTCTTAACAAACATCCAGTTAATTAAAAGAACCAGTATGCAATAATTACTTATTACTGTATTACAAAATGCCATCAAAAACTTTATTTTTCTTATAGTCGTATACAGTACAGTCAACTCCTTCTAATCCACAGATTTATAATCTGCAAATCCTTCTAATTTGTAATTGATTTTTTAATGTGAAAGGAATTTACATCCCATATTTAAAAAAATTCACATTTCTCACATTTTCACTTTTTTAAAATCAAATTTTTAGCTCAATGATTGCTTTGAAACACAATTAAGAGGAGGAGGGGGGGGGGAGGGGGAGTAACATTCTTGTATTTATTATCCTGCAATTCACACAGACTAGCCCTGAAAACAAACCACTATTACATTAATGTTTAACAAAAATTTTCCAGCGATGAATATTATTTCTGGACTTTCAAAAATATTTTGTTTTGTATTTTTTAAATATGTTTACACATTTTATAGGTACTTATTATTTGAATATGCTTAAATTATTTATCATCATACATGAACATGAATGTGATAGATTAGTTTTATTAATATTGAAGAAATATTTATTCTAAAATTTATTAAAAATCCTCTTCTTGTTTTGATGTCTATTTATGAATTAATAATAACCGACTTTGTATCTGAAAAGAAATGTAAAAAAAGGCAATGATCTTTAATTTGCAAATTCCTATAATCTGCACAAAACTTTCGAGAGTTAGAAGGTGTTGATTGTAAAACAAATGAAAAGTTTTTTAGTAGTTCAATACTGCACTTTATTTTTCAACTTAAAATAGATGAATACAAACTATGGATTTTTTTTTTAATCCTAGAGAACTTTCTGGATAGTTTAAAAGTAGTTACTTTACTTATTGATACAGTTCATCGGGTACCAGCTTCAAGTTTATACAAAAAATTGTACCCATAAATTTAATAAATAAATAAATAACAGTGCAAATATTATGGCTAAAAATTCTGTAATTATTATCACTTGTACTGCCTGAACGTATAATAATATTATGAGATAGTATCTGCACAAGAAATCTAAAAATATTAGCATTGAAAAGTAAAAATCCATCACCTGTATATCTAGTGTTTGTTATCAAATAACTCATTTTTCTAAAAATATTTTTAATATTAATTGGATTATAGCTTAGATTTGACATTATATTTATGCTTTAGTTCATAAATTTTAATTTTGAACATCTGTTTTGTGTTCTGGTTTGTTTCTTCCATTTCTTCCACTGTCCTGGAAGAAACTAGTTTCTTCCGGAAGAAACCCAACCCTGTAACTAAACTAAAAAATCTGGAGTGACTCCACTCGACTTTCCGAACATTGAGTAATTAACGGTTTTGTAGATAAAGTAAAGAAAGAGGAGTTGTTAAACAAACAAAAGAGAGAAAACCATGATAGAGTGTTTGAGTATTTTTCTCCATCTATTACACGTTGTTTTATTGAACGCTACTGAACTTTGAGCCCATAGATCATAATGATAAAGAAATTTTCGTTGTGTCCCTGTAAAAACCTATAAATGCTAGATTCACCAAAATGCTTATAGTTAGTGCAACAGTGATTTATAATACTCATATAAATTTTCAGCTGAATTCAATAAGGCGTTTAGATGCTATCGTACTTTTTAAAATTTAGTCCCATAGGCCATAATGATAAAGAATTTTTCTTTGTGTCCCTGTAAAAAAAACTGTAAGCGCTAGATTCACCAAAATCTATACAGTTAGTTCAACTGTGATCTATAACATGTGTACAAATTTTTTGCTCAGATTAATAAGGCGTTTAGACGCTATCACATTTTTAAAAATTTGGCCCCATAGGCATAATGATAAAGAATTTTTCTTTGTGTCCCAGTAAAAAAACTATAAGTGCTAGATTCTCCAAAATCTATACAGATTGAGTATTTGTGATCTATAATATGTGTATAAAATTTTTGCTCAATTGAATAAGGCGTTTAGATGCTATCGCACTTTTAAGATTTTGCTCCCATAGGCCATAATGATAAAGAATTTTTCTTTGTGTCCCTGTAAAAAAACTATAAGTGCTGGATTCACCAAAATCTATAGGGTTCGTACTATGGTGACTTACAATATGCGTACCAACTTTCAGGTTAATCGAACAAAGCGTTTAGACGCTAGCGTGTTCACTCACAGACATACACACATACACACACACATACATACATCATCGTAAAAATAGTGAAAACGGACTCAGGGGAGCTCAAAACGTATAGAAACATCAAAATCTCGAATTCGGATTTTTGACATGATTACAATACTTTCCTCACTATAGTGTTCGGAAAGTAAAAATATGAAAATATAAATACAGAGTCATTATAATTAAAATTTTTGCTGTAACAGCTTTCTGCAGTTAAAATGGGCTGTTACCAAACTTAGTATAGACATGATTCGTGATATGAGCTTTGAAATACAGTTGAAGATCTTTAATCCGCACACCTTGGTTCTAGAACTTGTGCAGATTATAGATTTTTGTCAAATTACAGATCAATGATATCATTTCCTTGCTATATGAATTAGTATAATGTACATAAAACAATAAACTTTATTTAATGAAGCTAGAATTAGAATTGTTTGTTTTTATATAATGTAATGAAGGTAATAAATATATAAAACAATAAAATTTATTTAATGAAGTAGAAGCAGTGTAGAGTTTAAACCCTTAAATGAGTAATTCATAAAAAAAAAAAAAAAAAAAAAAAAAACTGTACTCCTGCTTCTGGACTGTGATTAGCAGTATGCAGCCAGATACTTGCAATGTGATTCGTTTGATACAGTTTTTAATGACTACATTTTAGATCTTATCCTCAAAACAAATGCTGGTATAAAACTTTTCCTTAAACAGTTTTGTATATTTTTGAAATACCATCCTAAAAAGAACATTTACACTAATGTTCCTTAAAATCTGTGACAATTTGCAATCCCACTAATGCATAGGATGTCATTCTTTTCAACCAATGAGCAATGCCGTTACTGGCATCAGTTAGAAACTTGCATTTGCATGTGTTTTATTGGATCACCAACTTAATATTATTCAGATGATGTTCTGTTCAGATTCGCTAAAAATGTATAAGGCAGTAAAAGCATATATATTTTTTTTCCTTTTAAAATTAATTCTGTATATCTAAATTAAATTTTACACACTTTTTTTTTTTTTTTTTTTTTTTTTTTTCATTTTAGTATGTAAATTAACATCATATTTTCTCATATACATCCAAAATGTTGGATTTACATGACTGCAAAATCTTTTGTTTACACTTGCAAAGTGAGTGTGGATTATAGACATGGGTATGCGGGTTATAGATCCTCAAAAGTATAACTATCTTGTATGTATGTAATATGCTTTATTTTATAAAAACTTAGTACATAAAATTGTATCTATAAATCAGACAAAAATAAAATATTTTAGAAAAAAAAAAAAAAAAAAAAAAAAAAAAAAAAGAACCGCTATGTAATATTAACACAAAATTTTAGTTATACATATGTGCAAATAAAAAAAAACACTTTCAAATCGGTAAGAAAAGAATGATTTTGAATTTTATACTATAAAATAATGTAAAAAACTATCACCTATTCGAATACAGTCTACCATTAAGTAAAAGGTTCATTTATTTAGTATTTTAAGAACAAAAATAACTAATGTGAAAAGAGGAGGGGGCATTTAACCGAGAAAAGGCATTTTACGGTATATATATGAAAAAGGTAAATACACTGAAACGTTATTTAAAACGTATTTTCATAATCAAATCTGTTGTTTTGCCAATTATGGCTCAAAGCACCCTATCATTTTACATTTCTACGATCTGAAGATTAATGAAGCCTATCATGTTATGTTTGAAATTATAAAACATTTTAATGTTCCCCTTTCATATGTAAATTTCATGTATCCTAAATTAAGTCTTAGTGCATAGTAACTTTTATATTGTCTAAGAATTATCCTAGGATGATAAATCCGTATCTAAAAAAGACGTTAAGAATAAAGTTATCAGTTATGGTTTTAGTAATCCACTATGCTGAAAGTATCAAAATATAGCAATGAGCCTAATTATGTATATACGCTTCAAAAGTTCTGCATGAAAGCATGCTGTTT
Source organism: Salticus scenicus (assembly GCA_963930645.1). NCBI lineage: Eukaryota > Metazoa > Arthropoda > Arachnida > Araneae > Salticidae > Salticus > Salticus scenicus. The sequence continues at coordinate 8,028,395 of OZ005652.1, forward strand.
AAAATTTAACTAAATTTTATGTTCAAAAGCCTTTTTTTAAATTTCAAGATGTGCAAATTTCTTCATATATGCATCAATTATTCTTTCTTACAACTACTTGGTACTCGGCCAGGTAGTAAAAGGCCAAGTACTCGGTATTCGGCTGCTCGGCCAAAATGCTACTCGGTGCAGCACTAGTTTATTGCTGTTTTACAAGCACTTACGCACTTTATCTGTTATATTGAATTAATTCTTTTTATAACTTTAAAATTAATTAATTAAAAATTTGATTTTTAAACCACATATGAAAAAGTAATGAACAATTAGTGAAATAAATAAAATAAGTACTGCGTACAAGCTAAATTGTTTAATAAATTTTCTATCTACAGGGACTAGATTATATGAAATAATGAAAAATAAAAGGGATAATATATAAATAATACTAAACAATTGCAGCATATCATATTAAGAATTTTCAACACAAATTTTGCAGATTCTTTTGGCACACTCATTACCAGTGGCGTATGCAAGGGGGGGGGGTTTAACCCCCCCCCCTTGACAAAATGTATGATAAGAAAAATTAGGCTGTTCCTTACATTTTCTTTTTCACATTTCAGGCGGAAAAAATGTATGGCAAGCGTAGAATATTTTTTTCTACGAAGTGGTTTAAAATTATGACTAACTTTTTTTTTTCATTACTCTGCGATAAACACTCCTGAAAATAACGAAACCACTTCATTTGCGCGGCGCGAAACATGTTTCCCCTGAAAACAATTCTCTGAAAGGATTTCACCTTTATGAGTTCATGCTCGAGGACAAGAGGGGTCGACCATACGGGGAAGGGGTGACCATTGAAGTAGTGACCTTGAAGGAATGACCCAAACAATACCCCAACAGTAGAAGACATTTTAAATGAGCTAGCGAAAACTTCTCGTCGATTAGACTTCGCTCTGTAAATAAGAAAATTCAATGAAATATTTTGCGTAACTATGTATTGAATTTTATGTTTTATGTAGCAGTTCAGACAGGCTCTACGTTATTCATCGCTAATTAAAGATTTTTGAGTTTGATCTTCTAATTGGTGAGTTTGTTTTACTATTTTTCATTTCTTACTCTTATTATCGGCAAGTAATTATGATATTTTAAAAGATTGTTAAACTTAATTAAAAATAAACTTAATTAAACATAATTAAACTTAATTAAAAATTCGGAAGGACAACCCCCCCCCCCCTTGGAAAAATCCTGGATACGCCACTGCTCATTACATATGGGTTTTTTGCAGGTGAAACATTGATAAGCAGTTTTTCTTTTTATTCTAGGTGTACAAAGAGAGCACATTTTGCGTTTTTTAAGTTTATCAGATTCTTCTGGGTTAGAATAAGTAACGTCGGAAACTCCTAGCACTCTCTGAATGCACATTTTGATTTCTCGGTTGAGAGTTACCATTTGAAGCCTACGTTCCATATGTGGCCACTAACTGTGATAACTCCATCTGTTTTTTCCAAATTGGCACTGTCTCTTAAAGGCTGATGAATTATATGAGCATTTATTCCATTTATATCTAGTAATCTAAAGAATATGGCCATTGGCCACCACCTAGTTCTTCGACTAGTAGAATGTTTAGAACATTTTTCATCTAGTGCACCTACACCTCCCTTAGTCAAATTATAAAATGTAATAATTTCTGGTTTTCCAGTTTCTATGTCTTCTAATTTCGAATGATGCACTGATGAAATTTAAATAACACTTTTTAATTTTTGAGGCACATATGAAACGAGTGTCATTCTATCTGTGAACGCACAAAGGGAAGATCCTTCAACCCGACCCGCGCAGGACTCTAGTCTTAGCTAAATATTCATACCAATTACAACCACTCTGTTTAAGGCCGTATAATGCCTTTTTCAGTTTCAAAACACTGTTTTGATCAACACTATCATTTCATAACCCTCTAGCTCAAGAACTTCCATATATATTTCATTAGTTAAATTACCATATAAGTAAGCACACTTCACGTCAAAATGTATATTTTGCCAACCATTTAAAACTACCAATAATACAAAAAACATTTTAATAATCCAAAATCTATAACAGATGAAAATGTCAATTCGTAATCTTCCATATATTTTTGTTTATGTCCATGGGTTACTAAATGTGCTTTTAATATTTTAACTGCCCCATCCTGATCAGTTTTAATTGAAAATACCCATCTACTTGTAATAACTTTCTTAGTCTCATCATGCGGGCCAGTATCCCATACATCCGGTTTTGAAATTGTATCTAACTCTTCCCTTATTGCTTTTTCCCAATTATCACGATTACGGTATGAAATTGCCTCTTTATAATTACTCGGGATTTGTATATATTTAAAGCCATAAGTACCGGTTCTATATTAAAACAAGAATAAACTACTACGTCAGAAACGCCAAAGAAAAATTATTGAGGTGCATACAGCTGTTTCGGTAGCCTAAAGCGTACCGTCATCAGTGCAAAAAAATAATTCTGAATCTGGAGAAGTACTCGTATATATAGGAGAGGGACCGGATTTAGTTCAACCAATAGGATTACGGAAGAGGTGGGGAGTGTGGCCAATAGGAATTAAGGAATGTGTAGCTGTGTAAACAGTAGAAAATTAAGGAAATGTGGACTGAATGTAAAATTTCCAACAATCAGACAAATAGGGAACAGCGAAATCACAATTTACAAGGTTTTTAAAATTTTTATAAATATGAAAAGCTTCAAAGAAATCGAGTTCATGAATGGATTTAGGTCTGCAAATTATTTTAGCTGAATTAAATTTAAAATTATGATTTTCCTCCCAGCAATGTTTAGAAATAGCCGATTTATTGGTTTCTTGTTTGCGGACGTAATTCATATGTTCTTTTAGACGAAATTTAAGACTGCGTTTAGTTTGGCCAATATATGATAAACCACACTGACAGGATATACTATAAATGCCCCAAGAATTATGCATATCAATAGGATCTTTTAACTGAGAAAAGGTGAGTTTATTGGAAGGCGAAAATATTATTTTAAAATCATATTGTTTGAGAATTTTAGCTATGGTTTGACTGGTTTTAGAAAAATAGGGTAAAACAATACTGATATTAGAAGTGTAAAACAATACTGATATTAGAAGTGTAAAACAATACTGATATTAGAAGTATTGTTTTACCCTGTTTTCAGAATTATTTTTTTGCACTGATGACGGTACGCTTTAGGCTACCGAAACAGCTGTATGCACCTCAATAATTTTTCTTTGGCGTTTCTGACGTAGTAGTTTATTCTTGTTTTAATATTCCAACGCCAAGTCTCCTGCTATTACCGGTTCTATATTGTTATCATCCGATTCTTCGGTCTTTATTTCACTTTTAATTAGTCTAACATTAAAATGGTCTAAATTAAATTCACATCTATGTTTTGTTGTTCAGCCAATTTTCTTTATATCATCTAATGATTGGCACTTAACATTATCCGGGCTATAATAATAAACATCCGTCCTATGCCCTGTCTATCTTTTTACCTCTACTCTTCTCCATTCGCTAGGCAGCGACCTTTACCATCTCGGGTAGGTAAATTTTTCTCTCTGTAGCTTTTCTATCCAGCGCCGAATTGAGAGGAGGGACGGGAGATTACGAATACTCAACCCTGCCGTATCGGCACGGCAGGGTTGGGTTTTTGACGGCAAAAACCTCGGGTAATAACCATATTAAAAGTATTTTATCGTAAATCAAGATACAATACTGAGTAAATCACAATTTATATATTATAAATAGTTTTGTATTAAATTAGTGTAATTTTAATTGAAATACTAAATATAATTCCTATTTGTGAAGGAAAAATAGCAAAAAATACTGAAATTATTAGATACCTTTCTCAAAGTACTCTTTATATTTTTTATTATTTCATTATTCAAGTTAGTTACAAATAATGTTATTAATTTAAATACGAAATTCTTTAAATCCATGGTTTTTATTATTATTCAATCACTGATTTTAAGGTACCTAAATATTTCATTTTGTACATAGATGTGACATAAGCAGCAATTACAACATTAATGTTATATAATTTGAAATCATTATAGCTACAGGTTTTTAATTAATATTTCATAATAAAGGGTTAAATTATTATTATCAATATCAGGATGTCTCGACAAAGGTGTGATGGTGGAAAGGCTTAAAGTGACATACCACCTATTGTCATAAATGTCTAAACACCAAGCTGTTCTATATTGAAAAATTTGTTATTAAAAAAATTATTCATAACTTTTTTAATTCAGTTGTTTTCACAATTGTTAAATTAAAACTTGTTTACCAAAATTGTAGCTTCAAAATTAAAAAATATATTTTAGGTAATGAGTAATACAGAGCTCCCAGCGGCGACTAAAAAGTAACTTTTTGCTACTAAAATCAATCCCAGGCGAGGCTACTACAGCAACTATGTTTGTGCAAAAGTAGCTTAAAAGCTACTAATTTGAAGTTAATCAACTCTATTTTAAGAAAAATGGATATTTTTTTAAAACAGAAAATTGTTCTTCTCTATTTTTCATTATCTAATTTTCGAAATTTAGTGCAATATTTCCATTACCTAACCTAGGGCAAAACATTGGAAGTGTAAGACAAGGAAATTTATTTCCATGCCTTGAAATAGTTGAAAGGTTAATTTCCTTGAAATAACTAACTGGTTCATTGATTATTTTACTAATGTACATTTCTAGTTATAATTTTTCATTCCATATTTTATAGTAGCCTAAAATCAGGGTTCATTCTAGACCCAGAAAAGGGCAGGGTGCTGTAAGCTAACAAGGACGCTTTAACTCTTAAAGAAAGGCCATTTGAACAAAAATAATCTGGTGTGTCACTCACACGACTTTCTCTTACCCTGAAATTCAATACTATAAATACAGGTTGCAGATTAATAGGTACGATAACGAGTAATGGTTATGTAAACCTATGTTAAACAATTCATATTAGGCTTCTGAAGAGTTTTATAGGATAATTAGTTCTGTGTGAGGGGGCTATCGCCCCCCTCAACCCCCCGTTTCATTAATGCACCTACATTTATATAGAATTTAATTCGGTTATTAAAAAATAATTCTCTTTTTAAAAAATCTGGAGTGACTCCACTCGACTTTCCGAACATTGAGTAATTAACAGTTTTGTAGATAAAGGAGAGAAAACCATAATAGAGTGTTTGAGTATTTTTCTCCATCTATTACACGTTGTTTTATTTAACGCTACTGAACTTTGAGCCCATAGATCATAATGATAAAGAATTTTTCGTTGTGTCCCTGTAAAAACCTATAAATGCTAGATTCACCAAAATGCTTATAGTTAGTGCAACAGTGATTTATAATACTCATATAAATTTTCAGCTGAATTCAATAAGGCGTTTAGATGCTATCGTACTTTTAAAAATTTAGTCCCATAGGCCATAATGATAAAGAATTTTTCTTTGTGTCCCTGTAAAAAAACTGTAAGTGCTAGATTCACCAAAATCTATACCAGTTAGTTCCAATGTGATCTATAACATGTGTACAATTTTTTTGCTCGGATTAATAAGGCGTTTAGACGCTATCACAGTTTTAAAAATTTGGCCCCATAGGCATAATGATAAAGAATTTTTCTTTGTGTCCCTGTAAAAAAACTATAAGTGCTAGATTCTCCAAAATATATACAGATTGGGTATTTGTGATCTATAATATGTGTATAAAATTTTTGCTCAATTGAATAAGGCGTTTAGATGTTATCGCACTTTTAAGATTTTGCTCCCATAGGCCATAATGATAAAGAATTTTTCTTTGTGTCCCTGTAAAAAAACTATAAGTGCTAGATTCACCAAAATCTATAGGGTTCGTACTATGGTGACTTACAATATGCGTACCAACTTTCAGGTTAATCGAACAAAGCGTTTAGACGCTAGCGTGTTCACTCACAGACATACACACATACACACACACATACATACATCATCGTAAAAATAGTGAAAACGGACTCAGGGGACCTCAAAACGTGTAGAAACATCAAAATCTCGAATTCGGATTTTTGACATGATTACAATACTTTCCTCACTATAGTGTTCGGAAAGTAAAAATAATTTATTAAAATTATTATTTAAAAAAATTATCTTTTATGATAAGGCAGACGATTTCCATATTAGAGAAGTAATATAACATCAAATATCCAAAAAAAGTCCATTTTATACTCAATATTTAAAAAAAAAAAAAAAAAAAGTACGATTTTTTTTCAAAGTTTTTTTTTTCGTTAAAAGTAAAAAAAATCGATAACTTTGTTTTAAATTATCGCAGATCGATGGTTCAACCATTCGTTTTAAAGGTATTGGCGAGCTTTATTTGAAAGATACCCATCATGAAAATTTACTCCCCTCAAGGGGGGCCTCGAGGCTCCTACATACACATTTTTTTTTCCCAGTTGATTATCTCTATTACAAAAAATATATATTCGTTTCATTTGGTTTAGTGCAGTTTATAGACGTTAAACTCTACTTTCCTGCAATTTCCCCCATAGACGTAATGTATTAGAATTCTCTTGATTGTCCCTGTACACGAACCATTTGCTTGATCTTAACGAAAAGCTTACTGTAGCATCCCTATAGGATACACATTTAGAATACCAAGTTTGAACTTTCTGCCATAATTTGTTTTTGAGATATGCTGATAACAGACAGACACACACACAGACCATTTGCTAAAAACATGATTTTCGTATTCAGGGGACCTCAAAACGTGTAAATATAACAAAATCTCGCGTTCGGAAATTTGACCCAAAAACAATACTTTCTCTACCTTATGGGTAAGAGAAAGTAAAAAGGACATTTTGTTCAAAAATAAAAGTCTAGTTCTTTATTGAACAGATTCATAATGATTGAATGAATGACCTACTGGAGAAATATTCAAGAGTTTTACTCCAGAGAGAAATTTCCATACATTTTATAGAAATCACAGGCTACAAGAATAAACCCAAGCCAGTCTCCCTCTTAACCCTTTCATTCCCAACTTTTTCCCTCCATAAAACAATAAATCTTATATTTAGTCATAAATTTATTTCAAAGATAATATAAATAAATATTATTTTTTAAATAGGAGTAATAGCAGAGTACGATTCAATATAGCTAACAAAGCAACTGATAGATGTTTATTTATATTTAATATAACCACTGATGCCATTAAAAATCATAACTTTTTAATAAATAAAAATATCAAAATTTTGGAAGAAATACATATTGCAATTAATTAAAATACATGTTATAAACATTAAAGAATAAAATAAAAAATATTTCAAACAATTAATTTACTTAAATTGTCCAAAACAGGAAACTGATTCCGATATTATTATCAGAATAGCGTAAAATATACTTTCAATTATCAACAAAGACAGTGAAATCATCTAAAATAGGTATTTTTCGGCGGGAAAATGTATATGGATTTTAATATTGTTCATTTTGAATCAGCGGGAGTGTTAGATGGTAAGAAAGTAAATCTGAAATGTTATGATTCCAATTGGAATCACGGGTAAGGAAAGGGTAAAATAGATGTTATCAGTTAAGTACAAAATGTACATCCAGGTCTCTAAATTAACCCCTTCCGCTCCAGGCTAACTGTAATGTGAATATGTGAAATACCAGATTATAATTTTGAGATAATGCAATACATAACGAAGTAACAATGGAAAGCTGGATGTAGGAAATCAAAGGCCATTTTCAGTTCAGGCAGTTGCTCAGGACGTGCATCGGCAAAAGGATCTGACATAAATTTCCAGTCACCTGCTGTAAGTGGTTCATCATCACTGTCATCGCTTTCGCCGTCTTCACTTGTTGTAAAGTCATCATTGGAATCTTCAAGTTCGTTATAATCGGGGATATAATCACTATCCGATTCACTAGAATCAGACATAATTCACAGTTTCAAACACCGGCAAAACCCACAGAATCGAGGAGCGAAAATTAAACACAACCGCAGCCGCGAGAAATCACGAAACAACTGGCGTAGCCAAAACTAATAGGTCACCGAGACTACTAATGCTTTCTAGTTGTCAGTAATGAAAATGCAATTTCAAAATACCGTATGACAAATAAAATAACTCTCCCTGATACCACTACAACGTTGAGCTTATTGTATCGTATACTTTCTTTGGACGTATGCGCGTACGTCCATGGTATTAATGGCCATTAACACTAGACGTACGCACGTACGTCCCTGGAGTGGAAGGGGTTAACAGTGATCTGTTAAACCGGGACCACAAAAATATTCAACAGACCAGTAAAATATAAATTATAGTGGTCCACCGGACCAGTAACGCTTTTCAATTTTTTTAAAACCTTTTTTTAAACATAATTAACTGAAAGCCCCTTCGTCAAAAGCTAACAAAAAATTTTAACCACTTATTAGTGATGGCACGAAGTACAGTTTGGCCGAAGCGCTGAATACTGAAGCTTCGGTGAACTAATCGCCGTAGCTCCGCTCCGGCATCATTGTGGGATTGTTTTGCAGAAATCACAAACAATGAATTACTCACAGAACACTCTGAAAATTCATCGGCTAAAGAGCTGGAAGTATATATAAACAATCCGCTTTTAAATAGAACACATTGTCTGTTGGAATTGGTGGAGATGGAGAGAGAAGTTATTCTACTTTCCTTTAAAGGTGCAATGGACTGCTTTTTTTTGTCAAAACACAAGGGAAAAATCATTTACAGAACTTAATTCACAATATAGTTCTTAATACTCACAGACAATCAACACATCAGGTAATTATTAAAAATTTTATGTAATTAAATAACTACCAGTAGGGATATAAATCGTACAATATTTTTGATTAGAGATATGCAAAATATTTAATTATACTGAAAATGTGTTAATATAGTTATCCAGATATGTAATACAAAACTCAAGATACAGATATCTTAGTACAGTAGAGAGCCAGAAATCCGCCAAAGTCCAAAATCCGCACAGCTTGTCAGATACAAACGATGAAATTCACTATTAATAAGTTACAAAAGTGCAAATCAGAATTTTTGAAAAAGATCTTGAATACAGATTTTTATGTTTCCATTTTATGATTACAAAAAAAGAAAAAGAAAATAATAATATGAAAGACTGCAAGAACCAAGTTGCTGCTAATAAAATTATTGACAGTATATTAAATTCATTAAAAGAAAATAATGATTATTGTGATATGATAATATCAATCAGGTAAATAATAACAAACTAATTTTTTAAAATGCATTCTGTTGAAGGCATAATTATAAGGGAGAACTCAATAAAATTCTTAAAAAAAAAAAAAAAAAAAAAAAAAAAAATGTGTTACTACTATTTACAATAAATAAATAAATAAATCATGCAGGTTCAATTGTAGTTTAACTACGTGTGAACAAATTTTATCTAAATTTGACAAATATTTTTTTCATTATATATTTTTGTTAATGTTCATTATTATTCTTATCTACCTAGTAATTTAATATTCAGTGTTATTAGTCACTGGTATGTGATGAGTTTAGTTTGAATAATATTCTGTTTTTATTATTCAAAATAAAAATCATTTTTTTATGGGCCCTGAAATCCACAAAATCCTAAAATCCGCACAACCTCTGGTCCCGAGCTGTGCGGATTTTCGACTCTCTGCTGTAGAGGTGCACAACCTTTTTGGCTGGCGGGCCACTCTCGCTGTTGAGTGGGTCATGAAGGGCCACAAATCAGGGTTGGCAAACTGGGCCCAGCCCAGACAAACCCGCCCGGGTTCGGGTTTTTCTGGGCGGGCCCACCAACAAAGACCCGCTGGGTTTTTGCAAATAAGTGGGTTTTTGTTACAAATTATTTATAATTTACAAATCCTATCAATAAAGTATAAAAAACACCTTACCTTTAAAGAAAAAACTTATTTTTATTTTCTAGAAAATAGTATTAAACATAAAAAGTAACTGCAGTTATAAATATAATAAAAGCAAGTTTATCTTCTGTAATTGGTTCAATTTTCCTTTTCCTGTAAAACCAAACGATATTTTTGTTTAACAGCGGACATAAATGTTGTCCAGAATCAATATTTAACTAATTAAATTGTTTAGTTTTAAAACTTTATAATAATTTTATTTTAATTTTAGTAGCAACATAACTATAAATCTAATAAAATAAAACTTTCTTCTATAACCGTTACAACTATTAAAAAACTAATAATAATAATTTAAAAAAAAGGATAAAGCAGTGCAGGTTATTTTTATAATTAAAACTAGTTGGCATAATAGGACTCTGCTCAGTTACCCATCATATATATGTTCTCATAAATTTCTAGTACAGGACATTCTCTTAACATGATTATCATGCTAAGAGAAATGAATCTGACCAAACACTTGACACAGTGACAGAATGAAATCCACACCTAATAGGCTATCCACCGTTCACTTTGATATATTTATCTTATTCTAATCTATTAATTTATTTTATTAGGATCAATTTCGTAGTTTCATTTTCATGCTACTATTTCCAATGCAACAATCCTCAAAATGCATATTTATATGGGATATCCGCCCCATTTTGCTATGTTGATAAAATCTTAAATTACGAGTAACTTGCGAAATTTTCCTATTAGAATATTTGTAGTCAATTATGTTCAAACAAGTATCATAAATGTTATTTTGAAGTTGTCTGATATATTTATGATCCTCAAAATGGACATTTATGCTCAATTTTGCCCTATTCTGCCATTTTAAGTAAATCGTAAATTCCAAATAATTTACGAATTTTTTAAATTGGAAAATTTATACTCTATGATATTCATGCCAGTATCCTATTAATATTTCAAAAGTGTTCTGACATCTTTACGATGAAAGTATACCTCAGAATTGACATTTATGTGAAATTTTGCCCTATACTGCCATGCTAAGAAATTCTTAAATTTCCAATGTAGCATGTCTCTAGTTACTGATGTTCATTCCGGCATCAAAAGTCATATTTTAAAACTGGTCTCACATTTTTGCAGTAAATTTTTCCAGTTAATGCATGTTTAGGTAAAATTTTGCCCTATTCTCCCATGTTAAGAAAAGCATAAATTTTTAATAACTTACGAAGTTTTTTAATTTGAATGTTGTAAATGAATAGGGGTTTTGCCAGTGTCGAGAGTAATATTTTAAAACTGATCTGACTTCTCTGTGACAATTTGTTCTTGAGATATCGTGTACACAGACTAACGGACTAACAAACTAACACACACCATACAAATTTTGTCATTTTTCGGATCCTTCACACGTGAAAATGTGTAAAAAAAGCCGAGGTCGAAAAATTTCCCGATTACCTAAGTTTTCCATCTATAGCATGATGGGGAACTAAAAAATTTAAACGATATGTATTGTACTTAAGAATTTAAATTCTTTTATTTTATCAGTTATTGTCATTAAGAATATTTATTTTGAATAAGCATACATTAAAATAAAATATAGCTTAATCTTACTAATTAACACTATTTTAATATTAGAATCAAACCAATTTTTATTTCTAAGATAAATATTAGATTAATTATTAGTTAGTAGTTTAATATGATTAGGTGTATTACAACTAATATGCTGAATAACATATCTGACATTGCAATGCAATTGCATTCAAACAAAAGCCCAGAAAAACCCGCAAAAACCCAAGTGTGTTGGGTTTTTCTAGAAAAACCCGGGGTTTTGCAAACCCTGCCACAAACGAGATAATATAGAATAATTAGACTATGCACATATATATTCACTGTGTATATTAAAAAGTACACATATATACCGGGTGATTCAAAATAGATGTATGTAACAGAGATTATCTCTTAAACTAACAGACATAGAAACATACTTCTAATTTCAAAGGTACCAAAATAAGCAGTTTTAAGTGTAGGTATGTGTGTATGAAAACATTGCTTTGAGGTATTAGATGGCATAGCGAGATTTGTAAGTGAAAATGTTTCTCTAGTTCTAATTGTCGTTTTCTGCATGGATTTTCAGGTCTATTTTTTATAAAATTCCAGGTCACCAAATTTGGTTCGCGACATAAAAAATAACTCACAACAAAAGATAACATAGCTCGTGACATAAAAGGTAACATAGTAAATTTTAAATTTCATGATTAAAAAGCATTTTCCAGATCTATATCGTCATTTTTCCAGATTTTTGGGCAGTACTTGCAATTTCCCTAACTTTTTCACTAATTTCGAATTCCCTAACTTTTCCAGGTTCTCCTTTATCCATCGTAACCCTGATATAAAAACCATAATTTTCATCCCCTTCTTCCCCAAAAAAAAGTTTTTGTAAATGAAAGTTTTACAATTGCAGCAAATAAATTATTCTTTCTTTCTTATTTTTCTTTACAAAAACAGAAAAAAATCTCTTCTGATGATGATTAATGCGGTCTAAAAATGTTAATCCTTCTGCGGGCCGCAGATTGATGGCTCCTGGGCCACATGTGGCCCCCGGGCCGCAGGTTGTGCACCTCTAATATAAACCAACATTTCCATTCCCCCCCCCCCAAACAACAACAACAACAACAACAAAAAGTTTTTATAAATGCCAGTTTTGCAAATGCAACAAATAAAATACTTTTTCCTTCTTCATCTCCTGCTGATGATTAATGCAAGCTAAAATGCCTGTCCTTCAGTGGGCCGCAAATTGATAACTAGTGGGCCGCAGGTTGTGCACCTCTATTTTAACAGAATAATTTTATGCACTGAATATGTACATTTCAGTGGATTTTATTTTGTCCAGTTTCGTGTGGTTTTTTGCAGTTTTGTCCAGGTTTTTTCCACTTTTGTCCAGCGTCCCGTACTTTTGACAAAAAAGTGGACGAAATAACAATACTGAAGAGAAAGTAAAAAAGATAAAAAAAAATATTTTAAAACCATATCTAGTCAAAATCGACTCAATGGGTTAGCAACAGGGTTTAACCTGGCAAAAAAATTACTTTAGCATTTTAGCGAAAATAGGCAAGCACTATTTTAGCTTTTTCAAAAGTTAATTCTTTGGATACCATTGATTTCTTTTACTTAGCTTTGTTATCCTCAGTTTTATTTTCTATTCTTTTGTTCATGGATGATTTTAACCGAGCATCCCTATTTGTGACTTTAAAAATATGAATCAGGGAAACTATGTTTTGATTTTAACAATATAAAAAGAGGTACTCATATCATATGTGTAAAATGAAAAAAGCAATTGATAAATTAAGTAAAGTGTAGTGGTAGATAATCGTGAAATACTAGTGCTAAGAATGCTTCTATGAATCAAATTCTGAATTCTGACATACTTTTAAATATTTTTGCCTTTAAATTCAATCATTAAAAATTAAAAATAAATCCAAATTACTATATAAATAATCATTCCCAAAAATTTCAGTCCTTTCGTAGTTTTAGCCTGCAAATATTACCAAAAAAAAAAAAAAATCAGAGTTATTATATAGAGATATTTTATACAGTTATCCAGTTTTAGCTTTTTAGCGAAATTCTGGCCAACATGTTTTAGCAAAATATGATACCTTTCAGCAAAATGCTAAAAAAACTAATGGCAGTTTAAACCCTGGTTAGCAATGTTGGACATTGAATATGAATTGAGTAACAAATTAGGTAAGAAGTTATTCGAGATTTGCACAAAAAAGGTTTGAAAGAAATTATTTTATTTAGGTTCAAATTTTGTATACTGTACTAACATTCTTTATTCTTCGCTGTTTAGAAAATATCGTCTGTGACTTCCAAAGATTATTTTGTGTTTTTAACTAAAAAAAAAAAAAGAAATTGTAGTAGGGGAAGAGGGGGGACATTGGGACACTTTTTATAAAAGCATGTTTTTTTCCAATTTATAAAAGTTTTAATGCTTTTGTGCATTTTTATTTAAATATTTGTGTTATTGGTCACCTTTTAAATGTGTAATGAGCATTGTTTAATGTGTTTTACAAACAGAAATAATTAAAACATAACTTATGCAAAAGTGTCCCAATGTTCCCCGTGCAGGGGCAGATTGGGACAACACTGATTTAATGATGGGGCACACTGGGATAACCATCTTTTTATTTATCTAATTACAATATTGCAAAATATTTTGCTAAAGTAAATGAAAGGCTTTCAAAACAATGAATTTGATACAATAACAAATAATAATAAAGTAGGTAAATATGAAATTGTTATGAAGCATTACTGCATATTCATATCTTAACGCACATCAAAACCCTGCAAGTCTACACAAAACTTTAATGTTGTGTAGGATCGTGTTGATGGCATAGTTAAGTTGAGAACATGATATTAAATTATCTTTCAACAAGAGTTCTTGTTCAGCTGTGAATATTTGTTGAGATGTATATTTGGATTGAAACTTATAATTTATATTTGTAGTACACACTCAATCTTATTTTCTCTCATTTTTTTCAATCTATTAAATAATGTAGATTTTGGTATGTAATATTTAATTGCAACTTCCCTCACAGAAAGTTTATCTTTGATTATTTCATTTATTGCCTTTTCTATATTTCTTCTGAAATTTTAGTTCTTTCAGTTTTTGGCTTATAATTTCTAATCAGTTTCTATTTATTTAAAGAATACCTAGAAAAAAAATGAATACAATTAGCTTATATGTGGAAAAAATAAGTAAATAAATGAAAGTATACTGGTGTTAGAAATGAATGGGCCATTGGAGCAGTCCCAATGTGCCCCATGCATTGGTGTCCCAATGTACCCCATCAGGTCATTTTCAAAACAAATGTTTAGACCTAATTCTCTAGAGCACATGGGCTAATGATCTATGGTGGAAATGAAAGCTTAATGTTTATAAAAACACATAGTACTTTTAAAAATTAAAATATTTATTTCCTTTTACCTAAAAAGTCAACATTAATTTACTTGAAAAAAATTACTTTTCATATGATAAAATAAAGTGACCTTGTTCACAGACAGCAGACTTGAATGAATGAGTTGAAATCACAAATATGAAGATGTACTACTAAGTGCCATCTAGTGTGATTTTTTACAAATTTTATTTTGCAATTATAAAGGGATAAAAGCCTTTGTCCCAATGTACCCCCTTCTCCCCTAAATATTATATGAGTATTATTTACTTAGCTCAATTCTATAAGACCATTTATGTGATTTTTTTTTTTTTGAAAGTTTTTAAAGCTTAGGGGAAGGGGGGGGGCACTTTTGAGGTTTGCCTACGGTGGCAAAAACGTTAGAGCTGGCCCTGCATTATTTCATGGGCTAAGTCCAGTGGCGGCTGGTGAATGATGTATTGGGTGGGCTGCAAGCTACTGACTAAAAACACTTTATTAGTATGGAAAGCTTTTTCTTCTGATTGGCTATTGAAGTGTCGATGTATTACGTTGATTCTCAAAATAAAAGAGTCAGCCAATAAGACGAATAAAGATTCCATTCCATGTACTTTTTCTAGACGCTTCGATGCAGCACCCCCAAAACGTCATTCACGAGCCGCCACTGGCTAAGTCTCCCTTATGAAGGAGCCTTTCTTGGCCCACTTAATAAATTTAAAGAAGAAAAAATGCATTATTTATATTACCACAATTATATATTTGTCGCTAATAAAATTTCCTTTAAAGTATGTACTACCCTAATGAGTGTTAAAATAAAATTTATAAAAATGTTTTTCTGAAAACATGGCCGAGGCTCCACAGTTTCTCCAATTACATTATCAGTAAATTTTGTATGTGTATGTATATTCACAAATATTTGACAAAATTGATTTATTATTATTACTTCTCTAGGATAAATAACCTTTCTACTGTGGTTGAATTTGGAATGGACGCTGAAGAATGTGATAGGAGTATGAAGAGCTTAATTTTTAACGAATCATTTCTGGGTGATCTTGAATGTCGAATCTGCATTAAGAAGCTTGATGGTAGTAGCAAAATGTTCCCCTGTCAACACACATTTCATGAAACGTGTGTACGTGTAATTTTTAACATAAACAAGAATTTAAGGTGTCCTCTATGCATGGCATCGGTTGATGCAAAAATTGAAGAACTTCCATGCAACATCTTATTAGTTCGTCTCTTGGAGGCTTCAAAGCTTGCAGTAATTTGGATATTCAGGTCAGTTAGATCATGTTGTACTTTTGAAAATAGTTTGTTTTATTATTGACATTTTAGAAGCTTCATTGTGTTTTCACTTTTGCTTTTAAAACAGTTATTTTGAGTTATTTATTAGCCTTTTATGGAGAAGTCAATTTAAGATGCCTATGTAAGTAATTAATGACCCCACACTAAAGGAAAAGAAAAGAAAGGTGTACAGTAGGGTCTCTCTAATCCGCGACGCTATTATTCGCTATCCCCTATTATCCGTTCTCGCGGTAAAATCAGTTTTGGTTTCAATAATAATTTTGTAAACAGTGAAACTTGCGGTTATCAATTAAATTTTGCAAAAGAAATCTCATGTATACAAAAAATGTAACGCAATTTAATGTTTTTGATCTATTTTTTACACTTAGAAAACAGTTTAAAGCTATTTATTTGGTAAATCCTCTGATTGCATTACGCTGCATGAACATAGAGTCCGTTCAAGGCACTAAACAAACTGCCGATTTGCGATGATTCAATTCGTTGCAAGTGGATTCGATAGCGTGCGATTGCATCGTATCCCGCAGTAAAGAAGAGAAACTGTATACATAACTGCATAATTAACTATAACCGATTTACGACTTTCTCATTTGTTATTTGTTTATGTTTGATTTCTCTTGCCTCGTGCTTGATAATCTTGATCAAAGCTAAATAATTTTATTCTGATCTTACACTATTTTTAGTTGTATTTTCTTTACGTCATGTCTGGAATTAAGCGTAACAATGATGGTTCGTTCAAACGAAAGCATGTTTCGCTTACAATTCTACAGAAAGTAGAAATTATTCGGAAATTGGATGCGGGAACAACAGTGCGGTTGATTGCTACGGAGTTTGGAATTAGTCAGAGAACGGTGTATGACATTCGAAAAAATAAAGATAAAATTTTGGAGTATTATGCATCGACTGATACAAATGCTGGCCTCTCTGATCGTAAAAGTATTTGTACGGTGAAATCTGCCAATCTAGATGCAGTGTTGTATGAATGGTTTCGCCAAAGGCGAAGCGAAGGGTTTCCGATAACGGGTCCATTGTTACGAGAAAGCCCAGGAACTTCACGTTCAATTAGGAATAACTGAACAGTGTCATTATTCCAAAAGATGGCTCTCTCGTTTTAAACAACGGCACGGAATTCGCTATCTCAAAGCGTGTGGTGAAAAATTATCGGGGGATGCCGACGCTGCCGAAATTTTTGTTGATACGTTTTCGGAAAACATTGAAGAACAGGGTTTAAGTCCGGAACAGATATACAACGCCGACGAAACTCGGCTTTTCAGGCGCTGTTTGCCCAGAGAAACACTTGTATATGCTGGGGAAAAAAATCCATCAGGGTTTAAGGAGTCAAGGGAGAGGGTGACTGTGTTAGTATGTAGTAATGCTGCAGGCACACATAAATGCAAACTCTTGCTTATTTCAAAAGCTTCCAAACCAAGAGCACTGAAAGGTACAAAAAAATTGCCTTTGATTTACAAAGGCAATAAAAAGGCCCGGATAACACGGGATTTGATGGTAGACTGGTTTGAAAATCACTTTGTTAAGGTAGCCAGGGAACACACCAATAAAGTGGGATTGCCAAATGATTGCAAAATATTGCTTTTACTAGACAATTGCCCAGCACATCCACAGCATTTGGAGAAAGATAATGTTTCAGTAATGTTCTTGCCCCCAAACACCACTTCATTTATCCAACCTATGGACCAAGGCATTATTCGTAGCCTTAAATCTAAATATAGGATGGAATTTATGCATAGATTATTAGCCTTGAATCCTACTACTGATACTTTAAATGATTATAAAAATTCTTTCAACATCAAAGACTGTATTTTTTTTTTTTTTTTTTTTTTTTTTTGGCTGAGGCATGGAACACACTACCACAAGATACACTTATTAATGCCTGGCACAATCTCTGGCCAGCATCATTATTTATTGAAAGTGAAAACAGCCAAAATGATGAGTTTGATGGCTTTCACATTAACCCCACAAAAGAAAATGCTGCTAAGTTATTTAATTATGCCAAGTCCACAATGAGTAATGTACCCCTATGTTTGGAAGAGGAAGCTGTATCAGAGTGGTTGGAATGTGAAGATGAGGCTCCCACTATTGAAACAATCACTGATGCTGAAATAATTTGAAGTGTTCTAGACACAAATGATTCTGATTCAGAAGACAGTGAATCTGATACTGATGAAAATAGAATTAACTATCAGCAGGGTTTAGAATTAGGATATAAATACCTAACTTTTCTTCAGCAGCAAAGCTATATAACTGAGCAAGAAATAATGAAAATAAACAAAATACAGAAAAAAATAATTGATAACAAACCAAAACTCAAATAAGCAACAATTACATCCATGTTCAAAAATTAGTTTACTTCTAAATTGCATTTATGTGTGACTTTTGAAGTATTCCTATTTCTATTTTTTTATTATAGTATTGTAGTTTTACTAAAATTATAATTCTTTTACTAATTAGTGTTAATTTATAGTCTGTTTGAAAGTGAAAAAATGTTCGAATAGCCAATAAATACCCTTTTCCTTGCTTTACTTTTTTTTTCAGTTTCTTTAAAAGTCACAAATAAATTCCTGTCATGACAAAAAGGATTCGTAGCCGCGGAATCAAAAATAAAAGTTTTCTTATCACTGGAAATTTTGTTAGAAATCTGCATATTCCATGAACTAGTAAAATTAGACTTCTTGGGTTTTCCCTCTTCCGCAGAACTGATATCCTGGTCCACAATTACCTGTAAATTTATTTCGGTTTCGATTTGAAAGTGGACAAAAATGCTGAACGTGGCCGGCTTGACCACACGAAAAACAATGAATAATTTTTGAAGAATTGGCATTTTGAGCGTGATTTGCACTTACTATACTTTTTGAAAAATTAACACAAGTATCAGAAGAAAAAGCACCAGAGACACTTTCGTTTACACGATCAGTGTTTTGAAGTCCACCATCTTCAGCTAATAAAGCCTGGCTTATGCGTTCTGTAGTAAATTCCTCGTCTTTCAGTTGATATAATTGCTGCACAATTAAGTTATACTTTTCCGGTAGATCTGAAATCATTTTATAGGCTAAATGTTTATCATCCACTTCACATTTGATTTCACATTATTCAGTTGCTGCACGGGATCTTGAAGTCGCTAGATAAATCGCAATCGATTCTTCTCAGTTTCATTTTCGCCAAGAAAAAATCCGGGAAAAGTCTTCCAATCAAGGCTTTAGATAAGGTTCAAAATTTTCTTGTAATATTTTCCATGCTTTATCAGGCTCTTTTTCGTTCGTGATCAGCCGCTTAATTGATGATTCAAGAGCTCTATAAATAGTAAAAATGGCTCGATCTTTTCTTCGATTAAAATCATTAATTTCTTTTGTTTTTGCTTCTGCATCGGGTTCGACCAACGAGATATATAAAGTAGAGTGATAAATGGTAACCCTTGAGAAGGTCCAAGATGAGTCATGTGACATGCTCTCCTTGCACCTGCGTATTCGATGGTTCCCTTGGTAACAGCTTATTTTCAGTAAATTTCTATGGCAACAGTTTGGAGATTGTTCTTCGCATAAGTTATAAACGCCAATGTTTTTGTTTACTTACGTAGTTTAATATTCTTTTGTTCTAAATCATTTTGATTTTGATTTTACTTCTCTTTTATTTCGTGTAGTTGAACTTCAACAAACAAAATGCTTAAAAATAGTTGAAAAATTTGTATTTGTTGTTAAATTTAGCTCTTTAAAAGTTTAAGTTTTCTTTTATAAACACTTTTAAACTTTGTTGGGAAACGATGAAAAAAAAGGTATTTTATTGTTTATTAAAATGTGAAATATGTGTAAAATTATTTTAAAAACAATTTATTTCGGTCATAGGACTGTCATGTTACCTAATAATAATGATAATTTGTCGAACTGATATTTTAAATGCCAAAATAGCGATAAATGGCCTAACACAGCAACCTATTCGAGCATGTCACGTGATTCATCTTGAACCATGGAATGTTAATCCTTCATCCATTGAATCAGCACTCTAATTTATATATCTCGTTGGGTTCGACCTCCGTTCCCGATACGAAACCATGTAAGCCGCAGTCTCTAAGAAGCATTCCCACATCTAGTTTCCATTCATTGAAATTCTGCGATCCAGATAGTTTCGGAAAGTCCAAAACTGTAGACAATTCATCCATTATAAAAATAAAAAGTTAATTAAACCAATGAAAATAAATTGAAGCTTAAAATGTCACATATTTAAAAATAATGTTCGACAAAACAGATAAAGTGTATACATAAAAACCACAATAACAGTGTTACCATAAACCACACTTGACTATCAAATCCATGCCACATTTGGCGATCTATCGCCGATTTGGTGATGTTTGCGAATATTCTTCACACAACTATATCATTCAAAAGGACATCTAATAGAATGTTTATATAGCAAATTTGAAGAAAATCATTAGAGCCGATTTTGAGATTCGGGCTTACGGTCCAACTTCCGGTTTTTCAATTTTCACTAAAATTTAGAAAATTCTTCTGTACACTAAACCTGTTTCCATTCTGAAGTTTTGTAGTTCTATCTTTATTAGTTTTGGATATACGATAGCCAGAAGATTCCACATATACACACACACACACACACTGACCCATTGCCAAAAACCACATTTTTGGATTCAGGGGACTTTAAAACGTGTAATTCAGATGAAATCTTGATATTGAATTTTTGGACCAAATACCATTACCTACGATAAGTAGGGTAGTGGAAGTAAAAGTAAGGAGATTAAAAAGTATTGCTGCATCCAGAAACGATATTCAAGCGACGTCATGATGAGTACGTTTTCAAAAAGAGGCGTTTTTCTAATTAAGGTTACCATAACTAAACGTCCATTTGGCAAAAATTTGGCCAAATTATGCAGTAACAGATTTGGTACTATTTGCTTTTCTTGGCGATAAAAAGTCGATTGTACTCTGTTTTTCCGTCACCCCAAATTGTCAGTTTAATTGTGATTTTTCCCAGTTCATACCATTAAGGCGACATTATCACCTGAAAACGAAACTATTCGTCCCCATGTTAATCTATAGGGAATAAATTTCACCTTCTAGCAAGTACAATTATTTATATTTTGGCTTCGTTTTTTTTTTTTTTTTACATTGTATGGATAAACTCAAGGCTCAGATGTTTCGCTTATTAAAATTTTTATATAGTTAATTGTAATATTTTAATTATTAATCAATGGTCGAAAAAAGCCTATCTAATAACATATGCCATTTTAATCGTATAGTAAATATTGTTTAAATTATCATAGAGAAATTTTTAGAACATGGACCTTTTCTCTAATGTATGTAGTTTTGATTAAAATAAACAGTAATTTTTTTTTAATGGAAATTAAATTGATTATCGGTACAAATTAAAATTGTATCAAAACTGGCAAAGAAATATTCACAGTAAAACGAAACTCCTAATTTGATAGTTTGACAAATCACTTCACACTGGTGGGACTATGGTCAAATTACTAATTTGAAAACATACAGATGTTACAGAGAAAAAAAGCAATATTATTTGTGCTCAAATGAATATTTTTGAAAATAAATCTCTGAAGGTATTGTAGTAAAACACATGTTTGTGTATAGATCTGTTTTAATATATTTGATTTGCTTTAAATTTAAACTAATTAAATATTAAAAATTTATTTTTATTTTTATTTTACATAAATATTTTATATTTTACACCAGAGGAACATATTTTATAATAACATATTTATAACTGTATAATTTTGCAATAAATAAATACTTTTTTTTTTTTTTTGGAAAAATTTTTGATGCACTCTAAGTGTTTGAGGATGTCAATAAAAAAAATAGCCACAATTTCTTTCCATCACGTACTTTTTTTTTTTTTTTTTTTTTTTTTTCCGACATAAATAAATAAATCTATCTTTTAATAAAATAAGACTTATATCTGTAAATTTCTCAAAATCAAACAATTTTCAGATATTAACAGAAGACTTGGCGTTGGAATATTAAAACCCGAATAAATTACTACGTCAGAAACGCCAAAGAAAAATATTGTAAATGCATACAGCTGTTTCGGTAGCCTAAAGCGTACCGTCATCAGTGCAAAAAAGATTCTGAATCAGGAGAAGTGCTCGTATGTATAGGAGAGAGGCCGGATTTAGTTCAACCAATAGGATTACGGGAAAGGTGGGGAGAGTGGCCAATAGGAATTTAGGAAGCTTTTCATATTTATAAAAATTTTAAAAACCTTGTAAATTGCGATTTCGCTATTCCCTATTTGTCTGACTGTTGGAACTGTCTGACTGAATTTTATATTCAGTCCACATTTTCTTAATATTTCTACTGTTTACACAGCTAACTTTCCTAAATTCCTATTGGCCACTCTCCCCATCTTTCCCGTAATCCTATTGGTTGAACTAAATCCGGCCTCTCTCCTATATATACGAGCACTTCTCCTGATTCAGAATCCTTTTTGCACTGATGACGGTACGCTTTAGGCTACCGAAAAAGCTGTATGCATTTCCAATATTTTTCTTTGGCGTTTCTGACGTAGTAGTTTATTCGGGTTTTAATTTTCAGATATCTTCATGTTTTACACATCATGAAATCAGAAAATTTTCTGCGCGTGTGTAGGTCGTTGTGTCTGTATGTCTATAACGTTATTTTTGTCCAAGCATCACGTAGAACGGTTGCACGAATTCAATGACCCTTGACAGATATAGGCAAAAAAAAGGTTCTGTAATCAATTTAAAATTACATCTATAGGTATTTAGATTCGTTAAAATGACTATATTTGACAAAAAACTCGACTTTGTATTTGTTGTTGATTTGTTTTTCGATGAGAACTGAGCGTTCTCTTACTTACGATAACTTTCCTTATTTTGAACATTCTTTTCAAAATTTATATTTTCCTATAAAAGTTAGATTGTTTTGTACACAAAACATGTTTTATCCCAAGCAATATTGATTAGATATTCTGTAAAAATCCATAAAGAAAAAAAAAAAAAAAAAGGTATGTAAAAGGAGAATCTATTACATTTTACACGTAAGATTTCTACTTTTTTAACGCACATTTGTAAAGAAAGTATTGTAATCATGATAAAAATTCGATTTTGAGATTTTCGTGTTTCTATACGTTTTGAGGTTGCCTGAGTCAATTTTTAGCATTTTTACGGGGATGTATGTATATAATTTTGTGTGTGTATGTATGCATTTGAGTAGTAACTATATGTTGTGCCCACCACAACACTTTCTTTTATATTTCTTTACAAATTCACTAAGTGCAAATAACACTGCTCTGCAAAAAAAAAAAAAAAAAAAAAAAAAAAAAAGATTTGATACCATTCTTGTTGATTGATTCGTATGTAAAGTGACCTCCTGAATGCGAATATGACTCCCATTTTGCCCAGGCACCCACCGTTTTCTAGATACACCACCCCTCAACTTTATGACCATGAATTTAATTCGAAGAGTGAAAAATATTTAATTTAACACCTAAAAACAAAAAATATATAAAGTTTAATAAATAATATTAATAGCAGATTTAAAAAAGTATAAGATATGTAATGCATAATTTCAGTGGCAATTCCCACCAAAATTTTTCCCATGTTTTAGAATTTTCCAACTCTGTAGCCGCTCAGAAGATATTTAACTTTTAAAATAACCCTCTCCCCTTCTAAAAATCAAATTTATAGTCATGAAATCACCGAAAAATGGTAAAAATAGTGGCCATTCTAAAAAACGGTGGGTTGTAGGGAAAAATGGGCGTCATATTCGGATTTAGGAGGACATTTTACATAAGACTATTCTGAAATGTTGTCAGAGGAAAATTTCATGCCGAGCAGTGTAAATAACTAAAAATATAATTTATTAAAATTATCCACCATGATGAATACAGGCGATTTTTATCTTAGAGAAAACTAACATTAAATACACAAAAAAAGACAGTTTTATTCTCTATAAATAGCATCTTAAAAAATGCATTTTTATAATGGTTACCTCATACATCAAGTTTCGTATAATTATATGTCATAAAAGTTAAGATATAGACTTTCCGTTCTCCGATAAAACTGTAGTATAGCAGCGCCACCTACTGCCCCAAATGAATGAAATTGAATCATGAATCCTTTTCACATATCAAGTTTTATTTGATTATACACTACAGAATCTGAGATATAGTCTTCCTTTAAATTGCAGAAATTGCTGTATATAAGCCTCTCCTGTTGAGATACTCACACTAAAAGTTGATAGGCACTAATTTATATCAAAGTGCATCTACATATAAATTTATATACAATTCGGTGCATTACATCTTGAGGTACAGTCGTCACAAATTTTTTTAACTCACCGATATAAACAGACATTTTCAAAAAATGTTCAAATCGTGTTCTGGATCTCTCTGAACATGTAAATCCATCAAAACTAGAAGTCGAAAATTTTTACGAATGCAATAATTTCTTCTGTGGAATATAAAAAAATAAAAAAAAAAAAAAAAAAAAAAAAAAAAAGGTGGGGGAAGGGGACGTAGATGCAATGCAATTTTTTTTTTTTTTTCTGTTGTAGGGGAGAGTCGGGAGGGATGGGACATTGGGAAAGATGGGACAACTAAAATTAATCTTAAAATAAATACAATTTTTAATTTCTGACACTTCCACCAGTTGAAGTAACTACAGCCCCATATTTGTTGCTATGTATCATTTTAGTTGGAGAATTCTGTAAGTTTATGTAACGAAAAAACTATTTTATAGAACCTAAAGTAGATAATTGTTTAATTTTCAAGGCAAGTTTTCAACGTCATTCACTGATGTTAGCATAATTACTTTTCCTATTTTATATACCAAGTATAAAACTTTTATAAATTAATAGCTAAATTAAATCTAAAAGTAGCTTGTGCCTAATATATATATATTTTTTAATAATGAAAAGGGGGGGGGGGTGAAACAGAGCAGTTCAGGGAGGGATGGGACACGTAAGAAAAGGAAAAAGAATGAAGATTCTGATAATCCATACAGAGAATATCAAGAGGCACATGATTGAATAACAGAAAGAGAAAATGCACGAAACAAATTCAAAATCATGAAAAATAATTGGTGTCGCACTCACACGAGTTTTGTTTACCCTTTTATATTTTAAAAATACTTTATTTACCATATAGTATCTATGAGAATTAATTTTCGTTCCTGGGCAGTTTTCCTGGACATGGTAAAATATACAAAAGAAATTACATTCACCAATTACAGTTAGAATTTCTTGGTGATATTTGTTTTTGATGAATATTTGAACTAAAAAACAATACTTTCTCTGCTAGAAGTAAAAAAAAAAAAAAAAAAAAAAAGATGAACTAATCGAGCATTTGAAAATTTTTATTTACGTGGTACATTATACTCTAATGGTGGATAAAATAGATGTTACTAGTAATTAATTAACCTTACATATATAGTGATCCACTGTTTTCCTCATGTTTTATAGTATGTCTGTATATTATGTACTTATTTTAACTTTATAAACATGCCCCATCCGTCCCTCATATAAGGGAGGGGCGGGACATTTTTATGACTATGTTAATTGGCTTATAAAATTAATATTTTAATATTTACTATCAAATTAATATTTTTAAAAGGTGTTAAAATGTTTCAATTTGTTTCTCTGAAACTTACAGTGTTGTACCAGTAAAAGTAAATTTGTAAAAAATATTTTTGTTAAAACTGTCCCATCCCTCCTTACTCTCCCCTGCTGGTTTTAGTGGGTAAAAATCTACAAAAAAAAAAAAAAAAAAAATCCTTAACACTTTTTTCAAAAAATTGTTAAGGATTTTTATTTATTTATTTATTTTTATTATTATGAGAAATACATTTCTCATTATATCTTTGAACGTCAAACAAATTATTTATTACACGCTATGTTTTCAAATTGAAGTATAATTTTAGATGGACCTGATTAATTTAACCATATTAATAAAACCGCAATAGTAATAATAATAATAATACATAAATAAATGAATTTTTAAAAGTCAGGAGAAGAACTTTAAAAAGTGAAATCAATTAAAAGTGAATCAATCTCTTTTCTCTTTTTATTGTTATTTTATAATTAACTTTGGAAGCGATATTTCCCAAAAGTATTCGTGTTTAAACTATGTGTTTATTAAATGTAGGAAATTGTGTATTTTGCCCGTCCTTAAACTGAACTCACAGACTTTCGTGAATACGTTTTCACCAGATTTACACGTTTTGAGGTGTCCTGAATCAAATTTCTTTTATGGCGCTGTAATATTTTCAAATTTCAATATTTCAATTTCTAATTATGATTAAATTATTTTTAATACATCATTCGAAAGATATTTTAAAGTTCTTTTATATCATTCAAAGATTTCAACAGATTTACACGTTTTGAGGTGTCCTGAATTCGTTTTCTTTTGTATCTCAGCTACTAATTAAAATAATTTCATAAGTAATACATCATTGGAAAGCTTTATTGAATTGGAATTGAACAGTGGAATACAGAAAGTTGTACCGCCAGATGGCGCTGTAATATTTTCAAATTTCAATATTTCAATTTCTAATCATGATTAAATTATTTTTAATACATCATTCGAAAGATATTTTAAAGTTCTTTTAAATTATCGAAAATTTTCACCAGATTTATACGTTTTGAGGTGACCTGAATCAATTTTCATTTATGGCGCTGTAATATTTTCAAATTTCAATATTTCAATTTCTAATTATGATTAAATTATTTTTAATACATCATTCGAAAGATATTTTAAAGTTTTTTTAAATTATCGAAAGTTTTCACCAGATTTACACGTTCTGAGTTGTCCTGATTACGTTTTCTTTGGCATCTCAGCCAAAGGAGTTAGATCGTTCAAAATAAGTATACGTAGGTTAATTAAGAGGGCGTGAAAGGGTGGAGAAGAAATAGGCGTGCACCGCGCGCTTATCCCTTAACTTGTGCGCGCGCAGAGCGCACGGGACTGCACTGCCGAAGGCAGTGGGGACCCGGTGCGAGTTTTTACCCGATCAGAAATGATTTTTTTTTAGGGGGCACGAAGGGTTAGGGAAGGAATACGCGCGCGCAGCGCGTGTATCCCTGAAGTTGTGCGCGCACAGCGCGCACGGGACTACGCTGCCGAAGGCAGTGGGGACCCGGTGCGAGTTTTTACCCGATTAGAAATGATTTTTTTTAGGGACACGAAGGGTCAAGGAAGGAATACGCGCGCGCAGCGCGTGTATCTCTTAAGTTGTGCGCTTTTTTTCTTTATAGGGGGCTCAAATTGTCAGGGAAGGAATACGCGCGCGCAGCGCGTGTATCTCTTAGGTTGTGCACGCGCAGTGCGCACGGGACTGCGCTGCCGAAGGCAGTGGAGACCCGGGCCGACTTTTTACCCAAGCACAAATGATTTTTGTTTTAATTTCTTTTCTTAACACTAAAAATTACTGTTAGTGTTTCATTAATTATAGTGATTCATTTGAAAATACTGACCCGCTAGCGGGCGAAGCCCGCAAGTTGTGCATTATTAAAATTATACATGGGCTAAGTCTCCCTTATGAAGGAGCCTTTCTTGGCCCACTTAATAAATGTAAAGAAGAAAAAATGCATTATTTATATTGCCACAATTATATATTTGTCGGTAATAAAATTTCCTTTAATATGTACTACCATAATTAGTGTTAAAGTAAAATTTATAAAAATGTTTTTTCTGAAAACATGACCGAGGCTCCACAGTTTCTGCAATTACATTATCATTAAATTTTGTATGTGTATGTACATTCACAAATATTTGACAAAATTGATTTATTATTATTACTTCTAGAATAAATAACCTTTCTACTGTGTTTGAATTTAGAATGGACACTGAAGAACGTGAAAGGAGTAGGAGTACGAAGAGATTAATTTTGAATGAAGCATTTCTGGATGATCGTCTTGAATGTCCAGTCTGCCTTGAGAAGCTTGATGGTAGTAGCAAAATGTTACCCTGTCAACACACATTTTGTAAAAGGTGTTTACATGAAATCCTTAACATAAACAAGAATTTAAGGTGTCCTCTATGCCGGGCATTGGTTGATGCAAAAATTGAAGAACTTCCATGCAACGTCTTATTAGTTCGTCTCTTGGAGGCTATAAAGAACAGTGTGCAGGCAGAAAAGGTAGGTGAAGAACAGAATCATACTCATTTATTTCAACAACCTACTTCTCCTCACCAGGGTTGTAATTTTGAACTGTCAAAACTGATTTTATCTGCATTGGTCAAAATTAGTTTTGCAAGAGATTGATCTATAATTTGACAAAAATCTATAATCTGCACAAGTTCTAGAACCAAGGTGTGCGGGTTAAAGATCTTCAACTGTAGCAATATTTTTCGGAATATAATGTTATATAAAATAAATATGAATAAAGAAACAAAATTTACAATAATAAATCATTATTAGTGTTACAAGTTTAACTATAGTGTTTATTACTTTGCCGTAACTCTATCTATAATTTTAAAACCAGTACCAAAATATTCACTACCATAGGCATATACTATAGGATTTGTGATAATTTAAAATAAAGTTATCAATTATTTAAATTTTTAATTAAAAAAAAAAAAAAAAAAAAAAACTCATTCTTCTGATATTAAAACAAAATTTACTTTTTTTTTTTCGACATCTAGTATATACTGTAAAAGCACTTATTTTCGCGACCCCATCGTAATCGTGAAAATTTAAGCCTTGTGAAGTAATAATAATGATAATAATAAAATAAATAATTTTTCTTTTGCCTCAAATAATAATAAAAAATCAGAAATTTTTCCCTTACCAAAATTTAATGATTTATTGCACAGTTACAAACTCTTTCTTGACAACTTTCTTTCTTACAACTATTTCTTGAATACTATACAACCATTCCTTGAATATAAAAAAATAATACAACTAATAGAATGCAGCTCTTTCACTTACTATATTTATACCAGCTTCTTTGAAGTTTCAAAAGGGGTTCCAGACATGCCAAATCTCCTGCTTTTGGCAGGAGTCTCCTGCTTTTTACTTGTTTTTCTATGCTCCTGATTTTCCACTCATTTCTTCTGCTTTCCTGATGTAATTTTTATCTATCCCTCTTAGCATAATTTATGCTGAAAATTCGTGGGATTGGGTAAAACAATTTGAAAGAAAATTGAAATTTATCAAGTTCAGTTTGAATGTGAATTACTATACGATGCTTTGAAACTAATTTTTGCTAAGAATAAATTTTTAACATTCATTTTTGCATAATGGAAAATGTCTTAATCAAAAGATTTTTTTTTTTTTTTTTTTTTTTTTAATACCATAACTATTGAAAACTTAAAGAATTCAAATTTCATTAGAATACAGCTGATATTTTCATTTCTTTATTACCTTTTCTTTTACAGAGATAATTAAGATTCTTATTGTTTTATATTACGAGCAGATTGATCAAATCTGTCTATTTTGACTTAAATTTTAAACAACTGTATGTCTGAGGGTTTTTTTTTTTTTTTTTTTTTTTGATAGTTTGTTTTACTGCAAAAAACATATATTATTCATTTAATTTTAATATTGATGCTTTGTAAATACCTCCTAAGCTTATAAAGTTTTACTTAAAATTGAATTTGCATTATTTTACTCATTTTTCTTACAAACTTTCTTGTTGAAAAAAGTCTCGTGATTTCTGTTAAAAAATCTCCTGCTTTTTGTCATTAGAAATTGCCATCTCTGGGGTTCTATATTTAGGTACTTTCAGGATTTTTCAACTTTCGGTTCTGTTCGTATAAAATTCACGAAATTTTCAGCTCGTGAAATCACTGATATCTTCATTTTCGCGAAAATTACGGCTCGCGAAAATAAGGGCTTTTACAGTACTTTTCTGAGATAAAAATTGTCTGTGTTCATCATGCAAAATAATTTTAATAAATAATGTGTACTGTGTGAATTTGTATTATAGAAGAAAGTCTTGTGGTGATCTCAACACTGTACTACTTATGATGTCCTTTGAATGCATGACTTATTACTACAAGAATTTTTTTGTTGTTGTTGTTGTTTTTAAAATTCACACTGCGTTCTCTTTTATGCCTTTACGACATATGTATTAGTTTGCTTTTATAGAAAAAATCTGGTGTGAAACAACCACACGACTTCCATTACCCGTATTATAGGTATTTTTGAGAGATAATGTGATCAGAAAACATAAAAGTGACTTAAAGAGAAAATCGTTAGAGCCGTTTTTGAGATACCAATTTTTACAAAAAATCAATTATTGACCAGAAAACAATAATTACATACAAAAGGATATTTAAAAGTGAGTTAATAGGGCGAGTTTAAAAAAAAATCCGTACAGCCGTTTTTAAAGGAACGCGCTTAGAAGACCTGAAATTGAACTACTTATACAGGAAGCCTATCAATTTTCTAGAACTAACCAACTATATCATTCGAAAGCACATCTAATAGAGTGTTTAAATAGCAAATTTGAAGAAAATCGTTTGAGCCGTTTTTGAGATACGGACTTACGGTCCCACTTCCGGTTAAACTCAATTATTGACAGGAAAACAATAATTACATACAAAAGCATATTTAAAAGTAAGTTAAAATGGCGAGTTTGAAAAAAATCCGTACAACCGTTTTTAAAGGAACGCCTTTGCGAGGCCTGAAATTGAGCTATTTATACAGGACGCCTATAAATTTTCCTGAACTAACCAACTATATCATTCGAAAGGACATCTAATAGAGTGTTTATATAGCAAGTTTGAAGAAAATCGTTAGAGCCGTTTTTGAGATACGGACTTACGGTCCCACTTCCGGTTTCCGATGTCCCACTTCCGGTTTTTCAATTTTCACCAAAATTTGGAAATTTCATCTGTACACCAGACGTATTTCAGTTCTAAAGTTTCGTAGCTCTATCTTTATTAGTTTCTGAGCTATAATAGCCAGAAGATTCTCCACATACATACACACACACACACACACACATACATACACACTGACCTATTGCCAAAAACAACTTTTTTGGACTCAGGGCACCTTAAAACATGTAAATCAGGTGAAAACCCGATATCGAATTTTCAGACCGAATACAATACTATAGTAAAAATAGTAAGTTGTCTGATCTGTTAGGTCAATTTTACGTATTTTGACTGCACTATCTCCCAAAAGTGTTCAATAATGTGAACAGTTATGAGTAATAGAAGTTATGTGGTTGTTACTCAGTAGATTTTTTTTTTTTTCTTTTCTTTCTTTTTCTCTTTCCTTTTTTTTTTTTTTTTTTTTTTTTTTTTAAAGCAGCGATTTAAATAAAACTGCTTCAATTGGATAACTGAAAATTTTGGATTTTTTAATGTTTCCTCAAACTCAATAATATTTATAATTTTGGCTTTAATAAAGGAGGGAATCAAATCCACTGTGAAATACTTAAGGATTATTTTTATACCTAAATATTTAATTTGGGATTAAAAATTCCGGCAAATATTTGATTATCAGCCTTCTTCTTCATGGACAAATTGCTGTTAAAAAGACCTAATTCTCCAAAGTTTAAATTAGAAAAAATTGATTTTTCTTAATTCACAAAAGAATCAAAAACAAATTTCTCATTTTTACTACCATTACCCTACTACCGTAGATAATGGAAGTATTGTATTCGGTCTGAAAATTCGATATCGGGTTTTCACCTGATTTACACGTTTTAAGGTCCCCTGAGTCCAAAAAAGTGGTTTTTGGCAATTGGTCAGTGTGTATGTATGTGTGTGTGTGTATGTATGTGGAGAATCTTCTGGCTACTATAGCTCAGAAACTAATAAAGATAGAGCTACGAAATTTTAGAATTGAAATACGTCTGGTGTACAGATGAAATTTCGAAATTTTCGTGAAAATTGAAAAACCGGAAGTGGGACATCGGAAACCGGAAGTGGGACCGTAAGTCCGTATCTCAAAAACGGCTCTAACGATTTTCTTCAAACTTGCTATATAAACACTCTGTTAGATGTCCTTTCGAATGATATAGTTGGTTAGTTCAGGAAAATTGATAGGCGTCCTGTATAAATAGCTCAATTTCAGGCCTCGCAAAGGCGTTCCTTTAAAAACGGTTCTACGGATTTTTTTCAAACTCGCCATTTTAACTCACTTTTAAATATGCTTTTTATGTAATTATTGTTTTCCTGTCAATAATTGAGTTTAACCGGAAGTGGGACATCGGAAACCGGCAGTGGGACCGTAAGTCCGTATCTCAAAAACGGCTCTACCGATTTTCTTCAAATTTGCTATATGAACACTCTATTAGATGTCCTTTCGAATGATATAGTTGTTAGTTCAGGAAAATTGATACGCGTCCTGTATAAATAGCTCAATTTCAGGTCTCCCAAGGGCGTTCCTTTAAAAACAGCTGTACGGATTTGTTTCAAACTCCCCATTTTAACTCACGTTTAAATATGCTTTTGTATGTAATTATTGTTTTCCTGTCAATAATTGATTTTTTGTAAATGTTGTAGCTCAAAAATGGCTCTAACGATTTTCTCTTTAGGTCACTTTTATATTTTCTGATCACATTATCTCTCAAAAAAAACATATAATACGTGTAATAGTGGGTAATGGAAGTCGTGTGGTTGTTTCACACCAGATTTTTTATAAGAAGGAATCACATTTGGATTCAAGAAAATTTTAGAATATTTTCTTCACTGTGAAATGTTACATATTTGTTCTGTAACTCAGTATTAAGTTAAGATATAAATTGGTAGGTTATTACTACAAGAACTGTAGAGATTTACATGAGTGTATGACATGAGTGAAGAAACACCATTGGCTACTAACGGATTATGCCAGAAATTCAGAAGTCACGCTGTGACTGGCGAAGAAATAGTGATATCATAATCACAGTTAATAGCGGTAATAAATCAATATTTTATATACTAACAGCGATATCAATAACGGTTTCTTTATTGTTGAACATGCATTATCCGGGAGATATTAAAAAACGCTTGGGGTAAAAGTATTTCAAAGAAATATTAATTTTAACATGTTGATTTAATTATCTAGTTACTTTAAAATTATTAACAGTTGCTTTGCTGTGTAAAGGATCTCATATACGATTCTGACCAACACGTTTTGGCATCGTGGCAACAATAAATTGAGATCACATACTTTATTCACAAGACAAGAACCCTCAAAATTTTGTCACTCAAACATGGTACATTAATTTTTTTATTTGCTTGATGTTGGGTTGCCAACTTCACATTTTTGATGCTACAAAACTTTTTTCTTATTTCTTTTTTCCTATTTGTGGTTCATACTCAAGTTTTCAGTGGTCAAAGAGTGCTTATTAAAACGGGTGATTCAAAATTGATGTTACAGCAATTATCTCTTTAACTAACAATAATAGAAACATACTACCAATAAAAAAATCGGTGCAAATTAAGAGTAGATTTCAAATATGGCATTTTTTGTACCAGGGGCTGTATAAATATTGAAATACAAAATTTAATTTCTATAGGGTCCCTCCTATCATATGACTTATATTTAGAAAAATATTCTGAGTTATTGCAATTTGAAAATGATGAGTTATACCACTTTACTTTCAATTTTGCCATCCATTTTTCGACGCCAAAGTGCTTACTTTAGGGGTTATCTGTAAAATGATCAGATTAAAAAAAAGACCCATTTGTTTTAAAATAGCTATTGAAACTATTCAAACACATGAAATCAACAGTTTTAAGAACTTAATGCAAATTCATGTTGTTCTCAGGGTTCATACTCCTCAGGGAAAACCTGGAAAACAGGGAATAATCAGGGAATTTGGAATTTGTTAAAAAAAGTCAGAGAAAACTCAGGGGAAATAAAAAATGTCGTCAAAACTCAGGGAAAATCAGTTATAAAACCTGGAAAAACAATTTTTTTTTCTCTCAAGTTATGTTTTTCTTGTTTAGCTTCATATCAAAATTTAAATGATTAAGTATTGTGAAAATATGCATGTAAATATAGATTTCTACCTGAATTTCTATCATGATCGGCACATGTCATCCAATCTCTGTTCGATTCAATGCCTAGGCAGATAAGTGCTGTTGTTGCTCACAGAGGTCGCTGCTTTATGTACTGTTTTCCCAATACATATTACTCCAAATTTCCTGAAATTTTAATCAATTGTTCTTCCTACTATAATATATGTGTCCAACAAATTTCATTCCGTTATTATCATTCCTTCTTGGTGTAGCAATTTTAATGGCCAGCAGTGTAGCTGTATTTTGTTCTGTCTAGAGGAGCGTTTCTTGTAATATGTCGCTAATATTTTCTTGAAAATTGTCTAGGAACTCAGGGAAAACTCAGGGAATTTTTTTCTCATATTTGAGTATGAACTCTGGTTCTGTATTGTTAAAAAATTTAAATTTTTTAGGGGGTTACCTGCTAATTAAAACATGTTAAGAGAGGAAGAATATTAAAAGATATATAAAAATGTAATTTAGCTCCTCGTTTTGGTGCATCACTTTTTGCTGATTAAGGCTTATTAGACTGAAATTTACAATTTAAAGTAGATTCTGAACCATTGTGATCATCTAGGTCTGACCGGAATTCATATCTGGCTTCTTAGAACTAAAGAATAGAGTGCAGATCATTCTGCCGCCAGATGAATACGATAAAGCAGTGCGAGCTATTATGCTGTGAAACTTATCTAAACTAAAACAATATATTCTCTCTCTCTCTGTCATTTCTTTTTTTTTTTTTTTTTTTTCCTTAGAAAAATTATTTTCTAATACTTAATATAGAAATTACAAAGTCTAGTTTAAATAATTTCCAACAAAATTGAAAGTATTTGTCTTCAATTTGTGTGTCCATCTACTTTTTTGCATTCTATAATTTCCATAAATTAACGCCTTGAAATTGATGCATGTTATTCAGTTTATTGAAACACGTTCGTGTTGAAAATTGTATAAAAAGCACTACTGGCTTATGTACTCACAAAAGATTCCTAATACAAAACAGTTCATCAGAGGGATACGGATAGTAAGTGTTAAAAAACAAAATAGATGTAATAAAGTTTTACCAGACGGAGATAGTAGATGAAAACTGTAAAATTCTTTATATGTCGTTATTTATTCAAAGTAAGTTTATAAAAAGAAAAAAACAATGAATTTCAAAATTTACCGTTAATGCATAAATTATTCATAAATTTTATGTTATGAAAGTCACACCAGATTATTATTTTCTTTTTTTAGGTCAGGGTACAAACCGATGGACAAAAAATAAAAGACGTAAACAGTACTTCTAACATGATGGAACCTCCAAGGAAGATTAGAAGATGAAAATAGACCTGAAATGAGAATGAAGTAAATTATTTGTCTGCTTCTATTTTTTTAATTTTAAGTACACTGAAACCTCTGCAGCAATGCCAACTACTATGGTTTGTCCATAGTTATTACGGGATTACGGCAGTAATTATGGCCTTACTGACAACATATAAAAATTACGGATTATACACTTTTTAAAAAGTCTTGGATATCATTTGTTTAAAAAAATTAATAACTACAGTAGAGCTGTACCGAGTACTCGTTATATACTCAGTACTCGGCCAAATATGGACTAAGTATTCGGCCAATACCGAGTAGTTGTAAGAATTTCATTATTTTTATGTATTATTGAAAGAAATGTATTCATAAAAGTTGTTTATTAATAACTAAACTAAAAAATTATGAAAATATAAACATAGTCATTAAACTTTTGCTGCAAACAGCTTTCTGCAGTTAAAACGAGCAAGCAGATTGCCACCAAACTCTGTATAGAGACGATTCATGATATGAGCTTATCCATTTTAGTTACAAGAAATTGAGTATAACCAACTTGTATGCGTGTAATATACAATTTTTTTTATAAAAACTTATTGTATCTATAAAACAGATAAAAATAAAATATTTTAGAAAAAAGAACCCTTATATAATACTAATATAGTAAATAAAACTTCAGTTACATATTTGTTCAAATAAAAGTAAGACACTTTTAAAACTGTAAGAAAAGATTGGTTTTTAATTTTAAAAATAATAATTATGAAAAAAATAAATACACTAAAATGTTATTAAAAATATATTTTAATAATCAAAAATGTTGTTTTTCAAATTATGGCCCAAAACCACCTATCTTTTTTACTCTTCTAGAATTTGAAGATTAATGAAGTCTATCATGTTTGAAATGATAAAATATTTATTTTAATGTTCTCATTTCATATGTAAATTTTCATGCATCTTAAATTAAGCCTGAGTGTGTATAGGAACTTCTATATTCTCTAAGAATTATCTAAGAATGGTTCGCATCTGAGAAAGACTATATAATAAAGAATGAAATTATCAATTATTATGGTTTTAATAATCCACTAAGCTGGACATATCAAATATAACAATGAATCTAATTGTGTATATACACTACAAAAATTCTGAAACGTTTCATGAAAACATGCTGTTTGCCATTTAACTTGATTTTGTGTTCAAAAAGCCTTTTTTAAATTTCAAGATGTGCGAAATTCTTCCTGTCAATTATTCTTTCTTACAACTACTCGGTACTCGGCCGAGTAGTAAAAGGCCGAGTACTCGGTACTCGGCCAAAGTGCTACTCGGTGCAGCCCTAAACTACAGTACAAGATCTTTTAACGCAAACCTAAAAACACAAGGTTGTGCTTTATATAGAATTTTGCATTATATAAATAGATCGTGTTATAAACATATAATTAAATTTACCTTTTATATATGACCAAAATGTCTGAAACTTATCAAAGAGTAGGATAGTTTTAAGTTACATTTCTTGAAACAGAATTTAGATGAATCATACTTTTCATTGTTAAATTTAACTTATAAACATGGTCCACATATGCCAGTACCAAACCATTCCTTATTTTATTCATTAAGAAAAAAGGTGTAATTATAGCAATTTTTTTTCATTAAAAAGCACCAAATTAAGGAGATAAAGAAAAACAAATGTAACACACTTAGTTCTGTAAGAGTAACAGTTTTTATAAAATGTTTCTTAATTGCAAAATTCATTGCTTATGTCTGAGAAGTTGAGCATTATATAGAGAATTGCATTATATAGAATTGCGTTATAAAGATCTTCTGTATTAACAATTGTCGATCAAATGCATGATGGAAACCTTCTGAATCCCAATCTTTCTCCATCCACAACATAAAAATGTCAATATTCATTTTGAACTTGCTTTATAAGATTCTAAAGAACTGTAAAGAAATAGAATTGTTCAATATTTCTTACTCATGTAATTATATTTTTATCTCTCTCTCCTCTTTTCTTATCTCTAACTACTAGCAATCATAGATTAAAAGCTCTGCAGAAGCCTCTTGTTTCCCAGACTTTCCCCATCAGCAATGTGAATGTCAGCATTCATTTTTAACTTGTTTTATTAGGTTTTAGAACCTATAAAGAAGTAGAACTATTTCATTTTTCGTGTCCCCCCTTCTTCCCAACTGCAGATCAGGGAATATCTATTTACAGTAAATAGATATTATATGTATAAGATAACCAAATTTGTATATGAAGTATATAAATAAATAATTTTGAGTGATTCTAGTAATTCTACAATTCGGATACTTTATGCAGATATTAATATATATATATATATATATACCAAATTTAACGACAATATACTTGCCTATTTCAACCATAGAAAGCTGTTTATAGCATAATATATTAATGACTATATTTTCATAATTTTTTAGTTTAGTTGTTAATAAACATCTGTCATTAATAGAAACTCCTCAGTACTGGCCAAGTAACGAGTAAATACCGAGCACTCGGTTCAGCTCTAATAATTATGTCAAGTAAAAAATAACAAATGGTTTTAAAAATTATGAAAACTTTTATTAGGTTAAAAAAAAAAGTAAACCTATTTAATACTGGGTTTTTAAATCCCCCTCCCCCCTAAAAAAATAAAATAAATAAATAAAATTTTTGGGGTTTTACGGGTGGGTTTAAAATCCTGGTTCAAAGTGCTTGAAAAGTCCTCGACTTTTTTTCACTGCTAAGTGTATTCATACAATATATTTTTCAGAAACTTAAAAAAATGTAATTATGCTATATTTAAAGATTTTTTAGATAATGACTGAAAAACTAATATTTTATACAAATTATATAGACTATAGATAATTATAATTTAGAAAGTAATTATAAATGTGGAATCCTGTAAGTATACCTTTAATTATATTTCATATGTTGCATTATAGCATTAAAATTCTAGTTCAGAAATAGAAATACAAAAAAATATACCTAAAATCTGTACAGTCTCTGGTCTCAAACTGTGTGGATTTTAAGGAGTGTATTTTGAACAAAAAATATGCGTATTTGTATTGTATATTGTATTAAATGTACCCTACATCTGCTTTAAAGTAAAATTGAATTTTTAGCTAGTTTTTGCTGTAGTAATATGATTTGTGGATATGTTTATTTTTTATTTATAGGTATTTTTTCAAAACCAACATTGATGGCGTGTATTGTGTGCAAGAAGTAACTGATGATTCACAGGTTTGCCCTCTATTTCAAGGCCATTTAAATTATGCTATTACTTCATGAAGTTATCTTCGTTTTGTAGTTTGAGCTTGCTAATAAAAAAATAAAATTTTCTTTTGTGGTTCAATTTTTGCTTTATATATATATATATATATATATATATCATACCTGCCAACGCTCCCTTATTCCAACGGAGTCTCTCTTATTTTGGGACTGTCTTTCACTCTCCCTTGTTTTCATACATTTCTCCGTTATTCTAAACATTTTAAAGTTATACCTATAATTTACTCAAAACTTCAACAACTTCATAAATCTCAATCTATAGCACTATTTTTAATGAATAATTGCAAAATTTTTGATAATTTAAGCCATGGGTTAGACTGTTGAATACTGTCCTATGTCGAAAACCGATCCATGTTTTCTAGGCCTGAAAATGCCGCTGATGAAATCTCAGTTATTTTGTTCCTTCAAATTTGGCAGGTATATATAAACATACGAAGGATGTTAAAAAAGTATCAAACCTTGTTTTTTTCTCGTGTAAACCATTACAACAAGAAAGGCTTTCTTCAGTGTAGATGTAGGCGAGACATTCATGCGCAGTGTTCAGGGATGAAAGTGGGTCAGTAAAGTCAGTATTTTTCAGATTGGTCAGTATTTTAGGAATTTAGTCAGTATTTTTGGCCAAATTATTTATAAACTCCCTTAGTGTAAAATTGATTTTTTATGTCAAATGGGAAAAATACTTGTGCCAGAAATCGAAACCAGGTTCTCCACTTAATGCTCGTATGTTCTTTCACTGAGCCTCCTCTATCTCAGGCTGATAACCGGCTCTGCACCTTGCCAATGGTTATTGTGTGAAAAATGCTGAGCTGGTTATCAGTCAGGGTAACTCAATGGAAAAACATCTTGAATTTAAGCACAGGACTTGGGTTCGATTTCCAGCTCTAGCATTTTTTGTAATGGGTATAAAAAATCAACTTTACCCCCCCAAACTATTTAAAATACAGAACATTGTTATTTCTTTAGGGCTAAGCACATGTTCTTAAATATTGCACATTTTGTCTTATTGTGCTTTTTTGGTACTTAGTGATATACTGTAAGACAAAAAAAAAAAAAAAAAAAAAAAAATATGCACCAAGAAGTTATCCTAATGGGACAAAAATTGGTATATATTATGTACAGTCGGTAACAAAAGTGTCCGAACACTAGAAAAAATTCCTATATAAAAAAAGTACACTTAATACTTTTTTGTTAAATAAATCCTTGTCGAATCCTGTTCTTAGTTAGTCTAAGAACAGGATTCGACAAGGATTTATTTATCAAAATAGTATTAAGTGTACTTTTTTTATATAGGAATTTTTGCTAGTGTTCGGACACTTTTGTTACCGACTGTATATGTGGAGAAAAATAGATGATTACAGTTTCAGAAATTTAGAAGAGCCTCACAAAGTGAACAAGCAAATAATGTGTTGGCCCTCTTCTGGCCCTTATGTAAGCAGTTATTCAGCTTGGCATTAATTGATAGAGTTGGCAGATGTCCTCCTGCGAGATATCGGGCCAAATTCTGTCCAACTGGTGTGTTATATTGTCAAAATCCTGAGCTGGTTGTAGGGCCCTTTTCATGATGCTCCAAACGTCTTCAGTGGTAGAGAGATCCAGCAACTTTGATGGCCAAAATAATGTTGGGAAAGGTTGGTTGTAGGATTTAAGGCCGATTGACTCCATAAGTGTTCTAAGCCTATAGGGGGAATGCCCTCCGTGGGGGTCTTTCTAAGGAGTCCTAGCCCGTATATACGCGAGTTTCGGAGGAAACCACAAAAACTCCGAACAGCTAGGTCGATGAGCCTGGGATCGAACCCGGCATCTACCAGCTTTAAACTATCTTTGTATGTGGACGGGCATTATGCTAAAATATATGCTCAAAATTTCGTGATAAGAAGGGCAACAAAACGGGATGTAGAATTTCTTGGACTCTGCTTAAAGATGCTGCCGATGGCAATTAAAGGGGTCGTGCTGTGAAATTAAATTGCACTCAAGACTATCACTCCTGGTTTTCAGGCCATATGGCTGGTGACAGTCAGGTTGGAATCCCTTCTTTTCTTGGGATGTCTCCAGATGCTTCTTCGCTAATCATTGGGGCTCAAATTGGAGAGGGACTCGTCACTGAAGACAATTCCACAGTGTAGGTAAAACAAATCTTACACGTTAGTTGCCGTTCCCATCATAAAAATGTGTCGAAAATTAGTGATGACAGGGCGTTAGTCGGTCACTATTTTGTCATCTCATCTTTACATTTTATTCCTGACCAGGGTTCATACG
Source organism: Salticus scenicus (assembly GCA_963930645.1). NCBI lineage: Eukaryota > Metazoa > Arthropoda > Arachnida > Araneae > Salticidae > Salticus > Salticus scenicus. The sequence continues at coordinate 8,069,232 of OZ005652.1, forward strand.
CCTCAGGGAAAACTCAGGGGGAAAAATTGGTCATAAAATCTCAGGGAAATTTTCAAAACAAGCACCAAAACCTGGAAAAACAGAGATCTACTCTGGAAAAAGCTGGTACTCGCGCATTTCCGTGACGTCATTATAGAAACCCGATAAGACACGCCTACTAACATCATGCCTATCCAATGAAAAACTGGGCATGCTTTTTGCATCATGAACAATCCAATCGTGAAATTAGACACACATTTCTTCTCTCTAAGAGATTCTTTTGCTTGATTTTTCTCCATGGTTAATTTGTTTTCATTCGATAATCAGCATCATCAGCATCTTGTAGCAGCTTCAAATTTTGGTCGGCGTTAGTTCACATCACGGAGTAAAAAGACAGAAGAAGAAGGTAACGCTGAAATTTTGTGATGTTGTTTTCTAATGTTTACAGATGGCGCCAGCGTGCAATCCTTCCTTCTCTCCAGCTTCCGCAATGTTATTCAATGGGGAAATGTCTCGTTTTAATTATTTTTTTAAAAATAATATCAAGCTGAAAAAATTTCGATCGAAAGCAAATTTCATTAAATAGAGTATTCTAACCAACATATTTTTTTAAGAGCCATTTTATACTAATTTTACTTTGAAAGAAAGTTTTTAAAAAATGACGATTCTTATGAACCGAAGCTAGCTAAAACAGACAATTGGGAGGAAGGACAATGGATGAAATCTTGTAAAGAAAAAAAATAAACTTACTTTAGGTGCAGAAAACACGAACTCGGACTTTATTTTTCTCCTAGGGCTTTTTTTTTGTTTTTCTTATCACTATCATAGCCTGTTTTACAACTAGGAACGAAGCATTTATTTGAAACATCTGAATTATGCAGTCTTAAGAACTTACAAAGAAATTAAATTGCTTAAAATAAAAATTTTTAAATGTACTTTAGCAAAATTCTATTGAAAACAACAGTATATCCGCGCCGAAGTAGGGAGGAATGACAAGTGGCGCCCTCAATATTTACCAAAAATTTAGATCACAGTTTCATAGCTTTCTCCCATTGGACCTTCAACTCCTATTAATATTACTCCGTGGTTCACATTCACATCCATCGGCAGTCGTGACGTGAGAAGGGGGTGTGTCTAAAGAGTTAAAAGGAATCCGGCAATTTTGAATGGATTTTATTTTGTCGTCAGTCAATAGAAAGGTCGTTTTGCGTGTTCTGTTTATGCCAGAATAATGAAATATATATGCAGAAATAATAATGAGATTTCGTTTGAGGAATTTATAATTGTTTTGCAAGAACAATATAACACGAAATTAAAAATTATCTAAATTTGTTTGCTTCAAAAGTGACAAGGTTTTTATTAAAGTAAAATTTAGTACAATCGTAAAATTCTGATCCATTAGTGATTCTTTTCTAAACATTCAGAAAAAAAAAATATATATATATATATGTTTTTAATGCTTTATTCACAATCTGCTTGTAATGTGTAATGGTTAATTTCATTTGTGACAGACATGATATCACACAGCTTTCTTGTTCAATTTTAAATACTAAATTTAAATTTATCTTAATGAATTTTGGTGTTCCGATATATCTATATGTTTTTCTTATAAATAATACATATTTTTTTAAATCTAAGAAAAAATAATTACATTTACTAAGGTAAAGATATAGCGTGACAAACATGACAACAAAGCATGTTTTCAGTAATTGATCTTTGTCACTCATTTGCTCTAAACTGAAATACATTCGGAGTCCAGAAATTTTTATTTACACACACAGGGCTTTTGTCTCATTAAAAAAAAAAAAAAAATAATAATTGTGTGACAGACATTACATGTATAAAAAAATTGAATTATTTTCTGCTTAATAAAAAATAAATAAATAAAAAAGAAATAATGATCTATATTTTTTAAATATATGCAATGTGCTGTATTACTTGATAGGTTTTTTTATTAAAAAAAAGAGAGAGAGAAATCTTTGATATTTTTTATTTTATTATTATTTTCATTTTTTAAATGTCTTAATTCATTGTTGAAATCCTTGAGTTCTTGGGCAATGACAATGATACTACACAATCTGGTATATTATTGTGCTAAAACCAACTCATTTTCTATTAACCTACTGCTATAGTCCTTGATAAAGATATAGTTGTAATTTTGTACATTTCAAAATTATTTTTCAGTATTTATTAACTTTTCTATATATTTTGCTTTGTAGTAATTGTTTATTGATTTATTCAAGTCTTTCTTCCTGGTATTTGATCATCATAATTATGAAATATTATTATTATATTATAAAAACCTTTTCAAACAATATACAAGAAATATTTATATGTATAAGAATAGATAATTTTTTGTGATAAAGAAAAAATTCAAACAAATAAATTAGAAATAGCATAAGAAATGAAGATTAATCCTATGAAATTAAAACAATAGACGAATTATTATGAAAAAATACTCATTTGACAACATCTTTCTCAAGGGAAAATTATTACAAAAGGAAAAATAATACTAATATCTTTCTGATAATACCAATTTATTAAAAAATCCAAAATATTGCTAATTAGTTTGCCCAGTATCAGTAAGAACAAAATATACCAATAATTTAATGAGGAATCATTACAAAGGAATATTAATTTAGAAATTTTTTTTCTTGCTTCACTTGTTACTTTTTTTAAGTGGGTGGCTGCCCCCCCCCCCCCAGTTTCTTCAAATTTAAATAAATTTAATTTTTGACTATACAAACAAATTAGGAATTCAGTCTTATGCTCCTGCTTCGTGTTTTTGCTTTAGCCCTCTGGTACCATACACACAAAGTTTAATATTTACGCATCTTTAATATTTAAACGAATCATTTCATTATAGAAACTATGTCAATCAAAAGCTGAAACTTTTGAAATCTTACATTATAAGAATTGTAAAATGTACCATTCTCGAAACTAAAAGGTGACCATTATCAGCAGAACTAAGAAAATGTGTTGAGTAATAATTAAGGTCAAATACACTGCATAATATATATATATACAGGGCTCCAGAAATTATAATTACTTTCTCGTACTTATACGGCAGACAATATTTTGTTTTGGAGTCCAATTTTTGATTTAGGTGTGTTTGTGTGCAAGGCCGACTGGCAACACATGAGTCCTAGGTCAAAGGTGGTGTGCCCTCCATGGAGGTCTTTCTAAGAGGTTCTAGCCCATGTTCATACAAGTTTCAGAGAAAACCATAGAAAATTTCAAATGGTTAAGTCAATGTACGCAATCTGGGATCGAACCCAGCACTTCCCGTCTACCAGCTTTGAGCTCAGAGCTACTTGGTAACTGGTTGGGCCATTTTTGACTTAGAATTTTGCTACAATTGCACGTTTTGAGGTTTACTGAATACATATATCAAACTTTTAGCTTTGAGTCTGCTATCATTATAAGTTAAAAACATGAAAATTATAGAATTCAAATTTGGTATTTGAAAGATTGTATGGGAATGCCACTTGAAATTTTTGACTTAAGATCTATAAGTTTCCAATAGTGCGATAAGTAAAGTTCTGCGAATAATTTTAAATGTATATTTTAGTTTTATAACAACCATGAATATTTCATGAATGTTTGTTAAACATTCAAATAAGGAGTGAAGGTGATGATAGATCCTCCCTTCCCCCCCCCTTACACACGGAAATATATGCCACATTAAAGTGCTTATATAACTAGAAAGTTAAGAGAAGGAAGTGTGTGTGTGTCACCCCATATTTTTTAATCAATAGCATACTAGTAATAATTAGAGTACTATTACTTAACTCAATTATTATTATTTACTATTAATTTTAAACTACTTAAAATACTTTTAGAAAACTTCCCAGGACTTAATTATTAAGATTACATATTTCAAAATTTTCTTTTCTTTGATTTAGGAAAGTGAAGAGAGGTGCTTATAAAGGGGAAATTTAAAATTAAGATAAGTTGAAAATTGCAAAAATTTAAAGCTAAAAATTATAACTCTTATATGTGTATATATATATATAAATTAAATTTAAAAAAAAAAAGAGAGAGAGAAATATATATTTCACATTTATGTAAAGTGAAAGTTCTTAGGAAATGCATTTATTATTATTATTTATTTATTTTTCAGTATTTAAATCTATAAAGTAACACAAAAATACATAAGATATATGAAAAATGAACTTAAAACACAAAATTATAAAAATTCCAACTCCAGGATCGAACCGATGTATTTAGAGATTACAGTCGGATGTGCTATCCACTATGCCATCGGTACACGCTTTAATGTATGATAGAAAATAATCATGAAGGTAAGCTGCTAGCAGCAACCGATGACGCAATCTACTATTTTGATCATGTGACAAGCAGTGACGACGTCACGACTGCCGATGGATGTGAACTAACGCCGACCTCAAATTTTTTGGCAACAATATTTACAGGACTTGGTTGCAATTTTTAAAACGTTGTTTTGATGTTGTTTGAAAAGTCACGCTTTGTGTAGTTTAAGTAAACTTTAGGTACGTATTTTAAGCTCTTTATTAAAGAATTTTTTTAAAAACAAACTATATATCTTTGCCATCATAAATATATGCCTTGAATAATTAATATTGAACTAGTGTCTTGAGGTAATTTTTGCCGGATTTATTTTTTCTTTTTTTATCGCTTAAAATGATTTTTCTTTACAGTATCGAAAGACAGTTGCTTATTTGAATGAATAATAAATTCTTTATTTCATCCAAACGTATTTTATATAATTTTAAAAACAAATTTAGTTTTGTATTTCTTTTTGAAGTATAGTATATTGTCAATATTTTTTTTTTTTTTACTTTCTGTGCGAATTGTACAGATGTATTTCCAAGGGGGCTTGAAAAATAAATGTTGTATTTTGTATATATTTATATTCTACAGATTCTGGTTATTGAAGGAAATTCTTAATCTTTGCTGGTGTGTACTTATGTATATATAGTCATAAATGTGCATCTAATTTTTCTCTTTGTATTTACAAAAATAAAACAAATGTTCAATCTTTTATTTTTACAATTTGTCATGGTAATTTTTTTTTCTTTTAAAAAAAGATCCCCCCCCTCCCCGTAATATTGAATAAACATCTTCATAAACTTTGATTTATTTCTTTTATTTAAAAGCAAATGTTAAAAACATTTAAAAATTTAGAAACAACTCTTACATTTTCTTGTTTTATTTGTGAGGAATTTATTTTATTATTTGAAATTTGAATCAGATTTCTTGGTGGCATGTAAAGTTTTTAGGTTATCTAAAATATGCATTTTTAAGCAAAAATTAAAAAAAGTATTTTCGAGTAAAAATGTAATATATACAGGCATGAGAATTTTCCGCGGATCCCCGATTTTCCGTTTTTTTTTTTTTTTTTTTTTTTTTTTTTTTTGCGATTTTCGTTAATTCCGCGGTTTTTTATTTTGTTAAAATGAAACTCCAATAACGATCAGTGTTCAAACGTGCCACGAAAAACTTTAGATTCTCAATCTTTTTCCATCCAAAGTATAAATGTCCATATTCATTTTAAACATGCTTTATCGGATTCTATAACATATAAAAGAACAGAATTATTCAATATTTCTTACTCATGTAATTTTTTTTTGTCTCCCCCTCCCTTTTTTTTTTCATCTCTAACCATTGCCGATCAAACATTCTGTGGGAAGCCTTTTACTTTTGAATATTTATCCATCCACAATTTTAAACTTACTTTATGATATTCTAGAACCCGTAAAGAAGTAGAATTGTGTTTAATATTTCTCTCATGAACTACTTTTTACTCCCCCCCCCCCCTCCTAGTCCCATTTTCCACCACCAGCCAATGATTAAATGTTGATTGCTAACTAACATTTTTTTTTTTTATAAAACACATGTTTTATGGTGTTGATGTGCATTATTCTTTTAGTTTATTTTGCCACTTTTAAAATATTTTGTATAGTTTTTTCCTGTAAGCATTATTTTTAATTTGAAATAAATTTTATGAACGTACATTTGCATAGATTTCCCTGCACGCGTTATTTTTCTTTTAAAATTAATTTTATGAACACGCGTGTTTCCTCTTTTTTTAATTTTCTGCACACTCATGCCTGTATATATATATTTTGTGATGAACTCATTTTCTTTTGTATATGTTCACCAAACTTTACAAAACAATCTGGTGTGGTAAGTTTTGTTTACACTGAGGGAAAAATATAAATCAATGCTTTCACATCAGATTTTAAAGTTTTAAATGTACATATTTAATAATAAAAAAAAAGTGTAATGTATTCTAATATCTGTGTATGTGAAGGGCAATCTTATAATAACTTGGCTCACTGTTGTCAGGGGTTAATCCCACTTTTAATTTTTTGGAACCCTTTTTGGTGAAATTTATATTTTTTCATTTCAGCTATTTTATGTTTAATATCAAATTAAAAAGGTTTCATTGAACAAAGTATCAGTAGGTAATCATTTAAAGTTATACTGAAAACATGGATACATTTTGTGAAAAGATAATCTATATATATAAAATTGTTTGTCCTGAGTGAGTCGTCAAATCATCACTGCCCAGCACAACCCCCAGAACTAAGAAGCATGAAACCTGCTGAAAACATTGATTCCTTCAGTGACATACATATAGATACCCAAGTGATGCCGCTAGTCTTTCAAAATCATGGGTCCCTGGGACCCATGAGTTTAAAAAATCTGGGTCTTTTTTTCAAAAAATGGGTCCACACATACCGTAATTTAGTGTAAATAAGCCGCAGCTTATTAAAATGTTGTGAAAAAAAAAATGCTCTTAGATAAACCGCACTAGAAGGTAAGCCGCGGCTTATGCAAGCATTGTTACGATGATGTGACAGATAAATAAGGAAAAAAAGATGTCTTCTGATATCTATGCAGATTAATAGAAATAATAAATTATTAATTATAAGTGAAAATAATAAATTATTTAAAAAATAATTCGGTATAAAGAAAATAAAATCAAACTATACCAGTATGCAGATGTAATGCAACAAATATGAGAAACACGGGAACAAGGTGGGGGGGGGGGAGGGGAATCCCGACACATATACAAAGGGATAAAAATAATTAATTATAAATAAAAGTAATAAATTATTTTAAAAGTCACTGTATAAAAATAAATAAATAAAATAAAACCAAAATTAAAGCCAGTATACAAATACGATGCAAAAAATCAAATCAAGGGAACAAGATGGTGAACTCCAGACGTATATGCAAATTAATCAAAATAAGAGATTATAAGCGTGAATCAGTGCTCGAGAAAGTCGAATTCAAAACTTCTGTTTTCGGGGAAGATCGACTGTTCCAAGAAGTATGGACGACGGAATTTGGCATTTTCATTAGATAGCTCGCACTGATAGATAAGCCACAGTCCCCAAAAATCAATGTTTTTTAAAAGTTAGCCTGTGGTTTATCTTCACTAAATTATGGTCAATGACTTTATATATTGCAGATATAAATTAAAATTTTATCTTATTGTAGATGAAAAACAGTGTTTTAGGAATTTTTAAGCAGCTCTTTTTGAGATTGTCTTAAAACTAATGTTATGTAGGAGGTAGTTGCTGTTAAGAAGCAACTGAAAACGTTTAGCTCAATGTGTTCTGGAACTAGAAAAAAAAAAAAAAAAAAAGAGAGAAAATATAGTATAATAGCTAATTATTATTATTTTAATTTTAAACTTGAAACATTTTTTAAAATTCCTCGAAATTACTAGCATTAAGAGAACAAAATGAGATTTTTTTTTTTTTCTTTTGAGAAATGAGGAGTTATTAGCTAAGCAGATTGATTACAAAATTTAGTTACACATTCCACTTAAATCCCAAGTTCCCCACCGTCATTAACCACAAAATAACCTACCTATAGATAGACTATACTGATAACTTAAAATAATGTATTAGAGAAAAAAAATAAAAGATGTGTACTTACTTATCTGTAAACAAAATTACTATAATAATAGTAATAATTCTGACATTAGCAAAAATATTTTATTTTTTGCTTCACACAGCAAACATATTACTTTTTTAATTACTTAGGTTTTCTTAATAATAAAATTTCTTTAATCTTAATACAAACATAATGTCATGCATGTTTCTCTGCAATCATGTTCGTTCATCTGGTTCATTTGTTTTTTTTCAATGAACTTAGAACGCAGCAAAGTGATGCAATTCAATGTATTGGCACATTTTAACTGGCAACTTTTTTGCGTTTCAGAACATTGTGTTTGTTTTCGCCACCAGCCACTTGTGTGTGTTTATTGTATATTGTGTATTGGAATTGGATAGAAATGTTTTTTGATCCTTTGAAAGAATGGTTTTGCAAGTCTACGCTGCCGGCTGCCAGCCGTAAACGTAGTCCTCAGGGATAACCTGCCGGCCGGTTTGTTTATGTTTTGTACGTCCGTCTTGTTGGCGAATAATATACTGGCGATGTTGGCTTGGCGTGAATTTGCTGTGTTTTTTGCTTTCCCCCTATCCCGTTTCCCGCGCTTATGCCATATTTGGTTTGGATTTTTGGTAAGGTAAGTGGTTGAATTTTTTTCTAGCAATTATTTATTATAATTAATATGATTTTTTTTTTCTGTGATGTACAAATTCGGTTTATTTTGAATGTACTTAAATTTTCTTGCGTTTCGTTTTGAAAATAAATTAATATTTATGTTTTTTTTTAAATTTGCATGTGGTTGTTGATTTTTGAATTATTGTTTGAACAATTTAATTAGATTCTTTTCCTTAATAGTTTTTCTTTATTATTATTATTGTATAACTTATTACATATGTTTGATAATGTAAATGTTTTTAAAATAGTTTTAAACAAACCGGGTGGCTGTCTTGTCTTTTGAAATATTTCGGCTGGGTAGCTTTTTTTTCCTTCTAGTAGTTTATATTTTAAAAATATTTTTTGTTACATATTAATTTTATTCATAATAATTAGATAAGAATCTTATATCTTATTTAAATTAGTAATGTGTGCTGAGTAATTTAATTGTTGAATCCAGCCGGCCGGACGCATAAAAGCATGATATTTTTTATTCATGATGTTCAGATAAAATTGTAACGTGACATAATTTATTAATTTTTGCATAATACATAATTAGTTATATGTTTGATTATTTAATTGTTACAGCCAGGATTTGAAATAATTCCGTCGTCTGTTTCTGGTTATTTGCATTTAAATAAATTAATAATGTGTTCATTTTCTTAGTAAATAATTATTTGTATGTTCGATAATTTGTTAGATGCTAGGTTTGAAATAAACCGGTCGGTTATGTATACTCTTATTTCTGATTTGCATGCAGGATATTTTTTTATATATATAAAATTTTGTTCATTTCACTTAAAATGTGTTTGTTTATTTGTTTGTCATGCTTCTACATAGTATTATTTGAATTCTCTGTACAGTTTTATTTAAATTTGTTCTTGTCCGTTACCAATTAGTTCCTATTTGCTAAATAATATGTGTTAAATTTTACATGCAAACATCCTCAAAGCAGAATATGTCACAGTTTAGAATGTATGTTGCAGAACAAACAGCTTTACTGCATAACAATTGCAGATATTTAGAAATTAGCTAGAAAAAAAATTTTGTCTTATAGCCTTAAGAGTAAACATTAATCACTGAAACAATTTCTCAAAAATATTTCTAAAGTTGTTAGTTGATTGCATGGAGAGTTTTCTATTCAGCCTTGGTTTATTTATTCTTTTTTTTTTTTCAACAAAAATATCTTTGAATGCTATTTTACTATTATTGCTTTCTTATTATACATATATATTATAGCACATAAAATTCTAAGATTTGTATTTTCATGAGTGTGTCAATAATATGTTGTCAAAGTAAATTTGTAAAATGCATGTGTGTCCTGTGGAACATGTTGATTATCTGAAAACTTCTTGCAGAACATGTAAAAGTATTCTGCTTTAGAGGCAAACATAATCCTATTGTGCTTCACTTTTTAACACAGTCAACACAACTCCTATCATAGTTTGTTGAGGGTCTTTTTGGAATATACAATCAATATTTGCACAAAAATTATATATGTTCATATTTGAAACAGTGCGCTTGAAGCTGATGGATAGGAAGTGCCTGGTTCAATCTTAAATAGGTCATGCTCATTGGCCTAGTCGTGTGAAGTTTTCCATGTTTGGGGTAAATACAAGCTAGGATTTCTTCGAAACACTTTTGCTTTTCATAGCAAAAATAAAATAACGTATAATATAGATATCTCTATATTAATTTGAAATAGTCAAATAACTTATATTTTCATGACATGTTTTCATAGACTTCAGGCTAAAACAACTGAAAAAGAAATATAGATTCTTCATTTCATAAAAAGAAAGAAAAAAAACTGTCAGAAGCTAAAAAATTACTTTTTTTTTTTCTTTTTAAGTACTAAAAATAAATGTGAGTGTTACATGTAATGTGTCTTTATCGTTGTTTTACATTCATAATCTGTGAAAATACTTTTTGGGTGAAAAAAATGCATGTGTTCACTTTGAGATTTTACATATTCAGAAAAATGTGAAATATTTTCTGCTTGTGAACTTTTATAATTTGTATTATTTCACATTCAAAATTTGGACTCTAAAATATATTTTATCTTTATATATTTTTATCTTTCTAGTTTAAACTTGATGATTATGAACTCTTCATGAATATCCCTGCATATGTCAATTTTTGTATTTCATGCCAGTTGGATTGCATCTTCAGATATAAATCTTATTTTCTGTCTGTTGATGCAATCTTGCTAGCAAATTAAGTATTGCATTATATGGTGGAGCAGGATTGGATGATGAATCAATATTCTGTACCCCAGAAAGTCAATCAGCTTAAATAAAAATCTGGCCAGGCAGTGTAAGAAGCCAGAGATAGTAGATGAAGTAAAAGTATTTCATATACATCCTGTAAATCAAGATACCAAGAGAATGACCGTAAATAGTAAGTTGCAAAGTTAAAAAAGTAACATTCTTTATTTTAAAAATACACAATAAAAATTCATTCTCTCTCTCTCTATGTATATATATTCTCTCCCTCTGTATATATATAGAGAGAGAGAAGTTTAGTGCCATTATGAATGAGGCACTTAAAATAAACTTTCAGCAGAAATTATATGCAATATTTACCCCCAAAAACAATTTGTATATACTTTTGTCTGAAACATAATCCATTTTAAATGTATATTTATGTATTTATTTTGTCAGTTTAATAAAACTCAGTATGAAGGCTTGTATAAACAATTTATCAATTTTATATACATAACTCCAAAAGATTTCTAGAGGTGTATTATAAGAGTCTCTCTTTGCTATATTACTTATGAAGAGAGCATTCATAAACAAAACAATTAATTTAATATTTATTTTACATTTACAGTTTGAACTCTTAAATTTTAATGCATTTATGTTTTATAGTTTAAAGAATATGAACTTTACATGAAAATTCCTGCACATGTGAATTTTTATATTTCATGCCAGTTGGATTACATCTTCAGGCATAAAATTTATTTTCTGTCTATTGATGTAATCTTGCTAGCAAATCAAGTATTGCATTATATGGTGGAGCTGGATTGGATGATGAATCAACATTTGGTATTGAAAAAATCAGTCTGCTTAAATAAAAATGTGAGCAGACAGTGTAAGAAGATGATGAAGCAGAAGCACATCTCTCATATCCCATAAATGAAAATACCAAGAGAATAACCTTAAATGGTAAGTGGCAAATTTGGAGAAATAACATTTTTTAAATTTAAAATAGCACAATTAAAATTAATTCATTTTATCCCTCTCTCTTTCTAATATATATATATAACTAAGTTTTCAAAAGTTAATCTAAAGCAAATTTAGTGCACTTTTACGAAAACAACTTTGAGCAAAGAAATCATTCGCATTGATTATATGCTTCATAAATTAACATGCAAACACAATCCATTTGTTCTCCAATTATTAACATAGTTATAGCAGAACTGTTATAACAACATAGTTTGCTAAGGGTCATTTTAGAATACATTCAAATCTCGTTAACACGTATCTTAAGGGGGATAAAAAAAATTTTCATGCTATCAGTAACTAATCTTCATTTTGACGAGGATTGTGGAAGCAGTTCATGTTAAAAGTAATTCACATTAACAAGGTTCAACTGTATATTATACAGGGTTGGCAGGTTTTTGACGGATTAAACCATGGTTAAAACCGTTATGTCAAAAACCTATATTTATAATTTAATTGTCATAAAAACATGATTTGCAAAACTTTATATATTTCAATTTTTTTAGTATTATGTATTTAACCAGTAAAATAAAAATGCATGGCGTAATATTTTGTATTTAAATATTTTATAGAGGAATATATCTCTTTCTTTTTTTAATGACTGTTGATATTGCAAGTTTTTAAGAAAAAAGAATAATTCTGAATGTTAAACGATCTTGAATTGTGTCTGAAATTCTTATAATTATTGTGAGACAAGAGAAATATGAATGCTTTCTGGATATGTATAAATGGTAATAAATTTAATATTTACTCGTACAGATTTTTAAAAAAATTATTAGTCTAAGCTGTAGGGCCCACCAGCAGCCAAGCAGTTCTATGCTCAAAGCTGGTAAATGTGAGGGGCCGGGTTCGATCCCAGGACGCACTCGTCGGCCTAACCGTTCAGAGTTTTCCGTGGTTTTCTCCAAAACTTGTATAAATACGGGCTAGGACCCTTTAGAAAGACCCCCCACGGAGGGCACTCACTTTTAGGCCTAAGACCCTAGAGTAGTCAATCAGCCTTACTCCCAAACACCAATAGTCCAAGCAATAAACAGGTACAAATATTTATACAATCAATAATAATAATAAATAGATAAAAAATTATTAATAAATGATAAGTGTAATAAATATAGATTACAAATATAATTATTTTCAAATTCATATTAATTTACTGCCTACATATGTTTTACTGAAAGAAAAAAAAAAAAAAAAATCCAGTATTCCTGTATTTTCATGGCTTATGTGAAAAAATTCATAAGTAACATTGGAATTTTAGAATTTCATAAATATTAATATAAATAAACATACAAAATATGTCTATGCATACTTTGTACATATTTCTTAGGTCATAAAACAGCATATCTACTAGGGATGAAACGGATATCCGGTAACTATCCGGTATCCATGCTATCCGGCTGAGTTTTAAATATCCGGCGGGGTACCGGATATCAGCACACCGGATATGGATATCTGGCAATTTCAAGCCGGATATCCGAAGGAGAAAATTCAAGCTTAAACTCCCATCAGATGAAAATTTTGCGACATTTTTTAAATTTTTTTTAGATCAGTTGTAGCTGGTAAAGGATTTTCTTTTTTTTTTTTTTTTTTTTTTTTTTTAAGTTGGCTTCTGCGAAAATCGATTTTGGACTCATTAGCAAACAAATTTAGCCAAAAGTAGCTTCAGGTCTAAGAAATATAGAAGCCCTATTTTAATTTTGTACAGAGTTAGCTAGGTTTTTTTTTTTCCAGAGTGATCTATAACATTCCCCCTAATTTTCCCCATAACAATAAAAAGAGCTGTTCATTGTTGTTCCTGAACAAATGATATTTATTCTCTGCAGTTGCATGTATATATAACTCTGTTTTCATGTCTTTTGCTAATATGTTGTTAGATTGTTTCGAGAATGAGTCAAATAATGTGCATTTATTGACTAGAACCTGTTTATTTACAATCCAGTTTTCCATACAATATAAAGCTGTTGTTTTTGTGACTTATACTAGCAGAAACCTGGCATTACTTGCGCCATCTATCTATTCAATTTGGATTTTTTTAAAAACCCTCCAATTTATATACATTTGCATTTTTAATGGAATATCTTACTAAAGCACCTGAATTTAGAATTCCCTGTTGCGTTGCATAGATATATCCCAAAAAATTAAAATTACTTCAAATAAAAGTACGTATTTAAATTTTCAGAAAGTCTGTACTTTCACTTTCATATTGTTCATAAGAAAAAAAAAAAAAAATTCAGTTATTTAAAGCTTTTGATTTTGTACTGCAGAAAAACTTCACTTACTTAAAGAATTTTAATAACTAATGTAAAATTTTCTTTCTTATCTGTACAGAATATAAAAATATAAAATAAGTAAAAAGTATAAATTAATTTTGAATTATTACAGGGTGGCTACAGAAACTGAGAAAAAAATTTCCCTTATTTTCCCATGACTAATTCTGACAAATTTCCATGATTTCCGTTATCGGTTATATACATTCAGTAATTTCAAGTATATCACACTCTTGTGTAACATACTCGCTAAATCACTGCAATTCAAAATCTATACGATAGGCAAAAATATCTGTCTTTTTATTTTTTTTCTTTGTTCACTTAAAAAGGAAAATAAAATTCAAAATTTTGGAGAAATTAACAGAATTATAAAAATATGACTCATTTTAATTGCAGAACATATTACAATCAAGACATAAAATTATTCCACATGTTGTACTAATTTTTCTTTTTAATGTTAACTTGGTGAGATTCAACAAGAAAGCAGCCAATCCTGTGCAATCATGGTCAAGAAAACATCTGTTTGGCAATCTTATAGTCATACTTGCTGGGCAAAAATTTAAATTTCTATGATTTTTGGGTGTTTTTACAAAATTCCCTGATTTTTCCATGATTTCCCTGATATTCACCACCCTGTATTACTTTCTTCTATATTAAATAGAAGGAAGTATTGGATTTCTCCCATTTAAAGGAAGACTATATCTCAGCTTATACTGTGTATAATTAAAAAAATAAACTAAGGGTGTCACAGGGAGGGCTATGAAGCATGTTCATTCAATTTCTGTGCATAACGGCCAATAGGTGATGCTGCTATGCTGCAATTTTCCCATGAATGGGGAAGTTATATCTCAGATTCATTCATGCATAATTGCGAAAAAATTATTATGGGAAAGTGTCATTTTTATAAAACATCATGTTGATTCAATTTTGATGCATATTGGTCGATAGGTGGCTATATTATGTTGCAATTTACTCTGTGAATAGGAAGGCTAAATCTCAACATCTATAAAATTTAAGAGATAAACAAGATAAAAATAATATGAGAATAAAAGTTGGCTTAATTTGGGTGTATATCGACCAACAGGTGGCGCAGCTGTTCCTCACCTTCTGTGATTCTCCACATGGCTACATCTCAAAATTTTTTTATTAAAATTGCACTAAACTCAATATCTAAAATCTTTATTGTAAGCAGCTATGATTATGTTTCTTCTGCATGTTAAACAGCATGTAGCATTGTTATATAGAAAGATATAGAAGAAAGTTTTGTGATGGCCACAACATATTAGTTTTCATATGAAAATAACCCTTCAACTGTGATTATATTAGTAAAATATTTTATTTCATTTTTTTAATAATAGTATTGTAAAAAATATGTAAATAATAAATTTTAGTTTTATAATTCTGAACAAAACCTCTCTTTTTGTGATAGTTTTCACCAAAAATTGCAAGTGTAGGAATGAATATGTTAGGCTTAAAATTTTTTCTTCATGGCAATATTGCACAAATAAATAGAATATTAAATAAATATGTTTAAATAAATTATATTTAAAATGTTTTTAAAAGAATAGTATATGAAATATGTTTATATTTTATTGTTTTAAAATAAAGAAAAAGAAAAGAAATATACAACACAACAAAAAACAAAACTAATGCCGGATATCCGTATCCGGCAGGCAGAAAAGCTCCGGATATCCGGTATCCGGCAAAATCACTATCCGTTTCATCCCTAATATCTACCTAAATTTTTATAAATTATCTACAAATTGTTTTAAGATTTTTTAATTTATAAACAGCATAATATTTAGATATTCACTTGTATATGGCAACTAATTCCTACTTCTAACCAGATTCTAGCTCATTTATAGATTTTCATTTTGAAAATGCAGGTTTGTGACGGTAAGAGGTTTCTGACGGGTTTTTGATGGTTTAAACCCTTGTCATGTCAAAAACCCCTTTTTCACATCTAAAACCCAACCCTGATATTATATATGACCAATATTTACCTACAAATTGATTTATTATATATATTCCTGTCTGAAACATAATCCATTTTTAATCTAGATTTTTAAATATTTATTTATTTTGTTATTTAATAATGCTCAATAAGAAGGCTTAAAAAACTTTATTAATTTTGTATGTTTCCTCCTGCTAGAATCCAAAGAATTACTAAAATAAATCAAGTAAGTAGAAATGTGAATGTTAGATTTCATGTTACTTTGCTGTTATGTCTAATATACAATTAATAATTTATTTTTATTATTGCACATGTTCACTCCTTGTTCTGAGATAATTTTTTACAGAGATATATGAATATATATAGAAAAGGGTTGTGTAATTGTTTTGTTTGTACATATAGTTGAGTAATTAATTCCAAAAGATTTCTAGTAGTATTTTCTAAAACACTGTCTCTTTGATGTTTTAGTTATGAAAAGAGCTTTCATAAGAAAAAAGATATTAATTTAATATTTATTTTACACTTAAAATTTGAACTCTTAAAACTTCATGCATTTTTATTTCCTGTTTTATAGTTTGAATTATGATGAATATGAATTTTGAAAAAAAAAAAAGTTCTCCATTTGTGAATTTTCATTCAAGTTCGATTACATTTTTCAGGCATAAAATTAATTTTCTGTCTGTATGCAAGCTTGCTAGCACTTTAAATATAACATTATATGAGATAGATGGATTGAATGAATCAACAATGCTTGTTATCTTAAAAATCTAATCAATTGAAATACAAATATGTTGAGGGCAGACAGTGTTTGAAGACAAAGATGGTACATGATGTAGATGCATTTATTATTGCATATTCATTAACCCATAGGTATCAAAATACTAATAAAATGACCTTAAATTAGATGGTAAGTGACAAATTAAAAAAAAAAAAAAAATAGCTGGACTGACTGAAGAAGACTTGTATCCTTGATAATTTATTGTGTTTTACCCTACATCATTTAACTTTAAAATTAATTATAATTTTATCCCTGAAATAAAATACTTTCAAAATTCAAGTTCAATTTTTATTAAAATAAATAATTAAAAAGTATCTGCTTTAAATCAAGGACTATTAAGGCAATATGTTCTTTATCCTTAATTTGAAATATTTTTTAAAGGACTGTGTTTGTACTTGAGTTAGAAATCAATAAATGGTGTATGCTACTGGAAAATTAAAAGCTATTTTTTTTTTCCTTTTACTTTTAGTAGTAATTTCTGTCTATGGATGGCAGTACCAACCATTTGTTCAGCTTAGGGACCTTGGGAAGCGGGGGGGGGGGGGGGGGGGATCTTATTTCATTTTGTAAATGAAGCTTGTTATATTCTTGACTTTTATTGTTCACATCTAACTTTTTTTTTCTCCGTAAATTGCAATGATAAATTAAAAATATTTTAAAATTTGAAGATGAATTATTATTTAAAATATGCAAAATAAAAGAAATGTAAAATAAAAGTCAAGGTTTAGTACTTATTTGTAAGCATAGAGGGCGACACTAGACAATTTTCTTTTGGTATTCTTCCACAAATTCATTTTTGTATTTAAAATTTGTATTTATTAGTACAGTCGGTAACAAAAGTCTCCGAACACTAGCAAAAATTCCTATCTGAAAAAAGTACACTTAATACAGTTTTGTCAAATAAATCCTTGTCGAATCCTGTTTTTAGACTGACTAAGACCAAGATTCGACAAGGATTTATTTAACAAAACTGTATTAAGTGTACTTTTTTTATATAGGAATTTTTGTTAGTGTTCGGAGACTTTTGTTACCGACTGTAATAATAAAATCACTTCGGACTATTCATTTTTCAATCAAAACATAATAATACGTCGTAATGGTTAAATTATTTAAAAAAACGAACTAGGTTTTGTTTTAGATGGTGTTAGGATTGAGGACAATTGACTGCACTGGAATCCTAGGCCTGGAAGGAGTGCTCTACACTGGGGTCTTTCTAAGGGGCTCTAGCCCGTATTTACGCAAGTTTCAGTGAAAACCGCGGTAAACTCTGTGCGTCTCAGCCGACGAGCGTGACCTGGGATCGAACCTGACATCTCACATCTACCAAGTTTTTGACGTTTAAAACTAGGTTTTAGAAGCTTGAAACACCTTTAATTAGGTGTGTGTATTTGGTAATAAAGACCAACTGACTATACGAAGGTCCTAGTTCTAGGACTATTAGGGTTATTCTAAATTGTTAGTTGTAGTTACGCATGTTTCGGAGAAAGCGACAAAAAACTTAGGACGACTAGGTCTAAGATCGAACCAGGTCCCCCCCCCCCTTCCTGCTTCTACAGCAGAATCTGTCAACCACTCGTGAAGCCAACTTAAATTAAAATTTCATTATTAAATGTTGAAAATTGCATAGTTGTTAAGCATAATACAGAAATACCTCACAATTTTAGTTGAATGCTAATAATTCATAAAAAATGAAAAAAAAAAAAAAGGTTTGAATAAGCAAAATGTAAAACACCAAAATTCTTCAAAAAGTTTTTTTTTTTTTTTAAATATCACAAGTAAATAAAACAAGATGGTGTTTTACATTTTTTATCAGTTTTATTATAATGCTTTTATTACTATGACTTCCTAAAAATTTTCGACTTCCGGTTTTCGACGGATTTACATAGTTTTGATAGATCTAGATCACGATTTGACTATTTTTAGAAAATGTTTATCTGTCTGTGTGTGTGTGGGGGAGAAAATTTTTTTATGGCGAGTGTATCTCCGGAACTACTGTTCAGAATTCTATATAAATTTATAAGTAAATGCACCTTTACCTAAATTAGTGTCTATCAACTTTTGGTGTCAATTGCTCAACAGGTGGCGCTGCTTGCTAAACAGAATTTTCCGCAGTTTAAGAGGATAGTATATCTCAGACTCTATTACGTATAACCAATCGAATATTGATATGTGAGAAGGCCATTATGATACATTATGCTAACTTCATTTGAATGCTTATAGGCCAACAGATGGCGCTGCTATACAGCGATTTCCACAGTTTAAGGGAAGGCTGTATCTCAGAAACTACTGCCCATAATTCCATATAAATTCGTATGTAGATGCACTTTGACATAAATTACTGCCTATCAACTTTTGGTGTCAACTTCACAACAGTTAGAGCTGCTATACAGGAATTTCTGTAATTAAAAGAGAAGCTATATCTCAGGTTCTTCTGCGTATAATCAATCAAAACTTGATGCATGACAAGACCATTATGAAGCATGCTGATTCAATTTGAATATTTATCGGCTAACAGGTGGCGCTGCTATACAGCAATTTCCACAGTTTAAGGGAAGGCTGTGTCTCAGAAACCACTGCCCGTAATTCCATATAAATCCGTATGTAGATGCACTTTGACATAAATTAGTGCCTATCAACTTTTGATGGCAACCACTCAAAAGGTGGCATTGCTTCAAACGATTTCCGCACTTCAGATTCTATTTCGTGTATCACCAAACTATATGGGAGAAGGCCATTATGAGTCATTTTGCTGATTTAATGTGGATGCTTATTGGCCAATAGGTGGCGCTTCTATACTGCAAATTTCATCGATAACGGAAGGCTATATCTCAACTTCTATGGAATATAACTGTACGAAACTTGATATGTGAGATAACCATTATAAAAACGTATATTTTAAGATGTTTTTATAGACAAACTGTCTGTCTTTGGATATTTCGTATTAGTTTTCACTAAGATGAAAATCATTTGCATTCATCATGTTAGATAATTTTAATAAATAATAGTTTTAATAAATCATTTGCACCTAGTGAATTTGTATAGGAAAATATAGGAGAAAGTCTTGTTGTGGCCACAACATACTAGTTTTTTTTTTTCAATTTTTTTAATTAAAAGTAGATACAGATTTTTTTTTTTCTCTTTAATTAAAAAGAATTTTCCAACAATCTATTTTAATATTACTTTTTAAAATTATAATTATTTTATGCCAGATTATTTTATAATTATGCCAGAAATGAATCTTTGTTCAGGTAACTAGGGGGCCCTGCCCGCCTATTCGCTGCTTTCTTTCACTGAAAAGGAATATTAATAGTGCATATTACAAGACAAAAGCAGAAAATTATCATGGAAATCCTAATATTCAATGTCATATTCAAATATAGAATATATATATATTTATTTAAATAGAAAGAAATTCATAATATCTAGACCGTTTTGCATTACACCTTTAGTATATGACCCATTTTATTCTTTTTTTACAACCTTAGATCCGAACCGCGGTACCCCAGTCGGTAGAGCGCCGAGCTCGTAATTAGAAGATTGCGGGTTCGGTTCTCGAGCCGGCCAAAGACCGTCATGGACAATAATGGTGGCTGGTGCACGTAAAATATGTCGTGGCCGCAATATCCTCCTTGTTCCCATCAAAATTAAACCTCTGGGGTCCACCGAAGCTAGGGAGCCATCCCCTTCGTTTAGGACCAAAACTGTGGTGGCATGTCTCCTGAACATCCGTAGGGATGCGCCCCAGAACGTCGCCAATTATCCATAGCGCAGTAATGGTACGACGTCAAACACAACCTACCTAATTGTAATTATCTACCCACCTACAACCATGGATCATATTTTAATTTTCCCGTGTAAGAAAATTAATTTTCTAAAAGTATAGAAAAAAAGTTGATAATTTATTTTCTTTCATTTTTACATCCATGGTTTTAGTCGGTAAAGCGCCGAGAACGTAATTGGAAGATTGCCGATTCGATACTTGAGCCGGCCAAAGACCGTCATGTACACTAATAATGGCTGGTGCACATAAAATCTGTCGTGTCAGCAAAGTCCGACATGTTCCCCTTCCACACTATACCTCTGGGGATAACCAAAGCGGGGGGTACATCCCCTCAGTGAAGGACCAAAATTGTGATGGTATGTTTTGGGAACATATCTAGGGATGCATCCCAGATCGTCGCCAATTACCCATAGTGCAGTACTGGTGTGACGTAAAATCGAACCTACCTACCAACGTACAACCATGGATCATATTTTAATTTTCTCGTGTAAAATGACTTCATGGCAGAAGAACAGCGTCACTGGGAGAAACTTTTTTCAAAATGGCAAATAGAGTACCTTCATAAACTTGTAGTGTTTAGTTAATAACTTCTTTAATTAAAATGACAGAAATTTCTAAGCAGCTGAAATGTCTTCCTTGGAGTATTCGGAACACATTGATACCTCTCATGCTCTCATGATATGAAGGACCCTGTCCTCCGTTAGAAGATGCTGTCGCAGACAAAAAAAAAATTGACGCCAGTGACAGCAACTTTTTTTTAAATATATAGAGATAACAAGACTACCTACAATGTTGGGAACATTGCAATTTTTGATGCATGTATATTAATTTTAAAGTAGTTTTTTCATCCTTTCACCCGTTAAATGGTAATTTTTTTTTCTTTTTAAGTAAATTTGAATTTGTGTTTTTTATTTTATTATTATTATTTTTTTATTTGCCCATTTTGAAGTTCCTTGAGTCGGAAAATCAGATTTTTAGCGTTTGTTCTGTGTGTGAGTCTGTTTATTATCAGCATAACTTAAGAACACATAAAGTCTAGCTCAGTATTTTGAATCTGTATCATACAAGGATGCTGCTTGAAATTTTTTCTTGAAACAAAAAAAAAGGGGGGGGGGTGTCCCGCACAGTTACCTCCAAGATAATTCATATTCATCACGTCTGCAGACGTAATACCTTGTAAATACTGTTTAACATATTTAGACTGCATGAAACAAAAATAAATGAAAGTAATAGCATGTTTCACATAAAATTCAGTTAGTCATTCATCATCAAAATTAATTTACAGAGTCTCACAAAGTAATTCGGAGATATTTCGCATGGAAATTGCTCGAAGTACATTTCAAGTAATGTTATATGTTTTCCATACTATACTAAATTTAAACTACATGATTTATATATAATTTATAGGCAATAGACAGAACTACTCAAAATTAAGCGAAAACATTCTTTTCTATTGAATATAATTGATGGAATTCCTATGCTTTACTATATTTCACCAAATCTAGGAAAACTGCTTATATACATATGGTTAACGAAATATTATTTGAAATTCAATTTCCATTGCTAATTTTCGAAATTGCGCAGCAGCATACCCCTTTTATCTCACATTATCCTCTTAGAAAGTTCCGCCTAGTGATAAAATGCTCTGGCTTCGAGTTCCATAAAAGACTTGGATGCTTGTACTGGTTCGGTATCCAACTTGTATGAAGTGGTATGCATTCAGTCAAATCAACATAGTTTTCTATAATAGCCAAATTTATCACATGCCAAATTTAGGTCTTTGTATATTATAAAAGTTGAGATTTTGCTTTTCCGTAAATTGAGTTAAATTGCTCGATATCAGCGCCACATGTTAGGCAATATGCACCCAAACGAAATCAACATAGTTTCTCTTCCTTGCTATTATGCGTGTCATGTTTTTTTCTTTCATTAAACACTATAGAAACTGAGCTGTAGCCTCTTATTAAATGAGAGAAATTGCAACATGGCAGCATTACCTCATATACGATATACCCCATAAGCTAATTTCTGTTATCATGCATTACTATAAAGACAAATTTTTGCAATTTAAGATCAAAGATAGAATGTACTGTATTTGAACATTTTTATTGTACTTTAAAAACATTTCAAAATGGTTTTAGAAACAATTTTATTTAAATTGCGCTTCTATGTGAAAAGAGCTACTGCCCTTTCAACACCGTTTGGTTGTTGTAGCTACAGTCCTAAGCATTTAAGACTGTTATTTATTTATTTTAATTTACTTCAAATTCTTCAGAAAAATGTCGGCCATCCTGCTTTATTAAACTTGTTTGACTAATTTTGATTAGCCCTGTATATTGTCCACGAATTTTTATGTACAGAACAATGTATTTAAAACTAACACAAAGAGAAAGAGAGAGAAAAGAGGGACATAACTTGAAATGCTCTTCTTTCCACTTACAAATATAACACTAATCTTTCAGAGCTCTTTTGCATGCGTCTGTAAATTAAAGATAAATTTCAAAATAAGTGTATGTGAAACATGGTTTTGTGCATATAAGAAATATATGTCAATTTTGTTTTGTGTAGTGATGCCAAAGATATAAAGCTGCTGCTACAAGAAATTTCATACATAGACAATGTATGTCTCCCCCCCCCCCTTTTTTTTTTCGGCAATCATATTACATATTGCAATATATTTAATATGAATAAAAAAATACTTATACTGCACATAAAAACTGCTGTTTTTTTTTTTTTTTTTTAAGTTTTTTTTTTTTTTTTTGCGATAGAACATAGAACCTAAACCATAAAAAATGGCACCCGGTAAAAATAGCACCTGCAATTTGGCAACATATGCAGAAATTAAACAAGAACAAAAACTCATGCGTTTCGCATAGATTACTAATGCTTTCCAGTTGAACGTAGTCGTTGCATTGTTTAACATTCAATGTACTTATTCCCTACGTGATCACACAATGGACAGATAGATAGAATAAATAAATTTATGATCGCTCTTAAGCATTGTTGAAAAGTGTTAACAACACTTAGCACAAACAGAAGTATATATAGTTTCTAGCAATTTCCAATTTTAACCCGTAATGTATCTGAATATTTGAGTGTAGGCCTGTAAATCTGAGCGCTAAACATACCATTCTATATAAAACATTTTTTTCCCTATGTGAATAATAAATGCCAATTTCATTATGATTTGTGTGGTACGAACTTATTTAAATATGATTGATAAAATGCTTCTCATAGAACGCAATGCATTGGGATTCTTTTGGGAATCCCTGTGCACAAGCTAATGGTGATATTTATATTATTTTAAACATACCATTTTGTTGAATTTCTGAAAATATTGACATGTACTAGAGCTTGCACAGACGGGCAAAACGACAGACAGACTAATTAAAATCATAATCACTCATAAACATCGTTAAAAGGCTTCATAAAAACGAAAATGCGATTATAGCCCTTAATGTATCTAAATATTTTTTCGTGTTCCTATAAATCTTAATGCTAATCATACTACATTTTATGGAAAACATTTTTTTATGCGTGTGAAGTGAATTATAAATGTAAATTATGCAGCATAAAGTTATTTAAATATTTGACACAAAAATGCTCTTCGTAGAACACATTCCATTGGCATTCTTTTGGATTCCATGTACACATACATTTTGTGCTATTTATACCATTTTAAAATAACATATCATTTTGAAGAAATTCTGAAAACTTTACGGATATTAGAGACGAACAGAATGATCAAATTTTAATCACTCTTAAACATACACTTAGCCCAGCGTTCCTTCCACTGTTAAAAACACTTAATACAACTAAAAATACAAGTCAAGCAATTTCCAGTCATAGTCATTAACGTAGTCATAGTCATTAATGTACTTGAATATTTTTGTATTGCCTATAATCTTAATGCTAATCATACTACATTATGCGAAACACATTTTTTATACATATGAATAATAATTATCAATTTTATTCTGATTTGCACAAAATAAGTATATTAAAATACACTCATGGACAAAAAAATTAGCGCACCAAGAAGGAGTCGTCAAAATGAAACGAAATTTTACATACGTAATGACTGCTTTGATATAAGTAAATGATTAGAAAATCAAAGAAAAAGGATAATTTATTTAAGAGAAAAAGGCAAAAGATCGGAGGATTTAATACCCTGTTGGACCCCCCTCTAGCGCGAATGCACGATGCGATACGATCGGGCATTGAGGCATACAAGTTCTGTATGATGTCTTGAGACATTTCGTTCCATATTTGCTGTAACTTTGCCTCTAGTCCGTTCAAACTCGTGGGATGCCCAACTCGCCGTCCCAAATGATCCCAGATATGCTCGATTGGAGACAAATCTGCGGATCGGGCAGGACAAGGAAGGGTAGTAACAGTGCGGAGACAGTCTTGTGACAGCCTTGCCGTGTGAGGCCGAGCATTGTCTTGTTGAAAGATGGCTCCTGGGAGCCGTTGCATGAGTGGCAACACATGTGGTTGCAGGATGTTATGGATATACCGCTGGGCTGTCATGGTACCATGGATCAATGCTAGGGGTGACCGTGTATTGTAGGCAATGGCACCCCATACCATCAAACCAGCTGTGGATGCAGTGTGCAACTGTAATGAAAAGGCAGAATTGAGGTATTCCCCCCGTTGCCTCTACACACGTACAAGTTAGTCATCCCTGTCCAAATTGAATCTGGATTCGTCGCTAAGCACAACGTGGTTCCACTCGGTTGCTATCCAACCCCGTCGAGTGTGACACCACTCCAAACGGAGCAGAGGGGTGGGTATTATTGGCGGCACATGTAATGGGCGCCGCGATACCAAGTGTCCTTCAGCCAGGCGCCTTCGTATGGTTCAAAAGGACACAGGGGCACCTAGTGAAGGTGCTACCTCTGCCTGGGTGGCGGCCGAGGAAGCAGTTGACTGTACGCGTGCATTTTTTACGATGTGGCGGTCTTCTCGACGACTGGTCTGTCGAGGGCGTCCTGAGCCTGGTCTTCGTGTACATGACATCTCTCGGTTCCACTGGTCCCAACACCTCTTCACAACACAATCAGAGCGGCCTAATTGACGAGCTACTCGCCTAGCTGACCACCCAGCTTCCATCATGCCGATGATTTTCCCCCTCTCAAACTGCGACAGCTGCTCATATTGTCTTCGAAAACAACGTAATGGCATGTCTACCTCAGCTCTTCCTTTGTAAACGAGTCAGCACACTCAAATAAGCTTTGGTTACCTTATTTATACTCCACAGAGAACGACAATAAACGCCCTCTACCGGCTATGCGCAATCACGCTGCATTTCTAATCATTTGCATATCTCCCCGACATGTACATTCATGCCAAGTTTCATTACGATCCCGCAATTATTTTCTGGTGCGCTAATTTTTTTGTCCATGAGTGTATTATTATAGGAATAACTCTCAGAGAATGCAATGCTTTGAAATTCTTTTGGGTGTCCTTTTACATAAACTAATAGTGGTATTTTGTATAAAAAGACGACATGGCGCGGGATTATTAAAACTGAGGAAGTCTTCAACCTTTTGAACGCCAAAGGGAAAAAATTGGAAAGCAGACAGCTGTTTCTGTAGCATATAGCGTACCGTCTTCAGCATATAGATAAAGAGAGAAGTGTTCGTATACTGTCGGCAACAAAAGTATCGAAGCACTAGCAATAATCCCTGTCTAAAAAAAGTACACTTAATACTACTTTGTGAAATAAATCCTTGTCGAGTCATGTTCTTAGTCAGTCTAAGAACTTGATTCGACAAGGATTTATTTAACAAAACAGTTTTAAGCGTACTTTTTCGACATCGGAATTATTGGCTAGTGCTCGGATGCTTTTGCTGCCGACTATATATGGGAGACGAATCGAATTCGGATTATCCAACAGAATTACATGGAATGTTGGGGTTTGACCAATAGGAAATTTGGAAACACAAGTTGTGAAAAATTCAGAAGAAATTAAAAGAATGTGGACTGAATGCGAAATTTCTAACAATCAGACATATGCCGTACAGCGAAATCACAGTTGACAATATTTTTAAAGTTTTTATAGATGTAAAAAGCTTCAATGAAATCGAGTTCTTGAGTGGATTTAGGTCTGCAAATTGTTTTAATTGAATCAAATTTAAAATTATGGCTTTTCGCCTAGCAGTGCTTAGAAATAACCGATATTTATAGGTTTCCGGCTTACGAATGTAACTAATATGTTGACCAATACATAACAAATGACCATTGTATGTTAAATCATATAGACAGGAAATACTATTGATGCCCCAAGAATTATACAAGGTCTGTTAAAAAAGTATCCGATCTCTGACCAGAAAAATATCTTAGTTACTTTGCGGGATTGGGATCCTAATCCCCTTCAAAGTAGGTCCCTTGCGCCTCCACACACTTAGTCCAGCGTTGGTGTCTAACTCCGTCGTCGCATTCTGCATTATTGCCGAAACGTCAGTGGAGGCCCTACATTGAGACTCAAAACGGTTTTGGGCTGTGTCTGTCTGTCCGTCTGTCTGTCTGTCTGTCGCGCGATAGCGGCCGCAAAATTAGCGCTATTGACTTGAAATTTGGTACACATGTTCATGAGCCCCACGAAATTAGCTGTATAGTTTTTGGTATGTATTCCATTTGTAGTTCGTATACAGGGACACGCCAAAGTTTTTCTTATCATTACGGCCTATAGGAGGAATTTGTACGTATCGCGATAGCGGCCGCAAAAATAGCGCTGTTGACTTGAAATTTGGTACACATGTTCATGAGCTCCACGAAATTAGCTGTATAGTTTTTGGTATGTATTCCATTTGTAGTTCGTATACAGGGACACGCCAAAGTTTTTCTTATCATTACGGCTTATGGGAGGAATTTGTATGTATCGCGGTAGTGGCCGCAAAAATAGCGCTATTGACTTGAAATTTGGTACACATGTTCATGAGCTCCACGAAATCAGCTGTATAGTTTTTGGTATATATTCCATTTGTAGTTCGTATACAGGGACACGCCAAAGTTTTTCTTATCATTACGGCCTAAGGGAGGAATTTGTATGTATTGCGATATCGGCCACAAAAATCACGCTATTGACTTGCAATTTGGTACACATATTCATGAGCCCAACGAAATTAGCTGTATAGTTTTAGGTGTGTAATCCATTTGTAGTTAGTGTACAGGGACATGCCAAAGTCATTCTATCATTACGGCCTATGGGAAGAATCTGTATGTACCGCGATAGCCACCGCAAAAATCAAGCTATTGACTTCCAATTTTTGCAGAAACGTCAGTGGAAGGCCTCTGTTGAGACTCAACAGGATTTTGTGTTCCGTCTGTCCGTCTGTCTGTCTGTCTGTCGTGTGATAGCGGCCGCAAATATCACGCTATTGACTTGAAATTTGGTACACATGTTCATGATCCCCACAAAATTAGCTGCATAGTTTTTGGTATGTATTCCATTTGTAGTTCGTATACAGGGACACGCCAAAGTTTTTCTTATCATTACGGCTTATGGGAGGAATTTGTATGTATCGCGATAGCGGCCACAAAAATCACGCTATTGACTTGCAATTTGGTACACATATTCATGAGCCCAACGGGATTAGCTGTATAGTTTTAGGTGTATATTCCATTTGTAGTTCGTGTACAGGGACACGCCAAAGTTTTTCTTATCATTACGGCTTATGGGAGGAATTTGTATGTATCGCGATAGCGTCCACAAAAATCACGCTATTGACTTGCAATTTGGTACACATATTCATGAGCCCAACGGAATTAGCTGTATAGTTTTAGGTGTGTATTCCATTTGTAGTTCGTGTACAGGGACACGCCAAAGTCATTCTATTATTACGGCCTATGGGAAGAATCTGTATGTACCGCGATAGCCACCGCAAAAATCAAGCTATTGACTTCGAATTTTTACCGAAACGTCAGTGGAGGGCCTCTGTTGAGACTCAAAAGGATTTTGCGTTCCGTTTGTCCGTCTGTCTGTCTGTCTGCCGTGCGGTAGCGGCCGCAAATATCACGCTATTGACTTGAAATTTGGTACACATGTTCATGATCCCCACGAAATTAGCTGTATAGTTTTGGGTGTGCATTCCATTTGCAGTTCGTGTACAGGGACACGCCAAATTTTTTTATCATTACGGCCTATGGGAAGAATTTGTATGTACCGCAATAGCGGCCGCAAAAATTCTCCGATTGATTTGCAAATTGACACATATATTCAGGCTCGGTATAGAAATAGCTATTTATTTTTTTAGGCCTATACTTTTTATGGATTGTATGGATTGTAGACAGGGACACGCCAAAATACTTCACATTACGGCGTATGAGGTGAATTGCGTTTAAACGCATTTTAACATCTTTACTTTGCAATCAAGAAAATTAAACTAGCGTACATGAGTAAGATGTTTAACTTATGTTGTTTGAAGAAAATATGTGCTCTTAAGCTTTCTAATTAATGTACAGGACCTTACAAAATTGTTCTGGCAATGTCACGTAGTCATCCGAACGATGTTAAATTTGGAACAATTATTAATTTTAAACGCAAAGTAAGCTGAATAGTTTTTACAGGTGTATAGAATGTTTATGGTTTGTTTACAGAGACACGCAAAAGAATTTCGTAGCATTAGAGCCTATGGACAAACGTTTATTTAAGAGCGCACTTTAATGCGTTTATGCTGCATTGAACTTAATAAAATTATCATACATTATAAAGATGCTTAAAATTATGTTTACTCTTAAAAAAGGTTATGTATAGACTAAATAATTTATGGGACCATACAAAATAATTCCGAGTATGTACTGTAATCATCCGAATGATGTCAAATTAGTTTGAAAAATTAATGAGTTATAATTAATTAAGTTTATTCTTATTATTGGTTTTTATAATGACTGTGGCTACTTTTCCGGGATATATAAAATAATTTCGTACTATTACGGTCTATAGTCGATATTTCTTAAAAGTTTTTTTAACATGGTTACACCCCATCAAATATAATGAATTTATGTTAGAATTTTAAAAGCATGTTTTCTTGTTGATAATTGTGGGCATAGAATTGGAAATTAGTTTAAAGGTTACGCAAAATATTTCCGATATGCTATGTAATTTTTTTTTTGTATGAAATTTGGTAGTTATGAAATTTGGTATTTATGAATTTCAGGGAAATAATACAAGACCGTCGTTCATTAAGAATACATATTGTTGCGTACTTGGGGGTCCGTAAGTTGTCCGAGAATGAAAGGCAAAACTTGCAAAAATTCAGTGATGTATTCACAGGAAGTTCCAGAAAAATACAGGTCTATAAACCAAGTATCAGCTTCAATTCAACCAGTAAACACAGCTTAAACAACAGCCGTTAACAGCAAAACAACGGTACAAACTATCTAGCAATAACACATAAAGAAAGTCTCATCTAAAGAGGCTCAAAGCAAAGCAAGAATTTCACGAAACTGACACAATCTGAGACTGACTGCCTTGGCGAAAAAATGCTCCTTTTATACTTTTCTATCGAACACAGACTGTTCTGGAAAATTCTCGTATCTCATAATGAGATTAGAGCTTCCATATTTGGTATATCCCTAATAAGGATTTTCTCGCAAAGGTCGCCAAAAAAAATCGCCAAGGAGGGAAACAGTCGCCAAATTTGGCGCCAAATCCATTTCTTCCCTTATTGGAGCTTTTTTAAATGTTTTTAAGGGAAAATTAGGCTATTTTAACGCTAAAACGACTAAAAATGCACAAAGTTAGCATTTTATTAACTTTACTAAACTTCTTTGAAAGAATTGATACAAAAATAAATGCAATTATTTACAATTCCGTAACACTTTATAAGATATGCAAATAGAGACATAGCGGGGGGTTGAGGGGGGCGGCAGCCCCCCTCAGGAATGTATCTGATTATGGTAACAAGTCGATCGAATCAATATATACGATTATATAATAAGGAATAAATAAAAATGACCTATTGAATAATGTCTGATGTAAATAGGACGTTGAGGCTCCTGATCTGCAGATCCACTAGTCTTATCTCTACTCTGAAAACGGGGTCCTTTCAATTGCATTTTCAATTTCGGGAACAACTAGAAGTTACAAGGAGCCATGGCTGGGGAGTAGGGAGGTTGGCAGACGAGTGGAATTCCATGCTTCGCCAAGAATATTTGAATCAGGTGTGATGAATGTGATGGCATATTGTTATGATGACACTGCCAGTTTTACGCCATCCATGGGTCTGGTTATTGGCTCTGAACTGCATCACGGAGTCAGCAAAGAACTTCTAGATAGTAGTCTTTTGTCACCGTTTGGTGAAAAACTGACAGATGCATCATGACAATGCGCCATCGCATTCATCCCGTTTTCAGAGTAGAGATGAGATATAGCAGAACGCAACGGCGGCGTTGAACACCCTTCCAAAAGAAGTCTTTCAAAAGTGTTTTTCGGCAGTGAAAGGAACGCTGGGTTATGTGTGTGGAAGCACAAGGAGCCTACTTTGAAGGGGATTAGAATCCCACTCCTGCAGAGTAATTAAGATATTTTTTGTGGTCATAGGTCGGATACTTTTTGAACAGACCTTGTATATATCTGTAGGATCTTTTAACGAGAAAAAGTGATTTTATTGGAAGGCGAAAAAAATCATATTGTTTAAGGTCTTTAGCTATGACATGACTGGATTTTTAAAAATGGGGTAGAACAATGCAGATATTAGAAGAGACTGATTTAGTTGACAAAGTACGAGGGAATTGTACTTTATTTTTATTTTTTTTTGTAGCTTTATCTAAAATGGAAAGGTTATAACCTCTGTCAATTGTTATGGCTTTCAGATATTTGATTTCAAGGCTTAATAAAACAGAATCGGAACACGATTAACGAAAGCTGCCATTTCTTGAATACGTGAATGATATGAACGTATGGGAAGGTAGAAAGACAGCAAAAATTTTTTACAATAGACAGTTGTGAAAAATCTTTTTTCAGTGCAAGAGACAAGGGTATCAAGGAATGGAAGCGATCCATTATTTTCTATTTCATTTATGAATTTGATATTAATGTCAACAGAGTTTATAGTTTGTCTATAGAGTTATTGTCTATAATAGAGTTGTATTTGTACTGTATAGAATAATTAGTTTTTTCTCAGTTATAGATATTTATAATGCTTGGGGAATCTATAGTATTTTTTGTCAATGTGGTTTAATATACATATTGGTCAAACTGAACGCAGTCTTCAATTCCGTCTAAAAGAACATAATAGTTGCGTCCATAAGCTGGAAACCAATAAATCGGTTATTTCTAAGGATTACTGGGAGAAAAACCATAATTTAAAATTTGATTCAGCTAAAATACAGTCAGCTGCAAAATTATTCGAGCGCTAACAATAATTCCTATATTAAAAAAAGTACACTTAATACTGTTTTGTTAAATAAATCCTTGTCGAATCATTCTAAGAATAGGATTCTAGAAGAATTTATTTAACAAAACAGTGTTAAATGTACTTTTTTTTTACATAGGAATTATTGCTAGCGTTCGAATAATTCTGCTGCCGATTGCAATATGCAGATTATAGAATAATAATAAAGGAAGAAGGAGCGTACGTGTTTTGGTTTCGGTTTGTAAAATCCAGGAATGCCGGGTATAGGGTTGTAACAGTGCTTCCATCTGATTGGTTGGCGACTTGTTGGCGAGATTTTTGAATCGTCTCGTCGCCCTGTCAATCAGTCTGCGAGGCAGCACCCACAACAAACAGCGATAAATGCGCTGAGGATGGGTGCCCTACTTCAAGGTTGAGAGGAGCAAAAGCAGCTTTCGCTGGCATTTCACTAGAAGGGGTTTGTAAGCATTAGAGTATTGGCGTGCTCCTTCTTCCTTTATTATTATTCTATGATGCAGACCTAAATCCACTTTAGAACTCGGTTTCTTTGAAGCTTTTTACATCTGTAAAAATCTTTAAAATATTGCCAGTTGTGATTCCTCTGTACCTCATTTGTCTGATTGTTGAAATTTCACATTTAGTTCACATTTTCTTAATTTCGTCTACATTTTTCACAACGTGTTCCCCAAATTCCTATTGGTCAATCCCCCACATTCCACGTAATTCTATTGGTTGATCAGAACTCGATTGCTTTCCTGTATATATGAGAACGTCTCTCTCATTTCTTCAACTAAATGTTACCGAAACAATTGTCTTCTTTCCAATTTTCCTTTTGGCGTTCAAGACGTTGAACATTTCCTTGGTTTTAACAATAGACGTATTTACCCCATTTTCAGTAGGGAATGTCTTCTAGTTAACTGTAATAACGTGCATCAATTTTAAGAAATTTCATAGGTATTTATAGTAGTCAGAGGACGGATAGGAAAACTGACAGACGAAGTCGTAAACACTTTTTATTTATATTGAAAAATGTTAAAAATGGTTAAAAGAAAGTTGGGCTATACCAAAACGATCGACAAATCAACTACTAAATAGGAAACGAGGAAATGAAGGTTGAAAATGAGTGACTTTACTATCGCAAAAGAACTGCACAGTGGTTATTGGCGACAATCTGGGATTCATCCCCTGTGCATTGTTTCTGACCATGCAATCATAATTTTGATTCCAATTAAGACTACTATATAACAGGCTGAATCATTCGCCGCCATTTGTACGTCAAGTCCGTCATTGCTAAACTTCTGATTACTATATAATAGTCTTATATAGTCTCATATATGGTAGTATAGTCTCTTATATGGTTATATGGTAGTTCGCCACTGCCAAACCTAAGACTATTATGTAGTAGTCTTTTATAATCTCACATAATAGTCGTATACAATAGTCTTTTTTGTTTTAGCAATGACGGACAAATGGCGGCGAATGATTCAGCCTGTTATATAGTAGTCTTAATCAGGGCCCGACTTAGACTACCTGCAGCCCCGGGGCAAGCCTATTCTGGGGGGCCCCCTTGCAGTAGCATAAGAGGTCTTTAGGTTGCAGAATTTCTGTATTCGCCTGTAGGGGGGCCCCTTCCAGAAGGGGGGCCCAGGGCATTTGCCCCGTATGCCCTGCCGTAAGTCGGGGCCTGGTCTTAATTCCAATAAGGAAAATGCAGCTGACATCACGCTCACGGCAAAACACTCTACTAACTAAGGTAGTCTTATACTCAGGGCAAAACATTGGTATTTCCACCAATAGAGATTGTCCTTTTGCCACTCGTGAGTGGAAAGGATTGATTAAAAGAGCATTTGTTTGTAAACATGACCTATCGAAGAAGAGAAATTTAAACGAGTTGAATAGATTTTACGTATATATTTACGTATGGGCGATGGTCTGGGAATCATTCTTAAAGAGTCATATAGTCGGCAGCAAATTTATTAAACACTATCCTACTTAAATTCTACAAAATTTCTTAGCTTACTAATTGCTACTTAAAAGATGGCACCTAATGCTGTTTTGTTAAATACAGTAGGCAGCAAATGTATCCGAGCACTAGCCAATAATTCCGATGTCAAAAAGTACACTTAATACTGTTTTGTTAAATAAATCCTCGTCGAGTCATGTTCTTAGTCAGTCTAAGTACAGGATTCGACAAGGATTTATTAAACAAAGCATTAATAAGATTACTTTTTTGCATAGGAATTTTTGCTAGTGCTCAGATACTTTTTGTACGATCGACGTTTTGTCACATTTTTGACGGCTTTTCTTTGAGCGATAATCGCTTTCTTGGCAACTGGTTCTTGGGATTTTGTATTTTTTTAAATGGTTTGTTCTTCTTACCACCAAAACTCCAATAAGAAAAGGCAAACAGAACAGCTTTCAGTCAAAAACAAGGATTAGAGTACTTGCTTTTCATTTCAGCTAGTGTAAGTACTTGTTTATGTTTTCATTTACACCCAATCAAATTATGAAACAGTGATAACAAAGGTGGAGGAAACTTGCCTTGGTGGAAATGATTTGGCGAATGAATTGGTAGTATGGTGGGGATGTGATGGTTGAAAGCAAAAAGGTTACTAGTCCTGAGTCTACTCTGATATCTCGTTGATGGTACCAATCATAAATGAACCAATCACTTCATAGGAAACTAAAAAACGGAAGGTTTAAGTTGAATGGTTTTAACCATGGTAGTACAATCATCTCTTTCTACCTTCATGGTTTTAACGTTACACTACAATTACACAGTTGATTGTCATTGTCTGTGATCCAACCTTGGAGATAATTCGTATACTAAGGTGACCAGCCGTCCTCATTTTTTGAGGACAGTCCTCAGTTTTCAAATTATGTCTTCTGGTACTCGAAGAAGGTAACATATTCTCATTTGTCCTCAAATGTGAACTCCTGTCCTCATTTATTCTCATTTTGTGGCTTTTTTCCTTCATTTTATTTATTTTTTTGAAATTTAACACCAGTGATTCCACTGTCCTTATTGTAATTCTTAATACTTTTTATGCATTTCTTTACAATGTAACAAATCCTAATCCATCAGTTCACGAATTTGGATCCCATACAGGGTTTATGGATAAAATACGGCAAACTCCTAACATCTAGGCTGACGAGCGTGACCTGGATTCTAACACAGAAGCACCCGTCTACCAACTTTGAGAAATGAGCCGTTTCAGCCCCTTTTGGAGTTTGTTGTTGTCCTTTCAAAGTGAAAAATCCAAATTTTTCTAGTGCACAAACAATTATTGTAGAGGTGTCAGACAAATATGCAGACGAGCAACTTATAAAAATGTTTGATTAAGCATCGTCTGTATCAGTTTGTACAGGTTGTTTCAAACTCAGAAACACGAAATTATATCTTATTCTCATATAATATTCCGATACTGAAAATAGAGTTAAAGTGAAAATATTGGAAGTTGAAAATCTCCAAAATGAAATTTTCAAAGTAATCAGTGATTGTTTAATTCTATAGTAATTAATAACAGTTACAATAGACTGCATTTGTATTAAAGGTTTTTTTTTCCCCGGAAGATTTTAATCTTATCAAAACTATACTTTAAATGGTCAGATGAAAAAATCTGATGTGGATAACGCATGACTTCCTTATACAACCCTAGTAAGATGCATATTGTTATGAAAACATCGACATTTTTGTGTGAGGTAACCGATTCGTAAATAAGCAGGCAGGTTCCATTTCATAAGCATTCCTAAAAAAAAAAAAAAAAAAAAACTGCTATTCCAACCATGAAAGTCACGATAATAAGATTATATACACCGCCGAGACAAATAAAGTAGTATTTTCAGGATTAATATACTCCACTGCTTATTACAGAATCTCTCATTGGCAAATGCGCAACTTAGAATTCAATGAAAATCATTCGAGTGTAGATGGCTCAGTTTTGTTCTCTTTGGCAAAAGTAAGTGACGAGAAACGATAAATTTTACCAAATCAATTAAAATCGAGAAAGGGTTTCTGGCTATCCTGAAACAATTATTTGCCGCAAATCTGATCACTAACCTCGCCAAGCTGCCAAATTAGTAACCACCGTAGAATTTTTGTCTTGGCATCGAATTTGGCGATTCGTCGTTCAATTTCGTGAATTGGCGACTAAATTTGGCAAAAATTTGTAGTTTAGGGATGTCAAAGTTTGGAAGCTAGATAAATAATAATAACTCAATAAGAAGAGAGTTCTAGAATTTTCCTGAAAAATTCATTGATTTCTAGCACAGAACTAAATTTTCGAAAATTCTATAAATGATTCATAAGACTATAAAAAAAAGGAAGAGTGATTGTTGATGATTGTAGACTAGAACTTCTTTATATCTTTATGAGATACTTTCCATAAGGTATATTACAGTAAAAGTGAAAACAAATGAAGTTTTTTTCATTTCCACAAAAGTCGGCGTTGACTTACCGTCAAATTAGGCATTCAAATGTGGCGAAAAGTAATAATACGGGATATCGGGATTCCCAAAATTTGGAAACTTCTTCAATAGGAGTGTAGTTTTGAAATTATGTAATGATGTATTGGTTTATCGCACAGAACGACAGAACTACCTTGAAATTTCCAAAAACCACTGACATTACTCATGAATTCAAATTCCATGGGCCCTCCGTGGACGAGTGGTTATGTCATCACACTGCTAACCACCTTCGAGCGTAGGAGAGCGGGTTCGATTCCTGCGCT
Organism: Salticus scenicus; assembly: GCA_963930645.1. Classification (NCBI taxonomy): domain Eukaryota; kingdom Metazoa; phylum Arthropoda; class Arachnida; order Araneae; family Salticidae; genus Salticus; species Salticus scenicus. The sequence goes on from OZ005652.1 coordinate 8,105,849, forward strand.
GACTCTGGGTGTTTTTTCATTTCTTCGTATTGTAATTCTGTCATGTGGCGTCTGTAATTATCTGACGAAGATTTACAAGCGGACTACGAGTCAAGCATACAAATCTGATGTATATGCTATCAAATTCCATCAAGACTTCGAAATATTCGATTGTTCCTAATTTAGCGTAGTTTATGCTCTGTAGTAAATTTAATAATGTTTATTGATTTTTGTAGTAAAAAATGACCATTTCATTGAATTATTCAAGAACATTAATTAATTTTTGTAGCACAAAAAGAGATTTATTCAAGTGTTTGCTAAATATTAATTAAATAAAATGTATTAGTGGACTAGAACCTGCCTGTTTCTTTAAGAATTACTTTCTACACGCTAAAATGTCGACAACGTTTCTATTAATATCATTACAGGCAATATTTACTCGCTGAATATTCAATAAATGAAGGGCATTCGTCGACTAGAACCTGCATATGTCTTTAAGAATTCCTTTCTGCACACAAAAATGTCAACAACTTTCATAACAATATCATTATAAGCTCTATCTAAGTGCTGAATATTCATTAAAATGCATTCATCGACTAGAACCTGCTTGTGTCTTTAAGAATTTTTTTCTACGCGCTAACATGTCGACGACTTTTTTCTTAAAATCAATTTTATTGCAAGCTCTGTCTACGGACTAAATATTGATTAAATGAAGTGCATTAATTGACTAGAACCTGCTTTTGTCTTACAGAATTAATTTCTACACGATAAAATGTCGACAACTTTCATAACAATGTCATTACGGGCTCTATCAGTGTTAACTTCTTTTGAAATTTCTATGATGACAGTTCATGTATAGCCAAAACTTTTGTATTTTTGGTCATTAGGAATGTAATTTTCCTAAATATCTCCAAAACGAAAAGTCACATAAAATCCAAAAGGAAGATGCACAACTAGATTTTATAACAAACCAATATATCAATTTGCATCGTTCTACGTTCAACCGTTTTTCAGTTATGCAAGATACACATTCACACGATATTTTGTATAAGGAAGTAAATATATTCTATAACAAACAAAAAAAAAAAAAAAAAAAAAAAAAGACGCAGCAAGAAGTGGGGACAAAAATTAGTAGATGGGGTGGAATGGGTGGTCCAAATGAGACAAAAATTGGTAGATGTGATGTACATGTGGAGAAAAACATTTGATCACAGTTTCCGAAGATTTGAATGATTTAATCAAGAGAAAGGGTCTCACAAAGTAAACAAGTCAATAACGCGTTGATCCACTTCTGGCTCTTATCTACGCAGTTATTCGGCTTGGTATTGATTGATAGAGTTGGCAGATGTGCTCCAGTGAATTATCGTGCCAAATTCTGTCCAACTGTTGCGTTAGATTGGTAAAATCCCGAGTTGGTTGTAGGACCCTTTTTATGATGCTCCAAACGTCCTCAGTGGAAGAGATATCCGGGGACTGAGCTCAACCCCATTTCACTGAGCCGCCTATTAAGGGTATTTGAAGTCACTGAAGTACCAGTTGCACGTAGGATCGACGATAATGATGAATTGGTGCTTGATTCCATCAAAACCTGTTTATATGTCAATTTGTGTCCAGTTTGCATTACTACTTCTTGGTGCGTCACTTTTTTTGTTATAAAATATATATTGTGTAAATGAAATATAATATAATAAAATAAATAAAAACAATATCCAAATATTTTATACTAAACTGGATGTTATTGGATTATTAAATACGTTTTAGAAAAAGGAAAAAAAAAAAGACCCTCACATTGTTTATGAATAATTTATAGAGCCAATAATCAACATCTTGGTCTTCGAAAGAAAGGCAGATTTGAACAGAGATTGCGTTATGAAATTCTGACATGAGCCTTTTTTTTTTTCAATTATTATTTTTTCTTTTCAGAAATTAGAATTTTGAGACAACATACTTTGTATTGTACATTAAGTTTTTAAAAATATACAACAGACTTGGAAAAATGTATATTAGATATAATGTACAAATACATTTCAAAATATTGTTAAACATACAATATACAAATGCACATCTAATATACTATAATACAAGTATATAAAATACTGCCCACCTCTGCCTGATATCGATGTATGAATAGTTTTCGTAATTACATTTTGGTAGATATTTGTGTGGTGTGGATGATTAAGGCTGACTGACTTCTCGAAGGTTCTAGGCCTGGATCGATTGACCACTGTGAGTGAGGGTCTTTCTGAGCCCGTAATTTGGCAAATTTCGGAAAAAAAAACATGGAGAACTCCGAACAACTAGGCTTACAAATACGATATGGGTTCGAACTAAGCACTTCCCATATCCCCTTTGAGAGTAAAATCTCTCGGCAACTGATGAAGCTTAGTTTTGGTAGAATTAAGTTCGACTATTTTAATCATGTTATTTGGGTATAAAGTGCACAAGAATGGAAATCAAATTGCACATGCAAAAATTATAGTGATAGACCCCATAAAAGTAATATCTCATGTTATAGTAACCGTTAATGACTTAAATGTGCGAAGCGCTCAAAAATCTGTATTTTGCTTTTTAACTCATGAAACCATCTAGAATAGACACATCCTTATATTAAAATTGCAATAAAATAGGAAACTAATAAAACGAACATTTTTATTCTCCCCCCCCCCCCCCCCCGGAAAATCCGATAGTGAACTTGAATATTATATATCAGTTTCAAGAAATTCAATGAAATTTTTTCGGGAGTTAGAAGCGTGGCTAGACAGACAGACGGACCGAAATCATTAACACTTTTCAACCTTACTGGAAAGTGTTAAAAACATTTAGAAAGCGATAAAAACGATTAATTTAAAAGAAAATGCAATTCCAGCAAATTTTCAATAATATCCATTGATGTAATTGAATATTTTTGTGTGGCCCTATAAATCTATTGCTAATCATACTGTATTCTATGGAAAGCATTCTTTTGTGCATATGAATAATATATATTTTAATTTTATTAAGATTTGTGCAAAGTAAAGTTCTTCAAATTTGGTTTATAGAAATTCCTCTCATAGTACGCAATGCTTAGGAATACTTTCGGGTGTCCCTGTATACAAACTAGTGATGGTATTTACTTCATTTTCAATGGGGGAACATCCGATAGTACACTTGAATAACATATTTCAATTTCATGAAGATTTGTATAAATTAACAGCATTAAAATATGGTTTTTAGAAATACCTCTCATAGGACACAATGCTTTGGAAAACTTTCGGGTGTCCCTGTATACAAACGAGTAAAGGTGTTCACTCCATTTTTAATAGGGAACATTCGATAGTAAACTTGAATAACATATATCAGTTTCAAGAAATTCCAAGAATATTTATGGGAGTTAGAGCGCGGACAGACAGACAGACAACTGAAGTCATTAACACTTTTCAACCTTGTTGGAAAGTGTTAAAAATACTTCGTTTACCGTTTGAGTATGAAAAATTAATGCACTTCCAGTCAGTTTCAAGCATAGCATAGTCCCGCGGTATTCTATCCTGCGGAAATTAGCCCCCCTCCCATGAGAGAAACAACAAATATGAAGTTCGTTTGATCATCGTTAGATCACATTTGATCAACATTTTTTTTTGTTTAATCAATTTAATGTAAAGAGATATAAGCAAGAGATATGCTAATAACAGACACACACACACAGAGAGAGAGAGATACATACACAGACCAACCACAAAAACATGATTTTCTGTATGATTCGACCTCAAAATATGTAAATAAAATAACACAGACTCGAAAATCTGATCCAAAAGCAGTACTGCTACTTTCTCTACCATATAAATGAAATATGTAAGGAAAAAATATTTTAAAGTAAGGTGAAGGTCAAGTTGTTTGACTATGGGAACGGCTATCTCTTGTCTCTTATCCGATTGGAGAGTTTACTGAATGCTGACCGATAGATAAAATCTCCCGGGGTGGATTTGGGGTGACGAAAAGAGGATACAAAAAAAAAAAAAAAAAAAGTTTCTCCGTCTCCGATAATTTGTCCATTCAAAGGAAAATGATGAAAATAAATCACTTTTAAGAATTACTATTGATTATACTTTATTAGTTATTACTATATATATATATATAAGCTGTTTAAAAATCATTTAATAAAATATTCTAATAAAAGAAAACAAATTTATTAACTAGTTGGCATAGGTGGACTCTGCTCAGTTCCCCATCATATTTATGTTCTCGTAAATCTCTAGTGCGAGACATATTATAATCATGTTAAAAGAAATGAATTTGACCAAAGCTTGATACAGTGACAGAATGAAATCCCCGCCTAATAGGCTATCCACCGTTCACTTCGATATGTTTATCTTATTCTAATCTATTAATTTATTTTATCAAGGTCAATTCCGTTGTTTAGTTTTCATGCTACAATTTCCAATGCAATAATCCTCAAAATTCATATTTATATGAAAAATTTACAATTTCGCTAGGTTGATAAAATCGTAAATTACGAATTTTTCCTATTACAATATTTGTATTCAATCATGTTCAAACAAATATCATAAAAGTTGTCTAATGTATTTATGATCCTCAAAATGGAAGTTTATGCTCAATTTTGCCTTATTCTGACATGTTAAGTAAATCGTAAATTCCGAATAACTTATGAATTTTTTAAATTGGAAAAATCATAGTCTATGATATTCATGCCAGTATCCTAAATAATATTTCGAAAGTGGTTTGACATCTTTACGATGAAAATATCCCACAAGATTGACGTTTATGTGAAATTTTGCTCTATTCTGCCATGTTAAGAAATTCGTAAATTTCCAATAACTTACGAAATTTTTATATTGGAAAATTCTAAGTCTTAATATTCGTGCAAGTGTTCTAAATAATATTTAAAAATAGTCTGACATCTTTACGATGAAAATATCTCAAAATTGACGTTTATGTGAAATTTTGCCCTATACTGCAATGTTAAGAAATTCGTAAATTTCCAATAACTTGCGAAATTTTCAATGTAGCATATTTATAGTTACTGATCTTCATTTCGGCATCAAAACTGATATTTTAAAACTGGTGTGACATTTTTACAGTAAAAAGTTTCTTTTAAGTGAATTTTTGTCCTATTCTCCCATGTTAAGAAAATCGTAAGTTTCTCATAACTTACGAAGTTTTTTAATTCGAATGTTGCAAATGAATAGGGTTCTTGCCAGTATCGAAAGTAATATTTTAAAACTGATCTGACCTCTCTGCGATCATTTGTTTGTGAGATATCGTGTACACAGACTAACAAACTAACGGACTAACACACTAACAGATTAACACACTAACAGACACCCGACAAACAGACACCATACAAATTTTGTAATTTTGCGATTCCACACACCTGAAAACGTGTAAAAAAGTTAAAAAACCGAGGTCGAAAGTTTTCACGATTACCTAAGTTCCCCATACCTACAGTATGATGGGGAACTAAAAACATAATTTTCAATAACTAATTTAATTGAGATTGCTTAATACTATAATTTGCACGTTTAATTATCAACTTCTAATCAATTTGGACTTTTAAATATTTCACTAGCCGAGCGGTTTTGCTGTCAAAGCCGGTAGACTGGAAGTGCTGGGTTTGATCTCAGGTGGCGCTCATTGATCTAGCTGTTCGGTGTTTTCCATGGTTTTCTCAGAAACCCATGTGAATACCGGTTTTGGTCTCTTAATACCCCCCCCCCCCTCACTTCCGAAAGGCATATTCCCCAGACGTAGGGCCCGCGTGTTGTTAGTCGGCCTTAACACTTACACCACGAAACTATTTTTAATATAAAAAGATTATTTCTCTAAATAATAATTTAAAATTAAAATTATTTTATTCAAAAAATCCAATTGAAAAAGTAATTTAATTATTAAGAATATAAATTTTAATAATTAAATTTGCCGATATTGCTTAAATACTATCGTTTGGCTTTTAATTGAAAAGCTTATTTCAAAATATTTTTATTATAAAAAGATTTTTTTCTATGAACTATATTATATACATATATAAAAATTCATAGTGATATTCTGTGTTTGGAAATCACCCAATAATTTATTATATTTAAATTATAATGTTTTTAATCTGACAATATAAGACAAAATTTCGTATAAATGAAATGTACATCATGAGAGTTATTTAGGGAATTTAACAAATGATTATAAACAGGACTCATGAAATGCGATAGCTTGGTCGCCAGTGGCGACCAATATATAAATTATCTTTTCAACGAAAACTCAGCCTTTTTTTTTTTTTTTTTGAAATGGGCCTAGATTCGAATGCCGAAACCTGTGCTAAACTACAGTGTAGTATCAATTCATGTAAGATACAAGTAGGAAAACAGCGACTTATGGCTATCTGTGATTATTTCGCACTCCGTCATGTTGAACGTATATACCGATAGGAAATTTACGCCGTGTTCCACTATGCATGTTTAACAACCCGGAGTTGAATCGTTTACACCGCTCACTTTGCGACCCAGTGCTGAATTGTTGCACCACCAGACCAGTGTAATCAACTGTCGATGGCAACGGGGTATTGGTTTAGAGAAAATAATACAACCGGTTTGAGGATGTTAAATTTAAACAGGTGTTTCCTGATGTATAATCTAGTCCTATTTAATGTTTGATTTTTATACACATAATTTTAATTTCTATATTCAAGTAAATTGCAAAACTGAAAATAAATAAATAAAGACAGTTTTTTTTTTTTTATTGGTTACCAAAAATTTTTCCTGGCGACCAGTTTTTTCCCCAATTCCTGGAGCCCTGATTATAAAATACTTAAGAATTAATAACATTATATAGCAGTAGTAAACTAGGAAATGATTGTGTGTAATATAAAACCTGGAATATAGTCTCCGTAGAAATTGCATTGTAGTAGCGCCACCTGTTGATCGATTTGTAACAAAACTTGATAACCACTTATTTATGTCAAGGTACAACTACATATAAATTTATATAAAATTATGTGCAGTAATTCCTACGATACAAAGGGCACAAAATTTTTATCACACACTCAGACACCCATTTCCAAACAATGGTCTAATCGTGTACTGGACATCTTCAAACGTGTAAATCCATTGAAAACTGGAAATAAAATTTTTTTCGAATGCAATACTTTCTTCTATTAAATTTTCTATTAGTTTTATTATTCACTTAATATATTTCTTTTCATGTCAAAATAAAAAAAAAAGTAAAAATTGTTTTATTTGTTTTAGCTTCATTTTTAATTTTTACTTCCATTACCCTACTACCGTAGGTAATGGAAGTATTGTATTTGGTCTATTCGATATCGAGATTTCACATGATTTACACGTTTTAAGGTCCCCTGAGTCCAAAAAAGTGGTTTTTGGCAATTGGTCAGTGTGTGTGTGTATGTGGAGAATCTTCTGGCTATTATAGCTCGCAAACTAATAAAGATAGAACTACGAAACTTTAGAATTGAAACAAGTCTGGTGTACAAATGAATTTTCCATATTTTGGTGAAAATTGAAAAACAGGAAGTGGAACATCGGAAACCGGAAGTGGGACCGTAAGTCCGTATCTCAAAAACAGCTCTTTCTTCAAATTTGCTATATAAACACTCTATTAGATGTCCTTTCGAATGATATAATTGGTTAGTTCAGGAAAATGGATTGGCGTCCTGTATAAATAGCTCAATTTCAGGTCTCACAAGGGAGTTCCTTTAAAAACGCCTGTACGGATTTTTTTCAAACTTGCCCTATTAACTCACTTTTAAATATGATTTTGTATGCAATTATTGTTTTCCTGTCAATAATTGAGTTTTGGTAAAAGTTGATATCTCAAAAACGGCTCTAACGATTTTCTTGAAAATTGTTGTAAAAATCCATTTCTTTCTTATGTATCACGTAGTTATTTGAGGAAAATTAATAGCTACCCTGTTAAGTTAGGTCAGAAGTTCAGGTAGATCTCGAAAATTGGAGTTTCAAAAAATAACTCTACCATTTTTTTTTTCTTACTTTTTACCTCGCTATGTGTAAGCTTCGATTTATATGTCTTTACATGTGTATAAAGTTTATTTTACTACAAAAATGTTAGGTTTCTATTTCTTTAGGTCACTTTTATATCTTCTGATCACATTATCTCCAAAAAAAAAAAAAAAAAAAATTATATAATATGTGTAATAGCGGGTAATGGAAGTCGTGTGGTTGTTTCACACCAGATTTTTTTTTCTTTTAATTTCATGGCTGTTATGAGGTTTGATTTTGAAGCTAAAATTATGTCAATTTAATACCGTGCAAATTTAATTTTTGACTTAGCTTTATATTAGTTTTATTATTTATTCACGTGAAAGTATATTTCTTTTCATATGAAAAAATAAATTAATTAATTGATAAAAATAAAACTAGCATGTTGTGGCCATCACGAAAACATTCTTCTATATTTTCCTATACAAATTCACGCAGTAAAAATCATTTGTTATTACTTCCGACCCTACTACCATAGGTAATGGAAGAATTGTATTCTGTCCAAAAATTCGATATCGAGATTTCAATTGATTTACATGTTTTAAGGTCTTCTGAGTCCAAAAAAGTGGTTTTTGGCAATTGGTTAATATGTATGTGTGCGTATGTATGTGGGAAATCTTCCGGCTATTATATCTCGGAAACTAATAAAGATAGAACTACGAAACTTTAGAATTAAATCAGGTCTGGTGAACAGATGAACTTTCCGAATTTTAGTGAAAATTGGAAAACTGGAAGTGGGATATTCGAAACCGGAAGTCGGGCTGTAAGTCCGTATCTCAAAAACGGCTCTAATGATTTTCTTCAAAACTGCTGTATAAACTATTAGATGTCCTTAGGGAAGACGCCATCCATGAAGGTTTTTCTAAAGGCTCTTGGCCTATTTACGCGAGTTTCGGAGAAAACCACGAAAAACTACGATTGGCTAGGTCAACGAGAGCGACCAAGAATCGAATCCGGCACTTCCCGTCTACCAGCTTTTGAGCGGAGAACTGCTTGGGGCTCGGCTACTAGGCGTATATTAAAATTTCGATTCCCCCCCCCCCCCTAAAGTTAATTATAGCCTATAGCATTAAGGGATAGTGATGTTAGATTTTGATTAATGAAAAAATAATTTTAAACCTGTTTTTTTTAATTTCAGATATTACCCTTACATACATATAAACTGTACGTCTTAATAATGTTTACAGGGGTCCCACCAGAGTAAAATATAGGATTTCTTAGAAAAAATATAAAATATTTATTAAAAATACGTAAAATTACTGATATACAGGAGGATTCAGATTTGATCGTTCAAATATGGTGAGAAAGAATGTAATAGAAAATGAAAGCTGTGTTTCAAGCAGAGTATATATATATATATACCAAGGACAGCTCTAAAATATAGGCCAAGGGGGAGAAGAGATAGAGGAAGACCCCGTAAAAGATGGATTGAGGTCGGAACAGGCTTATAGCCTCCAACCGTGTTGGACATGATGATGATGATAAACATAATTTCAAAATCGTTTTAAAATTTACCAATTAAAAGATATATGATAATACCAACATCATACATATTAAGTTGATGGCATATATATTTAATTATTCATTTGTAGTACCAGTTAATTTATAAAACCATTTTAAAATACTTACGCTAACTTGAAATATATATATATATATTTAAAACATATGGGTAGAATCTAATGCATTGTATTGAAGAGGATGCCGAAGAACTCTGGGACTGAAAATAGTCAGTATCACAAAAATGGCTCTAAAAAAATTCTTCAAATTTGCTACATAAGTATCTTTTTAGATTTTTTTCCCCGTATATATTACTTACTATATTACTACTGCAAGAAAACTAATACCCACCCTATATAGTAAGAAAGCACCACAGAGCTGGCCTTTTTAAAGTAATAAGTACAAAACTTTGAAGAGGTTATTACATTTTATGATGTTTATTCAAAGTTTTGTACTTATTAATACCCACCCTGATTACGTAGGTCAGCTTTAAGATCCAAGAAAATTGTGTCTCAAAAAACAGCTCTACCGATTTTCTTTAAATTTGCTCTATAAATTCTCTTTTATAATGCATGAATCAGTTCATTACTACAGGAAGATTGGTTGACATTTGGTTAGCTCAATTTTATTTATTATCTTCTGAGCACACTATTCCCCAAAATCTGTATAATATTTACAGAGTAACAAAAGTTAATTGCTACACACCAGAATTTCTTTAATTCATCGCATTTGTCTAATAACCTTTAGAAAGGGGCTCTTCTGAAATCCCATGGTGAAGCGTGACAACTGCTGTCACAGCCCCTCTCTAAAGAGAGTTTTTAACTTGGCTGAAGCAAGACCTGTGCAATACGCACCTCAATCATATTATTATATTCTATTGCTTTTCTGCATAGTTGGATTCTGATATCAACTGCTTTTACTTCCATAACCCTACTATCGTAGGTAATGGAAGTATTGTATTTGGTCCAAAAATTCGATATCGAGTTTTCACCTGATTTACACGTTTTAAGGTCTCCTGAGTCCAAAAAAGAAGTTTTTGTCAATTGATCAGTATGTGTGGAATGGTACGGGTCTCGTATACAGATGAATTTTCCAAATTTTGGAGAAAATTGGAAAACCGGGAGTGGGTCATCGGAAACCGGAAATGGGACCGCAAGTCCGTATCTCAAAAACGGCTCTAACGATTTTCTTCAAAACTGCTGTATAAACACGCTATTAGATGTCCTTTCGAATGATATAGTTGGTTAGTTCAGAAAAATTAATAGGCGTCCTGTATAAATAGCTTAATTTTAGGTCCTGCAAGTGCATTCCTTTCAAAACGGCTGCATGAATTTTTTTTAAACTTTCCATTTAACCCTATTTTAAATATCATTTTGCATGTAATTGTTATTTTCTAGTCAACAATAATCATGCCAAGCTTTGGTAAAAGTCGGTATCTCAAAAACGGCTCTAACGATTACCTCGAAAATTGCTTCATAAACCCATTTTCGATATCCTTTCTCATGCTTTACTTGGTTATCATGAGGAAAATTAATAGTCATCTTGATCAGATAGATCAATTTTAGATCACAGAACTTAATGTTAAAAAAAAAAAAAAAAAAAAAAAAAAACACTGTGTAAATTTTGTTTTATATGTCTATATGTCTTTACACGCGTATTAAATTTCTCTTACCGGAAAATTTTCAGTTGTCTATTTCATTAGTTCCATTCTATGTTTTCTGATAACTCTATCTCCAAAAAGTGCATATCATTCGTGAACAGTGGGTAATGGAAGTCGGGTGGTTGTTTCACAATCACACCATATATATATATATTTTTTTTATCCTTTTATGAATGCAGACGATTTTCATCCGAGAAAGGTATTGAACAGGGATTGAACAGGGGAGCAGCCCCGGCTCACCGCTCGAAGAGCGGTGTTGAGCTATACGAGGACCGAAGTCCAAGTAGAGCTCCGAGAAAGGTATTATACTAAACATCCAACGGAAGTGAATTTTTACCGTGCAGATGACATTCTTCCCATTCTGGGATAAAATTGCAGTATATCTCAGCGCCACTTATATTCACCCAGTTTAATCAGTATAATGTCTCATAATGCAGGGATGAAACTTTTCAGAGGCTACCCCTGAATTCAGGGTTTTTGAAGATTTTACTGTGTCTGAATTCCATGATAAATTATTTTGTTTTTGTCAAAATTTCTAATTGTAAATTTTTAATTTGCCTTATAATGTATTAAAAATTCTCAAAATACCATTATTTATAGACAGCCATACGGTATATAATTAATGTCTCCTTGATTTACATGTAAGTAGCAGTTTTCAGAGTTTTGGCATGTTAGGAAGTTTCACCCCTGATAATGGCCTTTTCATATATCTTGATCGATTATACGCAATAGAACCTGAGATATTGCCTTCCCTTAAATCACGGATATCATTGTAGAGCAGCGCCACCTGTTGAGAGATTGGCCCCAAAAGTTGACATAAACTAATTTATGTCAACGTGCATCTACATATAAATTTATATGTAATTCCGTGCAGTAGTTTCTGAGATATAGCCTTCGCTGAAATTGCGCATGTATAGCAGCGCCACCAGTTTTGCGATTGGACCCAAAAGTTGATAGGCACTAACTTATATCAAGGCGCATCATATAAATTCATATGCAATTTCGTGTAGTAGTTCTTGAGATATAGCCTTCTCTGGAATTGAGGAAATCGCTGTCTGACAGCGACAGTTAAGTGATTGGCATTAAAAAAAAAAAAAAAAAAGTCACAAATTTATGTCAAAGTGCATCTATAAATTTTTATATAATTCTGTGCTCTGGTTCCTGAGATACAATCGCCACAAAATATTTGCCATACACACGAAGACAGGCATTTTCTAGAAATGGTCAAACTGTATTCTGGACCTCTCAAAACGTGTAAATCTATAGAAAACCAGAAGTCGAAAATTTTTATGAACCAATACTTTGCTATTGAATATAGAAGAAAATAAAAATCTTTATATATATAAGAGGCAATGTTTGTGTGTGTGTCTGTGTGGACAGCGTAGCGCAAAGACGGCAGCTCGGACACTCACGTGTTTCGACATGAAAGTTCCCTCCTAGGGGTCCTTGTGCACCTCGAAGCCCGATTTTCGAATTATTTTCTTTTAATTAATTAAAATATGAAAATATTAACCTCATTTATCTTTTTAAAAAAATAGCCATTTAAATTTTATACATAATTTAATTGTTGCCAATAAATAAATAAAATAAAATAAAAAATTGGGAATTTATTTTTTTTCCGACAGGATAATAAATACGTTTACTTAAACGTGAACAATAAAAAAATATAAAATATTAAATTATGCTTCTCTGCAAAATTGACGTCATTATCATTTTGAAAATTTTAAATTTTATGCACATTGATAAAGTGCTAATATACTTTATGATATTGTTACATATTGTTCTAAAATGATTTTTTTTTTTTTTTAACTACTATTTTTTTATATTTTTATAGTCAAATTGTTATCTTTATATATATAAAAGGCAATGTTTGTGTGTGTGTGTGGATAGCCATTTAAATTTTATCCATAATTTAATTGTTGCCAAATAAATAAATAAATAAAATAAAAAATTGGGAATTCATTTTTTCTCGACAAGATAATAAATACGTTTACTTAAACATGAACAATAAAAAAATACAAAATATTAAATTATGCATCTCTGAACAGTTGACGCCATTATCATTTAGAAAATTTTAAATTGTATGCACATTGATTAAGTGCTAATATACTTTATGATATTATTACATATAGTTCTAAAATGATTTTTTTTTTTTTTTTTAACTAATATTTTTTATATTTTTACAGTCGTTATATATTTAAAAAAAAAAAAAAAAAAAAAAAAACTGCCCATGACGTCACAATCGACTGTGTAGCGTTTCTTTACTACAATAAACTCTATCAACTAATAAATTTATTTTATCAGTTTTATTTATAGATCATACGGGGCGATTTTCTAAATTTTGGCGTTGAAATACACCGAATGTTTTTCGCCAAGAACTTTAATTTAGCAACAGCCCATTTTAATCTCAGCAGCGCATCAAAAAATATAAATAAATTATACAATATTCTTCGACCACATTTCATGAAACCATGGAAGCATCTGCGCAAGTGCTAACTCAACGAGTCTAATGCTAAAATAGGGGTGACAGTTATCTGACTCGCAGAAACTTGTGGTCTATCATGTAGATAGATCGACAGAAATAAGCCGCAAGTAATGGGAAACACAACTGGATAGCTCAATTGGTAGAGCCTTGACGTTGTAAGTCAAAGATCCGGGGTTCGACTCCCGGTCCAAGCATTATTTTCACTCAGTCGGAAAAATAAAATTTCCATAAAAACATTAGTTGTCTAAAATGAGGCAGAAAATAGTGCTCATAGTATATTGTTATAAGGGATTAATTCTTTGCCCTGCATCAATTGTACTGTTGCAATGAAAGCAGTTTTACTGGCAAAGTGAAAGCAGTTCATTCACTTTCAGTGGGGTCAGCCTTAATGACAAAATTGGTGAGCGGGCGACCAAATTTGGTGAAAAATGGTAGTTTAGAGGGTTCCCGAAGTTTCGAAGCTCTCCAACGCAGGGGAGCATAGATCTCGAGCTTTCCATGGCATTCTCGATGGAATCATCGCCAAGCGTTATATAAATAGGGGTGAGTTGATTTTTGCGAGAGAGTATGCAGTCACTGAGATTCAGAGACCTATTCTGAGTGATTGCACTTTAGGGATTGAGCTTTAAGCGACTGGATATTTTTCGTTAGAGAGCGAAGATTTCTGCTCTAGAGTATTTGATGCTATTTGCTTTACTCCTGTGAAACAAGTGACCGTTTCTTAAACTGTTCCAGAACATTCATCAAATAGTGATTTCTGCTGCACGAGTAACAGCTTCAACTGTTTCCAGAATATTCGAAAAATTAACTTTACTATTGGACTGTTTTCGAGAATATTCGTTTTAAAAAGAGTTTTGCTGTACAGATTCGAGAAGTTCAAAAAATATTTAATATCGCCAAGGAGGTCCCATTCTAAAGCTGTGACGAAAATAGTCGGCAATCGAAATATATTTATTGAAAAATTTCAATAATTCAGTTAAAAAGAAATCACTTAAATATACTGACCAGCGAAGCGGGCAAAAGCCTGCTAGTAAATATATAAAAATGAACATGTATTTTTTTTTTTTTTTTTTTTTTATGTAATTATTGTTTCCGGTTAATAACTGTGTATATCAAGTTTTGGTAAAAGTTAGTATCTCAAAAATGGATCTAACGATTTTCTTGAAAATTGTTTCATTAATCCATTTTAGATACCCTTTCTCATGTATAACGGGGTTATTACAGGAATATTAACGGTCATCCTGATTAGGTAGTTCAATTTTAAATCTTAGAAATTGGTGTTTAAAAAAATAAATCGATTTTTTTTTTTCTTATTTTTTAACTTGCTATGTAAACTCTGTTTTATATGTTTTTATACGTGTATCAAGTTTCTCTTACTGGAAAATTCCAAAAAATGCATATAATAGCTTCAAAACATGTATACAATACGTGTAATAGTGGGTAATGTAAGTCGTGTGGTTGTTTTTTAATCTTTTTAAATTTATAGAAAATTTAAAATTTCTGTAACATAGCTGAATAGAACAAAATTTAAAATATATGTGCATTATGAGAATTATTGTATGATAAATTAAATACAAAATTGACATCTGATCTATAAGATTAAGCAGCATTAAGGTAAATGTGTCTAAGCGGGTGAATGATAGCTTTGGTGGACGGGGCATTTCATTTGCTAATTGGAAAATGACCATCAGCAGAGTTCTTGGCTCTAATCTTATCTATATAAATAAAGAGAAGTGTCTGTGTATGTGTGTGTGTCTGCGCTCTGGTGCTCACTCACACTACTGATCACAGAGCTTCCAAATTTGGCATATAGGTACCTGGGATCCTGCAGGTGTGCACCTCATGGAGATTTTTTCGAATTTGAATTTTTTTAAATTAACATTTTTTCGATTTTAAATATTGGCTTCTTTGTTTCATTTTTCATAGATTTATACTTTTACTGTAATCGTCTACGTATCTTATAAACGGCTACTATGCTATTTATTTTTTATTTAATACATTCGTTTAAAGACAAAGTTTTTTCTTTTTTTAACTTATTATATTTATTGACAATAAAATGGTAATGCAGTAAAATAAATTCAGAATATTAAATTTAAAAATGTATTTATAACTGTTATGTTTATGTATAATTTTTATGGAATAACAACTTTTTATTTTTCATTTTTAATTAATTCCTTTAAAAGAGTTTTTTTTTTTTATTATTATTAGCAGTTATCGGAAAACAATGGTAGTATATAGTAGTTAGGATTAAACTGATTAAAATTTATCTGTTGAAAAAAATATCTACTTTATTTTATTTCGTTATATTGGTCGGAATCAAATTGTAAAATAGTGTAAATAGCGGGGACATAGTTCAAAAACTAAAATATTTAATAGATGCTGAGATACAGTCATATTTAAAATCATCGTTTGTAAATAATAGCAGATCCACCTGTCGTCAATAAATATCCATATTGAAATGCCCAGGAAAGAGCTTTCTGCAGACAGTGGAAACCTGAATCCGATGCAGTGCGGACAGAAAAAAGCTACCATAGGCAGCGGGTACCCAAAGTGATGTTTATAGCGATTACAATGTAATTTTTTTTTTTTTTTTAGTTTTTATTTATAATGTGATGTAAAAAAATAAATATTTATCCAATTCTTTTGAAAATCCATTTAAATATTGTGACCAGCGAAGCTGGCGTAGCCTGCTAGCATACAATATATTCCATAATGAGTATTTATGAGAGTAAATATATAATGGAGAATTGACAAATATTATCTATGCCAGTTAGTTTTTGGTTGTAGCACTACTGTAGTAAGAATCTGAATATAATGTTAAATCTTCTATCTGTAAAAATTATAACTCAAAATAAAATTAATTTTTTATGTAAATTGTCTGTTTTGTAAATAAATAAATAAAAATTTTGTAAATAAAAATTGCTTAATATTTTTCTTAATTTTATCGAAGAATATCTTATAAAATTGAAAAAGAAAAAAAAAAAAAAAAAAAAAAAAAAACCTTTAATGTGGGCAAAATTATAGTTTTTTCATTTTTTTTTAAACCCGTTGGAACAGACCAAATGGTCCAACCAAGGGTAAGCAGAAATAAATATACTTAATATGCCACCATATTGTTGTGACTTTGGCTGTAAAAATATTTCAGTCAGGGATATAAACGTGTCGTTCTGTGTATGACTCTAAAATACCAAAAATTTAATGAAAGAATATATTGCTAAAATTAAAAGAGAACATTTTCAACCTAGACTAGTATGTTGTGGCCACCACATGACTTTCTTCTATCTTTTCCTATACAAATTCACCCAGTAACAATAATTAAAAAAAAAAAAAAGTGGGACTTTGACAAAATTTTGGGTAAAATGTGAAAATTATTCTAAGTTTGTCAAAACACGGAAACCGTGGGACTTTGACAAAATTGGGGGAAAAATGCAAAAATTTGTTTAAGTTTGTCAGAACACGGAAACCGTGAGAGTTTGATAGAATTAAGGGGAGAGGGGAAAAAAAAGTGGGACTTCAACAAATTTTCACATTTTACCCAAAATTTTGTCCAAGTCCCACTTTTTTTTTTTTTCCCTCTCCTAAATTCTATCAAACTGCCACGGTTTCCGTGTTTTGACAAACTTAGAATAATTTTCACATTTTACCCAAAATTTTGTCACAGTTGTCAAAACACGGAAACCGTGGGACTTTGACAAAATTAGGGGAAAAATGCAAAAACTAGTTTAAGTTTGTCAGAACACGGAAACCGTGGGAGTTTGATAAAATTAAGGGGAGAGAAAAAAAAAAAAAAAAAAAAAAAAAAGATTTTTTTTTCTAAGTTTTTTTTTCGTAAAAAGTAAAAAAAATCGATAACTTTGTTTTAAATTATCCCAGATTTATAGTTCAACCATTCGTTTTAAAGGTACTGACGAGACCTTTCGAAAGATACCCATCTTGAAAATTTTTCCCTATATCACCCTGTTAAAAATTTAGAAAAAGCGGGATGGCAACGCAACCTGTAAGACGATTTTTACCAAAAGTTGATAGGCACTAATTTATGTCAAGGTGCAACTACATACCAATTTGTATGAAATTCTGTGCAGTGGTTCCAGAGATACAGTTGCCACAAAATTTTGTCACACACACACACACAGACAGACAGACAGACAGACATTTTCTAAAAATGGTAAAATCGTGTTCTACAACTCTCAAAACGTGTAAATCCATCAAAAACCCGAAATCGAAAATTTTTACGAATCCAATACTTTCTTCTATTGAAGATAGAAGAAAGTAAAAAAGGTCACCCGGAATTAATATATTTTGTTTTGTCATCGATTAATATATTTTGTTTCGTATCATATCAATTAAATAAGGGTAAAATATGAAAAAAAAAAAAAAAATAAATAAATATAAATAAATAAAAAAAATATAAATAAATAAATAAAATAAAATAAATTAAAATTACAAAAAACACATATGGTTTATTACTTTCAAATTATTATTAGGTAATAGTGAGAAAAAGTTGTTTTTTTAATAATAAATTATTTCATTGTATAAATAAATCAATTACATTTTTAAAGTTTCGTCGTATGACATTTTTAAAGAAATCTCCATTAAAAAAAAAAAAAAAAAACTACTACTACTACTAACAATAATATAAAATATTTATCAATCTGTACATATTTTTCATTATAAATCATACTATAGTTATAAGGATCTTAGGCAGTGATAAAAATGTTCAACATCGCTTGTTTTTACATTTCTACACGTTTTGAGGTGTGAGAAATGGAAATCTAAAGATCATAAAACTGATACAGTTTATAGTGTTGTTAGTTTATTAGTATGTGTACACGACATCGCGAAAACGATATATATTTTTTTAATTAAAAACTTCTTATACTTTAAGAAATTAAAAATTAATAAATTTTTATTATTGCTTATAAAGATAAATTTTAATTTTAAATAAAATCTTAAAAATTTTAAATTTTTATATTTGAATATACATATATCTTTCAAAAGCATCTAATAATACATACACACACATATATAATCATAAATCATTATTTTTAACTCTGTAACTCATAACATATATGAATGATTTAGTTCATATAAATTTGGTTAATAAATATCAGTAATTATATATATATATATTTATTAAGGTGAATCTCTACCTATCGTCTCCGAAAGCCGAAGCCAATGTTATTCCATGGGAAATTTTGCCCCATTATAATTCATTAACTAGTACATATTTTTAAATTCCGTTTTCACTTTCCGAAAATTCACAACTATTAAACAATTTATCGCTTTCTAAAAATTGATTTTTTTTTTTTTTTTTTTTTTTTTTAAGATTGCATTTTTAAGCTCAAAAATGAAAAATTTCACATTGTGAAAATTCGCATTTTACAACATCAAAATAAAATATTAAAAATAATTTTTAGAAAGCGATAAATTGTTTAATAGTTGTGAAGTTTCTGAATGTGAAAACGGAATTTAAAAATATATATTAGTTAATAAGTTATAATGGGCGAAGTTCGCCATAGAATAACATTGGCTCTGGCTTCTGGGGACAATAAGTGGAGAGGCCTCTTAACCTAAGAATAAATATAATTTAATCCTAACCTTTTCTGACTTATAATATGGTCTGCAGAGATTTTGGGGAAAGTTAAGCGACGGTAAAATTTGTTTATCCTGCTCCACCCGTCTTAAGCCGTGGTGGCCTCTGCTCCTCCTTAGTTTTGTTTGAGTTTCATTTGTTTGAACACTGCCTTTATTTCACATAGTTTTCAGTTATACTAAATATAAGTACGCGTCACATACTCACTCTAAATTAAAACATTCTTACAAGCTTTTAAAACACATTTTTATCTATTTATTCTCTTTTAATAGATTTTTTCTGGTGACTTTTTTTTCGCTTGACTTTCTTTCCGGTGACTTTTTTTTCTGCCAATCCAATCCTGTTTTATTGTCTTCATTTTCTTTTTTACAACTTCCATAACAGTTCTTATCACGAAGTAATAGTACATACTAAATATTACCCCATGGCTCTTATACATATTGCTATAAAACTTTTGTAATAACTCCACCTCTGATTTAGATTTTAGCTTAAACTATACGAAGATTACTTATGGTTTCTCATTCAGTAAGGCAGAAGATGTTTTAACAAACTGTCAAGGTGTCACATAATTTAAAAGACACATTCTATGTTCATGATAGAGACTTAATACTGCTTTAAGATTTTGAAAGTCACAAAGTTTCATATCTTCCATTTTTTTTTTTTTTTTTTTTTTTTTATAATTATGTGTCTTGCAATCTGAGGAATTATCCTTACCACTCGTGTTATTAATCTAAAAAATAAATATAGGATATGCACTGAAAATATAGGAGAATATAGGCCAAATTTTAAAAATATAGGGCATGTAAGAGTGAGTGGCAGGAGGCCTATATTTATATAGATATTATATCTATGTTTATTATTGAAAAACATGACACCCTTATCATAAATATGTGAAAAGGCAAAAAGGGGTCTTGATGAAAAATTTCTCGACAAAGAGAATGGGATAAAAGTATGAAGAGCTTCCTCTATCTTCATGGATAAAAGTTGAAAGCTCTAACAGAAAAATGTCTGGTGTCGCCCTCTATTAATAAAAATGAACTTTATAAGTTTTTATTTCGCTTTTAGCATTAAATTATTCTACTAAATATATATCTTAAAGAAATAAATAAAAAGGTTTTCTGTTTTTCATTATAGTTTAGGTTTAAGGTGAGAAAAAATTAAGACTCAACAGTCAGAACAAAAAGGCAAAGCATCTAAAAAGTTTTGTTGATAAATAATAGAAAAAAAAAGTTTATTTATTAATTTTGGGGGGAGAAGAATTTTTTGCATAATTTTATAAACAATACAAAAAATATAAGAAATAAAAATAATTGATAAATAAAACCATCATTTCTTCACAGTTAATCTGCAAAAAGATGTGTTGGCTATTATAATACTTTTGACAGATGTGCAAAAACACCATATATTGACAGTAAATGATTAGTAAATATTTGAAAAATGTCACAGTCTCAAAGTACAAATTAATTTTTAAAATATCAGAGGAGGAAAAAAAAAAAAAAACTTGTTACCATTGAAATTTTCCAAGAATTCAATTTCTTTCATTCAGATTTAATGTGGATTATACATTATAGATGCTCACAGATTAGGCATATTTTAATATGTAAAAATACATTTTAATTTAATCTTAATTTTTTCTTTGCAAGTTAGGATAACAACATAGGTTACAAAGTTTTATACTACAGTTTGTCACCATTGAAAATTTTCAGGAATCTAATTTATTTGTTTTCTTTCAAATTCAGTTGGTTCAATAATATAATTATTATTAGTCCATATTATAGTAATATAGACAAAATAAGAATGAAAATAACAAAATTAAAATTGTAATGCATTATTTTATTATTTCTTTGCTATTTATATTTTAGAGTATACAATACTACATATTATTGCTTTTAAAAAATTTGTGTTTAATAACAATATATCAATATATTTAAAATAGAGAATCAATTTATTGAAGTTGACTGATAAACAAAAAATTTACGTAAACAGAAAATTAAAACTATTACAGTTAAAGTAAAATAAAAATATTCACTCATTATAAATGAGGAAAAATTCTAAGTACGGAGAGGGGGGGATATCATACATGAAACACTTTTTGGAAAAGCTTCCTAATTTAACTTTTAAAATCTACTCAATATAGAAAATAATCAAATTGTGCAAAATAATGAGGTTTCAATGTAGCATACTTTTTTTTTTTTTTTTTTTTTTTTAATGTAGCATGTAAAACCCAATTAAACAAACATTTATGATGGAATTTATGAAAAATATATTAACATCTTTCAACTAAACAAATTATTCAAATATGAATGTGTTTAACAGAAAGATAGGGTCAGGTGTTGTAAAATAGATCAAAAAACAGCATATTTTACATATGCACTTAAACAGCAGAAAATGTATTGGTTCCATTTGTTAAAAAATTGCACAAAATATGCAAATGAATATTCCTTATGACATCTTAGGAGAAATACCTCTCAAAAAACAAAAAAATTTGTGCTGAAAAATAAATTTTAAAATATGCTGTTTGTGACTTATTTTACCCCATGGGTTGGGGTAAAATAAGTCATCCTTTAAAACTGTTTTAAATTTTAATACAACTTACTTCATGCAAATAAAATTACACATACATATTCCTTTTTTTTTTGATAAAAACTTGATTTTGTGTTCTTTCAAGGGAAAAAAATGTCTGTATGGTCCATCATTAGCTCAGGAAAAACATTTAGAATTTATGTACGATGCATCTACATCAGAAATATCTTTCTCTGGAAAATTCCAGTAGGAACTTCCATTTCCACTTTTATTTATCCCTTCAAATTTTTCAGAATATTCATGATTGGGCGAAAGAATAATGCCATGAAATATTTTCTTTGATCTTTCCCCAGGAAATTCTACTTTAACACATTTTCCAACTTTTACGAATTGATTAGTACTGATGCTGTCCAAATTTTCTTCTTGAGAAAGACTTGCTTTTTGTTTCTTTCACAATTGTTGTTTCTGTGATTTTAGCATCTCTGTTGATTTTTTCATCATACAATCAATTCAAAAATAAGTTGGTTGTTAAAATTACTCCTGATTTTTGTGTGCATTTTCCAAAGTATCTTTGGAAGACAATGTTTGATTGGGTGATAAAGTGTTTATAATAGCAGATTTTATGTACTTAAAAGGATAATATATAAATAGTATCCTCTTCCATGACTGTTGAAGTCGCACTAGAATTAATTTGTCAAATTGGAGATTGATGATCTAGATTCACCCACTCTTGCATTTTAAGTTGATGCTAAACTGCAGAGTTTCAGGAGAATGCTGTGTCCTGCCTGCCATTTGTATGAAAAAGTGGCACCTTTCTTAAATAAGCTGGAATGAAACAACTTTTTGAATTACACCTACAAACTGAATGCTTTGATTCAACTTCAATATGTATTGTCTTTTTGTTTTTCTCTCTTAACATAAGTCTAACATGATTCAACAATTGACCTATTTTACCTCACATGTGTTTTTTTACTCCAAAATATTAATACAGTAGAGAGTCAAAAATCTGCACAGCTCGTGACCAGAGGTTGTGCAGATTTTAGGATTTTGTGGATTTCGGGGCCCATAAAAAATGATTTTCACTTTGAAAAATAAAAACAGAATATTATTCAAACTAAACACATACTAGTGAATAACACTGAATATTAAATTACTAGGTATATAAAACCTTTAAAAAAATATAAAATAAAACAATATATAAACATGAATAAAATATTTGTCAAATTTAGATACAATCTGTTCACATATAACTAGTTTTAAACTAAATTTGAACCTGCATGATTTATTTATTTTTTTATTTATTGTAAATAGTAGGAACACAAATTTATTTTTCTACGAATTTTATTGAGTTCTTCCAAAAAAATTATGCCTTTTTCAGAAAGCATTTAAAAAAAATTAGTTTATTATTATTTACCTGATTGATATCATCATATCACAATAATCATTATTTCCTTTTGATGAATTTAAATATACTGTCAATTTCATTAGCAGCAACTTGGCTCTTGCAGTCTTTCATATTATTATTATTTTGTTTTTCTTTTTTGTAATCATAAAATACAAACATAAAATCTGTATTCAAGATCTTTTTAAAAAATTCTGATTTGCAGTTTTGTAATTTATTAATAGTGAATTTCATTGTTTGTATCTGACAAGCTGTGTGGATTTCGAACTTCGGCGGATTTCTGGCTCTTTATTGTATATACATTTTTTTTCTCACGGAAGTTTAGGAAATTCATCTTAAAAATGTGCTTTTTGGAATATGATAATGAAAAACTGTAAAATTTGCTTTTGAATTAGTTCAAAACCAAAGTTTTTCTTAGCAACACATTCAAGTTACTAATACGAAACACACATATAATTACTGGCTGTAACTAAAACGTATCAGTTACAGTTAATTTTGTATACAAATGAAGACTAATTTAAATAATATTATATGAAACCAGCAAAATTAGAATTTAAAAAATATTTGGATGTTTTTTTTAAGTTTTTTTTTTTTTTTTTTAACTGACCTATTTTACCCCACCTGACCCTATGCAATTTAATATTTTAAATTTACACAGATGATTATAGGAATAAAGAAACAGCAAGTGTCATGGCTTAAGTTGAGTTTAAAATTTATTTAGCAAAAAATCTTAAATGATTTTTTTTTTAAAGCAAACAATAAGTTTATGAATGCAAGTTAGCATACTATTCTAGATTTCTCTATATGTTTCACTTTAATTTGTAAATTTACTTTTAAAATTTAGTCATGACATGCTGAAAGAATTATTATTACACATCAATAAAAATAAATTTGAAATGAAAAAATAATTATCACACTGTTTAATAAGATACATTAAAAGCCTAACATCATGGAACAATAGGGCAATATTTTATATAATGCATTATAACTGAATAGTGTTAAATTTTAACTCAATTTGAACATCTTAGTTGTGTTTGATTTATAATCTTTTTGAATGGATATACATATAGTTAATGTTGTAGTAAAAAAACTGCTTTATCTCATGCTTATACTGTACTTTATATATAATAATATAGTAGAAGCGAAGCAAATAATAAAATAAAATAAAATAAATAAATGAATAAAACTTATTACTGAAAAAGTTTTCTTATTTAGATATATATATGTTCATGGCAATCAGTTTTAGAAATTCTTCTTGAAAATTAAATCCACTTTCAGGGCCTTCAATAATAATATACATCTTTCATAAATGGCTTACATTTTTTAGTGACAGCCTGTTTTCAATTTCTATTTTTTTACTAAATTTATGTGACTGAAACGCCTTTTTCACAATTGGTCAGAAATCTCAATACTTTTAAAAAAAAAAAAAAAAAAAAAAAAAAAAGATTCATCTTTAATTGTGACATTCTCGGCGAAGATTTTTTGAATAATAGTAGTACTTAATGAAATTCTATGGTAAAAAAGTGAAAAGCTTGTTCTTTAGGTATTGCATTTTGGATAACTTTTCGCATTTTGCAAAATAAAATGACTGTGATAGAGATAGTGATACAGCAAGCACATTAATACTTTATTTAAAATTGTTTTTCAAACTACTTGTAAGTGATATGTTTATGAAATTTTACTAAATTCTGGAAATAGTAAAGAGTTCCTAATCATTTAGACAATTTTACATTTTGAGAAGTCTGAAGTATTTAAATTCATAAGGAAGTTTCTTTTTAAAAACTTATGCTGGGGGGGGGGGGATTAATCATACATGAAGCACTTTTTGAAAAAGCTTCCTAATTTAACTTATAAAAACTACTCAATATAGAAAATAATCAAATCATGCAAAACAATGTGGTTAACTTTTTTTTTTTTTAATGTAGCATAACATGTAAAACCCAATTAAACAAATATCTATGATAAATATATAAACATCTTTCAGTTTAATTTAGTTGAATATGGGAAGTTTCTTTTGAAAAAACTTATGGGGGGGAGGGATTTAATCATATATGAAACACTTTTAAAAAGCTTCCTTTAGTTTATAGGGAGTTTCTTTTTAAAAACTTATTGGGGGGGGGGGGATTTAATCATACATGAAACACTTTTTGATAAAGCTTCCTAATTTAACTTTAAAAAACTACTCAATATTGAAAATAATCAAATCATGCAAAACAATGTGGTTAACTTTTTAAAAAATGTAGCATAGCATGTAAAACCCAATTAAACAAATATTTATGATGGAATTTATGATAAATATATAAACATCTTTCAGTTTAATTTAGCTGAATATGGGAAGTTTCTTTTTAAAAACTTATTGGGGGTGGGGGGGGGATTAAATCATACATGAAACACTTTTTGCAAAAGCTTCCTAATTTAACTTTTAAAAACTATTCAATATAAAAAATAATCAAATCATGAAAAATAATGTGGTTAACTTTTTTTTTTTTAATGTATCATGTAAAATCCAATTAAACAAATATTTATGATGGAATGCATGATAAATATATAAATATCTTTCAATTTAACTTAGTTGAATATGAGCAGATTTCAACTGAACAAATTATTCAAATATGAATATGTTTAACAGGAAGATATGCAATTTAATATTTTAAATTTACACAGATGATTATAGGAATAAAGAAACGACAAGTGTCATGGTTTAAAATTTATTTAACAAAAAAGCTAAAATCAGTTTTTTTTTTTTTTTAAAGCAAACAATAAGTTTATGAATGCGAGTTAGCATACTATTCTGGATTTCTATATGTTTCAATTCTAATTTGAAAATTTACTTTTAAAATTTAGTCATGATATGCTGAAAGAACTATTATTACACATCAATAAAAATAATTTTGAAATAAAAAAATAATTATCACACTGTTTAATAAGATACAGTAAAAGCCTAACATGATGGGACAATAGGGAAATATTGTATATAATGCATTATAATTGAATAATGTTAAATCTTAAATCAATTTGAACATCTTAGTTGTGTTTGATTTATAACCTTTTTGAATGGATATACATATAGTTAATGTTGTACTATAAAATCTGCTTTATATCAAGCTTATACTATACATATAATAATATAACAGAAGCTGAAAAAATAAATAAAACTTATTGAAAAAGCTTTCTTATTTAGATATATACATATATTCATGGCAATCAGTTTTATGAATTCTTCTTAAAAATTAAATCCACTTTCAGGGCCTTCAATAATAATAATATATATCATTCATAAATGGCTTACATTTTTTAGTGACAGCCTGTTTTCAATTTCTTTTTTTACTAAATTTAGGTGACTAAAAAGCTAATGGTCAGAAATACTTAATATAAGTGAAAACTTGTCCTTTAGCTATTGCATTTTGGATAACTATTTTGCAAAACAAAACGACTGTGATGGAGATACAAAAGAACACTAATACTTTATTTAAAATTGTTTTTCAAACTATTTTTCAGTGGTAACTTGTTTATGAAATTTTACTAAATTCTGGAAATGGTAAAGAGTTTCTAATCATTTAGACAATTTTACGTTTTGAGAAGTCTGAAGTATTTTGTATTTAAATTCATAAGGAAGTTTTTTTTTAAAAACTTCTTTTTACTTTCAGTATCTAAATTCCTTCCAGAATAGCCTGTTTTTCACAAACTCCAAATAAAGAAATTGTTACCTCTCATTCATAATTATAAGCTATAAAATGCATTTATATTGTGTAAAATTATAGTAAGAAAAAATCAGGATATTTATTGGAAGTAATATGGACGAAGTAAGAAGGATAAATAAAACATTTTTTGAAAATAATAAAATTTAAATTTTTAATGTATCCCTTTCCTATTTCTTAGTCATTTTAGTGTTTTTACAATACTGCACATTACTGCTTTAACAAATTTGTAAGTGTTAAAAAGAAAAAAAATGCGATTGTTCCATTTTTAATAACTTTTACCTTCAAGCAGGGATCACACATTCCTGTAAACAAACAATAAATAAAAAAAATAAAATACAATACAATAGCAATCATTGTTTGAGCCAGATAGTGATACATCATAATATCTATCAACCCTACTCCTGGGAAAGGAATGAGGTTACCGTAATCAACTTTTTTCTTCATATTTTCTTTTTCCTCCATTGTACACTTTTCATTGGCTAGCAGAAAATCTAACCAAAACACAGCGAAGCGCAGTAGCCTACTGCGTCGGCCGGTCAGGGAGACCGGAGATCTGGAAAACCGGACCAGCCGGTCGCGTAGTCACGGCCTTGTTTTGATGTTGTTTGAAAAGTCACGCTTTGTGTAGTTTAAGTAAACTTTAGGTACGTATTTTAAGCTCTTTATTAAAGAATTTTTTTAAAAACAAACTATATATCTTTGCCATCATAAATATATGCCTTGAATAATTAATATTGAACTAGTGTCTTGAGGTAATTTTTGCCGGATTTATTTTTTCTTTTTTTATCGCTTAAAATGATTTTTCTTTACAGTATCGAAAGACAGTTGCTTATTTGAATGAATAATAAATTCTTTATTTCATCCAAACGTATTTTATATAATTTTAAAAACAAATTTAGTTTTGTATTTCTTTTTGAAGTATAGTATATTGTCAATATTTTTTTTTTTTTTACTTTCTGTGCGAATTGTACAGATGTATTTCCAAGGGGGCTTGAAAAATAAATGTTGTATTTTGTATATATTTATATTCTACAGATTCTGGTTATTGAAGGAAATTCTTAATCTTTGCTGGTGTGTACTTATGTATATATAGTCATAAATGTGCATCTAATTTTTCTCTTTGTATTTACAAAAATAAAACAAATGTTCAATCTTTTATTTTTACAATTTGTCATGGTAATTTTTTTTTCTTTTAAAAAAAGATCCCCCCCCTCCCCGTAATATTGAATAAACATCTTCATAAACTTTGATTTATTTCTTTTATTTAAAAGCAAATGTTAAAAACATTTAAAAATTTAGAAACAACTCTTACATTTTCTTGTTTTATTTGTGAGGAATTTATTTTATTATTTGAAATTTGAATCAGATTTCTTGGTGGCATGTAAAGTTTTTAGGTTATCTAAAATATGCATTTTTAAGCAAAAATTAAAAAAAGTATTTTCGAGTAAAAATGTAATATATACAGGCATGAGAATTTTCCGCGGATCCCCGATTTTCCGTTTTTTTTTTTTTTTTTTTTTTTTTTTTTTTTTTTGCGATTTTCGTTAATTCCGCGGTTTTTTATTTTGTTAAAATGAAACTCCAATAACGATCAGTGTTCAAACGTGCCACGAAAAACTTTAGATTCTCAATCTTTTTCCATCCAAAGTATAAATGTCCATATTCATTTTAAACATGCTTTATCGGATTCTATAACATATAAAAGAACAGAATTATTCAATATTTCTTACTCATGTAATTTTTTTTTGTCTCCCCCTCCCTTTTTTTTTTCATCTCTAACCATTGCCGATCAAACATTCTGTGGGAAGCCTTTTACTTTTGAATATTTATCCATCCACAATTTTAAACTTACTTTATGATATTCTAGAACCCGTAAAGAAGTAGAATTGTGTTTAATATTTCTCTCATGAACTACTTTTTACTCCCCCCCCCCCCTCCTAGTCCCATTTTCCACCACCAGCCAATGATTAAATGTTGATTGCTAACTAACATTTTTTTTTTTTATAAAACACATGTTTTATGGTGTTGATGTGCATTATTCTTTTAGTTTATTTTGCCACTTTTAAAATATTTTGTATAGTTTTTTCCTGTAAGCATTATTTTTAATTTGAAATAAATTTTATGAACGTACATTTGCATAGATTTCCCTGCACGCGTTATTTTTCTTTTAAAATTAATTTTATGAACACGCGTGTTTCCTCTTTTTTTAATTTTCTGCACACTCATGCCTGTATATATATATTTTGTGATGAACTCATTTTCTTTTGTATATGTTCACCAAACTTTACAAAACAATCTGGTGTGGTAAGTTTTGTTTACACTGAGGGAAAAATATAAATCAATGCTTTCACATCAGATTTTAAAGTTTTAAATGTACATATTTAATAATAAAAAAAAAGTGTAATGTATTCTAATATCTGTGTATGTGAAGGGCAATCTTATAATAACTTGGCTCACTGTTGTCAGGGGTTAATCCCACTTTTAATTTTTTGGAACCCTTTTTGGTGAAATTTATATTTTTTCATTTCAGCTATTTTATGTTTAATATCAAATTAAAAAGGTTTCATTGAACAAAGTATCAGTAGGTAATCATTTAAAGTTATACTGAAAACATGGATACATTTTGTGAAAAGATAATCTATATATATAAAATTGTTTGTCCTGAGTGAGTCGTCAAATCATCACTGCCCAGCACAACCCCCAGAACTAAGAAGCATGAAACCTGCTGAAAACATTGATTCCTTCAGTGACATACATATAGATACCCAAGTGATGCCGCTAGTCTTTCAAAATCATGGGTCCCTGGGACCCATGAGTTTAAAAAATCTGGGTCTTTTTTTCAAAAAATGGGTCCACACATACCGTAATTTAGTGTAAATAAGCCGCAGCTTATTAAAATGTTGTGAAAAAAAAAATGCTCTTAGATAAACCGCACTAGAAGGTAAGCCGCGGCTTATGCAAGCATTGTTACGATGATGTGACAGATAAATAAGGAAAAAAAGATGTCTTCTGATATCTATGCAGATTAATAGAAATAATAAATTATTAATTATAAGTGAAAATAATAAATTATTTAAAAAATAATTCGGTATAAAGAAAATAAAATCAAACTATACCAGTATGCAGATGTAATGCAACAAATATGAGAAACACGGGAACAAGGTGGGGGGGGGGGAGGGGAATCCCGACACATATACAAAGGGATAAAAATAATTAATTATAAATAAAAGTAATAAATTATTTTAAAAGTCACTGTATAAAAATAAATAAATAAAATAAAACCAAAATTAAAGCCAGTATACAAATACGATGCAAAAAATCAAATCAAGGGAACAAGATGGTGAACTCCAGACGTATATGCAAATTAATCAAAATAAGAGATTATAAGCGTGAATCAGTGCTCGAGAAAGTCGAATTCAAAACTTCTGTTTTCGGGGAAGATCGACTGTTCCAAGAAGTATGGACGACGGAATTTGGCATTTTCATTAGATAGCTCGCACTGATAGATAAGCCACAGTCCCCAAAAATCAATGTTTTTTAAAAGTTAGCCTGTGGTTTATCTTCACTAAATTATGGTCAATGACTTTATATATTGCAGATATAAATTAAAATTTTATCTTATTGTAGATGAAAAACAGTGTTTTAGGAATTTTTAAGCAGCTCTTTTTGAGATTGTCTTAAAACTAATGTTATGTAGGAGGTAGTTGCTGTTAAGAAGCAACTGAAAACGTTTAGCTCAATGTGTTCTGGAACTAGAAAAAAAAAAAAAAAAAAGAGAGAAAATATAGTATAATAGCTAATTATTATTATTTTAATTTTAAACTTGAAACATTTTTTAAAATTCCTCGAAATTACTAGCATTAAGAGAACAAAATGAGATTTTTTTTTTTTTCTTTTGAGAAATGAGGAGTTATTAGCTAAGCAGATTGATTACAAAATTTAGTTACACATTCCACTTAAATCCCAAGTTCCCCACCGTCATTAACCACAAAATAACCTACCTATAGATAGACTATACTGATAACTTAAAATAATGTATTAGAGAAAAAAAATAAAAGATGTGTACTTACTTATCTGTAAACAAAATTACTATAATAATAGTAATAATTCTGACATTAGCAAAAATATTTTATTTTTTGCTTCACACAGCAAACATATTACTTTTTTAATTACTTAGGTTTTCTTAATAATAAAATTTCTTTAATCTTAATACAAACATAATGTCATGCATGTTTCTCTGCAATCATGTTCGTTCATCTGGTTCATTTGTTTTTTTTCAATGAACTTAGAACGCAGCAAAGTGATGCAATTCAATGTATTGGCACATTTTAACTGGCAACTTTTTTGCGTTTCAGAACATTGTGTTTGTTTTCGCCACCAGCCACTTGTGTGTGTTTATTGTATATTGTGTATTGGAATTGGATAGAAATGTTTTTTGATCCTTTGAAAGAATGGTTTTGCAACCATTTTTTGAATTTCATATTTCGGCTAAGCTTTGATACAGGACACCCATTGGTGATTTGTTACGTAGTGATACGATTCGGTGTATCGTACACTTTTTACTAATAATCTTTTCGCATCGGAACTTAGTTTTCTCGTCTCGGAGTTGGAACTTTGTTTTTGATTTTGCACCGGCCGTTTGTTTGTGTTTATCATATAGGATAAGTTCTTTTTCCTTTATGGTAAAATGGAGTTTTAAAAGTTTTTTTTTTTCTTCTTCGGAGCAGAATGCTTTAAAAATGTAAGGAAAATATCAGTTTTAAACAAGAAATATATATTTTAGTTTTTTTTCCCTTCCAATTTCTTTTTTTCTTTTTTTTTTTTCAAGAATGAAATTTGCGTCCCGTGGGACCTGCCATAATTAATTTTTCGTGTCCTGCCTCCGATTTTACGTGTAATTTATGCACTATAGCACGTAAACAGCATCACTGATACCCACTAAAAAATGATTTTACAAAATTTGCCCCCAAGGGAAAAGAACATGATTTTACAAAACTTTTATATCTCAAAGAATAAAAACAGATATCCATAAAATTTTTTGCTTATACAAATACCTAAAAAACAATTAATGAAAATTTACAGATTCGACCACCAAGGGCAAAGGGGAAGAATTGGAAAATGTGAATTCACATAACCCTTTAAACAAAGAAGCTTTAAATTACAGTAAACACAAATATTTAAAAACCAATTTCTGGAATTTTAGAAATTTGTCCTCCAAGAGGGTGCTGGGGGAAAAATGTGATTTCACAAAGAAAACCCTTCATATCTCTTCCCCTCCCCCCCCCCCACCCCAAAAATAAATAAAAATAAAAAATATGTATATATACATATGTAAAAAATACGTATATATATTTTTTTAAATATTGCCCCCAAGGTGATAAGAGCAAAATGTAATTTCACATGCTCAAAACGTGATTTCGTATAATCCTTCATATTTGAAATAAACAAAATAGATATATGTGAGATTTTACTTTAAAATTAGCTAGTACAAATATCAAAAAAATAATTTCTGTAATTTTAGAAATTCTGCCTTTGAGGGGTATGAAAAAAAGTGATTTCACTTAATCCTTCATATCTCAAAAAAAAAATAAACAGATATCCATGAGATTTTTGCTTTTAAATATTGCAAACATAGTTACCTAAAAGAAAAAAAAAAATTCTAGAATTTTGGCCACCACTTAATCTAAAAAATTATTTTTAAAATATACTTTATAAGCCTTACACCATCTTCAAAACATATATATAAGTAATGAAACATATAAAATATCCAGGGATCACTCTAGAACATGAAAAAGGGTAGGTGCACATTAACAAGCGTCTATGTGTCTTAATCAGCAACTTTTACTCCCAAAACCATATCCATACTCCGGGAGTCTTGCTCACTAGCTAGTGTGCATCTAATTCTGTGCATATTTGCCATTTCCCTTACAGGATAACAGGATCGTTTACTTCTGCTCCGTATGCCATCGTGCTCAGTTGCTATTATTGATGCTCCTTACTTTGATCTATTTTATTAGAAAAATGTCCGACTATTTCGATAAAAAAGGTCCTTTTCAGGACCAATTTCTCTTGACAATGTGTCTGAAGAGGTTTTAACCGATAATTCTGTTGCATTTGAAAAAAATATTTCTTCTGATGCAGGTAGCAACTCTGCTACTGTGATTTTAACTGATAATTCTGTTGGAATAGAAGAAAGCTAGCTGGAACCCGTCAAATTCGACGATCACTTTATTGACCGTAATGTTTCAAAAACCGTCGCATCATTATTTAAATGTATTTCATGTTAAAACATCTAATATAATTTACGACATTTCACTTAAAAAATGAAAGTCGGAAAAATGCTTATAAATCGAAATACTATGTATGACATCACTTTCTACAAAGTACTCTCAATGTGACGTCAAACTGACTTCAAATAAACAGATGCTATCTTTTATTTTCTATTTCGTTTAATACTAAGACTAAAGGGCAAAATTAACGGTTGCCACCGGCCACATGGCGACTAAATAAAAAAAGATGGCGATTAAAAATTATGGATTGATCGCCACTAAAGTCGCCACTTTTTGTGATCATTAAAAGATTTTAAAAATCGAGCGACGATAGGGAATCTAAGCTTTGTGATTTCCAATCTTTTTCCATCCATGGCATGAATGTCAATGTTCATTTTAAACTTGCTTTATTATATTCTACAACCTATAAAGAGGTAGAATTGTTTAATATATCTCACTCATATAATTTTTTGGACTTTCCCCCCCCCCCCCCCTTTCCCTCCCCCTAACGATCTGTGATCACACAGCTTATAGAAAGCTTTATAATTTCTAGTCATTCTCCATTTGCTGCAAAAATATAAATATCTATTTTAAACTTACTTTATTAGATTCTAGAATCTGTAAAGAAGTAGAATTGTTTAATATCTCTTACTCATAATTCTTGTAATCCCCCCCCCCCCCCTTCAATGATTGACAATCATATGCTCCACTGAAGCCTTGTGATTTGCAATCTTTCTCCATCCATAACATAAATGTAAATATTCATTTTAAACTTTCTTGATTAGATTCTAGAACCTATAAAGAAGTATATGGATGTATCCCCCCCCCCCCCCACACACACACATGTGCGCTCCAGTTCAACCAGCAGTTAATGATCAAATGTCCTGCAAAGCACAGTCTTTTTCCATTATTATCTCCATAGTATTTAGTGTATATTTTACACATTTAAGATATTTGACATGTGTGTATCAAAATTTGGTTTGACTTAAATGTGTATTTTTCAAAATTTTTTGTAGAAATCTTTCTTTTTTCTTAAAGTAGAAATCTCCCTATTTTTAAAGCTACAAATTTGGCAGCTAAGTAAATTATTTTTAACAAAGCAGCTAAGTTTCCATATCTATACTTTTTAAGAGGAAATATTTTAACTCTATTGAAATAAAATCATTTTAATAAGTGTGTCTTTAGAAATAAGAAAAAAATAATAAAACTGCTAACTGTATTTACACATGACCATGTAAAAGGTTGTGATGATGATGAATCATTCATTTACTTAGAAAATAGCAATGTGAACTGTGAATGATAACAGCTTATTTCACTTAAATAAATTGAAAAAAAAAAGTACTACTAAATTATCTGAAATATAAAAACTTTTGCTGTTATTATTACAGCCCTAAGCAGATTTCAATTTAGGATGTGCAATTTAGGATTTTTAAAAAAAGCGTAATTACAATTTCAGTGTCCCTGTGTTAATTTTATTATATGTATTTCTTATTTTCATATTTTTCTTATGGTAATTATACCACAAAATGGTGACAATGCTTTTTGCAGTCTGAAAGAAATAGTCTTATCATGTGAAAAGTGGCTACTAATGAAACTAACAGTACTGGCCACTAATGAATTTTCCCAGTTTTGCCCTTTAACTAAGACTATATGTTAGCTGACCCGACCGGCGTTGTCGAGGCCCATGATACCTTAAATGAACCTTAAATTTGTATTATTTTATACCTTTAACTCGATTTTGTTTGAATTTCTGTTTTTAAATGAAAGCATCATGAAAAAAATAATCATCTGTAACAAAACAATTATCTCGATCCGAACGAAACTCTGCCTTGTGACCTCGGTGCTTGCAGCAGCGCATACACGGTGCTAACAAAATAAAAAAAACTCCCAAAAATTAACCTGGAACCGAACGAACCAGCCCGGCAATGCCTGGGCCTGTGATAATAACCTTAAATGAACCTTAAATTTGTTAGATTTTATATCTTTAACTCGAATTTGTTTGAAATTCTATTTTTTAAATAAAAGCATTGCAAAAAAAAAATAATCAGCTGTAACAAAAAATAACCTCGTACCGAATGAAACTCTGCCTTGTGACCCCGGTGCCTGCGGCAGTGCATACGCGGGCCGCTAACAACATAAAAAAAATTCCCAAAAATTAACCTGGAACCGAATGAACCCGCCCGGCAATGCCCGGGCCCTGGATAATAACCTTAAATGAACCTTAAATTTGTATGGTTTTATATCTTTAACTCGATTTTCTTTGAATTTCTATTTTTAAATGAAAACATCACAAAATAAATAATCATCTGTAACAAAAAAAAAAAAAAAATTACCTCAAACAGAACGGAACTCGGGTTTGTGACCCAGTGCTTGCAGCACGTATATGCAGGTCGCTAATAACATGGAAAAATTCTCAAAAATTAACCTTGAACCGAACAAACCTCTGACTCGTGTTACCGCTGCCTGTGGCAGCGGCACCGTATAGCAGGCATGCTACGCAAGCGTTGCAAAATCCACTTTCCTCCACCAGGGAGCGCAGTATGTTGTACACGAACATCACCAATCGCCTTGAATTTCCAAGACCTTTCAAATAAGGTGTCAACTGCGAAATCCTTTAGTTACTTTCCACTGCCAGGGGGCGCAGTGTATTCAACACATAAACACCAACGGTCAGGAAATATCAAGACCTTTAAAATAAGTTGTAACATGATAGGGTCTACTGCAAAATCACCTAGTTCCATTTTTAACCACCAGGGGTCGCACTATGCTGTATACAAACATCCCCAATCGACATGAAATTTCAAGACCTTTAAAATGAGGTGCTCATGTGTGGGTCTAAAATGGATTTCCCTCTCAAACTAATTTCCCCCCTCCCCCCTCCAAATCTACTCCCCCCCTCCCCCCCCTTTAAAATCGAAAATTTGAAATTTGCAGATATTGATTTTTTAGTATTCGACTCTAGTCCCCATATGTACAATTTCTTCACCGTGAAGTAATTTGAAGCTTGGTTAAGCTCGTAAACGTGTTTTTAACCCAAACGGGTGGGAAACCATTCGACTTTTTTTTATTTTTCTCTTCTCATAGCACATCTACAGACCAAGACCTTTTTTTAGACACCTCAACCAAATTTTTACACCAAGTAGTTCTCTCAATATAGTGTCAGTGCTGCCAACTCTCCCGTTTTTCACGGGAGACTCCCGTTTTTTAACCCTATCTCCCGTTTTTCTAATATTTTCGAAAAATTGAACTAAAAACGCTAATTTTTGGACAATTCGTAAGTGCCATCTTTTCAGATTTACGAAGGCCTTCCAATTCACAATCTTTCTGCATCCACAACATAAATGTCGATATTCATTTAAAACTTATTTTATGAGATTTTAGAATCTCTAAAGAAACAGAATCCTTCAATATTTCTCGCTTACGTAATTATTTTTAACTCCCCCCCCCCCCCATATTTTCCTATCTCCAACTAGTGATCTGTGATCAAATGCTCTTTTGAACTCTTTTGTTTCTCATTCTTTCTCCATCGCTTTATTAGATTCTAGAGCCTATAAAGAAGTAGAAAGTTTAACAGTTTACACTCATGTAATTATCGTTTGACTCCCCCCCCCCCCCCAAAAAAAAAAAAAAAAAAAAAAAGCCTTTCTCCAATTAGCTTTTACATTCTACAACAAAATAATCAAACATTTCCCCCCTGGTTTTAAAAAATGTAGGGTACTGCTAGTTAAAAAAAAAAAAAAACTTTTTAGATTCTTGAGGGCGATTTGAATTTTTAAGGACACATTTGGCATTTAAAATCCAAACACTTAATTTAAAAATTTAGTTATAAATATGCATACAAAAAGAAAAAAGTCTGTTTTTAAACTTTTCTGTACTTTTATTTGTTGTTCATGTGCTGATTGTCACACACAATAGTTTTATTTATATTTACAGCATTTAGGTTATTTTCTACAAATGCAGTAATGGGGGGGGGGGGGAGGGGGGAAATAGATTGGGGCAAAGTGTTTCTTTTTTTTTTTTTCTTCCAAACAAAGATCAGGCGAGGTGCAGCACCCTCCTTAAATTATTTGGGGAAAACTCTGGATCAATGTTCATAAAAACATTGATCCAGTTGTTTTATTAGATTTTAGAACCAACTGAAGCGATCAGAGCCTGATTACCACCTGTTGGGGCCCAAGGCCCAGGACAATTTTGGTGTTTTTTTTTTTTTTTTAAATCTAATTTGTGCAGAAAGTTTGATTGCTGGTAAAAAAGCTAAAGCATCACCTTCATAAGAAATTAGTTTTAACTTCTTTTCAACGAGACCTCAAATTATTATTATTATTATTGGTGCAGGGGTTATCTCTCTTCTATGACTGTTGGAATCCACTTGCATAGAAATGTAATTTTTTACAAAGTATTCTTCATAATACTGCTTTCTTTTTTAATCCTAATCTACCTCATTCATGCCATACGAAGTCGGGTATGTAAATATGAACATATGACCAAATACTACTGAAAATGTATAAAGATATTTTCCATTAGGATGATACAAAGTTCTTTAATTTGTATTATATAAATATAAGTCTGCAAGTGAAAATTTATCTGGATTTTTTGGTCCGCTATAAAATGTTATATCGTTCGACCAATCTCCACGAAAACTGGTATATTTCATAATCTAGCTAATGTTGTATTTTTTAATTTAATCGGCTAATTGGTTAAAAGATATTAAAAAATCCCTACTTTCAACTAAAGATTATTACCGTTAGCTAACTTTTGGTTAATTTTTTTTTAAGGAAATCTTTTCCAAAAATAGCATTTTTTAAATTTAAAAGTTATTTTGGTGCCTCTAGATAGAGATGCCCTAGGCAGAGGCCTTGTCGGCCTGTGCGATAATCGGGCCCTGGAAGCGATATAGGGGTTCAAAATTCTTTACATATGTAGTTATTTTTAGACTTTGTTAATGAACTTATTAACTATTTGTTTTTCCCCAATAAGTTTAAAATATAAATTATCAAACAAAAGTTATATTAGGTCTTTTTAGTTAAAAAAAGTATCATGTATTGAATAAAATAATTTTGTTTTGTTTTTCTCCACGAAACCGTAAATCTCCCTTTTTCTCCCTTGAAATTATGTAAAATCTCCTGTTTTTTTTTCCACCAAGGTTGGCAGCTCTGTAGTGTACAAACATGTTTCAAATTAATATATAGATTCTTTTTCAGCTTCATGTAGCAACTGTGCTACTGTGATAAATATTAATCCGCCTAATTTCATTTGTCCAGAATGTAAGCGTTTACTAAAAAACAAAATTTAAAACGTCATCTTAGTAAGTTTCACCTACATCATTCCTCTTCTTCTAATGTTAAGTAATGTTTGAATTTTAAATGCAATGTATGTGGGTGTCAGTTTAGCCCCCCAAAAAATTTAACATATCATAAACGTAAACAACATGCTGCAGACCCTGTTGAAAAACACAATGTTATATGCTCACTGTGTCGCAAAAGTATAGATAAATCTAAAATTATTTCCCATTTATTTGATGCCCATGATACCAGAGTTGAAAGTAATGTAGTGTCTTAATTTTATATCAAAAATATTTGATTTTCTGGAAAATCTTTTTTACAAAAATAAATAAGTAAATAGAGAGATTTGTCGGTTTCAACAAATAAACAATGGAACAAAATTTCTTTAAACATTTTAATTATATAAGAAAAATTTTAATAACTCTTAGCAGTATTAATAATAACAGGAGACTTGGCGTTGGAATATTAAAAACCCGGATAAACTACTATTTCAGAAACGGCAAAGAAAAATATTTGAGATGCATACAGCTGTTTCGGTAGCCTTAAGCGTATCGTCTTCAGTGCGAAAAGAATTCTGAATCTGGAGAAGTGCTCGTATATATAGGAGAGGGACCGAATTTAGTTCAACCAATAGGATTACGGGAAAGGTGGGGAGTGTGGCCAATAGGAATTTAGGAAATGTTAGCTGTGTAAACTGTAAACAGTAGAAAAATTAAGAAAATGTGGACTGAATGTAAAATTTCCAACAATCAGACAAATAGGGAACAGCGAAATCACAATTTACAAGGTTTTTAAAATTTTTATAAATATGAAAAGCTTCAAAGAATGGATGAATTCATGAATGGATTTAGGTCTGCAAATTATTTTAGCTGAATTAAATTTAAAATTATGATTTTCCTCCCAGAAATGTTTAGAAATAGCCGATTTATTGGTTTCTTGTTTGCGGACGTAATTCATATGTTCTTTTAGACGAAATTTAAGACTGCGTTTAGTTTGGTCAATATATGATAAATCACACTGACAGGAAATACTACAAATGCTCCAAGAATTATGCATATCAATGGGATCTTTTAACTGAGAAAAGGTGAGTTTATTGGAAGGCGAAAATATTATTTTAAAATCATATTGTTTGAGAATTTTAGCTATGGTTTGACTGGATTTAGGAAAATGGGTAAAACAATACTGATATTAGAAGAAACTGATTTAGTAGACGAAATACGAGGGAGTTGTAATTTTTGGATAGCTTTGTCTATAATGGAAGGGTCATAACCTCTGTCAATTGCAATGGCTTTCAGGTATTTAATTTCAGATTTTAATAAAATAGGATTTGGACAAATATTAAGGGCACGGTTAACAAAAGTATAGAAAACAGCCATTTTTTTGGTTAGGTGGGTGACATGAACGTGCATGGGGAGGAAGGGAGACTGCAAAATTTTTACTATAGACAGTGGTTGAAAATCCATTTACAGTGCGAGAGACAAGGGTATCAAAAAATGGAAGGGAGCCATTATCTTCTATTTCATATGTAAACTGGATATTACTGTCAATTGAATTTAAAGTTTTTGAGACATGGTCAGTATTGTGATGAGATATGTCGAGAAGTGTGAAGGTGTCGTCAACGTAACGGGTCCAAAAAGAAAAAGATATTTTCTTAAAAAGTTTGCTTTTGAAATAGTGCATGTAAATATCTGTGAGAATTGGGGAGAGATGGGAACCCATGGCTAAAACCTATGATACTGCATTCCAAACTCTTACTAAGGCTAACTTAATCAGAGACATGCACCGCAGTGCAGGTACATGGGCGCGATGTATGTTGATCTGATAGGCAAACATCGGATCTAGTTAAGTCTTACAAATAAAATGAAAAGTGGAGAGAATTTTTAGACATGAGAATCAACTATGTTTTTCACTGGCTCCTACCAACTCTCACAGGCTGTGTCTTATTTAGCGGAGATAATGGACGAAGACTGCAACCTCACAGTACAGTTTGTTAAAACCACACCCACCATATTAAAACTGAAAGTTAGATCAAGGCATGCGAACCATAAAACTTATCATGTTTATATTGAATATTTACCAAACAGAACGAGAATAGAAAGCATACCCCGATATTGCTGCAACCCCAGTGACAGAAAGTTTTTTAGCTGTCTGCGACAGGCTTTTAAAATTTCATAATCTGTCTGCAAAATATAATTTGCGTGTAATCAGGGGTGAAAATGGCTTACGAAAAGGCCTGAAAGCTGATTGGGGGGAGGGGTTAACATCACTGGTGATCTCGTGCAACAATACACAAATACAATTTTACTACAGAACAATATAGCATAAACATTTGTATTTATTCAATTCATCTCATTCAATTAAATATTTTATAGCAATGTTTGACACAACACAATATAAATAATTACATATAAATAATAAAAGTATTGGTTTTAGTTTTGATACAGAAATTTTTATAAGTGAATTGTTATCCGAATATTGCGGACAATTTTTTTTTTTTTTTTTTTAAATCAGTGCAGACAAAAACTGTCCGCAAGCCGTTTGTATGTGTCCGCGACTATGTTGTCGTTTCGCGGTGTTTCTGCCACTGGGGCTGCAACTGTCCTAATGGTCTAAGAACAGTAGGATGTTGTTCTCACATGGCCACAGTTGTTTATTACGTGTCTTATGCCCGATATCTTTCCCGTATCTTATGTCCAGCACAAGTTTATCTGATATATTTACATCAGAAGAGATTCACGCAGTTATTAATGAGGACAGTGATGAAGATTAACTATACTTTAATAATATATTTTGTATTACAATAAATAATATTTTCTTTGACTTAATTTTTAAATATTCAGCATATTTCTTTCTTAACGTGAATAATAACTGTAATTTAGAGCTTTCACAAAGTTGTACGTTCTTAATAAACTTGTTACTGCTTTTTAATACAGTAATAAAAAGTTCAATCAAAAGCCAAATGTAAAGTCATTAGTACCTAAGACGGTCATAAGAAGTTTAAATTTTTTTTGGAAGTGTTGCACCCATTTTATATTTATGCACTTTTTGGTAGTATTACTAGACATAGTAAGCTACATTATATATTTTTTCTGTGATTGTACCTCTGCGTGAACTAGGAATAAAATTTTTTGAAAAAAAAAAATTTCCATTTTTTATTAATAGTATATATGATAGAAAAACTCTACAAAAAATATATAATGTAGACTAATATTTCGTCTAATGAACAGTTTTTGTTTCATTAGTGTAGCTGTAATAAAAAAATATATTGATAAATACCTTACTTCAACTTCATCATTACTTGCAAGAAGCTTTTCGTGGGAGTATCCTCCTCCTTCTCAAATGCAAACTTGTTGAAGTGGGTCTTGGCTATTTATAGCTTCGTCTTGCTCTTTCAGCAGGTAGTGCCACTGTGGATTAATCTTGGCAGACTCGTGGTCATTAATGGCAGACTGATTTTTAATTATCTCAATACTTTCTCTATAAATCGCGTACATAGAGTTATTATAGTTGGCTATTTTTGTTACGTCATTAAATTTTATATTTTATATAAAATTTAATGACGTAAAAAAGCAAGACAAAGCTATAAATAGCCAAGGCCCACTTCAACAAGTTTGCAATTGAGAAGGGAGAGGATCCTCCCACGAAAAGCTTCTTGCAAGTAATGATGAAGCCGAAGTAAGGTGTTTATCAATATATTTTTTTAATTAATTGTGCTTCATTTTAAAATTTAAATTAAGTAGCTGTAATAGTTTTCATAAAAATCAATTTTAAAAATCACCCCCTCTAGCGTCTATTTGATCCATTATCTTCAGAACGCAGCGAGATGAGAGGCTGAATTTGTGTCAATGGTAGTTTTATATCGCAGATGTTACCACACGAGTCATTTTCAAAATACCTTTCTGGGGCCGCTGACCCTACTTTATCCTGCTAGACCCTTTCCTTGATAACGGGAAAGCTGTATCTCAACTTCTATTTCTTATAACTGTACGAAACTTGATATGTGAGATAACTATTATAAAAATGCATTTTTTAAGATGTCATTTATATACAATAAAACTGTCTGTCTTTTTGGTATTTGGTGTTAGTTTTTTTTTAAGATGAAAATTAATTATTTGTACTTAGTGAATTTGTATAGGAAAATATAGAAGAAAGTCTTGTGGCGGCCACAACATACTAATTTATATATATATATTGATATGTGCTAATCAAATTCATTATTGAATATTCCCTACTTAAAATGGCTGTAATAGAACCTATGCCACTGGTTTGTGTACATGGACATCCAGAAAATGCCAGTGCATTGTGCTGTAGAGGAAACTTTTTTATAAATCACATTTAAATAATTTCATCAAAAAATCATAAAGAAATTCGCATTTATTGTTTAAATGCTAAGAAAATGTTTTGTATGAACTATAATATGCTTACCCTCCACATTTACTGGGCTACGCAAAAATGTTCTGATACATTAAGGGATGCAAAATAGGAAATTAAGAGCAGCATTTTTACTTGTGTTAAGCCTTTTCAACACTTCCCAACAATGTTTCAGAATGATTATGAATTCAATTGGTCTATATATGTGTCCATTGTGTGATAATATAGACAAAGAACATAAAATATTACACGATAGGAGTACTTACAGTTGGAAAGTGTTGATAATCAATGTGTATTTCATAAGTTTTAGTTTTAAAAGTTGTAATGCTTAATTATATTTTCAAAAACTTAAACAAAATCATAAAATGGCAATAATGTACGTTTTTGTATAGAATTACAGTGATTCATTAAACTTTATATGTTTACAGATCACTCAAAAAACAGATATTCTACAATACGCATACCTATTTTTGCGACAGGTTACTTCTGAAGCAAAATGTAGCCAGTGCTAAATATGGATGAAAACTAAAGAGTTCATTTTTTTATTAATTAATTTATTTTTTAATTTATTATACATTTCCGCTAAAGGCACGTATGCTAAAAGTACGCCACCAAGAGGGGATAAAATTTCCACTAAGGGCACGAGTTTATAGATTTCTGCACAGCTCCTCAAGGAATGTAAAATATAAATAAATATCAAATTAAAAAAAAAATTCTGAAAACTTTAACAGTGCAATACTGTTAGGTAATGTAGAGGGACAATAATTAAAAATATTTTATCAAAATCTAATGACTATGAAAAATTTAATAGAACAACACTAAATAATTATTAAAATCCAGTTTTTTGTTGTAAAGGGCAGATAAACAGAATTTTAGAATATTTAAAGAACAACTGTTAATTATAAAAGTACTTCAGAAATTTTAAATTTAAAGACTTTAGAGATTTTTAAAGTTCTGATTTTAATAAATAATTAATATTTATTTATTTTTTAATTATCTTAATATGAATGATATACTTAGTGTAAAGAAAAGGAAGGAAGAAAATATTCCTGGAAACTCTGCAAAAACCCCACTGGGCTGGGTTTTTTCCAACCCTGGTAAAACCCCTTTTAATTTTGCTTCTTTTTTGAGAGTAAAT
This sequence comes from Salticus scenicus, assembly GCA_963930645.1. Taxonomy (NCBI): domain Eukaryota; kingdom Metazoa; phylum Arthropoda; class Arachnida; order Araneae; family Salticidae; genus Salticus; species Salticus scenicus. The sequence continues at coordinate 8,149,749 of OZ005652.1, forward strand.
GGCATTTAACTAATTCTATTGACAATATTGAAAGATATTGACAATCTTTCTGAATTTTTATGAAGTTTTATATCCCCCTCCAGAGTAACCCTATTTATTTGGCTTATGGAAAAGAATGCAAAAGGAATTTTGTCAATGCCTACACGTAGACAGTTAAATATTTCTTAGTAAAATAGCTCACATTTCATAAGATATTTATGTTTTCATATTCTGATTGCAGTGTATTGTGCTTAATTCTTATGTGGTATTGTGTCATTGTAATTGAGGTTTCTAAGAGCTACTCTGTATACCTTGCAGGTTATAAACAAAAAAAGTGCAAATATTTTTCAGTTTTGTTAAACTATTATATTTCCATGACATGGGCGTCGGCAGAATGGGGCAAGGGGGGGGGGGGCACTTGCCCTCCCCTGGAAAATTCTACTAAGCATTTTTTCTTTAAATTTAAAAGTATGCTATCAGAATTTTATTTAAAAAAAAATATTTTTTCAGGTTGTGCCCCCCTCTGAAATTTTTTCTAGCGACGCCACTGTTCCATGAACGTATATGCTATTGATAAACAAATTAATACAGGTAATTAAAAGAAGCCTCATAATCAGATGTTATACCTACAAAGCATATGCATTTCAATTCAAGCATTATTTTTTATGGGTGCTTCTAGACATTTTTTTCTTTTCCTATAATTTTTTACTATTCATTCCCCCCCCCCTTTTTTTTTTGTCTTTTTTGAATATATGGTATAACATCACATGTTCTTTACACCTATGAACTTCCAAGAGAATCCATAAAGTATTTTTCTAGGTATTCAACAAAGCATCTAAATTCAAAAGTGTTACATTATACTTAATTTATAAATACCGTATATTTCCGAATATAAGCCGAGAGTATGTTTTTCCCTTCAGAAATTTGCCCAAAGTTGCAAACCCGTGTATAAGCTGAATTAAAAAAATATTCTTTTAAAGTTCAAGTATATCGCCAAAACGGCAAAAATATTGCCAATCTATAAAACTTTCAAGATAATCTGTCCAATGAAATTGTGTGAAATGCATGCTTATCCATTAGAATTCCTTACCTTACTTAGCTATGATGTAAAATGATTGCCATGTGTTCGCCAACAGCAATAGTTTTAACTCTGGCAACCCTATCAGAAGGGAGGCTAGCACAGGCATTGAACAGACGCGCTCCCATACGCCATGAAGAACAAGTGCCGGCAGCTGAAAATGATAGACACCGTAATACCGGGAGGCCTAACGTCGATGCTGCAGCCGCTGGACGTTTGCATAAATAAGCCGTTTGAAGACTGATTGCGTCAATTTTTTTTAATGATGTATCTAAATTATTTTGTATATTAATTTCTACTTTTGAGCATTTTTATCAGTGCCTTAAGGCAATCTTCAACAATTAAAAAAAAAAAAAAAAAAAATACTTCTATATATAAAAAAAAAAAAAAAAAAAAAAAAAAAAAAATTGCCACTTCTTTTGATAGTGTAAGCCTAGAAACATTTTAAACAGAGATGATTTAATTGTATAAATTCTGTTTTTTCAAGTTTCTTTTATACTATTTCCAAATCAGACAGAGAAGTTACTCCATTCTCCGTTCATGCAAACGGGCGATGACGTCTGCTATCAGCAGGTCAAAAAAAAAAAAAAAAAGAAATGTAAACACACGTGACTGCATCGAGCTGCTCTAGAAATAAATTTAAAATTGCTAATTTGAGAGTTTTATATGTGATAATTATTTAAAAATAAGGTTTAATATCACTATTTTACTTTATATATAGTTTTTAAGCTTGAAATATATGCATTCAATCATTGTTTCTAATGTAATTTTTTAATAGAATTTGTGAACTCGTATATAAACCGACCCCCGTACTTCAGCTTAAAAAAAATTTCCAAAAATTCTCAGCTTATACACGGTATACGGTAATTTGTAGTTCATTTTAAACTCAAATATTCTTTTACCAAGCACCCAGCCATCCTCCAGAGTTTTGTTGATCACTGTATTTTTCTTACAATTTTCGAAATTTATATCTATTTTTTTATTTTTATTGGTTTTTGTTAAGGCATTATTTTGATCCAGTCATACTTGATGTTGCTAGAATGTACTTTAACTGGCTTATTAATTTTCTGCTTTGTATTGTCATACTGAGTTTCTATTTCTTTATTTCCTTTTTAAAATTCTTTCTTATAGAAATCAGGTTGCAGTTTCTAGTGGATTTATTGGATCTTTATTTCGCAGCCTTTTAGAAAATTTTGCTTTGATGTAAATGGGATATTGATACAGATTTTAACTACTTTGGTTTTAATTCCAGTAGAACTGCTTTTGTTATAAAGGATTGCTGTTGTAAAAATTTTTTCTATTATTATTATTGTCTCTCTTCTATTTCATTGACTTTGCATTTTTGTATAGTTTTATTTAACTAAGTTTTTATCATATCCTGTGATTTTGTGCAATTTTAATGTAATATTATTTCATTCTTTGATTTTTAGTAGGTGATCAATTGAAAAGATGTTATTGCTCTATTTATATATTCATGAATTGCATTTAATTTATAGTTATATGGAGTTTTATAATCTTGCATTGATAATTTCATTACTATTGTTTGGTTTCCTATAAACAGTAGTAAGTATGGATTTTGTTATTTTTGTGTTTTAATTATAGAAACATTTAAGAAATTTATTTGGTTGTTATTTTCAATTTCTATGGTGAATTTTATATTTGCATCTATTTTATTTGTATTATTCTTAATTAAGCATAATTTTAGCTCTCTAACAAAACCATAAGTTGGTGATCTCATCCCCTTACTTTATAATATTTGTTATTGAATTGGAGATAATTTTCATTAAGGATTAGGTTGCTAACAGATATTAAAGTTTTACGGATTTTTTTTCCCCTGTATTTTTCATTGTTGTTTCTTTCATTAATTTCAGGAACATCTATGAAGGGATGTTGATTACATCAAAACTTACCATAAGACAGTTTCGATTTAGTTTAATTTAATTCACATATTTTATGAAATCTTTGTAGCTGGTATTATCATTCAATGGAGGAAGGATTTTGCAATAGATATTTTTTGTGTAAACCTCTGTTGGGTAGGCGAGGCTTTCACATTTGTTGAAATTGGTTGGAATTTAGGTGGTTTTCAGGATCTTTATACTTTCTGAGCATTCTTGCAGTGTTTAATCCATGGCTTATATTTTTAGAAGACTGTTAGCTAATTCTCATTTCTGTTTATTATTAATTTTATAATTTTTTTCACTAATGAAATATTCAAAAAAAAATTTATTCTATTTTAGGATTTAAGTGCTCTGAAAGGAACTCATAAAATGACTCAAAGTCAACTATATAAAACATATACAGATTTACAATCGCAGGTAATTATGTTCTCTATCTTCCTAAATAATATATATTTGTGTGTTTCAGTTGCATTTAAAAGAGTTTGTTGTTGTAATGATAAGTTAAAAAAAGAAAAATCTCACAAAGTATTCTTTGTTTTATATTACAAAGTGATTGCTGTTTATTATTTTAATTTCAAAATAAATAATCCATTATTGCTAAAGTTTTTTTTTTTTCTTCCTAATTATATATATGTATAGTCTAAACTGTTCTGGTATCTTGTTCAAAACGAAGTTAGTTCAGAAGAAGAAACTCTTGAAGAAGATGATGCTTTCAAAAGAGAATTGTATGTATTTTTATTTTTGTTTTGTCTAAAACATTTTTTTTTTTTTTTTTTTTATAAAGTACTAGCAATAATTTTTCGCAAAAGAAAAGTGAAAGGTACTGAATCTAGGAATGTAATTTATATTAAAACTGATTCAGCTTTATCTATCTAGCCGAACAGCCTCTTTTAATACAACAAATGGAAGAGAGAGCTTTGTTACCAACTAAGTAAATAAATAATAAGTTGATTAAATAAAATTTGAGAAAATGAAACAGGCAAAATAAATGACGACATAACTTCCAACTGAAGGTCTAACTGAAAAATTCCATGCAAAAAAAAAAGACCCTAAAACAATACTTTCTCTAACTTATGGGTAAGAGAAAGTAATAATAATAATAAATGAATAAAAAGATGGCAGAGTATTCTTAAAAATTCATTGAATTATTGTAAAATGTGCAATTTTTAACTGAAAATATTTATTTTAACAGCATTTGCTAGAATCATAGAATGATCTGTAATTCAGGAAAAAAAAAAAAAAAAAAAAAAAAAACTATTATTTTTGATTAATGCATTAAAAAAAAAAAGAAATATAATTTCCGGGAGAAATCTAGATTCACAGATAATCTATTTTAATAGCCGCCAGTTTGACTGCAAGTCTGATTCTGCTGCTTTGGAAACCAGACATCCTATCCTAAATAATAACTTATCATTCGGCTATGTTTTTCTCATTGATGATTTTAGCACAGCGATGTTCTGTTGTCTGTTTTGTCGTGCAATGTTTTTTCCGGTGATGTTATGACGCGATACCTTTGAGGGTTGTAGCTTTAAAAAAGGCTCAGATTTCATCGATTAGCAGCCAGATAATTGTATATTTTGTTAATAATTGACCCCATTTTCGATATAATTTACCACAAAAATATCGCGAATTTTAGGAATGAGCTTTGAATGAAGAGTGAATTTTATCAATTAATGGCAAAATTATAGTATATATTAGCAATTATTTGCTATTAAATGTAGAATTTGTAAATTTGCAGTGAAATGATTACGAATTTCAGCAATCGGTCATAAAAATGCCCCCCCCCCCCTTTTTTTTTTTTTTAGGTATATTTAGCAATAATCTTAAAAAAGAAAAGTTCAAAACTGTCAGTTTGCACTGAAACTGAATTTAATTTTGTACAATTTCAATACTTTTTCCATCCTTAATAACAATGATTATTTTATTGTAGATTCAGTTTTATTACATTTTCTAATGTGTAAATTATTAAAATTGTCCATTATTTTGACTTTATTATTACTCCAAAAATTTAAGATTTTGTTTAAAAAAATCCAATTTTTGTATCAGTTGTATAGCATTGAAATTATTTTGGTACAACTATAGTATTTCCCCTCAGCTGAATTTGGCGATTTTTCTTTCGCGCCGATTTGAACGATAACAATGTCGTTCTGGATTGTTTGAGATATAATATGGCAGCCTGCATGCTATTTATTTTGGATTTATGATTTATAATTTAGCTTATGATTTTATCACTTATGCTATATGATTTATGATTTTTAGATTTATGATTTTTAGATTTATGATTTAGCCATAATCGCCAACGAAAAAACGCCAAATCTAGCTGAGGGGAAATACTATAGTTGTTCCATTATTTTCACATGTATGGTGGTACAAGTTTAAGAAATTTCCCTCAATCTTTTCTGCTGAAAATTTTCAAAGTGTAATTTATTATGCATGTGATGTCGAGATGTTCATTTTTTTATATTAACTAAGTGGGAAAATAGCTAAAATTTTTTGCAGAATTTTTAGTTTTTAAATAAACAAACACCCACAGATTATTCTGATCAATGTGCTCCAGATTCAAAATAAATTTGCTCCATATCCATGATTATTCTGCTCCGATATGCTCCAGAATGGATATTTAGCTGCTCCAAAAAGGAAAAAGGTATTTTAAGTTCTCCATAGTGGTGATGAAGCTGCTCCATCCCTGTTTTATTTAAGATTTATTTGAAATAATTATGCATTTATTTTATCATTCATCATTTCCCATTCTTATCTCTCTTCACTGTTTTGCTAAATATATTTGATTATCAATAAATATTTCTTTATTTCAATTGATTATTGTTAATTTATTTTTGTTAGTAGTTTCTTTCTTTTTTTTTTTATGTATTTTTAAAATTGCTCCTCAAAGTGGCCAAAATGCTCCTCAAAATTTCCCTGAATACTCCTCAAACTGTTTTTGAAAAGTTGGCAACCCTGTCAGGGTTGCGAACTGCTCCGATTTCTGCGGAGTTTCTCTGAAAAAATTATAATTCCACAAAATCATTTTTATGCTCCGCAAATTCAGTCTTGATCACCTAGCTAAATATTTTTTATTAAATACATAAAACTAAATAGTGACAGACACAGAAAAAAAAAACTATTTTTCTTTTCTTTTTTCTTTCTTTCTTTTTTTTTTTTTTCCCTTGCACACATCTAGACAGAAATCGCGATCCAATCCTTATCAACTTTTGATTTTGCATTTCCAACAGTTGCCGCATAAAACATTATTTTTTGAATTTTATTTCTTATCTATGAAAGCGCTTCAGCGCCTCTTGAAAATAAAAAAAATAACAAAACTAACTTTTACAATTTAGCTGAAGAACCACATGCTTCATGGTACAATACTCATAAATAATTAGTAAAGACAAAAAAAAAAAAAAAAAAGAGCGAAAACATTCTAGTGTTAGTCATTGCGTAATCGAAATATTGCTGACTCAGAACGGGAACAAGTATTTGTTTACATTAGCTAAAAGTGTGTTTAATTAAAACCACAAGCTGAAAGGGAGGATGAAGAAAGAAACCGAATGCTATGATTATGCGGTATTATGATAATTTTTTTAAAACTATATCAATGTTTCAGTTATCTTAAAGCTTAATAGGTCGTTAAAAAAATTGTTTATTTTAATTATTTATCGATAAAAATAATTGATTCAAAGCTACTGAACTTTAAGGCCGATTGACAACGCAAGTGCTCTAAGGCCAGGAAGAATCCTCCATGGGAGACTTTCTAAAGTGTCTAAGGCCGTAATCACGCAAGTTTTGGAGAAAATCAGTATAATGTCAGACTTTAGCGGAGGAATTGTCCTCTGTAATAGGAAACTTTCTTAAGTGTTTTAATATACAAGTTTCTGAGAAAATCATGGAAAATTTCGAATTTTATCTTATCAAGTATCTACTGTTGGAGAAAGAAAAAGATTTTTCTCTGTGCATTTTTTATGGGATAAATGATTAAGCGATAACTTAGTTTTTATAGTGCGTAGGTGATGTTAAGAAATTTTCAGATCTGAAAATGGGACTTTCACAAAATCGTCGGATTTAAAATGGATTCATCACAAAAATAGCACAAGAAATTTGCGTATTTTATAAATCAGCTGCAAAAAATGACATTATATCAGTAATAATAATAATTATAAAAAAAGCTGATTTATGACTAAATAGACATTTTTAGAAAAATAATATCTATTTTAGCAATTAGTTTACGATTACGTACTTTTAAAAATTAGCTATAAAATAATTCCGTATTTCTATTTAAAAAAAAAAAAAAAAGCCTCAAAATTATACGTATAATGCAAATCATGTTAAAAAAGCAAGAATTTCATCGATTAGCATAGAAATAAAGCCTTTTTCAGCGATTAATTGAGATTAAACATAAATTTTGTTAATTAGCAGCGGAATGGTTGCTTATTTTCGTTATTGGCTACAAAAATATCGTGATTTACTGAAATCAATTGGGTAAAAAAAAATAAAAACTCAACCTTTATTGGCTAACAGCCAAATAATAGCATATAAAACGTAAATTTTTGATTATTAGTGGGTAAGCGATCCCGTATTTGAAATCTACTTCAAAATTATTCCCGATTTCGAGATTCCGCTTTGAAAAAAAGTTAAAAAGTTTAAATTTCACTGATTAGTGGCAAAATAGTTGAGTATTTAAGATTCAGCTTTCAGAAGAACGCATTTTTCATAGATTAGTAGCTAAATAATAGCGTGTTTCGGCAATCGGCCGCATAATAATCGCGTATTTCAGAAATCCGCTTTGAAAAAAATGTGCAGTTTTTTACCAATTAGAAGAAAAAAATAATTTAGTTCCGGGTAAACGTAATTTTTGACAATTAGCTGTGAAATAATCTGGTATTTTTTAATTCATCTGCAAATTTTCAAATATTTCTGTATTCGGTTTTGAAAAAAGTGTGTATTTCATCGATTAACAGCAAAGTTGTTTGGTATTTGGGGGATGTAGCTTTAAAAAGGGCTAAAATTTCATGGATTAGCAGCCAGATAATTGAATATTTCGTTAATTATTGGCCGCATCAGTGTTGAAAGAAGAGTGAATTTTATCAATAAGTGGCAAAATTATAGTATGTATTAGCAATTATATTTGCTATTAAACGTAGATTTTTAAATTTGCAGTGAAATAATTACGAATTTCGGCAATCAGTCATAAAAATGTCACAAATTCTGTCAAATACGGGGAAAATAGCATATTTATTTAATTAATGGTAAAACGTAATTCTACCTCCCTCCTCCCCCCTCTACGAGAAACCCCCGATTTTTGAGGTATATTTAGCAATAATCTTAAAAAAGAAAAAAAAAAAAGTTTCAGAAAAGTTCATGACTGTCAGTTTGCACTGAAATTGAATTTTATTTTGTGCAATTTCAATCCTTTTCCATCCTCAATAACAAAGATTATTTTATTGTAGATTCAGTTTTATTACATTTTCTAATATCTAAACGATTAAAATTGTCCATTATTTTGACTTTATTATTACTCCAAAAATTTAAGATTTTGTTTAAAAAAATCCAATTTTTGTATCAGTTTGAAGTATAGTATTGAAATTATTTTCACATCAATTGTCTTGTTCTTGTAATTAAACAAGTTTCTTAAAAATAGGCATGCACTAAATGTTTGATTTTTACTGAATAATGAATATTCAGTATACCAAATAGTAACTAAAAATTCTATGCATACGTACATTTTACCTCTTTTTTTTTTTTTTTTTGTGTGTGTGTGTGCAGCATTTTTTTCTTTTTTTTTTTTTTTTTTTCAGTTTTTTAGTTAACAGTATTAAATTAAATTTGATTAAGTGCTTGTAAAAATAAGATATTTGTTATCCTTTTTTTTTTTTCTTCTTCCTTGGAAATGCATTTGAAGGGACTGTAATTTGCAATTTTAGAAAAGACTAGAAACTAAATAACAAAAAGTCTAACCCTGTTTGTATTTTCATTGTGCAATTGGGGATTATGAGGGAAAGGGGGTTATCGGTCAAGGCCAATTATCTACGCAGATGTCCTCCGTGGAGGTCTTTGTGGGAAAGGAGGGATTCAACATGCGATCTCTTTTGTTCTTATTTCACGACACTGTGTGTAGGTTTCCGACGATCACATTCACGTGAAGGAAGGAGTGATAAATAGTAAACAAATAGCGACGCAGATATATTGACTTGGACGCTGTGAGTGTTTGTGAATGAACTATTGTGAAGGTTAATGGGTGCATGAAAAATACAAATAAGGGCTGTAGGGTGCTAAAAATGAGTTAGTAAGGACCGCCGGGTGCTGGAAATAAGTTAGTAAGGGCCGTGTGAAGGAGTTCACATATATATGGTTAAATTTTAATTGAATTTTTTAATAAAACAAAAATCTAATGATAAATTAATGCATTATTGCAATAAAAAAAATAATTAAATTTCAAGTGCGATATTGTATTCACATAATTTGTTCTCAGGCATTTGAAGAAAGAATTGTTTTTAAATGTCATAAAAAATTACACCATTTTAATGATACATATGACCTACACTATATATTAACATAAAACGATAACAGACATCATTCAGAGATCTAAATTTTATGTTTTATATCTATATCATAAATAGAATGTGTATATTTTTTAAATAGAAATGTACTTTATTTTATAGGATTAAAAAAAAAAATAAAAGAATAATATCTAACAAAATTCTGACATTAAACATAATTATAAAAAAAAGTGTTCTCAAATATTCCTAAACAAGAAAACTCATTGTCAGAATTAATGTATTTCAACACCAGATGTAATAATTTATTTGAAATTACGCAATATTAATGATTTCAGTTTCATAACGGTCATTCTCTTGTCAAGCTGACGCTTGGCATAATACCGGCGAACTACAGGGTTAATACATTTTATAAACCGTCGTTGAAAATTCAAAAATTAACGTTGGTTTATTCTTAGAAACAAAGATTTGAAATTGGCATGCATTTTGGCAAAAAACAATGATAACGGAAGCAGATGGCTTCCCTTCTTGGCTAATCTCTCTGTGTAACCAAATTACGGTTCTCCAGTTTTGCCTCTGATTCGAGTGTCGTAAAGACGTGTTAGTTTGGCATTCTCTCTCTCACTCCCAAGCTCCTCGAATTAAAGTTGATAATATTCAAATGTTTTGTATTTAAGTTCGAACCTGCTAATTATTTTAAAAGATGTGACTTTTTGAAATAAAATGAAGAAGTTGTTTATTTCCAAGACTTTTAATTCTCTTCATAGTACAACGCAATGTAAATGTATCATGACTAAACGATAAAATAATATCATCCGTTGGATATCAATGCCACAAGCCGCGGGGCGCAAAAATGTGTTAGTAAAGGGCCGCCGGGCACTGCGCCCTGCTAAATCGGCCTAAAGTCAGCATTACTAATATCTGCATATTTGTATCATTTGTTTTTGCTGCGTGACGTTTTACGTCTGCTTGCTTCTGATTGGCTACTCTTCAAATGGCCCAACCTAGTGATAGAGGAACCTTGAGTATATGATATATATATATATTAAATATTATATTAACCTTACAATTATAGCAGAAGAAAAAAGTAAAACGAGTACTTTTATTTAATAACAATATTTTTTCTTTTCCAGTTCAGAGCTGGCAAAAGAATATAAAAAGATGGAAAGTAAGTATTTTTAAAAAATATTATTTATCTCTCTCTCTCTATATATATATATATTTATATTTAAGTGTGTTTCAGTTCTAACTTTGTTGAAAATATTTCTTTTAAATCTATTTAATCCATATTTAAAAATTAGCAAAATCAAAAATGAAATTATTAGTAATAAAGATAGAAAAGTTTTGGTTTATATTTTATAGTAGCATTATTATTATAGCAATTTACAAGGTTATTTTTTATGGTGCAAATTTGATCATTCAGGGTATCTACTGGGTCATGAAAGTCAACAATGGGTCATGATAGTCACGAAAAGGTCATGAAAGTTGAGAACAGGCCTTGAAATTCGATTGTGAGTTTGAGTCACGTAGTGGTTCAAGTAACCCAATTTCACTAGTCGGATTGAAAAAAAAAAATTCTCTTGCAGTTTGGGTTGAATTGATTGAATTTTTTTCCCTATAAGTTGGATCGAATTGAGAGTATCTTTCAAAATAATTTCTTTTAACGGGCAAAAACATAATTCGGCAACACATCCTGTGGTGCATTGTTGCTTAGCTTGTAGCACTCGTGCTCACTTTGTTCGCCTGATGAATGGTTGTGTTTTTTCCAACCTGAAACAAATGTTGAGAGTTTATGGCAATTTATGGTTTTTTTTCAAAGTTTTGTACTAAACTGTATTTTGTGCACTTGAAGTGCATAAGACACCTAAATGTTTAAAAATTATTATCCATTTTCCTGATTTTAAAAACTTTAACTTGGTGGATTAGTAATTACATTTTAAATTATTTACCAGTTTTTATAGCAATAAAAATGTACTTTATGATTTTGCAAGATTTTTAGATGAATTATTAATTTTCATTTTAGGTTTTGAGTCGGGTGTGGGTCATTAAAATTCTCTATTTTGAGTTCAGGTCGGTTTTCAGGTTACTATTATTTAGTAGTGTAAATATATTAGCATGCTTATAAATCTAGTATAGTCATTCATATCTTTAAAAAACAAAATTTTCTTTGAAAATCTACAGGCAATTCTAACTTTTGTGCCCCCCCCCCCCCAAAAAAAAAAAAAAAAAAAAAAAATATATATATATATATATATATTTATTTATTTAACATTTAAATTTTCTAAAATATATGTATGCTCAAAGTATTTTGTTAATCCAAACAGTATTAATGTATAACTGAATGAACTACTTTTTTCTAATTCAGAATGTATTCTATTTTGAAGTAGAGGAAAGACATTGAAAAGCAGTGTTTGAGATGTACAGTTACTGTTAAACCGCAGAAGGATGATCCCTGGCGTCTTCTGCGCATGAGTGAAAAGGGTTGGTCCATTTATAAAATAGGATTGTCCGTAGTACCTAGGGATGTGTTTGTTTATTTGTATGAAAAAATTATAAACTCACTGATTGCATTTCTTTTCCTTCTTTGAACTGATTCTTGAATATCTGGTTATATAAATATTTTACGATTAATTAAAAGAAAGAAAAACTGATAATATTATAAAAGGGATAGTTTTAAGGTATAACTTTAGTATATCCCCATAGCTGAATTTGGCGATTTTTCTTTGGCGATATAATATGGCAGCGATATAATATGGCAGCCTATATGTTGTTTATTTTGGATTTATGATTTAGATTATGATTTTATCATTTATGACTTTTAGATTTAGGATTTAGCAATAATCGCCAACAAAAAATTGCCAAATGTCGTTGTGGGGATATATTAAAGTTGTTCTTTGAAGTGTGTAACACTAATTTAAAAATTATGTCAATTATTATTTACAAACTAGTATATAACCCCTTAACAAATGACGAAATGTGAAATCAATTAAGGTAGTGAATCAACGAATTCTTTGCCAGCTTCGCTGGTCACTATATTTAAAGGGGACTAATGTGCAAGTCGTACCTGACGGGGGAAGTTAAATCCTATTTCGTGAAGAATTTTTCTCAACGTTTCTCTTTGATACTTAAAATTTTATCTTTTCTTTAAATACAGGAATTATTTTAGGAATTGTAGGTACGATCTTATTTACTGCGTAAAACTCATGTAATGTTCTTCGAATAACATCGCAATCAAAATTATCCAGAGAAATGTTTTCGATGGTACTGTTCTTTTGCTGCTTTTTTGGTGATACAAACATTGGATTGTCTTCTCCTTTTGATTCTCTACGTATTCTTGATCGTGGCTTCTCATTTATTAATTATTTCACTGATTGGGAAAGTGGAACAATAGCTTCTCCTTCTAAAGCTTCTTTATCGCAAAACTTAATGTTATTATGTACAATACGCTTCGTTTCACTATGAAGAGGTTTAATCCGAGAACTCGTACCACATGTACGATTCATTTCCAATATAAACAGACTGTTATACAGAAAGAAAGAAAGAAAACAAAGCAGGAGTATTAATTATTCAACACATAACAGAGGAAACAAGAATAATAGAAAATTTTCCCCTCTCTCTTCATTGCTGTGTCTCCCAGAGCGTGAGTGGAATCGTCCTGGCACTTTGCCAACCAGGTATCATTCTTCGGCGGGCCAACAGTATATACTTTTTAGTTTAATAATTCTAGTCTTCTATTCTGAGTCTTTTTGTAGGGAAAAAGAAAAATGTATGTATATTTGAAAAAAAAAAAATTAATACATATTTCCTCTCCTTAATGCAAGGAAACTAAATGACAGTTTTCATTTCCCAAAAAAACTAATAGTTCCAATTATTGTGTTTATGTTCTACGGTATTCTTTTTAGATAGCAGAAAGCATTAAAGGAAATTTCATATTAGATTATAAATTATTCTTAAAGTATAAAAAATAACGAACGGAAATTACAGTCGCGATCATCATCATTTGAAATAAACATATTAATCATTTAAGTATTTTGAAATTTTGAAATAGCTTATAAATTATCCTAGAAATAAATTTAATAAACAATAGGCGCAGGAAAGATTCAATTAAAGAATAAAAGATTTATGAGTCTAAATTACGGTTTGATTATTTGATGTCAAATACAAAGCAATAAATAATTATTTTAATGACTTGGCAAGTTGGCAAAATAAAGCGCCGACCAGTGTCGCGATGTCTGCGAAACCTTTGATGAATGTGTTGCATTTTGAAAGCTAATCTTCTATGGTATGAACAGGCTGCCTGAATAATCGGATGTGCTCTGCTGTATTTCCCCGGAAAAGCTAATACAGTAAACTCCCGATTATCCGCGGTGAATGGGGAATAGTCAACCGTGGATAATCCAATCAGCGGATAATCCGCAAAATTGTCAAAAAGGGGATATAAATCAACACATAAAGCCTTTTGAGCAATACTATTTAATTAACAGTTAAGCATGGCCTACATATACATTTTAACATACTAATAAAAATTTCTACTTACATTTTGCTCTATTTTTTAACAAAAAAAAAAAAAAAAATCGGTGAAGCATTTTTGTTTTTTTTTTGTACTAAAACACTTTTCCTTAATTTGTGATTGCAATTTCTTTATCAGCATTTTGTCACTAAGTGATACATCGTCCTGTTCCTCGAGATATTTTATAAGTCCATCTGAATGCGCGAGGGCTGCGTCGTGGCTCATCCTCTGCTGAGTTTTATCTCCTTCTTACTCTACTTCTTCACTATCTTCTGAAACTGGGTCTAATGCTTGGCCCACAATTTGTTCATCTGTAAGGTGTTCAATACCTGGATCATTGGCGTCACAATTAATCTACTCTTCAATGTTTTGTTCTCCTCCAGTAACAGATTTAGCTAAATTTACCAAATCATGAGCAGAAATTTCTTCCTCCTCTATAAACTCTACCAAAGTATTTTCTACATTTGGTAAAATTTTTCTCCAAGACCTTACCAATGTAGACTGCTTAACTGCATCCTAAGCAGTGTGTATGCCATAAATGCTGTCAAGAATCGCGTAATATCTGCAAAAGCCTTGAAGGTCATTACTCTCTTCGATCTTTTTTTGTAATAAGTTTGTTCTGTATTTTTAAATTCCCTTTTAAATTCAGGCCCTTGAGCACCGCGGATAATCCTCAAAGCGGATAATCCGACCGCCGATAATCGGGAGTCTACTGTATTCAATTTCTAATTTATAAAATGATTCTCCATGCATATGTGTAAAAGTAAAAGTAATCTGTAAAAGTAAGCCATCAGTATCTAAATAAAACCTTAATTGAAATTTTATTTTGCAAAATTACATTTTTCACAAAAAGAAGACCCTAGCTGAAAAGTTCAGAAGAGCTTGATTTTCACATTAAATTTAGATTCACAAAGTTATGTGTAAATTTGTCACAATTTCACAAAAACAGGACCCTGTCTGAAAAGCCTGGACTGACCCCTGTATATATAAAATGTATAACATTTCCATTTTTCTTCAATTTGTTTCATTAGTTATCTTGTTAATGTTTTATTTGGTTCACACAATTTAAGGTTATAAAGATTTTTTACTTGGATGTATCTTGTTTTGGCTTTTGGTTTATTAAATTTTCTTTTTTTTTTAATGTTTTTTGCATTATATTTTTTTTTTGCCATTTTTAGAAATGTACCAGCTACTAAATCAAACAAGATCCCAGAGGATTCGAGCAACTAAGTTTCCTAAAACCTTAGAAGAATGCATTGAAATTCTCAAAACACAATTCGATCCCACCCAGCCCACAAATGTGCAGGATCTTGCTGCTGCTGTTAATTTTATCAACAATAAAGTAAGCATTAGTATTTAGAAAGTCTTTATTTATCAACCTTAATTAATTTTAGAAAATTTGGAGTGGAAGGATGATTTTTATACCAACTATGTGAAAAATACCAGAGCCGGGAATCGAACCCGGGTCTTCCACTTAAGGCGCAGATGCTCTACCACTGAGCTACCCTGGGTGATAACCAGCTAGGCATTTCTCACATAATATTCATTAGCAAGGTCACCGAGTCTGCAAACGCAGCTATATCAAATGACATATGTCAAAAGACTTTCTAAATTAAAATTTCGTGGTCTATTGGAGTTGTGCCACAATTATTTATGTCACTTGATATAGCTGCGTTTGCAGACTCGGTGACCTTGCCAATGAATATTATGTGAGAAATGCCTAGTTGGTTGTCACCCAGGGTATCTCAGTGGTAGAGCATCCGTGCGTTAAGTGGATGACCCGGGTTCAATTCCCGGCTCTGGTATTTTTCATATAGTTGGTATAAAAATCATCCTTCCACTCCAAATTTTTAAAATTAGTATTTACCTTTTTTTATTCTCCTAAACAAGGTTTAAACTGCCATTAGTGATTTTTTTTTTTTTTTAAATTTAAGTATTTTGTTAAAGGATATCATTTTATATAATTTTCATAAAAAAAGCCCCCCAAAAAAAAGGGGGGGGGGTAATTTTATTGTATATCTATATAACAGGTGTCAACACGCTGTGAGTGTGTCAGATGACTTAAATGAAAATTTTCATTTGGGAAGAACAAAATTATCCTATCTCATAATTGAAGCATTGGGTCCATATTTTAGGAAGAAATTAAGAAATTGAAAATTCTTATTTTACATTGTTATTGGATGAGACAACCAATTATGTGGGAAAAAAGGAGCTTCAGTTTCAAGTGAGATTCTGGTCTGAAGAAGCAAAAGAAATAGCATGCAAACATTTGCAGACTGTTTTTATTGGTCGTGCTACTGCAGAGGATATTGTTAAACATATTGAAGCTGCCCTGAGTAATGCAAATTTATTCTTTGATAAGCTTTTAATGCTAGGATCAGATGGTCCAAATGTTAACAAGAAAGTGAGTAATATAATAAATAGAAAAGTTCTTGATAGAAATGTTGGAATAATAGATATTGGAACATGTAATCTACACATTATACATAATGCATACTTAAAATGATTACAAGAATTTGGAGACACTGCATGTGAATTAATAACTGATATATATTATTATTTAGAAAAATGTCCGAGAAAGAAAAATCTGTAGAACTTGAGATTTATGAAGCATTGTGCCAACAGATGGTTCAGAATTGTTCCAGCATGAGAAGGAATCATGGACCAGTGGCCTGCTGTTATATATTATTTTACAGTATACTTACCAAAAAATGACTCAAAAGTTCTGAAAACTGAAAAATATAAAAGAATACAGAATATGTTAAAATGCAAAGATATTTTAGTTGAGCTTATGTTTGTTATTGAAAGTTCAAGATTATTTTTTTCATTCAGTGAATTTTTTCAAAATTCAAATCCTCAGATCCATGTGTTGTCCTCGGAATTGAATAATTTATTGATCAAAATTTCTGGCCACATTTGTAAAACTGATGCAAATATAGAAGGGCCATTTATTATGATTTGTCTGTAATTATTACGGATTTACGGTAATAATTATGGCATTATGGGCAACATATAAAAATTACAGATAATACGCTTTTAAATAAATCACGGATATCGATCATTAAAAAAAGAATCCCTACTAACGAACGATCGACAAAAAAACACACAACGGAAGCCTTCCAATTCTTAATCTTTCTCTATCCACAAGATAAATGTCAATATTCATTTTAAATTTGAATGGGGACGGTAACCCCCCCCCCCCCACACACACACACAGAGAACTAATTATCATATAAAACTCTTCAGAAGCCTAATATGAATTGTTTAACACAGGTTTACATAACAGTACTCGTTATCATACCTCTTAATCTGCAACCTGTATTTATAGTATTAAATTTCAGGGTAAGAGAAAGTCGTGCGAGTGACACACCAGATTATTTTTCTTTTTAAAATTAATTTTATGAACACGCGTGTTTCGCCTTTGTTTAATTTTCTTCACTGTCATGCCTGAATTATTCCACGAGAAAGTTTTTTTTTTTTCCCTAGATGATTTATTTTAAGGATAGTGACAGAAATTATGAAAAGTGCTTTCCGGTATGTTCCACATTGGTGCTCTGATTCAGGCTTATCTGTTAATCCACCTAAGGTAAGCCCCCCATAGCAGAAACAGTGCAGCATGGCAGTGAGGGCTGCAGATTTTTTTAAAGCTCTGCAGATTAATTTAACATCTCAAAGATATTCCAGGCCTAAAAATACAAATGTAATTTACATTATGATTCTAGATTACAATATTTATAGAATATTCTTAATTTATTTTCTTTGTAGATGAAAATTTTAGTTATTTAAAAAGTGACTAATACTTCTTTATGATACAACATTTGGTGCAGCATTGTTGAATCACAAATTTCATTTTGCTGCAGATAAATACAAAAAATTCTGCTACTGGGGGTAAACCGGGGCACATATGTACAATCTTTACCCGAATTTGGTCACGGGCGAGTTTCAGTACTCCTGATCCGCTCTTTCCTTTACAGTCGGCTCTGTCGTCATGCTTTACATGTAGAGAAACATTCTGTAATAGTGATACTTCCCCCCTTATCTTTTGGTAAAATATCTTTCTTTTCAAAAGCAAATCTGCTATTTCCATTTTCTAATAAAGTTAAATCAACTTCAGGGAAACACATGAACAATTGTGTGCTAGACATAATTACCTAATTATTTAAAAGCATTTAAAAATATGTAGTGGCGCCATCTGTTGCTTTATAGAATACCTATTTTATATTTGCATTTTAAATTACATTTCCTTCTGTTGATTTAATTAGGCATAAATTTGTGTATATTTTTGATTTTTAAAATAAGATTCTTTGGTGTAATGGATATGAATGTTAGAAATGCGCTATATCATTGTTCAAGTAATTATTTACTTAATTATAAGTTTTCGCTTGATGTATTTAATTACAACATATTTTATTTATTACTATCCCCTTATTTTGTTTATAATATTTGTTATTGAATTGGAGATAATTTTCATTAAGGATTAGATTGCTAACAGATATTAAAGTTGTACGGATTTTTTTTTTCCCCTGTATTTTTCATTGTTCTTTATTTCATTAATTTCAGGAACATCTATGAAGGGATGTTGATTACATCAAAACTTACCATAAGACAGTTTCGATTTAGTTTCATTTAATTCACATATTTTATAAAATCTTTGTAGCTGGTATTGTCATTCAATGGAGGAAGGATTTTGCAATAGATATTTTTTGTGTAAACCTCTGTTGGGTAGGGCGAGGCTTTCACATTTGTTGAAATTGGTCGGAATTTAGGTGGTATTCAGGATCTTTATACTTTCTGAGCATTCTTGCAGTGTTTAATCCATGGCTTATATTTTTAGAAGACTGTGATCTAATTCTCATTTCTGTTTATTTTTAATTTTATATTTTTTTTCACTAATGAAATATTAAAAAAAATTTATTCTATTTTAGGATTTAAGTTCTCTGAAAGAAACTCATAAAATGACTCTAAGTCCGCAATTTAAAGCATATATAGATTTACAATCGCAGGTAATAATGTTCTCTATCTTCCTAAATAATATATATTTGTGTGTTTCAGTTGCATTTAAAAGTGTTTGTTGTTGTAATGATAAGTTAAAAAAAGAAAAAAAAAATCTCAGAAAGTATTCTTTGTTTTATATTACAAAGTGATTGCTGTTTATTATTTTAATTTCAAAATAAATAATCCATTATTGCTAAATTTTTTTTTCTTCCTAATTATATATATATATAGGCTAAATTATTGTACCAGTATAAAAATCTTGTTCAAAACCAAGTTAGTTCTGAAGAAGAAACTCTTAAAGAAGATGATGCTCTCAAAAGAGAATTGTATGTATTTTTATTTTTGTTTCGTCTAAAACATTTTTTTTTTAATTTTATTTATTTATTTTTTTTATAAAGTACTAGTAATAATTTTCCGCAAAAGAAAAGTGAAAGAGACTGAATCTAGGAATGTAATTTATATTATAACTGATTCGGCTTTATCTATCTAGCCGAACAGCCTCTTTTAATACAACAAATGGAAGAGAGAGCTTTGTTACCAACTAAGTAAATAAATAATAAAATGATTAAATAAAATTTGAGAAAATGAAACAGGCAAAATAAGTGATGACATAACTTCCAACTGAAGGTCTAACTGAAAAATTCCATGGAAAAAAAAAAAAAAAAAAAAAAAAAAATTGACCCTAAAACAATACTTTCTCTAACTTATGGGTAAGAGAAAGTAATAATAATAATAAATAAATAAAAAGATGGCAGAGTATTCTTAAAAATTCATTGAATTATTGTAAAATGTGCAATTTTTAACTGAAAATATTTATTTTAACAGCATTTGCTAGAATCATAGAATTATCTGTAATTCAGGAAAAAAAAAAAACTTATTAATGCATTAAAAAAAATGAAATATAGTTTCCGGGAGAAATCTAGATTCACAGATAATCTATATTAATAGCCGCCAGTTTGACTGCAAGTCTGATTCTGCTGCTTTGGAAACCAGACATCCTATCCTAAATAATAATAACTTATCATTCGGCTATGTTTTTGTCATCGATAATTTTAGCACAGCGATGTTTTGTCGTGCGATGTTTTTTCTGGTGATGTTATGACGCGATATCTTTGAGGGTTGTAGCTTTAAAAAGGGCTCAAATTTCATCGATTAGCAGCCAGATAATTGTATATTTTGTTAATAATTGACCCCATTTTCGATATAATTGACCACAAAAATATTGCGAATTTTAGGAATCAGCTTTGAAGGAAGTGTGAATTTTATCAATTAGTGGCAAAATTATAGTATAATTTAGCAATTATTTGCTATTAAACGTGCTATTTCCAGTGAAATAATTACGAATTTCGGCAATCGGTCATAAAAATAGCATATTTATGTAATTAATGGTAAAATTGTAACCCCCCCCCCTCCCAAGAAACTCCCGATTTTTGAGGTATATTTAGCAATAATCTTAAAAAAGAAAAAAGAAAAGTATTCTTTAATAACAATGATTATTTTATTGTAGATTCAGTTTTATTACATTTTCTAATGTGTAAATTATTAAAATTGTCCATTATTTTGACTTTATTATTACTCCAAAAATTTAAGATTTTGTTTAAAAAATCCAATTTTTGTATCAGTTTGAAGTATAGCATTTAAATTATTTTCACATGTATGGTGGTACAAGTTTAAGAAATTTCCCTCACTCATTTCTGCTGAAAATTTTCAAAGTGTAATTTATTATGCATGTGATGTCGAGATGTTCATTTTTATATATTAACTAAGTGGGAAAATAGCTAAAATTTTTTGCAGAATTTTTAGTTTTTAAATAAACAAACACCCACAGATTATTCTAGTCAATGTGCTCCAGATTCAAGATAAATTTGCTCCATATCCACAAGTATTTTGCTCCAAATTCATAATTATTCTGCTCCGATATGCTCCAGAATGGATATTTAGCTGCTTCAGAAAGGAAAAAGGTATTTTACGTTCTCCATAGTGGTGATGAAGCTGCTCCATCCCTGTTTTATTTAATATTTATTTGAAATAATTATGCATTTATTCTATCATTCACTTAAGGCATTATTGAGGGGGGGGGGGGTGAAGAAAGTAAACAAATTATGACCAGCAATCTGCAAACTCTAAAGTTTACAAAACATTTGGTCCCAAGCTATGCAGATTAGAGGGAGTTGACTCAGAGATGAGATCATTTACACATTTATATGAATATGGGAGATTTCGTTTTTAGATTTTTATGTGATAGTATAATAATTATTTTGACATTCATTAAAATTGTTGGAATTTTTTTTTTTTTTTTTTCCCCTTCATGCTTTATTTTTTTTCTTTTTTTCTATCTCTCTTTTTTTTTTTTTTTTTTTTTATGTAACTGAATAACCTTTCATATATTGTCCTTATTTATGCAGAGATACCAAATTACTACTAACGAAAAATCAATTTCATACCACAATAAAGAAAAAGTAAAACTTGTCCTATAAATTGCAGATAATTATTACAAAAGAATACATTAAAAAATTTCTGGTATTAAGATTACGGACAATCCGTAATAACTTGGCATCTCTGTTAAGGGCACTGTCCCGAAAGAGTTTAGAAATGACACGCTAGTATAAAACCTATGTAAAATGTTTAGAGAGATTTTTCATTCGCATTTTAATATTTTTGAATTTTGTTTTTTGCACATGATATTTGAGATCAAATCAAAAGCCGCCTTTTTATTAAATTTTCGATTTCTCTTATTGTTTGATTGTGATTTTAACTGCAATTTTGGAACTTTGGAAAACTAGGGTATTGTTCTACTTACAATTTTATAATAATAAACCCGTGAAATATCCTTAAAAATTAAATTTTAATCGGTAGACCTTAAAGTTCGAAGTTTTCAAATACTTTTTTTCCATAATTTTTACTAATTTCGTAAATCAAAAATACTTCTAGAGATATTGCGAATTTTTGTGAAAATACTGAAAAATTCTTAAAATCTCCGCCTCCCATCGGATCCTCCTTATCTGCGTGATTGATTAGACAGTTCCCACTCTTTTTCATCTCTCTACCCCAGTAACATAGCAGGGGGGTTGTAGTGTGAGAGGGGGTGTTTAACAGAAAGGAAAGGAAAGAAAACATTGTTATTTCCTCACAAGTGCACTTTTAGAGTCAAAACATTTCGTTCCTAAACTTCTTCATTTGAGTTTGAGTAGTAGTTTTTAATTTTAGTTACATAATTTTTAACAATATTAATATAATTCCTCCCCTTGCCTTTTCGGAATAAGAAACATACAATTTAGGATTTTACTATTAAAGGTTAAACAAAAGAAAAAAAAAAAAAAACTGTATATTTATGAAAATATAAAGACTTTATTTTTTTTTAAATTAATTAATTAATTTTTTATTTTATTTATTTATTTTTTGCGGGAGGTTGAAAAGAACAATCGCAGGCAAAAAAGAAAAGCTAACCAAAAAATATTAAATTTTATATACTGGAAATTTAAAAGATAAAAAGTAAGAGATTGGTATCGTTATTAGAATGAAGGCGATTGACTGCACTAGGTTCCTAGGCCTGAGGGGAGGGGCCCTCTGTGTGCAATGGAGGTGGGGGTCTTTCTAAGGGCTTACCTCGCATTTATTCGTCTTTCGGAAAAAACCATGGAAAACTCAGAACGGCTAGGCTGACAAGCGTGACCTGGGATCGAACCCGGCACTTCACGTCTACCAGCTTCAAGGACAGAATCTCTCCGCCGCTGGTAGGCCGAAAAAATGGAGGAGATTCTTTATTTAGATGAGTATTTTTTTTATTATATGTTCTTTCCAGGAAGTAAAGGAATAGCCAAAAGACGAAAAAATAAAAATAAAAAATTCCAGCTTTGACTCACAGACATTCAATTTGACATTTCACTGGAAAAGTAAAGTTTGAAAAATTCTTTTTAAATTCCAGGGAGGATGACATATTGGTGGAGGGTAGAAGGGACATAGGTACATAGATCGCTACAAAATGCAGTAGAGGGTAGATCGCTATCGGGTATCGCTAGAGGGTAGATCGCTACAAAATACATTTTATAGCAATTATTCGTTACCTTGCCTTTTCAGACTAAGGTACAATTTAGAATTTTACTATTGGGGGATTAAAAATAAATAAATAAATGAATAAAGCTGTATATTTTTGGATATTTATATGAAAAGAATAATAGTAGGCTAAAAAAAGTAACCAAAAAATATTAAATTTTAAATGCTTGAAATTTAAAAAGATTTAAAAAAAAAAAAAAAGAACAATGGTGATTTGTCTTTTTACTTTCTTCTGTACTCAATAGAAGAAAGTTTTGGATTTGTAAAAATTTTCTATTTTCTTTTGATAGATTTACACGTTTTGAAAGATCCAGAACGCGATTTATCTACTTTTAGGAAACGTCTCTCTGTGTTGTGAGATAAAAATTTCATTCCAATTATGTCCCAGGATCTACTGCTCAGATTTACCTATAAATTTATATATAGTTCAATCTTGACATAAACTGAAGCCTATCAATTTTTTGTGCTAATCACTCAACAGGTGGCACTTTTACACAGCAATTTTCACAATATCAGGGAATGCTATATCTCAGGAACTACTGCGTAAAATTTGATATAAGTGCATATGTCGATGCACTTTGACATGAGTTAATGTTTATTACATTTGGTGTCAACAGTTCAACAGGTGGAGCTACTATAAAGCTATTTCTGATATTTTAGGGAAAGCTTTATCTCAGGAACTAATTCACAGATTTACATATAAATATATATGTAGATTCACCTTAACCTAACTTAATGTCTATCAACTTTTGATGCCAGTCCCTCAATAGGTGACGCTGTTATACTACGATTTCCGCAGTTTACAGGAAGGCTCTATCTCTGGTTCTATTGCGTATACTTGAACTAAAATTGATATGTAAAAAGGCAGAGATTTAATGCTGAGTCAATTAGTGTGCATATCGGCCGACAGGAGGCGCTGCTTTATTGAAAATGTCCCCGAGAACAGGATGTACGCTATCTGCACGGTAAAAATTTACTCCCGTTGGACATTTCGTGTAATACGTCTCTAAGATGAAAAAAGTCAGCATTCAAAATGTAAATAATAATAAT
Organism: Salticus scenicus; assembly: GCA_963930645.1. NCBI lineage: Eukaryota > Metazoa > Arthropoda > Arachnida > Araneae > Salticidae > Salticus > Salticus scenicus. The sequence goes on from OZ005652.1 coordinate 8,173,800, forward strand.
AATAAATAATTTGTATTGCATAAATTTCTATAGGAAAATACAGAAGAAAGTTTTTTTGCTAGCCACAACATACTAGTTTTAAATGAGTGTTTTTCATTTTCTGTCACTTTTCAAGACATAAAGGAGAAAAAAAAAAAAAAAAAAATTCCAGCTTCGACTCACGGACACCCAATTTTGACATCTCACTAAAGGAGTAAAGTTTAAATAATTCTTTATAAACTGAAAGGAGAAGGCCATATACTGACGGAGGGGAGGGAGGGGGGGGTGCTAGATAAATAGAAAATACAATTTATAACTTCAACCTCTTCTCCACCTAGATAGTAAAACCGCTTATGTATATTTTAAAAACATTCAACAAAAATAAACTTTCAGTTGGGGGTCATATATATGGGACACACACATATATATATATATGTGTGTGTGTGTGTGTGTATAATAAATATATAAATAAATAAATAAATATTTATTTATTTATTTATTTATTTAAATATCCACTCTCAGAAAATCCACTCTCAGTACCTGAGAGAAATCCACTCTCAGTACCTGAAATTCAGCTATTTATACAGGAAGCCTATCAATTTTCCTGAACTAACTAACTATATCATTCGAAAGGACATCTAATAGAGTGTTTATATAGCAACTTTGAAGAAAATCGTTAGAGCCGTTTTTGAGATTCAGATTTACGGCCCCACTTCCGGTTTCGCAAATCTCCCTTCCGGTTTTCCAATTTTCTTCAAAATTTGGAAAATTATCTGTACACTAGTTCTGCTTTATTTCTGAAGTTTCGTAGCTGTATCTTTATTAGTTTTGAAGATATGACAGTCAGAAGATTCCCCCCCCCCCCCCCCCACACACACACTGACCAGTTGCCAAAAAGCACTTTTTTTAGACTCAGAAGACCTCAAAACATGTAAATCAAGTGAAATCTCGATATCGAATTTTCTTACCGAATACAGTACTTCCATTACCTACCGTAATCGAGTAATGGAAGTAAAAAGAGTTTTTTTTTTTTTTTTTCCCGTTATATCTCCATGAATATATGTTGTAGCCTCATAAAAATTTATACAGATAATGAGAAAAATCTTCACATGCTTCAGCCAAAACGCATTTAAAGCATTATTTTTTAAAGTGTGGTTGAAAATATTTTGTCAGTTGTTAAATTTTTTACTTGTCCCCTTTTCCTCTTCAGGACGTAACTTTTACTGATATATATGAGATATAACATGTTTTCTACCCTACTAAAGTTTCAAGAAGACTAATAAAGAATTTTTTTAGATTTTTGACAAAACACCTGAATTCGAAAGTGTCCAAATACATGGTAGATAGTGTATATATATATGTGGGTGTGTGTTTGCAAAAGTACTAATGGTATTTATATACTTAAGTTTTCTTTTGAAAAGTACAGCTTTCATTTTCCAGTGTAAATTATGGTGTAATTGCTGTGTAATTTTCTACAATTTTTCTTTTTAGACACAATTTCTAATCATTCAATTCCTGTCCCCTCTTCCTCCTCATCTTACATGTTTGTTTTATATTGAACATCGTAAATATGTTATTTAATTATTTTATGTATTTGTTTATTACAGAGACTAGTCAAAAGATTGAACGTATGACTTTCTGTTTTTGAAACACATTTGAAACTGTTACGAAATTTGAGTGTTAGATGAAAACATTTGTTGTAGACGCTTTGAATTTCTCTTTGAAATACAAGTTTAATCGCATACACTTTTTAACCAATTTTTGAACAAGATTTTTTCAAGGAAATTGTATTTGTGAAAGTTGTCTGAATAATTTGGAATAAACTTTTAAATTTAATAAATCTTAATTTATTATTATTATTAATTTACGTACTATATATGTGTCTATGTGTGCATGTGTGTGTGTGTGTGTACTTTACTGTTGTTATAACTAATCAATTACAATTCAAAGTTTCAATGAAATATTTAAAAATGTACTTTATTCTTTTTGTGTGTATTTTTTCTCCTAATTTTAAAGTAAACGTTTTTGTTTTCTATTTGCACATTATCTTTATTAAACATGATTATTTATAAATGATACTTTTTCACGAAAATAACTTACTTTTGTACAATTTTCTTTTTCTTTTTGTTTATAAATGAATAAATATTGATAACATCTCATATTAATCAGAAATTTCTGTTTATTTGCTATCTCCAAATTTGCATTATTAAAAACATTTAATGACAAATATGAAATAGAAATACAGATTTCACATGAATATCATATCATAAAATCTATGCTGTGAGAAATTCCTATCCAATATTATATTTTGTTCAGTTTTATTAGCAAAATCGAACACATTTTTCTCCTATCATGCATGCATCTACTAATCTGCAATAGTTTTATTTTTGCATTGCAACAAAGTCAAAATAAATAAGCTAATATATATATATATATATATTAAATATAGTACAGTTTCTAGATCTTATGTATATACAGGGTTTACACAATGTTACCATTCGTCGGGTAACCTTATAAGTAAAATATACCAATTTGAACAATCAACAGAGTTCAATTCGCAAATCTTCTTTGTATGTGTGAAATTCCAAGACATTTTGTCTAGTATTTCATTTATTTATTTATTTATTTATTTATTCAAAGCAAAATGTTGAGCCTATGTCATTATGTTAAAAAAAAATTAAATTTCGAATAACTCCCAAAATTTTCAAAATACAATTTTCAAATTTAATAGGGTTAATATGCCAGTATTCTAAAAAATATTTTAAAACTGGTCCGATAAGTTTAGCATAGGAGCCCCTTGGCAGCTTTTAAACTGTTGTTGTCATTTTGGCGATGAATTAAATTGTTATCGCAATTGCGTAAGTACCTAGGTACCTATAGCTAGCCTATAGTCCCAGGAACCTATATGCCACATTTGGAAGTTCTGCGATCAATAGTGTGAGCACCAGAGCGCAGACAGACACTTCTCTTTATTTATGTAGACATAAACATAATAAATTAAAAAAAAAAAAAAAAGTGAAAAAAGATTTCGCCTTCAAATTAATGTATTAAATAAAAAATACGTAGCGTAATAGCCGTTGCTAAGATACGCAGACGATTACAACGGATTAATAAATTTATGAAAAAAGAAATATAGAAACCAATATTTAAAATTGAAAAAATATATACACATATATATATTTAAAAAATTCAAATTCGAAAAGAAAAGAAAAAAAAAAAAAAAAATCGATAAGGTGCACACCTACAGGGTGCCAGGTAGAGATGTGAGCAGGGAAAAAACCCGGGTTTAAACCAGGGAATAGACCCGGTTTTTTGGGAAGGGAATTTTGAAAGTTTCCAAAACATGGGATTTTGAAGGTTTTCAAAAGTTGCGAATTTATCTTTTTTTTTTTTCTGAGATTAGAGATGTTCTAAGGCATTTCAAAATGTTATCTCACATGCAGATGTTTTTATGATCTTTCAATTTTAAATAGTGCTTCTAACGTCTATAAATTTAAAAAGTACAAGTAATTTAAAAAGTACAAGTTTCAAATTTCAGTAATTAACAGACTTATTCTCTGTTATTGCCGTATATTTATATTTTAGTTCTGACTGTATACGCATTGCGTTCAATATAACACATTTTTTTAAATCGCAATCGCATGTTTCAGTTGTATATCTTTAACATTTTATTTCAAAGAGAAAACAAAAATGCTTCAAAATATTCAGCATTTACTAAAACAATCAACAATATTACGCTGGAAAATATTATTTCAATTAAAATTTCAACAATATTAATATGCAAAAAATAAATGAAGAAAGAAATAACATCCAAATTATTAATTACTAGCAGGCTACGCCCGCTTCGCTGGTCACTATATTTAAATGAATTTTCAAAAGAATTGAATTAATATTTATTTTTTTACACCGCCTTATAGACAAAAACTAAAAAAAAAAAAAAAAAAAAAAGAAAGAAAGAAACTGAAATTGCTCCAAACCTCGCTTCGGGTACCCGCTGTCTACGGCAGCTCTTTTCCCGCCCGCATTGCATCAGGTCTAGGTTTCCCATCTCTGCAGGGAGATCTTTCCCGGGCACTTCAATCTGAATATTTATCGACGACAGGGGGGATCTGCTACTATTTAAGAACTACGGTTTTAAAGATGACTGTATCTCAGCATCTATTAAATATTTTAGTTTTGAACCATGTATTTTATAGCCCATGCCATTTATGGAATGATACTTTTTTACGAAAATAACTTACTTTTGTACAATTTTCTTTTTCTTTTTGTTTATAAATGAATAAATATTGATAATATCTCATATTAATCAGAAATTTGTGTTTATTTGCTATCTCCAAATTTGCATTATTAAAAACATTTAATGACAAATATGAAATAGAAATACAGATTTCACATGAATATCATATCATGAAATCTATGCTGTGAGAAATTCCTATCCAATATTATATTTTGTTCAGTTTTATTAGCAAAATCGAACACATTTTTCTCCTATCATGCATGCATCTACTAATCTGCAATAGTTTTATTTTTGCATTGCAACAAAGTCAAAATAAATAAACCAATATATATATTTTTTAAATATAGTACAGTTTCTAGATCTTATGTATATACAGGGTTTACACAATGTTACCATTCGTCGGGTAACCTTATAGGTAAAATATACCAATTTGAACAATCAACAGAGTTCAATTCGCAAATCTTCTTTGTATGTGTGAAATTCCAAGATATTTTGTCTAGTATTTCATTTATTTATTTATTTATTTAATTTTTCAAAGCAAAATGTTGAGCCTATGTCATTATGTTAAAAAAAATTTAAATTTCGAATAACTCCCAAAATTTTCAAAATACAATTTTCAAATTTAATAGGGTTAGTATACCAGTATTCTAAAAAATATTTTAAAACTGGTCCGATAAGTTTAGCATAGGAGCCCCTTGGCAGCTTTTAAACTGTTGTTGTCATTTTGTCGATGAATTAAATTGTTATCGCAATTGCGTAAGTAAAGATCTTGGCTAGAAACATCAGAGCTACGACGGTGCCAAATTTCAAAATTCGTCAAGGAGTTTTAAACTGAATCAATTTTTTAGCATGATTTTTCTCAAATTTAATTATTTAAAAGAAAATGTGTGTACATTCAGTTTTTATTCGATATAAAAAAGAAATATATTTGAATATATATAAAGGTCAATTTTTAAGTCTTTTATGTTTTTCTTCAATTGTTACTTTTTTTTTTATTTTACTCTTTAATTATGAGCAGCTAGTTATGTAATAAGGGTAAGTATCAATCATAAGCATGGTACTTTTTTTTCTTTATAACATTACCTTCATGTACACTAAAGGACAAAAAAAAAAAAAAAAAAAAAAAAAAAGAAAGAAAGAAAGAAAGGCGCGCGCGCGCTTGCTTAGATACTTTCATTTTTTCTTTTCAAAAATCACCAATTTTAAAATTTAAACGTAGGGATTTAACAGGGAGTAATATTTGCCGGATATATCTGAAACACTGATGTCAGGTGGATACCGATATGCGGCATCCGGCAAAATTGCTATTCGTTTCGTCCTTATTTTTAAATGATTAAATCGAACAATTTTCAAATGTATATATATATATATATTTAAATCCCTTTGTGTAGATATTAACTTTTTGAATTTTTATGGAGTAGTTTTGAAGTTATGCAAATTACAGATCATGAATAATAAAATCATTCTATGCATTGTCTTTATATTTTTAATAATTTTTAATAGTTAAACTTATGTTACAAAATTTCTTTATTTTTAGAAATTTTCATATACATTTTTTTTTTTCTTTAATTAAGTTTAATCTTTTTCCATTTATTTTAATTTATTAGAAATTGGCATCACTATTTTAGAAACTTTATTTGCAGTAATTTAAAAAATGTTAATGATAAATATTTTAAATTGAATTTCTCAGCTAACTAATCATAATAAATGCACGCAAGTTTGCTTTTATTTTTAACAATAACAACAACAATATTAATAATAATAGTATCCTTCTATACTGAGGCTGTCCAATTTCTTTAGTACAATATTTCTGATATTCATTTTAATTATTTAAAAAAAAAAAAAAAAATTGCACGTACTTTTTTTATTTATTTTTATTTTATTTTTTGGCACAAAGAAAAATATACTTACTTAGTTATTCATTTTTGGCATCAACTTCTTTTTTTTTCTTTTTAATTTTAAAGTGTGTTTTTTATTACCTTTTGAATCAATTATCCGGTTGAACTAAAAAATACGGCATTAGCTAGATTTACCGTTCTATACTGTAGCTATTAATTAGAACGAATTTTCTAAATTTTATTTTAATTAATAATGTAATAATAATAATTTAACTTTCATTTTTTTTTTTTTTTCCGGCGTAAAAATAAGTATAATTACGCATATATTTTTGGTATAATTTATTTTTTTACTTTTTTTTTTTTTTTTTTTTAAATAATTTTAAAGTTTAAGTAGGATTTTTATTACTTTTGAACCAATTATTCAATTGAACACAAAAATACAGAATTACCTAGATTTCGTTTTAATACATAAGTGTACCAATTTTAGTTTTATTCCGGACTAAAAATCCGTATTGATACAGTAACAATCGTTTAGCTCTTTATATTTAGATGACAAAATAAAACAGTTTTGAACGTCTATTCAAGGTAATAAATAAAAATTGGTAACGAAGACAAAATCGCTATCTGAAAGAAATTGTTCGACCTGTCTTACTACTTACTACCTCGATAAGTAATATAGGCACCCTAACTACTACTAGTAGTAATAGTAATAATAATAATAACAACCTGTGATATTATATATGTATATATATATATATATATATATATATATATATATATATATATGAATCAATACTATACATATATGCATGTATACATGTGTTTTTATATGCATTCATTACATAATATTGAAGTTCATTCAATAAAACGCTGCCTTTTTATCAAAAGACAAATCAGTACTGAGGAAGTTTCTTGACGCCCTTTTGTATAATGGACTTCTTTTTGGGGGACGAAAATGACCCCGCCTCTGTGATCATCATATTGACAGCCGAAATACTTTACGTCTGTAATTGGACAAAAAATGTCACACTAGGTAAAGGGCGGGGAAGTTTTGTACTTCATCTAAGCCAGTTTTTTAGTTTCATTTTCTATAGCTGGAGAGTTAAACGGGAACAAGGCAGTGCCCTTAATGTATGGAAAATATGCCATCATGCAGAAAACAAATTACTTTTGGGTTTTAAGCTTATATTCAGACTTAATCATTTCCCATTCTTATCTCTCTTCACTGTTTTGCTAAATATATTTGATTATCAATAAATATTTCTTGATTTCATATGATTATTGTTAATTTATTTTTGTTAGTAGTTTCTTTCTTTTTTTTTTATGTATTTTTAAAATTGCTCCTCAAAGTAGCCAAAATGCTCCTTAAAATTTCCCTGAATAATACTCCTCAAACTGTTTTTGAAAAGTTGGCAACCCTGTCAGGCTTGCCAACTGCTCCGATTTCTGCGGAGTTTCTCTGAAAAAATTGAAAAACTCTGCAATTCTGCAAATCATTTTTATGCTCCGCAAATTCAGTCTTGACCACCTAGCTAAATATTTTTTATTAAATACATAAAACTAAATAGTGACAGACACAGAAAAAAAACTATTTTTCTTTTCTTTCTTCTTTCTTTCTTTTTTTTTTTCCCTTGCACACATCTAGACAGAAATCGCGATCCAATCCTTACCAACTTTTGATTTTGCATTTCCAACAGTTGCCGCATAAAACATTATTTTTTGAATTTTATTTCTTATCTATGAAAGCGCTTCAACGCCTCTTGAAAATAAAAAAAATAACAAAACTAACTTTTACAATTTAGCTGAATAACCACATGCTTCATGGTACAATACTCATAAGTAAATAGTAAAGACAGAAAAAAAAAAAAAGAGCGAAAACATTCTAGTGTTAGTCATTGCGTAATCGAAATATTGCTGACTCAGAACGGGAACAACTTTTTGTTTACATTAGCTAAACTATATCAATGTTTCAGTTATCTTAAAGCTTAATAGGTCGTTAAAAAAATTGTTTATTTTAATTATTTATCGATAAAAATAATGGATTCAAAGCTACTGAACTTTAAGGCCGATTGACAACGCAAGGGCTCTAAGGCCAGGAAGAAGTATCTTCCGTGGGAGACTTTCTAAAGTGTCTAAGGCCGTAATCACGCAAGTTTTGGAGAAAATCAGTATAATGTCAGACTTTAGCGGAGGAATTGTCCTCTGTAATAGGAAACTTTCTTAAGTGTTTTAATATACAAGTTTCTGAGAAAATCATGGAAAATTTCGAATTTTATCGTATCAAGTATCTACTGTTGGAGAAAGAAAAAGATTATTCTCTGTGCATTTTGTTGGGATAACTGATTAAGCGATAACTTAGTTTTTATAATGCGTGGGTGATTTTAAGAAATTTTCAGATCTGAAAATGGGACTTTCACAAAATCTTCGGATTTAGAATAGATTCATCACAAAAATAGCACAAGAAATTTGCGTATTTTATAAATCAGCTGCAAAAAATGACATTATATCAGTAATAATAATAATAAAAAAAAAACTTATTTATGACTAAATAATTATACATTTTTAGAAAAATAATATCTATTTTAGCAATTAGTTTACGATTACGTACTTTTTTAAATTAGCTATAAATATTTAAAAAAAAGAAAAAAAAAAAAAGCCTCAAAATTATACATATAATGCAAATCATGTTAAAAAAGCAAGAATTTCATCGATTAGCATCGAAATAAAGCCTTTTTCAGCGATTAATTGACATTAAACATAAATTTTGTTAATTAGCCGTGAAATGGTTGCTTATTTTCATTATCGGCTACAAAAATATTGCAATTTACTGAAATCAATTGGGTAAAAAAAAAAAAAAACTCAACCTTTATTGACTAGTAGCCAAATAATAGCATATAACGTAAATTTTTGATTATTAGTGGGTAAGCGATCCCGTATTTGAAATCTACTTCAAAATTATTCCCGATTTCGAGATTCCGCTTTGAAAAAAAGTTTAAATTTCACTGATTAGTGGCAAAATAGTTGAGTATTTAAGATTCAGCTTTCAGAAGAACACATGTTTCATAGATTAGTAACTAAATAATAGCGTGTTTCGGCAATCGGCCGCATAATAATCGTGTGTTTCAGAAATCCGCTTTAAAAAAAATGTGCAATTTCTTACCGATTAGGAGAAAAAAATAATTTAGTTCCGGGTAAACGTAATTTTTGACAATTAGCTGTGAAATAATCCGGTATTTTTTAATTCATCTGCAAATTTTCAAATATTTCTGTGTTCGGTTTTGAAAAAAGTGAGTATTTCATCGATTAACAGCAAAGTTGTTTGGTATTTGGGGGATGTAGCTTTAAAAAGGGCTAAAATTTCATGGATTAGCAGCCAGATAATTGAATATTTCGTTAATTATTGGCCGCAAAAATATCGCGAATTTTAGGAATCAGTGTTGAAAGAAGCGTGAATTTTATCAATAAGTGGCAAAATTATAGTATATATTAGCAATTATTTGCTATTAAACGTAGATTTTGTAAATCTGCAGTGAAATAATTACGAATTTCGGCAATCAGTCATAAAAATGACACAAATTCTGTGAAATATGGGGAAAATAGCATATTTATTTAATTAATGGTAAAACGTAATTCTACCTCCCTCCTCCCCCCTCTACGAGAAACTCCCGATTTTTGAGGTATATTTAGCAATAATCTTAAAAAAGAAAAAAAAAAAAAGTTTCAGAAAAGTTCATGACTGTCAGTTTGCACTGAAATTGAATTTAATTTTGTGCAATTTCAATCCTTTGCCATCCTTAATAAGAAAGATTATTTTATTGTAGATTCAGTTTTATTACATTTTCTAATATCTAAATGATTAAAATTGTCCATTATTTTGACTTTATTATTACTCCAAAAATTTAAGATTTTGTTTAAAAAAATCCAATTTTTGTATCAGTTTGAAGTATAGTATTGAAATTATTTTCACATCAATTGTCTTGTTCTTTTAATTAAACAAGTTTCTTAAAAATAGGCATGCACTAAATGTTTGATTTTTACTGAATAATGAATATTCAGTATACCAAATAGTAACTAAAAATTCTATGCGTACGTACATTTTACCTCTTTTTTTGTGTGTGTGTGTGCAGCATTTTTTTCTTTTTATCTTTCTTTCTTTCTTTTTTTTTTTTTTCCAGTTTTTTAGTTAACAGTATTAAATTAAATTTGATTAAGTGCTTGTAAAAATAAGATATTTGTTATCCCTTTTTTTTTTTTTTCTTTTTCCTTCAAAATGCATTTGAAGGGACTGTAATTTGCAATTTTAGAAAAGACTAGAAACTGAATAACAAAAAGTCTAACCCTGTTTGTACTTTCATTGTGCAATTGGGGATTATGAGGTAAAGGAGGTTATCGGTCAAGGCCAATTATCTACACAGATGTCCTCTGTGGAGGTCTTTGTGGGAAAGGAGGGATTCAACATGCGGTCTCTTTTGTTCTTACTTCACGACACTGTGTGTAGGTTTCCGATGATCGCATTCACGTGAAGGAAGGAGTGATAAATAGTAAACAAATAGCGACGCAGATATATTGACTTAAACTCTGTGAGTGTTTGTGAATGAACTATTGTGAAGGTTAATGGGTGCATGAAAAATACAAAAATGTGCCGCCGGGCACTAGAAATAAGTTGGTAAGGGCTGCGGGGCGCAAAAATGTGTTAGTACAGGGCCACCAGGCACTGCGCCCTGCTAAATCGGCCTAGTGTCTGCACTATTAATAGCTGCATATTTGTATCGTAGTTTGTTTTTGTTGTTTTTCCGCATGACGTTTTACATCTGCTTGCTTCTGATTGGCTACTCTTCAAATGGCCCAACCTAGTGATAGAGAAACCTTGTGTGTGTGTATATATATATATATTAAATATTATATTAACCTTACAATTATAGCAGAAGAAAAAAGTAAAACGAGTACTTTTATTTAAGAACAATATTTTTTCTTTTCCAGATCAGAGCTAGCAAAAGAATATAAAAAGATGGAAAGTAAGTATTTTTTAAAAATATTATTTATCTCTCTCTCTCTCTATATATATATTTATATTAAATTATTAGTAATAAAGATAGAAAAGTTTTGGTTTATATTTTATAGTAGCATTATTATTATAGCAATTTACAAGGTTATTTTTTATGGTGCAAATTTGATCATTCAGGGTATCTACTGGGTCATGAAAGTCAACAATGGGTCATGATAGTCACGAAAAGGTCATGAAATTCAGCAATAGGTCATGGAAGTCGAGACCAAGTCTTGAAATTCGATTGTCAGTTTGAGTCACGTAGTGGTTCAAGTAACCCAATTTCACTAGTCGGATTGGAAAAAAAAAAATTTTCTCTTGCAGTTTGGGTTGAATTGATTGAATTTTTTTTCCCATAAGTCGGATTGAATTGGGAATATCTTTCAAAATAATTTCTTTTAACGGGCAAAAACATAATTCGGCAACACATCCTGTGGTGCATTGTTGCTTAGCTTGTAGCACTCGTGCTCACTTTGTTCGCCTGATGAATGGTTGTGTTTTTTCAACCTGAAACAAATATTGAGAGTTTATGGCATTTTATGGTTTTTTTCAAAGTTTTGTAGTAACTTAAAGCACATTTTGTACACTTGAAGTGCATAAGACACCTAAATGGTTAAAAATTATTATTTATCCATTTCCCTGATTTTAAAACCTTTAACTTGGTGCATTAGTAATTACATTTTAAATTATTTACTAGTTTTTATAGCAATAAAAATTTACTTTATAATTTTGCAAGATTTTTAGATGAATTATTAATTTTCATTTTAGGTTTTGAGTCGGGTGTGGGTCATTAAAATTTCTATTTTGAGTTCAGGTCTATTTTCAGGTTACTATTTTATAGTAGTGTAAATATAATAGCATGATTATAAATCTAGTATAGTCATTTATATCTTTAAAAAACAAAATTGTCTTTGAAAATCTACAGGCAATTCTAACTTTTGTGCCCCCCCCCCCCCCCTTCCCAATATATATATTTAACATTTAAATTTTCTAAAATATATGTATGCTCAAAGTATTTTGTTAATCCAAACAGTATTAATGTATAACTGAATGAACTACTTTTTTCTAATTCAAAATGTATTCTATTTTGAAGTATAGGAAAGACATCGAAATGCAATGTTTGAGATGTACAGTTATAAATTTTTTAGTTTAATAATTCTATTCTTAGTCTTTTTGTGGGAAAAAAGAAAAATGTATGTAGATTTGAAAAAAAATTAATACACATTTCCTCTCCTTAATAATGCAAGTAAACTAAATGACAGTTTTCATTTCCCCCCCAAAAACTAATAGTTTCAATATTATAACATTGCACAAATTGTGTACATATGTATGTAGTCTGTTTAAGATTGATTTCCATTACTATTTTGTTTAGATTGTAAATTAAAAAAAAAAAAAAAAAGTTTTCAGTTTTTTTTTTTTTTCTAAACAGCTAATACTGTTGTTAAACACTAATTTTAAAATTAAAGCTAAGTGATATATCTGTTAATATATATACATATATATATATAATAAAGATGATCTATTAAGCATAGTAGAAGCCAAGCAGCAGATACAAGATCGCTGAAACACCAAGGACCAATAAGATTTAAAATATATATATATATATATATATATATATCAGTGAATGAAATACACTAATGTAAAGAAATCAGATCTATTAATTAACAGCCAGCAAAACAAACGAATCAATAAAGTAACACAACCAATCTTAACTTAAAACCATAAACTTATCAAAATTAATGGAAAGATAACCTAAGAAACACAAGATAGGAAGGAAGGAGGCAGGCGGCAAGACTAAATTTAACCCATAACAGGGGAGGTAAAAAAAGTTGTGCGTAGCAGGGAATGTGAGGTCTACAAGACCATGTTACATTAAAATTTTTAAAAAAAATTACAAATAGAAATATTAATTTATGATTTCACTTATATATTTTATAAACATTTTAATTTATGGTAAAAATCATTATTTTTACATTTTAACCATAAATAAAACCTTTTACAGGCAATTTTGCCATTAACATAATTTTTTTCATGAAAAATGTTTTCAAATTTAAAACAAAATAAAGCAAAATATGGAATATTTTACTTTATTTAATTTAATGGTATTTTTCATTAGTTTAATCTATAAGACAAATTAAAAAAAAAAAAAAAAAAAAAAAATTGAATGTTATGTAAAACATAAAAAAAGTGACAGACCACAAATATCACATTTTTCATTTTTAGAAAAGAATAAATTTATTCATCATGTTTTTCAGCACATTCTTTATCCAGCTTCCTGGCACATTCCAAACATGTTGGACAGGGTTTAAACTGCCATTAGTTTTTTTAGCATTTTGCTAAAAGGTATCATATTTTGCTAAAACATGTCGGTCAGAATTTCGCTAAAAAGCTAAAACTGGATAACTGTATAAAATATCTCTATATAATAACTCAGATTCTTTTTTCCTTGTTAATATTTGCAGGCAAAAACTACGAAATGACTGAAATTTTTGGGAATCATTATTTATATAGTAATTTGGATTTATTTTTAATTTCCAATGATTGAATTTATATGTCGGAATTCAGAATTTGCTTCATAGAAGCATTCTTAGCACTAGTATTTCACGATTATCTACCACCACACTTTATTTAATTTTTAAATTGCTTTTTCATTTTACACATATGATATGAATACCTCTTTTCTATTATTAAAATCAAAACATAGTTTCCCTGATTCATATTTTTAAGTCACAAATAGGGATGCTTGGTTAAAATCATCAATGAACAAAAGTAATAGAAAACAAAACTGAGGATAACAAAGCTAAGTAAAAGAAATCAGTGGTATCCAAAGAATTAATTAACTTTCAAAAAAGCTAAAATAGTGCTTGCCTATTTTCGCTAAAATGCTAAAGTAATTTTTTTGCCAGGTTAAACCCTGATGCCCTGATGTTGGAGATTTACAAGATATCTATGCATAGATATGCACTTTTCCTTTTTTGCTTTCGGGGGCACAGGCAGCATGTTTTTCTGAGATTTATTTTTGTTTCATCAGTAATCGTTGTTTTATCTTTTGTCTCCCCTTCATTTCCTAAGATACGTCCCATTGTTGGCCGTAATTTGTGATTTATTCTTGGATTTCAGTTTCTATTTCGTATTTGAGGAAGGACAAGATCTCGTGCTAATGTGTATAAGAATGCAATCCTTGTCATAATTGGATTATCAGAGTAGCTTTAATGCAAAATGTAAGAGTTATCATATCTAACAATCTATAGAAAATCGCTATTGGCCAGAGTGTTGTTCTGCTGCAGGAATATACAGAATATATTTTTCATACAATGAATTGACCCCACCTTTTGTTCTGTTATAAAAATCAAATACAGTTCCTGCCACTTATTAAAATCACATTCGTTCTGAGCGAAAGTGATTTTATTAAGCGGCTGATTTTTATATCCAGCAAACGTTCCTGCACTTAAGAAAAAGGTATTACTTCCCTGAATTTGAAGTATCACTTTCCTGAATTTGAAAAATAAAAAAAACTGTAAAAGGTAACAAATAATGCAATTAGTAAACAATATTAATCAGTTTTTGAGAAATAATTGGTTAATTGTTCCTTCGATATAAGAAAATTAAATGCATTCCAAATCCCCATACTTTGCCAAAAGTTGAAGCTGTTCTTATAAATTTAAAATCTTTCCGTTTAAACCTTACGAATTACAGTAATTTGAAAATAAGAACTAGAAATTGCCTTTTAATAATTAGAAAAAAAAAACCCTTTTAAATCAAATTTGTATCTTATTAAATTGTTACGGAGATAAGTTATAAGTTTAATTTGTAACTGTGCTGCAAATCTTCGACAATGAGCGATAAAGGAGGGTTTGTTGTGTTTCAGTTTCTTTTTCTATTAAAAAAAGAATCACAATGCAAATAAAAATTTTTGAGTGTGTATAAATGATAATTTTGAGTTTATTAACCGGCGATGCTGATTTTATTAAGTGGCGGCTTTAAAAGTAGTTTGTATTGATTTGATTCCGGTCTTGGCAGTTTGATCAGATTAAGCGGCTGATTTTATTAACCAGGGAACTTATTAATCGGCGGTTACTGTATTTCCGGTTTTTGGGTTTCAGATTCGATTTCTTCAGAATGATGCATAGAACAAAGGCTCTTCATTTTTTTGATATGTAAGAAATCAGTGTAAAATCTTTTGTAAATCATATATCATGATGAGTTTTCTTTTCTTAATTTACTTGGAAGGAACTCTTTAGGAATCTTTTCTTTTTATTAACAATGGACAATATTCCTGTGACGTCACCGTAGGTAAAATCGCCAAACACGTGGCCGATATTTTGTAAACAAATTAGATTCAAGATGCCATTTTATTGTTACGCATAACATTTTCCTAAATATTTCTCCAGTGAAACTTAATAATCAGATATCTGTTCAAACAAGAACAAAAGAGAAATGTAAACAACTGAATCGAATGATAAAGTTAAGACTATTCCATATCGTAAAATTGCAGAACATTTTATGTATACACACACACACACATATATATATAATGAATAAAAGATTAATAAGAACATTTTATACACACACACATATATATAGACATGAAAGCTTAAATAATTAGAATTTCAATCACTTTAATAAAGGAATTTATTAAATGGAACATCCATTTAAATTTGTTAACATCGCCACAGTTCACACGGCAACTTTTAATATTACATATGTTGATTAATATTAAAGTACAGTAGAGAGTCAAAAATCTGCACAGCTCGGGACCAGAGGTTGTGCGGATTTTAGGATTTTGTGGATTTCGGGGCCCATAAAAAATGATTTTCACTTTGAATAATAAAAACAGAATATTATTCAAACTAAACACATACTAGTGAATAATAACACTGAATATTAAATTACTAGGTACATAAGAATAATAATGAACATTAACAAAAATATATAATGAAAAACAATGAAAAAAAAAAAAAAAAATTGGCAAACTTAGATAAAATATGTTCACACGTAGCTAATTTTAAACTGAACTTGACCTGCACGATTTATTTATTTTTTTATTTATTGTAAATAGTAGTAACACAAATTTATTTTTCTACGAATTTTATTGAGTCCTTCCTTACAAATTATGTCTTCATCAAAAAGCATTTTAAAAAATTAGTTTGTTATTATTTACCTGATTAATATCATCATATCACAATAATCATTATTTTCTTTTGATGAATTTAATACACTGTCAATAATTTCATTAGCAGCAACTTGGGTCTTGCATTCTTTCACATTATTATTTTGTTTTTCTTTTTTGTAATCATAAAATGCAAACATAAAATTATTATTTAAGATCTTTTTCAAAAATTCTGATTTGCAGTTTTGTAATTTATTAATAGTGAATTTCATTGTTTGTATCTGACAAGTTGTGCGGATTTCGGACTTCTAAAAAGTAAATGACAAAAAGAACTTATTAGTTCAGTGTATTAAAAATAAATCATTTATGAGTGTATAACATTTACAATATATATATATATATATATATATATATACATTTAATTTGAACTTAAATTTACACCATTTAAGACCGACTTACCAGACTACTGACAAGTACGCAAAACTACTGAAAATTTTCTTGTCTGCTACTGAAAACTGCCCTACAAGGTTGGCATCTCTGCATTGGGATCATTATATCGTAAACTTAGAATCTAGAATTTAAATCTCTTCATTGACGTAACTGCACAGAATATATCTTGATCTGTTCAGTCTGTAGCAAAAAAACATTCAATATCTTCATGGTTAGATTTGAAGATAGATGTATATATAAGCAAACCTAAAGCGCCCTCATTTCCGTGATTGGTTGTGTTAGAAATTTTTGGCTAAAGAAATGACCACTTGAATAATTTTTTCCCGTGCTAATATTTAGTCATAAGAAGTTTGTCTCTTTTTCTATATTTTCATTGTCAGATTCAGGATTTTCAGAATCTGTGGAATGCAAACTTCCTTGATTATATTCTTCCGAACTTTTTTCAACGTCACAAAAATCACTTCCTATTTCTTCTAAAATCCTTTGTAACTCACCTACATAATGCAAATGAGAAGGCTGAATAATGTTTTACAGCCCCAATCTCAAAGCCATCTTTGCTCGCACTGAGGTGAGGGATATGAGGTCTCTCAGACCAATCGTAAAAAAATAAAAGAATCTCAAAAGGAAGCAGGTGCAAAAATTTCTAGCTATAAATTTCACAAAAAATGAAGCTAAAAAAGGTCATGGAATTTTTTTTTTGAAGTCATGAATTTTTTTTTTTTTTTTTTTTTGTCTAGTCAGTAGACACCCTGTAAAATAAAATCAATCTTGCTTCAGGTATTCGCCCCAGGAGCAGAATTATATCCGATGTTCTGCAACGAGACATTAAAATTTGCAGATGTTCTGCAGGTATTTTATCCAAATTTGTCAAAGCACAGTAAAATGCAAAATAAGCCTAAAAATAATACTTATTAGTAATATATTTATTACACATTTATAATAAAACATGATTTAAAATTTTTATAATTTAAAACTGAGGAATACACCCAGAATTTGGAATTTTTTCAATTGCTTTTGGTATTAATATTGTCACATTAATGTGGATATACTACTTACAAAATGTTTATAAATTTTGTCTATACATTGAAACAACGACTGTTTCCAGCAATTTTCTAGTATGCTAACAGATTTACAGGTCAGTTGAACATATCCAGGTTTTATTAATTTTAGAATGTTAGCTGTATCAACATCATCCAGTTAGGGGATAGATGAAATGTTCTGCAAAAGCCTCAATTGTTCTGCGACGTGCGTCGCAGTTTTAAGCACTTTCTGCTCCTGGGGTATTCGCTACATTCGACAGTGTATTCCTCGCCGGTACTGTCTTGCCAAGGTCCCCAATACCGTTAGTATTTTATCTGAACATTTCAGTTTGGTTTTTTATAGAACAACATGTAGCTCTGCTTTTATTCAAGAACTACAATTTTACAGATAACTATGTACCAGCTTCTATTAAACATTTTAGTTTTGGCACTATGTATTAGTGAGACATGGTTAAACGTTTTATCTAGATTTTAATTTCTGATAATAAAATTGCAAGTGCAAAAAAATTACAATTATACTGCTATTAATTGTATTATAAAAGTATAAATAAAAATAAATTTTAACCGCTTCACTGGCCACAGTAGTGTGTGGAAGGCTAAATTTCACCCAAGTTATCTCAGGATAGCCGGTGAAGTGGTTAATTACATTTATAATTCAAATAATAAGTTTAATTATTTTCACTATATAACATATTATTTCTATAAATACAATTGAATAAATAAAAATAAATAAATTGAATAGTAAACATTGCTAAATATGAATATAAATTTAATTAAAAAAAAAAAAAAAATGTATTGTGAAATGTAGGAAATGACGATTAAATTATTACCTTTTTTTCGAAACATAAAATGATTTAATCCTACATGGCAAACATTTATAGTAATAAACTTAGATTGAAATCTGCTTTTCTAAATTTAACCCTTGCCAGCCCGGACGCTCCTAAGTGCTGTAAACATTGTTGCCAATTTTAGGAATACTTTTATTCAACCATCATAAATAATTTTGAGCAATAGCATTTGATATACATAATGAACGAATTACCTTTTGAAGGGATTAAGCAACCGTTACAGTTAAAATTATGCGGACTCCTTCTGGCATTAGGGTCCTATGTAGGAGACCACTATGTAGGTGGACTGACCTACATAGTGGTCTTCCTAAGGAGTCCTAATTTTTTATTGAATAAAAATATCCCTGAATTTGTCAACACTGGTAAGAGCAGTGGTATTGAAGGGTTATGAATAATTTAGAAGCAAAAAGTAATAATCCTAACCATGCCATTAAATAATTCTTCGGCTGAAAGATTTTTTTTTTTCCTTTTATTATCTCATAAAAAATATGCTAAAAAATGCCTATAATATATTGAAGAAATAGTTCAAGTATACTACACTGGAAAAAATATATATTTCTGTTATAATAAGAACTCTATTAGAATGTTTTTATATTTAATCGGTTTGTCTGAAATTTTCTTTAATATAAATTAAATATAGAATTTTCATGGAACCTTCTAGTTGTTGTAAGCTTAAGGCAGATTGACTGCATTAGGGTCCTAGACATGTAGGTGGAATGACCTACATAGTGGTCTTCCTAAGGAGTCCTAACCTGTATTTATGTGCGTTTCAGACGAAATCATGGATAACTCCAAATAACTAGTCGATGAGCAGGACTTTGGATCAAACCCAGCACTTTCTGTCTACCAGCTTTGAGCACAGGACCACTCAACTGCTGGCTCCTCTTGGAATTTTCTAGAAACTTCATGAAATTTTCTAAATACTTCATGAATCTTCTAGGAACTTCATGAATCTTCTAGAAACTTCATGGAAATGTCTAGAAACTTCATGAAACCTTCTGGAAACTTCATGGAGACTTTGTGAAAACATCTAGAAACTTCATGGAAATGTCTAGAAACTTCAGGAAACCTTCTGGAAACTTCATGGAGCCTTCTTGAAAAGTCTAGAAATTTTATGGAATCTTCTTGAGAAATTTAATTCTAAAAAATCTCAGAATTTTCCAAAACGTTCCGGAGTTACATAGCTAAGTTAGTTTTTTTAGTTATGTAACATAAGTTACATATAATGAAAAAGTTAAAATAAAAGAAGTATCAAAAAAGTGATATTTTAAATAGAATATGTTTGTAGAGGAACCCTAAAAAGTGGAAGACAAAGAAAATTTTGAAAATTGTCGTCAGAATAATGAAAAAGAATCAATTAATAGATAAAAAAAAATAAATAATAATTGAGAAGTATCCAAACTTGACGAAGGTATAGTTTACTCCTAAATATAAAGAAACTATTCAACTTTTAATATTTTGAAACTTTTTTATTACATTTTTCTTGAAGCTGACCATAATAAGTCTTTTGTTTTTTTTTATTATTTATTTTTAAAACTGTGTTTTATTAATACTAATTCTTACAAAAATAGAAATATTTTTTGTATATCTTATTTTTTTTCCCAGTTACATAGATTAGGTACAATGTTTTACATCTACTTGACATATAATGAAACACCGAATATAACCATATATAACACTTCAAAACTGGTGTTTGAAAGTTGTAGAAAGTAAGCAAACGCCATAAAATATTTTGGCCAAAAAATTTCTGGAAAAATTTTCAACAATTCATTCAGAAGAAATCATGTTTCGAAATCTACATAGGTTTTTTTCCTATGCATGCTGTATATTATTTTTGCTTTAGTGCACAAAAATAAATAAATAAATAAATCAATATTACTTATACATTCTCAAAATATGCGAAGGTTAATAAATTAAAAGAATAAGCCGCAAAGTTACTGACATGAAAATACTGAAAATAAATTCTGGAGTTATTTATTTTTTATCTGAATATAAAAATAACAATACGAGTTTTAATTACGATAGGCAACATTATTTAATGTAGATACTAACTTTTTCAATGATTTTCCGCTATCAGTATTTTAGATTTTAAACAAAAGATTAAAAAAAAAAAAAAAAGTAAGAAACGAAAGACAAAAGAAAATTTTGTCCAAAAAAAAAAAAAAATTATTTTTGCATTTTTTTTACTGCTTGTGGCCAGAGGTCTGCTTTATTCAAGTTAGTCTACAAAAAAAAAAAAAAAAAAAAAAAATGACCAGAGAGTAGCAGAAAATATAGTGTGATTCTTTTTTTTTTATTAATGAAATTTTACATTTTTTTATTACATATGTGCACATAAAGTAGTGTGCATTTTTCTCAACAATTGAAATGGGATAAAGCACATTGTTCCACTTCGATAAAATGAGGGATAGGGGGGGGGGAGTAGAAAACAAGAGTGCTAAATCTTGACAGATTTTGAAAGAACTGCAAAGTAAACCAAATGTCATTGCTGTGATATCGTGCACAAATAGGATTAAACAAAACAAAGAAATAGTGCTAATTTACTTAGCGATAACACTGTCAAAATGGATTCGAAGTATTATATTAGTTAAAAAGATGACAAACATATTGAATATTCAAACGTAGAAACAAGCGATTAAAGTAAATGTTTTGTGAAATCTGAATAAAATATCTGAATGATATCTGAAAAATCAGAGTAACATAATACTTCTTTTAGAATGAATTGTTTGAACAGACTAAAGATATTTCAGTGCTTTAAAAGTATTGAATAGAAAGGTAAATAACAATCTGGATACTGTGAATGACTGGTATAAGAATCAGAAGCTTAAATTTTAATCACATAAACTATTTTGGTGTGGTGCATAATCCATCAGATTCTATGACAGTAAATACTAATATGTTAAGAATAGTTGAATACATATTAGTGGGTAACAGATGTCAAAAATAAATGCAAACAATTTCTTAGACTTCATTTTACCATAAAGGAAAATGAACACACCCTATACGATAAACACAAACAAGCGGCGTACGCAAAATCTAAAACAAAGTTCCAACTCCGAAACTAGAAAACAAAGTTTCGATACGAAAAGATTTTTGTAAAAAGTGTACGAATCAATAATGGGTGCCCTCTATCAAAGCTTAGCTGAAATATAAAATTCGAAAAATGGTTGCAAAACCATTCTTTCAAAGAATCCAAAAACATTTCTATCCAATTCCAATTCGATAAACACACATGAGTGGCCGGCTCGAAAACAAAGTTCTGAAACGCAAAAATGAAGTCTCGGTACGAAAAAGTTACCTGTTAAGAGTGCCGATACATTGAATCTCATCACCCTCCTGCATTCTAAGTTTGTTAAAACAAAAACAAATGGAATTGATGAACGAACGTAATTACAAGAACATGTTATTATGTCTGTATCAAGACAGGGTGGCGACAATCAGGGAAAATAGGGAAATCATGGAAAAATCAGGGTACTTTATCAATCTGGAAATATCAGGGAAAAATCAGAGAATTTTATAAAAACACCCAAAAATCATGGAAATTTTCATTTTTGCCCAGCAAGTATGACTGTAAGATTGCCAAATAGATGTTATCTTGACCATGATTGCATAGGATTAGTTGATTTCTCGTTGGATCTCATGAAGTTATCATTAAAAAGAAAAATTAGTACAACATGAGGAATAATTTTATGACCTGATGTTTAATATGTTGTGCAATTAAAATATAGAATAAATGAGCACCGTCGAAATGTTCGTAATGAAGAGATCTCTAAATTTTCTATTGCTTCCCACTGTTGGGCTCATGGTCATCGTTTTGATTTTTCTAAAATTAATATAATTTCATCTGTCTTCTCTTTCCATTTGAATATTCATGAAGTTTTTTACATATTTAAAAATTCGAAAAATCTTCTTAATGATATTTGTTCCACTCCATTCTTGTCTGATGCTATGAAATTACTCGCATAAGTTCGATTTTCGTTTAATTTTGATATATTTTTTTATTTTAGATTTTGTTACATTTTTTAATCTTATTTATTTTCTTCTTTTATTTCATAATTCTTTAGTGCTGACTCTAGACTAATTTGGCAGGGTGCCCTTTTGATTCGCGAAAATTTTCGACCTCCGTTTTTTGACGGATCTACACGTTTTGGGATATTCTGAACACGAATTGATAGTTTTTAAAAAATGTCTGTCTGTCTGTCTGTGTGTGTCTGTCTGTGGTTTCTTGTTTTCACCGTATCTCACGAACCAATGAATGAAATTCAACCAAACTTGGTATGTAGTTGGACCCTGGCGGGGCATTGTGCTGATTAGATTTGGGGATCAATCGCCCAGCAGGTGGCGCTGTGATCGCAAAATTTCTTATTTTTCACCGTATCTCACGAACCAATGAATGAAATTGAACAGGCTGCCTGAATAATCAGATGTGCTCCTGCTGTATTTCCCCGGAAAAGCTAATATTCATTTTCTAATTTATAAAAGGTTTCTCCATGCATATGTGTGCACTTAGCTCTGTAAAAGTAAGCCATCAGTATCTAAATAAAACCTTAATTGAAATTTTATTTTGCAAAATTACATTTTTCACAAAAAGAGGACCCTAGCTGAAAAGTTCAGAAGAGCTTGATTTTCACATTAAATTTAGATTCACAAAGTTATGTGTAAATTTGTCACAATTTCACAAAAACAGGACCCTGTCTGAAAAGCCTGGACTGACCCCTGTATATATAAAATATATAACATTTCCATTTTTCTTCAATTTGTTTCATTAGTTATCTTGTTAATGTTTTATTTGGTTCACACAATTTAAGGTTATAAAGATTTTTTACTTGGATGTATCTTGTTTTGGCTTTTCATTTATTAAATTTTCTTTTTTTTTTTTTTAATGTTTTTTGCATTATATATATTTTTTTTTGCCATTTTTAGAAATGTACCAGCTACTAAATCAAACAAGATCCCAGAGGACTCGAGCAACTAAGTTTCCTAAAACCTTAGAAGAATGCATTGAAATTCTCAAAACACAATTCGATCCCACCCAGCCCACAAATGTGCAGTATCTTGCTGCTGCTGTTAATTTTATCAACAATAAGGTAAGCATTAGTATTTAGAAAGTCTTTATTTATAAACCTTAATTAATTTTAGAAAATTTGGAGTGGAAGGATGATTTTTATACAAACTGTGTGAAAAATACCAGAGCCGGGAATCAAACCCGGGTCTTCCACTTAAGGCGCAGATGCTCTACCACTGAGCTACCCTGGGTGATAACCAGCTAGGCATTTCTCACATAATATTCATTAGCAAGGTCACCGAGTCTGCAAACGCAGCTATATCAAGTGACATATGTCAAAAGACTTTCTAAATTAAAATTTCGTGGTCTATTGGAGTTGTGCCACAATTATTTATGTCACTTGATATAGCTGCGTTTGCAGACTCGGTGACCTTGCCAATGAATATTATGTGAGAAATGCCTAGTTGGTTGTCACCCAGGGTATCTCAGTGGTAGAGCATCCGCGCGTTAAGTGGATGACCCGGGTTCAATTCCCGGCTCTGGTATTTTTCATATAGTTGGTATAAAAATCATCCTTCCACTCCAAATTTTCTAAAATTAGTATTTACCTTTTTTTATTCTCCTAAACAAGGTTTAAACTGCCATTAGTGATTTTTTTTTTTTTTAAATTTAGTATTTTGTTAAAGGATATCATTTTATATAATTTTCATAAAAAAAGCCCCCCAAAAAAAGGGGGGGGGTAATTTTATTGTATATCTATATAACAGGTGTCAACACGCTGTGAGTGTGTCAGATGACTTAAATGAAAATTTTCATTTGGGAAGAACAAAATTATCCTATCTCATAACTGAAGCATTGGGTCCATATTTTAGGAAGAAATTAATTAAAGAAATTGAAAATTTTTATTTTACATTGTTAGTTGATGAGACGACCAATTATGCGGGGAAAAAGGAGCTTCAGTTTCAAGTGAGATTCTGGTCTGAAGAAGCAAAAGAAATAGCATGCAAACATTTGCAGACTGTTTTTATTGGTCATGCTACTGCAGAGGATATTGTTAAACATATTGAAGCTGCCCTAAGTAATGCAAATTTATTCTTTCAGTTCTTCCCAAATGATAAGCTTTTAATTCTAGGATCAGATGGTACAAATGTTAACAAGAAAGTGAGTAATATAATAAATAAAGAAGTTCTTGATAGAAATGTTGCATTAATAGATATTGGAACATGTAATCTACACATTATACATGCATACTTAAAAGGATTACAAGAATTTGGAGAAACTGCATGTGAATTAATAACTGATATATATTATTATTTCAAAAAATTTCCTTCTGGGATTTTGAGAACATTCAGAGAAAGAAAAATCTGTAGAACTTGAGACACAAACTGAATATAGATTTTGGTGAATCTAGCTCTTACAGATTTTTTTAGGCACACAGCGAAATATTCGTTATCATTATGGTTAAAACATTGCGCACCCTGTCAGCCATCGGCAGCTGACAGTGTCAAATATGATATAAAGCCGCGTCAACCATCGGTGGCAGATATAAAACTAAAAATATTACATTTAATGATCCGAAATTAATTAAAAATTTGCTTAATTTTTATTTATTACAGGAGGAATCATTATGGAATTTTAATAGATTTTAAGAATTTGCGTGGCGTTCAACATGTTAAGAATTTTTTTAATGGGCTTAAATTTTTTCTAAGTGCGACAGCATCTTAGACGATAGTGTTTTGTCCAATTCAGCTGAAAGTTTACATGCATGTTACAGGTCACTGACATATGAAATGTATAAATTTCATTGAATATAGAATTTATAGGTTTTTACAGGGACAGACCGAAATATTCTTTACCATTATAATCTATGGGCTCAATTTTTTAAGAAGTACAACAGCGTTAAAATAAACAATATGCTATATAGAAAAAAATACTGAAACACTCTATTATAATCTTCTCTTTTGTTTATTTAACGACTCCTCTTACTTTACTTTATCTACACAACCGTTAATTATGCTCGGAAAGTCGAGTAAAGTCATTCCGGATTTATTTTCCATTGGAGAGAGATGAAGGTGGATAAAGGATACATTAATTCAATAATATTTAAAGTTATGATGGAATTAAGAATAGACCTCTGTCTGGTCAAGTTTCACTGCAGGGCGTGCAGTATATTTTCCAGGAAACGTTTGGTCTCTGTTGCTGTTTGTAATGTTAGAAAGTATCTTATGCTAGGAAAATTAGTGAAAGCAGGTTTAAGTGGTTTTCATGGTCCTTCAGTTGAAGGTGCATTTTGTTTGGTGGATAGGATGTTAACAGATAACAAAGCATTACCAAGGTTCCCACGGTCCTTGGAAGTCCTTAAGAAGTACTTGAATTTCATTTTCTTTTTCAAGGGCCCTTGAAAGTACTTGAATTTTGTGCAAAGTCCTTGAAAATCCTTGAATTTTCCACTCCAATAGATGGGCTTAGCGCAAATTCTGTCAAGGCTAAACTATTAAAACCCGAATAAACTACTACGTCAGAAACGCCAAAGAAAAATATTGGAAATGCATACAGCTGTTTCGGTAGCCTATAACGTACCTTCTTCAGTGCAAAAAGGATCAAGCACATCCTTTCTGCACTGAAGACGGTACGCTATAGGCTACCGAAACAGCTGTATGCATTTCCAATATTTTTCTTTAGCGTTTCTGACGTATTAGTTTATTCGGGTTTTAATATTCCACTAGCGAGCTTCGCCCGCTAGCGGGTCAGTATTTTCAAATGAATCACTAAAACTAATGAATCACTAACAGTAACTTTTAGTGTTAAGAAAAGAAATTTAAAAAAGAAAATCATTTCTGATTGGGTAAAAAGTCGGTCCGGGTCCCCACTGCCTTCGGCAGCGCTGCACCGTGCGCGCTGCATGCGCGTATTCCTTCCCTGACCCTTCGTGCCCCCCCCCCCCTCAAAAAAAAATAATTTTTGATCGGGTAAAAACTCACACCGGGTCCCCACTGCCTTCGGCAGCGCAGACCCATGCGCGCTGCGCGCACACGTGTGAGGGTGTTAGCTGGTGTGAAGTAGATCCAAGGCTAAGTGAATTAGCAGAGGAGCCTACTCTAGACGTAAACACCAGCGTAACAACATTTAAAGTTAATTAAATGAATTAGATACATGGAAGCTAGAGTAAGTAAATATGCTGAAAGATAAATATGTAGAAATTGTTAAATAAATGACCATAACAAATTTTAATTTAATTTGTATTTTAATTGAAACAATAAATTCAAAAAAAGTTTATATAAATATAACAATAAGTTTATATGAATAACAATAAGATAATTGAAGTAGACAAATACTTTTTATATATAACAAACATACCAAAGCAGATGCTGGATGACAAACAAGGTGAGTACGAAGACAATATTTAACATCTTTTTATTTCCCATATAGGTTGCAGAAGAAACTACTACGTGCCATTAGAAAGAAGCTGGTGACACTTATGTAGAAGACGTGATGTTCTTGTTTCCACTTGTTATTGTCGCGATATGAACACCTATAAATTTCATTTAAATTTCGAACTCACAAAAAGGAGTAACGTGAGTTATAACTAACTAAAAATGAAAAGATTTTATTTGAATATAAGAAATAAACGCCACATATTACGGCGACATCTTATGAAACCGGCATCGGCGAAAAATGAACAATGGCAGGGGCAAGAGCAAAGGTAAAAGCAACCGCAAAGGCAACCGCGAACCCCCACTACCATCGCCGTTCGCTATTTATAGTTTCGCGGGAGAAACGAAGTGATCTTCCGGATGTACGTTGGGGCATGTGCCGGCGCAACGCGGCGCGTGCGTAGTCTTCGGCTATCGTTCTTAGAGATGTTTTATGCAAATTTTTGAAACTTGGCTCAGTCGGAACTTCCGGAAGGTTAGCTATTGTTTACGTTTCGCGTTTGAAAAATTCAAATGGATGATTTAAATTTGAAAGCTCTTTAATATAGCATTTCATTGAACGATATATTTATTTTCCTGGTAAGTAGAAAGTATATTAAAAGGAAATTAGGATTTTTAATAAGTGTTTAATTTTATTTCAACTAACGTTTTATTTTCTTTAAGCTTTATTTTAAGAGTGATTAATTTTTAATATATTTAATTAGCATAACGATAAGAAAAAAACGGCAAACTATAGGTTTACTATTAACAAGGCCCCCCCTCTTATCGTTTGCACTTTTAAGCTTAAGAAAGTTAATAAAAAAAAACATCCAGCAAAACTTTGCACAAATTACATAATCATACTACTGTGACTAATCAGTTTAACAGTTTCTTCAGAACTAAAAAAAACAATTAGGTTTAATCTTCAGCTGCACAGCAACAGAGATCAATATCTGGATAGAGGTGATTTACAAAACAATTTGTTTTTGAAACACAAATAACATATACCTGTTTACTCAAACCTCTCCTCCAGTTTTGAAAAGATTTTTAACATGCTCTTTTAAAAAAAACTGTAGAAAAGAAATTCATACAATGAATTATTTGTATAATAAGTTTAACAACAAATATAACATGAGTATAATCACATTCAATATTATAAATATATGTATAAACACAATTCTTTCTTACAATATAAAAGTATAAATTACATACAAATATTTAACAAAAAGAACAGAATGGATTATTTCGGGAATGGAGAGGAGAGAGAGAGATTAACAAAAAAAATTGCTGTGAGCAATTGAATAAACAAAAATTGACTTACTGTCAAAAGAAGAATGAGAATTAAAATTCTCAAAAAAAAACTTCCATTCTAAACCTGGAAAGATTTTGCTTAACTTGCAAAATTTGAATTTTTTTTTTTTTCCCCGAATTCAAGGAAACATTTGAACTCATAGAAAAGTTTAAATTTTTGAATTCATAAATTTTGAATTCTTAAAAAAAAGTTTGAATTCATTAAGGATTTGAATTCATAAAAAAAAATTTTTAGAAAATTTACATTTTTAAATTTTATAAATTCATAGAAAAATTTGAAATTGATAATTTAAGATTAACTTTTGAAACATTTTCGAAGAAAAGATTTTTCACAAATTTCTGTAATTCAAATTTAGTTTGTGGCTTAGTAAATATGTCAGCCAAATTTAATTTGCTACGAATGAAAACCAATTCAAAAATATTTTTGATAACAAGATCTCTAATAAAATATAGTTTGACCTCTATATGTTTGCTTCTATTGTTCTCTATAGGAGATTTAATAAAGTCTATGGCAGCCATATTGTCAATTAGTAATTTTGAAATTTTCTTATTTTTTATAATCTTCATGTTTTGGCATTCTTCTAGAATTCGATCTAGCCAGACAATTTCTTTTGCTGCTTCTGTAGCGGCAATGAACTCAGATTCCATAGTGGATAAACTAACAGCCTTCTCTTTAAAGGTCCTCCAACTGATGGGGCTACTATCTAGAAATACTATTTGTCCACCTATGGATGTCCGATCATCACGATTTGAAGCAAAGTCGGCGTCTGTGTAGGCTACGATCTGTGAATCAGCACATGAAAGTTTTAATTTTAATTGGCTTGTTTTCTTTACATATCCCAGTAGTTTGATCAACCCATTCCAGTGATGAATTCCTGGATTCGATTGGAATTGGCTATAGATATTGACGGCATATGCTATATCAGGTCTTGTTCTGTTAGATAAATATGATAAACACCCTAGAATATTGCGATATGGATACTTTGTCATTTCTTTGGTTTCTTCTTCGGTTTGAGGACAGCTTGATTTTGAGTAAATACAGCCTTTGCTGATTGGTAAGGATGAAATTGGAGGGTTAAAACTATTAAAACGACTGCATATTTCTTGAATATAGCTTTCTTGATGAATGAATAGCTTTGAGTCAATTTCAACAAATTCTACTCCAAGTAGTTTCTTTGTCCTTCCCAAAATTTTTAATTTGAATTTTTGTTTTAAAACATTAATGGCTTCCTCTAAAAACATTTTACTTTTACCAAATAAAACCATGTCATCAACATATAATAATAGGATAACTTGAAATTTGAATGTATAAACACAGTTGCAAGAAGTAAATTTAATAAAACCGATATTTGATAAAACATAGAGAGCTTTGTCGAGCTTGCAAACTAACTTCTCTTCTCCTTGTTTAATAAAACCAGGTGGTTGCTGCATGTATATTTCATCTTCTAGCGGAGCATATAGGTATGCGCCAGTGACATCACATTGTACGTGATTCCACTTGTGTTGCACTACCAAAAGTGAAAAGAAAAAACGAATTAGATCGAAGTTTATAACAGGACTAAAAGTTTCTTCATAACTCTCGCCTTTTACTTGAGCGTAACCTTGAGCTACAAGCCTTGCCTTGAATTTAGCAATTCGACCTTCTTCATCTCGTTTTATAGCATATACCCAGCGACATCCAATTATTTGCTTATTTTGAGGAGGTTTTACAAGATGCCAAACCTTTCGATCTTGGATGGTTTTTATTTCGGTTTTCATTGCTTCTAGCCATTCTTGAAATTGGTCTGATTTTTGGGCTTGTTTGAAAGTTCTTGGTATAATTAATTCTAGTCAAGAGGAATTATGACAAAAATTGGCACTTGTGTCTGAGTCAGATTCTTCTATTGGAGTGAATGAAAATTTAGTGGGGTCATACTTGATTTTGTTTTCTTGGCAATATTTTCTAACGTCTCTATGGGATCTTAATCTTGTTCTTGTATTTTCGGGATAGTAGTATACGTCTGTTCTGGATTTATCACTTCTTAAAACTTGTTTTCTTTCAAACTTTATGTTCTTTAATGATTGAACAGGTTTTTCATCATCTGAGGATTCCTCAGTGTCAGATAATTCAGACGGTATGCTGGACTCTATTTCAGGAGTTTCGTCAACAGCCTCTTCATCAGAATCATCGTCACTATCCTTTGGAAATACATCTTGAATTGTGTAATGCTGGTTGATGGTGCCCAGCACTGCTCCACTTGCTTCTGTTTTGAACAAACGATCTTCTTTAAAGGTCACATTTAAAGATTCTACTATTTTATTTTGCTCTGGGATCCAAATACGGTATCCTCTTGTATGGTGTGCATATCCAACTAGATAACCTTTCACAGCTTTTGGATCCAGTTTCTGTCTTCTTTGTTTTGCCAGTCCTACATAAGCTACACATCCAAATGGTTTAAGGTGTCTGATTGATGGTTTTCTTCCACCGTACAATTCAAATGGTGATTTTTCAAAATCTTTATGGCATAGTCTGTTCCAGGCATAATTGAAATGTGAAACGGCTTCTGGCCAAAAACAAAAGTCTAAACCACTTTCATATAATGATGTACGGGCTCCATTAATAACAGTTTGGTTATAACGTTCAATAGCACCATTTTGTTCTGGCGTGAACGTGTTTGTTAGTTCATGTTTGATGCCTTTTTCCTGACAAAATGTTGAAAATTCTTTGTTGACAAACTCTGTTCCATTATCTGAGCGGATAGCTATTAAAGGTTTACCTATAAATCTTTCTGCCCTTTTGATGTGATTAATTAAGGTTTCAGCTACTTCAGATTTTTGGACTATAGGATAAATGAATACTTTACGGGAATAATCGTCCATGATTGATAGAAAATATCGTTCTCCATGTTTGCCTCTTACTTGACATGGTCCCCAAACATCTGTATATAACAGTTCTAAGGGTCTCTTGGATCGAACAAAGTTTCTGTATTTAAATGAAGTGCGTTTAAATTTATTCAACCTGCAATCTTCACAAAAAAATTCTGTATGTCCCTTTAAGAATGGTAATCCCTTTGCACCCCTCTTATTACTTGTATGCGTCAAAGTTTGAGGATTTACATGAGCGCATCTCTTATGCCACAGGTTTAGAACTTCCTGTTCTTTTGAAGATGTTGTGGAGGCTTCGAAAGTTACATGTTGTTTTATAGATTTTGGGATTTTTGCTTGGACACGATAAACACCACTTTTTAATTTTGCTCTGAACATTATATTATCATTGGACGTAATTTTGACTTCGCCTCTTCCCCCAATAAACTGTAGACCTTCTTTGTCAAGTTGTGGCCCTGATATAAGGTTTCTCCTAAGCTTTGATGAATACATCACTCCCTTTAAAGTAAAATTTCTTTGGCCAAAACGCAATTTAATGTCTCCTTTTCCTTCGATTGGCAAAGTGATGCCTTCCATGGCTACAGCCATTTCTTCATTTTGTTGAGGTTTAAATGATGTGAAAAGTTCACGGTCTTTACTAAAATGATGAGACGCGGCTGAATCGAATATCCAATCTGATTCATTTGTTTGCTGAGCTAAACTGGCCTCAGTAATGTAGTAAGATGAATTTGAATCCCTACTGCTATTACGGGTCTTAGAATTTGATCTAGATTGATATGAAGATTTTTTTCGACTCTGTCTACCTCTTGATTGGAAGGATTTCTTAGGATTGAAATTCTGAGAAGGTAAGTTTTGGTTTTGAAAAGAGGGTTTAAAGTCAACATTTCTACTTCTATTGAGAGAAAAACAATTTTGTCTAGCATGGCCATTCTTATGACAAAATGTACAAATTAATTTTTGTTTTAGAAGCTTATTTTTACCTGTATCATTTAGATGAGAAAACTGAGCAGAAATTTTAGCTTTACTTAATTCATTATCTTTATTTCTTAAATTTAGCCTAGTTTCCTCGGCTACTAAGCAAGTTACAATTTCATTGAATGTAAATTTATCATCTTCCCATCTCAGTATGTTTTGAACGATACCGTCGAAATATGATGGGAGATAACGTAACAATTGATAAGATGCAAAAATTTCAGTCAGTCCCCCCTTAGAATTTTCTATTTGTTTAAATATCCTCATGACCCGGGACGCAAAGACATTTACACCCTCACCAGGCAATATTTTGCAATCACACAGCTCAGAAAATAAACTCATGTGCTGTGCACGAGTATCTGGAACAAAACTTTTGTTAATTAAATTCCATGCCTTTACGGGGTCATCCTCGTTTTCTACAATTTTCCTATACTCAGTTTCTATATTTAAGTACAAGACAGCCAAAGCAGCATTAGCTCTAGACTTAAATTTATTAACAGCAGAAGCATTGCTTCTGTCATCAGCCAAAACTGGGGCTGTTTCCGTACCAACAACTAT
Organism: Salticus scenicus; assembly: GCA_963930645.1. Taxonomy (NCBI): domain Eukaryota; kingdom Metazoa; phylum Arthropoda; class Arachnida; order Araneae; family Salticidae; genus Salticus; species Salticus scenicus. The sequence continues at coordinate 8,206,470 of OZ005652.1, forward strand.
GTCCCAGAGTCCCCGGTCAAGAAGAACAAATTTAATGTCACTCCTCCATTCCTCGAAATTAATCGCATTCAGTTTGGGAATAGAATGTAAATTGTTGACAGCCATTTTTGAGTAAAAAAAATTGTATAATTATGGTTCAAACAATTTAAAAATATAATATATTAAAAATATCACAATTTTTCTTATAAAAACCTTTGCCCCCCCGAATTAAACATTCGGTAAATTCATTTATGACTTGAAAATTTATTCAAATATATATATATGAAATTTCAAAGTTTTTTTTTTCTACTTTACTGAAAAAAATTTTTACAATATTCCCTCAACAATATGCAAAAAATGGTCATCATTACTTAAATTAAACAAAACATTCAAGATTTTCATTTATTAACATTAAACAACTTTTAATCTAAATTCAAACAATTTCTTGTTTCAAAAATTTACTATAAATGCAAAAAATTTAACTTTCAATTTATTTTTCAAACAAAACAGAAAAACATTAATTTATGAAAGGGCCAGCATATTTACATGCTGAAAAAGGAAAAGCCCATAACCACTTTTTATTTCTCTTGTTAGCTGGTGTGAAGTAGATCCAAGGCTAAGTGAATTAGCAGAGGAGCCTACTCTAGACATAAACACCAGCGTAACAACATTTAAAGTTAATTAAATGAATTAGATACATGGAAGCTAGAGTAAGTAAATATGCTGAAAGATAAATATGTAGAAATTGTTAAATAAATGACCATAACAAATTTTAATTTAATTTGTATTTTAATTGAAACAATAAATTCAAAAAAAGTTTATATAAATATAACAATAAGTTTATATGAATAACAATAAGATAATTGAAGTAGACAAATACTTTTTATATATAACAAACATACCAAAGCAGATGCTGGATGACAAACAAGGTGAGTACGAAGACAATATTTAACATCTTTTTATTTCCCATATAGGTTGCAGAAGAAACTACTACGTGCCATTAGAAAGAAGCTGGTGACACTTATGTAGAAGACGTGACGTTCTTGTTTCCACTTGTTATTGTCGCGATATGAACACCTATAAATTTCATTTAAATTTCGAACTCACAAAAAGGAGTAACGTGAGTTATAACTAACTAAAAATGAAAAGATTTTATTTGAATATAAGAAATAAACGCCACATATTACGGCGACATCTTATGAAACCGGCATCGGCGAAAAATGAACAATGGCAGGGGCAAGAGCAAAGGTAAAAGCAACCGCAAAGGCAACCGCGAACCCCCACTACCATCGCCGTTCGCTATTTATAGTTTCGCGGGAGAAACGAAGTGATCTTCCGGATGTACGTTGGGGCATGTGCCGGCGCGACGCGGCGCGTGCGTAGTCTTCGGCTATCGTTCTTAGAGATGTTTTATGCAAATTTTTGAAACTTGGCTCAGTCGGAACTTCCGGAAGGTTAGCTATTGTTTACGTTTCGCGTTTGAAAAATTCAAATGGATGATTTAAATTTGAAAGCTCTTTAATATAGCATTTCATTGAACGATATATTTATTTTCCTGGTAAGTAGAAAGTATATTAAAAGGAAATTAGGATTTTTAATAAGTGTTTAATTTTATTTCAACTAACGTTTTATTTTCTTTAAGCTTTATTTTAAGAGTGATTAATTTTTAATATATTTAATTAGCATAACGATAAGAAAAAAACGGCAAACTATAGGTTTACTATTAACAGAGGGCATACGTGCGCTGCGTGCACATATTCCTTCTCAAATCAAATTTTTATTCTTAAGAAAAGAAAATTTTAAAAATCATTTCTCATCGGGTACAAAGTCGGACCGGGTCCTCACTGCCTACGGCAGCGTAGTCCCGTGCGCGCTAAGGAATACTGTTGGCTTTTGGCCCACTTTAAATATATAATTGTACTTGACATCGTTTTTATTTCAAGTCTTTAATATACTTAATCTATTATAAATATAAGTTATTGTCTTTTAAATTCATTAAATCTTTATTAAAGTGTAAAATAATTGCATTACTTACGTTATTAACTTTAATGTGTAATTTTTCCGAAGTACCGCGTTGCAGTTACTTCGGGTTTGTTTACGTCGCCATCTTGGTTTAGTCCGTTGCGGCATTAACCCTTCGCTACTGAACTTTTAGTTTTCACCGTTTGGTGGCGCCTGTCTAAGTTTTGAACGCTCACAATCAATCGTTCAACCACCTATTTTCTGATTGGTTAGTTCTGTGGGCGTTTCATGTTTACGGTGAACCGCACGGATAGTTTTGGCAGACGATGAGTATAAATATGAAGTAATTTAATAGAATATTGCTTTTTCTCTTTTTGTTATGTTTTACTGCTGGTGGTAAAGCCTAATTATTGGCCATGATGTTTTTTTCGTTTTCTTAAATTGACTTTTGAAATAGTAATAGGGAATGATAGTGTTTTTTTTGAAATAGTAAATAGTTTTTGAAAGGTTATTCTTTTAAGATAGCCTGGTGTTTGTCCAGAAGATGTGGACTTTTATTTTCTCGGCTCTACTGGTTCACTGGAAGAAAAATTAAACAGATGTAACATCAGTTCAGAAAAATAGTTAGTTTCTCTCCACATATATTTATACATTAAATTTAAATAGCAGTTCATTTTTCTCTCATATGTTTAAAGTTTTTTCTAGTTGAGCATAAAATCTGTGATATATTAATGATGTTACTTTATTTTTACTTGTTATTAATATTTAATAAACGTTAGTTGTTTTATATAAATATCTTGTCTTTATTGCCTCTCACTGTCAACATGTTTTTTCACTACCTTAGTTTCCAGTTGGCTTCCATTGCCATTTGCTGCTTAATAAAAAAATGTATTAGTTTAGTTGCTGTAAGGTAGTAAGTTTCCTTATTTAATATTGTGGACTGAACAGCAACAACTTTTAGCTAAAATATATTTTAGGCTTACATTTTTGGTTATGGGCCAGTCCCATATTAAATTTAAAGGTTTCTTAATGCTGTGTTATTGGCTAATATAGTTATGTTGACAGTGAAGAAAGTTTTTTTGGCAATATATAAAGTTATTCCAGTAATAATTAAAACTTGAATTTGTTAAGTAAAAGTTAATATAATAAAGAAAAATAAATTTAAATATAGCAGTAAAATTAAAAATTTAAAGTAGAGAAAAATGTTTTTTTAAAGTTTTTTTTGGCACCCTCATTGATTAATGAGTGGGGGGGGCCATAAATTGAGTTTTTCTCTATATGAGATTAAGTTTTTTAATAAAATTTTTGAGTCTTAAATAGACTTTAGTTATGGCTGCTAATGTATTTAGTGTGGAGAGACTGACTGCTACAAATTATGGAAACTGGTCAGCCGATGTCATGTATGTTTTGATGGAGCGTGGATGCTGGGGCATTGTTGATGGTAGTGAAAAGGCACCAGTCGTCGATGTGGAGAAAGGAATTACTTATCGAGACCTCCGTGATTTTAATCAGCGAGCAAGTGCTGCCATCTCGACCATATACCACAACATGTCGCCAGAGTACCGTAAAGTTATTGAAGGACTAACTGATGCAAAGGAGGCTTGGCAGAGACTGAAAACTTTCTTTGAACCTGACAACCGGAGTCGTCACATGCAGCTGGTAACAGAGTTGTTTTCCTGTAAGATTCTTCCGAATGAAAGCATCAGCTTGTTTTCAGCAAGGTTAATGAGGATCCAAGAGCAATTAAATGGAATTAAAAATCCAGTTAAAGAAGTATATGTGTCTTTACAGCTGCTGCGATACCTCCCGGCACAGTATGATGGGATTGTACAGAGCATCTTGCGCTGGAGTGATGAGAAGTTTGTATATAAAGATATCCTTGTAGAACTTATTGCTGAAGAGTCTCGTTTACAATTACGGGAGCAAGACAAGCAGCTTGTATATGAAGTTGCTGCTCACAGCACACATTATCAACATAAACCTAGAAAGCAAGTAGTCTGTTACAGATGTAAGCAGCGTGGTCATATTCGTCCTCAGTGCCCAGAGTTGTCGCCTGCGTATGCCCTAAAGGAGTCCTCAACTAGTAATCCTAACTCTACTCAAAGAACTTTGACGTCTACAAGAAGCTCCAGACAACGGACTTTGACTCCCACTAGAAGTTCTAGTCAGAGAGCATCATCAGCTTCGTCAAGAGGTTCCAGTCCAGGTGCCAATAACAGAAATCAAAGGACTCGGTTTTCTAGAAATAATGTTAATAAGAAGAGTTTGTGTAAACCTAATATAGCTGGTACAGGTAAAAATGCTTTTTATATTCAAGCTTGTATGAGTGATGTAAGCGAAGTGTCGAACACTTGGGTCTTCGACACGGCTGCTTCTCATCATTTCAGTGGTAATAAGGAAATTTTTGAAAAATTTACCCCTTTTTCTGATAAAATGTCAGTTGCTATAAAAGATCAGTTTTTTCCCATTGAAGGGAAGGGTCTTCTTAAGCTCAGATTTGGTCGACGTGATTTTTATTTTGCCGACGTTATGTATTCACCTTCTTTGAAACATAACCTTATTTCTGGTCCAAGGTTAGATAGAAAGGGTATAAAGTTTGAAGGTGGCGGAGGTGAAATAAGGGTCAAGCAAAATTCTAAAATTATTTTTCGTGCTAAATTAAAAGATGGCGTTTATGTTTTTAAATCCTACAATGCCTAAAAAGAAAAAATCCAATGCTGGTGCATTAATTACTCAGAAAGTTGATGAATGTTTAATGCATCGTAGACTGGCACATGTAAGTCCAGCTGCAATTGAAGATACAATTCGTAAAAATGGCGTTGTAGGGTTGTCAGGGTTTAAAAAGTTTAAATTAAATTGTGAAGTTTGTAACTTAAATAAGCAAAGACGTGTCTCTTTTAAAGCTACTAATTTTATAAGATCTAAAAATCCTAATGATTTGATCTATATGGACGTCTGGGGTCCTACAAGAGATGTAGGCAGAAACGGGGAAAAATTCTTTTTGTCAATAATTGATGACTTCTCTAGGAAAACATCAGTCTTTCCTATACGTGAGAAGACTGAGGTGTTCAGGATTTTTGAGAACTATGTAGCACGTGCTGAACGTTTTACTGAGTGCAAAGTGAAAAACATTCGGACCGACAACGGTAGCGAATTTGTAAATGATAATTTTAATCGCTTTTGCACAGAGAGAGGTATAAAGCATGAAGTTACGAATACGTACTCTCCTGAGCAAAATGGTGGCACTGAGAGGTTTAATGAAACCGCTTTGAATGGTACCCGTTGTCTGCTTGCTGATAGTAATCTTGGTAAGGAATTTTGGCCAGACGCACTTTTAACGTTTACATATGTTTGGAATAGAATTTGTCATAAAGGTCAAAGTAAAACACCTTTCGAGTTATATGGTGGTTACAAGCCATCCATAAACCATTTAAAACCTTTTGGTTCCGTAGCCTATGTTGGAGTCCCTCGTCAGTTAAGATCTAAACTTGATCCTAAAGCCCAAAAAGGCATAATGATAGGTTATGCGTTTCGTACAAAAGGGTACAGGATTTTCTTTCCAGATACTGGTAAAATTGTAGAAACAATAAACGTTAACTTTAAAGAAGAACCACTTGATGGACCAACACGCAGTGGAGCAGTGCTGGGTTACGAATCGGAGTCTAGTGGTCACGTCAGTGATACGAGTGTAGAGTCGACACATGATATTTATGTTTCCTCCCCGTATTTCGCAGATGATGACTCAGATGATGATTTACGTTTAATCCACGAAGCCCGTGCTAGGAAAGCCAGTGGTTCAACTCAAACTTCCCAACTAAGGTCTGTGAAATGGGAACGTAGAACTAAAACCAGAGCTGATGACTCGCGTACGGACGTATATTACTATGAAATGGGCTCAAAAACTAGACTGAGATCTTTAAACGACGTGGAAACATACTGTAAGACTAATAACATAAACTTTGACCCGACACTTTTTGATTTTTCAGGCAAAAATAAGTATCAGGGAATTGTATCAGATCAAACACACGCGGCTTCTACAAGCTTAGCGACCTCATCTGAATGACTAGACATTCAAATCCCAAAGACTTATAATCAAGTTTTAAAATCCCCACAAAAGGACTTATGGCTAAACGCAATGAACGAGGAGATGAGTGTCATTGAACAACGTAAAGTGTGGAGTTTGTGCCCACTTCCTTCAAATCACACACCTGTTGGCTGTAGGTGGGTTTTTGCTTTAAAACGTGACGATAAAGGAGAAATCATAAGATATAAAGCCCGCCTTGTTGCGCAAGGCTTTAAACAAGTTAAAGGCATTTCGTATGACGAGACCTTCAGTCCGGTCATAAATTTTGGCCTTATTAGATTTTTCTTTTCCATCCTTGTAGTAAGCAAAAACTGGTCCCACTGCCAATGTGACGTTAAGGGCGCATATTTATATGCCCCTTTATAAAATGAAGTTTATATGACACAGCCTCCAGGTTTTGTTCAAGAGGGTAATGAAAGTTTAGTATGCAAGTTGAATAAAGCTTTGTACGGCCTCCATCAAAGTGGCCGTGAGTGGTTTTTTGAAATACATGGGGTATTAATAACTTTGGGATTTGTTAAACTAGAATGGTGTAATTGTGCATACACGTATAAGAAAACCCTAGTGCTTTTATTGTATGTTGATGATATGGTCTTGTTTGGTGTTGACAAATCAACCATTAGTAAAGCAATTAAATTATTAGAAAGGCATTTCGATTTAAAAGTTTTGGGTAGAACCCGTAGACTGTTAGGGGTTGAGTTCGAGGAAGGTGAAAATGAAATAACTATCGGCCAACAGCTTTACATTAGTGAAGTTTGTAAACGCTTTGAGGGGTATCATTTTCCCATTTCTTCTCTCCCTATCAGTAAAGGAACTGTTTATTCTAAAACCCAGTGTCCTCAGACTGAGGAAGAAATTCTTGAAATGTCAACCTATCCATACCGTAGTTTAGTAGGTTGTTTGTTTTTTCTAGCCGGTCGAACAAGACCTGATATAAGTTACGCCATCAACTTGTTTAGTCAGTATCAGAGTAATCCTGGTAAAGCACACTGGGAAGGGTTATTAAAGTTGTTAGGGTATGTGCAATATACACATGAATATAAACTAAAATTAAAATGCAATGTTTCACAAATCTTTTTTTTACTGATGCAGATTTTGCAACCAATAAAGATGATAGAACATCTATGGGGGGTCAAATAATTTTTATAGACAATGCACCAATAGCTTGGAGGTCATTTAAAGAGCGGTGTGTTTCACTTTCCACCATGGAGTCAGAATTTGTGGCATTAACTGAAACAACTAAAGAAACCCTGTGGTTTGATAGAGTTTTAGATGAATGTCATAATAGGGGGATTTTACTTGAAGTTAAACTTAAACCAGTAATATATGTTGATAATATGGCTTGTATCAATTTTGTAAAATCACCAATTGAAAACCATAGGACCAAGCACATTGATGTGAAACTTTTTTTTTATTAGGGATTTAATTAATAAAGATGTTTTCAATATAGAATATATTAAAAGTAAATTGAATCTTGCAGACCCTTTCACGAAGCCACAGACCAAATATGACCTTAAGCAATTTTGTGATAAAATTTTTGTGACAAATTAAGTTTTTTTGTATTGGTTAAAATTAGTATTACTACCAGTATGTTATATGTGTTTTTGTTAAGTTTTAATTGAATTTTGTTTCCTATATATATATTGGGAAAAAGTGGTTTTCCTTGCCTATTAGGTATAAGTAAATATAAGAAAGGAAAAGAAATAAGTTTTCAGAGTTCATCCTGCAAATATAATTATACACTATTTTAAATAGATTTAAATGTTTTTGCAAATATAATTATATGTTAATTTAAATGGATTTAAGTGTTTTTGCAAATGTAATTATACATTAATTTAAATAGATGTAAATGTCTTTGCAAGTATAGTTATACACAATGTAATTGCATGGTATTTATACATTTATATTTCTAAAAGTTCTTGTGATATTTTTATATAATGTTGGAATTAGTGATTATACATACTTACATACTTTAGAATCTGTGATTATACTTAGTGCAATAATATCAGTGCTTATATGTATATCTAAAATTTTCCTGTGATATTTTCTTTACATAAATTTTCAATTATAAATTGTTAATGGCAAATGTGTTTATACAGTAATTAAATTATCCATTGCAAGTATCTGTGTAGTCTATCATTGCATGGGTGCCCATGCCAATTTATCATACATGCATATTAATGCATTTATGAAGTCATTGAATGTTGTGTTAAATGTTTTTCATACATAATCTCATTCTATTCATCATTTATGTTTCATATTCAAAATTTAAAATTGATAACTTTGGGGGGTGATTAAAATTTTTTTCATATTTGATATTCATATTTTTCATTGATAATTTCATATTTTTCATGATGTTTGTCTGAAATTGTTGATACTTGCGGTGCATAATTAGTAATATATTAAGAAACAAAAATAGATTCTCTTTCAGATCCTGTGAATATGAACTTTTCCTGGAAATTAATGATAAACCTTTTTGAACTTTATCCTGAATTGAAATGTATTAGATGGGCAGGCTTTCTTGCATTGAAAGATGTGTTCTTTTTCCTTGTGTGTTATATATTTAAAATTAACCTATTAATTATTGTTATGTATTATCTGGTGAGCCAGTAGTAGTTTAGTTTTTTTTTATGTCAAGTGGGGGGGCACATGTTGGCTTTTAGCCCACTTTAAATATATAATTGTACTTGACATCGTTTTTATTTCAAGTCTTTAATATACTTAATCTATTATAAATATAAGTTATTGTCTTTTAAATTCATTAAATCTTTATTAAAGTGTAAAATAATTGCATTACTTACATTATTAACTTTAATGTGTAATTTTTCCGAAGTACCGCGTTGCAGTTACTTCGGGTTTGTTTACGTCGCCATCTTGGTTTAGTCCGTTGCGGCATTAACCCTTCGCTACTGAACTTTTAGTTTTCACCGTTTGGTGGCGCCTGTCTAAGTTTTGAACGCTCACAATCAATCGTTCAACCACCTATTTTCTGATTGGTTAGTTCTGTGGGCGTTTCATGTTTACGGTGAACCGCACGGATAGTTTTGGCAGACGATGAGTATAAATATGAAGTAATTTAATAGAATATTGCTTTTTCTCTTTTTGTTATGTTTTACTGCTGGTGGTAAAGCCTAATTATTGGCCATGATGTTTTTTTCGTTTTCTTAAATTGACTTTTGAAATAGTAATAGGGAATGATAGTGTTTTTTTTGAAATAGTAAATAGTTTTTGAAAGGTTATTCTTTTAAGATAGCCTGGTGTTTGTCCAGAAGATGTGGACTTTTATTTTCTCGGCTCTACTGGTTCACTGGAAGAAAAATTAAACAGATGTAACATCAGTTCAGAAAAATAGTTAGTTTCTCTCCACATATATTTATACATTAAATTTAAATAGCAGTTCATTTTTCTCTCATATGTTTAAAGTTTTTTCTAGTTGAGCATAAAATCTGTGATATATTAATGATGTTACTTTATTTTTACTTGTTATTAATATTTAATAAACGTTAGTTGTTTTATATAAATATCTTGTCTTTATTGCCTCTCACTGTCAACATGTTTTTTCACTACCTTAGTTTCCAGTTGGCTTCCATTGCCATTTGCTGCTTAATAAAAAAATGTATTAGTTTAGTTGCTGTAAGGTAGTAAGTTTCCTTATTTAATATTGTGGACTGAACAGCAACAACTTTTAGCTAAAATATATTTTAGGCTTACAAATACACGCGCTGCGCGCGCGTATTCCTTCCCTGACCCTTCGTGCCCCCCCAAAAAATCATTTCTGATCGGGTAAAAACTCACACCGTGTTCCCACTGCTTTCGGCAGCGCAGACCCATAAGCGCTTCGCACGCACGTGTGAAGGTATACGCGCGCTACGCGCACATATTCCTTCTCAAATCAAATTTTTATTCTTAAGAAAAGAAAATGAAAAAAAAAAAAAAAAATCATTTCTCATTGGTTAAAATGTCGGACCGGGTCCCCACTGCCTTCGGCAGCGCTGTCCCGTGCGCAAGGTGCACGCCTATATCTTCCCCACCCTTTCAGCCCTTCCTAATTAACCTACATATACCAATTTTGAACGGTCTAACTGAATTAGCTGAGATGCAAAAGAAAACCTAATCAGGACACCTCAAAACGTGCAAATCTGGTTAAAACTTTCGATAATATAAAAGTACTTTAAAATATCTTTCGAATGATGTACTAAAAATAATTTAATCATAGTTAGAATTTGAAATACGCGTATTATAATAACATTTAATTTGCAATTAAATTGTACATTTTTTATTTATTCTCGAAACCCGATGATATTTAAACTGCAACTTCGTCTTGTGATGTTAAAAGTTTGTAGCAAGTTTGAAATAATTTTGAAGAAAATTGAGGCATTTTGAAATTTGCAATTTTTATTTCCAGTACAAAATCAGTAAAGCAGGAAGTAAAATCTATTTATTCTTTCACCCGGCGCCATGGTAACCGAAATACGTCTATTGCGAAATTAATAAAACTCTTGTGATTTGTTGCCACCTTTTTTTTCATACTTTAGTTAATTTAAAAAAATCTAATTGCCCTATCGATAAGCTATTTAAACCGTCGGATTCGGAAAAATCGGACCTTTCATTTGATATCTTATTTGTAACGATACGACTGATATTTCTAATTCATTTTCCACTTTTTCCATAAAAATGTTGCTTTTTAAGCATTTAATCATGAATTCTGGGTCATTTTTCGGTAGATATGGGTCGACGTTTTAATTAATATCTCCGCTATTTAGGGTCGCATCGCTTAGCGAATTATCGCGATGTCGAGATGAAGAAATTCTGCGTCTGTCGACACCGGTTTCGAAGCGCTGCGACCATTAGCGCCGGAGCTTTAGCGGTCACAAGGCATTTCTCACAGACAGACAGAAAGACAGACAGACAGACAGATGCGCACAGATTTTAATAATATAAGGAGATAGCCAAGTCTCCTGTTATTAAAGGCTAAACTATCTCCATCTCCACATGTGCACGCCATTGTCTAATATAATGATTTTGTCGTAAAATTCTTATTTCATTGTCTTGCTTTTGCATATAGTTTCAACTTATTATTATTTTCTTTGCCAGTCTCATACCTGTTTGATGGACTGGTCATTAATTTTGAGCAGAAAGTGACCAGACCAGTTCTCAAACCTAAAAACTTTGGAATAATCATAATGATTCCAAATCTTGAACTAATCGTTTTTGGACTCTTGTAAAAGTTAATTTTGGTCAGTCCATCAGCAAAGTTATTCTAATTATAAAATATATTACTAATGAAAGTAGTTACTAAAGTTTTGTGTATAGGCCTAGCGTTGTGTATAGACCTATCGTCGTGCTTGTATTTGATTTACGTTTATTCATAATAGTTAAAGCATCATTTAGTTTTTTTTTTTTTTTTTTTTTTTTCTCTTTCTGTTTTTTCTCTTTTTTTTTTTTTTTTTTTGTGACATTGCTTTACTGTATTTTAATAAACTTAAAATTGCTTGAGTATAATGTCATAATTTTTTAAGTGATGGTTATCTGCTATTAAAAGATATGAAATTTTAAATCATTCTCAAAACTGATAATTCACTGCATTTTAGTTTTTTAATATTCATAAAATTGCTTATGCATAATTTTATGTTTCCTTTAAGCGGTGGTTTTGTGTTATTGCAATATAGGATATTTTAACCCATTCTAGAAATAGTAATTCACTGTTTTTTTTTCCATAATTTTTATGTTTAAAAGTTGTTATGAATTGTAAAATAGGGTTTATTTAAAAGCATTGTATCATGGCATTTGAAGCATTTCCTTTTTTTTTTTTTTTTTTTGAATAGATTTTTTTTTTATCTTCTTATTCAGACATGTTACTTTTCAGCCTTAAGGGCCCGCTTCACTCGCCGCCGCGGAAGCTGAAGCAAATGTTATCCTATGGGAATTTTTTCTTTACAAATAACTTATTAACTAATACATATTTTTAAATTCTGCTTTCACATTCTGAAAATTCCCAGCTGTTAAATTGACGGACCTTTTTTAAAAAATTATTTTTTTTATATTTTATTTTGAAGCTGCAAAATACGAATTTTCAATATGTGAAATTTTTTCATTTCGCAATTTCAAAATAAAATATTAAAAATAAAAAAACATACATTTTTAAAAAAGGTCCATCAATTGAACAGTTGGGAATTTTCTGAATGTGAAAACAAAATTTAAAAATATGTATTAGTTCATAAGTTATTTGTAAAGAAAATTTCCATTAAGGCTGAATTCAGCCTTTTTAAGCTTGAAAATTGTTGTTCTTGGGATCAATGCAAATCCGCATTAAAACTTTTTGGACATGTTTAGGGGGGGGGGGGGTCAGTCTGAATTTGTGCAGTATATTATTAGCAATTTCTATGTGATTGGCTTCCAAGAAATGTCAAATTCAAACTTGGAGAAAATGAAAAAGAAATAACACTTCAACTGCATTATCCTAACGAACTACATTATTTTGCTAATCAGTTGCCCCAGCAAACAATGCTTCTATAGAATAAACTTGTAATAATTTTGTCTGTTTTTTAAGCACTTACAACTATTTAAAATATAATTAATATGATATTCAATATAAGATTTATCGTTCTGATTTTGTTTATTGTGTGTACATGTATGCAATTCAGATTTAACTTTATTTTTATTATTGAAAAATTTATATTGTGTCAGTTGCCTGATACCACTTTTGAGAGGGGAAAAGGGGTCGTGAAAATTTCAGCCTTTTTTTTTCTGTAAGCTTGTACCATGTCTGTCTTCTTTTAAGGCATTTTCTATGTACATGGGATGGTAGGGAGATGATGCTAATTTAAAGAATGATATAGTGATTGTTGTTGATTGTAATCAACGTTGAATTACAAAAACGTTACCGTTTGTACTTTTCGGGATGAAATTCTAATTGAAAAATTAATGCTTTGCATTTTATGAGTAACAATTTTCTAAATTATGCGTGTGTAGTGTAGATCTATATTATATAAAAACCATAAAAATAAAAATTTTTATTAATATACCAATATTTTTATGTAAAAGTTGGTAACATTCCCCCCCCCCCCCCAAAAAAAAAAATATATATATATATATATATATATATATATATATATATGTATGGTTCTTGCTGCTTCGATCGGGGTGTGAAATGATATAAATTGCTATGATTAGCAATATCGTTTTACATAATCGTTGCAGCTTTCACAGCTTTATGAAGTATGCGCCCCTTGATAAGTATGCTTCTAATTTTAAGCATTTATATCCAATTAATTCTGTGGTTAATTATTTGTTTTCTCTCTCATAAGTTTAATGGTCCTTTTTTATTATCATTCAGGTCGGCGTAAGTATTTTAAGTTACTCTATCGTAACTCATTGGTTTTTAATCTATATCGCAACTTTTTGTGTCATTCTTTTCTCTATGTTAAATTCAGTTCTATATTTTAGTGTGCTGTTATTGTTTTAGTTCTATTAATTGCTAAATTTTAAGATTAAATTTTATTACGTTATCTATTATTTATATATATATATATATATATAGGTTACATCTCGTGGTGGAACAATTTTATTTTCAGGGGATTTCATCAGGTGTCACAAACACCCATGATGACGTTTACTAATGTTGTTTTTTATATAAATAAATTTGTTAAGTTGATTTTTTTTTGTTTTTACTTGAGTCAACATTTTTCCAGTTACTAGTCTAATTAAATCTAAAACTTAAATGCTTTCATTGTGCAAAAACTTTGCTTAATAATAAGCTTAAAAGTTTGACCTTCTATCAGAGGTCTTTATCATGAATGTATTGCATTTTATGGTGCTTATTCAAAGTTTTGTAATTAGTACTTTAAAACGCCAGTTCTATGGTGCTTTCTTATTAGCATAATATGTACATTTATTGCACTTGGAAATATATATTATATAGCTCTAAAGTTTTACTGAAACTAATAATATGCAAACTATTTCTTTTAGGACGATGCTGATTTAGCCACTCGAGCTATTTCAGAGCTAGTTAAGCTTCTGAATGATGAGGATCAAGTAGTTGTAAGGCAGACAGCCATGATGGTTCACCAGTTGTCGAAAAAAGATTTGTCACGACATGCAATAATGAACTCTCCCGAGATGATTCTAGCATTGGTGCGTGCCATGACTTCTTCGAATGATCTGAAGACCACAAAATATGCTGCCGGTGTGCTCCATAACATATCCCATTATCCACAAGGTCTTCTAGCTATCTTATGGTCTGGTGGCATAAAAGCACTAGTCAAGCTGCTTAGGTGGGTATATTGTGTCTTGTTTTCCTTTTGAAATAAAAACAATTCCGTTCCACTGAAAATGCTCCTCACAGAAATGAAAATAATTTTAAAATTCAGAATAAAAAATGGGCAAGTGATATGAAGAAAATTTCAGAAGATTCACCCATCACAAAATCATCTGGTTTATTTTAGAAAAGCTATTTGCTAATTAGGAGTATTGTATGGTAGTATTTTTTTTATTTTTTTTTATATGGCAATATTGGAACATCCCCCCCCCCCCCCCCCACTTTTTTTTTTATAATAGTAATCCTGATTTGCAAAATGGATTTTGTATTTCACATTGCTCGAATACGAATGATCATTGAATGTTGCCAATTTGTATGTGTGACTGTTATGATGTCTAGTTGTACACCTGCAAGTGTCGTCTTAACACGAGCTTTCGTTTTTTAGAGTTATAAGTGACTTTACACAATTTTTCGTGGCGTCTGTATGTGTGTGTGTTTGTGAGACCCACAAACCGGGCTGCTTCCATTGTGATACACAACAACAAACTGGGGATGTCCCCGGCTTGAAAATTGAAGGAAAAGCTCTTTACTTACTTCAAAATATTACATACTTCATTTTCCCCAATTTTTTTAAGAAGTCCCCAGTTTATGGTTTTTGTGCTGTAGCATATACACAAAAATATTTAAGGTGTGTATAAACCTCAAAATTCAAGTCCCCTGTTTGACGGTAAAAAATGTTCGTGTTACAGTCCCCGGTTCAACGTTAAGAAAAATATACGGGTGTGAAGTTCCTGATTCAGCATAGTAAAACAGACGATTGAAAAACAAATCTCATTCTTTATTTATTATCCCTGTCACTGATCCGTATGAATATCTATTTTATTAATTGCTCATTGCAAAAAAATATATATATTATTTGACAGGATTTTGGTAATAAATAATACACGAACATTTTTTTCCTTTTTCTTTTCTTTTTTTGTTTTAATTAACATCGAATAATGTATTTGTCTAATAACTGTGCTTTATATTTTAATTAATTACTCATTGCAAATATATATATATATATTATTTGACGGATTTTGGTAATAACAGTGCTGCCACTGGCGACTAAAAAGGCAACTAAAGCTACTATTTTGAAGGGAAGGCAACTAAAGCTACTATTTTGAAGGGAAGGCAACTATGGTGACTATTTTAGCGAAAATGTAGGCAAAAGCAACTATTTTGGAATCAGATAAAAAATATAGGCAACTATTTTAAGCATTTAGCAACTAAAAAACAACATCTGAGGTTATATTGAAAAAAAAAAAAAATCGTGGTCTAAAATTAAACCTTTACAAAATTTTATCTTAATAACAAACCAACTCTTTGTGTGTTGTTTCAAAGAAACAAATCAAAGGATAGAAATTTAATATCAGGCTAAACCAATTCTAGGTTGCAAGAGCAACAGGTACCATCAGTCTGGTGTTATATAATATATTGCTAATATTAAAAAAAAAAAAAAAAAAATCTGAAAAAATCAATTTTTTTTTTAAATAATATTATCTGATTTTATAAAGCATCAGTAAAAATGACTGCTTACTTATTCTGACTATTTTAAACAGTATAGGATCCATTATCCAGAATTCCAAAATTCAAAATAATTTTAGAATTTTTTTAAAATGATTTTATTTAGAAATATTTTGTATCTAAAATCAGAATTTTATTTACTTAAAAAAAAAAAACGTTAAAGTTATAAGTTTTTTATTAGATATTGTGAAAATCAGAAATTAAAACATAATTCATTTTTTTTCAGCGATCAGGGGTGTTTGTGATCCGAGACATCCCTAAAATTCATGTCCAACCATTAAAAAAAAAAAAAAAAAAAACTGGATTTTATTCAAAGATTTATTCCAGGAATTTTTAATTTCTCGACAAGACAATTTTGTTCACTATAAGCAAAAAAAAAAAAAATAAATAAATAAAAATAAATAAATGAAGAAAAGGGAAGGGAAATTTTTAAAGAAAAAATGATTTAGCGTTTTGCTCTTATGATCAAGTTGTCATTCACATTTAGTGGAAAAAATAACGGGCAGATACGATGCTGAAGGCAAGCGGCATTAGTAGTAATGTACATGTTTATGTATTATAGTTATTTTTACTTTCCGAACACTATAGTGAGAAAAGTATTGTAATCATGCCAAAAATCCGAATTTGAGATTTTGATGTTTCTGTACGTTACGAGGTCCAATGAGTCCGTTTCCACTATTTTTGCGATGATGTATGTATGTGTGTATGTCTGTGAGTGAACACGGTAGCGTCTAAACGCTATGTTCGAATAAGCTGAAAGTTGGTACGTATATTGTAAGTCATCCTAGTACGAACCCTATAGATTTTGGTGAATCTAGTACTTATAGTTATTTTACAGGGACACTAGGAAAAATTCTTTATCATTATGGCCTATGGGGCCAAATTTTTAAAAGTGTGGTAGCGTCTAAACGCCTTATTAATCTGAGCAAAAAATTAGTACACATGTTATAGGTCACAGTTGCATCAACTGTATAGATTTTGGTGAATCTAGCACTTACAGGTTTTTAACAGGGACACAAAAAAAAATTCTTTATCATTATGGCCTATGGGACCCAATTTTTAAAAGTGTGATAGAATCTAAACGCCTTATTCAATTGAGCTGAAAATTTATATAAATATTATAAATCACTGTTGCACTCACTATAAGCATTTTGGTGAATCTAGCATTTATAGGTTTTTACAGGGACACAGCGAAAAATTCTTTATCATTATGATCTATGGGCTCAAAGTTCAGTAGCGTTCAATAAAACATTGTGTACTATATGGAGAAAAATACTCAAATACTCTATTATGATTTTCTCTCTTTTGTTTGTTTAACAATTCCTCTTTCTTTACTTTATCTACAAAATTGTTAATGACTCAATGTTCGGAAAGTCGAGTGGAGTCACTCCAGATTTTTTACTTTCTGTTATATTCGATAGAAGAAAGAATTAAATTCTTAAATATTTTAATTGATTTGCTCATTTAGAGAGTTCTAGTATATGATTTGAGCATTTTTAGAAAATGCCTGTCTGAGTGCATCTGATATTTTGTGGAAGATCTAGCTGAAGAAATAAGGCACAAAATTTCATAAAAATTTACATATAGTTATACCTAGATGTAAATAATTACAAGTCAACTATTGAGTTATGTTTTATTATTCAGGAAAATAAATAATGGAAAAAGATCCAAAATCCGGAATACTTTTGGTCCCATGGGTGCCAGATAATGGGTCCTATTATAAGAAAGCACCACAAAGCAGGCATTTAAAAATAATAAGTACAAGACATTAAATAAACACCATAAAATATAAGAACTCGCCACAATTGTTTCGGATCAAATGAAAACACGGAGGAGATGACTTACTTCAGGAGACTTACTTCCTGTACTTACTTCAGGAGATGAAGTAAGTACGACAGAGTGGCTACAGAAATTTAGAAATCCCCTGATGATTTTCCAGACTAATTTTCACAGATTTACATGAATACGTACATACTTTACCTAATACGTACATCCCATAATTTTGTGTATTGCACCCTTGTTACTTTCTTCTATATGTAATATAAAGAAAGTATTGGATTCGCGAAAATTTTCGACCTCCATTTTTTGACGGATCTACACGTTTTGGGATGTCCTGAATGCAAATTGATAGTTTTTAAAAAATGTGTGTATGTGTCTGTGGTTTCGTGTTTTCACCGTATCTCACGAACCAATGAATGAAATTCAACCAAACTTGGTATATAGTTGGACCCTGGCGGGGCATTGTGCTGATTAGATTTGGGGATCAATCGCCCAGCAGGTGGCGCTGTGATTGCATTTTATGTAAACTTTTAACATGGCAGTATAGGACAAAATTTCGTATTTTTCACCGTATCTCACGAACCAATGAATGAAATTCAACCAAACTTGGTATATAGTTGGAACCTGACGGGGCATGGTGCTGATTAGATTTGGGGATCAATCGCCCAGTAGGTGGCGCTGTGATGGCAAAATTTCGTATTTTTCACTATATCTCATGAACCAATGAAAGAAATTGAACCAAACTTGGTATATAGTTTGGGGGGGGGGGGGGGATTTTCAAGTTGGGTATCTTTCGAAAGATCTTGTCAATACCTTTAAAACGAATGGTTGAACTATAAATCTGTGATAATTTAAACAAAGTTATCATTTTTTTTTTTATATATATATTGTTACTGATTGAATATGTATATAGGAAAATATAGAAGAAAGTCTTGTGGTGACCACAACATACTAGTGTAACATACTAACATGTTCGCAAACCATTGCAATTCACATGGATGAGTCTTTTCAACTGATTTCAGCTTTTTTGCACATTTAGCTTTTCAACTTAAAAAAAAAAAAAAAAAAAAAAAAAATATATGTTTCTGATGTACATATTTTTTTTTTTTTTTTTTTTTTTTAATATACATTGAGGATTAAAATAAATACTAGTTACTACCTGTCAAAATTTGACGAATGATGTGCAACTAAAATCTTTTTACGGCATAAAGTTTAAAACACCCTTGCTTTAATATTTCGCATTGCTCTTAACTGGTTTAAACCCCCCTGCTTTAATCTTTTGGTTGGAGGGAGGAGGGATACATTTCATGAAATTTCAATATACAGAATTTAAGCATACTCAATATATAAAAAATAAAATCCCAAAGTTTTTCTACTTTTTCTCTAAATATGACCAAAGAATGTTAGAAGTAATTAAAAGAAAGGCAGAATTTATATAAATTATCGAAAGAATAAATATTTCTTAATGACATAGTATCAATATTTGTGATAATACTTATCAAAGCATCAAGCATGTGAATTATTCTCACAATAGAATTCCTCCCTGTCGCACCAAATCGACAAATAATCTATAGAACTGCACTTGTTTTATGTTTACTGTGAAATTTGTTCGTTGTTTTTCATGCAAAATGAATGAATACAAAGACTTACTACCAAATTATATTAACTTACTATCAACAATAACAGGTCACAGTTTTTTAATAAAAGACATACATGAAAGACAAAGATTTCATTCATTTGTAAAATATGTCATTAATTCTAATTTGCCCAGACAATAAGTGCATTTTAAGTGTAAAATAATAGTTTTGATTCTGATTTTTCCTTCCTATATTTGTAAAAAACCACTTGGATATAATCCAAAATATTAATTCATTGTATTCTAAAAATAAACTGCAAATCGGAATACAGTTAAAATTTTTTTTTTAATGGAATAGTATTATACTTTATTCTATCAAAATAGTATATTTCAACAAAAGTATACTGTTAAAAATAAATAAATAAATAAGAATGAATTTAATACTTTAGCAAATTAATTTGCTCATTAAATTTTTAATAATAAACTACACAATGTAAATTTTTACTCGTATAAATTGTCAATATTTTAATGTTATTCTTTTTAAATTATTTTTACAGTGATATGGTATCAAAATGAAGTATCAGAGATTATAATAATTAGAGTAAAAAAAAATGTACAGAAATAAAATAAAATAAAACCTCCTTTGATTTTAAATATCTATCTCCATCATTTCTAAACAAAGTTTTCAACTGATAAAAGTTAACTTTTAAAGAACAATAAACTCTAACAATTTGTTAATAAAAGATTTTTTTTTTTTGTACATTCCTGATTTCATGTCAGCCTTCAGCCTGCTATTTTGTCAGATGCAAAAAAGAAAGTTTTAAAGACAAGAAAAGTAGCAGTTGTATTAAGTTTACAAACACAATGGAATGGAAACAAAAGAAGTATGACGTTTCTCACGTCTTTCACAAACGAATATGGGGAAAAAAAAAAAAAAAAACGTATCTCACGTTTATGATAAAAGCACATATGCATTCAAAAGGATGTGTGAAATTTAGTGTCGCTGCTGAAATTATTCACCCCCCACACCTGATACATGTCCTTGCCCGCTTACAAACGGAAACCACAGTAGCTCTTAGCGAAAGCTCATCCCTCAGTTTTATTATTGCATCATCGAGCCGGCTGCTTAAATCTTGCAAACTGGCAACTTCTGTGCGGGAAAATTCTTGCTTCAAGAAACCCCAAACATAGAAGTCCAATAGAGTGAGATCTGGCGATCTAGGTGGCCAAGGAATTGGTTCATTACGACCAATCCATCACGGATGCTGCTGATTCAAGAAGTCCCGAACGGCATTGGAAGAATGTGCAGTGGCCCCATCGTGTTGGAAGATGATTTCCGCTTGTTGGGGTACAGGAATGACATCAAGTAATCCTGGAAGATGATGTTTCAGAAACTCCAAATATGTATTCCTTGTCAGATGACCTTGGAAAACATGTGGACCTATCAAGCGATCGCCAACCACTTCAGCCAAACATTTAAGGCTCTCTGTCAGTGAGTTTCAAGGCCACCCAAATCCCATGTTAAACTATTCGAAAAAAATCCCCATTATTACTCATTACGTAATGCATATTTTAAAATTCTGTTTTCGCATTTGGAAAATTCATGGCCCCCTTTTTTCAAAAACTGATTTTTTAAATTTGTTTTTAAGCTGTGAAAGGCGAAATTTTACTTGATTTCCTTTATCGCCCTCAAATAATTAACAAGTTGTTTTATCAGTAATATAATTAATACTACACCTTTTTAAATGATGTGACTTATTATTATTAATTTTCATAATATTTAACATGTGCATGCCGGCAGTTCACAGCAAAAGTATCCGAGCATTAGCAACAATCCTTGTCCAAAAAAAGTACACTTAATACTGCTTTATTAAATAAATCCTTGTCGAATCATGATCTTAGTCAGTCTAAGAACATGATTCAACAAGGATTTATTGAACAAAACAGTTTCAAGTATACTTTTTTGATATCGGAATTATTGGCTAGTGCTCAGATACTTTTGAGAAGAATGCGCCAGCATGAACGTGTTAAATTAAAAAAACGTATTAATAATTTTAGGGATAAATGCAATTTTTAGCTGCAAAAACTGGATTTCTCCCCTTCCCGTTCTGCTGTAATTCATCACAGTGGTGGGAGGTAGAAAGCGTATTAAGATTAAGGATGACAGTTCATTAGTTTTCAGGTTTCGTATGAAAATGCCCTAGAGTGTAAAGAATGTGAATGCTTTCACATGTCAGTAGAAAATGGACCAAAATTTGTAGTAGTGATAATGATGCAGCAGATATGTGCAAAAAATAATTCTCAGTTTGCTTTTCTAGACATAACACATACACAACACCTATATGTTTGTTAAATAATAATTCTTTTCCATATAAGAAGAAAATAATAGTTTTATTTATTTGTTATTATTATTATTATTATTTTAATAACATTTAAATATAGTCTTGAAATAATTTTAAAGTACGTCGGTATCCCATTTTTTTTACACAAGTTTGATTCCTCCTAGCGAAAACGGAAGGTGAAATAATAATTTTGACTTCAATTTCAATATTCGTTTGAGCATTACAAGAGCATTCAACTGTACTATAAGTAGTTTTAACCGATTATTATTGTATACAGAGGGAGCTAACACTGGCTGCATAAGAATTTATAGAATATTGCCCATTCATGAAACACAGAATAGTCCTTTCAACTGAATTTCTTCATACTACCAACTGAATGATGACAATTATAATAAACTTAGCTAAGGCATTTAAATTTGGCCAATGCAGAGATCTTTACATATAAATAACATACAAAATAAATAAATAAATTTAAAATATTGTTTCCGACCTATCGCTTTTATGCTGTATTCGTCGTGCCTTCTTTTTCTTTCTTTTCTTTTTTTTTTATGAAAGATCGTGACACGAAACAATTTTATTCTTTTTTAATTTTTTATGATATTTATATAAAATGTTCTTAATCTTCGACGTTTAACTGAACACCCAATTATTCATTTATTTATTTATCTATTTTAATAAAGATATTTTGAGTTTGAAATTATCGAAAACTTAATGAAAGAAAAAAAAAAAAAAAAAATCAAGTTAATTACGTATATGATATTTAATATATTAAAATATAAATTTACCAAACAATTTTTTTTTTTTTTTTTAGAATAATGGAACATTCAGGGAAAAAAAAAAGGCTTGTTTGTCTATAAAAAGCAAGAAGCAATTAAATTGCAGCATTTGCTTCAGGTCGAAAGAATATACGACCCTTCATCACACGAATAAAGCAGGCACAAGTGTTGCAATCAAAGCAGCAACGCAGCTGAACAAAGCAAGCATAAGCGCTGCAGTCAAAATGGCAACGCATCACTGCAACACTCATGCCTAATTTGTTCGCCTGACGAAGGGTCGTGTGTTCTTTCGACCCGAAACAATTATTGCAAGTTTATTGCATTTTATAGTGATTATTCAAAGTTTTGTAATTATTACTTAAAAACGCCAGTTATGTGGTGCCTTCTTATTAATATTTTCCTGCCATCTTCCTCCATTCTAACCTTTATAATTATGCATAGAAGTGACTTTAATGTCATATGATATAAAAGATTAATATTGCGTGTTTCCTGCAGGAAATGTTGTTTGTGGTTTTTCAGTAGGGTTACACTAAATATTTTGAATGTATTGCAGCTTGTGGTATGCAGTTAAAGTGACAATGCTCATCTATTAAAAACTCAAAGGAGTTATATAGGACTATGATAATCATAGAGTTAATAGTTCTTTTACATTCTCACATTGAAGAATTCAGATACACTAGGATAGAAGGAAGGTAATGATTTAAAACATACATTTAATGCCATCACATTGTTAATCACAGAAAGAAATTTGTATTTCTTTTCAAAATAATGCAATTTTTTGTTTATTATTATTATTATGAAAATTAAGTTTTATGCATTGAAAATTTAATTAAAAGGAATTTGAGTTGTACATAAAAATTTCGTTTGTTATTTAAATATATTTAAATAACATTTTTGTAAAACAGTTGTCTAGATTAATTATTATATGCTAAATAAATATATTTAAAAAAAAAAAAATGCTTTAGATGTTGTCTCTAGAGCCGAAAATTGTCTACATTCATCATTGAAAATATTTTCAACAAATAATTTGTATTTGTACTGCATGAACTTGTATTGGAAAATATGAAAGAAAATTGTTTAATGGCCGCAGCATACTAGTTTTTGTTTTTCGCGATTTTCTTTTAAAACTGCTAATTTAAAGAGAGTTAAAACTTTATGTTGTAAAGTTTTTTGCATTGGAAATTTAACTATAATGAATTTGAGTTGTGTATAAAAATTTCCTTTGTTATAACATAAATCTATTTAAATAACATTTTTGTAAACAGAGCAGTTGTATAGAATAATTATTATTTACTATTAAATATATTTTATATAAACATACAGAGAATTAGTTGTATATAAAAATTTGTCCTCTACCTAAAAGCACTATTTATGCTTTTTGAGAATTAATAAAAATAAAAATCGTGTTAAAAATATAAATTTACGTAAATTATTATACCATTGTAAATTGTTTGGTAGAATGATGTTTCATTCAATTAGCATAACTCTTTCATTAATTTATATAAAAAAAAGAAAAATATTTAATAATAATATCACGATTATTCCTAATTTTTCTAGAAATATTGCGAAGCACAACAGTAAAAGTTTAAATGCTTTTGACAATGTTTAAATTTATATTTGTTAATATTTAATTTTAACGTTAATATTAATACATTAATCTCTAGCAAACTGTATTCAAGTGCTAAATTAATTTACTTCCTTTTTATGTAAAATAACTAAAATACGTAAAAATGTCGCTTTGTTTACATTCTTCTAGTTAACTCAGACGCTAACTGTTACCAGCAAGCAAGCGTCGCTGTTTTCGCAGTATTTTTAATTCAAATCAGTTTCTTGCGATCGTAATTATCTAATTTAATTTCAGTTCAGAATTTTTAATTATTAATTATTTAAATAGCTTTTGAATACAAATATAAAATCATTCACCTATTTTTCCTATTTTTTTTAATTGCATAAATTTGCATATGAAATTAATGGCAGTACAGCTAACTGTTTCTTTAACTGCCAGCGAATCTTCTAGACAGCATTGCAGTTCATTTAAAAGGGGTGTGTACAGCACACAAGCTGCTTTGCTTTTTCGTCGATGTTTTTGATTCTGCTGTTTGCGTTATGCAGATGCATGTTTCATTTTTGGAAATTTCTTTTTCGGCTTACAGTCGTAATAGGTGAATGACTCTATTAAACCAAAATCAACTGTTTTCTAACTTTGTTATTTTTGAAAGTTATGATTCAAGTTAGGAAAAATTTATTAGTTAAAATGCATGATTCAAGCTGAATCTTAATAAAAGTAGTAATATTTTCATCAAGACTTTTTCTTCATTAGGAAATTGTTACACCAGTACAAGAGCATCAGCTACTGACTCCTGGCACTTGAGTACATACTTTTCAATCTCATTTATTTATTTTTAAGCCAAAAAGTCATTTTAATGAGATATATGAATTTTCTTGTACTCACGTGTCCAGTGTCAGAAAATTTTCGACTTGGGAAGGAACTTATTACTGCTACTCTGCATTTTTTTTTTTTTTTTTTTTTAACAAACAAACAGGAAAATAACCCACAACAACAATGAACAAGTTATACACATCGACATTCCGTCTGATTACAAAAATAAAACAGAAGAAAAAGACATTTCTGATGTAAAAAGTTAAATAAATAATAGGTAAATAAGGAAGCTTAATCTTTCATAGTAAAAAGAGTTATTAGGATATTGTTTGACAAAGATTTTTTTTTTTTTCTTTAATGACTCTTTGCGTTTATGTTATTAGATAGTTTAATCTTTTTCAAATCTCAAATACATTAAAATGATTTTTAATTATAGACATGAGAAATGATGATATATGGCACACTTTTAATATATATAATTTTAGGCATATTTCAAATAGTTAGGAAAAATAAAACCCCAAAATGCTTAAGAGAGGGGGGAAAAAAAAAAAAAGACAACCCTACTTTGTGGCGAGTAAAACTTCTTTTCGGTGAGTGTAATCCAAGTTGAAATTTCGGGCCCTGTATATATATATATATAATATATAAAAATTTTTTAAATAATTTTTTTCCTTATTTAAATTTCTCAGTAGGCGTGTGTGGACCTTCCTTGCTGCTTTGAAAATGCCCTCATGCCTAGTGTACCCTGGTGAAGAGCTGTACTGTTATTTTCACCTAAAACAATTGTTGCGAGTTTTTGAAACTTATAGTTTTTATATACAAACTTACCAATGATTTAAATTAATTACTATTTGAATTTAATACATGTTTCAAACCAAAAATTCCTCAAAAACTACAAAGTGCTTTTTTCTCCTTTTTACTTCCATTACCCTACCACCGTAGGTAATGGAAGTATTGTATTCGGTCTGAAAATTCGATATCGGGTTTTCACCTGATTTACACATTTTAAGGTCCCGTGAGTCCAAAAAAGTGGTTTTTGGCAATTGGTCAGTGTGTATGTATGTGTGTGTGTGTGTATGTGTGTGTGGAGAATCTTCTGGCTATTATAGCTCAGAAACTAATAAAGATAGAGCTACGAAACTTTAGAAATGAAATACGTCTGGTGTACAGATGGAATTTCCAAATTTTGGTGAAAATTGAAAAACCGGAAGTGGGACATCGGAAACCAGAAGTGGGACCGTAAGTCCGTAGCTCAAAAACAGCTCTAACGATTTTCTTCAAACTTGCTATATAAACACTCTATTAGATGTCCTTTCGAATGATATAGTTGGTTAGTTCAGGAAAATTGATAGGCGTCCTGTATAAATTGCTCAAGTTCAGGCCTCGCAAAGGTGTTCCTTTAAAAACGATTGTACGGATTTTTTTCAAACTCGCCATTTTAACTCACTTTTAAATATCCTTTTGTGTGTAATTATTTTTTTCCGGTCAATATTTGATTTTTTGTAAAAGTTGGTATCTCAAAAACGGCTCTAACGATTTTATCTTTAGGTCACTTTTATGTTTTCTGATCACATTATCTCTCAAAAATGCATATAATACATGTAATACCGGGTAATGGAAGTAGTGTGGTTGTTTCACACCAGATTTTTATATATTTATCTATGTGTTTAGCAGCCATTATACTTTTTAACTAATTAGCAATTTTGCTGGTATGGTGCACGGACATTTTATATTTCACAAAATTATCTTTTTAAACAATTTGCAACAATTAAATAACTTAAATATTACTATATTCAGGAAATAAAAATATTTTTATGGAAATAAAAACGTACGAAATAACAAAAAATGCACCGGAGAACTGGTATAAAAAAAGTATCTTAAAAAAAAAGTCATATAATTTCAGGCATGAGAATTTTCCGCGATTTTCCGCTTTTTTGTGATTTTCGTTAATTTCGCGATTTTTTATTTTGTTAAAATCAAATTCCAATAATGATCAGTGTCCAAACGCTCCACGAAAAGCTTTCGATTCTCAATCTTTTTCCATCCAAAATATAACTGTCAATATTCATTTTAAACGTGCTTTATCATATTCTATAACATGTAAAAGAATAGAATTATTCAATATTTCTCGCTCATGTAATTTTTTTTGTCCTCCCCCCCCCCCCCCCTCCTTTTCATCTCTAACCATCGCCAATCAAACATTCTGCGGGAAACCTTTTATTTTTGAATATTTATCCATCCACAACAAAAATGTCAATATTAATTTTAAACTTACTTTATGATATTCTAGAACCCATAAAGAAGAAGAATTGTGTTTAATATTTCTCACTCATGAACTATTTTTTAACCCCCCCCCCCCTTTCCCATTTTCCAACACCACTCAATGTTATTAAATGTTGATTGCTAGCTAATGTTTTTTTTTTAAAGCACATGTTCTATTGTGCTGATGTGTTATTTTAGTTTAATTTGTCACTTTTAAAATATTTTGTATAGTTTTTTCCTGTGAGCATTATTTTTTTCATTTGAAATAAATTTTATGAACACATTTGTATCCCCACACGTGTTATTTTTCATTTGAAATTAATTTTATGAACACGCGTGTTTCCTCTTTTTTTAATTTTCTGCACTCTCATGCCTGAATGCTATAAACTTGCGACATTTGTTTCGGTTCGAAATGAAACACGATCCTTTGTCAGGCAAACAAAGTAGGTATGAGTGCTACAAACAAAACGCGTTTAATTTCGATACAAAACAATTCTTACGAGTATTTTGCATTTTACTTTTTTTTTTAAATTGTTTATTTTAAAGATTTAAACGAATAATAAAATATAAAGCTATTAAATCATTAATTAGTGGAATAGAATTAAGTTACTACTGACATTTTGAAACTTTCTTTAAATATTATTTTTCAATTTTAAACTTCAAACCCGAAAATACTTTTCCAAGGAATAAATTACACTTACCATATTTATTTGCTAACTTAAATAAGTTTTTAAGTAAGGTTATTTTTTATTAAAAGTATAGAATATATATAAATTCCCACATGCAGATATAAATCTTCCAAAGGAAGTATGACAGGAATCGCAAATTTTCTTATAAATTGATAAATCCTTTTTTACTGTAACTGAGAGAAAGAAAACTGTAATTAAAGCGGGGAGAGATTCAGAGAGAACTGGCGAAGTAATTTTAAAACGCGCGCCAGATGTTTGACCTTGGAAACCAATGCAAGCCAAAATGAAACTCGGAAATGCCGTTGTTTCATCACTACGTGTTCACTTTGCTAAAAAGATGTTTATTTATTTAAATACCTTTGAAATGTGAAAAGCATCCAATATTTGTTGCATGAGCTAAATTTCCTTCCCTTATAACATATATTTATCAATTTTATCAACTTAAAAACGCAAAATAACTTCAGAACTACTTCTTAGCGCACAGTATTACATTCCCTGCCTTCCTCAATGCTGCCAACTTAAGGTGAAACAGAGTATATATAATATTTTTCTAGTGTGGGCCCATTATGATTAAATTTTGTCGAAATGATACGATAGTGACATACGGTGCTATCTAATTCATCAACCCAGATTGGATAAACTGAAATTTTCTAGCAATTTTATGAGGTAAGAAAATCATTAAGTAAGGTAGGTACTTAATAAAAATAGGTAGGTTTTAATAAAAATTGTATTTCTTTCTTCCATTATCTAATGGTGTTTTCCATTTCCTGTGGCTTATTTCTGTCGAGCTATCTACATGATAGACCAGAGATGTTTCTGCCTAAAGGTTGTTTGAGTGAGTAATGCTGACCGGGGTGTCGGCCTGGATAGCTCAATGGGTAGAGCCATGACCTTGTAAGTCAAAGATCCAGGGTTCGAGTCCTGGTCCAGGCATTATTTTCACTCAGTCAGAAAAATAAAATTTCAATAAATATGATTTTCTTCCACAGTTGATTGTGTGATTTTAATAAAAATTGTATTTCTTTCTCCCATTATCTAATGGTGTTTTCCATTTCCTGCGGCTTATTTCTGTCGAGCTATCTACATGATAGACCAGAGATGTTTCTGCCTAAAGGTTGTCTGAGTGAGTAATGCTGACCTGGGTGTCGGCCTGGATAGCTCAATTGGTAGAGCCATGACCTTGTAAGTCAAAGATCCGGGGTTCGAGTCCCGGTCCAGGCATTATTTTCACTCTGTCGGAAAAATAAAATTTCAATAAATGGTAGGTACTATTTTGCAGATGTTTTATATAGGAAAGGCTAGTATATATTAAACAGTGTATATGTTAACTATATTGCTTATATTAAATTTCTAATTTATAATCGACTTCTGTGCATAGGTGTGAATTTAGTTCTATAAAAGTGAATATTCATTGTCTAAAATGAAGTCTTATTTTATTTGCAAATTTAGTTTTGGAAAATTGTTACAATTTTACAAAAAGATTATCCTAGACTAAAAGTTCTGAAGAATTTGATTTTCCTACTAAAGTTATATTCACAAAATTACATACAGATTTTTCACAAATTTAAAAACAGGACTCTATCTGAAAGGTCTGGACAGATCCCTGGGATTCAATATAACAGCACCCTATACTGGTTAATATACACAAAAATTTAATCTCATCTTTTCTTCAATAAAAATTGTACATATACATTTTTATGACAGAAGGCGAAAAATAGCAGATAGCAGTGCAGCCTATTGGCCATTTAAATTAGGCCAGCATTCGATTCCATAATGGTTATCCTATAACAAGTGTGTATTTTTATCAAATAATAGTTGAGATGTAGCCTTTTCATTTACTGAGAAAATTGCAGAATAGCAACCCTATATGGTAATTAATAGTGGAATAGGGTTCATTATTACAGAAATGTAGTAGTTCATTAATAGAACAATATTTGTCATTCAATATGCACTCAAATCACTATAGTATTACATAATGTGAACCCCGTCTTATATCAAGTTATGTGCAATGGAAGATATGATCTAGTCTTCCCATATACTCCCAATATATCCCAAATTGAATCAGCATAGTATTATAATGGCTGTCTTACATTGTTTTTGTGTAATTATATACAAGTAACTGAGATGTAGCCTTAGCATGGCAAAGGAAAAAAAAATAATAAATAATAATATGGATCTCTTTATTGGAATGCGTGAAATAAGGAACTATGTTTTTAAACACAATGCTTAAAGAGGTTGGGGGGGGGGATTGCAATTTTTTATCATTTAGCACTATGTTTTCTTTCAGATTGAATTTCATTTAGGAAGGGGGGTTACCATAGTAGACTTTTTAGCATGTTAGAGTTTAATTTTTTTATTGTCAAACTGAATTCTTAGCTATTTAATGATATGTTAATTTATATTTGAAAATTAATAATAGAAACATTTTTGCTCTGTTTGTGTTCTTTTGTTATAGTGAAATTAGAATAAATATCTGTACTTTCTCTGTTAGCTCTCCTGTAGAATCAGTTCTATTTTATGCTTTAACAACCCTTCGTAACTTGTTGCTGTATCAAGAAGGATCAAAAACGGCTGTCCGTTTGGCAGGTGTCAAGAAGAAAATGGTTACCTTGCTGGAGCGGCCCAATGGGAAATTTCTAGCTATTGTTACTGAGTGTCTGCAAATTTTGGATAGATATATTCAAGAAGAGAAAGTAAATAATTTTATTATAAAGTTTCATTTGATATTCAGTAAAAACTAAAAAAATGTGTCATTGTATCTCTTATATTTAGGTACAATATTTTAATTTTTGTATGGCAATAATTTTTTTAATTAATAGTGTTACATAATAAAACTTAATTTTAAAAAGTAAATATTTAAAATATTTTTACAAATATTTTAAGTACAGGGTTCATACGCCTCAGGGAGAACCTGAAAATCAGGGAAAACTCAGGGGAAAAAAATTGGTCATAAAATCTCAGGGAAACTTTCAAAACAAGCACCAAAACCTGGAAAAACAGGGATCTACTCTGGAAAAACTTGGTACTCACGCGTTTTCGTGACGTCATTATGGAAATCCGATAAGAGACACCTATTTATTAACATCATGCCGATCCAATAAAAAGCTGGGCACGCTTTTTGCATCATGAACAACCCAATCATAAAATTAGACAGAGACGCACTTTTCTCTCTCTAAGAGATTCTTTAGCTTTATTTTTCTCTATAGTTAATTTGTTTTCATTCGATAATCAGCATCTGGCAGCAACTTTAAATATTTCGTTTGTTATTTACTCTTACTGATGCAGTGTGCACATGCTTAGCTAAGGCATTTTATTTATTTATTTTTTTGTGAGATGGATTGAATTATAATTAAAAAGTAATTATTATCATGAGTTGGAAAACATCGTTTAATCTGGACTGGACAGATAAAAACTTAAATCCACAGTTTGCATTTTGGGTCGAAAGTGTAGATAGTGACCCTTACAAAACACAATGTTGTTTAATAATCATTATCTAATCAAATTTTTTGAAGCATTTAGTTTAAGTGCAAATTTTTATGTAAGGTAATTAAATTTTCAAGAGTTTATTATATATATATACACATTTCCAATTCTGATTAATATTTTATTTTGTCTGAAAAGGGTTTTTAAAATAATTTAAAATAAGTTATTCAGATCCAAAACATTCTAGGCAATTAGTTTGCTACAATATTTTTTTTATTTATTTTCTTTTTAGAAAAAAAAAAAAGGGAGGGTGGGGGGGGGGGAGTGGATTTAAATAAACATCACTAGTTGTCGATATGGAAAAATTATTGATTCTGGAAACTAGCTCAGGGAAAACTCAGGGAATTTTTTTTCTGAAAATGAGTATGAACCCTGAAGTATTTACTTTGCAGAATCATAAGGAAACTTAAATGGAACAGAGGTTTAGTCTATCTGCAGTTTTGTGTTGTCTCCCAATTTTACAGATTCTGTTATATTCTTTTATTTTTGTTATCCAGTTAAAATTTAGAATAACTAATTTCAAAAACAAATTATACAATGCAATCTATATTTTAGATTTTTGATGTTTGTTTTCTTCACAAAAAGATGCTTACATCATATTAGTGAAAATTAAATCATTTTGGTAAAGTTATAGAAGTGTAACTGTAGATTATTATTATTATTTATTTATTTTTATCCCTAATATACTTACTTGTAATAAGTTTAGCAGTTAAAATCTACAAAATTGTTTTATTATTTTTGTTCAGTTTTATGTAAAATAAATAAAGCATTTAAAAAAAAATGGTAAGTTTTTAATCTATATTTAGACAATTACTCAAGTTACTTTGCATTAGGTTGAAATAAAATATTTATTGCCATAGCAAATAAAAGTATAACATAGGGATTGGGATTTTTAAAACTTTTCCTATGAGATTTAAAGAATAAAAGAGGAAAACTGGCACTAAATTAAAATTTGTTCAGCTGGACCAGTATTGCCAGACTTGAAGTTTTGAAGCTTCAGGGGGAAATTTTTGGGCACAGACAGTTAGTGTGGAGCTGTTTGGGAAAAAGAAAAATTTTGGGAAAAAACATGGTGTTTTCTTTAAAATTAGTAAAAGATTGCTTTTTCCCAAAATTCCACAATAAATAATCCTGTAAAGTTATACACTGATCAAAATATATGCAGGTCCTATGACAGTGACTTATAACATACCTACCAATTTTTAGCTTATTCGAATATGGTAATTAGATGCTGTGGCACTAAATCTTTTAAGTCCATAAGTGCAATGAAAAACATATTTTCATTGTGGCTTATGGACTAAAATGTTCATAAAAATATCCTTGTAAAGGAACTATATAAGCCCTATATTTTAGTCCCTGTAAAAGAACTATAAATTCTACACCTATCAAAATCTATACATGTTATGCAACGATAATCCATAATATACCTACCAACTTTCAGCTCAATTGAATTAGGTGTTTAAACATTATAGCACTTCAAATACTTATAGTCTATCTATAGGTAAAAGATTATACATTTTTCTTTGTGTCCCAATAATATAGTATGCCGTATTTCCCGGTAATGATGCCGCAGCATTATACACGATTAAAAACAATAAATAATAATTTTTTTAAATGTGGCGTTTAACACGGTGCAGCCTACAACTGATATTATCTCCAAAAGCCAGTGAAAATTTTGTAGAAAATATTTAAAAGAAAAATATAAAAATCTAATTTACAAATTAAATATGTAATTATAAACAGGTACGTTTTTAATAAACGTTTTTGTTAATTTGTATTCCATTGGTTCTTAAATAAGTTTAATTTTGCCATTAAAAATAAAAAATTTTAATTAATTTATGTGGAACAATTTGATGAGGAAGCATTTAATAATATCATCACTCAAGATTTCTTCAAAAATGTTATTTTGTCATGTAAAGTTTCCTAATAAAATTCCTAAATAATTGTGGTTTAGTCTCTGAAATCAGCAATTTTGATGTATTTATCATGATGAGGCGAGATCTATTGGAATTTTGTTTGTATCTATTTTAGAAGTGAAGATATTTGCCTAATTAGGTTAATTAGAAAAGCCAATTAAGCTATTATTATTATGAATACTTGTAAATTGTCTATTAGAGAGGTTTTAGTGTATAGATTATGAAAATATCAAAGTCAGGATTATGAGGTGATTAGATATTGAGTTATAGGCTTAATTAGTTTAATAGGAAAGTTGAGTAACATTGTGTAGCCGTTGTTCATATTCCGAACTGGGGTTGGCTGTTTGAGAGTGATGTCATTTACGTATTTGGACCCATCTCAGCGTATCACCCCTTTTCGTAATAGAATCATCCCCAAAAGGCAGGCATTCTTACACGGACGGCAGTTGCAACTTGTTTTTTATTAGCTTTTGATCTTTGAGATTTTGTTTAAACAGTTTGATTTTTCTACTATGGATGAAGTTTCTTCTAAACGGTGCAGTTATGCTGCAAAATTTAAACTGAATGCTGTTCAACTTCCAAAAAAATGGGTAACAGAGCTGCAGCACATGAGTTGAACGTGGATGAAAAGAGAATCAGGGAGTGTAAAAAAAACAAGAAGCAACATTGCTTAAAATACTGAAAATGAAGCATGCACAATGACGAGGACCTTGCGCGCATTGAGAGGAACTTGAAAAAAAATTAATCGCTTGGATTACAGAGCAAAGAGGACTTGGGCGCTCCATATCATCTGTTCTGATTAGAATAAGAACAAAGCAGATAGTACAAGAATTAGGCCTACAAGATTTTAAAGGTGGTACTTATTCAAGAATTTGTAGGAGAAATTATCTTGTCATCCAAGACAGAACAACTGTAGGCCAGAGTCTGCCTAATGACTGGGTGGAAAAGAAAGATGATTTTTACCCTACAGAAATCGGAAACATGGACGAAGTGCCAATTTCATTCGACATGCCTTCATCCAGAACCATTGAAAATGTCAGCGTGAAAACTGTGTCGATAGTTACTACGGGTAATGAAAAGAACAATTGTACATGCATCCTCTCATGTTTAGCATCGAGGAAAAAATTACCTCCAATGGTAATTTTCAAACGGATAACATTACCAAAGGAAGATTTTCCATGTGGCATTTTTGTTTCCTGCAATGAGAAAGGCTGGATGGACGAAAGTGTTATGCAGGAATGGGCCGAAAAGTGTTGGCGAAAAAGACCAAATTTTCTATTTCAAAAGAAGGCCCTTCTTATTATGGATTCCATGAAATCCCATATATCTGAGGAATCCAAAAACTGTCTCCGTAACGAGAAGACAGATATTGCTGTGATACCAGCGGTCTTACCAAAGTTCTCCAGCCACTAGATATTTCGATTAATAGAGCTTTTAAAAGCCATTTGAGAAAATCCTGGGAAGTGTGGATGTCTTTGGGAAATCATGCATATACCAAAGGAGGGAAAATAAAGAAAGCAAGCTTTTCTCTAGTATGCAGTTGGATTTTGAATATATGGGATAAAATTCCGGAAAATATGATTAAAACAAAAGTTTCCAAAAAGCTTCAATTACAGCTAATGAAGGTATTGACGATACAGATTGTGAAAATACCGATTCTGAATCAGAAGAACTGTAAGAACTTGTTTTAAGTTAATATTACTAACAGAGAAATAATTAATTAGTTTTTGTTCTGCGTGTTTGTTTATATCTTAAAAGTATAAAAAATGCAAATGTGGCTTTTTATTTTTTATGACTCTGGTAGCCACTGGCTACTATTCATAATTTTCTAGTCTAGAGCATTACTGTCGGCCCATATAACTCTATGCCTTAGTCATAAGGGGTATTTGACAAAACCCAAAAGAGTAGAATTTTTTTTATTTATTTAAATTTGTATGGATTTTTAAATTATATGATTTTGAGTATTATGCTTGGCTTACACATGGTAGGGGGTTTGCAAAAATATAAGAATATATATACAGTAACCGCTGCTTAATAAATTCACTAGTTAATAAAATCAGATGCTTATTCTGATCAAATTGCCAGGACCGGAATCAAATCAATACAAACTAATTTTAAAACCACCACTTAATAAAATCAACACTGCCGGTTAATAAACTAAAAAAAATCTCTTCGGCAGCAAAAATGTCATTTATGTATGCTAAAAAAAAAAAAAAAAAATTGTATTTAGACTGTTACTTTTCATTCATGAAATAAAAAAGAAAGTAAAATTCAGCAATCTTTCCGTTATCTCTGTTTGTCGAAACTTTTACATTTAAAGAATATTTAAAATTAAACACGCCCCATCACTTGTTTTAGTAACAATTTCAAGGAATGTATTTTTCGAAGCCTGGTCATAAATCATAAATTTGATTTGGTTCGCAAGTGATATATATATATATATGTAGTGAGAGGCTAGAAAGAGCACTGAAAATTAATTAAATTTTAATAAAAAGATTAATATTTACATATTATTTACAAGATTTGACCACATAGGTTCAAACAACTATAACAATCCACTTAGGATTCATTTTGAGTTAATTATAACGTAAAATAATTAAAGCCACTTACGCAGATTATGTTACTGCTTATATATCCGAATCATAACCAAATGTTCACTCAGATAGTTTTTTTTTTTTACGTAGAAAAGTCAAGCAAAGTAAAAGAACAATAAAAAAAAAAAGAGATCTGCTTCATCATCGCAGCCCGACCGGCTGTCTCCTGGGTGATGCAATCTTTTTCGATGGTACCTGAGTAATTAATTTTATTTCTTTTCCTCTCTCCCTGTTCATTGTAATTATTTTGCATTTTGTGCCTGACATTTTGTGAATTGTGATGGTTAGTTTTCTTACTTTACTTTGAAAAATTCGGCGGAATTTAATTTGTTATTGGAACCAAATCACTAAATTCGGTCAAAGGAGGTTTAGTGTAAATATGTACATATTATTTAATTATTATTATTATTATTATTTTTTTTTTTTTTTTTTAGTTCTCTCTTCACTTTTCACTAATCCAGATACTTTTTAATCAAGAATCAATTTAATTAAGTAATTGAATTTGGTATAGCCCACTTTCGATACAACTAATGTAAATACTTACTTGCCTTGTGATTTTTAATATACAAAAACATTTTTTCTCTATGACTCTGTTTAGTAAATTTTTAGATCCTGGCAAGAAATACTTAGCTTCACAGCAGTATTGTGCCCGGTACAAGGATATTTATAGGGATATCCTTGGATCGACATCCAGTTACCTATCATCTCCTCCTCCTTTACTTCAATTTAGAACATGCGGTTCTAATAGATGTAAAACTTGCCCTATGGCCTCTCACACTCAATTGAATAATAATCACTCTTTGGTTCCATTTTGTCAGGCATACAATGTTATTTATAAAATCAATTGTGGTCATTGTAAACTTAGTTATATTGGTGAAACTTCAACTCCTCTTCATCTACGCATTAATCAGCATAGATCAGATTCTAAAAACCTTTCAGCTGCATCTTCTAAGTCAACTATAGAATTACAACACTTTAAATCACATAATTTTAATTCATGTACCATAGAGATTGTAAAAATTCAGAAAAACAAAAGTGAGCGTCTATTTCTTGAATCAAAATTTATGCAATATTATAATACAATTTATCCTTATGGCCTAAATTCCGAATACTTTAGTAAAACTATTAAAGCATATTCTAACATCAACCCTCTACATGAATATTCGACTATTTATGCACAACTCAATCACAAAATTAACAATAAAACTTCTAGAACTAAACGAGGTAGTAAAAAAACAGATTTAATCTTTTCTAAAAGTGCCATTATTAAACTCCTTTCAGATCTACAGACTAATTACTTATCTAACTATAACTGGTTCATTATTCGAAAATTTATTTTTGCAATTAAAAAGAAATACTTAGTAAACTTTCTGAATGTCTTTCAAAGCCAATCCTATAATAAACATTTTTCAGACATTTTTTATGATATTATAATGTACAAAATCAAACAATTTAATTTAAAACTTAATAAAAAGCCCAACAAATTTAAAACAAATACTCAATTAATTGTGAATTTTACAAATCAAATATTGAACAGCATTAACATTACATCTGTCATTAATGACAAAGAATGTTTGTTTCCGATTAAAGATTTAAATCTATCTCGTACCTTCAAATATCCTCTTCCTCTTGGCAGAAAGATATTCAATTATAATTCTGTATCTAAGTCTACCTCTTTTACTAACACTGTAACCTGTAAATGCAATAATCCTTCTTTCTCAAAATTTATTGACAGAGACCATGGACACATTATCACGGGTAATCTCAATATTATTGATAATTATCAATTAAAAAAATTCATGAAATTTGGCACCAAATTTAGACTTCCAGTTAAAACTAGCATTCCACAAATCCTTCAACAGTTTTCTTATGACCTAGATTTATTTATTTATAAAATATCTATTACTCATAATAAACCTATTGCCTACTTCACTCAATGGAAAGTTTTAGTGTTACAAAAAATCAAAAATGCATTATTTATCAATTCTTCAAATCTGGTGTTATTTAAAAAATCTGTACTTTTTAACTCAATCAAATCACTACAGGAAGACTTTGTGATCACTTATGTTGACAAATCACCTAATAATTATGCCATTATTTGTAAATCCTACTATCTCTCTATTTTAAACTCTTCAATCAATAATAGTAACATCTTCAGTTTAACTACTAATAACCTTATTATTAATAACCGAAAAATACATAATTACTATAAACTACTTCAACTTCCCTTCAATAACTTTAATTATCCTTATATAGTTCTCATACCTAAGTTTCACAAATCTCCAATTAAATTTCGCACTGTCACTGTTGGGTGTAACACTTATAACAACAATGCTAATAAAGCTCTACTGGATATTCTAAAACAAATTTACAAATGTACTTGCAAAGTTGATAATTTACACTGTCTTAAAAATAGCTTTCAATTAATTCAATACATAAAATCGCTCGATTCAATAGACAACATTATGACTTTTGACTTTCAAGATCTTTTCAATAATATTGAGTTATCAGATCTGAGTAATATCATTTACAGTCTTTTTCAAGAATATAAAGCTCAAATTAATCTTCCTTACAATTTTAAAGCAGAAAAATTTAAAACTCTTCTTAACTTTGTTATCCATAATAATTATATCTTCCACAACAACGCTATCTATTTGCAACAATTAGGCATCCCACAAGGAGGTTGTAGCTCCAGTATTTTGGCAGATCTCTATCTTTATTATTATGAAAAGCAAATTTGCAATGATGATGTTCGATTTTATCGTTACATCGATGATATTATTGTATTTTATCTCAACAAGAACTCACAAAATGGCTTTTCCTTCAATTATCCACCTAATTTAAAGCTAACTCAAAACACTCTGACTAATCAATCAATTAACTTTTTAGATCTCAAAATAATCATAGATGGTAATAAACTTTACACAGATATCTATGACAAACGGCAAGATTTTTGTTTTAATGTCAACTTATTTACACATTTTAATTCATGTCTGCATCTTTCGGTATTCAGAAACATCATCATTAATCATTTATTTCGAATTAATAATTTATGCTCTGCAAAGTTTAAAAACAAGAATATTAATAAACTGATCACAGCCACTGCTAAAATGGGTTTTCCTAAAAACTTTGTATTTTCTATTTTATATCCTTAACCATGTCTCTGTCAGTACAAAAAAAAAAAAAAAAAAAAAAAAAAAAAAAAAAAGCTGTGTACACTCTTGTGTATATCAACAAAAAAATCATAAAATAATAAAAGACAATAAAAAAGGTGGCGGTTGGGTGGGCAGATGTTTGATTACGGAGGTGGGGTGGTGTTGTAAGGCTGGATGGTTGGGTGGGTTTGTGAAATTAAATACAAAAAAAAAAAAAAAAAAAAAAAAAATAGAAGGCTTGTTGCATTTGCTTTGTATTACTATGCAAACTTTCATTTTCCAATAAAATTTCAGATTTTTCCTTTTTGAGTTGTCAACTATATTTAATGTTCTAATTATACTGTTAAACACAATGTGATCAATCGGTGAATTTCATTGTGGCTTTGTGGTTTCAATGTTGTTCATCTGCTTAGAAATTTTGCATTTTTAAATCCTTATGGTTCCTGTTCTGGTTGTGGCAGGCTGGGGGAGTGTTGCCGGCGTAAAACTAGTGTAACCCCACAGGCAAGTCACAAGTCTTGCCGCCTGCCTCCTTCTTCCTATCTTGTGTTTCTTGGGTTGTTTTTTCATTAATTTTGATAAGTTTATGGTTTAAAGTTAAGATTTGTTGTTTTACTTTATTGATTCGTTTGTTTTGCACGCTGTTAATTAATAGATCTGCTTTCTTTACATTAGTGTATTTCATCCACTGATGATTTTTTTTTTTTTTTTTTTTAATCTTATTGGTCATTGGTGTTTCAGTGATCTTGTATCTGTTGCTTGACTTCTACTATGCTTAATAGATCATCTTTATTATATATATATATATATATATATATATATATATATATATATATATATATGTATATATATATATATATATATATATATTTCATTTTTAATTATTAAAAGACAACAATTTCTACTTATTCTGAAATAACTAAGAAGCAAGAAGTTTAAACAGAAAGATTTTAAGTTTAAAAGAAAGCGTAAACTTTTGGCAAAGTAATGATGACTTTCTTTGAAGGAAGCATATCGAACTTGGAATGTGTTTAATTTACTTATTTTGAGGGAACGATTAATTATCTGCCAAAAGTTAATTAATAAATAATATTGTTTATTAATTCTAATATTTGGTACCTTTTGAAAATGCTTTCTAAATTCAGGGAAGAAGTAATACATTTTTCTTGAGTGTAGGAACATTCACCGGATATAAAAATCAGCCACTTTATAAAATCATTTTTTCTCTGAACGAATGTGATTGTAATAAGCAGCGGGTACTGTATATACAGTAGAGAGTCAAAAATCCGCACATCTCAGTACCAGAGGTTGTGCAGATTTTAGGATTTTGCAGATTTCGGGGCCCATAAAAAATGATTTTCACTTTGAATAATAAAAACGGAATATTATTCAAACTAAACACATACTAGTGAATAATAACACTGAATATTAAATTACTAGGTACATAAGAATAATAATGAACATTAACAAAAATACATAATGAAAACAATAAATAAATATGAAAAAAATATTTCTCAAATTTAGATAAAATCTCTTCACATGTTGCTTTTAAACTAAACTTGAACCTGCATGATTTATTTATATTTTTATTTATTGTAAATAATAGAAACAGAAATTTATTTTTCTATGATTTCTATTGAGTTCTTCCTTACAAATTATGCCTTCATCAGAAAGCATTTTAAGTTTGTTATTATTTACGTGATCGATATCATCCTATCACAATAATCATTATTTTCATTTGATGAATTTAATACACTGTCAATAATTTCATTAGCAGCAACTTGGCTCTTGCAGTCTTTCCTATTATTTTTATTTTGTTTTTCTTTTTCGTAATCATAAAATGCAAACAAAAAATCTGTATTCAAGATATTTTTCAAAAATTCTGATTTGCAGTTTTGTAACTTATTAATAGTGAATTTCATTGTTTGTATCTGACAAGCTGTGCTGATTTCGGACTTTGGCGGATTTTAGGTTGGCGGATTTCTGGCTCTCTACTGTATATATATACACTGATATTTGTGCGTAAAATAAATAGGTCAATCCCCCTTTATCCTGGTGATTCTAAGTTGCAGTATATATTTTTCTTTATAAAAATTCTAGGTTTTCTTTTCCAAATCGTAAAAAATGTATGTATATATATATATATGTAAAAATTTTATACATTTAATCATCTCTTAATGTATCTGTTTTGCAGCATGCACAAGGTGTTTTGTCATTTCAAATTTCTTCTGGAGAAAGTCCAGAAAGTGATGTGAAGAAAGATGTGCCTTTAATGCAGCCTATCGATTGTCCTGCTGATGTCATAGATGAGGATTCTGCGGTTAGCAATCAGAATGCTTTATCAAATGCTGACAAGAAAATAACTCAATATTATAATCAGCGGAAAACTGTACATTTTTCAAAATTTGACGAGTCACCATTGAATTGTAAGTTTCTAATGTGATATAATTACGAAAGCAATGTTTTCCTCTAGAACATTTTTGAGAGGATATACTTGTTAGGACTGAGGACTATTAGTCTCAGACTGGGATTTTTGCGTTCTCGTTTTCGATAGTTGGACATTTGTCAAAATCTAAGATTTATCGAAAATATAATTGAATAATTTGAAAGCGATGTTATAATTTGAAAAAAGAAAAAAAAAAAAAAAAAACTAATTGTCCTCCGTCCTAAACTAAATTCTGCTTTTGCCAGAATTTCATCAAAATCTTTTTTTTTTTTTTTTAATCTTTTGCATTCATCAGATTTTTTTATTTTAACGAGTGAATCTCACCTTTTGGAGTTTCTAT
This sequence comes from Salticus scenicus, assembly GCA_963930645.1. NCBI lineage: Eukaryota > Metazoa > Arthropoda > Arachnida > Araneae > Salticidae > Salticus > Salticus scenicus. Next base: position 8,248,056 of record OZ005652.1, read on the forward strand.
AAAATGTTACTTTATTTAACAAAATACAGTCGACTCACGATTTAACAACCTTCACGAGACCTTGGCAAGTAGGACGTTAAATCAAAAGGTGTATTGGAGTCAATTAGCTGTATTGGAAAACGGTTCGGACTTTATCAGAATGTCGTTAAATCGCTAATGGTCGCAAAATCGTGAGTCAACTGTTGTTTTAAGTATTCATTTTTAAATCATTCAAATTTTACCTTCAATACTCAATGTAATAAATGCCTCTGGCATGCATATGCATTATAAATATACAGGGTGATTTATAAGTCTGGATACACCATAATATGTCGAAAGAAAAGCAATTTCGCTGAACATATTGATTTCAAAAGTTTTGTGTATTCAAATGATGTATGAGATGAGGTATCATGTGTAGTACCCCAGTAGATTTATATCCCCGTTTCGCCGACACTAAAATTTCCTATCCCCTTTCGTTGACAAATTCCCCACAAAAGGGAAAATGCAACAGTTGTTTTGGGTTAACAAAACATGACCCTTCATCAGGCAAACAAAGTAGGCACGAGTGCTGCAAACAAAGCAGCAACTCACATTGCAACAGTCATGCCTGCTTTGTTCGCCTGATGAAGGGTCGTGTTTTCTTTCAACCTGAAACAGTTGTTGCGAGTTCTTGCATTTTAGGGTGTTTATTCAAAGTTTTGTACTTATTATTTTTAAACTCCAGTTCTGTGATGCTTCTTTTACAAAGTTAAAACTTAATATTATTTGCTGTATGCATGTTTTTATCTGACTCTTGATGGAAGTGTCTGGATTTTTAGAGTTAAATATGCCCTCAAGATTCTGAAAAGAGCCCATTTTTAAATCTGAAGGAACTCTGTAAGATATTAGAAATACTTGTACATTTCAAAGATGTATCTCATAAATAATAATAATGTGCAGTTCAATGATGAACCATGCAAGAATAATAATTTTGTAATCTGAACAGGAGTCCTTGACAGCCCTCTTCACTTACCGTCGCCGGAAGCCCGAGCCAATGTTATTCTATGGGGAAATTTTCTTTACAAATAACTTATTCACTAATACATATTTTTAAATTCTGTTTTCACATTCAGAAAATTCCCAATTGTTAAATTGACGGACCTTTTTTAAAAATGTATTTTTTTAATATTTTATTTTGAAATTGCAAAATGAAAAAAATTCACATATTGAAAATTCGTATTTTGCAGCTTCGAAGTAAAATATAAAAAATTAAAAAAATACATTTTTTAAAAAAGGTCCGTCCATTGAACAGCTGGAAATTTTCAAAATGTGAAAACAGAATTTAAAAATATGTATTAGTTAATAAGTTATTTGTAAAGAAAAATTTCCCATAGAATAGCATTAGCTTCGGCTTCCGACGGCGGTGAGTGAAGAGGGCCCTTAATGCTAAAATTTTCAGTGCTATAAGTTCGACATTCAAATATGTTTTTGATGTTAAAAATTGAACTCTATGAATCTCTCTATGAACCAAAGAGGATTCTTTGAAGTGTAATTTACTTGTAAATAATTTATTAAGATTTTAGTGAAAGTATAGTTCACCACATTTTTCATGGATTTTACGAAGGCACAATATTCATGTTAGTAAGATATATTCCCTATTCTGAGGATTTCGACGAGACAGGCAAGCATGAGGGCAGTTCACTATACTCGGGGCAAATCTAACTTGAGCTGTGAAAGGCTAAGGCAATATAATTCCGCTGAGGATATATAGTTCCTTTTACATACCCATTTGTAGTAGGTAAAATAAATTGATTTTAAAATAAAATATCCGTATTATATTTGATAATATCTGTTAAATCTAATTTTGCTTAACTTAGAGTGAAGGTTTTAATGATTTAAAAAATGCTTTTGGAAATAATAAATGATATGTCACAATCTACTTATCCAGTTACAAACTTCCTTTCTTTGGCGATATATTGAAAAGTAAAAACTTCCAGCAACCCTCAACCCCCAGGATCTTCTCTGTGGTCATTCATTATTCAGACACCATAAGTGACACTTGCTTTTCTTCTACCCCCCTTTCTTCATTCACTAAAAACCCTCTTTTCTTATCTGTCAATAAACTGCCTCTTTGTGAAATAAATTTTCGCTTATTTTCAACTTTACAGTGTATTCCCATAAAATTCGATAAAGAAGTTATTCAATATATATAAAGATCTCAATACAGAAACATAAATTTTATGCAATATAGTTTTCTCTTCACATAATTGATGCGTCATAACTTAAGCAAATTTTAATTTTCAAGTTTTAGAAAGATTGTTTAAGAAATAAATAAATAAAAAATAATTTTCTTAATTTCAAAAGACATAATTTGTGTTATTTATATATTTAGAGTAGTTCAAGATTTTTTAACTTTATCATTTATTTTTTAAAATATTGAAGTAATTAAATTTTTAAAATAAAGTTTAAAAGAAAATAAAAAAAATTACATATATTTATATTCTTATATATGTAATTAAAATATCACTTAACCTGAATTTTTATCTTAGGGGAAGAGGAATTACATTACGTTTTCTGTAAGTCAAGAAAGAAAATCATGCTGTTTTTATAAATTATACATTTTTTAACTGTATTTTTCTGTTAAATCATTTAACCTTCAATGTATTTTACCGAAGTGGTAGTACTTTAATTTTTTTTTTTTTCCCAACGATTTTCCAAAGAAGTTGAAAAGTGTTTACAATTTCAATTTGCCTGTCTGTCCATGTTCTGATTACCTTAAATATCTGTACAATTCCTTGAAACTGATATACGTTAAAATTTTAATATAAGGACTATATTTAACATTCAATATTAAAAATACCTTTAAAAACATCCTTAAAAAGGAACAGCAAATTAATTTCGGTTACAATCGTAACCATCTTCAGTGCTGATCACAAACTAGACGTCGTTCCTTAGTTGCAAAATGTTATGTTGGCGCTGTAATTCGTTCACTTCTCTTCGATTTCTTCCAGTAGCTGTTGCCATTCCGGCGGAATTGAATAGTGCTCTCTATCATTAACGGTTTTTGAGTTAGTCATAATTTCGATGGCCTCCCTTTTTAAAGCGTAGTTATAGGTGTTATAAGGTGCTATTTTTTTAATGTTGATTGAGTTAATATTAATTGGGTTATTATTGTGGGTAGTAGAAAAGGCTGTGGAGGATTTACCATATTTAAGATCTGCCCGGTGTTCTTTTTCGCGTTCGTTTATCCGTCGTTTCGTCATGCCAATGTAGTTCGCCTTTTCACTGTTAATATGTTCGAAATCGATTTTGTATATGCCTGCTGTGTAATTTTGGGGGATGATATCTTTTTCGTTGCGCATGTATTGGAAAATATTTTTGTTAGGTTTAATTGGAATATTAACATTAAGGTTTTTAGCTTCGTTCCGTATTTTTATGCTGGCCCCATTACAGAAAGGTATGGATGTGGTGAAATTGGATTTAGTTTTTTGTGCATTACTAATTTTATTTAATGTGTTAAAATTGAAAATTTTAACACTTTTGAAATTTATTATTTTTTACCAAATCCTCCGGAAAATATTTCAGTTTCTTTTATTTAATTATTTTTCTCTATTTAAAATGTTTAAAAGTCCGTTTTTCCAAAATTAATTTCATTCCGTTTTGGCATTTTCAGATATTTTTTCTAAATTTCCGATTTTTTCAATTTTAAATACTTTTCTAAATTTTATTTCCTTGGAACTTTATTTTAATTAGATAGCTTATTTAATTTCCTTTAAATTGAGCCATTGCTCATAATGATAGCCCAAAATTTAAGCATTTTCCCTTCAAAAAATCGTAAGTCCAAAAAATGCTTTTTTTTATTTAACTGTATTCTCAAATCCAGCGGTCAGCCATGTTTGCTTAAATTCTCGCTCTTTCCCGCGCTTTCAGAGGGGGAAGAGATGTTCTGGAATACTCCGGAAGGCTCGTAGCGTCTTTTTCGCGAGAGCTGATTGGCTGGCTAACGCAGGCGCGAAATTGGATGTGACGATTTCCTTCTCTTGTATGCTGACTCTTCTCTAGGATGGTATGAGAATCGGACGTTAAGAATTCACGGAGCGAGTCGGCGGCTTCGGCCGCTGGCCGACTACCAACCTTTCAAAAACTCTCTCAGGCATTTTAAACATTGTTGTGGATTATAAGTGCAACTAAAAGAGCAAAATATCACATATCAACAGAATATGTATGTTGCATGATCGAAGAGCTTTTATCCAAGGAATGAAAAGTTCAAATGAGAGTGGAGCCTAGATAGGCCTAGCTGACTATCACGTTAAGCTATGGCATGGAATCTGCACTACAGTTTGCCCATATGTCAGGCAACGAAAATTCGTTGCTCTTCACTCATCTGAAGATTCGTCATCCAAAAATGCTTAAAATTTGGAATAGCAGCAATGCCTCTGATCAGTGCCCCGATATCGTTGACTTCGTCAATATTGATAAGAGAAATTAGTTTATACACCTCATACGCGAGAGTGTGATACGACTTACTTACGTACGAAACTACATGGGACTATTTGAACGATCATGATAACGAATAGTTATAAATATATATTCAGGATTAATCCAACGAATGATAAAAGATATTGATTAAATAGGCAACACTTATATCCGTTATAAGTTCAGCGATATCGAACATGCTCTATTAGTGATCTATAACATTGGTTTAAATATGTGTAATAGCAGTGTGGAAAATTAATGCTATATAGTGTAAGCCGGTACCGGAAAAGCTATGGAAATAAAAATAAAAAATGTGTGTTTGTAAAGAAGATTTCGTTTTATTTATGCATTCACTCGGATTACTTAATGTTTCCTTTTCAGGTAATTTTAGTGTTCTTCATGGGGTAAGTTGTTTTTAAATGTACTTCATTTTTTTTCTATTAAATTATATTTTGAATTTATTCAATTTTAGAGTTTCCGTATTTAAAAAAGTTTTGATGAGCCGCGGCACCTGTTAACGCAATTTTAATCTAACCACTATACGTTCGGCCAACCATTAATTATTATTATTGTTAACGATCAAGTTATTTATATACTTTATTTATTTTAACTATTCAAAATTCAAAAAATCAACACCTAATTTTTCTATTCCTAACATAATGTTTTTATGCGTTTTTTGTATAGATTGTTGATAAGGTTTTTGGAGTAATTAGCTTTATTGGCAATGTTTTTGATATGCTTAAGTTCTTTATTGAGTAGGTTTTTATTAGAGCAGACGAGGATTGTACGATTAATGTATGATTGTAGGGCAGAGTATTTATATGAGAGTGGGGGAAAATTTCACGAAAAATTTCGCGTTTAATCAAGATATATACTGCCAAATGCAAGGGGTGCCAATGGGGTCCCCTATCTCAGGGATCATAGCAGAATTAAAACTACGCCTTCTAGAAAACTCCGCTTCCAATATAATAAATAAATGTACACTCTGGACTCGCTATGTAGATGACGTCTTTGCTATAATACCTAACACCATAAATCCCGATAATATTCTAACCGAACTAAATAGCCTAGATAATAATATTAACTTCACCATGGAAATAGAAAAAAATAACACCCTAAATTTTCTAGATGTAAAAATGATAAAAAAAAACCCAAATAACTCCCTTGACACCACCGTTTACCGGAAACCAACAGCTGACTCCGAAATCATAAACAAAAATTGTAACACCCCACTCTCATATAAATACTCTGCCCTACAATCATACATTAATCATGCAATCCTCGTCTGCTCTAATAAAAACCTACTCAATAAAGAACTTAAGCATATCAAAAACATTGCCAATAAAGCTAATTACTCCAAAAACCTTATCAACAATCTGTACAAAAAACGCATAAAAACATTAAATAAAATTAGTAATGCACAAAAAACTAAATCCAATTTCACCACATCCATACCTTTCTGTAATGGGGCCAGCATAAAAATACGGAACGAAGCTAAAAACCTTAATGTTAATATTCCAATTAAACCTAACAAAAATATTTTCCAATACATGCGCAACGAAAAAGATATCATCCCCCAAAATTACACAGCAGGCATATACAAAATCGATTTCGAACATATTAACGGTGAAAAGGCGAACTACATTGGCATGACGAAACGACGGATAAACGAACGCGAAAAAGAACACCGGGCAGATCTTAAATATGGTAAATCCTCCACAGCCTTTTCTACTACCCACAATAATAACCCAATTAATATTAACTCAATCAACATTAAAAAAATAACACCTATAACTACGCTTTAAAAAGGGAGGCCATCGAAATTATGACTAACTCAAAAACCGTTAATGATAGAGAGCACTATTCAAATCCGCCGGAATGGCAACTGTGATGTAAATACATCACTTCTTGTTTAATTCCTATGCCAAAATACATCGTTTTGCAGGCATCTCATCGCAGCCGTTCGTTCCTGGCTCAACGCACCCTGTAAAGTTTGCTTCCCGCGACACTTGTCAACGGGAGAATCGGCGATTGTTTCTCTTGTGTGCGCGAACTGTTTAATTGGTTACTTTTGCGGTCCGATTAACGAATCCAAATCGCGTATCCGTGATTTTAGGTGTGGGGACCTGTTTTTTCTTTAGGAGCGATTTTTAAAATTTAAAAATCAGTCAGTTGGTGTTCCACCTGTGTGCAGAGAAGAATGGCCGGGCACTTGCGTCCGTACGTTATATTTTACCGTTATTTTTATATATGTGGTCCCACACGGTTATTATGACTTGAAACGAAATTGTGACAGTGACCGGAGCTGATTTTTGTTATATAAATATTTTGTTATAAGTATCTTGAATTTATTTTAAAGAAGCATGGCTATGTATTAGAGATTTGAGATTTATAACAGTTGTCCGGATTTCTGCATTCTTGAAGTGGGAAAGCAAATTAATCTTAATAAATACTTTTAATTTGGAATTGAAGACTGCCTTTCCTTTTTTTCAAGACCGGGTATGTTTTATTCTAAACTTTAAAATATCTTAAAAAAGTAAAGATTGAATTTATCTTATACTTGGTATGTACCCATGTATGATCAGATCGAAGCCTAGGGTAATTCATCATTATTTCATACGATCACAATTTGTTAACATATTTTGTTTTAAATTAAAGGCAACCTCTATCCATTATTAAATAAAATAAAAAAGTACCACCACATATGGTGCCGATCGTAAAAAATTAAAGATTGCATGAGGTACATTGCCAGTTTTGATCTGAAAGTGCTTTATTTAAGAAATTATTAGAAAGATGTATATTTTTGTTATTATTCATATTTTCATAGCCATAAGGGCAGTAATTATTGAAAATAGTACTGTTTGTATGGGTGAAATTTTAGTTTAAGATGCCTATTAGCCATTTCATTAATAATAGTAATAATAATAAAATGAAATAGTTAAATAAGAATTTATATATTTTTTCAAAAACATACTTTTGAAAAGTGGTTTTTCAAAAAAAAAAAAAAAAAAAAATTCCATAGTGGCAGGGTTGGCTTTTTGACGTCAAAAACTGGTTTTTGACGTGACAAGTGTCAAAAACTGGTTTAAACTGTCAAAAACTGGTTTAAACCGTCAAAAACTGTCGAAAACTATGTCATGTGAAAATTGTAATCTAAAATAATTGTATTCATATTTTTAAGTTGCAATGTACTAAGTATATAAGTTAACATTGGTTATATATATATATATTCCGAAAAAGATAAATGTTTATGCAGGGTTGCCAACATTTTAATTTATTCTGGAGCATTTTTAGCCCCGCCTTTATTTCGCGCCACTTTTATAGAAATTTTTCTTCAATATATGATTACGATAAAAAAAGAAAAAAAGTGGTGCAAAATAAAGGTGGGTCTAAATATGCTTCAGAATAAATTAAAATGTTGGCATCCCTGGTCTATGTAAGGAAAAAAAAAAAAAAAAAATTAAATGCTTTCTTTTATTTCTCCCCCCCCCCCCCTTCTCACTTTGACATCATGATTTAAAAATATAAACTAAACGTATTATGTTATTACTTGGTTTGGGAATTCAATGATAGGTTAATTTTTAAAATTATGCTGAATGCTGAAATTTCAATAAAAGTTTTAGCCTTTAAATATGTATATATATATTTTTTTAATTAAATCATATCAATGAATTCACAAAATAATATCCAGATATTTTAGAATATATTGTTAAACTTATAATAATGTGAAATCAAGATATAAAATTAAAAATTAATTAGATGCTAGCAATTTTAAAAAGTGAAGGACAGTTATTTATTTTTCACATACAGTTTGAGAAATTTTAATGTATTATTTAATATTGGGCTTCAATGTATTTAATATATGTTTCAATGCATATAAATTCAAATTTTCATACATTTAAGACATTAATTCACAAAAGAGAGATATGCTTTCCATTAACCTCTTCATTAAAAATTTAGTTCAACTAATCATGCAATACCTCAAAAATTTTTAATCATAAAGCATGCTATTGATTATAACCCAAAATGAAAAAACATGATGAAATAATGCACAGTAATTTTATTCATTGGGATAAAATACTTACGGCACCTTTTAATTATCAGTCAGTATATATTTAGAAGGTGTACTTTTAAAAAAAAAGACTTTGTAAAATTTTTGATAACTTAAAGTGCAATAAGTAGTTCACTTTAGAACAGACAAATTTCTATTTTCAAATTTTTGTTTTTGTAAAGGTAATAAATATATATATATATTTTTTAACTTAAACAGAAATCATTGGCATTCATAAGAAACAGATAATACTCTTATAAAAATTATTTTTATCATGGGAAACTTATAAACTGACCACTTTTTTTAGGACTACATATTTTATTTCTCTAAATATGACTACTTCATTGTTAAAATATACCAAGAAATGTAAAATTGGAGGTTTTTGACAGTTTTTGACATAAGGTTTTTGACGTGACAGTTTAAACTGTGGTTTAAACCGTCAAAAACTGTCATGCGTCAAAAACCTGCCAACCCTGCATAGTGGCATATTGAACTAAGTATTATAATCTAGTCTGTTGAATGTATTTAAACAAACAGTTTATCAAGAATAATAATTAAAAGCTTACTTTCACATTTGAAGTGTAATATTTTATTGGTATGTATTTCTGGATTATATAGGGTATTATTCTTTTGCAAAATAAAAATACTGTTTTGATTTAGAATTAATGCCAAGATAATAGAGAGAGAATATTTTGAAAATAGGCTGTATGATATTTTTGTATTTGAAGGAATAACATGTTATAATTTATTGTGTTTGGGAGTTTGCTATCACTTCTAAAAGATATACCTAATAAGATGTGTCAACTTCAATTAGTATGAAAATTTGTTATGAAATATAATAAGATTAAAGTAGATAAGTATGTCTGCTTGATATTTTGAAAATATATGACTATGCATTAACTTTTTTTTGTCTCTGCAAATTTTGACAAATTTTTCTTAAAATCATGAATGCTGAAAAATCTTATTGTCTTAAATTCACAGTAACACCATTTAATGGTGATCCAGATCTTTTGGATTTTTTTATTGAACAGGTGCAAACTAAAATAGATATTTTTAAATGGCATCCTAAACAGGCCCTTATTTTTATTAAATCAAAACTTTGCGATAGGGCTTTAAAATTTTATACATCTTCAATCCCATGCCAAAGAGCCAAGTCTCCTGATGAATTATTTCAGATTTTACGTAAGAATTTTAAAGGTGAAACTGAACAGAGTGTAGCATTACAATATAATGCCATTAAATTTGATGGTTTGGAGAATATCCGAAACTTTGCTAATCGACTCCAACATCTTGTTTATAAGAGGTTTCCAAAATTTCCACAAGAATCAATGGACCAACTACTCATTGCAAAATTAACAGATACTCTCACCCCCGATTATAAATTACATCTTTTAACGAGAAAGTGTAGTAATTTTGAGGAAATGGTTGACAATCTGGCTGCATATCAGGAGGTTGTTCAATCAGGTGAATCTTTGGCTGTTTCCCAGCCATCATTTTCAAATATAAATCATTGCATGATTGCTGAAAATGCACAGCACAATGCCTCGGATCGGGACTCCCAGCTGCATCATCTTGAATTAAATTCAGATCGGCCCTCACGGTCTGATGGTCATAAACCGACATGTCAGTGGTGTTCTCGGGTTGGACACACTGCCCGATTTTGTTACAAATTAAAAGATTATCAGGGTGGCAGAAGATTTGACACAGATCGACAGGGATTCAAATCATGTCAAAGAAATAAAATTAGATCCAAATATAACCGTAGACATTCTCCTTCGGATGGACACTCCTCTCACACACACCCCCGGTCAGCACAGGCTCAATCGCAGTCAGCAACTTTTGAACATAAACGTAAAGGGCTCAACTACAAAAATCGTCAGTTTCATAAAGACTGACAAATTTCTGGGAGAGGTCAGTCCTGCACTTCCTCTCCCATTCATAATGAACATTCGAATGGTCTAAAAATTTGTGGTCAGGATATAATCCTAAGATCACCAAGCACTAGATTAAAATTTCCTATCTCATCAAAAAGATTGGTCAGTTCAGTAAGTACTCAAACCATTGTTCCTGCAAATATATCATCTAATGCTACATCCCAAACAGAAAATCAGCCTGATGAGGATGTTATTTTTATTCATTCATTAAGATTTCTATTGTACACTCAAGCTGCCAGTCCTCACTTACCTATTGTTAAGTTAAACATAAATAAGACATTACAAAACTTTCTTTTGGATTCAGGTGCGAGCATTTCAGTTTTAGCCAAAGGCTATTTCGATAAATTCAGAAATGAATTACACTTTAAAAGAGTCGCTACAAAAGTTAAAATTGCTACTGTCAATTCAGCGGTATTTTGTGCGGGATGTATCAATCTATCATTCAAAATTGGCAAATTTTTTTTCAGACATACATTTTTTCTCATAGATATTCCTACAGACTCAAAATTCATTGGTATATTGGGATTTGATTTTCTGAAAACCCATAGGGTCCTAATTGATTTAAAACAAAATCTCGTACAAATTAACGATTGTCATGTTGACATTTATAGCACAATTCCTGAAGATGAGTATGAGATTCCTGAATCCAAAATTAATTGCCTCCAAAAATTACCCGCTGTTCCTGAGACCAGTAGTTCTACCTCTAATCCTACTTTCGTAAACGATAAAAATTCTCAATTTGACTGTCAAGATGAAGTTAATAAATGTACACTCAAAAACAAAGTGATCATTCCACCGCTACAAACAGTTTATGTCTTTGTTATGTGCAAACAAATATATGCTGATACACAGGTAATCTTTATTCCCACACTGAATAAAAACAAAGGTATAGGTTTGTACACTGCAATTGTCAACCTTGAAGAGGGTTCACATAGTAAAAATATTGAAGTAATGTCATTTTCAGTTCCGTTAACAAATTATTCTAAAGTAGATCAACATTTAAATAAAGGTACCAAGCTTGGAATAATTCACCAAATTGAAGAAATAGAGGAAATTAAACAAGAGCCCAGAGCACAAGTTAATCTGATTCAAGCATCGGATGAGATCATTCAACTCCGAAAATCTGAATTTAGTATTGATAATTTTTCCTTACACCATTTGTCTACTAAAGAAAGATTGACTATCCAGAAATTGCTTATGGAGCATCAAGTGTTTTTTTCCTCATCACTTAAATCACTGGGACACACTGACCATGTGACCCCGCATATACAATTCACAAGTGGTGTTCCTGTAAGAACGTTGCCTTATCCAGTTCCTGAAGCTATGCAGGAGGAGATAAAGAAACAAATTGATGCTCTACAAGAGGCTGGCATCATTGAAAGGAGCATTTCTGAATGGGCGTGTCCCATGCTTGCTGTGAAGAAAAAACCCACATCTCCTGATGAAAAGCCATCTTTTCGCCTAGCCCTTGATCTGTGACTCATCAATGCCATGATAAGGAGTTCATCGTATCCATTGCCCCGAATTGATTATATCATTAATAACATTTCAAAGTATAAATACTTCACCACGCTGGACTTCCCGTCTGCATATCATCAAATACATCTCCCAAAGAAGTTCAGAAAAAGGTTATCATTCACAACTCAGTGGGGGACCTATTCATTTAGTCGTTTATTGTTTGGACTAAGATCTGCAGCAAGCAGTTTCCAAATGTTGATTGATGCGATAATTGAAGAAACAAAATGTCTTGGTATCTTTGCATACCAGGACGATATTATTGTATGTAGCAACTCATTTCCAGAAATGTTAGAAAAACTGACTCAACTTTTCAAAATTTTATTAAAGTATAACATCACCTTATCTCCGAAGAAATCCCAATTTTTTAAGAAGGCTATTGATTACCTTGGATTTCATATACAAGACCATACAATAAGTCCCATATCATCAAACATCACCAAAATAACAGCATTTCCAACTCCCAAAACAAGAAAACATTTAAAGAGATTTTTGGGTTTATGTGGTTTTTACAGAAAAATTCTTCCAAATTATGCAAAACTAGTGGATCAACTAACACAGTTAACTTCAACGAAGATCCCGTTTAAATGGACACATCAACACACAGAAGTTTTTCAGAAAATTCAAAAGATATTTTTTACTAAACCATTTCTAAATTTACCTGATTTTGACAAGCCTTTCTTCCTGAATACCGATGCTAGCAATGTAGCTATAGCTGGGGTTCTGTTGCAAGAACGCAACAATGTATTACAACCAGTTAGCTATTTCAGCAAAACACTTTCTAATTCTGAGAAGCACTATCCGGCACTCAAGAAAGAACTTATGGCAATTGTTAAATCAATTCAAGCATTCAGGTTCTACTTATATAATAGACAATTTACAATTTTAAGTGATAGCAAACCCATAGAATTCTATCGCAGTACTACTTCACCTGTAGATCTTACTACAAAATGGCTAATAGAGTTGTACACGTATGATTTTACATTCCAATACATTAAAGGTCAATCTAATGTTCTAGCAGATTATTTTTCACGTGATGACTTTTCAGAATCCACCCAAAATTTGACAACAAATCCAGAGTTAATAAATGATGAAAACATCTTACCTGTATCATCCAATTCACCCAGCATACAGTTGCACAATATAAATCACAGCAACCTAAACCTAACTAATAGAGAAAATAATGACCCAGAACTACAAGTTTCACAAGATACTTTATTTATTGAACAAAAACATGATGATAATTTATTGAAAATAATACAAAATATTACGTCTGAAAATCCAAAACAGAAATTCAAAAATTATTTCATTCATCCAGATACGGGTCTATTGATGATAAAAAGAAAATTTAATAGCAAACAAGATAGTAATTCCTCCAAGATTCTTGTACCAAATTCACTAAAACCTAAAATTTTAAAGATAGCTCATATGCCACATTTTGGTATTTATAATACATACCGTAAAATACTGAAGTCATATTACTGGAGAGGAATATACAGAGATACCAAAAATTACGTGCTTTCTTGTAAACTGTGTATCAGAAATAAGCCTCACAAAATTCCTGCAGCTCCTTTACAGGAAATGTTCATTCCAAATAAACCTGGTGAACTGGTATCTATGGATTTTGTTGGACCATTCTCCAACAAAATGTTTGTACTTACCTGTTTTGATCACTTCTCCAAATTCTTAGAACTTTTTCCAATTAAAAAACCCACGGCACAGTCTGTTGTAGACTCCCTAACAAAATATATCACATCATATGGACGTCCTGCAGCATTAATGTCTGACCTTGGACCTCAGTTTACAGCAGATATTTTCAACCATTTCACCAAAACCATGAAAATAAGCCTTGTTCATGCTTCGTCTGCACATCCACAGACGCAAGGATCTTCCGAAAGAATAAACACTAGTATCAAATCATCTATTGCTTCATTAGCAGGTGAAGGCTTCAACTTCAAACAAGCCTTGATGATACATAAAAGTATATACAACACTTCTATACATTCATCAACGGGGTATTCACCAGCATTTTTACATTTTGGTAGGTCAGTTTCTAATATATTTGATGTATGTGAATTGCATGAAATGTCAAATATGGAATTCCCCTTTGAGTATTATCAATACATGAAGTCGCTAAATAGAGTTTATGAAAAGGTACATAGAAATATGAAGGATGCTCAAAATTACAGAAATCAAAGACAGCACCAGAGAGCTTCCCTCAGAGTGTTCAAGACGGGCGACCTTGTTTACATGAAAACACGAGACACTTTCAAAGCAAGGTTTATCGGGCCTTTTATTGTCACTAAAGTAATTTCTAAGGTGCTGGTTCAAATTAAAGAGTATGAAAGTGTTACAGCAAAACTGTTCCACATTAATATCGATAGACTTATAATTGTCCCAAAAAGGAAACAATATCTTATACAAGACAATACAAATTCTCTGCTTACAAACAATAAATTACCAGTTCTAGAAAATAGTCAATCTCCTGCTCCTATTGTCAACAAGAAAAATAACACTTGTATACCAGATAGCTCGGCTTCCAGGTACAACCTGAGGCCCAGGATTAAAAAATAGTAATCTTTAACAATATATAATATAAATATTTTTTTTTTTGCTTTCTGTGTCTTTCCGGGAGTGCTTCGGAATAGGACTGATCAACCTGCTTGGGAGTACTCTTGGAGAGTCACAGCCAGTAAATTATGTTTTATAAAAGAGTTAATTTTTGAAAATATAATATTAATATCTCAAGATTATCATAGTAAAGTATACAAAAAAAAAAAAAAAAAGTGTTCAATGTGTTAGATGGTTGGATTTTGCTGTACCACACTTCTGTTAAATAATTCCTCATTCATATATGTATATATATATATTTTTTTTTTTAGAGTATTATTCAGATATAGATATATGTGTGTGAAAATAATTGTGTAATAGTAGCAAGTCAATTGGAAATAGCATTTTTTTTTTTTTTTTTGTAAAGTACATTCTTTTATTTTCATTTTAGGGTTATTATTTTAATTGGGTTTTAATTTTGTTTGATATTTTCTTGGTCTATTTCCAAGGGGCTTTCTCACATGTAATAATTGGGCCCAAATATATTGCTATTTATTTTATAAACAATTCTTATGTTACTGGTAACAAATATAATATTTCTTTCATGACATGTCACTTGTGTAATATGATTTCATGTTTATATTCATACTTATATATATTAATAGATATCTATTTTCATGTGCTGTGTTTACATTTAAAATATTACATTTATATTTTATGTGTATCTTATTTTTCTATAAGAATTGAGATTATTTAATTTTATGAGACATGTTATTGTCATTCGCATGATTTCCTTTAAAGAGAAATTAAAAAAAAAAAAAAAAAAAAAATTTCTCACGTGAGTGTTTTCAGATAACAAGCTCATGTGTTCAGTGATTTTTTTTTTGTTGATATTATGATTATATTATTTCTTCTTATAACAAGTTCGTATGTGTAATAACGATAAGTTTCTTTTGGTTGTAAAATAATTGATATATATGTTATATTTAGTAATGTTTCTGAATTTTTTTTATATTATTCTTTTACACAATTTATTCACAAAAAATTTTATGTCTTTTGTCAACAAAAACCGTCTCTGGCTCTGTTCACAATTTCACCATATCCGGTTCATGTTTCCAGTGCCATAAAATTTTTTGTAATTGGTCATGTGGGGATATGTGATGTAAATACATCACTTCTTGTTTAATTCCTATGCCAAAATACATCGTTTTGCAGGCATCTCATCGCAGCCGTTCGTTCCTGGCTCAACGCACCCTGTAAAGTTTGCTTCCCGCGACACTTGTCAACGGGAGAATCGGCGATTGTTTCTCTTGTGTGCGCGAACTGTTTAATTGGTTACTTTTGCGGTCCGATTAACGAATCCAAATCGCGTATCCGTGATTTTAGGTGTGCGGACCTGTTTTTTCTTTAGGAGCGATTTTTAAAATTTAAAAATCAGTCAGTTGGTGTTCCACCTGTGTGCAGAGAAGAATGGCCGGGCACTTGCGTCCGTACGTTATATTTTACCGTTATTTTTATATATGTGGTCCCACACGGTTATTATGACTTGAAACGAAATTGTGACAGTGACCGGAGCTGATTTTTGTTATATAAATATTTTGTTATAAGTATCTTGAATTTATTTTAAAGAAGCATGGCTATGTATTAGAGATTTGAGATTTATAACAGTTGTCCGGATTTCTGCATTCTTGAAGTGGGAAAGCAAATTAATCTTAATAAATACTTTTAATTTGGAATTGAAGACTGCCTTTCCTTTTTTTCAAGACCGGGTATGTTTTATTCTAAACTTTAAAATATCTTAAAAAAGTAAAGATTGAATTTATCTTATACTTGGTATGTACCCATGTATGATCAGATCGAAGCCTAGGGTAATTCATCATTATTTCATACGATCACAATTTGTTAACATATTTTGTTTTAAATTAAAGGCAACCTCTATCCATTATTAAATAAAATAAAAAAGTACCACCACAGCAACAGCTACTGGAAGAAATCGAAGAGAAGTGAACGAATTACAGCGCCAACATAACAACATTTTGCAACTAAGGAACGACATCTAGTTTGTGATCAGCACTGAAGATGGTTACGATTGTAACCGAAATTAATTTGCTGTTCCTTTTTAAGGATGTTTTTTAAGGTATTTTTAATATTGAATGTGATATACGTTATTCAAGCTCACTATGCAAGAGCTTATCAAAAGAAAAATTTGGGCTTTTTTGCAGCTCCTTTACAAAATTTAAATCTATAAAATGGGCTTCTTAAATTAATAGATATGACCTTAAACAAAATTTTATTTTATAAAAAATGAACTTTTTTATAAAATTTTTCATCCTCTTACTATTATTTCAAGTGATTGCTTATATTTGATTTAATAAAAAACTATTAATTCAATATTAGACATTATTTGAGTGACCGCTAAGATAGAAAATTTTGCATAACACATTTTTCACAAAAATAAATAAAATTCATAAAAAGATTTTTTTAGGACTGAGGGCCTATTAGTCTCAATCTGGGATTTTTACGTTGTTGATTTCGATAGTTGGACATTTGTCAAAATCTAAAATTTATCGAAAATATAATTGAATAATTTGAAAGCGATGTTGTAATTTGAAAAAAGATAAAAAATAATAATAATAATAGTCCTCCGTCCTAAACTAAATTCTGCTTTTGCCAGAATTTCATCAAAATCTTTTTTTATTATTATTATTGAAAGAAAAAGAAAAGAAAATTAATAATAATCAGTATCGTTACAAGCGATATCGAAAAAGTTTTTTTTAAATAATTTTGAATTAGAAAATAAAAAGTGCGCGTAAAATAATATGAAATAAAAATGAGTAAAAAAATGAATTGAATGTTTTTGTTTTTCTGGGGCTGCTCATGCATATAAAAAATGCGTATTAAAACAAGTCGAAGAAGGAAGCAAAATAAGTATTGAGTTATATTACGATAAATACGATATATAATAGCATACTTGCCAACTTTTCCGGTTTTCCCGGAAGACTTCCGGTTTTTTAACGTATTTTCCGGTCTTCCGGGAAGATGATAAAGTCTTCAGTTTTTAAAAAAGTTGCGGATATCGTTCGTTTTAAAAAGAAAACCCAAATGTTCTATGAAAACTCCTGATTCCCAATCTTTTTCCATCCATAACATAAATGTAAATATTCATTTCAAACTTGCTTTATGGGATTCTAGAACATGTAAAGAAATATAATTGTTAAATATTTCTTGCTGATGTAATTATTTCCCCCCCCCCCCCCTTCCACTTTCATTTATTTCCAACTAGTGATCAGCAATCAAATGTTCGGCAGAAGTCTTTTGTTTCCTAATCTTTATCCATCTGCAACATAAATGATAATATTAATTTTAAACTTCTTTCATTAGATTCTAGTGAAAGAGTTTAATATTTCTTACTCTGTAATTATTTTTGTATCTTCTTGTTTTTCAACAAAAATCTTCCCTTTTTTTATTAAAATTGGTTGGCAAGTATGTAATAGGATACAATATATTAGACCTATCGTCCAGGGTTAGTAGGCATTTTCGTTGAAAGAAATAGTTTGTTCGTTCGGTGCAACTTGCACATGAGTCCCGTGAGGTACAACTTTCACATGAGTCCCTTGAGGTACAACTTTCACTTCAGTCCCGTCAGGTGCAACTTGCACATTAGTCCCCTTTAAATATAGTTTTTTTTTTTTTTTTTTTTTTGGAAGTTATCGTGATTTTAAATTTTCAAGTGGTAGCCTAACTTCAAAAGTGGCACCGCTTTTTTTTTTTTTTTTTTTAATTTTTTTCTATTACAAAAATAAATTCCAAATGTTAGAATTTTCCTAATGTTAGAATGGATCAAACCGCAAATTACTGGAAATGCATTTCAAATCATGTTGTGTGTTTTTAACACTTTCCAACAAAGTTTAAAAATGGTTATGAGTTTGGTTCGTCTGTCTTTGTACGAGCTCTAATTTTCATAAATAATTTTAAAATGCTATGGAAGTGATATGCGTTATCAGTTTTCATAGCATATTTTTTATTAAAAATGATATAAATAATGAGGTTTGTATGCAGGGATTCACAAAAATTTTCTCTGAAATAGGGTCTATGAAAGATGTATATTTAAAGCATATTTTGATAACTTTAGACTGCAGATACAACATAAAATTAATACACATAATTAAAATCAGCAAAGCATTTTTTTTTTTTTTTCTTTTTAAGAATAAGATATGATTAGCGTAATTAATTGATTTTCAGGGTCAAACAAATATATTCAGACGCATAATCAATGAGATATAAAAGGAAATTACTCAAAGTAAACTTTAAGTGTAATGACGATTTATTTATTTTTTATTTATATTTATTTATTTATTTATTTATTTTTTTTTATGTATGAAATATTTTTGATTAGAGTGTAATCAAATTTCAGATTCTTATAATATATATATATATTATTATTATTATTATTATTTTTTTTTTAATTTATGTATATGTATTATATAATTTTTATAAGAATCAAGCCGAAGGGGGCCTGAATGTTGTATACATTTCAAAAATATGAACGAATTCACATCTTTTGGCTATCTTGAATACCACCTTTTTATAGTACGATTTAGTAATTTTAATATTCATTTTTTATGTAGTAATTTTCTTTCGTTGAAAATACAAAGATTGCTATTAAAAAGTGGTATTCAATTAAAAGACAAATAAACACCCTAGTAAATGTGATGGACTGGAGTCATAAGCCTTTTCAAGGGACCGTATTCTTAAAAATATTGAAAGTAGTACATCGCTTAAAATAATCTTAATCTATAATAATAAAAGAAGATGTCTGTCTGTCTGTCTGGGCATCTATACGTTCAGCCCCTATTGAACGCAGAACTACAATATTTGACATACGGGTGCTCAGAAGCCTGCCCGAGTGCATAGTGAAAAAAAAATTTTAAAATTTTAATTAGTTCCGGAGATATTAATTAAAATGTCGACCCATGTATTTCTCGAAATTGACCGGGATTCAACGGCTAATTGCTTAAAAAAAAAAAAACCTACCAGCAGACGATTTTTTTCGCTGTCTGGAATGGAAACAACAAAACATCTGGAAATCATTAATATCACATGTTCTTGAAGTGGGATTGAAAATTGCAAATTTCAAAATTCTTCAGATTTTCATTTATGTTACATTTAAATTAATATTCGGATTACACAGCATATTATAAAGCTAGTGTTCAATTTTCATGAAAATATATTAATAAACAAAAAAATTACATTTTTATTGGGAAAAGATTAAGTTTTCTTTTATTTTGCAATACTTTGAATTGAGATATGCCGTTGAAATTTCGTAGTATTTGGTTTTAGTGCCTGATAATTCGATTGTGAATATTTTTGAAAGAATAGAATTATTAGGGAGGGGGGAAAGGGACAAAAAAAAAAAATATATATAGTTACAGCGTTTGAAATTCGTATATTTAGGTTTTAAAGCAAGTTAAATCGATTGCGGATATTTTCGAGTGTAAAATTATTAGTAGGAACGGAAAGGGGGGGAAGGGGCAAAGGTGTAGAAAAGGAACGGGAGTTTCGGAGAAAACCACGGAAAACCCAGAAAGAAATTCTGTAGAAAACTTTCGGAGAAAACTACGGAAAAACCAGAAAATTTTTATTATTTTATATTTTACAGAGTTTTAAATTCAGATTTTCGTTCACATTTCGTACTAATAATTTTTAACGGAAAAAAGCCCGGAATTAAGCAAGTTTTGGAGAAAACCACAGATGAGTCAGACACAAATCTTTTTAAAAAATGTTTGTATTATCTTCGTATTTCATGTATCTCAGCTACTAATTAAAATAATTTCATAAGTTATACATCATTTGAAAGCTTTGTTGATTTGGAATTGAACAATATATTACAGAAATTTCTACCGCCAGATGGCGCTGTAATACTTTAAAATTTCGATATTTCAAATTCTAATGAGCGAGGAAGGTGTTGTAAGTTCTAAAACGGGGATAAGGCGTCGCAGGTGCCACCGAGCGGGACTTAGCTAAAGTCAGAAATTTGAAAGATCATAACATGGTGAGCGAACAGGCTGTTTCAGATATTGAAAAGGGAAGAGGGCGCCGAAGGCGTTACCGCACGGGAATTTACTGCAATTTCAATAAGCTATTTTCACGAAAGGCGCCGCAGGCACCACCGATTAGGAGTTTCGTAAAGTCGGATTTTTCAGGGATAGCGAACCAGCTGGTCGCCGAAGGCGGCTAGTAGTAAATGAAATATATGTATATATATAAATTGAAGAATTTATTACTGTTATAAAATTTATATATTATATTGGTTAAAAATTCTTCATTAATAAACTATGACACTGAAAAATGTACAATAATTAAATGTTTTGGTAGATTAAATTATAATTGTTATTTTTTAGATTAAACAATTATATTATTTTGAGCCTATTTAATTTCATAATATTTTATCTGCATAAAGATAAATGCGCACATCTATTACTGGCCAGAAGTATAACCTACTGATGCATTTATCATGGAGCAAACTCTTTTAATACCTATCAATTTATTTAATAACCATTTTTGTTTCATTTCAATTTATATGTAATGTACAAAATAATCTTTCAAATAAAGATAAATAGCCAAATCTATTGCTCTCAGTATCTCCTACCTGTATGAATACATGGAAAAAGGAGTGAAAAGTCCCTTGTACCTTCCACTCTGTTCTCAAGTTAGGTTTGCCCTGAGTATAGAATAAATGGTGAGCATTCAAATTGGAAGGTTATGACGTATGATTTACTAGTTCCAGTACTTTGGTGGTTAAAAATGAGATATTACCATTCAGGGCATCTTTCAAGTGAATAAATTGCTGACAGTACATTCAATATGATTCATAATATATATATGTGTGTGTATAAAGAAACATACAGGCTCAACATTTATAAAATTTTGTGGGTGGTTATTTAACGTCTTTGAAAATTTTAGTTATATGACAATGAAGGTTTGAAGTCTTATCCTGAATTAATATAGTTTTACAAATGTATATTTTTAAAGAAGTAAATAATTGCTGCAGTGCTTCTGCTTTCTTATAATCATCTGCAAATTTCAAGTCATGCTTTAAAACTCATAGAAGCATTGGCACGCGGGGGAAAAAAAAAAAAACTTTCCTGAACTTCTTCTACATTAGCAATCGCCAACCTTTTCAAATTTGCAATTTAAACTCCCATAGACTACTAAATTCATAATTTAAAATTCCACAGACCACTAATATTTTTGATTAAGAAACATAAATATATTTCTAAAATCAGGTTTATTCTGGCAAAAAAATTTTCTTCGGCATTTTAGCTAAAATACACAAGCAGTATTTTAGCATTTTTGAAAGTTTGTTTAATTCTGTGCATACTATTGATTTCTGTTACGTAACTTGGTTAGCCCCAATTTTATTTTCCATTCCTTTTGTTCACTGATGATTTTTAACCAAGCATCTATACTTGTGATTTAAGAAACTTAAATCTGTGAAACTTTGTTTTGATTTCAATAATAGAAAAGGAGGCAGTTATGTCATATGTAAACGGCAACTTCTAATTTCTGACATATTTTAAAATATTTTTACGGTTAAATTCAACCATTTTAAAAATCAAAATTAAATCGAAATGACTAAATAAATAATGATTCCCAAAAATTTCATTTGTTTTATAATTTTTGTCTGTGAATACTTAAATAAAAATATGCTGCCGAAGACAGAGGGGACCCAGTTTGAGATTTTACCCAATCAGAAATGACTTTTTTAAAAAAAATTCCTTTTCTTAAGAATAAAAGTTTAGGAATTTTGAGAAATCATAAGGATGGTAAAGTAATACACATGCACAGCGCGCTTACGGGTCTACGTTGCTGAAGGCAGTGAGGACCAAGTGCGACATTTTTCCCGATCAGATTTTTTTTTTTTTTTTTTTTTCACATGATAAAAATTAATGCACTTTTGAGAATTCATTAATTATAGTGATTCATTTAAAAATAGTGGTCAGCGAAGCGGGTATAGCCTGCTAGTACTTGCATAAAAATTAGAGGTTATTATATAGAGATATAATATAAAATTATCCAGTTTTTGCTTTTAATCGATATTCTTAAAACATATTTTAGCAAAATAGGATATCTTTTAGCAAATGCTAAAAAAAACTAACCCTGTCTAAAATATAACTAGAAAATATGCATTTTGTAAATGTGAAATAAACCTATTTAATATTAAACATGACAAATGCTTATTTTATTATTAGAAAAATTTAAACTGTTCTCGAAAAATTTACTTATTGCCGAGAAAATGGAGAGTGGGAGAAATCAATAAGAAATGTTTCTGGACCAGTGAATGCATCATGACGTGCACCTGTGTACAAAAGGGTGGCACTGAGGAGCAAATCTCGTCATTTTTCGTTGGCAGGTGAGGGGTTAACTGGGTAGCCACTGGTCAGGGAATCATGGAGAAGTCACAGAATTCAAGTAAGTATGGGACAGTCAGGGAATTCTATTTAAAGCCAGGCAATTTTGAAAAGTTTTATGGAATGAAGCCCTATTTAAATGCTCATGACTGTAAAGTGCTAAATTGTTCTCCAATATTGGGAGAATTTCGTGGGAAATAACATAAGTCAGAGAAAATGGTCAGGGAATTTGAAAAAAGAGTTAATACTAGCTACCCTCATTATATTTAAATATTACATTCTATAATGTTATTAGAGTATTATCATTTTTTATCATACTATACTAACCATTATTTTTTCTCAATTTATGCTCTAAGAATTTCACAAATTTAAAAACTGTTTTAATTTTGTACTACTAAACAATCAGCAGAATCATTTTATTCTTTTTCTCTTTTCTCTCCCTGCAAGAAATTTTGTTACCTATCGCATATTTTTTTCATTTTTTGAAATCTGCTCATATACACAATTAGCCTTAACACGTATTTCTTACATCCCGTAAGAAAAATTCGAGAATGCATTAAACAATGTTTTTCTTTAAAAATTAAATTATTTCATTCTGTATCATAAAAGTTCACTTTTTTCTTTTTTATTATGCTAATAAATTGGAACTATTTTTGCTAATGAGATTTTTTTTTTTTTTAAATAAAGTATTAGGTGTAACTCATTCTAATATAACTTTTTTATTTCAGAGTATTGAAGATTTAAAAGGCAAACGGGAATAACATTTTATGTTCCAAGAATATAAATTATTTGATTAATCAATATTTTTAAAATTTTGCATGAATGTAAACAATTAAATATTTTTATTCAATCAATGGACATGTGTTTATAACTTTCTGTTTATCTGATGCATCTTTATGTCTTTTATCAACCTTTGTCAGAATGTAATACATTTGCTAGTGGGTGGTATGTGTACATATTATCGTTGATGTTCATTTCATTCACTTATGTATTTTAAAATTTATTTAACCTTTTTGATGATAAAATGTTGGCATTTTAGATTTATAATTTGGTTGTTTTATTTTTTGTCCTTTTTGTAGGTATATATATATATTATATATTTAATTTTCAATATATTTTATTGGGTAGAATTCGGAATCATGCTATAACAAACTTGCTTCAGTGTTTATGTGATATATATGAAAGGTATGGAAGTTTCGCCAATTCAGGCTGTAATAAGAATGGGAGAAGTCTTTTTGGTGGGAAAGTAATTAAATTCCTATTTTTAATTCATTTATTTAAAAGGGGGAAAAATATATAACAATAAAAAATTTAAATTATAATACTAAATCATTGTTTTTACATTAAACAGTATACAGTTTTAACATTAATGTAGTATAAATGTTATTGATTCTGACATATAAAACCATAATGGTGATTAACGTACACAAACATCAGACCGTCTCAATTATATATATATATATATATATACAGTAGAGAGCCAGAAATCCGCCGACCTAAAATCCGCCAAAGTCCGAAATCCGCACAGCTTGTCAGATACAAACAATGAAATTCGCTATTAATAAGTTACAAAACTGCAAATCAGAATTTTTGAAAAATATCTTGAATACAGATTATTTGTTTGCATTTTATGATTACGAAAAAGAAAAACCAAAATAATAATAATAGGAAAGACTGCAAGAGCAAAGTTGCTGCTAATGAAATTATTGACAGTATATTAAATTCATCAAATGAAAGTAATGATTATTGCGATAGGATGATATCAATCAGGCAAATAATAACAAACTGATTTTTTTAAATGCTTTCTGATGGAGGCATAATTTGTAAGGAAAAACTCAATAAAATTCGTAGAAAAATAAGTTTGTGTTACTAGTATTTACAATAAATAAAAATATAAATAAATCATGCAGGTTCAAGTTTAGTTTAAAAGCTTCATGTGAAGAGATTTTATCTAAATTTGACAAATTTTTTTCATATTTATTTATTGTTTTCATTATATATTTTTGTTAATGCTCATTATTATTCTTATGTACCTAGTAATTTAATATTCAGTTTTATTATTCACTAGTATGTGTTTAGTTTGAATAATATTCTGTTTTTATTATTCAAAGTGAAAATCATTTTTTATGGGCCCCGAAATCCACAAAATCCTAAAATCCGCACAACCTCTGGTACCGAGCTGTGTGGATTTCTGACTCTCTACTGTATATATATATATATATATATATATATTGTTTAAACATAACTTTTGATAATTAGCAGTATTTCAGAACAAACCACAATCACGTATGTCAATTATTTAATTTCATTTTAAAGGTCTGAATGTGTCAAAGACTTTGGCTCACCCTGTAGACTCTACCCATCTAAATCATAGTCATGCCACAAAATGTACAAGATAAACCTAGGTTCCATACATCCTGGAGAGCGAGACTCTTGCATGACATACAACAAAGATAGGGTACAATATCACAGAGCAGAAGTGACTGGCAACATCGAGCAAAAGAGTGGTTGTTTACACACTTGCCGGTCTTGATGTTTTCCAATTTCACCTCACTTTCACAATCTAAATTCGACAAATATATATATATTTTTTCATATTTATTTATAGTTTTCATTATATATTTTTGTTAATGCTCATTATTATTCTTATGTACCTAGTAATTAATTATTCAGTTTTATTATTCACTAGTATGTGTTTAGTTTGAATAATATTCTGTTTTTATTATTCAAAGTGAAAATCATTTTTTATGGGCCCCGAAATCTGCAAAATCCTAAAATCTGCACAACCTCTGGTACAAGAGCTGTGTGGATTTTTGACTCTCTACTGTATATATATTAAAAACAAAAACTATTTTATTTACGAGACAAAACTTTAGTGTTAAAATACATTTAAAAACATGTCTGTCTTAAAACCTCTTTCTAAAGATGATTCGATAATCTTTACAAAAGCAGACAAAGATCGTCTTCTGGTTATTATGGATAAATCTGATTATACTGATAAATCTTTAGAACTCTTAAATGACATTTCTACATAGGCTGTTTTGTGAAAAAGATATCACTCCATCAATACAAAGTAATCTTAATAAAATGATCAGTGAGTTTGAGAAAAATAATCAAATAGATAATTAAAAACCTAGATAAAATACCTTAAACATTACTTCATGCGTCGTTGTTGTTTAAATTTTTCAACCGGGTACCCGGTCCTCTTCAGAACGACATCTTCTGTAGAAGACTTGATAGAAATTTCAACCAATGTTGATGCATTCAATGACAGCGGCGCAGTAGCCCCAGACCGTGTATGGCGCCACCTTTTGGCAAAACACATTCAAGATCAGTCAAGCTCAAGTCTTCCACAGAAGATGTCGTTCTGAAGAGGACCGGGTACCCGGTTGAAAAATTTAAACAACAACGACACACAAAGTAATGTTTAAGGTTTTTTATCTATGTTTTTAATCAATGTTTATACTTCGTTTTTTATCTATATACTTAAAGTCAAATAGATAAGGCCAAATCTATAGACAGCCAAATCTTTAAGGTGTTATATTGGTATGGCTCCCAATTTTTATGGGTTGCCAAAATTACATAAACCTGGTATTCCATTTAGACCTATAATTGATTACTCTCGTTCCCCTCTTTCTAACCTTGCTTGGTTTGTTTCGTCATTGCTTAAGGGCCCTCTTCACTCACCGCAACCGGAAGCCGAAGCTAATGTTATTCTATGGGAAATTTTTCTTTACAAGTAACTTATTAACTAATACATATTTTTAAATTCTGTTTTCACATTCTGAAAATTCCCAGCTGTTCAATGGACAGACCTTTTTTAAAAAATTATTTTTTTAATTTTTTATATTTGCAAAAATACAAATTTTCAATATGTGAAATTTTTTCATTTTGCAACTTCAAAATAAAATATTAAAAATTATAAAAAATACATTATCCATTTAACAGTTGGGAATTTTCTGAATGTGAAAACAGAATTCAAAAATATGTATTAGTTAATAAGTTATTTGTAAAGAAAATTTCTCCATAGAATAACATTGGCTCAGGCTTCCGTCGACGGTAAGTGAAGAGGGCCGTTAAACCTCTTACCTTAAATTCACCATTTAATTTAACTTCTTCTTTTCAGCTTCTGACAAAGACAATAGTAAACCTACACTTCAAGATGTTAAGGAAAAACCAGTAATTCTGGTATTTTCAGTTGATTCATCTTCTACCAAAGAGGATCATGAGCCACAAATTCAAAATGTGTCAGAAACACCAGAAGTTACACAAGTGTTGTCAAATGTTGAAAATTGTAATGAAATGACTTCTGAAACTAATAATGAACAGAATATGAATGATAATGATAATCATGATAACTGTATGATGGATAATGAAGTTGATTCCTGTATCCAAAATGATAATGTTCAAACGTTTATAATTGAAAAAGAAAAACATTTTGATACTGTAGACACAGTTCAAAACACAAATTGTATTTTATTAGAAGCATAAAATTTTGTATTATATTAAAATGAAGTATTCTTTTTCCTGTCAAAACATGTTTATAAAAAAAAAAAAAAAAATACATTTTTAATTTAAGTGCTGTGGTTGATAATTACTTTCAAATTACCTGCTGCCTTTTTAGGAAGAAGATGAAAAATAAAATGCAACCATAAAAAACCATTCATTAAGATAATAATAACTTGAAAATAAAACTTGAAAAACTATAAAAGGACATAAATAAATCTGTATTTATTTTTGTTACGTACATTTATCATTGTTATATATACAGTGGAGCACCGTTTATACGTTTTTCAAGGGACCATTCCTAAAAAACGTATAACTAAAAAAAAACGTACAGCTGAAAATTCGTTTTAATATTAATACACAATAAAGTGTCATATTAATAATGAAAGTCTAATCAATTTTCATGATTTTCTTTACATTTACTTGAATAGGATACATTTTTAATTAAATTTAAAATATTTTTTAAAGGTAGAATAAAAATTAAATGATAATTAAAAATACAGAAATTCAGAAAATTTTCTCAAGATTTCGATTTTAACCTTTAAAGACAAAGCCTTTCGTTCTCTAAACGAAGATGACAGTTTTGCAAATGATTAAAAGAAGGAGGGGGGGAATCCTTGTTTCTCCAACTTCTCTTCCAAGTCGCCCATTGGAGGTGAGAAATAAATCTTCAAGTTTACAAAATGCCTATAAAGTTGTGGGTTTTTCCCTTTGATATCCCATCCCTGGAATCAATTAAAAGAGTAAGTGGGAGGTCTTCAAGTGGTCACTGGCTACTTGTATACCTACCATTCAACCCAGTCGCCAACTGCTTATCTCTGAAAAACATCCCCCTTGCCCCAGGCTACCGATGCAGGTCGCAATTTGTTCTATGGCCGCACTTTGTTACCATAGTTCTTAGAAAAAATAATCGAAGAAAAAAAAAAAAAAAGTAAAATAAGAATAAAACATAAAGAGAATTCCTCTTTTTTTTTTTTTTTTTTTTTTTTTTTATTTATCCTGGAATGAAATTCAAACTTCGGATTCTACAAGTAGAAAAAACACGTATAAGTGAAATTAAGAATTTATTCGTGTCGTATAAACGAAATATTTTAACATTAGAATTCAATGGAATGATTTGGGACCAAAGTCGAAAAACGTATAAATGAGAAAAACGTATAAATGAGAAACGTATAAAAGGTGCTCCACTGTAATACAAAAATGTTTTCATATTGAAATGTCTATTTTTAATATTGCTCGCTATCCATGATTGATAAATGAGAAGCTAATTTTCATTTTTTATTGCCAATGAAAACATATAATTTTTCATTAAATTAATGAAATTCAATAAATATTGTAAAAAAATAATTTGGAAAATTCCATAAATAGTTAGGCTGTTACATGTAACTTGAATTACAGGAAAAAGCGAAACATTAAAAATTGAATTTAACTCTACAATGCTGCTACATTTTTTTAAGTTGTTCTATAATTTGTTTCCTTATATTTATCTCACTTAAAGCATATTTTTTCTACAGAAGATGAACTTCACACAAACGCATATAATGTGCATAAAAGTAAAGCTTTTTTTTTTTTTTTTTACCAAGTATTGAAAATCATATTACTGAAGACAAAGAATGATTAAAAGAAAAAAGATCATTTTACATAAGACTGTTAAAGAGGTATACAGATACAACCACATAATATAGGAGTTTATCACAAATAAAACGCAATTTTCTGTATTATCATGTAATACATCTAAATTAATCATTTAAAAAAAAAAAAAAAAAAAAAAATCAAGCAGTTGCAGGTGTTAGTTTCTCAAAGAAAATTTCTGCCCCTGAAAATACAACCGAATTGCAGTAAAGGCATTTATAGGGATTTATGTTTATGAAAAGCCACAATATAAAAATATTAATTTATTCTCGTAAATAAAAGAGAAAATTTAGTGAAACCTCTCTAAGAGGGCCACTCAAGCCACAGAAGATGGCCACAGAAGATGGGTCCTTTAGCGAGCTTGTTCAAAAAAATCTCAATTTGGGAAGCACATTTTATAAACCACATAGTTTTAATAATTCAGATTCTCACTATTTGTCTGCATATAGCTAGCTGTCTAATAATCATTAATATTAGTTTAAATTTTGAAAGCTTTTTAACAATAGTTTTTTTTTTTTTTTTTCCTCCCAAGAATAATTTTTTCTCATTTATGAAAAACAGATTATCCAGATTAACAATATTTCTGATTGATATTGAGGTGTCTATTAATTGCCATTAAAATTTCTTGGCCGAAAATACTAGTTTTAATTTTTTAATTTAGCTATTATTATTACTTTTCTTTTGTCCTTTAAAGTTAACATTACAACCATTTAAAAGTTACCGAATTTAAATTTATAAGATAAATGATAATAAAATTTCTTTTTTAAAAGCTTGAATTTCATTTTTAAATATTCACATTCAGAAATTGGTAATCTTAACATTTACTTCTTTTATCCAGTGCCAGATTATGGCACAAGCACACGGGGCACTGACCCAGGGCCTCCAAA
Source organism: Salticus scenicus (assembly GCA_963930645.1). Lineage (NCBI taxonomy): Eukaryota > Metazoa > Arthropoda > Arachnida > Araneae > Salticidae > Salticus > Salticus scenicus. The sequence goes on from OZ005652.1 coordinate 8,277,976, forward strand.
TTTTGGGGACTTCATTTCCAAAAATTGAGAAGTAATAGTATAATTTTTTTTCTTTATATATCTATTAACCTTTTGCACTCGAGGCTTTTTTCACACGGATGAACCAGTAACTCGAGCAGGGTGGCAACAATCAGGGAAATCATGGAAAAATCAGGGTACTTTATCAATCTGGAAATATCAGGGAAAAATTAGGGAATTTTGTAAAAACACCCTAAAATCATGGAAATTTTCATTTTTGGCCAGCAAGTATGACTGTAAGATCGCCAAACAGATGTTATCTTGACCAGCCTAGGATTGGCTGGTTTCTAGTTGAATCTCACCAAGTTAACATTAAAAAGAAAAATTAGTACAACATGAGGAATAATTTTATGTCTTAATATTAATATGTAGTGCAATTAAAATAAGTCATATTTTTATAATTTTGCTAATTTCTCCAAAATTTTGAATTTTATTTTTCTTTTTAAGTGGGGAGAAAAAAAAAAAAAAACAGATATTTTTGCCCATTAGTATAGATTTTGAATTGCAGTGGTTTAGCGAGCATGTTACATAAGTGTGTGATATACACAAAATTATGGAATGTAGATAATAGGTAACGGAAATCATGGAAATTTTTTTCTGAATTTCTGTAGCCACCCTGTCGAGACATCTTTCTGCACATGAGGTGAATTTCTTATTAACATAAAATGATTTCACACACAATTTAACGTTTAAAACTTATGTTTTAACATCATACCTATCTCTATACTTCAAGGAAGGACATTTATAAATTATTATTTCCTTTATGGATCAAGTGCATAACGCTTTTGCGACCCCTGATATGGATTCTCATTATTTAAAAATCTAACTCCTTTTTTCCTTTGTAATTTATATGATATTTTATTTCTTAAGAATATACACAATATTCCTATTTGTACAATCAACGTGCTTTGGATACAAGTACTTTGATTAGAATGAGTATAATAAAAAAGATAAAAATAAGCGGTCCCAAAAATGTTGATGCATGTTATCGCTGTGCTCATCCTGAAATGATTTAAAATTGTATTATTATTATTATTATTTTATAAGCATGTATTGTTGATTATGTTAATGAAGCAATATTGCCCAAACCAAACTTAAATAAGCACCATTATCGCTCGAAGTATCGCACCAAACCGAATGGTGAGCCTTGGTCACCTCTCAAGTTTCCACACCCGATCGAATGGTGAATCGAGAATCACCTCTCGAGCGCAAAGGGTTAAAAACAAAAATGGATTAAATTTTTCTTTCTAGATTTTATTAGATAGCTTAAACAACTATTAAATTTTGTAACTAATTTCCTAAACATTGGCTGATCAATGTGCTTCGGTTTTTCATATGTCTCGAACATAAAACTTATGATTTTGTTATAGGTTGCTAAAAAAAAGAGGAAATAGAAGGTACAATTGAAGGAAAAATTTTAAAAAGAGACTTTTTTTAATTTATTTATTTTTAGTTCCCCATCATACTATAAGTATGGGGAACTTAAGTAATCATGAAAAATTTCGACCTCGGTTTTTTGACTTTTTTATAAGTTTTCAGGTGTGAGGAATCCGAAAATGACAAAATTTGTATGGTGTCTGTTAGTGTGTCAGTCTGTTAGTGTGTTAGTCCGTTAGTTTGTTAGTCTGTTAACACGATATCTCACGAACAAATGATCGCAGAGAGGTCAGATCAGTTTTAAAATATTACTTTCGATACTGGCAAGAACCCTATTCATTTGCAACATTCGAATTAAAAACTTCATAAGTTATTAGAAATTTACGATTTTCTTGACATGGGAGAAAAGGACAAAAATTCACTTAAATGTGCATTAAATGGAAACTTTTTACTGTGAAAATGTCAAACCAGTTTTAAAATATCGGTTTTGATGCCGGAATGAACATCAGTAACTATGAATATGCTAGTTTTAAAATTTCGCAAGTTATTGGAAATTTACGAATTTCTTAACATGGCAGTATAGGGCAAAATTTCACATAAACGTCAATTTTGAGATATTTTCATCGTAAAGATGCCAGACTACTTTTGAAATATTATTTAGGACACTGGCATGAATATTAATGACTATGAATTTTCCAATATAAAAATTTTGTAAGTTAATGGAAAATTACGAATTTCTTAACATGACAGGATAGAGCAAAATCTCACATAAACGTCAATCTTGACAGATATTTTCATCGTAAAGATGTCAAACCACTTTTTAAATATTATTTTGGATACTGGTATGAATATCATAGACTATGATTTTTCCAATTAAAAAAATTCATAAGTTATTTGGAATTTACGATTTTCTTAAAATGGCAGAATAAGGCAAAATTGAGCATAAACATCCATTTTGAGGATCATAAATACATTAGACAACTTCAAAATTACATTTACGATATTTGTTTGAACATGATTAAATACAAATATTCTACTAGGAAAAATTCGTAAATTATTCGTAATTTACGATTTTATCAACATAGCAAAATTGTAAATTTTTCATATAAATATGAATTTTAAGGATTATTGCATTGGAAATAGTAGCATGAAAACTAAACAACAGAATTGACCCCGATAAAATAAATTAATAGATTAGAATGAGATATATATATGGAAGTGAACGGTGGATAGCCTATTAGGTGGGGATTTCATTCTGTCACTGTATCAAGCTTTGGTCAAATTCATTTCTTTTTATATTCATATTATTATGATAATGATGATTTGCGTACTAATTTTAGATTATTTAGGTATGTAGATGAATTTATTTAAGTAATCCTAACAATGATAAGCTTTACCTCTTACTTATCCCAATAATCTTTCATTCAGGGAAACTGCTTTAAAATCTAATGAAATTAATTTCATACATTTAAAAATTATTCTTAATCATATTTTGTAATGGACTCATCCCAGTTTCATCTGCTTAATCATGTGATAGAGGAAAACGAAAAATCGAATTCTGAGAATCGAATTCAATTAAATATTGTTCTTAAGAACAAAAATGTTAATATTTAATGTAAAATAAAAGTAATATTGTGCATTTGTAAACAGTAGAATAGTTGTATTTGTAAATTTAACAATTTTTTAAAAACACTTTACGTGTTTATTTATTTTCAGCTGTAAGAATCGATTTTTGTATGTTCTAGTGTAACTGTTACATTAACTTACCTAGCAATAAATAATAGCTTGTTCTTGTGGAATGTTTATGGAGTATAATTTAAAATTTTAAAATGTTTTCATTTAATTGAATTGCATAAAGGTGTTACAACAAGTTAATTAACTTAGTTACTGGCCTAAATGAATTTACGCCGTACGATATTGCACTGTCAATGATTTAAGTACCAAAAATCAGAGTATTTAACATGTTCTTTATGAACATCAATAACAAATATAAACCAAATGATGATTGTAAATGTATACAGCAAACAAATGATGAATAATGATATAAAATGGATTAAAAATGATGATGTATAAAATAATAACACAGATTAAATACGATGGATCAAAAATAAGAATAGAAAATATGTTATTTCAGCAATCGGTATAGATATACAAGAGCACAAAGTACTGATAAAATTACAGAGAAAAATAATCGGAGAAGTTAAAAAACTTATTTTATGCATTCATTTTAATAACTAATTTTCATTTAATTAATTATTGGTGAGAATATATTTCGGACTTGCAATGCTTTTTCTAAAGTAGAAACAGTCATTTTTAATTTTAATTAAACAATTAAATTAGGTAAAAATACAGAATAAAAACTGAGAATCTCGATTATTCACTTTAAACTGAGATTTACTGTAAATTGACGGAGACTCTGGATAAATATTTACTTTAAATTTACAGAAATTTTAACATTGTTCAAAAACTAAAATATTTAATAGATGCTGAGATACAGTCATTTTTAAAATCGAAGTATTTAAATAATGGCAGATCCACCTGTCGTCAATAAATACACAAATTGAAGTGCCATGAAAATACCTTTCTGCAGGCAGTAGGATAGGAACCTGGCTCTGATGCAGTGCGTCCAGAAAAAGAGCTGCAGCGGGTTCCTTAAGCGAGGTTCAGAGCAAATTCAATGTAGGTTTTTTTTTAAAATTATTATTATTTATAACATAATATAAATAATCTGGTGTGTCACTCACACGACTTTCTCTTACCCTGAAATTTAATACTATAAATACAGGTTGGAGATTAAGAGGTAAGATAACAAGTACTGTTATGTAAACCTATGTTAAACAATTCAAATTAGGCTTTGGGAGAGTTCTATATGATAATTAGTTCTGTGTGAGGGGAGGGGGCTACCGCAGCCCTCAACCCCCCGTTTCATTAATGCACCTACATTTATATAATATTTAATTATGTTATTAAAATTTAAAGTTTACTTAAAATTATACAGACAATTTTTACACGCAACATTCATTGAAACTTATCAATCTTGATCAAAATTTTCCAGCAACAAACTTATATTAACTTCAAAATACAACATTTGGATCTCCTAAAATTATTCGTTTTTAAGTTACTCTAAGAGACTCGGACAAAGATCAAACGTTAAAAAACTTGACTACGGTAATCAGGAAGCCTCAAAACGTGTAACTATACAAAAAACAAGCGATGAATAATTAGCTTAAAACATACATTATTTACCATATCTCTACGAGGAATTTATTTCAATTCCCGAACAGCTTTCCTGGAAATAGTAAAATATTATTAGTAAAGCACATCCACTAACAACAAATAACTAGTGTGTTGTGGACACCACACTACTTTCTTCTATATTTTCCTATACAAATTCACTCTGTAAAAATAATTTATTAAAATTATTATTTAAATAATCTGGTGTGTCACTCACACGACTTTCTCTTACCCTGAAATTTCGTACTATAATTACAGGTTGCAGATTAAAATGTAAGATAACGAGTACTGTTATGTAAACCTGTGTTAAACAATTAATATTAGGCTTCTGAAGAGTTTTATATGATAATTAGTTCTGTGTGAGGGGGGCTACCGCTCCCCTCAACCCTCCGTTTCATTAATGCACCTACATTTATACAGAATTTAATTCGGTTATTAAAAAATAATTCTGTTTTAAAAAAATAATTTATTAAAATTATTATTTAAAAAAAATTACCTTTTATGATAATGCAGATGATTTCCGTATTAGAGAAGTAGCTTAGCACCAAATATCCAAAAAAAGTTCATTTTATTCTCAATATAAAAAAATAAATTAAAAAAAAAAAAAAAAAATCGATACTTCGTTTTAAATTATGGCAGATCGATAGTTCAACCATTCGTTTTAAAGGTATTGGCGAGCTCTTTTGAAAGATACCCATCATGAAAATTTACTCCCCTCGAGGAGGGTCTTCCCTCCCCCCAGGGGGCAGACGAAGCTCCTACATACATAATTTTTTTTTCCCAGTTAACTATCTGTATTACAAAAAATTTATATTCGTTTCATTTGGTTTAGTGCAGTCTGTAGACGTTAAACTCTACTTACCTGCAATTTCCCCCATAGACGTAATGTATTAGAATTCTCTTGATTGTCCCTGTACACGAACCATTTTCTTGATCTTAACGAAAAGCTTACTGTAGCATCCCTGTATGATACACATTCAGAATACCAAGTTTGAACTTTCTGCCATAATTTGTTTTTGAGATATGCTGATAACAGACAGACAGACACACACGCACAGACAGGCACACACACAGACATACACACAAACCATTTGCTAAAAACATGATTTTCGTATTCAGGGGATCTCAAAACGTGTAAATATAACAAAATCTCGCGTTTGAAAATTTGACCCAAAAACAATACTTTCTCTACCTTATGGGTAAGAGAAAGTAAAAAATTATCTTCAATGATAATGCAGACGATTTCCATATTAGAGAAGTAGTATAACACTAAATATCCAAAAAAAGTTGAAAAAAAAAAAAAAAAATATATATATATATATATATGCATATATTTCTGTTAAAAATTAAAAAATCGATAATTTTATTTTAAATTATCGCGAATCGATGGTTCAGCGATTTGTTTTAAAAGTACTGGCGAGCTCTTTTGAAAGATACCGATCATGAAAATTTACTCCCTTCGAGGGGGGTGGGAGGCGGGAATCCTACATGCACAAAATTTTTTTCCCAGTTGACTATCGCTATTATGAAAAATATATAGTCGTTTCATTTTGTTTAGTGCAGTCTATAGATATTAAACTCTACTTACCTGCAATTTCCCCCATAGACGTAAAGTATTTGAATACTTTTGAGTGTTCCTGTACACGAACCATTAGCTTCATCTCAACGAAAAGCTTAGTGTAGAATCCCTATATGATACACATTTAGCATACCGAGTTTGGAATTTCTGATAAGTATAAAGGATTTAAGTCCAAAAATGTCGATTTTGAGTTATGTACATAGACTCAGAAAAAAAATTCTCTATCGATTGGTATAAAGGATTTAAATCCATGTCCTTTAGTCAGACCTAGGAGTGACTAGCTATTCTAGCTATTTGTCTCTTTTTTTCACATTTGTCTCTTTTAGTCTCTTAAGAGGGATGTCAAAAGTATTATAGAGAATGTAAAATACAGAATTAAAAAAAGATTCAAGAAAAAAGGTTGCACGTTGAGGGCACCACATATATATTTTTTAATGTAAACTCAAAATTGCTATTCTTTTATGTATGTCAATTTTCTTGTCATGGTGCGATAAGTTTATTCCTTCACCACATGCAAAGGGCAATGAAGTAATCACGAAATGTAAGTTCGTTTTCTTCATTCAGATTATAGGTAAATCAATTTAACAGTTTGAAAAGTAATACTAAGCTTAAAACATATTTTATGTTACTAAATTACTATAATACTTTTTTTTTTTTTTTTTTTCAAATACAAATTTTGCTTATTTTACAAGTTTTTGTTACCTATTAAAGTAGCAAACTTGGACAAATATTTTTAGATCACAATTAATTTTCATTTTACTGCAGGTCGGTATAGAAAATTTTGTTATTGGGCATATCATGTAGTACATGTAATATAACTGTTATTGTGTCTTAAGATTCCAATTTTATATTGCTGGCTGATAAGATTTTTGGTGAATTCTCCACCTCGTTATGTATGTACCAGTACCGTATGTGTTATTAAAAATTATTTTACGTATAAGCAACATACATGCTATTCTTATTTCAGTGTTCAGGAATTAGAATTTAGCAGCATCTGTGATGCATTTTAATTAAGAACTTCCATAGAACAATTCTGTAAACATTTGGATTCTATAAGATTTAGCAAGCACTTGTAATTCTGGTATTACTATAAATTTTGTTACAAAGATAATTTTTCTTACATACGATGCAAGCTGACCTTCAGTTTTGTAAACAATACATTGTACACATTTTTATTTCTTCCCCCATGTAAAATAAAAAATATCAGTGGCAGACTTACAACTGTAGAAGCCAGGGACGAAATTCTCACTGGTGGCCTCATTTGCCCTCCCTTATTTAGAATTTTCAGAAACATAAATGAGTTTTCTTTTGGCTTTGGAGTTGTCGCTCTATGGTCACATTTTGCACTTTAAAGCTCCTTAGACAGGAACCTACAACTTAAAATGGAATTGCAGGGAAGAAAATAATAGCATGACAGATTCACTAGATTATACTTAAAGATTAAGATTCTTCGGAGACCCCCGTCCCCCTCATGATCAAAGGGCCAGGGTGCCCACTCCCTCCACCTTCCCCATGGTATATACATTAATTTTACATTTTTGTTTGTAATATTCATTTATAAGGAAAAAACTTGTCTCTTTTCAGTCTCTTTTTAAATATTTTAGTCTCTTTTCAGTCTCCTTTTTAGACATTTTAGTCTCTTTTCTCTCTTTTTCAAGAGTGTTTTACCACTCCTAGGCCTGCCTTTAGTCTTTGAGAAAATCCATTGGTAAAAAAAGATTCAAGTCAGAAATTTAACATTAATCTTTGGTATAAAATATTTAATTCAAATTTTTCCCTTTATTAGATGAAGATTGACAAACACTGATTGGTATAAAGGGTATAAATCAACCTAATCCTTTTTTTCCTAATCGATTCTTCTGATTAGTTTTTAGTTACTTTAACTTTATTTTTCGTCTCCTGAAAAATCATGAATATGGACTTTAAATCCTTTATACTTATCAGTACAGATTTGTTCTTGAGATACTCTGATAACAGAAACACACACAGACCATTAGCTAAAAACATGATTTTCTTATTCAGGGGACCTCAGAACATGTAAATATAACAAAAACTCACATTCGAAAATTTGACCCTAAAACAATACCTTCTCGACCCTATGAGTAAGAGAAAGTAAAAATAAACAGTTATTCAATTCTTTTGAAAATTCATTTAAGTATAGTAACCAGCGAAGCGGGAATAGCTTGCTAGTTTATATAAATAAAGAGAATTATCTGTGTGCCTGTGCGCTCTGATGTTCACACTATTGTTCGCAGAGCTGGATGGCAGATGGATACCTAGGATCCTATAAATGTGTACCTCATAGAGATTTTTTTCAGTTTTTTTTTTTTTTTTTTTTTTTTTTCAGTTTTAAATATTGGCTTCTATATTTCATTTTCTAAAGTTTATTCTTTCATTTTATTTTAACCGTCTGCATATCTTAGCAACGGCTATTACACTGTTTATTTTCTATTTATTTAATTCATTCATTTGAAGACAAAATTTTTTTTCTTTTTTAATTTATTATATTTATTGTAAATAAAATGGTAGTACAGTAGACAGGGCCGCCGCTAGGCATTAAGCAACTCAGGCAATGCCTGAGGGCAGCAGTTGTCTAAGGGCGGCACTTGAAACATTAAAACGAAGAAAGAAAAGTAAAAAATTATGCAAGATTGAAAAAAAAATATTTACAAAAATATGTATTGATAAAAAAGCCCTCCCCCCACCTCACCCTCCTCACAAAAGAATCTAAATTGGTTGAGAAAACTGCTGCTAGTAAAATTCGTCAATAAATAAAACAAAATGTTTGAAAAGGAGGGTATGAGAAAGGTGAAGCCACAAAGCCTTCCGCTTGGAATAGGAAACTATCTTTACATAGGTCTGATGTTCGATACCTTGGAAATTTTCAAGATAACAGATAACACCTAGCTTGCCTAGACAGATACATTCTGAGAAAGCTTTAATTGGGAGACTACAGATGAGTATGGTAGAACCTAGTCCTGTCGGTACGTAACAAAAAGTTATTACTGGCCGGATATTGTAAATTTGAAAATAAAAAAGGGATATATGTATACAGCGTATTAAATTCTACATGGGTGATCTTAAGAAAACGACAAAATTATTCTACAAGTATGAAACAGAATAGTTTCAGAATAGGAAAGAAAAATAAAACACTGAATTTGAGATACAACATTTTAAAGGAATCATTAAGTTTAAACTAAACTCTTTTTACTTTCCTAACATATTATGTAAGGAAAATATTGTAATCGTGTCAAAAATTTATGAGATTTTGGCGTTTCTACACGTTGTCCACTGAGTTCATTTTTACTGATTTTAGGATGATGTGCGTGTGTGTGAGTGAACACGATAGCGCCTAAATACTTTGTAAATCATCATAGCACAAACTCTATTATTTTGGTGAATCTAGAACTCATAGTTTTTTTACAGGGACACAAATAAAAGAATTCTTTATCACTATGACCTATGGGCCTAAAATTTTTTTAGTGCGATAGCGTCCAAACGCCTTATTCGTCTGAGATGAAATTTTATACACATGTTATGTGTCATTACACACGAACTGTAAAATTTTCGTGAATCTACTACTTAAGATTTTTTACAGGAACACAAGGAAAAATTCCTTATCATTATGGTCTACGGTTTCAGTTTTTTAAAGTGCGATAGCGTCTAAATGCCTTACTCAATTGAACTGACAATTTATACTCATATTATAGGTCACAGTCACACGAACTGCATAGATTCACATTCTAATAATAAGCAGCAACAGGAATCCCGTAGGATAACAAGCATAAAGGAGTAAGAGAAAATCTGACTACCAACCCCTTATTGAAATCAATTTATACGCATTCCTATTATAAAATTCGTCTCTAAAAATGTCATAATTAAATTTTTAGCTTAAGACGAGCAATTTAAAAAATGATATCATTGGAAAACGTTATAAATTCTGTAATGTTACTATCTGCCAATACATGAAGGATAAAAACAAGAAATTTAATACAACAATACCGCTAATATTTTACATGATATCAATTTCAAAAGTTTTTCATAAAATAAATTTAAGGAAAAATTTCTTTTAGTTAAATGATGTTTTCTATAAATATAGATGAAATCTTTCATTTTCACTCTAGAAATGGATAATTACTTACTGGTTGATAACTTTCCTTAAAACATATTACTCGAATTTTTGTGCTTAAAATAATAAAAATGCTTTTCAATAGATTCGACAGTGATGTGGGATTTTTGAGGCCGGTTGACAAAGCTAGGGTCCTAGGCATATGGGTGGAATGTCTTCAGTGGGAGGATTTCTAAAGGGTCCTACCCGTATTTACGCGAGTTTTGGAGAAAACCACAGAAAACTATGAACGGCTAGGTGGGTGAGTTCGACCTGGAATTGAACCCGGTACTTCTCATCAACCAGCTTTGAGCGCAGAATCACTCGGCTGCTGGTGGGCCATTAGATTCGTCAATGTATTTTCTATTTGTTTTACAAACCTGTGTAAAGTTTCGTGTGCGTAAATCAATTTATTTTGAAACCATTTTTTATGCAATGTTTAATTAGTCTACTTAACATTGCGGAGTTTAAAAATGTGACAACACACGAAAGTGAAGGGGGGGGGGGGTACTAAAATTTTAGAATAGATCTAAAAGAACACCGTGAATTTTTTAAACATTTTATTTTTAATGACTAAGAAGGGAAAATGGAGTTATCATTATAAAAACTTCAACTGACAGAAAATTTCGAGTTATAAAAATTCATCTAAGCAAAGTTTCAGCATATAAAGGGGTGGCAAATTGGAGCTTGCCTGAGGGCGGCAGCATACCTAGCGACGGTCCTGACAGTAGAAAAAATTAAGTGTATTAAATTTTAAATTTAGAAACAGTTAATAACCAGTATGTTTATGTATAGTTTTGATAGTATAACAATTTTTTCTTTTTGTTTACTTTTTTTTAATTGATTCCTTCGAAAGAAAAATCTTTTTTAATTATTTATTTGTAATATTTATCGGAAAAAAATGGTAGTATATAGTTGAAAGGGTCAAACTGGTTTAAGTTAAATTAAAATTTATTTGTTTTTTACATATTTATTTGCTTTTAAAAGAAAATCTACTTTTTATTTTATTTTATTTATTATATTGGTCGGAATCAAATCGTAATATAGTGTAAAGACCATGGGCTATAAAATACATGCTTCAGAAACTAAAATATTTAATAGATGCTGAGATCCAGTCATCTATAAAATCGTAGTTCTTAAATAATACCAGATTCACCTGTCGTCGATAAATAGCCAAATTGAAGTGCCCGAGAAAGACCTTTCTTGCAGGTAGTGGGAACCCGGACCTGATGCAGTGCGGGTGCCCGAAGTAAGGTTTAGACCAAATTCAATGTTTTTTTTTTTTAATTTTATTTATTTATTTATTTTTTAATGTAAGTTTTTATTTATAATGTGATGTAAAACATAAATAGGGATTCAATTGTTTTGAAAAGTCATTAAAATGTAGTGACCAGCGAAGCGGGCTTAAGCAGCTAGTTTATTTATAAATTACTAGTATCGCCCAGTGGTCGAAACTCGACTACATTTTGCAAAGCAAAGCAAAATATTTGTCTTCTAATAAACGGAATTAAAGTTGCAGCACAGCAGCGACACTTGTCGGCCGATATGCACCGAAATTAAAACAGCATAGTGTTACCTAATATCCATCTCATACACCATGTTTGGTTTGGTGCGTTTATGCAATACAGAAGTTGAGATGAAGCCAGTCAAACTGAGTTCAGGAAATCTCAAAATGTATAACTTCATCACAAACCGGAAGTCTAAAATTTTTTTCTGAATTGTATACTTTCTTCTTATATATGCAGAAGATAGAATAATAAATCTACTTTTTTAAAAAATAAGTAGTCAATTTTTCTTAATTGAAATGCAAAGAAATCTCAAAACGTGTGAATTTATTGAAATCCGAAAATCGAAAAATTTTTCGTATCTTTTACTTTCTTCTTATATATGCAGAAGCTAGTAATAAATCCATTTTTTAAATAATAATAAGTAGTCAATTTCAGTTAATCAAAATGCAAGTAAATCTCAAAACGTGAAAATTAATCGAAAACCGGAAATCAAAAGTTTTTCCAAATCATATACTTTCTTCTTATATATGCAGAAAATATATAGTAATAAATCCATAAGTAGTCAATTTTAGTGAATTGGAAAACATTATGTTTCTGCCATGAAACGAAGTAATGTAAGGTACCAAATTCTTTTTAATATATTTTTAATACATTATGTTTTAGTTTAAAAATATGTTTCTAAATTAGAGCTGATACAAAACACACACACACACAAAAAAAAAAAAAAGAAAGAAAAAAATTAGATCATAAATAAATTAGAAAAATAAATAGAACTTTCATAAATCAAACCCTTTTTTTATTTACGTATATTTTAACAGTATAAAATTTCGATCTAACACTCATTCATTCAAGTTTCTACCACTCTAATGGCTGTTTTCTCTTAGAATAAAAAATTTGTAATCCAGAGTATAGTGATGCTACATCTATACAAATTACTGTGTCTTTGGTTTTACTTGAGTTTTAAGAATTGCCAGATTTAACAACTTTTTATTTTAAGTATTTTTTTTAAATAAATAATCTATATTGATAAAATCAGACTTTTGTCTGTAAATTTGTCGGAAACAAAAAATTTTGCGATATCTTCACGTTTCACACCCCATGAAAGCCGAAAATGACTTCAGAAAATTTTGCCTGTGTGTGTGTGTATGTGTCATCGTGTCTGTATGTCGCTTTTTTTGTCCGGGCATCACTTGAGAACGGCTGGGCGGAATTCATCGGCGCTTGGCAGGAATTTAGGTCTTCACCCAACTTAAAATTATATCTATCAACTTTTCAGAAATTCCCCCCCGTTCCCCCCTGGGGTGTAAAAGACTAAAACATGTTTGTCCGGGCATCACTCGAGCAGTGGCGGATCCAGAACTTGACTTTTGGGGGGGGGGGGGCTAAGATTTTTCAAAGTGTTATTCTAGACCAATAAAAAATTTACAATTGCAAAATTCAATTATGAATGACAGTGTTTTGGGGGGGGGGGCTTCAGCCCCCTAGCCCCCCCCCCCCTCCTTAAATCCGCCACTGCACTCGAGAAAGGCTGGTTGGAAATCGACGGCTCTTGGCAGAAACTTAGGTCTTCACCCAACTTAAAATTATATCTATAGAATTTTTCAAAATTATGATTAGTGTTTGAATTGTGGGTAAAAAACGCCTGCGCATGCGCCATAAATATTTTTTCACTAAAACGCTTTGAATGGAAAAATAAATTTTTAAGTTAGACTTTTTTATTCGCGTGATTCGCACTACAAATTATGAAAAGATTGAAATGAAGTGTTGCCATCTGAGTTTCATACTTTAGTTAATTTTAAAAAATCTAATTGTCGTATCGAAAACTTGTTTACACCCCAGGATTCAGAAAAATCACCCCTTTCATTTGGTACTAAATTTGTAACGATAGGTCTGATATTTCTAATTTATTTTTCTCTTTTTCCGTTTTTCCGTTGCCACTTAAATTTCATACTTTAGTTATTTTTTAAAAATCTAATTGTCGCATCGAAAAACTGTTTGCACCCCTGGATTCAGAAAAATCGCCCCTTTCATTTGTTATCAAATTTATAAATATAGGTCTGATATATATAATTTATTTTACCCTTTTTCCGTTTTCAACCCAAATTCGGTAAAAGGTTTTATATTTATATATACGCATTTATATATATTTTTATATTCCAGAAATAAAATGAAATATTTTTAATTTCACGTGAATAATAATAAAAATTAGAGATAAAAATACCTACAAAAATTGGTGATTTTTTTTTTTTTTAATCAGGAATTTGTGTGTGGATAGGGATACAAATATTTGGCCTTAGTTTAATATTTTTATTTAATTATGCAGTACCTGCTTGCTTTCCTGCAATAAAACAAATTTTTTCGTTGTTATTATGTACCTTATAAGGTTTTTTCATGTTCTCCCCTTAATTGTAAATGATTATAATTTGGATTTTATTAAGATTTTTTATTTTATTATTTTATTTTATTTATTTATTTATTTTGTGTATGAAACAGCTTTAGTATCGGATCCCTTTGGCAAAATTTGAAATTCGGCACCAAAGTAACTCGGACGTTTCTCGCCAAGATCTTTAATTGCACAATTGAGATAGCCAATTCTGTTCATCGCAAAAATGGCTTAAAATATTAAAGTCACCAAAGAGTTCCCATACTAAAGCTGTGCTTTTTGTATTTATTTATTTATAATATTTTCTATTAAAGACTTCTGTGGTCACGAAATTTGGTGCGTAAATTGTTTGTATGCATCCGGCACTTATTGTAACTGCATTTCACGAAATTCGAAATTCCCTCCCCCTCCCGTTCTCGGAGTCGGAGGGCAATAAACATGTGTAAAAACATGTTTTTCCGTTTGAATTCGCTTTGAATTATCTTAGAATGGCGAATTTTGGTGTGTGGATATTGATTAACCGTACGCATTATGTAGTACATTAGTGGGATTTTGCAATACTTCGAACTCACCCGCTTAGGAAGGGGAAGTAAGAAGTGGGTAAGTTGCTGCCGAAGGCAGTGGGGACCCAGACTCCTCACGTTGCGAGCGAGAAAACCTCTATCAATCACAGCGAGAACTTAGGCTATTAATAAAGATATGGGATTTTGACAAATCATTTAAGTTTAATGTCCAGCGAAGCGGGCAAAGCCTGCTAGTACGTGTATAAAAAGGAAAAAGGCATAAAAAGTAAAAGTACTTTAAAATACCTACTTGACATCGTAAGAAAACAATTTTTGTATTCTGCAAATCTAGCTAATCATACCTTTCGAATGATATCATTTTCAACCCTCTACTCCTATAATTAATATGTTAAAAGTGTACCACAGATTTATTGTTTGCTTATTAATATATAGATTAAACTAGGAATCAAGTAAACTTTTGTGATTTATTGCATACAACAAATTTTATTACAATATTGATGGTGTACCTCTTATCAGTTTTAATATGTAAATGTATTTAAAGTATTAAGTGAATTTATGTAATTCAATTTAACTATTAAATGACTTAAAAAGAAAATTTCAATTTATGAATGACCCCTGAATAGAAAGTCGGTACTGAAAAACTTCTTACTTTTTTGAGCTAGAGTGTAATAGAACTTTTTTTATATTTCTCCAGAATATAACGCAGTATTATACTAAAGCAATAGCAAAACATTTCAGCCATTTAATTTTTCTAGAATTTATTTTTTTTTAATTTTGTTGCGCATGAAATGATGCATATATATATGTTGTGATCGAAAATATCCTCATTGTATCAGGATGAAACACAGGGGTGTTTCCCGTCAGATTTGAATAGCAATCTTGTATTACTGTACTACACGAAAGAATAAAATCGACAAAACTCTGCCTGTAGAAGTTGTTTTCCAACAATCAGACTAATTATGCGCGGAAACTAAGTATTTTACAACATTCTTTTAAATCATCCTTGGGTTAAGGTTGAGGTTGAGTGGGCTTAACCGTTGTACTGGAACTATGCAGTAGATGACTAGCGACGGTCTTGGTTTTAACCCTAGGTGTGGACATACCATAACAATTTTGATCATCTGTGAAAAGGATGACTCCCCCGTTTTGAAACTCCCCAGAGGTATTAATTTTACTAAACATAGAGGACATTGCAGCCACAACCTATTTCACTTGCACCAGCACATAATGTACACGACAATCTTTGGCCAGCTCGAGAATTGAACACGCAAGTCATCCTTGAAAAATTAAAAATAATTATTAAGAGTCATTTTTTTTTAAGTTGGACATTTTTTATAGTTGACATCTTCGATTTTCCCGAAACTTTCAGGATTTTATGTTAGTAGTACTGTGATAAGGAAAAGTGACATTTAATTTTTTCTGAATTTCATTTGTTTGACCTACAGAGGGGATTAGATTTTGAGGCCGTAAATAAAGGGTGCCATTTTAATATCATTTTACTCCTAAAGCCATGAGTGACCCATGTCAATTTTTTTTAAATACAGATATTACTTGATACTAAGTACATTTTAGCATAAACAGTTTGGTAGGTCAGTCATGGCTTTAAAGGCCAAGGTCATTCGAAAATGCAGTTTTTGTTGTTTTTTTTCCATGTTTTCAGTCTGAATATCTGCTAAGGCCATGAGTGCCCCATAGAAAAAATTATGGGGTTAATTACACACCTTAGTATAGAACTTAAAAATATTTAAAATAGCATGGGTTACTCTTGGCTTTAGTAGTTAAACGGTCTCAAAGTTGAACATTTTCAAAATAATTATAAGATAAAAAAAAATTTATAAACCATGTTTTTAAATTTTCTGTTGAATCATATAAACGCTACTGAAGGCAGCCGGAACCCCAGCAATTGGATAAAAGTATTAAAAAAATTCCTTTCTATCGTCTTTTGAGCTATTATAAAAGTTTCAAATGGCTATCTAGCCGGGAAGTTACTTAAAAGTTGATTGCAAGCTTTGTACTGGAAACGCTGCCGAAGGCAGCAGGGTCCCGAAGAAATTGGATAAAAATATTTTTAAAAAGCATTTTTACCGTATTCTGGACTATTCCGAAAGTTTCAAATGTCTAGCTACTCGGGAAGTTAGTTAAATAAATTTTCTGTTGAATCGTATGAACGCTGCCGAATACAGTAGGGACCTGAAACAGTTGACTAAAAGTATAAAAATATGTATTGCCCCCGTGTTCTGAGCTATCCTGAAAGTTTCAAATATCTAGCTTGTCGGGAAGTTAGTGAAAAATCGATTGCAAACTTTGTACTAATAACGCTGCCGAAGGCAGCAGGAACCCGAAAAAGTTGGCTAAAAGTATTTAAAAAATGCATTTTCACCGTGTTCTGAACTATTGTGAAAGTTTCAAATGTCTAGCTAGTCAGGAAGTTAGTTAAACAAAATTTCTGTTGAATCATATAAATGCTGCCGAAGGCAGTAGGGACCTGAAGCAGTTGACTAAAAGTTTTTAAAAAAGTATTGTCACCGTGTTATGAGCTAGCCTGAAAGTTTCAAATGTCTAGCTAGTCGGTAAGTTAGTGAAAAATCGATTGCAAGCTTTGTATTGATAACGCTGCCGAAGGCAGCAGGAACCCGAAACAGTTGTCTAAAGGTATTAAAAAAATGTATTTTCACCGTGTTCTGAACTATCCTGAAAGTTTCAAATGTCTAGCTAGTCGGGAAGTTAGTGAATCACGTTTCCTATTTAGGAACAAAAGTGTCTACGTGTAATTATGGAAACGAATACACTTAAATAGCCTGGGATCGTAAATGAAAAACTTATTCATCAAATTTTTGTTTAAAAAATTCTGCATATGCAGATAAAAACCTGTTATCTGTGACAGGACCTTGGGCAGGGAAAAATCATAAAAATTTTATCAAAATATTTCAGTTAAATGATTTTATATGATTTTTTACTTAACTGAAAATTTTTTAAGTGGAAATTATTCTTCATTCCCCGTTTACTGCCCAAATATGCACAAGTCCTTAGCATTTCTATTTTTTACCAAACGGGAAGATATTGTGGAATGCAAAGTTATTAAAATGGAAATTAATGATGTCCTTAAGAAGTTTGCTTGTTAGAAATATATATATATATATATATATATATATGTATAAGTTTTGTATGAGAATCTGACTTATTAAAAGCCTAATACAAACAGAAACATATCCACTTATCTTTGTTATTCGTGATATTATTCACATGGACATAATTGCTATTAAATATGGAAGGAGAAAGGGAAATTGAACAAATTTAATATCATTTTGGGATACTGTATGTGCATATACAGTAACATTTAACACATTAAAAAATTAAAATGATCATAATCAGATAGAAATTATATTTGCGATATGAAATAATTTTCTTAGTATTTCAATGTAAATTTTTACATAGCTATTTAACGGATATCTAGAATAATATGAGTAGTCTCCATGGGAGATAGTGAGCAAAGCGAACTGAGGGTAGGGTGCCCTAGTAAGTAGAAAAGAGAAAAAATAAATAAACGGATTCTTTTTTGTAGATTTTTTAAAGGATTAAAAAATTATGTATTACACATTGCAGTTATTTGTGATGCTGTTCTGCAGAAGCCTTTTAGCCATTGCATGTCTTCGACAAGTAACGTTTCCAGGGAGAACCACGAGGCGGTAGGCTTCATCTCTCCCCTTTTTTCTTGGGGGGGGGGGGGAGAGGGGGTCGATCCTGTCTGTCTAAGCTTTACGCTAAATTTGCCTCCTACCTAATAAATAGCAAGGGGCGGAGGGGGTTGGTTGCCTTCAGGGAGGACTTTTTAAGGGTAGGTGGCCCGAATTCTCGTTCTCGTACAAGGAAAACCCTGAAAACCTTGTACAGCCACCCCGCTTGAACCGCACTGGTATCAAGGCTATGAGTTTCGGTTAGTGGGCCGGCCAGAATAGGGAAAAGGAAACTGTTAAGGGAAGTGTGAATCTTTAAAATTCCTATTGAAACCAAACAAAGCTTAAATTAAAGAGCATAGTTGAGAACTTAAGAAGTTCAGGGGGGGGGGGGAAATACTGCATAACTGAATAGCATCAAAAAATGGCAGTGATTGTGTAGGAATTTGAATAAAATTCAACCTAGGGCTTAATAAAGTGACATCCATGGAGGGGGATGTCTTTGTAAAGAATGTTTATCATATAAACGTGAATTTTCGAGAAAACTATGGAAATCTCCGAATGGTAGGCCAACAAGTGCGACCTGGTTTCTAACTCGGCACCTTCCGCGTTTACCAATTTTCACGAGTTGAACCTCTTGGCCATAAGTGGTTAAAATATGACTCGGAATGTGTTACCTGTTTTTATCCAAGAAGGAAAAATCCACCTTGTAAGCAAGGATGAGCGGAACTATGGTAAAGTGTTTGGCTAGTTAACGTAAAAAGAAAAAAAAAAATCTATTTGCAGATTATTATCAAATTTTTGGCGGAGGATAGTATAAAATGCTTTATCCAGTTGATAAAATAGTTTTTTTTTTTTTTTTTTTTTTTTTGGTCTTAAATAGAAATTAAGTAAAAAAAAAATTAAAAATAAGAATAATTAAGAAATAATTATATGATAAAAACACGACTTGGAAAATATAAACAGAGAAAGTTAAATTATTTATGTATAATGAAAATAAATAATTTATTGAAAAATGAGAATTATCTATATATAAAAAAGGAAAATTATGCTTAAAATTAAAAATTCGGTTTTTAGTTAATGAACATAACATTTAAAAATAACTAAATAAAGAAAAAAAAAAAATTCCTGCCGTGCCATAGCTACCATTCATGAGCCAAACGCTTATTGAAGATCCACCTATCCGTATCTTCGAGACTTTCTTTTTTCTTCTTTAAATAAAATCGTGTAAAATTTTCTGGGTCATACCTAGACCGAGAAGGTGTATTTGCGTAGATTTTTTTTTTTTTTTTTAAACCTTCTCCTATGTTTTAAACCATTTCCTGTAAAATCTAAGTTTAGTTTGGTTTCAATTAGAATTTTATAGATTAATACTTCCCTTGTAAGTACTGAATGGAATTTAAAAAGTTGAGCGTCGCCTTGAGGAAATAGAGCTGGAGAATATCATTAGTTGTAAAATACTGACTTTAAAAAGCTAATTTCAGAAGGGAGGATGTATGAGTGAGAAGTGTGTTACTTTTGAAGGAGGAAGAGCAAAGCAGTTTGCGATTCGGAAATGTGCTGATTGTGAAATGAGATGGCAATGTAAATAAGAGGCGATGTTACTGCTTCTGGACGATCTTGAAAAGGAGGATTGACGCCTGATAGCATAGGTTTTTTAAATCGTTAAAATGAGAATTAGAGGGGGCTAGAATGTGATAGTTTGAAATAATTGAAGCAGGCTGTTTTTTGGTTGATTGTAGTGATTTACAAAATGGGAAACACGAGGGGGAAAGAAAAACCGTTTTAAGGGGGAAAAGGACGATAAAAATTGCCAAAATCGATGCAATTAAAAATATACAGATAATCATTATAAAATATACGAAGCTGTATGTAATACTTTTAAAAAATAATCTGGTGTGTCACTCACACGACTTTCTCTTACCCTGAAATTTAATACTATAAATACAGGTTGCAGATTAAGAGGTAAGATAAAGAGTACTGTTATGTAAACCTGTGTTAAACAAATCAAATTAGGCTTCAGAAGAGTTTTATATGATAATTAGTTCTATGTGAGAGGGGCTACCACCCCCTCAACCCCCCGTTTCATTAATGCACCAACATTTATATAGAATTTAATTCGGCTATTAAAAAATAATTCTGATTTTGAAAAATAATTTATTAAAATTATTATTTAAAGAAATTATCTTTTATGATAATGCAGACGATTTCCATATTAGAGAAGTAATATAACACCAAATATCAAAAAAAAAAAAAAAAAAAAAAGCTGAATTTATTCTCAATATTACATTAATTTTTTTTTCTTTTTTTTTTTTCTTTTAATGAAAAAAAAATCGATAACTTTATTTTAAATTATCGCAGATCGATAGGTCAACCATTCGTTTTAGAGGTATTGGCGAGTTCTTTTGAAAGATACCCATCATGAAAATTTACTCCCTTCGAAGGGGAGGGGGGGGGGGGGGAGGCGAGGCTCCTACATACACAAAAAAATTTTCCCAGTTGACTATCTCTATTGCAAAAAATATATATTCGTTTCATTTGGTTTAGTGCAGTCTACAGATGTTGAACTCGACTTACCTGTAATTTCCCCCATAGAATGTATTTGAATACTTTTGAGTGTGCCTGTACACGAACCATTTGCTTCATCTCAACGAAAAGCTTACTGTATCATCCCTATAGGATACACATTTAGAATACCAAGTATGGAATTTCTGCTACTATTTGTTTTTGAGATATGCTGATAACAGACAAACAGATCATTCTTTAAAAACATGATTTTCATATTCAGGGGACCTCAGAACATGTAAATATAACAAAAACTCACGTTTGAAAATTCGACCCTAAAACAATACTTTTTCGACCCTATGGGTAAGAGAAAGTAATATCAGTCTACAGATCTTCAAAGAAAATAAAACATTGATTTAAACGTCCTTTATCCCCTTAAGTTGACGAAGTGTAATAACTAGGAAATGTAATAAGTTGTCAACCTAAGCGATTGTAAATATTGTAAAACCAGAAAGAAACACAAAGACTTTAAAACTTTCATTTAATTTCAAAAGAGACACAAATTACATTCATGAAAAATAAGAGATCAGTAAAATAATGTCCGTAACACATTTAAGAGAATAGACAACAAGACACAATATGGATTATTATGTGTAAAATTCACCAAAATTAAAAAAGAAAAAAAAAATGTTTAGTGTGTATACATAAGTTTAAATTACAAGATACTTGAAAAGGGTAGTGCTTGGGGAATGTTATGTTTTCATTCTCGAGATCGCAGAGACCACGTTACTTCGAAAAAAATTACACAACAGACATCATTAATTAACAAATATATTATCTGAAAACACTTCATTACATCAACATCACGAATATGTGATAACAAATACAAATATAATAACTCCAGAGTAAAAATAAATAAATAATAAAGTCGCTGTGTAATGATTACGTCTACAATAAAAGAAACGCGAGTATACAAAACCCATTATAGAAGTGACTTCGCAACTTCCGATCTGTTGCCGACGAAACGCGCATTCATCTTTTCGCATGTTTGTCTGAATCGTATCCTATTTTCTTGAATCAGAACTGTTAAAAATGTGTCAATGGAATCTTAGTATCGTTACTTTTAAATAATATATTTAATGTCTAAATTTATTAGAACACCTCCACCCTTTAAATTTAATTTATTAAGATTGATGAAGAAATAAATTTATCATAGTCTAATATTAAAGCTTTTAAAATTGACCTTTCATTTAATATCTTGAACAATAAAAAAAAAAAAATGCTGAACACAACTTTGAATGCATTTCCAGCTATTTTTTAGTATTGGAATAATATATTCTAAATATTTTTATGTGACACACACACACATATACAGGGTGTTCTAAAAGTCCCACTCCGCCCTCCTAACTCGAAAATGAGTCGAAATTTTGAAAAATGGCAAAACATGTATTTAATGAATTCGAGAAGGACCTCTTTTGGTGAAAAAAGTTTGGGCTAGGGTGGCCGTTAGGAAGGGCAACTTTAAAATTTTAAATGGGAAGGTATGCCTTGTGTTGTGATATATCTCTGGACACGTCTCTTCTAGACAATGAATTTGATATAAATAGTTTCGCCCTACGATGATTATTAAAGGAAATGGACACAACAGCACAAAGAATAACATCTTCAGTCAGTATAAAATTTTTAGATTAATTGTTTAGTAAAAAAAATTTTTCATTAATTTTTTCTTGTATTTTGAAACTGTAAAATGTGAATTTTCACTAAATGAATTTACCCTCTTAATAACCTATTTTGTTTAATTTATATATTAAAAAAGATGTTACTGTCGGTGGTGTCAAATTTTTTTGTCTGCGATCTCATCTTCTTGCAGAGGTTGATATCCTCTGTGTCATGAGAGATATCAATGTATGCCAAACACTTCAAGGAAGACATTCACTTAAGAATTCTTATCTTGATGAATTTATTAAAAACATCAGGTTAATAAAGGACATTTGCTATCTTGAAAATTGTTTCTCAAATTGTTATTCTTTCAGACATATTGGATTGGCAAGAAAGTTCTTTCGGTTTTCAAAAAGAAATAACATCGTATTTTACTTTGTCACTTTATTACTTTGTCACTTTATTGTATTAACTTTGTCACTTTTTTGAGAAATATTGAAAAATTTGACTTTATTAAAATTCTGGAAGCTAATAATGTAAGATGAAAAAGTACTTTGATATTTACATTGCGGATGGAGAAAAGAAACAGTGGGGAAAGGGGGAAACACTGACCTGCTTTTGGTGTCTTATTTCATTCATACTTAAAAGAGAGTATTAGAACTTGATTAATTTAGCAATTATTCTACTTTTTAAAATGCTGAGTAACTGCAATATAACTATAGATAGAGCTAATGAAGTTACTTCATTGGTGATGAGATAGTGATAAATCTGCGTTATTCTATAATTTGCCGAAATGAGGGTAGCAACAGAAGCTATGCTTACCCAGAGGCAAGTTATCTTACATTACATCGAGAAATCCAATTGCGTGATCTTTTTGTTTCTTTCTTTTAATGTTCGCCGTAAAAATAACAAAAAAGCTGTGGGGAAAAAAAGCAACATGCCAAAAAATTTTTACTTTTTTTTTTCTTTTCCCGGTATGAGCAGTGACTCCTCTCTCTCTCTCTCTCTTTTTTTTTTTTAATGGTACATTGAATGAACAATCTATATATATATAAATGAATGTTTGTCTGTATGTCCTTTATAAAATCGTAAACGGCTTGACCGATTTCGATCATTCTTTTTTTGTTTTTTTCCTTATAGGTCAGGAATGGTTTAGGGAAAAAAAAAAAAAATTGAAAAAATTCGCCCCTCCCAAGGGGGGGAGGGGGGCAAAACGTGAATTCAAAAAATCCTTCATATCTCAAACAAACAAAAAAAAAACAGATATCCGTAAAATTTTTGCTTTAAAATATAGCTAATATAAATGTCTAAAAACCAATTTCTGGAATTTTTGAAATTCGGTCCCCAAGGGGGGGGCGGGAGAGGGAGGGGGGCAAAATGGGATTTCACATGCATAAAACGTGATTTCGCATAATCCTATATATCTCAAACAAAAAAAAACAGATATACATGAAATTTTTGCTATAAAATATAGCTAACAAATATTTAAAAACCAATTTCTGGAATTTTAAAAATTCAGCCCCCAGGTGGGGCAGCAGGAGCAAAAACAATTAGAAATACTGTTAGGCCTTTTAAAATTGGTACAGATAGGTTTCAATAGCCTGCCAGTCGAATGGGGATATTTTCGAAAGTGTAAAGTTATTAGGAGGTCAGAGGAGGGGGAGGGGGGCAAAAAAATATAAATAGAGTTAGTTCGTTCAAAATTGGTACACAAATGGTTTTCGATACTTAAAATCGAATGCGGATACTTTTGAATTTGTAAAATTATTAGGAGGGGCGGTAAGGGGGGGGCTATGGGCAAAAACAAATAGAAATGCAGTTATGCCGTTCGAAATTGGTACAGATTGGTTTTAAAGGCCTGCAAGTCGAATGGGGATATTCTCGAAAGTGTAACGTTATTAGGAGGGACGGGAGGGGGGGGGGCGGAGGGGCAAAAAAAATAGAGTTAGATCATTCAAAATTGGTACATAGAGGTTTTCGATACTTACTAATCGATTACGGATATTTTCGAATTTTTAAAATTATTGGTAAGGAAAGGGAAGAGTGGTGGGGCAAAAAAAGTAAAAATAAAGATAGATCGTTCAAAACTGGTGCATAGAGGTTTTTGATATTTACCAATCGATTGCGGATATTTTCGAATTTGTAAAATTATTAGGATAAACAGGAGGGGGGGGGGTGAAGGGGGAAAATAACAGAAATAAGAGTTAGAGCATTTGGGGAATTTTTCCGAAGGCAGTGAGAACCCGGTGCGACATTTTTCCTAATCAGATTTTGTTTCGCTTTTTTTTTCACGTTATAAAAATTAATGCAATTTTGAGAATTCAGTAATTATAGTGATTCATTTAAAAATAGAGTCCAGCGAAGCGGGCAAAGCCTGCTAGTATATAATAAAACCATGAATCTACATGAACGAACAATGTATTAAATCAAATTCTACCAAATAACAAAAAATATTTAGTTTATTTACAATAAAAATATTTACAATCAATGTGAAATAAATCCAATATAAATTAACTTGTAGTAAGCTGTTTAATGTTGGAAACTTCCTAGAAAAATAGAATTATATACATTTGATTTTAAATGTGGTATATATTTTATCACATTGTTTTAGAAAAAATATGGAAGATACATTATTTATCATTTCATTGAACTTATGTTACTCATCGTTCTTAAAAAGATTAATAATGGTGACCAATTAAAAATAGTTTGCAAGTAATTTTGCATAGTGGCACTTTTAGTTTTTTTTTTTTTTTTTTTAAGCCCATCCACCACAACAAGGTAGTGCCACGTCGGATGGGATCGGTTTTTAATTGTCCTTCGGCCAAAAACCGTAGAAAAAGCAAACAGTAAATTGGTTTTTAATTGTCCTTCGGCCAAAAACCATGTAAAAAGCAAACAGTGATTCGGTTTTTAATTGTCCTTCGGCCAAAACCCGTAGAAAAAGCAAATAATAATTCGGTTTTTAACTGTCCTTCGGCCAAAACCCGTAGAAAAAGCAAACAATAATTCGGTTTTTAATTGTCCTTCGGCCAAAACCCGTAGAAAAAGCCGATACAAATAAAAACAAAATATCTACAATATGAATAATAAGAATAAGAATAATAAAGAATATGAATAATACGAATATGAATAAGAATAAATAAGAATAATATAAATGAATAAGAATAATAAGAATATAATAAATAGTAATGCTAGTAATAGAAGAAATATAATATGATAAGAATAATAAGAATAAGAATATAAAATATATAGTAATAATATTTTTTTTTTTTTTTTTTGTAAATTAAAAAAAAAAAAAAATTGTTCAATGTCTGATACATTAACAGTCCATTGTAACTGATAACTTAAAACATAAATATAAATAAAAAAATATTTTTTTTTTTGCCTTTTTAAAAAAAAAAAAAAAAAAAAAAAAAAAAAAATTCTATGACTGGATCAATTAACAGTTCATAATAAAAAATATATATATAAATTTAAAAAAAAAATTTTTTTGCCTTTTTTATTTTTTTATTTTTTTTATTTATTTATTTTTTTTATAGCACTAAAGGGAGGTTTTAAATCATCTGCCGAATATTTTTAAGTAATTTCCTCAGCCGACGAAATCTCTTCTTTTTCTGTGATCTTCTCTGAATCTGAAAAGGAAGAGAAAAAACTTATCAGTTTAAAGCTCGAATTATAATTTTTGGTTGTAGTTCACGGATAACTATATGAGCTTTTACTTATGCACGTAAATGGATGCACAGATACCGAAAGTGTCCGAAAATGTACATAAATAAGGTAATTATTTTTCTCTAAACAAACTAAATATAACTGTGATATCGTCACTCTCATGACAAACAGGCCTAGCTCAAAATTACTAACTTTTCAGATACAAACCATAAATCCTTTATAATCATGCAACCAAACGTTACTTTGATATAGCATAGGTATCAACCTGAGCCTTTGAAAAATAAGCTTAGCTTAAAATCAATTATGTATATATATATAAGATAAAATTGAAATATAGGATGGAGTAAAACTTGAATTATTAAATATATAGAACTAGAACAGAGTTTTTACAAACCAATGCGCAAATGCAGCCAAAGGAAATATAAAACTATAATAAATAAGCAAAATAATTAAAGCCAGGTGAAAAATTAATCCCAAAACACATGAGGGCCTTTATCAGGGGAGCTCCCCCATGTAGGGAATGGAATATGAGAAGTTTCTCATGAAATGCTGGTAATTTAACCAAAAAACACATTTCTAGCCCCCAACTTCTCACAGATGGAAGCAAGACCTTACAGCAAACGAATTTTAATTAATACAAAGCATAAAAAGCAATTAAATTCAGAAATCAAGTTCAAAATATAATGCATCAATATAAAATACAAGAATATAAATAATACAAGAATATATAAATACATACCAGGAGTACCTACTAAGTGGTCCTACTAGCTGAAGCGGGTTCTATGTTTATAATGGGGGGGGGGGTGGTTTTCAATTTTCCATATTCTAATGACTATTCCAGTTTGTCCTGGTATGTATTTATATATTCTTGTATTTTATATTGGTGTATTATATTTTGTACTTGATTTCTGAATTTAATTGCTTTTTATGCTTTGTATTAATTAAAATTCGTTTGCTGTATGGTCTTGCTTCCATTTGTGAGAAGTTGGGGGCTAGAAACGTGTTATTTGGTTAAATTACCAGCGTTTCGTCAGAAACTTCTCATTTTCCTTTTTTTACATGGGGGAGCTCCCCTGATGAAGGCTCTCATGTGTTTTGGGATTATTTTTTAACCGGCTTTAATTATTTTGCTTATATATATTGAGTTACGCAAATTTTTCTGCAACTGTTTTATTCAAAATCAGGATCATTTGAGTTACGCACCTTTGTCATAAGGGAGATGAAATGCGTAATCATTATCATATTTCAAGGAAAATAATAATGATTATTATTATTTATTAAAAACTTCTTATGTTTAGAATTTCAGCTTATATATTTAGCTATGTATGTATTTGTTTTTGATAACATTCTTATAAATTCTAATTTACATATTGAACATTTAGTGTCGGACATATATATATATATATGTATATATAACGTTTAGTTAAAAAAGCAACTTACAAATGCCACGCTCAGTGTGAGTTTTACTATTAAAAATTAGCTAAAAAGCAATATACATATAGAAGGGTAGATGGATAAAATGATTTTGTGGTCATGCAGCTATTATGTAATTTTACATTCTTATGGCGTACCCTACCTTCCCTAAAAGTTTGTACGTTGGGTTTTGGATCACCTTGTATGTATCAAATTGAGTCTTTATCAGCCCACTGTAAGATGAAAACCTCTTTTAGGTGATTTCAACGGGTGGGTTGGAGTTGCGCTGGTGTGGGGAGAAAAAGGGCGAGTTGCGCTGGAACACGTAGGTAGGGGATTATCCCCCACATACTAGTTGCGCGCCCCTAAAATCCGAGGCTTATCAGCGAACTTGCCAGTTGCGCGGCTATCTGTAAATTTGCAGGTATTTTCCTACCCCCCGTTCATCACTCACAATTCCAAGAACTGTAATTTCTCACCCTGGATTCATCATCCATAATTCCAAGAATTAGGCAAGTGCGTCAGTCACGTGGTAGACAAAATTACACTTGGTAATTCCGTGTCGTATACTTGTCACGTGTTAAAACAGGAATAAACTACTACGTCAGAAACGCCAAAGAAAAATTATTGAGGTGCATACAGCTGTTTCGGTAGCCTAAAGCGTACCGTCATCAGTGCAAAAAAATAATTCTGAATCTGGAGAAGTACTCGTATATATAGGAGAGGGACCGGATTTAGTACAACCAATAGGATTACGGAAGAGGTGGGGAGTGTGGCCAATAGGAATTAAGGAATGTGTAGCTGTGTAAACAGTAGAAAATTTAAGGAAATGTGGACTGAATGTAAAATTTCCAACAATCAGACAAATAGGGAACAGCGAAATCGCAATTGACAGAGGTTATGACCCTTCCATTATAGACAAAGCTATCCAAAAATTACAACTCCCTCGTATTTCGTCTACTAAATCAGTCACTTCTAATATCAGTATTGTTTTACCCTATTTTTCTAAAACCAGTCAAACCATAGCTAAAATTCTCAAACAATATGATTTTAAAATAATATTTTCGCCTTCCAATAAACTCACCTTTTCTCAGTTAAAAGATCCTATTGATATGCATAATTCTTGGGGCATTTATAGTATATCCTGTCAGTGTGGTTTATCATATATTGGCCAAACTAAACGCAGTCTTAAATTTCGTCTAAAAGAACATATGAATTACGTCCGCAAACAAGAAACCAATAAATCGGCTATTTCTAAACATTGCTGGGAGGAAAATCATAATTTTAAATTTAATTCAGCTAAAATAATTTGCAGACCTAAATCCATTCATGAACTCGATTTCTTTGAAGCTTTTCATATTTATAAAAACTTTAAAAACCTTGTAAATTGTGATTTCGCTGTTCCCTATTTGTCTGATTGTTGGAAATTTTACATTCAGTCCACATTTCCTTAAATGTTCTACTGTTTACACAGCTACACATTCCTTAATTCCTATTGGCCACACTCCCCACCTCTTCCGTAATCCTATTGGTTGTACTAAATCCGGTCCCTCTCCTATATATATGAGTACTTCTCCAGATTCAGAATTATTTTTTTGCACTGATGACGGTACGCTTTAGGCTACCGAAACAACTGTATGCACCTCAATAATTTTTCTTTGGCGTTTCTGACGTAGTAGTTTATTCCTGTTTTAATATTCCAACGCGAAGTCTCCTACTATTATTTGTTAAGCTTATACGGGCTTTGTTGTGTTATTGGCCTTCTGCTCATATTGTTACTGAGCAACCTGGTCTGAGAAGCCTCATATGAGGGGGAGATTAGGTCAGTAATATTTTGAGCCATTTTCTTGTTTTCATAATGTGCAAATTAGTTAATCGTTTCTACCGTCTACGTACTAAAAAGTTTCGTGCCCTCAACCGTCTGAAATTTCTTTTACAATGCAAGAGACACCGCATTATCCCTAAATTCATTCAACTGAAATGCAATATTTCTGGTTCCAGTTTTGTAAACAAAGCAGTACTCAGGTCTCATTTTAATATTCTCCGTGCAGTTATTAAGGAAACTCGTACCAACATCGCCAAAATTGAAAAAGATTTATTGTTTCTCCACTTAAAGTTAGCTTTTGAACGTCCTAATTTTATGTTGATCGATCACAATTCCTGGATTCATTGTGACAACCGTTCTCGTAAACACTCAATTAAATTACATGATAAATTCACCCGGCTTCGTAATTCACAGACTGCTATTCATTCGAACGACTTACCTGTTGTCAACAAAAATGCAATCGTTAATCTTTCCAGTGCTGATATTTCCAATAGTCAATATTCTGTTCTCAAACTCAATTCAAATTTTGCCATTTCTAAACCTCCTTATTTTCCTCAGTTAATTGCACCGGTTGAAAAAGTTTTCAAAAATTCTCGACTGACTGACCAACAGAAAGAAAATCTTCGTCATTTAATCCTTAATAATGCCAATTTCAACTCTAAAAATTTTAAATCAAATCTCAGCCCTGCAGAAAAAAACGCCTTGAAGGAATTAAAATCTAATGAAAATATCATCATTACTAAAGCTGATAAAGGTGAACAGATTGTTATATTGGATAAAAATCAATACATCGAAAGTGTTACCGAACTAATTAATGATGGCCCATACATTCCTCTGCCCCGTGACCCCTCTCCTCAAGAATTAAATAAAATTAAATCTGCTATAAAATCTTGCCCCTTATTATTGAACTCGACTAAATCCCATCTTATCCCTTCTATTGCTAATTGTGCCAGATTTTATGCTTTACCAAAAGTTCACAAACCCAATATTCCATTTCGTCCAATAGTCTCTAATACCGGTACTGCTTCCTATAATCTAGCTAAATTTCTTACCACAATTTTTGCTCCACTTCTTGCTGCTAATAGTTATACTGTTAAGAATTCCATAAATTTTGCAAAAAATATTCAAAATTGCCCTCACACTAATCTCACTATGGTTTCTTTTGATGTTAAATCTCTTTTCACTAATGTTCCAATAAGTGGCCCTCTGTTGTCTCGAAAATAGATTAAAAGAGTTTCATTTCACCTCTTTTGAAATACAAGAATTAATTTCTCTTACCCGCATTTGTCTATCACAAACCACTTTTTCTTTCCAAAATAAATTCTATCGTCAGTCTAAAGGTTTAGCGATGGGTTCCCCTCTCTCCCCAATTCTCGCAGACATTTACATGCACTATTTCGAAAGCAAGCTTTTTAAGAAAATATCTTTTCCTTTTTGGACCCGTTATGTTGACGACACCTTCACGCTTATTGACATATCTCTTCACAATATTGACCATGTCTTAGAAACCTTAAATTCAATTGACAGTAATATCCAGTTTACATATGAAATAGAAAATAATGGCTCCCTTCCATTTCTTGACACCCTCGTCTCTCGCACTGTAAATGGATTTTCAACCACTGTCTATCGTAAAAATTTTGCAGTCTCCCTTCCTCCCCATGCGCGTTCATGTCACCCACCTAACCAAAAAATGGCTGCTTTCTATACTTTTGTAAACCGTGCCCTTAATATTTGTTCAAATCCTATTTTATTGAAATCTGAAATTAAATACCTGAAAGCCATCGCAATTGACAGAGGTTATGACCCTTCCATTATAGACAAAGCTATCCAAAAATTACAACTCCCTCGTATTTCGTCTACTAAATCAGTCACTTCTAATATCAGTATTGTTTTACCCTATTTTTCTAAAACCAGTCAAACCATAGCTAAAATTCTCAAACAATATGATTTTAAAATAATATTTTCGCCTTCCAATAAACTCACCTTTTCTCAGTTAAAAGATCCTATTGATATGCATAATTCTTGGGGCATTTATAGTATATCCTGTCAGTGTGGTTTATCATATATTGGCCAAACTAAACGCAGTCTTAAATTTCGTCTAAAAGAACATATGAATTACGTCCGCAAACAAGAAACCAATAAATCGGCTATTTCTAAACATTGCTGGGAGGAAAATCATAATTTTAAATTTAATTCAGCTAAAATAATTTGCAGACCTAAATCCATTCATGAACTCGATTTCTTTGAAGCTTTTCATATTTATAAAAACTTTAAAAACCTTGTAAATTGTGATTTCGCTGTTCCCTATTTGTCTGATTGTTGGAAATTTTACATTCAGTCCACATTTCCTTAAATTTTCTACTGTTTACACAGCTACACATTCCTTAATTCCTATTGGCCACACTCCCCACCTCTTCCGTAATCCTATTGGTTGTACTAAATCCGGTCCCTCTCCTATATATACGAGTACTTCTCCAGATTCAGAATTATTTTTTTGCACTGATGACGGTACGCTTTAGGCTACCGAAACAGCTGTATGCACCTCAATAATTTTTCTTTGGCGTTTCTGACGTAGTAGTTTATTCCTGTTTTAATATTCCAACGCCAAGTCTCCTACTACTATTTGTCACGTGTTAGTCGCGTTCATTTTTGGCTAATATTTTTCTTTAGCGTATCATTACACATGTGTTCGTCGCGTTCCTTTTTGACTATTTTTTTCTTTAAGAAGCGCGATGGAATATATGTTAAGTGAAAAAGGGAAACAATTAATTGTGTACAATAATTTTAAATATAGAAAAGAATACGAAACGCAAGAAGGAATGAAATGGCGATGTACGAAAAAGAATTGCAAAGGAAAAATGTATTTAGCAGAAGATGGAAAAACAATTTTAAAAGAAGATTTTGAACATAATCACGAACCAGATCAGTCGTTACACCGTCAAATAATTTCAAATAGTGTGAAGAGAAAAGCAGCCGAAGAAATGACAAAAAGGCCAATAAAGCTAATCAGAGAAGAAATTAATAATGCTACGTTAGATGTTTCTGATGATATAACAAAGAGAGACATGGAAAACATTCGTCACAATATTTACCGTGCGCGAAGAAAAACTTTCCCATGCACTACCGAAATCTCTCTCTGATGTACATAAAGCATTGGAAGAAATATCTCAATCATTAATAACTAATCGAGGAGAAAACATATTGCTGGTTAATGATGCCGAAACAAATATTGTGTGTTTTGCAACTAAATCAAATTTAGAATATTTATCTAAACAAAACAAAATTTTCGTGGATGGAACTTTCAAATGCTGCACCAAATATTTCACCCAGCTATTTACAGTGCACGTAATCCAAAATGGATACTATATTCCGCTTATATTTTCTCTTTTGGCTAATAAGCAGTCGTCTACTTACGAAAAATTGTTTCTAATTTTGAAGAAAGAATGTGAACAAATAAATACTTGCTTCAAACCAAACGAAATTGTAGCAGATTTTGAAACTGCCATTCATACTGCGGCACGGAATATTTGGCCAGATGTGAAGATTATAGGATGCAGATTCCATTTGACGCAGTCGTGGTGGCGAAAAATACAAGCATATGGGCTTGTTGCGGACTATAAGGATTCCAAATCCGAAAAAGGACAGTTTCTAAGGTATTTTTTTGCTTTGCCTTTTCTCAATCCCGCAGAGGTTTCAGATGCATTTACTGATGAGATCATGTCAGTGCAGCCAACGGATCCTAATATAGAGAGATTTACTGATTATATACTCGAAAATTATGTCTCAGAAGAAGCAAAATTTCCACCCGAACTCTGGGCTAGTCCCACAATTGAATCAGAAAGAACTACCAATGCTTGCGAGGCGTTTCATTCGCAGTTCAATTCTAATTTCCAAAATTCAGAACCCCATATTTTTACATTTGTGGAAATTTTAAAAGAAGTTCACATTGATGTACATGCTGCAAGAAAAAGCGCACAGGAGAAGAAAAAGATAAAAAATAAGAATTACGAAAAAAAGAAGGAGTCAGTGCAAAAACAATTGCAAGATTATGCGGATAAAAAAATTTCAAGAATGAATTTCATTAAACGCATTAGTTACTGTTATCATAAAACAAATTGAGCAAAACATTACTGTATTTTTATTTCAATTTATAATATTGTATTTTGTGACTAATAATGTTGTATTTTGTAATTAATAATGCTGTATTTTACAGTTAATATCATTGTATTTTTCAATTAATAGTATTACATATTGTAATCTGAATTGTTTATCATGTACATTGATGTAACTTTGATTATTAATTATGTATTTTCAATAAAATGATTAAAAAAAATTGTTGGGGGATTACAGAGCCAACCTCCTCGTGGTGTCCCCTGGGTAACGCTAATAGGCTCTATTGTTTGCATTTTTCTAACAGAAATGAACAAACTCTGATTTTTATCGAAACTCCCCATTTTATAAGATATTTCTAAAATCATTTTTTATCGTAAGCGCGTGGAATTTGCAGGTATATTTATTTTTATAGTGTAAAATTCAGTATTTCTTTTTCTATAAAAACACGTGATTTTTGAGAAAAAAGTGTCGAATTGCGCGTTTGAGTCGATTTCGGACAAACGCGAAGAAAAAGTGGCACTTAAGGCAACCCATCTGCTAAAATTCAAGTTTTACTATATTAACACTAAAATGAATAATGCCATTTGACGCACTTTTAATAATCAGTCTTCCCAATTTCATTAACTGTCGCGGAAAAATTGTTAACAAATGTGTTTAGAAATCTTTGCTTTGATTTTTTGGATTTATTAAAATAGCTGCAAACGTTAGTTTACAGGTATTTTACGCAAAATGCCCTTTTTTTTTTTTTGCCCTTGCCGCGCAATTGGCAGGTTGAGGCGCGCAAATGGCATGTTGGCCGTAGGAAAAAACCATCTTCCAACGCTTCCAGCGCAACTCACCTTCCACCCCCCCTCGCTCCAAATCTGCCAGCCGCGCAACTGGCAGGTTCGAAATGATCTTCGAATTTAGGGCGCGCAACTGGCCGGCGACCGATTTCAACATGCCCTGCGTTCTGCAATTCTTCTCCATTCTTCTCTTCCACACTTCACAATTTTATCTTGGCAACGATACTGCGGTCTCTTCTTTGGTATTTTCTTCGAAATAGAACTTTGGTGGTCCATCTGTCATCGTTTCTTCTTGCAAGGTGCCTATAGCCAGTTCCAATTAAATTACTTAACTACAAATAACATCAGTAACTTTGTGTTGTTTCCTAATCATGTGCTTCGGGTGGATCCTCAAACGCATCTCTTCATGCTTCTCTACATTGATTGAAGTTTCTGTGTAGTTTTACACGTTAATGTCCAACTTTCAGAAGCATGAATTAAACAAGCAAAATACATTGATCAAATTGTTTCCTTTTCAAACAAATTGGGAGGTCGCCTTTGAATAGAGCGTAATTTCTTCCGAATGCTCTCCCTGCAAGTTCAGTGGCGGAACCCCCCCCCCCCCCCAAAAAAAAAAACAACAACAAAAAAACAAAAAAAAAAAAAACACTGACATTCACAACTGAATATTGCGATTGTAAATTTTTTTATTGGTCTAGAATAACAATTTGAAAAATCTTAGCCCCCCCCCCCCAAAAGTCAAGTTCTGGATCCGCCACTGTGCAAGTTTAACTCATTTGTTAATTTCTTCCATGATATTCTCGTTCATCGTAATCACTTGTATCGGATAAGTATAGCAGTTATACTTGTCTGCATAAAATTTCTAATTCATCCACATAACAGTGATCTTCAGCGGAGAAGCAAAGGAAATTTGACATAGTTTTTTTGGTTACTGAGGTTCATTTTTAATGCAACAAGCTTGCTTTCTTTGTTTAATTCCTGAAGCATTTCTTGCAAATTTTCAAATGAGGAAGTAAGCAGTACGATGTCATACGTAAATCTCAAATGATTTTTAAAATCTCAATCAATTTTTATCTCTTCCTTTTCCCAATTTAGTTTCATAAAAAGTTCTTGAAGTACAGCACTGAACAGTTTAAGTGAAATCGCGTTCCCCTTGTATGACACTCTTTCTAATGGATTACTCGTTTTGTAAAGGTTTAATTTGGCTGTTGCTTCTTTATAAATATTTCCAGTATATTCTGTTTGAATATATTCTGATTTAGTATTAGTACTCCTTAGTGCATCTATAACTGCTAGTGATGATACAGAGTTAAAAGCTTTTTC
This sequence comes from Salticus scenicus, assembly GCA_963930645.1. Lineage (NCBI taxonomy): Eukaryota > Metazoa > Arthropoda > Arachnida > Araneae > Salticidae > Salticus > Salticus scenicus. Next base: position 8,313,673 of record OZ005652.1, read on the forward strand.
ATAGCCCACAAAAGCCACCTAAAGAGGGAGTTCCTGTTCATTACTTCTTTCAATAACTTCTCTGATTGTACGAGTATGTTTATGGTACTAAAACTACTTCAAAATCCTGCTTGTTCTTAGGCTGCGCTCCATCGAATGATTTCTGCATGTGATTTGTCAGAGTTTCCATGTGTGTATATATATATATATATAAAATAAAATTTAAATATAGGAGGGAGTGAAACTTGAATTATTGAATAAATAGAACTAGAGCAAAGTTTTTATAAATCAATGCGCAAATGCAGCAAAAGGAAATATAAAACTATAATAAATAAGCAAAATAATCAAAGCCAGGTGAAAATTTAATCCCAAACACACGAGGGCCTTCATCAGGGGAGCTCCCCCATGATGAGGGAGCTCCCCTGATGAAGGCCCTCATGTGTTTTGGGATTAAATTTTCATCTGGCTTTGATTATTTATATACATATACAGTATAGGATCCATTATCCGGAAACCCATTATCCAGAATGCTCCGAAAACCAGAATGCAAAATGCCAACTACCAAAATTTTTAATTATTGTAAAATTTAAGAATTAAAGTTATACAATAGCAGCAGTCAGAATTACAGTTTTACAACCTACTTTCTTTAATGCTACGGTGTTATTCTGAGGAAATAGGGTGAGCAAAAATTGTCCAAACAATTACTGAAAATTTTGCAAATTTAAGTTAGAAAATGAATTTCTATGGTATTTTTTAATTGATAAAGATTAACACATACTTCTTAAAGTGTCCAATAGCAGATGAATTTTATCCTTGAACTCAGGTCGTATGCATGAAGTCCCAATTGTTATAAAAATGTTAAATAGTTTTAATTAATTTCCATTATTTTTAGAATTCATTTCATAAAATATTTAGCATTATGTGCTAAAAATATTTGAAACATTTATGAACAATTAGTATCAGAGACACACTATAAGCAAAAAAATATCATAGAAATGTTTGCAAAATCCAAAATGAAAAGATTTTACTCTAAGGTCCAAAATTAAATTTTGTATATGTTTATTTATTTTTCATTTATTATTACTATTATTATTTATAGTTCAAAATTCTAATTAAAAATGTTTTTTATTTTTATTTTATGGAAATAATTTATTAAATGAACAAATATATATAAGTAAAGTGTTTATATATATAATTCATGATTATCACTGCTATTTGTGAAATTATTTTCTACCATTTTTACACCTATAATAAAGTGTTCCGAATTACGGAAAAACCCCTTATCCAGAATATCCCAGGTCCCAAACTTTCTGGATAACAGATCCTATACTGTATATATATATATATATATATACATAAAAATATATGATGCCTGGAAGGGTTACAGCCATGTACTCAATAATGAAGCTGGATTATTTCAGTCGTATATTTTAATTAAATCAGAATCTTGGTTGGGGATGGCGTAAATCAATGGAGGTTGTTGTCCGGATCTTCGACAGCGCCGTAAGACAAGGAAAGTAATGTTGGGCTATCTCACATGTGCTTAGTTTCGGAATGGAGGGCTTTGCAGAGATGTTACGCAATTAAGAGATCTGTATTAAAAATGTTCCGGTTTTCGAGTTTGTTTTGTCAAAATACGGGCTTCTGATTTGTACAGAACTCCCCCAGTGTTCTTAAAAAAATGTCTGGGCTTAATTTTTATAGAAAACTTGACCGAAGTTAAATGAAGTTCGCGCTGATCCGGCAAAATTTAAGTTCAGTCATTTTCCAATTTTGCCGTAATGAAGTTTTCTTTCGCAAAAATATGTTTAAAGGGGCAATTACAAATTTTTAGAGATTTATAATTTTCATTAGAGATTTACAAACTTTTAAAATGGGTTGTTGGTTTATTAAATTTAACTATTTTTTATCCTTTCATAGATATTACAACAGAAGCTAACGATATTGATATGAAAGTTGTATGCATTTTACATAATCGTATTACATAAAAAAAAAAAAAAAAAAAAACATCAAATAATCCTATTATCGTGACTTTTGTGGTTGGAGTTATAATTTTCTTTGTTTGTTTTCGGGGAAATTCGTGGACTAGAACCGGGTGGAGGTCGATTCCCCTGACGTATGATATCTTGACAGAAAAAATGGGTCGTTTTCCCTCACCCTTTTTTCGCAAGCACAAGTCGTTTGCCCTGACACCCCCCTTTCCTGTGACCATTGTCCATGTTTATGACTGACATGTACTGATAAGCAGGGGGGGAGTGATGTGTCTTTCAGACGACCAGGCCTCTAGAACCTACCTGTTTATTGAAGAACCAGTTATTCCGCACAAAAATTACCAATGCTTTGTAACAATATATGTATTTTATTGAGTGTATACGAAATTATTGTGGTTCATTACATCAGATTTTTTTTAAACAATTTTATTCCCACTCACAGCAGCCATTTGTCAACTTATTGTTTCATCAGCCTAGTCAGGAACACAGGCCAATCAGCTGACCACGGTTGTGCATACAAATACAGTTAAAATTTCAAACTTGTGATAACTAGAAATTACTAATCGAAATTAACCCTCTAAGTGTTTGAACCGGTTTTTTGTAACTCAGGAAAAAAAAAAAAAAAATGTTATGCATAAAAACATTGTTTATCACAAGATTTTTTTATTTATTTATTTTTTTTTTTTTTTTTAATTAGTTAAAGATACTTTTAGAGAGTTTATTGAATAAGGATGGTAATAATAATAAAATCATTAACCTTGGCATTTGCACTTTAAAAAAAATATTTCTCTCTTAATCGAACAATAATTTTGGATGCTGTGTTTGTTGGATTCTCAAAGATTTATAGATCCATAGAAAACAAAGGTTTGAACTAAGGATTACACATTATTAAAAACTTAAACATACACATTATTAAAAAAATTAAAATATAAAATGAAATTCGAAACATCACTTACATTTCCTGTTGTAGTTGGCGCAGGAGGTTCAGGGGCAGCTCTGTGAACATTGTATATTCTTTTAATTTCATCCCTGATATTTTCTCTATTTTCTCTATTTCTATTTTCTGGAGGTAATGGGGCTCTATACTTCTTCCGAGATTTCTTCTTTATTGGATCTGTTTCGGTGCCTTCTGTTTTATCATTATGGAGGTAAAGTTCGCTGAAGGGGTTGAGTTCTTCGTTATAAGGGATTTCCTGTTTTTTTGAATCATCTTGCGTTTCTGCCTCAGAAAACGGGTTCAAATTCTCGTCGTAGGTGAGGGCTTCTTTCTCTTCATCAGATTTTTTCAGCACTCTTTCTGCTTCTTGATTTTCTTCTAAATTTTCGACAAGATTCATATTTTCAAAAGGATTCATTAAAATTGGATACTCTTCACTGTCATCAAAGGGATTTAGGGCACTTGGGTACTCTTCACTGTCATCAAAGGGATTTAGGGCACTTGGATACTCTTCACTGTCATCAAATGGATTTAGGGCACTTGGGTACTCTTCATGTTCTTGAAAAGGATCCAGATGGGCGGGATAGTCCTCCACAATTCTTCTACGGGCGCGGAGAATAAATTCTCTGTTATTGGGCGATTCGACGTTCATGCTACAAAGATGTAAGAAAAAAAATTTCAAAATATCATATTTTAAATTTAATTTTTTTTTTCTATTATTAATGAATGGATTTATTTGCATATTTAATATAACAAAAAAAGAAGCCGATGTGTTTAAATTAACGTATTATTTAAGTTATTTTGCTTATATGTACATTTAAATTATGCATATAAAAATAATTTAACTTTTAGATTGGTTACTTTGAGGATCGACATGTTGATTGAATTGAAACCTTAACTGGACCTAGCAATATTTTGTAGGAGTGATCAACAACATGATATGGCATCTTGTTTCAAAATAATGGCACTTTTGAAAATATTTAATTAGGACGGAAAAAAGAAAAAATTAGTAATACGTATTTATGAACCTGTTTGCATGAAACTTGGTATACACCACATGGCCCATATCATGATATGAAACCAATATTTCAAAATGGCAGCCTCTTGAAAATAATAAAAGTATTAGAAATTAATCTCTTTTTCCTGACTGTGCCGGAAGGACTTTCTTTATTTTACTTCCATTACCCGACTACCGTAAGTAACGGAAGTATTGTATTCGGTCCAAAAGTTCGATATCGAGTTTTCACCTGATTTTCATGTTTTAAGGTCTCCTGACTCCAAAAAAGTGTTTTTTGGCAATTGGTATGTGTTTGTATATGTGGGAAATCTGACTATTATATCTCCGAAACTAATAAAGATAAAACTGCAAAACTTCAAAATTGAGACAGGTCTGGTGTATAAATGGTTCTTTCAGCTTTTGGGGAAAATTGAACAACCAGAAGTGCGACATCCGAAATCGGAAGTTTGACTGTAAGTCCGTATCTCAAAAACGACTCTAATGATTTTCTTCAAAGTTTCTGTGTAAACATTCTATTATATGTGTATTAGTTGGTTAGTTCAAGAAATTTATAGACATCTTATATAGGAAGCTTAATTTCAGGTCTCTCGAGTGTGTTCTTTCAGAAATTTTTCAAATTCCGGATTTTATAGTATATCTCTACCAAAAATGGAACAAAGATGTTGATAAAACTATGCCACTTCCTTAGGATATTTCCAAAGACACATTTTTGTTGTTTTGTGTTTTGCTATTTTTTTTTTTTTTTTTTTTTTTTTTTTTTTTTTTTGTGGGGAGGGGGGTTACTAGGGGGCAAAATCGAGGCACCCCTTTTAGCGCTAAATTTTTCCTGAGAAATTTATGGGAGCTACAGTCATGAATTTCGGTGGTTGGATTGTTTATATTCATCCGACACCTAAAGTAACAGGAAATTACCCCTGTTCCCCCCTTCGGGGGAGACAGAAGGCAAAAACTTATTTGTAAGTATAACTTGGCTCTAAATTACTTCACAGTGAAGAAATTGCACTAGGTGAGACTAGACATGAGTATGAATAAAACATTATCTGCGATTTAGGAAATTTCGATTTTTAAGGGGAGGGAGGGGAGAAATCAATTTTTGGCCGGACATTTTGGAAATTTCGGACTTTTCAGTAGAACTCTACCAAAAATGGAACAAAGATGTTGAAGACAGCCATGTGTCTTCTTTAAGGTATCTTCAAAACACGTTTTTGATTTTTGTGTGATCTACCATTTTGGAAAGGGGGAGGGTTGTTGGAGGGGGGTATGTGTTACAAAAGGCAAATTCGAGACACCCCTTTTAGCATTAAATATGTCCCGAGAAATTTATAACAGTTGCGGTCACAAAGTTTGGCGCTTGGACTGTTTATATGTATCCGACCCTGAAGTAATGGGATTCATCGAATTTTCCCCCCTTTTCCCCTGGAGGCAGGAAGCAAAATAATTGTTTGTAAGCATGACTCAGCTCCAAATTACTTCACGGTGAAGAAATTGCACATTAGGAGACTAGGCATGAGTATGAATAAAACATTATGTACAATTTTGGAATTCTTGATTCTTACAGAAGGGAGGGGGGAAATCGTTTTTGGGTTGGGAAATTTCTGAATTTTTAACAGAGCTCTACTAAAAATGGTATAACGGTATTGAAAACAGCTATGTGTTTTCTTTAGGACATTAACAAAAGCACACTTTCGTTTTTTATGATTTTCGATTTTTTTTTTCTTTTTTTTGGGGGGGGGGGGGAGTGTGGAGGGTGGAGGGGGCGTCACGAATGAGCAAATTTAAGACCCCTCTCCTTTTAGTGCTAAATTTGTCTTGGAAAATTTATAGGATTAGTGATTACGAAATTTCGTGCGTAAATTGCTTATGTGTATCCGACACTTATTGTAACGGGATTTTATGAAATCCCCCCTCTTCCTTAGTGTCCAGTGAAGCGGGCAAAGCCTGCTAGTAATAATAATAAAAGGTTAATAATAATAGTAAGTTAGGAGAAAAATTGTACTGTACAATAGCGATTTAACGACCACACGAAATAACGCCGCCCTTTTGTATGCTTTAATATCTGCTATATTAATTTATTTCTTTAAAAGCTAAATATTACACTCAACAATTGCAAATTTAAACTAGTATGCTGCGGCCACCACAAGACTTTCTTCTATATTTTCCTATACAAATTCACGCAGTAACAATAAAAAAAAAAAAAAAAAAAAAAAAAAAACGATTTTTTTTCAAAGTTTTTTTTGTAAAAAAAAAAAAAAAAATCGATAACTTTGTTTTAAATTATCACATATTTATAGTTCAACCATTCGTTTTAAAGATATTGACGAGACCTTTCGAAAGATACCCATCTTGAAAATTTACCCCCCCCCCCCGTGGGGGGTACTTTCCCCTGGGGGGGGGAAGCGATGACCGAGATCTTTTCCTAATTAACTACTACTATTATCAATAATTCATATTAATTTCACATCACAGGTTAAGAATAACTCCCATTATGTGCATTTATACTAAATTTTGTTCTATACTGCCATGTTAAAAATTTAGGAAAAATACGATCACAGCACCACCTGTTGAGTGATTGATCCCCAAATCTAATCAGCCCCAGTTTATGTCAGGGGCCAACTAAATACCAAGTCTGGTTAAATTTCGGTAAAAAAAAAAAAAAAAAAAAAATACTATTTTTTTTCTAAGTTACTTTTTGTTAAAAGTAAAAAAAATCGATAACTTTGTTTTAAATTATCACAGATTTATAGTTCAACCATTCGTTTTAAAGGTATTGACGAGATCTTTCGAAAGATACCCATCTTGAAAATTTACTCCCCTCGAGGGGGGACTTCCCCCTCAGGGGGGTTCACGAGGCTCCTACGCCTACAAAATTTTTTCCCCAGTTGACTACCTCTAATATAAATAATTCTTGTAAATTTCATAATGATTACTAAAAAATAATTCTCTTTATGCACATTTATACAAAATTTTGCCCTATATCACCATGTTAAAAATTTAGAAAAAGCGGGATGGTAATGCAACCTGTATGACAATTTTTACCAAAAGTTGATAGGCACTAATTTATGTCAAGCTGCAACTACATACTAATTTGTATGAAATTCTGTGCAGTAGTTCCTGAGATACAGTTGCCACAAAATTTTGTCACACACACACACACACACACAGACAGACAGACAGACAGACAGACATTTTCTAAAAAGGGTCAAATCGTGTTCTACAGCTCTCAAAACGTGTAAATCCATCAAAAACCCGAGGTCGAAAATTTTTACGAATCCAATACTTTCTCTATATTACATATAGAAGAAAGTAAAAACAAGATCTAACTAAGCAAAAATCCTTTTAGTTGATATGTAATAGAGTTGTTAGAACTATGTCAGTATCTAGAGCTGTATTGAGAACATAAATAGAGTGAAATAATACTTTGTCAGCCGAGAGATTTCATTGGGGAAACTTAATTTTTTCTGCTGCATAGAAATAATTAAACACCGTTAAAGCAGAACTCCTCTCATTTATATATATTTTTTAATATAGATCACAAATTTTACACTATACATTTTTTCCCCCTATAAATTCTGTATTGCTAATAAACTAAACATTTCTTTTTAATTTCCTGTCCTTTATTTTATTTCATTTGTTTATTTCTATTCATTTATTTACTTTACAGTAGGAGAATGAACTAAATAGTCAGTGCAAAACCAAATTTAATAGTGAATCTTTTTTGTTCAGTTAATTACTAAAGAGAAGTATTTTAACAAAGACTTACCTTTGATTTTCTTCATTCTGTTCTTGCATTCTTCTTCTGTACTCTTCTTTCTTCTGAAAGCAAAAAATGAATTTTTGAATGAAAAAAAAAGAAAGAAAAAAAAAAAAAAATGTTTGTGCTCCATTTATAAATAATATATACATAAATTAGGCCCATTCTCTCATTTCTGTATCTTAAGTGTTTATTTCTTTGTGATTTGAAGATTCTCAATAGACATAAACATACAGTCTGTTACAAAAGTATCCGAACACTAGCAAAAATTCCTATGTCAAAAAAGTACTCTTAATACTGTTTTGTTAAATAAATCCTGATCGAATCATGTTCTTACTCAGTCTAAGAATATGATTCGATAAGGATTTTTTTAACAAAACAGTATTAACTCTACTTTTTTTATATAGGGATTTTAGCTAGTGTTCGGATATTTTTGTTACTGACTGTACAGCCGGCAACAAAATTATTGAAGCACTAGCATTAATTCCTGTTTAAAAGGTGAGCATCTAATACTGTTTTGTGAAGTAAATATTGGTCGAGTCATTATCTTAGTCATATTCTGTTTAAGAAATTCAAAAAGTTCAGTCGATGATAAAAATTAGCGATCAAACTAATATTTATATATATATATATGAAATGTGTGGATGCGTGCACCAATAATTTTGCTGCCGACTGTAATATGCTTCGTCAAGTTCATCGTGTTCGTTCACCATTCGATACAGCAGACAGACGATTCAACTTCCCTATTTTGCGAATTTTTTGAAATTGAAGACTAAAAATTATTTCCATTTGAAAATGAGGCCAAAAAACGTAAAAAAGCAAATATTTTTAGTCAAGTATTGCATTTATCTCTTAATAGGTCAGAGCATTGAAAAAAAGGGCTGTCCTCTTAAAAAGAGGACGTATGGCCACCTTGCTGTTGCTATGAGCCATTTTAAGTTTTATACATTCTTGATTTTAGTAATTTTTTAGGAGGCTGTACCCAAAGGGGTCGCAGCAAGTTTTACATTTTATAGATTTTTATTTATATGTCTGACCCCTCTGGGAAAGTCTGTTGTTTGGTTGTACTATTTTTATTTCGAGATCTTTTACACACATGCACACAATAGTTTGATTAAATCTTGTTATTTGTGTTGTAGCTTAAATATTGATTTGTTCCATGATTCTGTTTTGCGGCCAATTGACTGTTTCTGTGCTGTTGAATTGGACGGTTTAGAAAAACACTTTTATTTATTATAAGATACCATCGATGCTGTTTGTGACCCATTTGACGACCTGTCTAGACTTATTGTGTACGTGAATGTTCTTTGTTAGTTGCTTGTGCCAGAGTGTGCTTTATTTTGTGTTACGATTTTGATCAGATGGAGTTGTAGGGCAGGCTATAAGATAGTGAGTAGGCGTGCCTTACATGCTGAAGGTGAAGGCACACTGTGAGCTTTTCTTTATTTTGAAGCGACGAACATAGATTGGGAAATTTGTGTGAAAAGCTTGCTGCTAATGAGTTTTTCTTACTTTTTTTTTCCCTGTTGATTTTTGGAAAGTATTCAACCCGTCCCGACTTTTTAACCAATGAGAATTGATTTATTTTATTTTATTTTCTTAAGAATAAAAATTTGACTTGAGAAGGAATATGTGCGCGCAGCGCATGCATACCTTCACACGTGCGCGCGCAGCGCGCATGTGTCTGCGCTGCCGAAGGCAGTGGGGAGGGGACCCGGTGTGAGTTTTTACCTGATCAGAAATGATTTTTTTTTTAGGAGAACGAAGGGTCAGGGAAGGAATAGGCGCGTGCAGCGCGCACGGGACTGCGATGCCGAAGGCAGTGGGGACCCGGTCCGACTTTGTACCCGCTGAGAAATGATTTTTAAAATTTTCTTTTTTTAAGAATAAAAATTTGACCTGAGAAGGAGTGTGTGCGCGCAGCGCGCTGCCGAAGGCAGTGGGGACCCGGTGCGAGTTTTTATCCGATAAGAAATTATTTTTTTTTTAGGGGGCACGAAGGGTCAGGGAAGGAATACGCGCGCGCAGCGCGTGTTTCTTGCGCTACGCCTTAAGTGTTGGCGCACAGGGGACTGCGCTGCCGAAGGCAGTGGGGACCCGAGCCGACTTTTTACCCAATCAGAAATGATTTTTTTAAAATTTCTTTTCTTAACACTAAAAGTTACTGTTAGTGATTCATTAATTTTAGTGATTCATTTGAAAATACTGACCCGCTAGTATAATTATAATCGTTGCTCTACTGTATTTGCTGGCAAATGTTCAGCTTTGAAAAACGAACTATTATGTATGTACAGTCGGTAACAATAGTGTCCGAACACTAGCAAAAATTCCTATAAAAAAATGTACGCTTAATGCACTTTTACTAAATAAATCCTTGTCGAATCTTTTCTGTTCTTAGACTGACTAAGAACAGGATTTGACAATGATTTATTTAATAAAACAGTATTAAGTGTACTTTTTTTACATAGGAATTTTTGCTAGTGTTCGGACACTTTTGTTACCGACTGTATAACGTATACAATAAACATTAATAAGAAAAAACGCTTACAGAAACCAAAATCTATGAAAATTAGTAGAAACAATTTAACAGTTATACGAATATTTATGAGCACTTGCAGTTATGGGGAGGGAGGAGAAAGGGGTCCTAGTCCTAGACTTTCAAAATTTATTGAAATTTTATTATTTTTCATAATTTTGATTAAAAAAAAAAATTATAAATTTAGTCTTCCTCGATTTGTTTTAGATGGCGCCTATGCGGATACTAGTTAAGACAAAAGAAAGTTCCCCGTTTATTCTGACGTTTTCAAACAAATCGCGAAATGCTTGAAAAACTATCGCAATTACTGCAAATTCCACTCGTACTAGCAATTTATTTATTTATTTTATTTATTTATTTAATTATTTATTTATTTTTTTTTTTTTTGTGAAAACAGCAGATATTCTTTAATTTTAATATATCCTAAACGCAAACTCTTTGCCTGTTTCCAGTTTATCAATACCCGTAAAGTGAAAGAAGATAAACTCCAGTAATTAGTTTAAAGATATCCATTATGCAGGAGAAGTTTTTAATAATTTTTAGAAAAATGCTTTTCAAAAAACTGGCTTTGGGAGAAGAAGAAAGAAAGAAACATCGCCATTTGAAAAAAACATCAACAATTGTTTCAGGTCGAGTTAATTAAGAACGATCTTTCACCAGGAAAAAGGAATAGACGCAAGTGAAAGAAACAATGTTTTGCAACAGACTCGAGGTAGCACTGGCATGAAACATCTTTGAAAATAGAAAAACCTTAAAGTCAACTCTTGAGATACGAATCATGTTTATCAAACAAACAAGGAAAATTAAAGTTATGTGGATTTAGATTTATAAAGGAATTTTTCACCATGGAAAATAGAAAAGTATGTTTGACCACAAAATCCTGGTGCGTAACTGTGATTTTGGCGACATTTATTGATGATTTGGCGAAAACTGATCGTTATGTATGTCAACATATTGGCGTGACATCCACTTGTTACTATTAAGTTAACCGAAATTCATTTGTAGATATCAGTACCTATAGCACATATATGATTCAAGTCAATATCTTAAAGATATTACGCATACACAAAGGAAAAAAAAAAAAAAGAGGGATAATGTAGTTTCTGGTATTTTGTGTTTTTAAATAATAATAATCTTAATAAAAATAATAATAATGAAAAATCTTAATTTTTTATTTGATATGAATTTGAGAGTATCGTTGAGAATTACTTAAAAGACGAAACGGGAAATATATTTGTTTTTAGATTGATTTTTCAGAAATATAATCTTTTATAGTATCCGCGTTTGTAATGATCGATAGATGGCGCTTTTTCAGTTTTTGTTGTTAGTAAATATTATAGACACGTGTATTCATTATTGTTCTTTTTGTTATTCTACTTAATATTCGTACTATAATTTCTCCGCCATTACAGCATGGAAAATTGATTGCTTTTGGAAATAAATATTTCAGTTTATTCAAAGTAGATTTTTAACTGAAGTTTAACAATATTAGCTTCAAATCATCTGATTAATTCTTTACTTCCATTAGCCGAAGCAACTGAAATTTTAAATGTGTCATTTGGAAATAAATGGAAGCTTAATTCTGGATTTCTTGGTCCTTTGGAGTTACACTGGAGCACACAACAGTATGTGTTATCTTTTTTACCGGATTTATTCATTTTTATTCAATAAATATATGTGAAACTAAACATCTGCATGCAATGGCGGCTTAATGAAAGCCGAATTAAAGCATGTTTTTTGTAATTTCACCTTAGTCCACCAGAGGGCGAGCATTTCATTACAATCGCGGATAGCATTGTGCGCAGACGAAATTAATACTAGGTAATAATAATAATAACTAATAATTGTTTCAGGTCGAGTTAATTAAGAACGATCTTTCACCAGGCAAAAAGAAATAGACGCAAGTGAAAGAAACAATGTTTTGCAACAGACTCGAGGTAGCACTGGCATGAAACATCTTTGAAAATAGAAAAACCTTAAAGTCAACTCTTGAGATACGAATCGTGTTTATCAAACAAACAAGGAAAATTAAAGTTATGTGGATTTAGATTTACAAAAGAATTTTTCACCTGCATTTTGTTAGTATCATAATATATATATATATGTATGCAGTGAAAAACGTTTAACACGAAACTAAGGGGACCGAAATATTTTTTCGCGTTAAAAGAATTTCATGTAAAAAGATTTGTAGAAAAAGTACAAAATTCGCCAATGTTTTCCATGTCGTCAATTTTTATTTTCATTTCCTGTAAAACTACTACTAACTTGCATCCATTAGGATAAAAATTAAGTATAAATATTATTGTTTTTTGAAAAAAAAAAAAATCAGGTATCTTTTACTGAAGTGTCTTTTCCAGCACCCTATTGTTCAAAAATTGATTGATCATCCATTGTTTTATTCTTCTCTCAATTCGAATGCGATCTAAATAACTACGGCTACTCATCACTTTCTTCATTTCTGAAGCAGAGGGGACAGGAACTGCATCATTGATTCAGTTGTCAGATTCGTCATCAAAATTTACATTTTAATTATGAATGATGTCAAAAATCTCATTATCGGTGCTGTACACACAGGATCATCGACGGCAACATATCGTAGCATAGTTGCTGATGGGAAAAATCAGCCATTTTGTTAAAAGCAAAATAATAAAGATACAAAAAGGCATTATTTAAAAGGAAAAAGAATATAAAAATACAAAAGCTGTTGTACTGAAGAATACAAGCTGTTTTATTACCTTTTAAAAGCCTAAGACAGAAATACAACGTCATATTTATGACCTGCACCTGCACGTGGAACTCTGAAAGGGGACCACCCGCATTTAAGCCCCACTGGCTACCGCCAAAAAAGCCCCGGCGAGGTCGTAAAAAAGGCACCGTAGTAATCTAGAAGCAAGCAGATTGGTCGAAGAAAGGTCCAATCAGAAGATAGACCCAATGAAAAAAATGCAAGGGGAAAATCTCCTCCAAAAATTATAATGAGGGACTTAAAAAATTAAAGGAGAGAAAAGATTCCTTTAAGAGTCAGAATTCTAAAAAATTGCCTTCGTGTGTGCAGACGTAATGTGAGGTCCTGCTATCATCAGTGTGGTGCTTCCTAGCCGAAATGATTCATCAAGGATACTTAAAGATGTGCTCCCTGCTAGCCAAAATATTCCTCTTGTGCCTGGACTGTGACATAGCATCTGATAAATCTGGTGAGAATTTCTTACATTTCTCGGTCAGTAATTTTACCGTGCAATGCTGGTAAAGCGCATTTATTTTCTAGTACTCATCTTTAGCACATTTGAGGCAAAATCAAAGATCATTGTTATATCATTTTTATTGTATTGTAAAATTATAGAATAATCAATTTAATTAATATTTAAAATTTGGATGTTTAATAAAGAAATTAATTAAAATTATATGAATCTGATATTATTTGAGAGTAAATTTATTTATTATTAAACATATTGTTTTCCAGATTAATGTTTGCTTTTAATTAGGATTAATTTTAGGGCATTTCACAACGCGTGCCCGAATATCGAATTGATATTCCAAAATGTACTACCACGAGGATGTCACCTTAGAGCCACGGAAAGGAGGGTAGTCTGATTTTGGTTAATATCCGCCCAACAGTTGCCAACATTATAATTTATTCCGGAGCATTTTTATCCCCGCCTTTAATCCGCACCGCTTTATTTACAGACTATTTTCCTTCAATATATAACTACGATAAAATAAGGAAATATTACTCTTAAGAAAAATGTGGTATGGAAATAAAGGCGGAGTTAAAAATGCTCCGGAATAAATTAAAATGTTGGCATCTCTGTTGTAGCAAACATGTCACTGAAGATCGAAAGCGAGTTTTTTTCGTTTTAAAAGAAACAAAAATGTATTAAATAGCATAGTACACTGTCCGGACCGCTATATCATTTCGTGTTAACCGATTTTTCATGTTAAGCGTTTTCGTGTTAAACGTATTTCACTGTATATAATATATATATTTGTAAATAGAAATGGAAAATAGAAAAGTATGTTTGACCACAAAATCCTGGTGCGTAACTCTGATTTTGGCGACATTTATTGATGATTTGGCGACAACTGATCGTTATTTATGTCAACATATTAGCGTGAAACCCACTTATTACTATTAAGTTAACCAAAATTTATTTGTAGATATCAGTACCTATAGCACTAGCACATATATGATTCAAGTCAATATCTTAAAGTTATTACGCATAAACAAGGGGGAAAAAAAGAGGGATAATGTAGTTTCTGGTATTTTGTGTTTTTAAATAATAATAATCTTAATAATAATAATGAAAAATCTTAATTTTTTTATTTGATGTGAATTTGAGAGTATCGTTGAGAATTACTTAAAAGACGAAACGGGAAATATATTTGTTTTTAGATTGATTTTTCAGAAATATAATCTTTGATAGTATCCGCGTTTGTAATGATCGATAGATGGCGCTTTTTCAGCTTTTGTTGTTAGTAAATATTATAGACACGTGTATTCATTAGTGTTCTTTTTGTTATTCTACTTAATATTCGTACTATAATTTCTCCGCCATTACAGCATGGAAAATTGATTGCTTTTGGAAAAAAATAATTCAGTTTATTCAAAGTTCGATCGTAAGTAGATTTTTAACTGAAGCTGAACAAATATTAGCTTCAAATCATCTGATTAATTCTTTACTTCCATTAGCCGAAGCAACTGAAATTTTAAATGTGTCATTTGGAAATAAATGGAAGCTTAATTCTGGATTTCTTGGTCCTTTGGAGTTACACTGGAGCACACAACAGTATGTGTTATCTTTTTTACCGGATTTATTCATTTTTATTCAATAAACATGTGTGAAACTAAACATCGGCATGCAATGGCGGCCTAATGAAAGCCGAATTAAAGCATGTTTTTTGTAATTTCACCTTAGCTCACCAGAGGGCGAGCATTTCATTACAATCGCGGATAGCAGAATTATACTACTCTTACCCGATTTATAATTTGTTTGTACTTTCAATGTACACAATACAAGATTCCCAGCACCCGAAAACATCGAATAAAATAAAATTTGACAGAAAAAAAAAAGAAACTATAGAAAATCCTAAATAAAAACGTTTCCGAAATAGTTTAATAAGCTATCCTGTTCAAGGAATTAATCGGAGGAAATAATTTCGTAAATAAAGTGAACAACACACTACTAAAAACATATCATTAAGATTAAATTATTACATTGCAAAAGTACGCGTAAAAGCATGAAACATAAGGTTTAAAATAATACCACTAGTGTTCCTTACCTTAGACTTTACAAAAGCGGACCCCATTATTTCTGAAAAGAAAAAAGAAAAAGCTATTTTAATTACATCATTGGAATTTGTAACAATTAAAAATAAATACACAAACGAATAATAAAACTCATTTACTTTCTTTAGTCTAAATTTACTAATATAACTAGTATGTTGTGGCCACCACAAGACTTTCTTCTATATTTTCCTATACAAATTCACTCAGTAACAATATTTAAAAAAAAAAAAAAAAATTCCAAGGTTTTTTTTTTTTTTTTTTTCGTTAAAAGTAAGAAAAATCGATAACTTTTTCTTAAATTATCACATATTTACAGTTCAACCATTCGTTTTAAAGGTATTGACGAGACCTTTCGAAAGATACCCATTTTGAAAATTTACACCACCCCGGGGGTATTTCCCCCAGGGGGGGGGGAGCGATCCCCCACATGCACAATTTTTTTTTTCCTAATTAACTACTACTATTATCAATAATTCATATTAATTTTACAATCACAGGTTAAGAATAACTCTCATTATGTACATTTATACAAAATTTTGTCCTATACTGCCATGTTAAAAATTTACAAAAAATACGATCACAGCGCCTCCTGTTGTGCGATTGATCCCCAAATCTAATCAGCACCAGTTTATGTCAGGGGCGGCCAACTAAATACCAAGTTTGGTTAAATTTCGTTGATTTTTTTTTTTTTTTTTTTTTTTTTTTTTTTTTTTTAAATTACGATTTTTTTTTTTTTCAAAGGTTTTTTTTTTTCGTAAAAAGTAAAAAAATCGATAACTTTGTTTTAAATTATCACAGATTTATAGTTGAACCATTCGTTTTAAAGGTATTGACGAGACCTTTTGAAAGATACCCATCTTGAAAATTTACTCCCCTCGAGGGGGGACTTCCCCCCCAGGGGGGTTGACGAGGCTCCTACACATACAAAAAAATTTTCCCAGTTGCCTATCTCTATTATAAATAATTCTTATAAATTTCATAATGATTACTAAAAAACAGTTCTCTTTATGCACATTTATACAAAATTTTGTCCTATATCACCCTGTTAAAAATTTAGAAAAAGCGGGATGGCAACGCAACCTGTTAGACAATTTTTACCAAAAGTTGATAGGCACTCATTTACGTCAAGGCGCAATTACATACCAATTTGTATAAAATTCTGTGCAGTACTTCCTGAGATACAGTTGCCACAAAATTATGTCACACACACAGACAGACAGACATTTTCTAAAAAGGGTCAAACCGTGTTCTACAGCTCTCAAAACGTGTAAATCCATCAAAAACCCGAGGTCGAAAATTTTTACGAATCCAATACTTTCTTCTATTGAATATAGAAGAAAGTAAAAATATTGATCAGGTTTGCCATCTAAAACTACACACACCGGCCAATGAATTAGAAGCCTTTAAATGAATGTTTTATTGGACTTTCTTTTGCACGTTGGGCCTCCTTTTGCATGAGTAACAGCCAGTATTCGTGTGGGCAGCGATTCTACAGGGTGCATTCATGTCCGGAGTTTACCATACATTGGCTACACAGACTTTAAGATCTTGTAAATTGGATGGAAGAGGAGATGATTGCTGACAGATACTCCTTTCCAATATGTCCAAAACATGTTCTGTTGTACTAGGGAAACTGTTAGAAGTCAGATGGGTGCTCACTGAACCAATCTCGAACGATTCTGCCACGATGTATGATTGTACAGTGTGTCCTAAAAGTTCCAGTACTCCAACTTAAAGAACTCATTGTGTCTATGATTTTTTTTAAATATTAAATTTTATCGTCTGCTTATTATTGCATCCATTCGTTAATTTCTATCGTTTGTTTCTTTTCTCCCTCAAGTTGTATGAGAATAAAGTTTTATGTTGTTATGTTCTTCATAGTGAAATGAGTTTATCACGCATTCACAGAATTACGCTGCTTGAAGCTTATTTTGAATGTAAATCGTATAAAAGAGGCAAAGATGTTTGGCGATATAAATATCCAGAGGATGCAATACCGAGTAAAAATATGCTATATCATCTCGTTCGACAATTTCGTAATACAGGTTCTGGCGAGGTGTTGTACAGGTTTCTCTATAAGAAGTCACTCCCGGCATGTTAAAACGCGTTTCTAAACACATGCGCAAACGAGTTCAGCTTTGCCTCCTAGAAAAGGGTGGACATTTTGAACATTTATTATAAATGTAAGTTCTGTATTTTTTCCTCCGTTATTTTACATGTGCCTTTTATCATTAGCATAAAAATAATCGTTTTAAGGTTTGTTGTTTTGTAAATAAAAAATACATCAGCGTCAGTACTGGAACTTTTAGGACACTCTGTATTATCGAGCACAAACTATACGTTTACTTCGGAGTAAAAATGTAACATTGAGGGATGCACTTAATCTATCGATATGTTCAGGGGCTGCATGGCTTTTTGATTATCCTCGAGTAACACGAGGGGACCCCCTTCCATACAAGCAGAACGTTCCCCAAAGGTTCGTAACAGGTTTTGCATCTCTTCGCCGTCAGCGAGCATTTGTAGAAACTCTCACAGGTTTCTAATTCATTAGTCATTGTGTGTATAATGAGTGCAATTTTACTTGCGTTATAAGATAATAATGCAGTGAAATATTGAAATTGTGTACATCTACGACCTAATAAACTTATTGTATGTAAATTTTATTATTAATTTTATTTTATTTCAAAAAAAAAAAAAAAAAAAAAATCATCCATTGTATAATAATAATAGCAATATTTATTTTTATGTAGGGTCACAATCTTTGACAACCATTAGTCTAACAGACATAGGCACATTTATTTTATTCAATGTTATTTCATTATAGAAATATTTCAAAAGGCATTGTGTGTCACTCACACGACTTTCTCTTACCGAGCATTTCAATATTATAAAGACAGATTAGATTGCATATTAAGTCTTAAGATCTATAAAGTAAGGTCAATGTACTTTAAAAACAACCGAAAATAAATTCAAGAACAACTTTATCCGACATATAAATCTGTGAGGGGGGGGGGGGGCTACCCGGTCAATTACAGTGCTTACATTTATTAAATAAATAATTAAAAAAAAAATTCAAGGGTATAATTAATTTGCTTTCAGATTTGCCAATCCTGATCAAAATTTTCGAGGGACAACCTAATACGAACTTCAAAATACCCCATTTGAATTTCCTGCTGCTATTTATTTTCAAGTTATGCTGACAACAGATAGACATGCAGATCAACCGCTAAAAATTAGACTCTCGTGATCAAGGACCCTCAAAACGTGACATTACAGAAAAAAAATAGTTTAAAATAAAACTTTAACAAATACTTTGTTTATAGTACGGGTCTGTATGCAGTGTTCGTCGACGTAATAAAATGTAGCAAAGCAGTTCCACCAGTTCCATTCAATAGATGAGATCCTTGAGCTCAATTTTGGATAGCTCTGTATATTGTTCATAAACAACATGCACATCCCATTGTGTGCTTAAATTGAGTCTAGTATGAAAAAAAAATCTAACACAAAACGAATTACGATTCTAGCAATTTCCAAAGGTAACCCACCAATATATCCAAATATTTTGGGTAGCCCTGTGAACGATTGATGAATGATTTCCATGCCACAATCTACACAAAACGTGCTTTTATGCATTAAAAGGGGTGTTCAATCTATTTGAGGCAACCTATAGATGTCTCACTATACTTACCAGAAAATTCCTCATAGACGTAATGTATTTGATATGTCTTGGGTGTTCCTGCACACAAATCACTTTCTTCGTCTCGACGAAAAGTTTAGTGTAGCCTCCCTATAGGATACACATTTAGAATACCGAATTGGGATCTTCGGCAGCTTTTTGTTCATGAGACGTGCAGACAACAGACACACAGAGACCAGCCGTTAAAAATATGCTTTACAGATTCAGGGGGCCTCAAAACGTGTCACTACAACAACAACTGAATTTCGAAAATTTGACCGAAAAACAATATCTTCTCTACCCCATATATAGTCAGCGAAAGTGTGTGTGTGTGTGTGGGGGGGGGTTATGCGTTACCAAACGATACACATTATGTGCTTCCTTTTGCATTTTCGTAAATGCAAAGTTACAACAAATTGTAACTGACGAAATGTCAGTGGAGACTCAAAAAGATTTTGGGTTGAGTCTGTCTGTCTCGCGTAGCGGCCGAAAAAATCACGCTATTAACTTGAAAATGGGTACCTATGTTCACGAGCCACACAAAATTAGCTGTATAGTTATGGGTGTGTATTCTGTTTGTAGTTCGTGTACAGGGACACAACAAAATTTTTCTTATCATTGCGGCCTGTCGAACGAATTTCCTGTAAATGCATTTTAACATCGTTACTCTGCATAAAAAGAAAGAAAAGAAAGAAATTAGCACACATTACTGAGATGCTTAAACTCATGTTTTCTGTAGAAAATACATGTGCTTAGTCCTTATAAAGAATGTACATGACCTTACAGAAGTGCTTCCACAATGTCACGTAATCATCGAAAAAATGTTAAATTTCGAACGATTATTCATGAAAAACATAGAATGTGTTGAATAGTTTTTACTGGTTTATACAATGTTCAAATCTTGTGTTCAGAGATACACAAAAGAACTTTGTCACATTAGAGCCTATGGACAAATTTTTATTTAAGCGCTTTTTAACGCGTTTGTGCTGCATTCAACATAACGGTATTAGTATACATACAGATGCTTCAAAGCATGTTTATTCAAAATAATAATAATAAATAAATAAATAAAAGACATGTATAGACTAAATACATTATTTACAGGACCACACCAAAGGTATTCCGATGACATTCTGTAATCATTTAAATGATGCCAAGATAGGTTAAAATATTAATGAGTTATGATGAATTGGGTATATTCTTTTTATCGGTATGTATAATTAACTGTGGCTCATTTTTTGGAACACGCAGAAGAATTTCGCACCACTGCGGTCTATAGACGGTATTTCTTAAAAGTGTATTTCAATAGGGTTACACTCCATGAAATATAATGAAATGTTATCAGAATATTTAAAAGCATGTTTTTCCGTTAGAAATCATGGACAAAGAATTGGTATAATTAGTTTACAAGGTTACACAAAATAACTCCGATATATTATGCAATTATTTTGCAGGAAATTTGGTACAAGTACTTGTAAGTTACAATCTATTAATGCAAAACTATCAGCTACTAGAAATATGTACTATATATATTAATTAATTATACAAATAGGTATGAAGAGAGGTTGAGGAAGGCGGCACTCCCTACCCTCAGAAACGTTTTAGTTCCCCATCATACTATAGGTATGGGGAACTTAGGTAATCGTGAAAATTTTCGACCTCGGTTTTTTTACTTTTCTACACGTTTTCAGATATGAGGAATCCGAAAATGACAAAATTTGTATGGTGTCTGTCTGTAGGGTGTCTGTTAGTCCGTTAGTTTGTTAGACTGTGTACACGATATCTCAAGAACAAATTGTCGCAGAGAGGTCAGATCAGTTTTAAAATATTACTTTCGACACGGGCAAGAACCCTATTCATTTGCAACGTTCGATTTTAAAAACTTCGTAAGTTATTAGAAATTTACGATTTTCTTAACATGGGAGAATAGGACAAAAATTCACTTAAACGTGCATTAAATGTAAACTTTTTACTCTAAAAATGTCAGACCAGTTTTAAAATATCCGTTTTGATGCCGGAATGAACATCAGTAACTATAAATATGCTACTTTGAAATTTTCGCAAGTTATTGGAAATTTACGAATTTATTAACATGGCAGTATAGGGGAAAATTTCACATAAACGTCAATTTTGAGCGATATTTTCATCGTAAAGATATCAGACTACTTTTGAAATATTATTTAGGACACTGGCATGAATATTAATAACTATGAATTTTCAAATCTAAAAATTTCGTAAGTTATTGGAAATTTACGAATTTCTTAACATGGGAGAATAGGACAAAAATTCATTTAAACGTACATTAAATGGAAACTTTTTACTGTAAAAATGTCAGACCAGTTTTAAAATATCAGTTTTGATGCTGGAATGAACATCAGTAACTATAAATAGGCTACTTTGAAAATTTCGCAAGTTATTGGATATTTACGAATTTCTTAACATGGCAGTAATGGTAAAAATTTCACATAAACGTCAATTTTGAGGGATATTTTCATCGTAAAGACGTCAAAACACTTTCGAAGTATTATTTAGGTTACTGGCATGAATATCATAGACTATGATTTTTCCAATTTAAAAAATTCGTAAGTTATTTGAAATTTACGATTTACTTAACATGTCAGAATAAGGCAAAATTGAGCATAAACTTCCATTTTGAGGATCCTAAATACATTAGACAACTTCAAAATTACATTTATGATATTTTTTTTTAACATGATTGAGTACAAATATTCTAATAGAAAAATTTCGTAAATTATTCGTAATTTACGATTTTATCAGCATAGCGAAATTGTAATTTTTTCATATAAATATGAATTTTGAGGATTATTGCATTGGAAATAGTAGCATGAAACATAAATAATGGAATTGACCCTGATAAAATAAATTAATAGTTTAGAATAAGATAAATATATCGAAGTGAACGGTGGATAGCCTATTAGGCGAGGATTTCTTTCTGTCACTGTATCAAGCTTTGGTCAAATTCATTTTTTTTAACATGATGAAATATGTCTCGCACTAGAAATTTATGAGAACATAAATATGATGGGGAACTGAGCAGAGTCCACCTATGCCAACTAGTCTGTTTATGTAGCAAGTCAATATATATAGAGAGAGAGAGATAGATATATATGTATATTTATATATTATATATAATAGCAGGCTTTGCCCGCTTCTCTGGGCACTATTTAAATGAATTGTGAAAATCCCATATCATTATAAATAACCTAAGTTAAATATCTTGCTGTATTCGGCAGAGGGTTTCCCGCTCGCAACGTGAGGAGTCCGGGTTCTCATTGCTTTCTAAGCTTTACGAAATCCCGCAGATCCCATAGATTTCCTAAGACAAATTTATCGCTAAAAGGGAGGACTCGAATTTGCTCCTTCGTAACCCCCCCCCCCCCCGGGAAAAAAAAAAAAAAAAAAAAAAACGAAAATGTGTTTTTGGAAATATTCCAAAGAAGACACATGGCTGTTTTCAATATGTTTTTGCCATTTTCACTAGAGCGCTACTCAAAAATACGGAATTTCTGGAATTTCCTCCCGAAAAATTATTTCCCCCCTCCCTCCTGTAAGAATCAAGAATTCCAAAATCGTACATAATGTTTTATTTATACTCAAGTCTAGTCTTCTCATGTGCAATTTCTTCCCCGTGAAGTAATTTGAGGCCGAGTTATACTTGCAAACTTTTTTTTTTCTTCCTGCACCCCTGCTCGAAAGGGGGGGGGGGGGATTCTAATAAATCCCGTTACTTTAGGGCTCGGATACATATAAACAATCCAAGCACCAAACTTTGTGACTGCAGTTCTCATAAATTTCTTAGTACAAATTTTGCGCTAAAAGGGGTGTCTCGAATTTGCCCTTCGTAACACCCCCCCCCCCCCCCCCCAAAAAAAAAAAAAAAAAAAAAAAAAAAAAAGCAGATCGCAAAAAATAAAAAAAAAATGTTTTGGAAATACCCTAAAGAAGACGCATGTCTGTTTTTAACATCTTTGTTCCATTTTTGGCAGAATTTTACACTAAAATCCGGAATTTCCAAAATTTCCAGCTAAAAATCGATTTTTCCCCTCCCTTCCCTTAAAAATCAAAATTTCCTAAATCGCAGATAGTATTTTATTTATACGCATGTCTCATGTGTCTCATGTGTAGTCTCCTCATGTGCAATTTATTTACTGTGAAGTAATTTGGAACCGAGTTATGCTTAGAAAGGTATTTTTACCTCCTGTCCCCCCCCCCCCCCAAGGAAGGAGCGGGGGCAATTTAGGTAAATTCCGTTACTTTAGATGTCGGATACTTATAAACAATCCATGCACCAAAATTCGTGACCGCAGCTTCCATAGATTTCTCAGGACAAATTAAGCACTACAAGGGATGTCCAGATTTTGCCCCCTCGTAACCCCCCTCTGCCCCCCCCCCCCCAAAAAAAAATAATGTATGATGCAAATAAGACGTTGAAGCTCCTGATCTGCAGATCCACTAGTAAATATATTTCACGCAAGCTTTTCCTTAGTACTCAGCAGAATTTGAATGTGGCATAGGACATCGTAACACTATTTTAGAAGGTGAGGAAAAATCATCGATTCTTCCTTCTTTTCAAGTATGGGATTTATTTTGCTGTCAAATATACGAAATTATAGCTAATACTACACGTTCTGGGGTTCCTAAATATTAAAATAAGTTTTTTTTCTTCTTTTTTTTTTCCATAGTTTCTCTTAGCGGCTGTGTCAAACAAAGTGTGAAAAACAAACAATTATAAAAATTTTGAATTTCACATTCTAAGTCTGTGTCCTATGGGAACAGTACTTGGGACATTAATGAAAATTTTTATTTAGATCGGCAAAATGGTTCGTATAGAGGGACATGCAGTATAATACTTTACAGGCAGAAATCACAATTATAGGATGCATTTTAACTTCTTTAGATGGCACTAAATAGAATGATGTACGTATACATCCGCATATATTTTTTATATGCTTAAAAACATGAATAACGGAGAACAGAGTATAAAAGATTCGATCATTCATTTACAGGTTACACCAAAGGATTCGTATATATTAGGGGCTAAAGGGAAACTACTCGAAATATATTTTAAGTTGTTGAATGTCATTTCATTAATGTGTTAAAAACGCGTACACTAAGCGGTGCAAGTATGCACAGTTTGTTCGACGGTGATCTATAACTTGTGTATAAATTTTCATCTCAATCGATTAAGGAATTTAGACGCTTATCGCACTTTAAAATGTTTAGGTCTGTAAGCCATAATGATAAAAAAAATTTATTTGTGTCCATGTAAAACTAGTTGGCATAGGTGGACTCTGCTCAGTTCCCATCATATATATATATTCATAAATTTCTAGAACAGGACATTCTATTAACACTACTTGGCATAGGTGGACTCTGCTCAGTTCCCCATCCTATTTATGTTCTCATAAATTTCTAGTGCGAGACATATTATAATCATGCTAAGAGAAATTAATTTGAAAAAACGCTTGACACAGTGACAGAATGAAATCCCCGCCTAATAGGCTATCCACCGTTCACTTCGATATATTTATCTTATTCCAATCTATTCATTTATTTTATTAGGGTCAATTTCGTAGTTCAGTTTTCATGCTACTATTTCAATGCAACAATCCTCAAAATGCGTATTTATATGGAAAATTTTCAATTTTGTTACGTTGATAAAATCTTAAATAACGAATAGCTTACGAAATAGTCTTATTAGAATATTTGTAATCAGTCATGTTCATACAAGTATCATAAATGTTATTTTGAAGTTGTCTGATATATTTATGATCCTGAAAATGGCCATTTATGCTCAATTTTATATTCTTCTGCCATTTTAAGAGGATCGTAAATTCCAAATAACTTACGAGTTTCTTAAATTAAAAAATTCATACTCTATGATTTTCATGTCAGTATCCTAAATAATATTTCAAAAGTGGTCTGACACCTTTACGATGAAAATATCCTTCAAGATGGACGCTTTTGTGAAATTTTCACCTATTCTGCCATGTTAAGAGATTCGTAAATTTCCAATAACTCACAAAATTTTTATATTGGAAAATTCATAGTGATATTCATGCCAGTATCCTAAATAATATTTCAAAAGTAGTCTGACATCTTTACGATGAAAATATCTCTCAAAATTGACGTTTATGTGAAATTTTGCCCTATACTCTCATGTTAAGAAATTCGTAAATTTCCAATAACTTGCGAAACTGTCAAAGTGGCATATTCATAGTTGCTGATGTTCCTTCCGGCATCAAAACTGATATTTTAAAACTGATCTGACATTTTTACAGTAAAAAGTTTCCATTTAATGCACGTTTAAGTGAAATTTTGTTCTATTCTCCCATGTTAAGAAAATCGTAAATTTCTAATAACTTACGAAGTTTTTTAATTCGAATGTTGTAAATGAATAGGTTTTTTGCCAGTGTCGAAAGTAATATTTTAAAACTGGTCTGACCTCTCTGCGACAATTTGTTCTTGAGATATCGTGTACACAGACTAACAGACACCCTACAAATTTTGTCATTTTCGGATTCCTCACACCTGAAAACGTGTAGAAAAGTAAAAAAAACCGAGGTCGAAAATTTTCACGATTACCTGAGTTCCCCATACCTATAGTATGATGGCGAACTAAAAATTTTCACGATTACCTAAGTTCCCCATACCTATAGTATGATGGGGAACTAAAAAGAAAAAGAACTATAAGTGCTAGATTCAACAAAATCTACACTGCTCATGCGATGGTAACCTATAACATGTTCATAAATTTTCAGTTTATTCAAATAAAACATTTAGACGCTATCGCCCTTTAAATAATTTTAGCCTATAGCCATAATGGTTTAGAAATTTTCTCTGTGCACTCTAAAAAATTACAGTTGCTAGATTCATCAAAATCAATATACGGTTTCGCGCAACGAGGACTAAAAACATACGTGCCAACCGTTAGCTCATTTGAGAAGGCGTTTAGACGCTATCGTGTTCACTCACATTCGTACACACACACACACACATCACTCTAAAAATATCAAAAATGGACTCAGGGGGCCTCAAAACGTATAGACTCACCCAAATCTCAAAGTCGAGGTTTTACCCTTCTCATGATTACAATACTTTCTTTACATATGTATGTTCGGAAAGTAAAAATATTGCAAGAAGTAATGGATTGAAATGTCGTGAAGTTTGCAAACAACGTCGTGATACATAAAAGCATTTGACAGTTGTTTCTGCCTGAAAACGGTTGAAAAACGATGCTTCACCAGTCAAAAAAGTGTCGGCATGTGTGTAGTGTGAAAGCAGCAAAGCATTTTGTGGCACATGAAATATATTCCCTTATACATAAAACAAGAGTTAAATAAATAAATAGTATATATTAACATTTAATTAAAAAAAAACATCATTGATCGAAATTTTAGATATTTCTGATTTAGAATGCTTTATCTAATATATATATATATATATCAATATATATACGATCAATATATATATTTTTAAGCAGTTTGTAAACATTTTACTTATTTCCTCTTATCCACTTGTAGCAAAGAATATATTGTTTTGGGGGTTAAATTTTTGAAATAAAATTTCATTACAATTACATATTTTGAGGCATTCAGAATCCAAAAATAAAATTTTTGACAGTTGGTATATGTGTATCGATCTGCCTTTGTGTGTGCGTGTGTGTGTGTGTGTGTGTGCGTGTAACATTTAAAAAAAAGCATTAGAAACAGGCCAAGTTTATAATTATAGATCTGTATCATGTAGGGATGTTATATAAGAATTTTAATCGAGATCACACAAATGGTTTATATACATGGGACACACAAAAGAATTCTAGTACATAGCGTCTGTGGTTGAAGTTTCTCTTTAGTACCTTTTAACATCATTAAAATACACTTAGCACAGTTAATATATATATATCCGTAAAGACAGATGTTTCGCACAAAATATGGAATTAAAAGTTTTCGCCATTCGTTTGTAAACCACATAAAAGAATTTAGATATGTTAGGAGCTATATATTTCTAAATTGTTGAAAATAAATTTCAAGATCTTTCATGAAATTTTAATTTTATTGTCGTTTTTATTTTTACTTTCCGAAAATACGTATGTAAGGAAAGTCAAAATGTCAAATGTCAAAAATCCGAATTTGAGATTTTGATGTTTCTATACGTTTTGAGGTCGCCTGAGTCCGTTTTCACTATTTTTACGTTGATGTATGTGTGTGTGTGTATGTGTATGTATGTGAGTGAACACGCTAGCGTCTAAACGCTTCGCTCGAATGAGCTGAAAGTTGGTGCGTATGTTGTAAGTCACCGCATTACGAACCCTATTGATTTTGGTGAATCTAGCGCTTATAGTTTTTTTACAGGGACACCAAGAAAAATTCTTTATCATTATGGCCTATGGGGCCAAATTTTTAAAAGTATGATAGCGTCTAAACGCCTTATTAAACTGAGCAAAAAAATATACACATATTTTAGGTCACAGTTGTACGAACTGTATAGAGTTTGGAGAATTTAGCTCTTACAGTTTTTTTTACAGGGACACAAAGAAAAATTCTTTATTATTATGGCCTATGGGACCCAATTTTTAAAAGTGCGATAGCTTAAGTTATTCAATTTAGCTGAAAATTTATATGAATATTGTAAGTTACTATTGCACTAACTATAAGCATTTTGGTGAATGGAGCACTTATATGTTTTTACAGGGACACAACGAAAAATTTTTAATCATTATGATCTATGGGCTCAAAGTTCAGTAGCGTTAAATTAAACATCGTGTACTATTTGGAGAAAAATGCTCAAACACTCTATTATTTTCTCTCTTTTGCTTATTAACAACTCCTCTTACTTTACTTTATCTACTAAACCGTTAATTATACACAATGTTCGGAAAGTCGAGTGGAGGAGTCACTCCAGATTTTTTTCACTGTTTTAAGTACATTATGTGGTGTGTATACGATTTAAAGACAATATGCCTGACTGATATAAAAATTTAACAAATGTTTTTTAGTGGATGCAACTGATGTCTACTAAAAACTAGATCTGTATCTAGTGTCCATGAATTTCTCAGATATCCGTGTGATCTCGTCTTTGATTATTTTTTAACTTAATAATTCTTTTCGCCTCTCTCTCCGAACGTCTGTCAGTGTGCACTCCCATTTCAGTAAATATTTTTAGAATTCGCCTTGAAACTGATATACATTTTTCAGGCGGTTCTATTCCGTTGAACATTAACTCAAAACGTATGCTAACGTCCTCTGTATTTTCTACCTTGACCATGGAAATATTTTTATTTCAAATCGTGCAAAAAGTTTCGTTATACATTTAATATATGCTTCGCGTGCTACGCGAAATAGGCTAAAATTTTAATTGTAACCGTTGAATTTTAATTTCTTATTTTTCGAAAGGAAAATACTTCATTATATTATAACGATTATAACTTAATTTTCTTCTTTACATCAATCTGGATTTTCTTCTGCAGAATTTATCTAATCGAGAAATGGATTCGATTAAAACGTTTCAAGACTCTAGAATTTCACATTGTAAAGGTTTTTTTGCGAAAAATTACGAAAAAAGACTATGGATAACTTTAGATTTTTATAATTGAAATGCAAATTAAAGTCGCACCGAAAGGGTATTGGAGTGCAATATAATACAAGGTTTGAAAGTTTGTCTTTCATCGCTGGGTGCCACCGACTATGGTCAGGAAACTGCGACTGGATATTAACCATAATATGGCTTTGGAAGATACTCGGGAGAACTATTCTCTGTATTCAAGACAAAAAGGAAAACATTGGAAAGCTAAATGAAACAGGTGAAGAGGATGAAAGAGTAGAGTTAAAGAGCATTATTCACCAAACTATAAAATGGTGATCATTCAACTTGGCTCACTGCTCAACATATTTTCCAATAAAGGACAATTTGGCACAATGTGTTTTATCTTGCAACTTTCTGCAGACATAATTATATAAATTGAGCAAGATTTGAATTATTATCGCCGAGAAATAACACCAAAAACAATTTCAGCAAAAAGTAAGTACACAGTTAAACGAGGGTATAATTTTTTAACGCTAAAATTGTACCCTTGGCGATCCTTTCCTCTCAAAGTGTACTGGAAGGTTTATTCCGATAAACAAGAATGTGTAATGATAACTATTACAGATCGCGATAGAAGATACGAGTATTTTATAGTCGAATGCAGGTACAATTTTGGACGAAGCTTTAGTATAGGGTCGCCATAATAAAATTTGAAAATTATCACCGAAATAGTTTGGGCGTTTCTCGCCAAGATATTTATTTATGCATCTGCGATGGTCATTTCAATTCACTGCCGAAATGACCAAAAATATATAAAGTCGCCAAAGGTTTCCCATGCTAAAGCTGTGCTTTTTCGATGCAGGTGACTTTATTCAAAGAAAGAAACGTTTATTGCAATGCTAAGAGACATTAGACTATAGATTTGATATCTGTCGTCCTTGGTGATTTTTGTATTTGGCCATGAAAAATGTAATACGAAAATAGACAGATGCATATTTTTGTAATATATATCGTATGAAATATTCTTTCATATTATTGATTGCTCGCGTAATATACTTTATTAAAACAACCACGATTGTTTTAATATATATATAAACTCGGTTCAGGGCGTCAAGTGTCGCCTTCCGACAGAATCTACAAGAAGTATGCTCCAGAACTTCCGGTCCAGGGTCCATTCCTCCTCTCGCCGCTTTTTTAAATTCTTAAAAGGAATTAAATATATTCTCCAGATAACTTGACAATCTTATATCTATATATATATTCGCCAAGGACGACAGATATAAAAATTGTTCCAATTATTTAACAGAAAAGCTTACGCATATTTGAATTTTTTAGATGTTAATTATTTATTTATTTATTTAAATAGTCAAGATTATTTCCTCGAAAAATTTTATATAATCGATAAATAAATAAAATATTTTCCTGCAATATTTTTTGACAGTTTCTAAACTAAACTATTTATCTAATCCACATATATATGTATTTAATTTATTATTTTAGTTTGTATACTTTCTTAATTGTGCGCAAAATTCTGTTGCACAATTAGAATAGGCTCATTTATAATTTTAAAAAAAAATTGTCTTTCGACGACCATTAAAATTTAATTGAATTTAATTTAGATCAACTTCAGAAAGATTACAAAATTTAATAAATTAAATACACTCGTGTTAGGATTTGAAATTAGTTGACTTTCATTACATATGTTTTTACTTAATATTAATTTAATGGAATGAGTATAAAAACTTACGTCTTATAATCTTAGTCTTTTAAACTCTGTTAGAAAACGATATTTGAAGTTTCACAGCAACTTTTAAAACGCAGCTAATTTTCCAAACGACTTTCGAAAAAATTTTCTGGAATACTAAATATTTGTTAGTTTTCGATGCCACAGAATGTTTCTGTTGTTTTCGCACGTGTATTGAAACAATATGTAGTCTAACAATGCTTGTTTATTGAAAAAAGAAAATAATGTATTAATGTAACAATGCTAATATTTGTGTAAACGATTGTTACATTTGCTGAATTTTCGAAATGAAGGAAAGAATAATAAATACGATAAATGATAGGAAACCACATAATGGCGGAATATATATAAAAAATATATATACATATGCATAAATATGTATGTTTTTAGAAGTTACTGTTCCTTTCGATGGTAGCCACATTCTATTTGGCACGTTTTTGGCGATTCGCACAAATTTTATGTGTTCAACTTTTTTTTTTTTTTTTTTTAACTAAAAAATAATTAAGATATTTGTAAATTTATTTTTTTCGTTTATTAATTGAACCTTATTCTTTATTTGTAATTAAAAGCGAGATAAATACGATATCTGTAAATTTACTCTTTTTAAATTTATTGATTATTTTTTATATTATTAAATTATTTATTATACTTATTATTATTATTATTATTATTATTAGTAGTAGTAGTAGTAGTATTTTTGACTTATCTCAATTTAGTTAAATGTTTGAACATAATTTAACAGTTTGTCGTGGGGGACGTGAAAAAATTTCACGAAACGACAGTTATTTATCAGAAAAGTAACAACAACAACAACAAAAAAAAAAAACACTAAAGGTGCCTTCTGCTCATCTTTCTCCCCATCATATACAAGTTTTTAAAAATTTATAGAAAAGGACATACTACATTTAACTTAAGAGAAATAAGTTTAATCGATCGCTTGACACAGTGACAGACAAATTCCCCCAACAAATAGGCTACCCACCGTTCAGTTACATATATATTATCCGAATTTGTTGGTTCGTTTTATTGCGATCTGTTTCGTAGATTTGTTTTCAGGCGATTACATATTATTACCAGTGCAAAGCTGCTCCCCATAATGCAAGTTATTTCAAATCCCCATATTACTCCCCATAATAGAAGCTTGTATGAAATATTGCTGTATTTTGCTATGCTGTGTTCAGAAAATTTTAAATTTCGAATAACTTATGAAATTTTTAAATTGGAATATTTGTAGTCAGTGATGTTGAAGACAGTATCATGAAAGACATTTTAAAAGTAGTCTGACATCTCGACGATAAATATATCCCTCAAAATGGACATTTATACGGAATTTTGACCTATTCTACCATGTTAAAAAAAAAAAAAAAAAAAAAAAAAAACATAAATTTCATATAACTTGCGAAATAATTCAGTTTTCCTTGTTAATGATGTTCATGCCAGCAACATAACTCATATTTTAAAGCTGGCCTTGCTCCTTGTGAATTGTAAACCACGAATAATTTACGAAGTTTTTAAAGTAGAATGTTACAAATATACATAGGGGTTCGTATCATAAGTAATATTTTAAAACTGGTTCGACATCTGTATGATTTGTTCTTGAGATATAGCGTACACAGACTAACACACTAACATACTAACACTCTACAAGATGGATCAGCTTTTTAAATTCCGGATTCCTCACGCCTCAAAACGTGTATAAAAAACAAAAACTCGAGGTCGAAAATTTCCGCGAATGCCCAAGTTTCCCATACCTATAGTATTGTGGGGAACTAAAAAATCTGTACATAAAAAAAAAAAAAAAAAAAAAAAAAAATCCATCTAAAAAAATTTTCAATGCCTGTGAAGTAATTTGCATAAAAAACACAAGATTGGAAAATTAACAAAATAATTTTACGAAATCTTTGGATTGGTCTTTATTTCGGAATGATTTTTAAAGGATTTAATAACAACATTTAGAATTAAATCACCAGGAATAATGTGGCATTTTTAGTTTACTATTTTTGATAGCTTAACTGATGATCGATTTTAATAATAATTCGATACCCATCAGATCACCTGTATTAGGAGGAATCATTTTTCACGTTTTTCTAATGTATCCGAATCAGACGTGACAAACGTTTTCGTTGTCACACTCCGATAGTAGAACGTAAGAATTTTTCGATTCTTAGCCTTTTATTACGGCACATTTTATCTATGTATTTTTGGTGTACTGTAGTAATGAACATTGTATTCATGACAGTTTTTAATTAAAACTCTTAGACTAGTATGTTGTGGCCGTCACAAAACTTTTTTCTGTGTCTTCCTATATAAATTCACGCGGCGAAAATTATTTATTAAAATTATTATTCATCGTAATTATTTTCAATTGTGAATACCGGCAATTTTTATCTCAGATAGATATAATCCTCAACATTGAAAGACAATGTTGAAGCATATTAGGGAATTAATTTATTTTTGCAGATACCTATTTCGAAGGTTCGTTTGAAAGGTATTGACGAGTTCTTAGGTAAATACTCATATTGAAAATTCTCCCACTTCCCAGGGGAGAAGCAATGCACGAGATACGAAAATTTATTTTGGTTAGTTGTCACTGTTATAAATATTAATTTATTAATTTGACAGTGGTTGGTTAAAGCAATCTTCGTAGTGTGCATTTGTATAAAATTTTGTAACAGGCTGCCGTAATAAGAATTGGGCTAAAGCACAGTGCCGACTATGGAGCGGTGTACATTAAATAATGATAGGCACTCATCAAAGTCAGAGGTGCAAATAAATAAAACTTTTTTTTAAATTTTGTGCATTAGTTCTCGAGCTAGAGTTGACAGAAATTGTTTGTCGCACGCAGACGGACATTTCTCAGAAATGGTACGAATAGCATTTTTATTCAACTTTTTCTAAAATATTAATTAAATAAAGTAAATGGGTCGACTAGGACCTGCCTACGCCTTTATGAACTACTATCTACCCTCATGAATGTTGACAATACTTTCGTAATATTATGATTCAGTGTTCCATTATTAACTTCTGATGAAATCTGTAGAACTGCAGACCATATATAATGGTCAAAATTTTTGAATTCTTGGTCATTATAGATATGGATTAAGAGTAAATGTTTAAAAGAAAAAAAAAACGTTCCTGGATTATTTTATTTATTTATTTATTTATTTTTTTTTTTTTCAAAGAAGGCGAATTTAATTATTCAAAAATAGGATTGAAACATGAGTGATTCTACTAGATATCAGACATGCCTATCCAGATGGAAAAGAACTCCAGATATGCAATATCCGCCAAAAGCACTCTATGCTTTATCCCTACATTTAAGTGATAAAATGGGTGTTATTTGAAAAAGAAAATAGAATTGTACTAATACGGCATATTTCTCGTCCTTTACTACAATTTTGTGTGGATATCTCTTAAATGGAAAGTCATAGAAAAACCTAAACGGAGGTGCACAAGTATTATAATAACAAACCAATATGAATTTGCAACATTCTTCATCTAACACTTTTTAAATTATGCGAGATGTATACACCCGCACATGCACCTCGCCTAGTAGCATTGATCCATCGTATTTTGCTCGGCTTCTGATCGACACCTCGAAATATACGGACCTATCGCTTCGAGCAGTATGCAACATGGAAAGTATCTATGTATCTATATATATTACCCAAACGGATTTACGAAATTTTTGAGTAAGTAATAAATTAAAACTTCCTCAAAATGACAGTGGTGGTAAAACCTCCTAAATCGTTTGCTAGCAGGAGCTAACAAACGATTAACACACCTTTAAGAGTGATTTCAGACCGTTGCTAGTTGCCTGTAATGTAATACAAGAGCTATGTAAAACCCATTCAACCTCAAACTCTAACAGCAGCATGTGATGTCATCAGGAAACGGAGCGGTATTCTTCTTGGTTATTTTATCACAACGTAAGAACTATAACGATGTATCATCTTGCTGTTTGCATTAGTGGTAATAATCCAAATGTACGTTTATTTATTTTATTCATTTATTTAAACTTATTTATAGGAAGGTAGTTCTTCAGCTACGTTTCTCAAGCCTAGCACACAGCACCGAGGACGACGATTCTACAGGTTTCAGGAGGGCCAAATTGACTGACTGTTCGGGATTTGGTAAACATTCAGTCATTCGGTGTTCCTTTATCGCTTATTTTCTCTCAGCCACAAGGATTATCACCCCTATTTTAACACTGGATCACTGTGTCGGCACATGAGCTGAGGCTCTAACGGTCTCAAGAAACGTGGGTGAAGAACACCCTTCCGATAAATGAATAAAGAAATGTGTATTTGAATTGTTACCACTGTTGGAGGAATGATAAAAGAGGTGTATCAGATGCGTATACGGCATACCAGCATGCAGGGCAAAGGAAGTTAACCGTGGTCGACTCAAGATGGCTACCACAGGAGCCATATTAAGTTTACCAAAACACTGACTAGTACTGTGTAATATTATTTATTTGGCTCTTCTTTTCTTTCTTTTTTTTTTTTGACAACTTTGAGTCTTATAATTAAGTACAATAAATTTCGTCTAGAATAATTCATATTACGTAATTTTGACAATAACAAGGCAGAATTTCTTACACAGACGCTTGAAGGAATGGTATAAGTGAAGATATGCCTGGAAAAACAGGAAACCAAAACCGTAACAGCAGAAGCCGTTAAGATAGTTATGTTAGAAATTCTGCATTGTTATTGTGAATGTAACCACTTCCATTAATGGAAACAGCAGGATAGATAAATACATAGTCCCTGTGTTCTTCCAACAAGGGAGGGTCACCAACTGTTCAAAAGGTATTTATACATATTATGTATCATCTGAAAGGTCTTACTGAGCTGATAACAAAAATATCCATCTTATCGGCCAATGCGCCCCCTAGCGTGAGTTATTCTCAATTAAAGTTTTTAAATTATAGATACTTTAACAATGTACTTCGTATAGTTTCTACCATTATAATCAGTTTTGTAAAAGATTCGCACTCTAAAAACCATTATGTATACATTATTAGTAGAGTCGCTCGTATACTATTATGGTTAGCGTCCCTAACTCCCTCGCAGTAGGGCCGTGTTCAAATCCTGGACAAAGCATGGATTTGTTATCCCTGTAAGGGGTAACGATGGCCGCCCATTGGGTACTCCTAGAGCCCCTTAAATAAATAATAGGCCGGCGCATCACCGCCATTTTTTTGCCTCGTAAGAGGACAGCATTTCCGCTTGGCGATTTTATCGCTTCACTGGTGGTTTTAAGAAATTTTCATCTAAAAATAAAATCGACCAAAAATGATAAGCAACACAAGTAATCTGTTTCTGTTTCTTAAATAATTCATAACATTTGAAAGGGGAAAAAAAAAGAAGAGCGTACCAATTAAAATTGGAAAGTTTTTTCAACGACCTAATACTATCAGGACACGGAAACAAGACAACTTTGGCGAACCAAAAAAACGTCGCCAAGACTCTACAAACACGCAGTAAAAAAGCGTTTCTTAAAATAATTTATGGTTATTAAAATACATATTTAGATTTAAATAATACTTTTTTTTTTTAATTTTTTACTTTATAAATGTCAGAAATGCAAAGAAAAGTATAAGTGAATAACAATAAAACTTACTATGCAAAGCTGTGCATTAGGTCCCGGGATCCAAGAATCTCGACGACAATTCGCAGCCCATTTTCTCCTTCTTGCATTATCCGAAGGAAACCTAAACATTTTGTATCCTTTTCTGGGGCTCTATTCTCGTCTAGTTGCCTATTAACCACCACTTGTAACCGTTAACGACAGTTTTTAACTACTGTTCTACCCACCGTAATAACCATCTCCCGGTTAAGTGCTATTCTGGTCAGTCGTTGTTATCTTGAGTGGGAGAATAAACGCTCGCGTTCCAGGGTGACATTTTAAACCAATCAGTTGCAAGGGGTCATTCGTAATCCGTTTAGGGAGGGGAATTTTGTGAATAGCGATGATGACAACCTGTTTTCAATGGTGAAAAATGTGAAACGTCCCTTTAACTGAGCAAACTAATACATTATACAGACGCGCCCATTTCTATTGTGATAAACGACGATTTTTAAGCTGAACAACTGCCTCCTAGCTGTCGGTAACTTAACGACTGTAAACAAGCTCGAATGAGAATAGCAAATCGTCGTTGTCTCGCTTCACAACAACCGGTTTCCGCGTAACGACTAGACGAGAATAGAGCCGAGTGTTTACAGCAGTTTATTGCTGAACAACCTCCCATATTGCAGTTTATTTCACTAAAATTACGAGCAAGACGGTAGAAACAATGGATGCCGTTTGTTTATCACGCTGGGTACATGCGGCAACCCTAAGGCAAAAAAATGTCGGATGCGCCAGCTCGTATATATAGGAGCCTTAGGTACTCCTTTACAAATGGTTGTGAGTTGAGCGACCGCCCAGTCAATGCTCATTTGCAAGTACCGCGCCATTGAAAAATAAATAAATAAATGTACATGTTATTATATGTGTATGTATTATTACATGTAGATGCTCGTTAATAATTACTTTGTGTCAACAATAAATTTATACGTGCTAAACTGTATGAAAAGTTAAAAAAAGAAAAAAAAAAAAAAAGAAGAAGAAGAAGCTATTGCAATTTTTATAGTAACGAAGAAAACTATTACGCTACATATTCATTTTCATTAAAATATTATATTGTAGGTAATAATATAATTATTGATTTTTTAAAAGTAGAAATTTATTTTTCCGCTTAGTTCCCCCTATGTTAGTGCATTAAATTTCTTCTTTTAATCTCCCATACAATGTCAATATCCAAAATATCGATTATATCGATGTACAGAAAAATCTTTCTGATTGTAAATATTTCACACAGGGCCACATATATAAAGTATTGGATTTATAAATTTAAGGGTGTCACAAAATAATCACTAAACACATAGTAAAATACTTTACTAACAATATAAATCGTCCTAATTAGCACGAGAATCTGTTAAAAGTTTTATTCTAATGATAGAAATTCTTCAAAGTACATTACTAAAGAGTCTGCAATTTACAAACTTTAACTCTCACGCTAGGGGACGCATTTGCCGATAAGATGGATATTTTTATTATCAGCTGAGTTAGAGCTTTAAAAGGATATATAACACGTATAAATACCTTTTGAACAGTTGGTGACCCTCCCTTGTAAGTAAGTCGATTTCCAAAACAAATATTTTTATCTGGCATAAAAAACTTTGCGACGTCTTATGGCGACTTAGGCGACCCAATATACCAAAAAATAATAGTTCGTAATTGAAAAATTCAGAAAACTTATTTCAGTTTAAAACAGAGTAAAATAGTTTCTTTCTTTCTTTCTTTCTTTTTTTACTTCCTTATACAAAGTATAAGGAAGTATAGTAATCCCGATTTGCGAAATGGATTTTGTATTTCACATTGCTCGAAAACGAATGATCGCTGAATGTTGCCAATTTATACATGTGACTGTCATGATATCTAGTTGTACACCTGCAAGTGTCGTCTTAACACGAGCTCTCGTTTTAGAGATATAAACGACTTTACACGATTTTTCGTGACGTCTGTATGTATGTGTGTATGTGTGTCTGTGTGTGTGTGTGTATGTCGCATAACTCAAAAACGGTTGGACGTAAAAAGTTGCGAATTGGTACATAGGTTTATTATAACATCTAGTTGTGCACCTCCCTTTTTGGACTTTGTATGATTTTCCGTTATGGAGATGTTTGGGAAAATTAGGTTCCTAATAACCAAAAATACAAAGGTTTTGGCCATAGTGTATCAAAAAACGGTAATAACTCAAAAACGGTTTGGACAAATCTTGCAATCGATTTTTAACTGACTTCCCGACTAGCTAGACATTTTAAACTTTCAGAAAAGCCCAGAACACGTTGACAATGCATTTTTTAAATATTTTTAGCCAACTATTTCGGATACCTGCTGCCTTCAGCAGCGTTTATATGATTCAACAGAAAAATTATTTAACTAACTTCTCGACTAGCTAGACATTTGAAACTTTCAGAATAGTTCAAAACATGGTGAAAATGCATTTTTTAAATACTTTTAGCCAACTGTTTCAGCAGCCTTCGGCAGCGTTACCTGGACAAATCTTGCAATCAATTTTTAACTAAATTCCCGACTAGCTAGACATTTGAAACTTTCAGAAAAGCTCAGAACATGGTGACAATGCATTTTTTAAAAATTTTTAGCAAATTGTTTCGGGTCATTACTGCCTTCGGCAGCGTTTATATGGTTTAACAGAAAATTTATTTAACTAACTTCCCGACTAGCTAGACACTTGTAACTTACAGAATAGTTCAGAACACGGTCAAAATGCATTTTTTAAATACTTTTGACCAACTGTTTTGGATTCCTGCTGCCTTCGACAGCGTTACCTGTACAAATCTTGCAATCAATTTTTAACTAACTTCCCGACTAGCTAGCCATTTGAAACTTCCAGAAAAGCCCAGAACACGGTGATATGGCCTTTTGTAAAATATTTTTAGTCATCAGTCTTGGGTCCAATGACTGTGCTTTTTAACATTATGTATATATTTCTAAAGGTGTATAAGGAAGTCATGTGGTGCCCACATCAGATTTTTTTTTTTTTTAGGACGGAGGACTGTTAGTCTTACTCTACAGATTTTTTAGGACGGAGGACTATTAGTATCAATCTACGGAATTTTACGATACCAGTTTTACGATAGTCGGACATTTATCAAAATTGAAAATTTATCGAAAATATAATTGAATTATTTGAAAACGATGTTATAATTTGAAAAAAAAAAAAAAAAAAAAAACTAGTAGTCCTCCGTACTAAACTAAATTCTGCTTTTGCGCAAATTTCATTGAAACCATTTTTTTTTTTTTTTTTTCTTTTTTTTCTTAGAAAGAAGATGGAAAGAAAAGAAAGTTAATGATAATCAGTATCGATACAGTATCGAAAAGGTTTCCCCCTTCCCCCTCAAAAAAAAAAAAAAAAAAAAAAAAAAAAAAAAATGGTATGGCATTATAAGGCAAAACTTTGTATAAATGCACGTAATGAGAATTGTTGTTAGTTGTCGTTAGCTGGACATTTATCGATATCTAAAATTTATCGAAAATATAATTGAATAATTTAAAAACGATGTTATAATTTGAAAAAAAAAAAAAAAAAAAACTAATAGTCCTCCGTTTTAAACTAAATTCTGCTTTTGCCAGAATTTCATCAATATATATATATATATTTTTTTTTTTAGAAAAAGAAAAGAAAAGAAACTAATAATAATCAGTACCGAAACAAACACTAACGAAAAAGATTTTTAAATAATTTTGAATTAGGAAATAAAAAGTGCGCGTGCAAAATGAAATAAAAATAAAAAATAAATGAATTTAATGATTTCTTAAAAAGTAGATGTAAAATTTAATGTTTATGGGGTGCGTGTGGCATCTATAAAAATTGTTTTCAGAAATATAATAGAATAAAGAAAGTAACGATGTTGTTTACATTTTGTTAGATAGTTTGAATTTTATAGAAGTAATATCTACCGTAGAAATAATTTCTTATGTTAAAACTACAGGGAATTGTTATGCGAGCACAAGCGATTCTACATTTAGATAATATTTACTTTTCTGCTTGGTAATATAACAAATGAATAGGAACAGGTGTTATTATCTTTGATCCCCTAAAACTTTAACGTTTCTACTTACAAGATTAAAAAAAATAAACAACTGAAGTAATTGAAATATTGCTATAATTTAAATGTAATTTGAAGCACATTTTTTTGTTGTTAAAATTTTATTAAAATTGTTGCAATCGCTATTTTTATTTTTATTTATATTTACATTATATTTTACTTTTTTAAATACACAAGGGGGCTCTGACACGTGCAAGCTCTGCTCTCCAACCCCCGACTTACTGCGCTTATTAGCCCCTGATGGGCTCTGCATGCCTATTCGCTGCTTTGTCTTTCTAGGAATATTAACAGTGCCTAACACACAAGACAAAAGCAGAACATTATTATAGAAATCCTACTCAGTGTCGAATTGAAATGCATAATATTTAATACCACAATTTTTTTTTTTTTTTTTTTTTACTTTTACTAAAACTTTTTTATCGTTTCCGCACGCAACTAGAATCTTTGACAGTTTATTTTATTATTTACTAGCCGCCTTCGGCGACCAGCTGGTTCGCGATCCTTGAAAAATCCGACTTTATGAAACTCCCGCTCGGTGGTGCCTGCGGCTTTTTCCCGTTTCAGATCTTACAACAACTTAGAAAATATAGTGAAAATAGCTTTATTGAAAAATTTAATCGCAGTAAATTCCCGCTCGCCCCTCCCCCCCCCCCCCAGCGGCGCCCTCTTCCGCTTTCAATATCTGAAACAGCCTGTTCGCTCACCAT
Source organism: Salticus scenicus (assembly GCA_963930645.1). Lineage (NCBI taxonomy): Eukaryota > Metazoa > Arthropoda > Arachnida > Araneae > Salticidae > Salticus > Salticus scenicus. The sequence continues at coordinate 8,354,519 of OZ005652.1, forward strand.
GTTATGATTTTTCAAATTTCTGACTCTAGTAAAGTCCCGCTCGGTGGCGCCTGCGGCGTCTTATCCCCGTTTTAGAACATACAACACCTTCCTTGCTCATTAGAATTTAAATATTGAAATTTAAAAATATTACAGCACCATCTGGCGGTAGAAATTTCTGTAATCTACTGTTCAATTCTAAATCAACAAACCTTTCAAATGATGTATTACTTATGAAAATATTTTAATTAGTAGCTGAGATACAAAAGAAAACCTAAACAGGAGACCTTAAAACGTGTAAATCGGTTAAAATCTCGAATTCCACTTTCGATAATATAAAAGAACTTTAAAATACCTTTCGAATGATGTTTTAAAAATAATTTAATCATAATTAGAATTTGAAATATTGAAATTTTAAAATATTACAGCGCCATCTGGCGGTAGAAATTTCTGTAATCTACTGTTCAATTCCAAATCAACAAAGCTTTCAAATGATGTATTACTTATGAAATTATTTTAATTAGTAGCTGAGATACAAAAGAAAACCGATTCAGGAAACCTCAAAACGTGTAAATCAGGTGAAATCTCGAATTCCACTTTCGATAATATAAATGTATTTTAAAATATCTTTCGAACGATGCATTAAAAATAATTTAATCATAATTAGAATTTGAAATATTGAAATTTTGAAATATAACAGCGCCATCTGAAGGTAGAAATTTCTGTAATCTACTGTTCAATTCCAAATGATGTATTACTTATGAAATTATTTTAATTAGTAGCTGAGATACAAAAGAAAACTGATTCAGGACACCTCAAAACGTGTAAATGGGTTGAAATCTCAAATCCCACTTTTGATAATATAAAAGTATTTCAAAATGTCTTTCGAATGAAGTATTAAAAATAATTTAATCATAATTAGAATTTGAAATACATGTATTAGAATATTAGAATAAAATTTTATTTGCAATTAAATGTAAATTAAAATGTATTTTTTTTACTATTATTATTATTCTCCGAAATTTCTCTCAGTAAAACGACTTATCCATGGTTTTCTCCGAAACTTGCATAATTCCGGGCTATATAACGTTTAAAATCCTTAGTACGATATGTTAGCAGAAATTGGAATTCGAAACTCTTCAAAATATTAAGGAATAAAGGTGTTCTGGGTATTCCGTTTTTTTTCTCCGAAACTCCCGTTCCTTTTCTACATCTTTGCCTTTTCGCTCCCCCCCCCCTTCCGTCGCTAATAATAATTTTACACTCGAAAATATCCGCAATCGATTTACCTTGCCTTAAAATCTAAATATGCCAACAAATTTCAAACGCTGTAACGCTTTTTTTTTTTTTGGCCCCTTTCTTCCCTCTCTCAAGCCCTCCCTAATAATTTATCTCTTTCAAAAATATTCCCAATCGAATTATCGGGCATTAAAACCAAATACTACGAAATTTCAACGGCATATCTCAATTTAAAATACTGCAAAATATGAAAGAAAACTAAATCTTTTTCCAATAAATATGTAATTTTTTTGTTTATTCATATATTTTCATGAAAATTGAACACTAGCTTTATAATATGTTGTCTAAGCCGAATATTCATTTAAATGTAAGGTAAATGAAAATTTGAAAATGTTTGAAAATTGAAATTTCTCCCCCACTATAAAACACGTGATATCTTAATTGATTACAACCATTTCCTTTTTCATCCCAGATAGTTGTCTGCCTGTTGCCAACTAAATTTCATACTTTAGTTAATTTTAAAAAATCTGATTGTTGTATCGATAAGCCGCTTGCACTCTTAGATTCGGAAAAAATTCTCCTTTCATTTGGTACCAAATTCGTAACGATCGGACTAATACTTCTAATTTATTTTCCACTTTTTCCGCTTTTAACTCCGTTAAAATACCTATTTTTATGCAATCGCGGTGAATTCTCAGTCATTGAGATCGCTTTTTGATTAGACATTGGTCTACATTTTAATTAATATCTCCGGAACTAACTAAAATTTTTAAATTCTGTTTTCAGGAGCCCCTCGGAAGGCTTCGGAGCACCCGTATGTCAAATTTTGTATTTCTGCGTTCAGTAGGGGCTGAACGTATAGATGCACAGGCAGACAGACAGACATCTTCTTTTATTATTATAGATTTATTTATTTGCCCAAATTTCAGAATATAAGCTACAATTTATTTTGCATTCCTTTATTTTATTTTATTTTATTTAATTTTAATTTTTATTTTGTTTAATTTTATTTAGTTTTATTTATTTATTTATTTATTTTTGTTATAATGCAAATTTAAAAAAAACTCTTCTAGTGGCATTCCCACCATTTACTTCTACAAGGAAGCTTTGTATAAGAAAGTTAAAAAAAAAAAAAAAAATCTTTATAAAATTGGCTATGAACTCTGGTGAGTTTACTGTCCGAAAATCTCTGCATTCGGTTCAAAATTACAGATCTTAAAGAAAATAATATTTAACTGAATTCAAATGGCCATCCATGCGTCGATATTTTACGATTTGCGAACTGACTAATTATTCTTAACTTTGTATTCTTCCTACTGAAAATTACAGATTTCATATTTAAAAGACAGAAAAAAGTAAAATAAAAATAAACAAATAAAATAAAAAGTCAATTTAAAGTCAATTGTTATTATTATTACTGCTATTATATATATATATATATATATATATATACAGTGGTGGATATAATTATAAGACACCTATCTAATTTGACAAATAGTGAACGAAAAGATTCAGAGCTTAAAAATGTTTTATCAAATACGTCAAAAACATAAATTTATTCTGTTATCATATATAATTATTTTATAATAATGATATTTTCATAGAATTTAATGAAAAAAAAAAAACATAATGGACAAAATTATATGAGATCAACCGTTTTTTCCAAACACAGTGGCCAACATAATTAGCAGACACTAATGGTCTAAAAGAAAATCCTCTAACATGTTTATTCAATATTTGGTGGAGCCGCCATTGTTTTTTATAACATGAAAGATATTCGGCATCGAATCTATCAATTCTAACAAAATATCGCAACACAGTTCTTCCCAAGCACATTTTATAGCATCCTTTAGGTCATCTACACATATAAACTGCCTGCCATTTCGGTAAACCGCACGAGCTAAGATCCCCAACAAGTTTTCGATGGGATTTAAGTCTGAGGAGCGAGAAGGCCACGGGAGAACATTGATACTTTGCTCTGAAAGCCACTTTTTTGTTTCGTGTGATGCATGAATCGGCACGTTATCGTGCTGGAAAGTGTAGTTTTCGACACAAAGAAGTTCACCGTATATGGTTAGTTGATATTTAAGAAGATTCTTATATTTTCCGGAATTCATTCTTGAATGCACAAAAACAATATCCGTTTTCCCTTGAGCCGAAAAACCAGCCCAAACCATTACTGAGCCTCCACCCATTTGGCGGCCTATTAGTACATGAGGAGACTTCCGTAAATCATGAAAATAATATTGAAACCTGTCAGGACCATCCAGGTTAAACTTTTTTTCATCAGAAAATAACACAGAGTACCATTTGGAGGTCCAGGTCATAGTTTGTTTAGCGAAGTTTAGACGCTTCATTTTGTGCCGACTTAGAAGCGGTGGTTTTTTTCTTCAATTTTTTATATTTCACATAGGAAGCATTATGCAACACCCTGCGAATGGCTCTCCTTCAACAATTCAGTTTCAAAGCATTTTTAATGCCTGTAGTGGTCATCTTATTCTGTGTAGCGAGCGAAAGCAAATGGCGTCTGTCTCTCGAGGACAAGCAAGGAGTACGTCCACATCTTTTAATCACCGATTTATTAATTCCTCTTTTCAAAGCATTTCTAATTGCACATCTAGAGCGTTTAATAACTTTTGAAATATCATTAATTGATGCACCAGTGCCATTTAATCTCCAAATTTCGCGAATTTCACTTTCTTTTAATTCTGTACCTCGTGGCATGTTTGTAAATGCGTGAAGTCGGTTATCGTTTGCTTTAGTTAACTGCTGACGTCATAACAGCGTGCAGAAAATTTGAATATTGCACGTTATTTAAAAAAAAAAAAGCAGGTGTTTTAATTAAAATGTTAGGGTGTCTTATAATTATGTCCATGGTATTTTTAATTTTTTTTTTTATTATTAAACTCCTATAAAAATATCATTTCTGTAAAACAATTACGTGTGATAACAGAATAAATTTATGTTTTTGACGTATTTGATAAAACATTTTTAAGCTCTGAATCTTTTCTTTCACTATTTGTCAAATTAGATAGGTGTCTTATAATTTTGTCCAACGAGATATATAAATTAGAGTGCTGATTCAATGGATGAAGGATTAGCTTTCTGTGGTTCAAGATGAATCACGTGACATGCTCGAATAGGTTGCTGTGTTTTGCCCTTTTTCGCTATTTTGGCATTTAAAATATCAGTTCAACAAATTATCATTATTATTAGGTAACATGACAGTCCTATGACCGAATTAAATTGCTTTTAAAATAATTTTACACATATTTCACATTTTAATAAATAATAAAATACCTTTCTTTTCATCGTTTCTCAACAAACTTTAAAAGTGTTTATAAAACAAAATTTAAACTTTTAAAGAGCTAAATTTTACAACAAATAATAATTTTTCAACTATTTTTAAGCATTTTGTCGGTTAAAGTTCAACTACACGAAATAAAAAAGAAGTAAAATCAAAATCAAAATGGTTTAGAACAAAAGAATATTAAACTACGTAAAGTAAACAAAAACATTGAAACCGTTGCCATAGAAATGTACTGAAAATGAGCTGTTACCAAGGAAACCACCGAATACGCATGTGCAAGGAAAGCATGTCACATGACTCATCTTGGACCTTATCAAGGGTTACCATTTATCACTCTACTTTATATATCTCGTTGATTTTGTCCACCACTGTACATACATATATATATATATAACGATAGCTTTAGTATTTTAATATTATTATTATTTTAAATGAATTTTGATTGAATGCCTCGTTGAATACGGTCGACCCCAAAATGGTAACGGTGCTTTCTTGGAGCCTGAAAGAAGTAGTCCATCGTCCCATTGAATTTGATTTTTACAAATTTTAATTGATTGTGAAAAAACCTCCTTTAATCATAAAAATGGCTTCAAGTTTTTCCAAAACCCAAATAAAATCCCCCAAAATCTCATGCCTAAGTATTTTCCATCTGAGTAAAAAAATTCTGTTCACTCAATGGTTAAGTGCCTCTATGAGTGCGACTGTGTCAAATACTGTAACTTTTACTCAATTATTAATTACATGTCCGCATATCCATATAATTATTGTAGCAGGCGAAATTACTGGAAGGTGCAGTTTGACATATTTAGTGCTCCATACGAAGTGAAATTGATATACATCTATATTAATAAAATCAGACTTTTGCCTGTAGATTTGTTAGAATCGAAAATTTTTGCGATAGCTTCACGTTTCACACATCATGAAAGCATAAAATGTCGTCAGAAAATTTTGCCTGTGTGTGTGTGTCATCGAGTCTGTATGTTGCTTTTTTTTTGTCCGGGCATCACTTGAGAACGGCTGGGCGGAATTCAACGGCGTTTGGCAGAAACTTAGATCTCTACCTAACTTAAAATTATATCTATCAATTTTTCAGAAATTCCCCCCTGGGGGCAAAAGACAAAAGCGTGTTTGCCCGGGTATCACTTGAGAACGGTATGATAGAATTCAACGGCGCTTCGCAGGAATTTAGGTCTTTACACAACTTAAAATTATATTTATCAACTTTTCCGAAATGACTCTCCTTTTCCCCCTGGAGGAGGCAAAAGACAAAATCACATTTGTAAGCATAACTCGGCTCCTAATTACTTCACAGTAAAGAAATTGCACATGGAGAGACTAGACATGAGTACAAATAACACATTATCTGCATTTAGGAATTTTCGATTTTTAAGGGAAGGGAGGGGGGAAATATTGAAAGTTCCTGATGTTTGAGTAGACCTCTACCAAAAATGGAACAAATATATTGAAAAAAGGCTATGCGACTTCCTTAGAATATTTCTAAAAGTGTATAAGGAAGTCATGTGTTGCCCACATCAGATTTTTTGTTAGAGAAAACATGATTTTAAGCATTTTTAATAGAATACGTTAATTCTATTTTGTTGAATGCAGCTTAAATACATTTAAATGAGCTTAGATAAAAATTTGCCCATAGACTATATTATATACGTCACGAAATTCTTTTGTGTTTCTCTGTAAACTAACCATAAACATTGTATACACCAGTGAAATCTATTGAACTCATTCTATGTTTTCCATGAACAATTGCTCGAGATGTGACAACGTTGGGCATGCGGATAATACGTAGGTACCTAGAATTCAAATGGATAGGGAGGGCAGTCATCAAGGTAACAGTCTTGGCGAAGTCGCCAAAGAGATCCTATACTAAAGCTAGTCCATAAATTTTATCGTCTCTCTCTGTTACAGAAGAGTAGTGGGAGAAATAAACATGTGAATGTACGTTATTAAACAAGAGAATTATTCAAAAAATTACCAAATGATTGACATAAAAATAAAACATTCTTAGTCTTTCCTAATATTACTGTTAATATATTATAATAACTGTTCTAATATTGCGTTCAATGCATAGCTAAAATGAGTTGATTAATGCAGTTTAAAAATTACAAATTTATGCTTTATGTTTATTAAAGAAAAAGAGTCACATCGAAGGGGAGTAATCAAGTATGAGCGACGGCCTTGGCGCAATTTCAGATTCCAGTGATGCTAACAAGACGTCTTGTATTCTCCCAAAACAAGTTCCGGCCATTGAACAAGATGGCGTCTTGTTTTGAGAGGAAAACAAGATGGAGCCATTCCTATGAAAAGAAGCAAATCAGTCAAATCAAAAAATCCCTACAAAGAGGGTATATGAAGGCTATTAAAAAATGAGTGTAATCCGGCGAAAGCTCCCGTAAAACTATTCCAAATCGTAGTCGAATCAATAGTCCGTAATCGACGCTGACAACCGAAATTTTAAAAATGGTGCGGTTACGAACAGTAAGGTTGTCGTTGTCAAGGAAGTTTAATAATGTATTGAACCTTCTTGGTCGTTGTGAACAAATTGGCAATTTAATTTGGCGAGAAAAAGACCACCCCATATGGCACGTTTATCGCGAGTACTTATGGGCTCTTCCCACCTCACGTCAGAGGTCACATGATAGAGGAAAAACAAATAGCAGACGCAGTCTTGTTTATCTATAGCAATTGCTGAAATAACACATTTTCTATTCTTATTTTTGATCCATCGTATTTAATCTGTGTAATTTTTTTTATACATCATCATTTTTAATCCATTTTATATCATTATTCATCCTCTTTTGTTTGCTGTATACATTTGCAATCATTATTTAGTTTATATTTCTTATTGATGTTCGTGAAGAACATATTAAATACTCTGATTTTTTGGTACTTAAATCAGTGACAGTGCAATATCGTACTGCGTAAATCCATTTAGACCAGTCACTAAGTTAATTAACTTGTTGTAACACCTTTATGCAATTAAATTAAATGAAAACATTTTATAATCCATAAAAATTCCACAAGAACCAGCTATTATTTATTGCTAGATCAGTTAATGTAACAGTTAAACTGGAACATACAAAAATCGATTCTTACAGTTGAAAATAAGTAAACACATAAAGTGTTTTTAAAAAATTCTTAAATTTACAAATACAACTATTCTACTGTTTACAAATGCACACTATTACTTTTATTTTATTTAATATTAAATATTAACACTTTTGTTCTTAAGAACAATATTTAATTGAATTCGATTATTCGTTTTCCTCTATCACGTGACTGAGCAGACGACGGTGGGAAGAGCCCATTGCCCAATGTGGCGACCGACGCTCATTCTTAATTTACTTTTATCTATTTTTTTATACTTTTTTAAAATTTTATTATTTATTATCCTTTCCAAGTAAAATGCATTCTGTATTTCAAATTTTAAATTGATAAGTCAAGATCATAGGTAGTAGCAGCCCATTATATCACATTCTTCTCCACCGCCCATTTAGTTTTTACTTTAGATCATACGATATGAGAAAAAAAGACACAAACCATTTCAGTGTGAGCAAATTCTTTAATGATTATTTAAATACTTTACAATGTAAAGTAGCACTTTTTTCAGCTTTATTCATATATATGCACGGTATGACGAGACAACTGACAAGATATTAAGAACATGTATAAACAAATTTTAGTAATTGTCTGTTATCGAGACCGGATTCAGATCTCGCTAATTCGCCATTATTTTTGAAAAATAGAAGCTTAAAGATAATCGCGACAATAGAAAAGAAAAGAAAGAAAAATAAAAGAAATTGTTCACGAAAATTAAACATATTGCTAAACATATCAGAAAAGCAACTAAACAAACTAATATTAACCATAACAGCCGATTATTACATTGGCGAATTTGGCAAAATATTTGGCGACAAAATCTGGTCCCGATAACAAGAAAGTACCTAAAAGTCTCTCTTCGTAAATTAAAAAATTCATAGGCAAAGTAAATGTATGAATTATATTTTACATTTTAGTATAGCTTTAATATCTGTCGTTCTTGGCAGTTTTTGGATTTGGCGGTTAACGATGTAATACCAAAATTATACACGCCAAATGAATATTTTTGCAATATATACAAAATATGGCTTTATATTCTTCATTACTTTCTTAATATACCTCATTTAAAAACAACAAAAATAAAAAACGATTTTTAACAGGAATTAAATATGTTCGTCAGATAATTTGACGATCTTCTTTCTGTTCCCCCCCCCCCCCCCGGGTCAAGAACGACACATATCAAATCAATTTATTATATAATATTTTCGCACATTTAATGTTAAAGGAATTAATATAACAAATTAAAATGGCTTCTGACATCGTAGAATCTACTGTCGGCGAGACAAACAACTTACGATGGTCATAGCCTTCTCAAACATCCAACTGTAAAAATAATTTGAAATGATTAGTTTGAAAAGTTAAAATATGCATAAAATAGTATAATTTTTCTCTTAAAAACGAATTATTAAAGGTAAAAAATATCTAATACGTTTTTATACGCTAATACATTTTGAATAACAGTCTTTCGAAATGATAAATGAACAAAACATTTCTAAAATTAAATTAAATAAAAGATACTATTTACCAGGAATTTTCAAAAGAACAAACAATATTTAATGTATTTACACACGAAAAAATTAATATAATTAAAGATAACTAAACCCATTATTTATTATAGACAACAGAATTGCACATTTAATTTGCATTTTTGCTTTCTCCTATATTCAATAGAAGAAAGTATTGGATTCATAAAAATTTTCGACTTCCGGTTTTTGACGTATTTACACGTTTTGAGAGATCTAGAACATGATTTGACTATTTTTAGAAAATGTCTGTCTGTCCGTCTCTGTGTGTGTGTGACAAAAATTTTGTATCAACTGTTTCTCCAGAACTATTGCTCAGAATTGCATATAAATTTACATGTAGATGCACCTTGAGCTGAATTAGGTCCTATCAACTTTTGGTGCCAACTGCTCAACATGTGGCGCTACTAAACAGCGATTTCCACAATTAAAGGAGAATCTATATCTATAATTTAAGGTGTTCTCCATATTTACATAACTTCCACTTCTTTCTTTTTTACGTTTTACTAAATACTATTAGTATTTTTTATCTTTCTTTTCTACTGAACATGTAAAAGTAATACAAAACGAAATTGATGCTTCGGAACTAGTGGTAGAGTGGAAAATAAAAGATTAGTCTACTAAGTTATTATAAAGAAAGGAAATTTGTGACAGATATTTGAGATAGTATTTTAATTACTGACTCATACTTAAAACTTCTTTCAATATTATAATGATTACATTTCTTTGATGGTCAAAATATAGAGATTTGTATAAATATCAAATTGCTCTTGTTTTATGCTATCTTCCCATTTGCGCGAAGTGGTGAAAAATTCCCATTTGTGCGATTTTTCTTCCAGTTTGCGCGAACAGAGTAAAAATACAAGAGCAGTACGAATTACATAAGTTCTCAGATTCATACACAGCAAGGTAGGGGTGTCAGTTTTTTTTTTTTTTTCTAGTGCGCGAAGTGTATATACGTACGTGATACTGATTGCTGCGAAAACGAGTTACCAGCGTTTTCAGATTCATGCACAGCAAAGTAGAGGTGTCCATTGATGTTTTTTTGGTTTTTACGTGCGTGGTTGTGATTGCCACGGAACCGAGTTTAGGGGAGTTCTCAGATTCATGCACAGTGAAATAGGGGTGTCCAGTGATTTTTTTTTTTTTTTTTTTTTTTTACATGCATGGTAGTGATTGCCGCGGAACCGAGTTACGGGTGTTCTCAGATTCATGCACAGCGTGGTAGGGATGTCCAATGATGTTTTTTTTTTTTTCTTTTCTTTTCTACGTGCGTGGTAGTGATTGCGGCGGAACCGAGTTACGAGCCATCTGAGATTATCAAGTCAAAAAGGAAGAAATCACCTGCACGCTTACTAGGACCAGCAATTTCTGGTCGCGCAAATAAGAATTTTTCATCCCTTCGTGCAAATGAGAATCGCGCAAGTGGGAATAATTCTCGTTTTATATGATAAATGACTTGATATTTTTAAATCTGCTTACTTTAATATTAAAAGTTTAATATGACAGCAAACAAAATAAAGAATATGTAGAATAGATACATACAAGATATATTTAAGGATATGTATGAGGAAAAGATATCTAAGAAAGATTATGTACAAGCGATATTCATCACATGGCGATTGAGAAATCTGTATAAGCGAAGTTTAATCGTAGTTTGACAATAAAAAAAAGTAATCGTATTCTAGAATCTAAACAAAAGGTAATCAAAACTGTAATCGTAATCTAACTTGTAGTATTTTAAACGTATTCGTATTCGGCTTTTGGAAACTAAAATTAATCGTAATCGTAATCGATTACGGACTTCTGTAATGGACTGCAAGATTGCTGTGTAGTAGGGGTTATGTCCAATGCAAAATAACATTTAAAAAAAATTAATTGACTTTTAAAAATCTCGAAATTAAGTTGGCGTTGCTCTTAGGATTAAGGACGATTGACTGCACTAGATTTCTAGGCCTGAGGTGAGTGCCCTCCGTGGGGGTCTTCTAAGAGTATTAGGCCGTATTTACGCAAATGAATTGGAAAAGGGCTTTATTTATTTATCTTTTTTTTTTTTCTCCACATTACAAAATCGCTTTCAAATTACTTAATTATATTTTCGATAAATTTTCGATTTTGATAAATGCCCAATCATTCTAAAACTGGCGAAAACGTTTTATCTGTAGATTGAGACTAATAGTCCTCCGCACTAAAAAAATGCAACATCAGTTGCTATAAGCGCCCATTTAATCTGCCGTATGCTAAATATATAAAAATCATAGTATGAAATATTACTTTGATTTGTCTAAAAACTGTAATAAAAGGTACAACTTTATTATAGGAACCTCTAAGTGACTTTAAAATTTCATTTGTCACTTTTGGCGATGAGTCAAAAGGACTGTCGGAACTGCATTCATGGCGAGAAGCATCCGAGTTACTTCGGTGTCAAATTTCACACTTCGCCAAGCGGGTCCTATACTAAAGCTGTTCCCAATAATAAAATGTATTGAGCAGATTTGGTATCTGTCGACCTTGGCAGGGAAAAAAAAGAGTCTAAAAAAAAAAAAAAAAAATTATTCTTATTTTAATAACATATATTAATATATTAATGGAGCAATCAATAATATGAAACAATAATTCGCACAATAATGAAAAAAAAAAACGCTAAACATTACTCTATATTTAGATAGAGTAAACCCCTTGGCACATTTTGGCGACTTTTGCTGGCGCGATACCCGCCAGCTCGTAGGCGTGGTGGGTGTTATCGTGAAAGGCGCCCGTGGGCGTTACCGCCAACTTGGCAAGGGGTATCGGATTTTGGGATGAAACCACGTTGGTCATAGGATTAAATATAAATATTAATTTTTTAGACTTTCAATTTTTATTGTTAATATTTTGGTTTAAAACAAAAGTAATAGATATTCTAATATATAAAATTTAAATAATCTTGATTCTAACTAAACGTTTTTCAGGTTTATTCGCATGATACATGTATATCACAAATTAACTGAAACTAGCAAACCCGTGGAAAAATTTCCCACTTTATATCTTTTCTTATTTACCTTTAAAATTTGAAACTCATAAATATTATACCAATTTCACCACCTAATTTAAATTTTAATTTACCAGAAGCCAAATTATTATTAGTACCAAATTAATATTGTACAATAATGAAACCAAAATCAAAGAAATGTTTAAAAATCAAATTCATGGTTCACGACCCAGTTTTCATACCTTCGCGGGTAGTATAGTTAAAGCATAGGGCTTCCAAAACGCCTTTTAAATTTTTGTCGCCATGTTGGCGATGACTTTTTACTGATTTTGGTATATATTTTTTTTGTTTTGTTTTTTAAAACAAACTAAGTCCTATTTTGATTATATTTTATATGATTGTGTTTTCAGTCAATTTATGATAATAATTCCTATCCTGCATATATCTTTAAACTATTTTTAGGTTTAAAATGACGCTTGAAAATATTCTGCAGAAGCAACTTTTAAAAATACATTTTTACGTAAAATAATGTCATTACTTTTTTTATTAGTTCACTGAGCTGAGTCCACGTGCTTAAATATTGTTCGTTTTAAATATTATTTTTTATCCTCGCGTATTTTATTAATTACACCACTATGGTATCGTTTCGAAAAAAAATAATTGTAACTGGTCCACGTTAAAGAAATATTATATAGATTATAACCGAAATAAATTTATTAAATTTAATATATTAATATTAAAATAAAACAAATTAATTCATATAATATAAATTCAAGATAAATATTAAAGGAAAAACACAATAAAAATAGTGTAAGTGACATTCACTTACCACTTGGCGATATTTGCAAACAAATAGTTTTTGGCGATATTCGTTCTTATAAAAATCTTTCAAGATCAAATTTCTAACCACGCAACACTGTAGCAGTTTTATCTTGAAGTGACGAGTCATCAGAAATTTTACCCTCGAGCCAAATTTGGGGTTTTCTGATTGGTTAGTTTAATGTTGCGTCATAAGTCACTGATTTCTGATTGGCTGCATGATTTTACATCATAACTTATACAGGCTTACACTGCAACTTTAACTGATTTTTCAAAATGGTTGCTGATAAAAATTTTCAGAAAAGGTTGCCAAAATTATTTACTTATCGCACATTTTCGACAGTAAAGTGCGCCAAATAGAGCTTGAATACGAAAAATACTATCATAAAGACCTTTTTTTCGCAGTTGATGAGCTCTGCATAAATTTTATTAATAAAATTATCTTAGGATTCTCTCATTTCAAATTTTAACATAATTATCATGCTTTACATCCAATTTATTATATGCAACTTTAGATACTCGGAAGTTGTATATGATAAATGATTAAAATGCTTGCTACACATGATTGAAATAGCAAGCAAAATTTTTAAAACAATATTAAATTTACAGAAATTAGGTACTTAATGTTATTTAAAGCATATTTTACTTTAATCATGTACAGACGATATAGCGGCAGCAATGAGATTTCGTTAGAATAACTCTCTAAAAATACTGATAAAAAACTGATTCTAATTTAAAATTTCTAAAAACATTTCTTATGCATGAATCATCACACACACACACACATATATATGTTAACCACACCGTTCATTTTTATAATTTTAAAACGCCTATTAATTTAAAACGTAAATCCCATTAAATACATTTGTTTTCGGGCATAACTAATTCAAATACATGCCATTTAAATGTTCTACAATCTCAATAAAAAATTTTTGAGAGTACAAATTTGATTTTTTATAAAGTCTAATGCCTATTAACGAAAGTTAACACTCTTTTATTTTAATTATGGAATAAATATTTTCTTCCAAAATAAGTACACATATTACTAAAAGCAGGGCTCCAACTTTTGCCTTAAGAAATTGAAATGAAAAGGCATTATTTTTCGCACTATAATCGATGATTACTTATTTATTTATATTTGCTATGGATTTAAATGCTTTTTTCAACAAATAGTTGCCTTTAATTCATTTTCAACAGGTTTGAAATGAATTTGAAGCCATAACAGAGAGATACCAAAGTAATACATAACTTAAATCTACAGTAAAAATAGACGAAAAGATTACAAAATATCAATAAATTAAAATTAAAATTAACTACAGATGTTTTTAAATAAAATATTACACTAAATGTTTGTAAATAAGCTTTCAAATACTTTCTTTTGAAAAATTAATTTTATTTTTCTCGAGCATATTAAGCCTAACGTGGAGAATGTGAATTTCACTAAAAGATAAAAATAAACATTATTTTTATGATTTTGTATCTCGAGAGCTATTATGATATATTTTATTAACATGTGAGAATGAAACTGACATTTAAAACCCACGATCTAAAGCAAATAAGTATATTTTAGCATTTAAATTACGGCAAGATTTAGAAAATATTCAAATACATTTCTAGAATTTGTCATTTTGAATTCGAACTAGTAATATTTCTTTTTAATAAGCTAATATGCCTTACCCATCTTGATCAAAAGTACTGTATAATTGGGAAATAAAAATATCCTCTGCAATTGTCCATCTGGTAAAATCTTCAGCAATGCATAAAATTTTCTCTTTTCAGCGGCTAACTTTCAAATCTTTTAATAGAATATGCTATTAAAAAATTAGATTATGCTACTGTAGATTGATGTAGTGTACTATTACTGTAGACTGATGTACTGTAAATAGATTATGCTGTTGTTATTCAATATAAATTAGCTTCAGATTATGGTTCATTACACTTCATCTATTTCAAATTAAAGTGTACAAAGAAGATGCATTTGCAAATTTCAGAACCATTTTTCTTGTTTTATCAGAAAATTTTTGTAGTTTTTGTTAGTAGTGTAATATAAGCGAATAATGGCGGAGAACTAATTATCTATATATTCAGATAAGCTATGATAAATCTCACGCATCAAATATCACAATTTCTTTTCTATTTAGTTTGAAAGCAGCCAGGTAAGATGTTCATATTATATATTTATCAGTATTAAGCGTACGGAATTCAGCCGCTCAATAATCTAGAATTAATACTGTACCATGCGCAAAAAAATTTCATTGAAATATTTAAATAAGGTACTTTGGATAGAGTGATGATGCTTTGGGTGTAGTGAGATTTTCAAGGACTGAATAATCAGATTTCACATAGAAAAAGTGGAAATGTAGGGAAAACCCATCAAAATAAGACTTGCATAGGTTTTATGATCAAACATCTCTGATATATTGCATGAAAAACAGTTTACATTTTCAGTTAATTCCTCTGATATCGTCCTTCTATACTCTTTTGTTTTCATACATATTTCTATAATATTTCGGATCAAAATTCAGTCTCACATTCTGAAATAATCAATCGTTTTCACAGATTAAATAAGTTGAGCATATATAATGAATAATTTATGTAGTTTGTCGTTAAACTTTTAAACAAGATATTAAATATTTCCTTTTATGTGCATGTTTTCTACCTCATGAGTTCCGTTTCTGAGCCACATGAGAGTATATTAAGCTATTTAAGTGATTACAGAGGAATTTTATACTATGCATAATTAAATAAATTATATAACTCTTTATGCAAACAATCTTTCCTTCTTTGATATGGATATTATTTCAAGCAAATATCCTAATTATCCATACAAAACTGTCTTAGACTATGTCTGGAAAGCATACACAATGTTTTAATTGTAAGCTAGTACACCAAAGTTATTACAAAATAGTTCTTCCAATAATCATTCTGACCCATTTTAAAAGTAGAAAATTGCTAATCTCATTACTGTCGGAATCAGATATAGTTTGGGGTACATTTACATTTGGTGTATATTCGTATGTCAGCATTTTTTTTACCGGCATGCTGTTAATACGAACTCTATATCTTATGTATATTTTAATTATATTCATGTACATATATTTATTAATATTACCCTAACAGCACAAAATGTTCCAGAAACGTAACAATCATATAACATTGAAACATTATAAACATTTCCGAAACGTTTAAAAACGGCCAGATTGCTTTCCAATTAGTTTCAAAAACGTAAAAATGTCCGCGATCGTAACAAAAAATCAGATACGTAACAGAAACGTTGCAATCACTTAACAGATAGAAAATCAAAAAGGGCGAATGTTTCAGAAAGGTATCAGAGAGCATACTAAAACGTGTTACGATTTTGAAAGATTGTAAACTTTTTGCAACATAACTGAAACATTTTGTGCTGTATGGGTATAGAGACGATCCTGGGAAATATATTGTATTATCTTAAATATTTTATTTGTATAAATATTTTGCCAATGGCATTCGGTTAATAAAGTATTCAATTTTCTCTTGTTTGATCAGTAATTTTCTATTATCGTGATCGTATCTTGATATCGACAAATCATCCACATATGGTAAAATTTCGAAACATTATCGCCAAAACATTTCCGAAAGGGTGTTCAGTTAACAAAAGTTTTATGTTCATATGCAGTCGAATCTCGTTAACGTGAATCTCAAAGGGGGTAAAAAATTTGTTCATGCTATCAGTAGTTCATGCTAACAGTAACTAATCTTCATTTAACTAAAGTAATTTTCATTTTTTCGGGGACTGTGGAAACAGTTCATGTTGAAAGTTATTCACGTTAACGAGGTTCGACTGTACAGAGTTGATACTGACGAAATTCAATCCGTCAGTTCTGAACTCATTGAATTTCGTCTTTATTGTATTATCGAGATGATGATGTATTGATGTGTACTATCGAGAATTATACACATCTCGATAATTCGTATATTTACAACTCCATTTTGACATTTCCACACTGTTAAAAATTTCAACAGAAAACTCTGTGTAATCTATTATCTTAAGTCTTACGTAAAACTACAAAGAAAAGTAAACAGAGATGTTAAAAAAACTTATTTTATACATTCATTTTAAATAACTAATATTAATTTAATTAATTACTGGTGAGTATATCTTTCGGACTTGGAATGCTTTTTCTAAAGTAGAAAGTCATATTTTATCTTAATTAAAAATTTAAATAACAAAATTACGTAAAAATACAGAATAAAAATTGAGAATCTCGGTTATTCAATTGTAACTAAGAATTACTGCAAATTTACAGAGACACTGGATAAATATTTACATTCAATTTACAGAAATTTTTAACAGTGCATTTGGAATTGAAAAACAGCCAATTTCGTGGTCTTTCGCTCGCTGCCATTTCGGTGACAGTGTTTAATTCTCTGTTCTTACAGAGACTCTGTGAAAATTGTTTCAATAAGTAAGTTTTAACATTCATAATAAACTTTCCAGTTGTTTATAGAATGTTAGTTTAATAAAACAGAAAGGCAAGCAAAATGTTACTGTAGTAAATCCAATGTTGACGGGTGAATCTCATGAATCTCTCTCATGAGACTGTAAAAACCTTTGGCGGCGACTGTAAAAACCTTTGGCGGCGACTCAAGTTTCGTCCCGATAAAGGAAAGTACCGTTTTGTCCAAACCTAAAATAAATAAACATCTTATGTTTATTAATGTCTTAAGGCAAAATCTCGAAAAGTGAAGTATTCGTCGACTAGAACCTGCTTATGTTTTTACAAATTACTTTGTACGCACAAACATGTCGACAGCTTTTATAATAATATCATTACGGGTTCTACCATTAACTTATTTTGGAAATCTCTATGATGGTAGGTCATATATAATGGTCCAAACCTCTGTATATTTGCTCATTATGAATATAATTTTCGTAAATATCTCCGAAACGGAAAGTTACAGAAAGATCAAAAAGGGAGGTGCACAAATAGATGCCATAACAAACCTATACCAATTTGCAACTTTCTGCGTCCAATCGTTTTTGAGTTGTGTGAGATATATACACACAACAGACGACACGAAAAATCGTGTAAAGTCACTGATATCGCTAAAACGGGAGCTCGTATTCAGACTGAAATTGAAGGTGTACAACTGGGTATCATGCCAGCCACGAATATAAATTTGCAACATTCTACAATGATTTGTTTTTGAATTATGGGAGATACAAAATCTCCAATAGATTTGTGGGATATTTATACAATTTCAAATTTCTTCTAAATTGAAATGGGTCTTATTTAGAAAAAAGAAACTAATATATCGTCCATTATTAAGAATTGCTGAGAAAGTGATTATACTTTTTATATGAACTTTATTTTCTTGAAACTTTCTGCATTGTATATTAATTATTGCGATTATGTGGTAGCCTCTCGGTTAACTTGTGAAAAATGTTGAATAAAATCTACATTTTTATTATTTTTTATAGCTTACATTCTCTGTCATAAACCTTCTGCCGAATCTTGGTTAAAAACAGAAACTAGTTGGCATAGGTGGACTCTGCTCAGTTCAGTTCCCCATCATATACTATATGTTCTCATAAATTTCTAGTGCAGGAAATTCTCTTACCATGATTATCATGTAAAGAGAAAAGGAATTTGACCAAATGCTTGACACAGTGACAGAATGAAATCCCCGCCTAATAGCATGTCCACCGGTCACTTTGATATATTTAGCTTATTCTAATCTATTAATTTATATTATTAGGGTCAATTTCGTAGTTTAGTTTTCATGCTACTATTTCCAGTGCAACAATTCTCAAAATGCATATTTATACGGAATATTTTCAATTTTGCTACGTTAATAAAATCTGAAACTAGGGTAGGTGCTCCAGTGATTGGCATGCTCCAGTAATTGACATCTATCCCGAAATAATTAATAAATAATAAAAATAATAAAATCATATATTTTACATATAAGAATTTTAACATTTTACGTCAAACACTGGAGCATAGGGTGCTAATAACAAGTAAAATGAATCACTAGGGGTGTCAAACACTGGAACATGGGGTGCCAATTACTGATAAAATGAAAAACTGGCAGTGTCAATTACTGGAACATTACGTGGGTGTCAAATAAAAATTCATAAAAAATAATAATAATAATTGTTATCAAATGTATGTATTTTAACATATGTATGTGGTTCTGAATGTCTTTCATGACCTATTTATTAACTTAACAATTCTAAAAATATTTTCTGATGACTAGAACATTAAAAACATCAGAGATTGCTCTAAAAGTGTCAATCATTGGAGCACTTACCCTACATATAACTTACGAAATTTTTCTATTAGAATATTTGTAGTCAATCATGTTGAAACAAGTATCATAAATGTCATTTTGAAGTTGTCTAATATATTTCTGATTCTCAAAATGAACATTGATGTTCGATTTTGCCCTATTTTGCCAATTTAAGTAAATCATAAATTCCAAATAACTTATGACTTTTTTACATTGGAAAATTCATAATCAATGATATTCTTGCCAGTATTCTAAATAATATTTCAAAAGTGGTCTGACAACTTTACGATGAAAATATCTCTAAAAATTGACATTTATGTGAAATTTTCCCTTATTCTGCCACGTTAAGAAATTCGTAAATTTCCAATAACTAGCGAAATTTTTAAAGTAACGTGTTTATAGTTACTGATGTTCATTCCGTCATCAAGACTGATATTTTAAAACTGGTCTGCCATTTTTACAGTAAAGATTTTCTATTTAATGCACGTTTAAGTGAAATTTTTCCCTATTCTCCCACGTTAAGAAAATCGTAATTTTCTAATAACTTGTGAAGTTTTTTAATTCGAATGCTGCAAATGAATAGGGTTCTTGTCAGTGTCGAAAGTAATATTTTAAAATTGATCTGATTTCTCTGCGACATTTTGTTCGTGAGATATCGTGTCCACAGACTAACATACTAACACACTAACGGACTAACAAACTAACAGACACCCTACAGACACCACACAAATTTTGTTACTTTCGGATTCCTCACACCTGAAAACGTAAAAAAGTCAAAAATCCGAGGTCGAAAATTTTCACGATTACCTAAGTTCCCTATACCTATAGTATGATGGGAAACTAAAAGGGGAAACTAAATTAGAAATTTCAGTGCAATCGTTAAAAATTCAGTACCAAATGAAAGGGGCGATTTTTCTGAATCCAGGGTTGCACAAAGTTTTTCGACAAGACCATTAGATTTTTAAAACTTAATTAAAATATGGAATTTAAGTGACAACACTACATTTTAATTCATTTCAGCCATTTTAAAAAGTACGTGTCTCGTTAGAAATTTGGTACCAAATAAAAGGAGCGATTTTTCTTAATTCAGGAGTGCAAACATTTTTTTGACACGGCAATTAGATTTTTAGGTTGATTTTTTTAGAAATCGACCTACTGCATCACTTCGTTTATCTATCTACCTATAATGAAAATTTTGTCATCACGATAGCTCCAAAATAATTCTCCAATTCGAACTACATTTGGATAGCGAACTTATCTTATAAATATCTTGGATGAGTTCGCTAACCAAGTTGCTCCGAATTTTTGTTTCACGTAGTAGCCACTTGAAAATTTCTAATCCACACTGTATGAAGCGTATTTAAGGCCGGATTTGCTTGAATTTTGATGTAAATATAGACCACATAAAGGTGTCAATAAAGAGTATTAATGAACTTTGTTTGCCATTTTTAATAAAGTGGCGGATATCTTAAGTTAAGCGAGGCCACTTGAAATCAGGCTACCACTTGAAAATTTAAAATCACAATAACTTCCGAAATAATACTGCAAATCGAACCAAATTTGGACAGTGAACTTATCTTATAAATAATCTTGGATGAGTTTGTTAACCAAGTTGCTCCGCCATTTTTTTTTTCAAGTGTAGACCACTTGAAAATTTCACATTTACATTGTAAGAAGTGCATTCCGAATTTCTTTGAATTTTGATGTATACATCGACCATACAAGGGTCTCAACTAAGTTTATTAATGAAATTTATCCGCCGTTTTTAAGAAAGTGAAGTTTTTAACAAAGCGGGCTACTTGAAATCATGTTCCCGCTTGAAAGGGCCGCGGTAGCCCAGTCGATAGAGCGCCGGCCTCGTAATTGGAAGATTGCGGGTTCGGTACTCGAGCCGGCCAAAGACCGTCGTGTACACTAATGGTGGCTGGTGCACGTAAAATCTGTCGTGGCCGCAATGTCCTCCATTTTCCCATCAAAAAGTATACCTCTGGGGGTCACCGAAGCGGGAGAGCCATCACTTCCGTGGAGGATCAAAATTATGATGGCATGTCTCCGGACCACCTCTAGGGGTGTGTCCCAGACCGTCGCCAATTGTCAATCTGCGCAGCACTAGTGCGACGCAAAACCCTTCCATCCATCCATCCCGCTTGAAAATTTAAAATTGCGAGAATGTAGTATCTTGTAGTATCCATGAGACGGCGCTGTAAGTTGTACATATTTTCTATGTATATATTTTCTATGTTTTGTACATATTCTGTAAATGTGTAAATAGAATTTTCAATCATAGAATAAACACGTTAAAGGTATCGTCTGCGTTCTCTATGTTCAATATCAAATCATATCAAAAATATATGAAAGTGGTGACGGTGAAAATTGTTCGACGTTAAAATTGCTTTGATTATTTATAAATATGGATCAAGCACAGTTTCAAGAATTATTACGAACGTTAACAGCAAGTAATGAGCGAATAGCAGCATTGTTCGCTACAAGTAAAAATGAACCAGATGCGATGAATAAATCTGCAATCACAGAGACAGGTACTGTTACCTTTTTATCCAAGTTCAAACAATTTAATAGTAATAGTGAAACTTAATGGAAAATAATTTTCCTAACTCGGTAGAGCATTTTGAGCTCATTAAACAAAAGTTGAAAAGCATTTATATATCTTCAAAATCAGAAGTATTGAAAAAAGAATTATGAGCTTACCTTTTCTGTTCTGAAGAGTCTGGCGTCCCAAGAATGCTATCTTCTTAATATTTTATTTTCTTTCTCTGCAAAAGTAATTTTATTAGAGTGATGCAAAAACACAAGTCGACAAAATGGTTGTGTTTAATCTTGTACATTTAATGAAAAAGAAAATAAAAGAAGCGAGATATAATCTCTCACTTTACATGATGAAACATAAACGTAAACTAAATCAGAATCTATTCTGATGTAAAACAGGCAGATGTAAAATCACGTGATAGTTCTATTAATAGATCTTCACCCCTTCAACTAGGAGGCAATGAAAAATTGGGGAGGGTGAAAACAGATACATTTTTGTTTTTATTATAATGTTCGTTTTTCACAGAACACATTTTGGAATAAAGGAGTCTTTTGAGTTTGTAATTTTTCTGTCATCCCTCCTCAAACGAAGAATACGATCTTAGTTCCAAGCTATCGCGGTGTTTCAGAAAGATTGGCTTAGGAGTAGGTTTGGTAAGCACGTCCGCAGTCATTAATTTACTCTGCAGATATTGTAGGTTAATTGTTCCTTTTTCACACAGGTTCTTCACGCAGTGAAATCGAATGTCAATATGTTTGGAGCATGCTGTGTGTTTGGGCGATTCAATCATTTTGATTGTTGACTGATTGTCATCGAATAATCTTATCGGCAATTCCTGTGGTAAGTCAAGGTCTTCTAGTACCCTGGTCAGCCATAAGATCTCTTGGCCAGCATTTGCGGCTGATACGAACTCTGCTTCTGCAGAAGACAGAGCTACACACGTTTGCTTTTTTGAAATCCAGTGGATTGGTGTTTTTCCTACGAAGAATAGGTTTCCTGTCATCGATTTGCGATCAGATTTATCACCGGCCCAATCGGCATCGGCGTAACAGGTTAGAATAGGTTTTTCCTTTCCACTTATAACCAAATTTAATTTTTCATTCGTTTTCAAATAACGTATAATCTTTTCCGCAACATCCCAGTCTTGCTGCCTGGGCTTCTCATTGCGTCTACTAAGAATATTGACTGCTGCTGCAATGTCAGGTCTAGAGATAGTAGCGATATATAATAGGGATCCGATGGCTTGTCTGTATTTTGTATTGTTACTTAGCAAATTATCATCGGAAGCATTGTCTAGATAACCGGGATTCATTGGTATATTTGTGGGCTTAGCATTTTGAAGACTGAATTTTTCTACAAGTTCTTTTATTTTAGTTCTTTGATGTATTAAATATATTCCTTGTTTTAATTTTAGTACGTTAATGCCGAGGTAGTAGCTTATTTCTCCGAGATTTTTGAGCTCGTATTTTGTACTAAGTTTCTCGATAGTTTCTTCTATTTGTTGGTCCGATCCGGATATTAGTATGTCATCCACGTAAATAATGATATGTATGGGATTTGCTTCATCTTTCCTAAACAGGCAGGCATCTGCTGTGCTTTGTGCAAAACCGAATTCTTTTAAAGTTTCACAAATTTTCAAATGCCATGATCTGGCGGCTTGCTTAAGGCCATAAAGGGCTTTTTCTAATTTCCATACTTTATTTTCGTTTCCAGGTGAAATATAGCCTTTAGGCTGTTCCATGTATACTATTTCATTTAAATCTCCATGCAGGAATGCAGTTTTAATATCAATAATATGGTGAACCTGTGTATTTCTGCTAGCGGCACTGACCAAAAAAGCTCTTATTGTGCTATGTAATACCACCGGGGCAAAAGTTTCGTGAAAGTCTTCACCATATTTTTGACTGAAGCCCTTTGCTACCAGTCTTGCTTTATATTTGGCTATTTTGCCTGAGGAGTCATATTTGACCTTATAAGTCCATTTGGACCCAATAACTTTTCTTCCAGGTGGAGGTTCAACCAATGTGAATGATTTATTTTGTTTTAAGGAATTCATTTCTTCCTGCATCGCGTTTAAGCCAGTTTTGTTTTTCTTGTGGGTTTATTATGTTGAGAAAATCGTTATAATCTTTGGGTTCATTGGCCTCAAAGTTTTCTGTTAAGTAAATTAGCCTTTCAGGAGGTACACCTTTATTGTGTCTATTTGACCTTCTTAAGGTGTCATCTGTGATAGGTTGATCTGGTGAACTTATGTCAATTCTGACAATTTCGCGTCCTATATGCGATTCTGTGTCGGGGTGTTCATTTGTGTTGTTTTCTGAGAGTAATTTTATTTCATTGTTTTCTCCTGAATTGTTTATAGTATCTTCAATGAATTTAACTGTTCTTGCAAGTATTACGTAGTCATTTTTCAGGTAGATTCTATACGCTTTAGCGCTGTTGTCGTAGCCGACAAAAATGCCTTCTTGGGCTTTGTCATCTAATTTACCCCGTTTACTTTTATGAATATAAGCATAGGCTTTACAGCCAAAAGTTTTTAAGTGACTTAAATTTGGTTTGCTACCATTCCATAATTCATAAGGAGTTTTTGTAGTGGCTTTTGTAGGTAGTTTGTTTTGTAAGTAATTGGCGGTGTTTACAGCTTCCCCCCAAAATTTTTTGTCTAAGTTAGCTTCTGATAAAAGTGTACGTGTCATTTCGATTAGTGTACGATTCTTTCTTTCCGCAACCCCATTTTGGGCTGGGCAATGTGGTACGGTGAGCTGATGGTGAATACCATTTTCTTTAAGAAACTCTTCTACATTTTTGTTTATATATTCACTGCCATTATCTGACCTTATTATTTCTGGTTTCTTTCCAAATTTGTTTGTGGTAAAGTTGACGTATTCTTTTAATTTCTCGATTACTTCGCTCTTTTTATTTAGAAAATAAATCGTATACCTAGAATAATCGTCAACAAAAGTTAAGATATATGATTTACCACCTATTGTTGGTACTTGAATAGGTCCGCAAACATCGCTCTGTACTAATTCTAGTTTTTGTTTTCCCCTGTTTTCTGCAGTTTTTGGATACGGGGTGTCAGTCAGTTTTGTTTTGATGCAAGTTTCGCATGTTATCCCGTGTTTGCAGTTATTGATTTTTATTCCCAGAACTAACTGATTTTTGTTTAGTTCTTTAATAGAGTTGAAATTTTTATGTCCCATGCGTTTATGCCATAGAGTAATACAGTTAGGATTTTGGCATCCTTCAGTCAGGTATGTGTTATGTTTGTTTACTGGCATGGTTTAACTCATATAAGTTTAACTCATATAATTTGTTATTTTTTGTACCCTCTAAAATGGTTTCATTTTTCATTGATATGTAACACTTTTGTTTAGTGAATGCGACTTTACAGCCATTATGGGTGGCTTTGTGTACAGATATAAGGTTTGCCTTAATTTCTGGAACATATAAGACTGCCCTTATTGTTAGTTCCCTTTTTTGTTTATTTGGATCCAGGTATTCAATTTTTATTTCTCCTGAATCAAGTGAAGTGAGAGTGTTACCGTTTGCTACACATACTTGCGATTTTTGTGACTCATCTAAATTAACGAAAAGGTCTTTATTGTTGCTTATGTGCGATGACGAACCACTGTCTATTATAAAGTTGTTCGTGATTGCATTTTGAGTCGTGAAAGCCATTTGTTTTGTTTGTGATGTTATTTGCTTCATTTGTTTTGAATGGCTTTGTTGTTGTGTATGTGTGTGTGGCAGCTCATCATTGTGTGTCAATTCATTTTCTGGGCGAGCTTGAAGGGCTATTATTAATGTTTCATAACTTTTAGGTACAGAGCACAATAACAATGCAGAAATGTGCGCGAATTTGATTTCTTCCCCAATGGATTTCAATTTATCGATAATTTCCAAAATTTTGTTAATGTGGGTTTGCATATCGCCACCTTCTTCTAGTTTTGTGCCATATAATTTTCTCAATAAATACAATTTGCTACTTAGATTTGTTCTTTCGTGGATATCACGCAACTTGTTCCACGTTTCTAGGGCTGTTTGGCATTGTTTCACGTGTATCATTTGGGAATCATCAATGAGCAAGTTCATAATGGCACGCGCTTTATTGTCCTTTTCCCGCCATACATCTGTGATAGGATTTGGCGGGTCATCTGTTATTACGCCATATAATTCATCCTTCATCAGATACATCGACGTTTTAAATTTCCATACTGAATAATTTTCACAATTTAATTTTTCGATGATTGGACTTTCTTTAAAAGATGCCATTGTTCATTTCTTTTTATTTGTAGTGAATACTTTATTTTTGAGAAGAATTTATTTTTGAAAGTTTGTTTTTATGATATTTCTTTATTAATTCTTCAATTTTCAGAAAACGAGTTTTCTTAACTATCTTAATTCAAAAAATGTACGAATGCATTTATTTTTGTTTTTCGGTTTTCTTAATATATGATTTCAAACACTGAATACTTATGCTTTGTTAAATAATAATATTATCTAACTTTAGTGTTTTATTTTCATATTAATTTAATTTTACATTTTTTATCTTCGGGACAGCCAGATAATTTATAATATACTTATAGGTAAGCTTTAATATTTATTGAAATTTTTCCGACTGAGTGAAAATAATGCCTGGACCGGGACTCGAACCCCGGATCTTTGACTTACAAGGTCAAGGCTATACCAATTGAGCTATCCAAGCCGACATCCCGGTCAGCATTACTCACTCAGACAACCTTTTTGGCAGAAACAATCTGGTCTATCATTTAGATAGCTCAACAGAAATAAGCCGCAGGAAATGGAAAACACCATTAAACAATGGGAGAATGAAATACAATTTTTAATAAAATCACACAATCAACTGTGGAAGAAAATCATATTTATTGAATTTTTTTTTTTTTTTTTTTTTCAAAATTTAAATAAATATGATTTTTTTCCACAGTTGATTGTGTGATTTTATTAAAAATTGTATTTCATTCTCCCATTGTTTAATGGTGTTTTCCATTTCCTGCGGCTTATTTCTGTTGAGCTATCTAAATGATAGACCAGATTGTTTCTGCCAAAAAGGTTGTCTGAGTGAGTAATGCTGACCGGGATGTCGGCTTGGATAGCTCAATGGGTAGAGCCTTGACCTTGTAAGTCAAAGATCCGGGGTTCGAGTCCCAGTCCAGGCATTATTTTCACTCAGTCGGAAAAATTTCAATAAATATGATTTTCTTCCACAGTTGATTGTGTGATTTTATTAAAAAAAAAAAAAAAGAGCTTTAATATGTTCACTTAAGAACAATAATAACAATAATAAATTGTTTCACTTTTCATTTGTTTAATATTATATCTGACTCATAATCTAATGGAAAATAATTTTCCTAACTCGGTAGGGCATTTTGAGCTCATTAAACAAAAGTTGAAAAGCAATTATATATCTTCAAAATCAGAAGTATTGAAAACAGAATTATGAGCTTACCTTTTCTGTTCTGAAGAGTCTGGCGTCCCAAGATTCTTAATATTTTATTTTATATATTAATTATTATTTTCTTTCTCTGTGTAAAAGTAATTTTATTAGTGTGATGCAAAAACACAAGTCGACAAAATGGTTGTGTTTAATCTTGTACATTTAATGAAAGAAAATAAAAAGAAAATAAAAGGAAGCGAGATATAATCTCTCATTTTACATAATGAAACATAAATGTAAACTAAATCAGAATCTATTCTGATGAAAAACAGGCAGATGTAAAATCACGTGATAGTTCAATTAATAGATCTTCACCCCTTCAACTAGGAGGCAATGAAAAATTGGGGAGGGTGAAAACAGACACATTTTTGTTTTTATTATAATGTTCGTTTTTCACAGAATACATTTTGTAATAAAGGAGTCTTTTGAGTTTGTAATTTTTCTGTCAAAACTTTCACTCAGTATAAACATCGCTTCGAAAATTATTTAGAAATTAAAAGTTTTTACTGATAAAGATCTGTGTTCTAAAATATTACTTAATAGTATCAGTTCAGAATTATACAACTTATTAACATCCTTAATTGCTCCTAAATTACCTAATGAATTAACATTTGATGAACTTATAGTAACTTTAGAAAAATATTTGTGTCCACAACCTAATGTTATTATAGAACAACATCGTTTTCTATCTCGATTCCAATCTGAAAGCGAAACGATAGCAGCCTACGTAGCGGCTCTCCGAAAATATACATCTACCTAATACATCTATATATACGAGCTGGCGCATCAGGCATTTTGTTGCCTTAGGGTTGCCACATGTACCCAGCGCGTTTCTCTGATAAACAAACGACAAACATTTTTTTTTAATCGTCTTACGTTACTTTAGAGTAACTTCTTTTATTATATTTCATAATTTTAGCTGAGTAAACTATGATAGGGAAGTTTGTTTAGCGATAAACTGCTATAATCATTCAAGAAGTGAATAAAAAGTGTTCACAGACCTTCTATTACTGTGTATTTGAAATTTGGCGAATAAAATGACATTCTGAGAATGTACTGTGAATAAAATGTGTTTTTAGGAATATTATTGTTGCTTATTGCTCTTATCTTGACTGGATTAGCTTCAGATCAAGATTTCTTAAAACCATTGGGGAAGCGATAAGGACTCCAAGCGGGAATGCTGTCCTCTTCGGAGGCAAAAAAATGGCGGTGATGCGTCGGCCTATTGTTTTATTTAGGGGCTCTACATCTACCTGTGATTTTAATTGTGAATGTGGAAAATCTGTATCAGATTTATTTTTACGAGCCCAGTTTATTCGAGGATTAAAAGATTCAAATATTAGAGAACAGTTGATAATAATACCTGACTTAACATTCGATAAAGCAGTTACACAGGCTTTAGCTTACGAAGCTTCAAAATTAAATAACGCAGAATTATCAAAAAATCATCCATCAAAAATAACTGAAGATATAAATAAAATTTTGTAAAATTAGGAAGAATAGTATTTCGAGAAATAATTCTAAAGATAGAAAACGGGATTTTTCTAGCAAGCGCACCCGTTTTATTTCCAGAGAAAAAACCCTATTAAATTTTCGTGAACTTAGTATTCATAATACAATGCTTTCGTTGTGGCCTTGCAAATCATCTATCACGTCAATGTCGTGTAAATTATAAAAAATTGTATTGTCAAGCTTGCCATCGCACTGGTCATGTTCAGAAAGTTTGCATATATACTTTGCTCAAGAAAACAAAAGAACAAAAATTTCGATCAATTGAAAATGTTTTAGAACAAAATGATCATATGACAGATATCGATGCTATTGATTTGTTTTCCAGTGTTACCAGGGTCATAGATATTTTTAAAGCTACTTCTAATTCATTATCACATGCTGAAAAATTTTATGTCGAAATACAAATCGAAAATAAGATACAAAAATTTGAAGTAGATTTAGGCGCAGGCTATAAATTGTTACCTAAACGAAATTTCGATTCCTTAAAATTAAAAAGTGAAATCCACCCTACACGTGTAAAATTTCGATCATACACACATGGTATTTTTGAGCCATTAGGAGTAGTAGAAGTACCAATTAAACATTAAGAATCAACGGTGCAGAGAAATCTTGTTTATAGTACCAGATATGTTTACACCTGTATTAGTTAGAACATGGATACGTCGATTAAAAATAAATCTATTTGAACTCGATAATGCGAATAAATGCAACAACCTCGAAGTGAAAACTATCTCTAAATCTAACCTTATTGATGATATAATTAATCAATTTTCTGAAATTTTCGAACCAAAAGTAAGGAAAATTCCCCATTTTACATGCTCTTTAAAGCTTCGAGAAAATGTAAAGCCAGTGTTTTTAAAAGCCCGTGATGTTCCTTTTGCTGTACGTGACAAAGTTGAGCAAGAACTGAATGCACTTGAGCGTGATAATATTATTACGAAAGTTGACTGTAGTGACTGGGGTTCACCACTGCTCGTTGTACCTAAGCCAGACGGATCAGTACGCCTATGTGTCGACTAGAAAGTCGCCGTTAATCCCCAACTACAAGCAGCTCATTATCCAATTCCGAGAATCGATGAAATCTTAAATAGTTAACGTAATGCTAAAGTCTTTTGCGCCCTAGATTTATACAAAGCATATTTACATGTAGCAGTTGATGACAGCAGTAAAATTATACAAACCATTTCGACACACAGAGGAACATTCAAAGTTAATCGCTTATGTTTCGGAATCAAAACAGCACCCAGTGAATTTCTCAGAATTTTAGACCAAATTATAGAGAGTTTACAGGGCGTCACAACTTATTTCGATGATATAATCATTCATGGTGAAACGATAAACGAATGCAGAGAGCGATTGATTAAATGTTTAGAACGTCTAAAGAAATATGATTTACATGTCAATAAATCAAAATGTCAATTTTTCAAAAAATCCATTTCTTATTTGGGATATGTAATTGAAGAAAATAAAATTTCAAAATGTCCAAAAAAAAGTTGAGGCAATAATTCATGCTCCTAGACCTCAAAATACTGATGGTGTAAGACGTTTCTTAGGTATGGTTACATAGTATTCCAGATTTATACCGGATACCTCAACTCCGACATATCCTTTAAGATGTTTACTTAGAAAAAACATCAAATTTAACTGGTCATATTCTTGTGAATCGGCATTTGTGAAATTAAAACAAGAAATAGCTAGCGATAGGGTTTTAACTCCCTATGACACATCGGGCCGCGGTAGCCCAGTCGGTAGAGCGCCGGCCTCGTAATTGGAAGATTGCGGGTTCGGTACTCGAGCCGGCCAAAGACCGTCGTGTACACTAATGGTGGCTGGTGCACGTAAAATCTGTCGGGGCCTCAATGTCTTCCATGTTCCCATCAAAAATTATACCTCAGGGGGTCACCGAAGCGGGAGAGCCGTCCCTTCCGTGGAGAATCAAAATTGCGATGGCATGTCTCCAGACCATCTCTAGGGGTGAGTCCCAGACCGTCGCCAATTGCCCATTTGTGCAGCACTAGTGCGACGTAAAATCCAACCAACCCTATGACACATCATTACCAGTAACTGCAGCATGTGATGCAGTCCAACAGGCATTTCAGGAGTCCTATCACATATAGTCAATGGTATTGAAAAACCAATAGCTTTTGCATCCCACTCATTAACAGTAGCAGAGCAGAACTGTAGTCAATTGGATAGGGAAGATTTGGCAATCAAATTCGCAGTTCAAAAGTTTCATACTTATATCCCTTACGACAGATAATAAACCTCTATACCGAATTTTTCATCATGATGCCAAAATTCCCACATTTACGTCATCTCGATTACTCAGATAGACTACATTTTTGAGTGAATATGATTATAAAGTTCAAGACCGAAGAAATGAAGATCCTATAAATGCTTATTATCTATCAAGAGCTTCCATTAAATTAAGAGATCCAAAAATCCTACAAGATTATGACATCATAAATTTACAAGCTATGAATCAAATTTCTAATGGGATCCTCACGCCTGAAACTATTGCTAAAGAAACAGAAAAAGATCCAAAATTATCAACTTTGAAAAAGGAACTTTTGTTAGGCGATAATTATAATACTGACTACTCGTTACAAAATGGAATCATTTTTTAAAGGTCATAGAATCTACATTCCAGAGACTTTCCGGCAAACAGTATTAAAAGAATTACACGCTACTCACATCAGCATAACAGAAATGAAGCAGCTGGCTGGACGATATGTTTACTGGGAAAAAATTGATGAAGCCATTGAAAATCTAGTAAAAAGCTGCAAAGAATGTGCTAACTTGCGCAATAATCCACCAAAACTTTCTGTACACCCTTGGGATAACCTTAAAGATAACTGGGGACGAATACACATAGATTATGCCGGTCCCTTCCAAAATCACTATTTTTACTTCCATTACCCTACTACCGTTGGTAATGGAAGTATTGTATTCGGTCTGAAAATTCGATATCGGGTTTTCACCTGATTTACACGTTTTAAGGTCCCCTGAGTCCAAAAAAGTGGGTTTTGGCAATTGGTCAGTGTGTGTGTATGTATGTATGTGGAGAATCTTCTGGCTATTATAGCTCAGAAACTAATAAAGATAGAGCTACGAAACTTTAGAATTGAAATACGTCTGGTGTACAGAGGAAATTTCCAAATTTTGGTAAAAATTGAAAAACCGGAAGTGGGACATCGGAAACCGGAAGAGGGACCGTAAGTCCGTATCTCAAAAACGGCTCTAACGATTTTCTTCAAACTTGCTATATAAACACTCTATTAGATGTCCTTTCGAATGATAGAGTTGGTTAGTTCAGGAAAATTGATAGGCGTCCTGTATAAATAGCTCAATTTCAGGCCTCCCAAGGACGTTCCTTTAAAAACAGCTGTACGGATTTTTTTTTTCTTCTTATTTTTTTATCTTGCTATAGGTAAGCTTCGTTTTATATGTCTTTACATGTGTATAAAGTTTATCTTACCACAAACATGTTAGGTTTCTACTTCTTTAGGTCACTTTTATATCTTCTGATCACATTTTCTCCAAAAAATGCATATAATATTTGTAATAGTGGGTAATGGAAGTCGTGTGGTTGTTTCACACCAGATTTTTTTTATATGTGTCGATGCAAAGTCAAAGTGGGTAGAAATACGCATGTCAAAATCAGCTCCAAATACCAACTCAACAATCAATCTCTTAAAAAAACATTTTCTCAACTCACGGATTTCCTTCAATACTTGTATCAAATAATGCGTCCATATTCACAAGCAAAGAATTTCGAACGTACTGCGCCACTTGTGGAATAGTCCAAAGGTTTATAGCCCCAGGGCATCCTGCCACAAATGGCTTGGCAGAACGAAATGTGCAAACCTTTAAACGACGTCTGAAGTCAATGACAAATGAAGCTGGTACCTTTAAAGTAAACGTTCAGAAAATATTGCTCCGTTATCATGCTACTCCTCTATGCTGCGGTAAATCTCCAGCAGAACTCTATCTTCATCGTAAAATTCGTATAGAATTGGATGCACTTCTGCCAAAATCAACTCGTCAATCAAATTTTATCAGTGAGCCAGTACGAGCTTTATCCAAGGAAGAGAGAATTCAGGCCCGTGTGTACCAAGACAATTTGGGAATATGCAGTTTGGTGTTGTTATTCGTAAGCTGGGGACTCGTCATTACCTAGTGAAGCTGGACTCAGGGCGTACCCTGAAACGACACATAAATCAATTAGTTTCAACTCGAGTGCCTCTGGCAGATAAATATCAATCAAAGGAAACAAATAGTTCCAAATCATCAAAACATGTCACTTTCACTACAAGTACACAAATGTGTGATAATTCACCATCTTCAAGGGGTGATGATATGCTAACAGAGTTGCGCATCCAGAGAAATGATAAAGGACTCGTGAGCAAACCTTCAACATCCAGAGACCACTCAGCAACATCAACACCTCGTAATAACTCAACTCCAAACACCCATACTGTATATCGAAGATCAGGGAGGACAAGACGCCCTCCGCAATATCTTTCGGACTACGTAACATGACTTTTACAAAAACTTTTATTATCAATATATTTCTTTACAGTTTATATCTTTCAATTTTATAGGTCAACAAATTTAGGGTGGGAGATTGTAGTATCTTGTAGTATCCATCAGACGGCGCTGTAAGTTGTACATCTATGTATATATTTTCTATGTTTTGTACATATTCTGTAAATGTGTAAATAGAACATTCAGTCATGGAATAAACACGTAAAAGGTATCGTCTGCGTTCTTTATGTTCAACATCAAATCATATCAAAAAGATATAAATATTTGCATGAAAAAATTCCTATATTTTCCAGTTTGATTGCTTTGACCCCTGCTTATATAAAAGGGAGTTAATTTGTGAGTTTGAAAAAAAAAAAAAATCTGTACAGCCGTTTTTAAAAAAATGCACTTGCGAGCCCTAAAATTGAGCTATTTATACAGGACGCCTATCCCTTTTCTTGAACTAAGAACTATATCATTCAAAAAGACATCTAATAGAATGTTTATATAGCAACTTTGAAGAAAATAGTTAGAGTCGTTTTTGAGATACGGGCTTACGGTCCCACTTCCGGTTTTCTAATTTTCTTCAAAATTTGGAAAATTTATCTGTACACCAGAACTGTCTCAATTGTAACGTTTTGTAGTTCTATTTTTATTAATTTCATATATATGATAGCCAGAATATGCCCCACATACATGCACACACACTGACCAATTGCCAAAAACTATTTTTTTTTGACTCAGGAAACCTTAAAACGTGTAAATCAGGAGAAAACTCGATATCGAATTTTTGGACCGAATACAATACTTCCATTACTTACAGTAGTCGGATAATGGAAGTAACAATAAGGCTCTAAAAATACATTTTGTTTTTTAATTATAATCTAGAGAATCTTAAAAATGCATCGCTTTATTTTTTACTTCTATACCATAGTAATTATTAAGAAAAGATTTGTTGGTCTTTGTAAATCATCCAGTTACTCTGAGCAAATAGCTCTAACTCTAAGCAACAAAAAAGTATTAATAATGTCTATTTCGTTATTTTGTATGCTATGTGTATAACGGTATTCTAAACAATATATAATGTATGCATCGCAAACTATTTGTGAGTTCTTAAATACAAATAATTGATATTCATACTGTTTTTAATATAGAATATGCTACATTAAACTGAAGTAACCTATATCCATTTCATTAGACACAATTTTAATTTGTTTTAAAAATGAAATGTTAATAATTTTAGAAAACTAGTATGTTGTGTCCACCAAAAGTATTTCTTCTATCTTTTCCTATACAAGTGCAAATAATTTATTAAAATAACCTACTATGATGTACACTAAATTTCCAAAGAAAGACGGCTTATAAATAACATTAAAAATGCGTTCTCACAATGATTATATCACGTATCAGGTTTCGTGCAGTTATATTCCATAGAAATTGAGATATTGCCTCCCCTTTCTTGGGCAGTATTGCAGATGATAGCCTTCTCGTTCGCAGAAAAATTTCAATATAGCGGCGCTACCTATAGGTAATATGCATCCAAATTGAATTAGCATTAGGTCTCATAATGGCCTTTTCGCATATCAAGTTTTGTTTGATTTTACGCAAAAGAACCTGAGATATAACCTTCTCCTAAATTGCAGGGTATAAATCCATATGCAATTCTATGCGCAGTAGTTCCTCATACATAGCTTTCCCTTAAATTGTAGAAGTCGCTGTACCTGTTGAGCGATGTTCACCAAAAGTCGATAGGCACTGATTTTGGTTAAAGTGCATCTATATATAAATTTATAAGCAATTCTGTGCTGTAGTTCCTGAGATAAAGTCGCCACAAAATTTTTGTCACGCACACATGGACACACATTTTCTAAAAAAGAGTGAAATCATGTTCTGGACCTCTGAAAACGTGTAAATCTATCGAAAAACCTGAAATCGAAAATTTTTACAAATCGAGTACTCCTACTGAATGTAGAAGAAAGTAAAGAGTAAAAATTTTCGTGAACATCTATAGTAAATAATATTTCCTAACAACTACTATAGCATTTAAAACTCGGTATTGTTACTTTTCATTTCGAGAAAACAGAAATATATTGAAAACACTCCACGTTTTCTACGCCTAGAAGTGAGGACGAGTTCAAAGGCTTCGAAGGATGCCAAATTGACCGACAGGTTGCGATTTAGCAAACATCCAGTCATTCAGTCTTCCTTTATCACTTATTTCCCCTCAAAGACAAGGGTTATCACCCCTATTTTAACAGTAGACTCGTTGAGTCCGGACTTGCGCAGAGGCTCCCATGATCGCAAGAAATGTCGTTAAAGAATCACTCGTGAGTTTTATTTAGACGCCATTTTATTCTGCATTAACAGGGGTGAAACTTTTCAGGGTTTTTGAAAATTTTACTCTCTTTGAATTTCATGTTAAAATACTTCGTTTTTATAGAAATTTCTCATTTTGAATGTTTAATAAAGTCTGCAAATATCACTTAATATAGGTAGCCATATGATATATAATTAATAAATCTCCCCTATCTGCATGCGAGGAACAGTTTTCAGGAATTTTGCAAGCTAGGCCTAGTCGGAAACAAAAGTGTCCGAATACTAGCAAAAATTCCTATGTAAAAAAAGTAGAGTTAATACTGTTTTGTTCAACAAATCCTTGTCGAATCCTGTTCTTAGACTGTCTAAGAATAGGATTCGACAAGGATTTATTGAACAAAACAGTGTTAACTCTACTTTTTTTTTTATAAAATATCAAAATAATAACATCCTAATAGCGTTAAAATAGCTATTAAAATATTAGCTATAATTTAATTGTTGGCGAAAAAAAAAAAAAAAAAAATACGAGTTTATTTTCTTTCGACCTAAAAATAAACACTTATAATTAAACGTGAACATTAAAAAATTGTAAAAAGTTAAATGATACATCTAAAAAAAAATGGACGTCATTATCACTTTAAAAAATTTATGCACATTGATAAGAGCTTTATGTTTCATCAGAAAATTTAAAACATGCTATATATAAAGTTATTTTTTTCTTTTTTATCTTATAACTATTTTTATTTCATTTTCACGCGCGCTTTTTATTTCCTACTTCAAATTTATTAAAATAAAAACTTTTTCGATAGTGTTTGTAAGTAGCAATTGACTTAAAAATTTTTCTTTTTATATTACTTGTTATTTACTAAAATTTGTGAGACCAACTCGATCAACTGTTCGTGGAAAATTTCTCGAACTTCACTGTGGTTTTTGGATGAATGGACGCCTTCTTTTGGCCATAATCGCCTTGGCGGAAGTGGAAACCTGTTGTGAAATGTTGGTTTGGCGGTAGAAAAACCGATTGGCGAATGAATTGGTGGATTGGTGGGGATATGATGTTCGGAAACAAACAGGTTACTAGTCCGGAGTCTATTCTAATATGTATTCAATGGAATCATTCGAGGTAAGGCCGGCACACAGATTATTATACAGATAGGACACTCCAGTATATTCTTCGGTAACCGGAATTTGACTGCAACGACCCTATTGTCAACGGCTGTAAGTTTCTCGAGTTCTCTAGCTTACGCAATCGCTCGTCTTATTTTTATTGTATCTATGTTCATATCGTAATATTAGTGCAACGTTAAACCCAACATCCAACCGACTAACCATTTATTGATGTTTACGCTTGGACTTTGTTATTGTTTACGATTTTGATTGTCGAAAGCAATTTATTTTAAGAAGCAAGTACTAAATATTAAGCAAATAAATTTCGAAAATATACATAAACCAGA
Organism: Salticus scenicus; assembly: GCA_963930645.1. Classification (NCBI taxonomy): domain Eukaryota; kingdom Metazoa; phylum Arthropoda; class Arachnida; order Araneae; family Salticidae; genus Salticus; species Salticus scenicus. The sequence goes on from OZ005652.1 coordinate 8,391,559, forward strand.
AATATTTTTTTTTCATTTTAAAGCATTTTGTATTATTTACACCAAGCAATGTTAAATATTTAAGATTCCATACCATACTGCTATTTCAGCATTACAGTTTGTTATATTAATTTGTACTCTTGAACACGAATGTGTTTGGAAAAATTTATTTTCAAACATAATAAAAATTAGTTTTATTTCTTAGGAAATAGCTGTAAATGTTATGATTTTGTAAATTTAAAAGTAGTAGAAAAAGTGAAGGAAAGAAAACTGCACATACGTTTTCGTTGGCAACTTTATTATTGTTTACAAACTTGATTGTCAAAAGCAATTTATTTTAAGAAGCAAGTGCTAAATATTAAGAAAATAAACTTTGAAAATATACATAAAATATTTTTTTTTTTTTTTTTCATTTTAAGGCATTTTGTATTATTTAAACCAAGCAACGTTAAATATTTATTGATATCATACTGCTATTTCAGAATTACAGTTTGTAATTTTAATTTGTACTTGAATATGAATATGTTTCGCAAAGCATATTTTTAAACATTATAAAAATTAATTTTTATTTCTTAGAAGAATAGCTGTGAATGTTTTGAGGATAATTTTGTGAATTCAAAAACAATAGAAAGTGAAGAAAAAGAAAACTTCCCACACTAACCTGCTACTAACTACTGGCGAAATAGAAAAACAATTTTCGATCAAAGATGCTTTTCATGTAGACTTAACACATGTAGTTCCCCTCTGTTGTCACTAGTGGTGCTACTATATTTCCGGTTCGCGTTTTAGCTTCACTGTCCTATCTGTATGATAATCTGTGGGCCGGCACAAGCTGTAGCCCACACCTCAAAGCACAAGCAAAACAAGACGTAACACGGATAAAGCCCGTTAGCGGAATTTTAACTTATCACTAGAAGAACTACGGAAAGGTTAAGTTAGTGTGTTGTACGTCGCACTAGTGCTGCGCTATGGACAATGCTACAGAACGGACTATTAGCGACTATCCGTGAGTCTCACTTAAATACGATCCGAAGGTACACCGTCACAATTTTCATCCTCAGTGGAGGGTATGGCTTCTCCGCTTTAATAGAGCAGTTGCAAAAAGCTGATATAAACATGGCAACGGGGAAAGCTTGTCCTCCGACAGTGGTTGTCATGCGCCGTTGCCATGGTGCTATGAGCTGTTTTCAACTGCCATTTGCTTACTGTGCTAAAAATGGCTTCTATTTATTTTCACGTGGAGTTGATTCTCCTCCATCTACGTCACTCTGACGTCATATGAAACTTTTCTATAGACCGACAACCTGCGTGTGAAATTGGACACTTGACGGGGGAGAATAGATTAACAAGGACCCAATACAACGAAATCTTGGTTACTTTGCAGACTAGTCAAGAATAAGGGTTACATACAAACGGAACGCTTGCAATTTCGATGACGTAAATTTTGCAAGTTTTTTTGCAAATACAGTCGTCAGCAAAAATATCCGAGCACTAGCAAAAATTCCTATGTAAAAAAAGTTCACGTAATGCAGTTTTGTTAAATAAATCCTTGTCAAATCCTGTTCTTAGTCAGTCTAAGAACATGATTCGACAAGGATTTATTTAACAAAACAGTGTTGAGTGCGCTTTTTTCACATAGGAATTTTTGCTAGTGATCGGATACTTTTGCTGCCGATTGCAGTCATACATTTGGAACGCTTGCAAACGGCTTTGCAACCGGCAGTGTTTCATTTGTATGTACCCCTAGAGCTCTTGCCACTAGATGAGACAATCCGCTGCAGAACAAGAAGTCGAGTAACAGAGACATTCAACTAGTTAATTCTAGACCGTCGTTTATTGGTCAGTGCATAGCTCAAGTGCGATCCCATTCAACCGTAACTTCAATCTGTTTGAGAGGGCAATTAGCAACGGTCAGAGATTCATCGAGGTGGTCCAGAGATATACCCAACGAGATATATTAAGTAGAGTGCTGATTCAATGGGTGTAGGATTGGCCTTCCGTTGTTCAAGATGAATCACGTGACATGAACCAAAAGGTTGCTATGTTTGGTTCTCCATCGTTTTTTTTACCGATTTAAAATTTCAGTTTAACAAAATAAATGTTAAATTACGTAAGTAAACAAAAACATTGGCGATTATCTCCGAGCAGTTGCCATAGAAATTCACTGAAAATAAACTGTAACCAAGGAAACCACCGTATACGCAAATGCGAGGGGATCAAGTCAGATGACTCATCTTGTACCTTCTCCATTTATCACTCTATTTTATTTATCTCGTTGGATATACCATCGCAGTTTTCATTCTCCGCTTCCGTAACTTATAGTGATATTAATTTTACGGAACATGGGGGGACAATGCAGCAGCAGCGGATTTTACGTGCGTTACCCGCCTCTAATGTATACGATAGTTTTTTGTTGCCTCGAGTATCGAAGTCGCAGTTCCTCGACTACGAACTCGACTCTCTGCGAACCGGACTATTGCTGCCCCCGTTTCCATTTCGAAAAAAGCCTCTTCCCCCTCAAAAAAGGCTTGAATGTAGTCAATGTTATATTCAATTAGTCACTTTCAGAACTTTTCATTTCAACAAAATTGTGATGGCATATATCTGAATTAGCATCCCAGACCGTAGCCACTAAGTACATCATCCACTAGGTAGTGCCACTAGGGCAACGTTAATCAACCCAATCCAACGCTTCATTTTACAGAAAATGGGAATAGGCTCACTCTGTGGCCTATAGGTAGGCTGACCAGATCAAAGTACCTTTATAATAGAGAAGCGTTAAAAATTGCTACAATTATCAAATTTTGGGTGCATTTTTTCATTGCTAATGAATAAGGACTGAAAATAAAGAGTTACTGATTAATAATCTAGGGGTACATACAAATGAAACACTTCCGTTTGCAAAGCCGTTTTCAGCCGTTTGCAAGCGTTCCAAATGTATGTCTACAGTCGCCAGCCAAAGTATCCAAGCACTAGCAAAAATTCCTATGTAAAAAATGCACAATTAACACTGTTTTGTTAAAGAAATCCTTGTCAAATCGTGTTCTTAGACTGACTAAGAACAGGATTCGACAAGGCTTTATTTAGCAAAACTCCATTCAGTGTACTTTTTTTACATAGGCATTTTTGCTAGTGCTCGGATACTTTTGCTGCCGACTGTATTTGCAAAAAACTTGCAGAATTTACGTCATCGAAGTTACAAGCGTTCCGTTTGTATGTAACCCTTAGTTTCTACAATTTTTTAAAACTTAGAAAAATGCCTTCAAAAAAAAAGGGCGTCCCCATTTGTCCCCAGAAAATGGGGACGTTTGGTCAGTATTCCTATGGGGTTACATACAAACGGAACGCTTGCAACTTTGATGACGTAAATTTTGCAAGTTTTTTTGCAAATACAGTCGGCAGCAAAAGTATCCGAGCACTAGCAAAAATTCCTATGTAAATAAAGTACACTTAATGCAGTTTTGTTAAATAAATCCTTGTCAAATCCTGTTCTTAGTCAGTCTAAGAACAGGATTCGACAAGGATTTATTTAACAAAACAGTGTTAAGTGTGCTTTTTTTACATAGGAATTTTTGCTATTGCTCGGATACATTTGCTGCCGACTGTAGTCATATACATTTGGAACGCTTGCAAACGGCTTTGCAACCGGAAGCGTTTCAATATGTATGTGCCCCCTAGTGGTTATATCGCAATTCCGCGATTCGTTTGCGGGTGTAGGTGAGTGGGTTCGATTCTCGCACGTGCTCTGGTTGGCTTTCTAATTCATCGTGTTGTAATATTATCAAGTGTAAATCTATCTCTACTCTTCTCAACGGAGGCTTATTGCGGATTTCGAGTCAAGCTTATAAGTTTGATGCCTATGTTAACAATAAACAAATAAATGTGAGTATTTGTGACTGATAAGGATTGTGATGGCATGTCTCCAGACCATCCTTAGGGGTACGTCCCAGACCGTCGCCAATTACCCATTGCGCAGCAGTAGTGCGACGTTAAATACAACCTACCTACCTACCTGACTGCTAAGGCTGCCGATTCACTGTCTGTTTTGATGAGCAAGCGAGCCTATTTCCTGAAAGATATCGGGTAAGCATTGTTTATACTCTAATGTTTTGTAGTTATTTAGTATTTTCTCTTAATAATTTATACTGTATATGAAATCGTGACTACTATTTCAAAGGTTATATATTTTTTTCCTTTGTCCGGATATATATAATTGAATAGTTTCAGTCGATTCACAAACTATATGGGATAAATAAGCGAAATTGGATTTCAGAAAAAACCGTTTAAAATTTTTTCCCCTTTTAATTTGTCTATTTTTTTTATTCAAAAATTTGGATCATGCTTTTCAATGGGGTTATAGGAGAAAACAAGTCATCATGAATTATTATGGATTGCAGAAGTATAATAGGTGGCATTCAAAGTGGGATTAGCTGAATATTGTTTACAATTTGTTAGACAACCTAAGGCCTTTCGCAAGTTGTTATGCCTAGTAAATTTATAGTTATTTAAGAATCAAAAATACCGCCCACGATTGTGAAATTTTATCCATTTCTCACAACACTTGGGTGGTTGTAAAATAATTTTTCAAGAATGATATTGCATTGTACTAATACGATATTTATCTCTTGATTGTTTTATATAGCCTTAAAGTAATAGGCCGTATTAACCTTATATAACCTATTCATATAACCTTAAAATAAAAGGCACTGATTTCCTTTCTATTTCATAGAGATATAGTAAAAATATAAGAAATACTAACCTGCTTATTTTTATTATTCTGAAATGAATTTCCATGTAGATTCCAACCCTTTTGGGCAGCACTGTAAATGAATGATGAATGATTTTCATACATGCTTTTATTTATGCATATGGAAATGTATATGTTTAGTATAGCTTATAGATGTTAAACTGTATTTACCGTAAATTTCGCCCATAGACCAGGTTTGGGTTTCTTCCGGAAGAAACCAGGACAGTGGAAGAAATGAAAGAAACCAACCAAACGACAAAACAGATTTTCAAAATTAAAATTTATGAACTATATAAATTCAGAGCATAAATGTAATGTCAAATCTAAACTATAATCCAATTAACCCCTTGAACTGAAATGACGAGTTCAGCTCGTCATGAATTTCCCGACACTAATTATGTTCTTATATGTATATATCTGTACTGATAAGTATAAATGATTTAAGTCCATATTCTTGATTTTTCAGGAGACGAAAAATAAAGTTAAACTAACTAAAAACTTATGAGCAGAATCGATTAGGAAAAAGGGATTATGTCGGTTTATACGCTTTATACCATTCAGTGATTGTCAATCTTCATTTAATAAAGGGAAAAATTGGATTAAATATTTTATACCAAAGATTAATGCTAAATGTCTGACTTGAATCTTTTTTTACCAATGGATTTTCTCGAAGACACAATGACATGGATTTAAATCCTTTATACTAATCGATAGAGAATTTTTTTCTGAGTCTGACTATGTGCCTAACTCAAAATCGACATTTTTGGACTTCAATCCTTTATACTTCTCAGTACAGATATAACAATAAACATTCATATAAATGCGTGAAACAAATATTTTTAATAATAACAAAACCGTAAGTATCTATATCAATCCCTCCTCTTAAAACTAAGAAAATTAAATTGTATGCATGAGCAGTGCTGACTGAAAATAAATTGCAGGGGTTAATATTAAAAATATTTTTAGAAAAACAAGTTATTTGATAACAAACTCTAAATACATATACAGGTGATAGGTTTTTACTTTTCAATGCTAATATTTTTAGAACTTTTTGCATAAATTCTATCTCATATTATTGTACGTTCAAACAGTACAAGTGATAATAATAACGGAATTTTTAACTATAATATTTGCACTTTTTTCTTTTTTTTTTAAGGATACAATTTTTTGTATAAACTCGAAGCTGGTACCTAATAAACTGTATCAATAAGATACCTTCTTTCAAACTCTCCTGCAAGTTCTCTAGAATTAAAAAAAAAAAAAAAATGTTTGTATTTATTTATTTTAAGTTGAAAAATAATTTTCCGTTTTGAACTGCTAAAAACTTTTCATTTGTTTTACAGTCAACTCCCTCTAATTTACAAAAGTTTTCTCCAGAGGTTGTGCGGATTATAGGAATTTGCAGATTAGAGATCATTGCCTTTGTTTACAGTTTTCTTTGCAGATACAAAGTCAGTTATCCTTAATTCATAAATAGACATCAAAATGGAAAGACAATTTCTTATAAATTTTAGAATAAAATATTTCTTCAGTATTAATAAAACTTATCTATCACATTCATATATGATGGCAAATAATTTAAGCATATTCAAATACTAGTAGGTATCAATAAAATGTAAAAAAACATACCTAAAAAATACGAAGCAAAATATTTTTGAAAGTACGGAAATAATATTCATCACTGATTATTTTTAATTTTGTTAAACATTCATGTAATAGTGGTTTGTTTTAAATTTTTCATATACTTTCCTGACATTCTTTGATTGACTTAGCGCTAGTCTGTATGAATTGCAGGATAATAAATACAGGAAAGTTTCTCCCCCCCCCCTTCAATTGTGTTTCAAAGCATGGATTAATCTAAAAATTTTATTTAAAAAATGTAAAAATGTGAGAAATGTTAATTTTTATTAACTATGAGATGTAATTTGTTTTTACATTAAAAAATCAATTATGGATTAGCAGGATTTGCAGATTAGAGGGAGTTAACTGTGCTATCATTATAAGGAAATTAAAGTTTTTGACATTTTGTAATACAGTAAATATTGCATACTGGTTCTTTTAATTAACTGGATGTTTGTTATGAGCTGTTTTATCAGGAAGTATAAGCAAGTGATCCAAACTATTTATTACCAGTTAAGGAAATAAAATTGTCTAAATTATAAAACTTTACACTGTTTAAATTGAAATTGATTTTTTTTACTGGATTTTGAGTATTTTGGAACGTGATCGTCTGATACCGAAGATCACTTTGGTAAAAATCTCATAATTATTAATTAAATATGTAATTAAATTTTTATAGGTATAATTAAAAATACTTAAAGTTGTTTATAAGATAAATGCATCCATTGTAGCTTACAAATCTGCAATTTATAGGATAAATTTTTAAGAAAATTTTTTTTTTCCGTTTCTTCCGACTGGTTTTTTTCCGCGGCTTTTTCCGCCTGGGAAGAAACTTGCCGACTCTGCCATGTATTTGAATTCTCTTGTTCCTGCTAGCGAATCATTTGTTTGAACTCAGCGAAAAGTTTAGTGTATCATTCTTGAATGATACACAATTAGAATACTTAATTTAGACTTCCTGATACTATTTGTTATTGAGATATGCTGATAACAGACACACACACACACACACACACACACAGACCAACCACTAAAAACATGTTTTTTGAATTCAGGGGACCTTAAAACGTGGAAATAAGTTCTGAACACGATACAAATCGATTTTTTTAAAAATACACTTTTTTCTTTTTGTCCTTTTAACTTGCTTTCATCTCGCTTGGATGAGCAACGTAGACGCCTAGAACCGACTTTCCAGTTTAAACAGTCAAAAAATTTCATATTTTGCTAAATGCTTGCTGTTCAATGATTTTTTTTTTTTTAACGTTTAATTGTTTTTTTGTTTCGCGCATTAAATATTTTTTTACTTTTCCTTCTAAAATTAATAATTTTTGTGGTTTTGCTAATTGTCTTATCCTTGCCCTTTTTGAAATACTTTTTAAAATTACAACTTTCCTGATAACTGCTTTTTGTTTTGAATGATTAGTTCAATCCTAAATTTTACGCGAAGGACGACGTAATGACACATTTTCGAAAATTTGATTTTTAAATAATAAAACTGGCGGCTGCAGAAGAAAAAGAAAATATCAAAGTGCGGATTTCCCCCCCCCCCCCTCTTAATATATTTAAAATAAGACATGGAATGAGGAATAATAGCCTACTGCATTCAGAACCAGTAATATTTGTATATGTGGAAAGTGAGCATTTATAAATTTTGAAGGGGGGGGGGGAAGTAAAAATTTAAGTTGAGGAAAAAATACTTTTTTAAAAACTAAAGTAAAATGATACGTATCAAACTAGAGTTATGAAACGAAACGAGTTATGTTTCACAGTCGTTACAAAAGATGTTATATATACAAGAACGAAAAAACATGCAATTCGCATTGATTATTAGCACTTTCCAATTGTACGTATATTCCTTGACTACGTTATCCCTCAACGGGCAGACAGATTGATTAACTGAATTTATAATCACTCTTGTCGTTGAGAAAAAATGAGCAATAAGTGAAGACCGAATGACTGGGTGTTTTCCAAATCTCAATCTGTGGGTTAGTTTAGCGTCCCACCAAGCGTTTGGACTCGTCCTCGCGGCTAGTCGTAGGCAGTGATGCCAGATTGGGGATTTTTGAGGCTTTTGGGGACTTTTTTGGGGAATTCTAAAATTTTTGGGGACAAATCTGGAGAGTTTTTAAACTTTCTGTCAAGATTGGCAACATAATGATTTATCCCTACGACTAGAGACTTTCAATAGCTTTATTGTTATTTGGGGATTGTTTTCAAAAATTGCCTTCGTTTGGGGAAAAATCTGAGCCTTAAATCATAGAAAAATCTGTTTGATATATATATTTTTTTTTTGAAAAAATTTTTATTTTCCCTTTTTAGTAGAAATCAGGTTGGGGATTTTTTCGAAAAAAAAAAAAACCTGTTTTGGGGAAATTTGAAGACTTGTTTGGGGAAATAATTTTCGACAATCTGGCATCACTCGTCGTAGGAAAAGTGGTTTCACTATAGGCAGGCAGACGGACGGAAAAACAGACACATAGACTAATTCAAATGATATTCGCTCTAAAACATCGTTAGAAAGGGTTAAAACACTTAATAAAACTGAAAATACAATTCTAGTTATTTCCATATACAGCCCTTAACATATCTGACTATTTTTAAGCGGCCCTGTAAATTTTAGTGCTAATTGTACTATACTATAAAAAACATCCCTTTGTGCACATGAATATCATTAATATTTGTGCAAAGTAAAGATATTAAAGTATGGTTTATAGACATACCTCTCGTAGAACGCAATGCGTTGGAATACTTTCGGATGTCCCTGTACACAAACCAGTGGTGGTATTGATTCCATTTTCAACACGGAACATCCGATAGTGAACTTGATTAACATACTATAAATAGTTTCAAGAAATTCCATTAATATTTACGAGAGTTAAAGCGCGGACTGACAGTAAATCGAAGTCATAAGCAATTTTCAACTTTGCTGAAAAGTTTTAAACAGTGGAAATATATTTAATAGCTAATTGATTTAAAAAAAAAAAATCGTAACTTTTTTCTTAATTATATATATTAATTAAGTATTCATTATACATTTTTAACCAAAAAATTTAAATATTGTATTTTTCTTTATAAATTAACGTATATACATTTAAATACTTTACTTTTGAAAAATGTATACAAAATTTCGCTGTTGAAAATTACTTAAATAATCTGGTGTGTCACTCACACGACTTTCTCTTACCCTGAAATTTAATACTATAAATACAGGTTGGAGATTAAGAAGTAAGATAACGAGTACTGTTATGTAAACCTATGTTAAACAATTCATATTAGGCTTCTGAAGAGTTTTATATGATAATTAGTTCTGTGTGAGGGGGGCTACCGCCCCCCCCCTCAACCCCCCGTTTCATTAATGCACCTACATTTATATAGAATTTAATTCGGTTATTAAAAAATATTTCTCTTTTTAAAAAATAATTATTAAAATTATTATTTAAAAAAATTATCTTTTATGATAAGGCAGACGATTTCCATATTAGAGAAGTAGTTTAACACCAAATATCAAAAAAATAGTCCATTTTATTCTCAATATATAAAAAAAAAAAAAAAAAAAAAGTACGATTTTTTTTCTAAGTTTTTTTTTCGTTAAAAGTAAAAAAAATCGATAACTTTGTTTTAAATTATCGCAGATCGATGGTTCAACCATTCGTTTTAAAGGTATTTTCGAGCTCTTTTGAAAGATACCCATCATGAAAATTTACTCCCCTCGAGGGGGGACTTCCCCCCCCCAGGGAGGGAGGCGAGGCACCTACATACACAAAAAATTTTTCCCAGTTAACTGTCTCTATTACAAAAAATATATATTTGTTTCATTTGGTTTAGTGCAGTCTATAGACGTTAAACTCTATTTTCCTGCAATTTCCCCCATAGACGTAATGTTTCCCCCATAGAATTCTCTTGATTGTCCCTGTACACGAACCATTTGCTTGATCTTAACGAAAAGCTTACTGTAGCATCCCTATATGATACACATTTAGAATACCAAGTTTGAACTTTCTGCCATAATTTGTTTTTGAGATATGCTGATAACAGACAGACACACAGACACACAGACACACACACAGACACACAGACCATTTGCTAAAAACATGATTTTCGTATTCAGGGGATCTCAAAACGTGTAAATATAACAAAATCTCGCGTTCGAAAATTTGAGCCTAAAACAATACTTTCTCTACCTTATGGGTAAGAGAAAGTAAAAATGTGTAAAGGGCAGCAAAAACCTGAACTGGAAACTGTCCGCGTAGTCTGACTTTTTTACTTTCTCTTACCCATAGGGTCGAGAAAGTATTGTTTTAGGGTGAAATTTTCGAACGCGAGTTTTTGTTATATTTACATGTTCTGAGGTCCCCTGAATACGAAAATCATGTTTTTAGCAAATGGTCTGTGTGTCTGTTATCAGCCTATCTCAAGAACAGATAGTAGCAGAAATTCCAAACTCTGTATTCTAAATGTGTATCCTATAGGGATGCTACGATAAGCTTTTCGTTGAGATGAAGCCAATGGTTCGTGTACAGGGACACTCAAAAGTATTCAAGTACATTACGTCTATGGGGGAAATTGCAGGTAAGTAGAGCTTAACATCTATAGACAGCACTAAATCAAATGAAACGAATATATATTTTTCGTAATAGAGATAGTCAACTGGGAAAAAAATTGTGTATGCAGGAGCCTCGCCTCCCCTCCCCCTCCCCCTGCGGGGAAGTCCCCCCCTCGAGTGGAGTAAATTTTCATGATGGGTATCTTTCAAAAGAGCTCGCCAATACCTTTAAAACGAATGGGTGAACCATCGATCTGCGATAATTTTAAGAAAAAGTTACCGATTTTTACTTTCTCTTACCCATAAGGTAGAGAAAGTATTGTTTTTGGCTCAAATTTTCGAACGCGAGATTTTGTTATATTTACATGTTTTAAGGTCCCCTGAATACGAAAATCATGTTTTTAGCAAATGGTCTGTGTGTCTGTCTGTCTGTGTGTGTGTGTGTGTCTGTGTGTCTGTCTGTTATTAGCATATCTCAAAAACAAATTATGGCAGAAAATTCAAACTTGGTATTCTAAATGTGTATCCTATAGGGATGCTACAGTAAGCTTTTCGTTAAGATCAAGCAAATGGTTCGTGTACAGGGACAATCAAGAGAATTCTAATACATTACGTCTATGGGGGAAATTGCAGGAAAATAGAGTTTAACGTCTATAGACTGCACTAAACCAAATGAAACAAATATATATTTTTTGTAATAGAGACAGTTAACTGGGAAAAATTTTTTGTGTATGTAGGAGCCTCGCCTCCCCCCCCCTGGGGGGGAAGTCCCCCCTCGAGGGGAGTAAATTTTCATGATGGGTATCTTTCAAAAGAGCTCGAAAATACCTTGAAAACGAATGGTTGAACCATCGATCTGCGATAATTTAAAACAAAGTTATCGATTTTTTTTACTTTTAACGAAAAAAAAACTTTGAAAAAAAAAATCGTACTTTTTTTTTTTTTTTTTTTTTTAATATTGAGAATAAAATGGACTTTTTTTGGATATTTCGTGTTAAACTACTTCTCTAATATGGAAATCGTCTGCCTTATCATAAAAGATAATTTTTTTAAATAATAATTTTAATTATTTTTTAAAAAGAGAAATATTTTTTAATAACCGAATTAAATTCTATATAAATGTAGGTGCATTAATGAAACGGGGGGTTGAGGGGGGCGGTAGCCCCCCTCACACAGAACTAATTATGATATAAAACTATTCAGAAGCCTAATATGAATTGTTTAACATAGGTTTACATAACATCGTTATCTTACCTCTTAATCTCCAACCTGTATTTATAGTATTAAATTTCAAGGTAAGAGAAAGTCGTGTGAGTGACACACCAGATTATTTTTTATGTTTGCATTCAATAAATACATTAAGGAAATAGATTCTGATGTTCCTGTGAATCGGGAAACAAGCATAGCAACCGTGCTAGAATAGCTACTAGATTCTCTACTACGTATATTCACTTCTCCAATATCTTACATCATTTTAAGTTAAATTTTCGAAATTGAATTTTTTGCCGTAGTTACACGTTTTGAGGTCCCTCGTATCGGAAAAGGAAGATTTTAGCAGTTGATCTGTGTAACTGTTCGCTCAAATGTTTTCATTTACATGAACATTTTCAGAATTCCATAAAACACTTTCAAAATGAATTTATCGAATACCTACTGAGTCTTTAATACTTAAACATCGCTGGAAATTATAAAAAAATGCATAACAGAGCTGGAAATACAAATTTCTCGTAATAAATCAGACTATATTGGCATAGCCTTGTAAAGGATTCGGTGTTAATTGTATTATTTTCTGTAGAAAGCATCCTTTATTGAATGTGAAAAATATTTACTTTTTTTATATGTTTAACGCATAGTAATGTGCTTATAAAATAATACAACTCTCAGACAATAACGTATCCCGATTACTTTATGAGATTGTGTGCACAAACTACACTGATGGAAAAAAAAAAATCCCAACACCAAGAAAAAATTATTGTACAGTAATGAACTTTCAGCAATACATTTGTCTAGGTAACATATTTAATTGATTAAAGTTTCAAGATCACAGGTAGAGCCATTTCAAATGTGAAATGTTGGTACATTAGTAACCGGTGTAACCGCCAGAATTTTGAATGCAAGCATGCAAACGTGCATGCATTGTGTCGTACAGGTGCCGGATATCAGTTTGTGGGATGGAGTTCCATGCCTGTTGCACTTGGGCGGTCAATGCAGGGACGGTTAATGCTGGTTGTGGATGACGCTGGAGTTGTCGTCCAATGATGTTCCATACGTGCTCGATTGGAGAAAGATCTGGTGATCTAGCAGGCCATGGCAACATGTCGACACTCTGTAGAGCATGTTGGGTTACAACAGCGGTATGAGGGCGAGCGTTATCCTGTTGGAAAACACCCCCTTGAATGCTGTTCATGAATGGCAGCACAACAGGTTGTATCACTAGACTGCGACGTATAAATTTGCAGTCTGGGTGCGTGGGATAACCACGAGAGTGCTCCTGCTGTCATACGAAATTGCTCCCCAAACCATAACTCCAGGAGTAGGCCCTGTGTGTCTAGGCCGCAGACAGGTCGCTAGCAGGCGTTCACCTGGCCTCCTTCTAACTAACACACGGCTATCACTGCGACCAAGGCAGAACCGGCTTTCATCAGAAAACACAACAGATCTCCACTCCGTCCTCCAATGAGCTCTAGCTTGACACCACTCACGTCGCAAACGGCAGTGGTTTGGAATCAGTGGAATGCACGCTACAGGGCGTCTGGCTTGGAGCTGTCCTTGAAGTAACCGATTTGTAACAGTTCGTTGTGTCACTGTGGTGCCAACTGCAGCTTGAATTTTAGCTGCAGACGCAGTACGATTAGCCACAGCCATACGCCGAACACGGCGGTCTTCCCTCTCAGTAGTGCCACGTGGCCGCCCGGAACCCGGTCTTCTTGAGGCAGTACCTTCCCTTGACCACTGCTGCTAACACTCATGCACAGTGGATACATTCCTGCCAAGTCTTTCTGCAATATCGCGGAAAGAAAACCCACCTTCTCGTAGCCCTACTACACGACCTCGTTCAAACACAGTGAGGTGTTGATAATGGCTTCTTCGTCTTCTTAGAGGCATCCTTGACTAAGATTAACTCACTACATCAAATCTCAACTGTAAATAACGATCACGAACCTTACAGCGCTTATTTAAAACAAACCTCATTTGCATGTTCATAAAGTCGCTACTAGCGCCACACTTATGCGCGTAGCTCAAAATTTGAATCGACGTCATCTTTCAGATGTATAAACACGCCTACCAAATTTCGTTTATCTAGCACAGCTCCTTCCTGGTGTTGGGATTTTTTTTTCCATCAGTGTAGTTGTTCTACATGTACGACTTTTAATGGGAAGCATTCTACGGTAAACGTATTCGCCATGAATAATAATATTTGAGTTCAACTCGTAGGGTAGGAGCTCCAGTGATTGACATCTTCCTCGAAATAATTAATAAATAAGAAAAAAAAATGATTTATACATCAGAATTTGAACATTATGTCAAACACTGGAGCATAGGGTGCCTATTACTGGTAAAATAAAAAGGTATCAGTGTGAATCACTGGAGAGTAGGAGGCCAATTACTGGTAAAATGAAAAACTGTCAGTGTCAATTACTGGAACACTAAGTGAGTGTAAAATAAAAATCCATTAAAAAAATAATAATAATTATCAAATGTATATATTTTAACATTATATGTGGTTCTGAATGTCTTTCGTGCCGTATGAACTAATTCAAGGTTTCTAAAAATATTTTCTCATGACTAGAACATTAAAAACATCAGAGATTGCTCTAAAAGTGTCAATCACTGGTGCACTTACCCTATATCACTTTTAAGAGGAAAAAAAAAAAATAAAACTAGTTGGCATAGGTGGACTCTGCTCAGTTCCCCATCCTATTTATGTTCCCATAAATTTCTAGTGCGAGACATATTATAATCATGTTAAAAGAAATGAATTTGACTAAAGCTTGATACAATGACAGAATGAAATCCCCGCCTAATAGGCTATCCACCGTTCACTTCGACATATTTATCTTATTCTAATCTATTAATTTATTTTATCAGGGTCAAATCCGTTGTTTAGTTTTCATGTAGCATGAAATATTGCATTTCCAATGCAATAATCCTCAAAATTCATATTTGTATGAAAAATTTACAATTTTCCTATGTTGATAAAATCGTAAATTACGAATAATTTACGAAATTTTCCTATTAGAATATTTGTATTCAATCATGTTCAAACAAATATCATAAATGTAAATTTTGAGGTTGTCTAATGTATTTATGTTCCTCAAAATGAAAGATTATGCTCAATATTGCCTTATTCTGACATGTTAAGTAAATCGTAAATTTCAAATAACTTACGAATTTTTTTAATTGGAAAAAATCATAATCTATGATATTCATGCCAGTATCCTAAATAATATTTCGAAAGTGGTTTGACATCTTTACGATGAAAACATCCCTCAAGATGGACGTTTATGTGAAATTTTACTCTATTCTGCCATGTTAAGAAATTCGTAAATTTCCAATAACTTGGGAAATTTTCAAAGTAGCCTATTTATAGTTACTGATGTTCCTTCCGGCATCAAAACCGATATTTTAAAACTGGTCTGACATTTTCACAGTAAAAAATTTCCATTTAATGCACGTTTAAGTGAATGTTTGTCCTATTCTCCCATGTTAAGAAAATCGTAAATTTCTCATAACTTACGAAGTTTTTTAGTTCGAATGTTGTAAATGAATAGGGTTCTTGCCAGTATCGAAAGTAATATTTTAAAACTGATCTGACCTCTCTGCGATCACTTGTTCGTGAGATATCGTGTACACAGACTAACAAACTAACGGACTAACACACTAACAGACACCCTACAGACAGACACCATACAAATTTTGTCACTTTCGGATTCCTCACACCTGAAAACGTGTAGAAAAGTCAAAAAACCGAGGTCGAAAATTTTCACGATTACCTAAGTTCTCCATACCTATAGTATGATGGGGAACTAAAAAAAGTATGGTAATGACAGCGCAGGTAGACACAAACGAACTAAAATCGTAAGCACTCACGGAAGTCGTTTACAATTTATCGGAAAAGGTTAAAAATTCACTGCAAACAAATGATTACCAACCAGTCGTCTATATACCACGAAGCGACAAAATTTTGGTGGTCCATCAAAAAAAAACTTGATATTCTTTGTAATTTTAATGTTTTATTAGAAATTAAACTGAAGTCAGTTTTTTTTTTTATCTCTAGGATTTTTCGGTTCACTATATTCACAACATTAGACTTAAGAATTTACTGGAGGAGAAATAGGATTAATGGAATAATTTAATGGAATAAAATTTTAAATATTAGGTATCTTTGAATTTCAGATCAGTATTCGATAATTAGATACGAATCGTTCTAAATTTCTGAGATAATTCGAATTCTTTAAAATATAAATTTGCCACTGGGTTTTAATAATGTAACAATGGAATAATAATACATATTACCTCTTTACGTAGTTTATGTGTGTGTGGAAATAACAATTTATCAGTCTGGTTCAATCTTGTCCGAGTTTCTTATAATAGGGATGCAATTTATTACAATCAAATAACTTTTAAGATCGATACTCGTAATCCATTCCCTCAATAGTGATCCTATTCCTGATTTTGACAACTTTAAAATTCTAGCCTCTAATGCAAATTTATATGAATCCCGTATTTTTCTAGAGGGCTCTTTTACTAAAATGCAACATTCTGCCTTGAACGAGGCTAAAGCTATTCCTCCTGAATATCTGTACTGATAAGTATAAAGGATTTAAGTCCCTATTCTTGATTTTTCAGGAGACGAAAAATAAAGTTTAACTAGCTAAAAACAAATCAGAAGAATCGATTAGGAAAAAGGGATTTCGTTGATTTATACCCTTTATACCATTCAGTGGTTGTCAACCTTCATTTAATAACGGGAAAAATTGAATTAAATATTTTATACCATACATGAATGGTAAATGTCTGACTTGAACCTTTTTTTACCAATGGATTTTCTCAAAGACTAAATGACATAGACTTAAATCCTTGATACCAATCGATAGAGAATTTTTTTTCTGAGTCTGACTATGTACTTAACTCAAAATCGACATTTTTGGACTTAAATCCTTTATACTTATCAGTACAGATATAATCTTGTTATGATGTGTTATGAATTTTTTTAAATGTTGTACTTGTATGTTTGACACTGAGGAGGCTAGTGTTCTAGCCGAAACGTCTGTCGTGTATTTTAATGTTTTTAATTAAAGTGTATTTTTAAAGTTTAAAAAATTTTTGTATTCATTATCTCATTTTAAATGTTACATTGGTTTTAAGCATCGTATTTATATAAATATTAAGACGATAATGTTAAGACGAACGTTATTGATACAATAAGTGTTTACGTTATATGTATAATAAAGGAAGAATTTGTAACGTTAAATACAGACATACCAATATTTTAATTTGTTCCGGAGCACTGCTATGACCCGCTCACCTTTTTTTCCGCACCACTTTTCTTAAAGGGTGTTTTTCTTCTTATTTAATTGTAATTATGCATGTTGCAGAAAATTTCACATATAAAGTGGAGTGATAAAAGGGGCGGATATTGACAGTGTTCCAGAATAACTTAAAATCTTGTCATGTCTAATTAAAGACGATTGTTACATATTTGTTGTAAAATAGGCGTTTATTGCACTTCAGCTGGATCCGAGACATCTCTTCAATTGCATCTCTGTTGCCTCGACTAGAACTCCTACATAGACAGGCTGACGCATCCGCCATTTTCTATCCCACAAGACCGGCTGACTATTTATTATTGGTGGTTTTTCGGCAATAAATTGCACAAATCACTCCAGAAAAGGGCACCGCCTGTTTATATTTTCTTCTAATCCAGAAAGAAGGAAAAAGTGGATTATAAATTGCAGATGTAACTCGTGAATACCCGGAGCAAGAGCACAACCTTGTAGCGTAAGATTTCCCTCATTTTCAAATTATTTCATTTCATTTTTAAAGTTGTTTGACAAATTTAATATGAATGTATTGTTTTTTTTTTTAAGTTATTGTTTTAAATTCTTTTAAAATTGACTTTAATATTACATTTCTTTTCACGTGAAGGGTTGCAGTTTTGAGAATGTTGGCGATGTTCTTAAAATTGCCAACTTGTTTGTTTCCTGATAAGAAGTTCTAGCTCACTTGATCTGTATAGAAGTTTAAAGGCGATAACAACGCTAATCAGGTAACTTAGCTTTTTCTACCGCCAACACTTTCCCAGACGGGATAGAAAATGGCGGACACTGCGCCTCGACCCTCTTCAACATCGACCTCAACTGCTGCCATGACACCCTTTATACCGAAAAAGCCCTTTATACCGATGTGGCCAGGGCTGTGCTCCATACCTTTGGTCCCATTTGACTTGTCTATACACTTTTTTCTTCTGCACTTGTCACACGACAACAACAACAACAATAGGCGTTTTCCGATTCTTATTCTAGAAAGATAATTACGTTTGTCAGTCAATAAGATTTGTGGTCCGTGGGATTATAAGCTGTGAATCGAGTAGTTCGCGAAGTCGAAGACCGCCGTTCCAGACTATTCTTTAACCCGTTAACGCCCGGATTAATTTTGCAAAATATATTTTTAGGAATATTTTACTTCTAAATTAATATACACAACTGACAGTAAAATATATTAAATTAAACAATTCTTCTGATAGTTTTAAATTTAAAGTCTATCCTCATTTGGGGACGTTTTTATTCTAGCGAAAAAACTTCGAAATAGAAAAACTTCGAGATAACAGATTAATTTCCTATTATATGCTGACAAAGACCTCAAAAGTAAAGTATCATAAAATATATTATTATTCAACTTGACTTAAGTTGGTATATCTGCGCAAAAAACACAAATTTATATGCGATGAATGAAAAATCATAAAATAACTATCCAAATATGTAATCTTATACTATTAAGTGAGCAATATTTGTATATATATATGTATATTTCACTATTCTCGAAAATGGTAGCTCGGACAGTCACGTGATTTAACACAAGGCTGCCCTACGTAGGGTCATTGTGCACATCGAAGTCAGATTTTCGAATTTTTGATTAGTTTTCTTTCAATTAATAAAAATATGAAAATAAAACTTCCCATTTCTATAATGACGCAGAATGGAGAATCTTAGGAGAGATTGGATTGGTTTATTTGATTTTCATTGATTTCTGTGTATTTTACGTTGAGCTATGAGCTACGTTATGAGGAGTTAAGTGAGATTTGATTGGTTTATTTGATTTACATTGATTTGAGAGTATTTTACGTTGAACTAGAGCTACGTTTAAATTTTATTTAAAAATATTTGAATTTTTAATATTTTAATATTATGCGCCTTTTACAGAGAAGAAATTTTGATTGGCGCCGCAGGCGCTCGAGAGCATGTTTCTTGGTAAAACTTTTCATGGGTCTCTGGCCAGCTAGTCATAATTAATAGCAGGCACATAACAAGGGATCATTTAGAGTAATGCTATAAAAAACTGTCATTAAAAAGCCCAAAGCATTCCAAGAAACCACAAAAAATAAACGTGCTGTTTTATCAGCTGTCCTCAAATAAGGAAGCTGGGCGCTAATGGATTAAGAACATGTTTTCTATAGAATAGGGTACGATTAACATTACTCATTGTTTTAGTTAACAACACTATAGATATAGTAATAAGACATAGACTGATCATTGAGAGGGGAAAAGTGATACCCTTTTTAATCGGGAAAAGACGGTCATTTTACTCTCTTATGGATGTATTTCCCCGAGTGAATATACACGGAAATACAGATAGGTAATTTAGAAAATAAAATTTATGCACTAAAAGAGAATGGAAAACTCCAAGATACCCTTTTTTATTTCTTTTCGTTTTCCTTTCCTTTCTTTCTTTTTCTTTTTTTTACTATAGTATACTCATGTCTGCACATAACTGTCTTTCTTTCGGCATTTATTGTTATTATACTTCTTTGAGATAAAAATCGTCTGCATTCATCATGAAAAATAATTTTAATGAATTATAATTTAATAAATTATTTGTATTGCGTAAATTTGTATTCAAATTATTTAAAGTGCAGTAGTGAGTAGGGCTAAACGCCTCGTTCAAATAAATTTAAAATTTATACATAGGTTAAAAATCACCGTCACACAATTTGTGTAGAATTTGGTGAACTTAGCATATAGTGTTTTTACACGGACACAACAAAAAATTCTTCATCATTATGTCCTATGGGCTGAAATTATTTCAAGCGCGATAGCGTCAAAACGGCCTTATTAAAATGAACAGAAAATTTATGTACATGTCACACAAACTGTAAGAATTTTAGAGGATCTAGCACTTACAGTTTTTTACAGGGACACAACAAAAAATTCTTTATCATTCTAGTTTAGCATAAAATTAAACATCATACAATATGAGGAAAACCTAAAGCACCCCGTCATAAAATTAAGACACCCTACTGACACACCCTTGTTACAATTTTCTCTTTTGTTTATTTAACGAATTCTCTTATTTTACTTTATCTATACAACAATTAATTTCTTAATGGTCAGAATGTCGGGTGGAGTCACTTCAGATTTTTTTAATACAATAATATTAAAAATAAAAGACAAAATATGCTTTTTTTTTTATATATAGCCTGTGAAATTCATGCAACCTCTCTTTAAAACAAAATATACTTTACAAGTCTTGCTATTGGCCTATTACAAATAATAACGACGCCATTATAGCAGAGAGAAAGTAATAACTTTTCTGAGGAAAAAAGAAAATGCTGCAGACTTAAAAAAAAAAAAAAAAAAAACAGCAGGATTAGTTTTTTTTTTTTTTTAACAAAGAAATTTTAAAAGCAGAAGGACAAGTTTTCGCAAGTACTCATTTTTTTTTTTTTTTTTTGTTTCCTTCCTGGAAATGGCCCCACTAGCGGCCCAGGGGTTCTGCGCTCAAAGTTGGCAGATGGGAAGCGCGGGTTCCATTCCAGGTTGCGCTCTTCGACCTAGCCGTTCGGAGTTTTCCCTGGTTTTCTCTGGAACTCGCGTAAAAACAGGCTAGGACCCGTTAGAAAAACCCCCCACGAAGGCACTTCATCTATATGTCTAGGACCCTCGTGAAATCAATCGGCCTTAATCCCAAACACCACACACCTAACTTTCTTGGAAATGCCGGCTTTTTTTTCCATAGCTGCCAACATTTCTAATTTTTAAATCAGATTTATCACCAGCGTTTTTAAAAAGGAATTTGTCACATATATTTTGACTAATAAATAAAACTAAACAAAACTCTCTGGTATGAAGAAATTATTTTGCTATGCACTTTTTTTCAATCTTTTCTAAGTTATGGGCATGTACAATTCGATTTTTTTAAACTTTTGTTTCTTAACTTACCATCATCTTAGGCAACATGGCCGCCCCTAAAGACATATTTGCCGTTTAAACAGCCAAAAAACTTTATATCTCCCTAAAAATCATCTCAGGAATAAAGCGTTAACATTTAGTTAATTTGCCATCTCACGTATTAAAATATTTTTTGACTTTTATTCTAAAATTAATACATTTGTGGCATCGTTAAATGCCCTATACTTGCCATTTTTGAAATACTTTCTAAAATTATAATTTTCCTGACAACTGCATTTTATTTTTAACACTGGGCTCAATCCTAAAGTGTACGTGGAGGGCTACGTAATAAAATCTGTTCGAAAATTTGCTTTTTAAATGATAAAATTGGCGGTTGCAAAAAGGGAAAAGAAAAATATCCAGTGCGGCTTTTTTTTTCGTCGCTTAGTGTATATTTTTACTTTCTTCTATCTTCAATAGAAGAAAGTATTGGATTCGTAAAAATTTTCGATTTCGGGTTTTTGATGGATTTACACGTTTTGAGAGCTGTAGAACACGGTTTTACCATTTTTAGAAAATGTCTGTCTGTGTCTGTCTGTGACAAAATTTTGTGGCAACTGTATCTCTGGAGCTACTGCACAGAATTTCATACAAATTGGTGTGTAGTTGCACCTTAACATAAATTAGTGCCTATCAACTTTTGGTAAAAATCGTCTTACAGGTTGCGTTGCCATCCCGCTTTTTCTAAATTTTTAACAGGGTGATATAGGGCAAAAATTTTCAAGATGGGTATCTTTCGAAAGGTCTCGTCAGTACCTTTAAAACGAATGGTTGAACTATAAATCTGTGATAATTTAAAACAAAGTTATCGATTTTTTTTTACTTTTTACGAAAAAAAACTTAGAATTTTTTTTTCTCTCTCTCCCCTTAATTTTATCAAACTCCCACGGTTTCCGTGTTCTGACAAACTTAAGAGGGGACAATAGCTAATCTCGCCGGCAGCCTTCGCCCATGTTATTCTATGGGAAAATTTGTTGCGACAATTACACATTACCTAATGAATATTTTTAAATTCTGTTTTCGCAGTCAGAAAATTCATAACCGTTAAATGAGTACTCGTTTTTGAAAAATTCATTTTTTTAAATTTTTACATTTAAATTTTGAGTTTAAAAATGCGATTTTTCACAAAATGCATTTTTCTCATTTTCTAATCGCAAAATGAAATACTAAAATTTTAAAAAATCAATTTTTGGAAAACAAGTACTCATTGAACGCTTATGAATTTTCTAAATGTGAAAACAGAATTGAAAAATATTCATTAGGTAATGAGTAATTATGTAAACAAATTTTCCCATAGAATAACATGGGCGAAGGCTGCCGGCGAGATTAGGTATTGTCCGCTCTTAAACTAATTTTTGCTTTTTCCCCCTAATTTTGTCAAAGTCCTACGGTTTTCGTGTCTTGACAAACTTTAACAAATTTTCACATTTTACCCAAAATTTTGTCAAAGTCCCACTTTTTTTTTTTTTTCTCTCCCCTTAATTCTATCAAACTCCCACGGTTTCCGTGTTCTGACAAACTTAAACAAATTTTTGCATTTTCCCCCCAATTTTGTCAAAGTCCCACGGTTTCCGTGTTTTGACAAACTTGAATAATTTTCACATTTTACCCAAAATTTTGTCAAAGTCCGACTTTTTTTTTATTATTATTATTGTTACTGAGTGAATTTGTATAGGAAAATATAGAAGAAAGTCTCGTGGTGGCCACAACATACTAGTTCATACTTGAATATAACTTATTTATGAAAATTTATACCATTTCTTTTCATATATTTATTACAACACCTAAAAGCCGCGCAATATTTCGGCATTTTTAAAATTCATTAACATTCTGTTCTATTACTATTTCCGAGTTTTATACTCTCTAATGTCTGATGCCAAAACTTTATTTCGGCATGAAAAATCTTTGTACGTTAAAATGGGGATGATAAATCTATATAAATTACTATATCTATGTCATGGATTTCGAAGTCAAGTCAGTGGACATGAAGTTTTGTAATTTTTTTCTGTGATTAAACTTTACGATCTCGGCGAATACTGGTATGGTGTTAAATAATTTGAAGGGAAATGTATCAGGCCTCACTCCGTTTCTACAGTTTTATTCGTATTTTATTATATTGTCACCACTATTGCCAATAAGCAATTTTCTTGAATGTTTCAATGCTAAAACATTACACAATAATCTGGTGTGTCACTCACTCGACTTTCTCTTACCCTGAAATTTAATTCTATAAATACAGGTTGCAGATTAAGAGGTAAGATAACGAGTACTGTTATGTAAACCTGTGTTAAAACAATTCAAATTAGGCTTCGTAAGAGTTTTATAGGATAATTAGTTCTGTATGAGGGGGGCTGCTGCCCCCCTCAACCCCCCGTTTCATGAATGCACCTACAATTATATAGAATTTAATTCGGTTATTAAATTATTATTATTTTTTTTTAATTTATTAAAATTATTATTTAAACGAATTATCTTTTATAAAACTGCAGACGATTTCCATATTATAGAAGTAGTATAACACTAAATATACAAAAAAAGTTAAATTTATTCTCAATTTTTTTTTCTTTTGTTAAAATGGAAAAAATCGATAATTTTATTTTAAATTATCGCAGATCGATGGTCCAACCATTCATTTTAAAGGTATTGGCGAGCTCTTTTGAAAGATACCCATCATGAAAACCCCCTTGGGGGTGGGGGAGGCGAGGCTCCTACATACACAATTTTTTATTTCCCAGTTGACTATCTCTATTACAGAAATATATATATCCGTTTCATTTTGTTTAGTGCAGTCTGTAGACGTTAAACTCTACTTACCTGCAATTTTCCCCCTTGACCTAATGTATTTGAATTCTCTTGGGTGTCCCTGTACACGAACCATTGGCTTCATCTCAACGAAAAGCTTACTGTAGCATCCCTATAGGATACACATTTAGCATACCGAGTTTGTAATTTCTGCTACTATTTGTTCTTGTGGTATGCTGATAACAGACACACACACAGAGACCATTCGCTAAAAACATGATTTTCTTTTTCAGGGGACCTCAGGTTATGTACATATAACAAAAACTCTCGTTCGAAAATTTGACCCTAAAACAATACTTTCTCGACCCTATGGGTAAGAGAAAGTAAAAAAAATATTGTTTTAAAATATTTTTGACAGTATAATAAGATACGAATAAAACTGTAGGAACGCAGCAAGGTTTGATATACATATGGTTCGTTCAATTGTAAAAGTAAATTATCTCCTTGGAAATTGATTTTGAAATAACGAGCTTTTTTCAAATTTACACGTAAAAAAATAAGTCAAGATTCAGTAAGTGTTATCGATTTTTTTGTTTAATGTGTGTTTAATTCATAGTTGTAAGAATTTATAAATTATAATAAAAAAAAAATACGTGTGGCACTCGAGGACTGCCGCGGTAAAGCTATTGCATAGCATTTTTTATCAACTTATGCAATTATAATTATTTATTTATTTTATTTATGCAGTATTTTTTTTTTCTTTGATATTAATTCAAGTTACACTTTTTGAGCGTGGTGACCGATAAGAAAACAAATTTTAATAGAGAAAAGGTATTTAATAGGTTTTAAAGGCCTGCAAGTCGAATGGGGATATTCAAGTTTTTTCTTTGATATTAATGAATAAGATAACAATAATGATAAGAAAACAAATTTTAATAGAGAAAAGGTATTTAATAGGTTTTAAAGGCCTGCAAGTCGAATGGGGATATTCAAGTTTTTTCTTTGATATTAATTCAAGTTACACTTTTTGAGCGTGGTGACCGATATAAAACAAATTTTAATAGAGAAAAGGTATTTAATAGGTTTTAAAGGCCTGCAAGTCGAATGGGGATATTCAAGGTTTTTCTTTGATATTAATGAATAAGATAACAATAATGATAAGAAAACAAATTTTAATAGAGAAAAGGTATTTTAATAGGTTTTAAAGGCCTGCAAGTCGAATGGGGATATTCAATTTTTTTCTTTGATATTAATTCAAGCTACACTTTTTGAGCGTGGTGACCGATATAAAACAAATTTTAATAGAGAAAAGGTATTTAATAGGTTTTAAAGGCCTGCAAGTCGAATGGGGATATTCAAGGTTTTTCTTTGATATTAATGAATAAGATAACAATAATGATAAGATAACAATAATGATAAGAAAACAAATTTTAACAGAGAAAAGGTATTTAATAGGTTTTAAAGGCCTGCAAGTCGAATGGGGATTATTAGGAAGATTATTTATTAAAAATTATTATTATTATATATTAATATATATTAATATATATTAAAAATTAGGAAGATCAGGATTAGTTGGCACAAGAGACTAGTTAGCTTATTTTCTTCACAGTGGAGGTAAAGTGATATTTTACTAGTGGGAAGCACCATATACTGTAGCCCCGGTGTCCCCTATTACCCATAGACCTTATATACTAGACCACGCCACCAATAGGACTGACCATTATAGCGAATGTCTTCAACATGAGGGTGTAATCCGATACCTCCATCCTTTGTTCTGAGTCTCGGAAGTCACGTGAACTGGACTTAGGGGTGATTCCTCTGAAATCTGTAAGAAAGCTCTCTCTTTTTTTCCCCTTTCATTTGTACGCATGAACGATTTATGGTTATGTCAATTCAAACGCAATTTTTTCGCTTGCAAAATGATTTATCATAATTTTTTTTTCTATGTAATTAATCTATGAAAGTTTAGCTTTCCATCCATGCGTAAATCTAAATGCTAAAATAAAAAGTGCGTGTGCAATAAAAATATTAAAAAAACACACAATTCGTTCCTACAGAAAAATAACACAGTGATCATTCTTCACTCTTCCTCTCCTCCAGGCCAACATCACGTGACAATTTTGCTGGGGAAGCTCCTTCATGATGCAGACAGATAACGAGGGGGGATGCGTGGTCTATATATATAAGGTCTATATGGAAAGAAGGGAAGGGGGATAAAAAGTAGTTCATGAGAGAAATAAACACAATTCTACTTCTTTATGGGTTCTAGAACATCATAAAGTCCCCTATACCTATTAGGGGGGGGGGGGGGAGTATTCCATTTATGCCTGACGTTCCATTAGTGGAGCGGTTCTCATGTCGTGATTATTTTTATGCTACACCTGGAGGTCGCCAATGTGATTCGATTTGTCACTTTCATTCTGCCTCGTCACTTAGGATACAAAATGAATCATTCCTTCCCATATTCCATGTTCAGAAACAATCGTCTGAATTTTCGAGTTAGTTTTAATGTATTAGCCGAAGACAAGTGTTAATACTTTCTTCTATATTCAATAGAAGAAAGTATTGGATTCGTAAAAATTTTCGGGTTTTTGATGGATTTACACGTTTTGAGAGCTGTAGAACACGATTTGATCATTATTAGAAAATGTCAGTCTCTCTGTCTGTGTGTGTGTGATAAAATTTTGTGGCAACTGTATCTCAGGAACTACTGTACAGAATTTCATACAAATTGGTGTGCAGTTGCACCTTGACATAAATGAGTGCCTGTCATCTTTTGGTAAAAATTGTGTTACAGGTTGCGTTGCCATCTCGCTTTTTCTAAATTTTTAACATGGTGGTATAGGATAAAATTTTATATAAATGTGTATAAAGAGAATTATTATTTAATAATCATTATGAAATTTAAAAGAATTATTTGTAGTAGGGATAGTCAACTGGAAAAAAAATGTGTATGTAGGAGACTTGCCTCCCCCCCTGGGGGGACAAGGGTAAATTTTCATGATAGGATTCTTTCAAAAGAGCTCGCCAATACTTTTAAAACGAATGGTTAAACCATCGATCTGCGATAATTTAAAATAAAGTTAGCGATTTTTTTCATTTTTAACAAAGAAAAAAAAATTTCTTTTTTCTTTTAATGTAATATTGAGAATAAATTCAACTTTTTTATTTTTGGCTATTTGGTGTTATACTACTTATCTAATATGGAAATTCTTTTAAATTTCATAATGATTGAAATTTCATAATGATAAATAGAATAAAATTGACTTTTTTTGGATATGTAGTATTACACTACTGCGTAATATGGAAATCGTCTGCATTATCAAGAAAGATAATTTCTTTGAATAATAGTGAATTTGTATAGGAAAATATATAGAAGAAAGTCATGTGGTGGCCACAACATACTAGTTTTATACTGTATGCATTCAAAAATGTTATGTTATTTAAAAAAAAAAAAAACATTTTTATAATAGTTAAAGGCTTGAAATAATTTGTGTTTCATATGTAGAACGCCACATGACTATAAAACAGATTGTGAAATTAATTTTTGATCTTAAAATTCCTGTTTTTCTGACTAAACATTTATTCATTTCACACATAAATAGGTTTTATGCTGTGATAAATTAATATTTAGAAAGAAGACACAATTCCTGTTCTTATATATATATATTAATGTAAATTAATTTACCCGCGTAAATTATATAATTTTTATTTTGACAGGGATGTTGGTCAGTCAAACAGTTCTTTCTTTGAAAATCTTAATGAGGACATTCTGAAACCGTATGCTCATGGAGGTGTAAGACTCGAAACTTTATTGTAAGTTATTTAACTCTTTAATCTTGAACCTGAGTACATTTACTGTTCTATAGGCATATAATTGTTTTTAAATGCCCTGTATAATTATTTATAAATTTGCTGTTAAATAATTCAGTGACAAGCTTTTTGACACATTTAAAATAATAACGATTTTCAGTCGAAAACTATGTTCAATTTACCTTGAAAGCAAAGGCAAGAACCAATACTAACTACTTTTGCTTTCAAAGCAAATGCATGTATTTTTACACCTGATGAGTGAAATATTTATTCTTCCGAAACGTGTTTTGCTGATATTAGTTGTATGGTTTCTGAAGATGTCTTTCAATAAATTACTGTTTGGTTCGTGGCCCAGACTGTGCTTTTCGGAGATCAATCAATCCTATGGATGACGATAAATGTGTAAGGCAGACATGCCAAGTCTCCTGTTTTTGGCATTAGTCTCCTGCTTTTTGCTTGTTTTTCTATGCTCCTGTTTTTCCACTCATTTCTCCTGCTTTTCTGATGTAATATTTATCTATCCCTCTTAGCATAATTTATGCTTAAAATTTGTGGGATTGGGTAAAAAAATTTGAAAGAAAATTGAAGTTTATCTTGCCCTGCAATTTATCAAGTTCAGTTTGAATGTGAATTACTATACAATGCTTTGAAACTAATTTTTGCTAAGAATAAATTTTTAACTCATTTTTGCATAATGAAAAATGTTTCATTACCAAAAGATTTTTTTTTTTTTTTTTTTTTTTTTAAATACCATAATAACTATTGAAAACTTAAAGGATTCAAATTTCATTAGAATAGAGCTGATATTTTCATTTCTTTATTACCTTTTCTGTTACATAGATAATTAAGATTCTTATAGTTTTATATTAGGAGCAGAATGATCAAATCTGTCTATTTTGACTTAAATTTTAAATAACTTTATGTCTGAGGGGTTTTTTTTTATATAGTTTGTTTTACTGCAAGAAATATATTATTCATTTAATTTTAATACTGATGCTTTGTAAATACCTCCTAAGCTTGTAAAGCTTTACTTAAAATTAAATTTGCATTATTTTACTCATTTTTCTTACAAACTTTCTTATTGGAAAAAGTCTCGTGATTTATGTTTAAAAATCTCCTGCTTTTTTGTCATTAGAAGTTGGCATCTCTGGTAAGGTAATTTTAATATGTTCGTGATTCATCCTGACACTTTATGAAATGCTGCTTGATATTGAATATGTATTTCAAATAGTTTAATTTCTTCTACTCCATAAAAAATGCATATTCAAATGTGTCTGAAATTATTTTAGATAATATTTTGTCTTTTTCAGACTTGCAGAAGAGACACAGCTGGTACATTGTCAGTAACAGGAATTCATTTTAATTTTCCTGTTCTGGTGATGCACTTGCTGGTGATTGATTTCATTTAGCGTCTACGAAACTCCGAATCATGATGATGATCGCCTGATCTACGTCTTCCTGATCCTTTGATTTGAAAGTGTGAAAACATTCCATCACAGATGAAGATGTGGGAGACTTATGGCAGAACTTTACTGTGGCAGCTCTTTTAAGATGACTCAATAACGAAAGAGTGAAAAAACAAGTTAAAAAAAAAAAAAAGGTAGTCTGCACCAGAGGTTGTGAACATGCGCGTGGACTTAGTATAATAAAGGACGCGCAGGATCACAAAGCGCATGCGCAGAAATCGGGAAATATAGAAGAGGAAAATTTTATGGCTTGTCTCTGATTTCCCTGAATTTTTCCCTTTAAATATGAAGTTCCGATTCTAAATTTCAAACTCAATGGAATTTCCGTCTCTTAAACTACAGTCGGTAACAAAAGTGTCCGAACATTGTCAAAAATTTCCATGTAATAAAAGTACTCCATATGGTTTTGTTAAATAAATCCTTATGGATTAGACTGACTAAGAAGAGGATTCGACAAAGATTTATTTAACAGAACCGTATGAAGTGTACTTTTTTTTACATGGGAATTTTTGACAGTGTTCGGACACTTTTGTTACCGACTGTAGTTTAAGAGACGGAGATTCCATTGAGTTTGAAATGTAGAATCGGAACTTCATATTTGAAGGGAAAAATTCAGGGAAATCAGAGACAAGCCATAAAATTTTCCTCTTCTATGTTTCCCGATTTCTGCGCATGCGCTTTGTGATCCTGCGCGTCCTTTATTATACTAAGTCCACGCGCATGTTCACACCCTCTGGTGCAGACTACCCTTTTTTTTTTAAATTCCTTCGGTGACCTTTCCCTTAAAAGAAGGATCTCAATAAAATTCTGACTTGCTTGGAAAAGGATTCGATAGGTTTATTGCATAAATAAAATTTATTGATATAATCAATGTCAAATCAACCTGTCAAAAAAGTTTCTTTGGCATTTTAGCTAAAGTAACAAGCAGTATTTTAGCTTTGTCGAAAGTTAGTTCAATTCTTTGGACAGTGTCAATTTCTTTTTCTTAACTTGGTTATCCCGAATTTTGTTGATAATTTTGGCCAAGTACCTGTATTTGGGATTTAAGAAACATGAATCAGTGAAACAAATTGAAATCAATTTCAACAATAGAAAAAAAGGCAGATGTGTCATACGTGCAAAATTAAAAAGCAATTTAAAAGGGGAGTAAAGGTAGATTCATAAGAAGGTTTCTATGAAGCAAATTTTGAATTCTGGCATACTTTTAAACATTTTTGCATTTAAATTCAACCATTAAAAATTTAAGTGAAATCCAAATACACAAACTAAATAACAATTCCTGATATTTTTAGAGGTTTCTTTCATATTTTTTTCTTGCGAATATTTGAATAAAAGTTAGAGATTATTATATAGAGATATCTTACGAAATTAAACGATTTTAGCTTTATAGCGAAATTCTTATCAACATACTTTAGCATAATTCAATATCTTTTAGCAAAATACTAAAAAAAACTAAAGGCAATTTAAACCCAGGATATAATCGATATTACAATATTAGGCACACTGTTTTTTAAGCATTATGGCGGCGTTGATTTGTTAATCTTTAATACACGCTGTCCTATTTGTGTGCTGTTTTGGTAACAAATATATCATTAACTCCTTGACTTGTAAAATTTTATTAAATATAAAATAACTAAAATCAAAAGAGAATTGCATGTGCTCAGCAGCACTATCTTAAGTGGCCTTTAGAAACACAGTTTAGTACAGATTAATAAAGTCCACACTAGAAGAGATCCAGTTAAGGTTGCGATCTCGAGTGATTTAGTTTTAAACATAGAAGGAAAATAGTTTCATATTCTAGAGATTGTTGACGGGCAGCGTAGTACTCCCATTCAGTGAAATGTTACTGGAATCTTGCTGTAAAGTGCACTCGCCGCTCATATTAGGCACAGTTCTATTGGTTGCTTTTAGAAGTTTTTGTAGAAGCAGGAGCTCGAACATCAGAGGCACTTGGTAGATACGCTATCTTGAAATAGTCTACAAAGAAAAATTACAAATTATTAAAAATATTTACCTTAAACAATTCATAGAGACCTATAACTACTGAAAACAGTACACTGTAAGATGTTTTTAGAAAAGAGGTAACACAACGCACTAAAAAATATGTATATTTCTGGAGGTCTTGTGGCTTAAGAGGATGGTGGACTTTGTATATTTTTGTTTAAATTACTGATCAATTGGTACATACAAATGAAACACTTCCAGTTGCAAAGCCGTTTGCAGGCGTTCCAAGTGTATGACTGCAGTCGGCAGCAAAAGCATCCTAGCACTAACAAAAATTCCTATATGAAAAAAGCACACTTAACACTGTTTTGTTAAATAAATCCTTGTCAAATTGCGTTCTTAAACTGACTACAAAAAGGATTCGACAAAGATTTATTTAACAAATCTGCATTAAGTGTACTTTTTTTACATAGTAATTTTCGCTAGTGCTCTGTTACTTTTGCTGCCGACTGTATTTGCAAAAAAACTTGCAAAATTTACGTCATCGAAATTGCAAGCGTTCCGTTTGTATGTAACCCAATGTCACTTTTTCTAAATAGAAACTTCTAGATTTCAGAAAATATATTGAGTGTTGAGTGGGTTTTAACGTCGCACTATAGCTACGCAGTGGGAAATTGGAGATGGTCTTGTATTCACTCATAGGGATATTCTGGAGACATGCCATCATAATTTTGATCCTCCGCGGAGGTGAAGGATTCCTTGCTTCAGTCACCCTAGAGCGATAGAAATTACAACCCTCCTATACTTAAGTTATTTGGCATCATTGAAGGAAGGTTAATATGATTTGGCGATGACTTTTTTCGTATTTGGCGTTCAAAACGTAAAGTTTAATATTTTTTTACAGCTTTCCTGTTGCGATTCAGCAGCTAATTTTTTCACAAGTGAATTAAGTATAGTGTAAACTATTTTCTGTAATTTTTTTAAGAAAATCGGTGATTACCGCTTGGAAGAGTTCCCTTGTCAGAATAACCCTTAGGGTCACCCCTACCGAATCGTCACCAACTGTCCATAGCGTAGCACTAATGCAATGTAAAATTCGATGAAACCTCAAATCCACATCTTGTGCAAAAGATAGTCAGCAGAAATATTTTTAAAGCATACATCCACATTTTTCTTTTTTTTTTTTAAAGTTTGATCGCTAATTTTTATCATTAACTTACTTTTTTATAAAAAAGCATAAGACTAAGAACATGACTCAACAAATATTTAGTTAACAAAACTGTTATAAGTACACATCTTTTAAATAGGAATTATTGCGAACGCTTCAATAATTTTGCTGCTGACTGCGTACAGTCGGCAGCAAAAGTATCAGAGAACTAGCAAAAATTCCTGTGTAAAACAAGTACACTTAATACCGTTTTGTTAAATAAATCCTTGTCGAATCATGTGCTCAGATACTTTTGTTGCCGACTGTAGATGCCTCTAAATGCTCTGTAATAGACCACACCTTTTCAAGATTTAATTTCAAATTGCGCAGCACTAGTGCGATGTAAATCCCAACAAACCAAACAACCTATGCCGGATTTAAAAATAAAGGTTACATACAAACGGAACGCTTGCAATTTCGATGACGTAAATTTTGCAATTTTTTTGCAAATACAATCGGCAGCAAAAGTATCCGAGCACTAGCAAAAATTTTTATGTAAAAAAAGTACACTTAATGCAGTTTTGTTAAATAAATCCTTGTCGAATCCTGGTCTTAGTCAGTCTAAGCACATGATTCGTAAAGAATTTATTTAACCAAGCAGTGATAAGTGTGCTTTTTTTACATAGAAATTTTTGCTAGTGCTCGGATACTTTTGCTGCCGACTGTAGTCATACTTGGAATGTTTGCAAACGGCTTTGTAACCGGAAGTTTTTCATTTGTATTTACCCCTAATTTTCCCAGTGATTGTGAACCATATTTTACTGATATTTTCAACTTTCAAAGTGAGTGAGAGAATGCGTTCTTACGTGGCACTAGTGCTACATTTTTGGCAACTGGCAATGAACTGGGATCCATCTACACCTAGAGTGGTCCAGAAAAGACATGCTATTAGATTCTGATCTTCCACAGAAATGATGGTCCCCCCTTTTCGATAATCCATCTTCCCCCCCTAGACATATTACATTCGACAGCAAAATTATTCGAGCGCTAGCAATAAGTCCTATGTAAAAAAGAACTTATTACTGTTTTGTTAATTAAATCCTTCTCGAGTCATGTTATTAGTCAGTCTAAGACATGATTCGACAAGGGTTTTATTTAACAAAACAATATTAAGCGTACATGTTTTTTTTTTTTTTAGAATTCTTGCTAGCGCTCAAATAATTTTGCAGCCGACTGTAGGTCACACATGGATACTTCCTATACGATAAACGCATTCTACTAAAGTTAAAAATTATTATTTTTATTTTTTTTAATATAAAATATCAAAAATATGAAAATTCAAACACATTTAAAACATCGATGCTTTTATTTCTGTGTAGCAGTAATGGAAAAATAAAATAAACACAATGAAGAAAAGCATCAATATATACTGCTACATTGCTACACATAAATCACAAATCATAGGAAATTCAGGAGCGCAGCAATCACTAACAGGCGCGAATGTACGCTTCGCGCACATGGAAAATAAATAAAATAAAATCACTGGGTACCGCTATATCTTCTACCTTAAAAGTATGCACGGAATTCTTTATCGCATCCAACACTAACACGCCCGTAATTCTACTACCAAACTAGTACATTTTGGCCATCACAAGACTTTCTTCTATGTAATTTTACACAAATTCAGTCAGTACAAATTATTTATTAAAATTATTTTTCATGATGAATGCAGACGATATTTCTCTCACAGAATTGTAACTCTATACGGCGAACGAAAATCCATTTTGTGTCAACATTAGAATTTCTTTTTCCCCGTTAAAAATGAAAAAAAAAAAAAATCGATAACTTTGTTTTAAATTGTCACAGATCTATAGTTAGCCATTCGTTTTAAAGGTATTGACGAGTTCATTTGAAGGATATACATATTGAAAATTTACACCGGAGAAGGGGGTTACGTCCCTCCGGGGGGAAGGGTGGGGGGTTAGCGATGCTACTACATACACAAACCTTTTTTTTACTAGTCTACAATTATTGTGATCAATAATTCATATTAATTTTACGATCAAACGTTAAAAATAATTCTGTTATGTACATCTATTACATGCATTATGTCTACATTGTGTACATTTATACGAAGTTTTTTGCCATATTGCCATGTTAAAAATTTAGAAAAAATGGGATCACAGCGACATCTGTTGGAAGGATTCCCAAATCTAATTAACACCAGTTTAGGTCAAGGTCCGACTCAATACCAAGTTTGGTTGAATTTTGTTCATTGGTTCGTGAGATACAGCGTCCACAAAATTTGTGATACACACACAGACAGACATTTTCTAAAAACAGACAAATGGAGTTCAGGACATCTCAAAACTTGAAAATCCATCGAAAACTGAATCTCGAAAATTTTCACGAATTCAAAACTTTCTTATTATATACTATATAGAAGAAAGTAAAAATCTGGAGTGACTCCATTCGACTTCCGAACATTGTGTAATTAACAGTTTCGTAGATAAAGTAAATAAAGAGGAGTTGTTAAACAAACAAAAGAGAAAAAACCATAATGGAGTGTTTGAGTATTTTACTCCCTATATTACACGATGTTTTATTGAACGCTACTGAACTTTGAGCCCATAGATCCTAATGATAAAGAATTTTTCGTTGTGTCCCTGTAAAAACCTATAAATGCTCGATTCACCAAAATGTTTATAGTCAGTGCAACAGTAATTTATAATATTCATATAAATTTTCAGCTCAATTGCATAAGGAGTTTAGATGCTATCGCACTTTTAAAAATTAGGTCCCAGAGGCCATAATGATACAGAATTTTTCTTTGTGTCCCAGTAAAAAAAAAAACTGTAAATGCTAAATTCACCAAAATCTATACAGTTCGTGCAACTGTGGCCTATAACATGTGTACAAATCTTTTGCTCAGTTTAATACGGCGTTTAGACGCTATCACACTTTTAAGAATTTGGCCCCATAGGCCATAATGATAAGGAATTTTTCCTGGTGTCCTTGTAAAAAAAACTATAAGGGCTAGATTCACCAAAATCAATAGGGTTCGTACTAGGGTGACTTACAATATACGTACCCACTTTCCGCTTATTCGAACAAAGCCTAGCGTGTTCACTCAGACATACACACACATATAAACACACATACACACATACATACATAATCGTAAAAATAGTGAAAACGGACACAGGGGACCTCGAAACGTGGAGATACATCAAAATCTCAAATTTGGATTTTTGACATGATTGCAATACTTTACTCACTATAGTGTTCAGAAAGTAAAAAAAAAGGAGAAAATTGTTTTCTTACAAGACAGGGTAACTAGATTTCCTGGAATCAAAGCACACTCATTTTCTTAAGTTTTCAAAAATAATAAAGTTTTATTTATCACATTTTTACTTTCTTCTATATTCAATAGAAGAAAGTATTGGATTCGGAAAATTTTTCGACCTCGGGTTTTTGATGGATTTACACGTTTTGAGAGCTGTAGAACACGATTTGACCATTTTTAGAAAATGTCTCTCTGTCTGTCTGTGTGTGTGTGACAAAATTTTGTGGCAACTGTATCTCAGGAACTACTGCACAGAATTTGATACAAATTGGTATGTAGTTGCACCTTGACATAAGTTAGTGCCTATCAACTTTTGGTAAAAATTGTCTTACAGGTTGCGTTGCCATCCCGCTTTTTCTAAATTTTTAACAGGGTGATATAGGACAAAATTTTGTATAAATGTACATAAAGAGAATTATTTTTTAGTAATCATTATGAAATTTACAGAAATTATTTATAATAGAGATAGTCAACTGGGAAAAAATTTTTGCATGTGTAGGAGCCTCGCCACCCCCCCTGGGGGGAAGTCCCCCCTCGAGGGGAGTAAAATTTCAAGATGGGTATCTTTCGAAAGGTCTCGTCAATGCCTTTAAAACGAATGGTTGAACTACAAATATGTGATAATTTAAAATAAAGTTTTTTTTTTTTCTTTTAACAAAAAAAAAAAAAAAAAAAAAAAAAAAAAGTATTTTTTTTTAACCGAAATTCAACCAAACTTGGTATTTAGTTGGCCCCTGACATAAACTGGTGCTGATTAGATTTGGGGATCAATCGCTCAACAGGTGGCGCTGTGATCGTATTTTTTCTAAATTTTTAACATGGCAGTATAGTACTAAATTCCGTATAAATGTACATAATGAGAGTTATTCTTAACCTGTGATTGTAAAATTAATATGAATTATTGATAATAGTAGTAGTTAATCAGTAAAAAAATTTTGTTAAATTTTCAAGATGGATATCTTTCGAAAGGTCTCGTCAATACCTTTAAAATGAATGGTTGAACTATAAATATGTAATAATTTAAAACGAAGTTATCGATTTTTTTTTTTTTTTTTTTTTTTTTTTTTTAACTTTTAACGAAAAAAAAAAAATTTTAAATAATAATTTTTTTTTGTTTTTTTTTTTATTAATTGTTATTGAGTGAATTTGTATAGGAAAATATAGAAGAAAGTCTTGTGGTGACCACAACATACTAGTTTTATTTGTATAATCCTCATTTACATAGAATCCAAAAATTACACCATAATTTTATATTTTTAATAATTTTCATACTTATCTTTTATAAAAGTACCCTAATTTGGGGTTACATTACATACAAACGGAACGCTTTCAACTTCGATGACGTAAATTTTGCAAGTTTTTACTTTCCGAACACTATAGTGAGGAAAGTATTGTAATCATGTCAAAAATCCGAATTCGAGATTTTGATGTATCTATACGTTTCGAGGTCCCCTGAGTCCGTTTTCACTATTTTTACGATGATGTATGTATGTGTATGTGTGTGAGTGAACACACTATAGCGTCTAAACGCTTCGTTCGAATAAGCTAAAAGTGGGTACGTATATTGTAAGTCACCATGGTAAGAACCCTATATATTTCGGTAATTTAGCACTTATAGTTTTTTTACAGGGACACCAGGAAAAATTCTTTATCATTATGGTCTACGGGATCAAAATCTTAAAAGTGCAATAGCGTTTAAACGTTTTATTAATCTGAGCAAAAAAATTGTACACATGTTATAGGCCACAGTTGCACGAACTGTATAGATTTTGGTGAATTTAGCACTTATAGTGTTTTTACAGGGGCACGAAGAAAAATTCTTTATCATTATGGCCTATGGTACCAAATTTTTGAAAGTGCGATAGCCTCTAAACGCCTTATTCAATTGAGCTGAAAATTGATATGAATATTATAAATTGCTATTGCACTAAATATATGCATTTTGGTGAATCTAGCATTTATAGGTTTTTACAGGGACACAACGAAAAATTCTTTATCCTTATGATCTTATGGGCTCAAAGTTCAGTAGCGTTCAATAAAACATCGTGTAATAGATGGAGAAAAGTACTCAAACACTCTATTATGGCTTTCCCTCTTTTGTTTGTTTAACAACTCCTCTTTCTTTACTTTATCTACAAAACTGTTAATGACTCAATGCTCGGAAAGTCACTCCAGATATTTTTGCTAATACATTCGGCAGCAAAAGTATTCGAGCATTAGCAAATATTCCTATATAAAAAAAGTACACTTAATGCAGTTTTATTAAATAAATCCTTATCGAATCGTGTTCTTACACCGACTATGAACAGGATTCGACAAGGATTTATTTAACAAAACGGTATGCAGTGTACTTTTTTCACATAGAAATTTTTGCTAGTGTTTGGACACTTTTGTTACCGACTGTACTAGTGCTACGTTAAACCTAACAACCAGCTAGTAAACTCTGAATTCAACTTGAACACATATTATTAAAATTTGCTAATTAAATTTAAACAATTATTAAAATTTACTAAATAGTGCAAATTCATTTTGGAATTCACGTAACTTCAAAGTTTTCTTATCTTTCGAACTACAGATTCGTTTAATTTTTACAAGAAAAAACTAGTATTTTGTGGCCAACACAAGACAATCTTCTATATTTTCCTATACATATTCACTCAGTAACAAAAAAAAAAAAAAAAAAAAAAAAAATCGATAACTTTGTTTTAAATTATCACAGATTTATAGTTCAACCATTCGTTTTAAAGTTATTGACGAGATCTTTCGAAATATACCCATCTTGAAACTTTACACCCCAGGTGGGAGAACCGATGCCCCCACATACATAAAATTTTTTTCCTAGTTAACTATTATCAACGAGACCTTTCGAAAGATACTCATCTTGAAAATTTACTCTCCAGGGGTGAACCGATCCCCCACATGCACAGAAATTTTTTCCTAGTTAACTATTACTATTATCAATAATTCTTATTAATTTTACAATCGTAAGTTTAAAATAACTGTCATTATGCACATTTATACGGAATTTTGTCCTATACTGCCATGTTAAAAGTTTACAAAAAGTACGATCACAGCGCCACCTGTTGAGCGATGGATCCCCAAATCTAATCAGCACCACTTTATGTCAGGATGCAACTCAGTACCATGTTTGGTTACATTTCATTCATTGGTTCGTGAGCTGCAGCGTCCACAAAAAAGCGATACAGACAGACAGACAATTTTCTAAAAACTATGAATTCGTGTTCTGGACAGCCCAAAACGTGTAAATCCATCAAAAAACGCAGGTCGAAAAATTTCCCGAATCCAATACTTCTCTATATTACATATAGAAGAAAGTAACAAAAAGTAATTTGATGTTAAAGATAGCTGGAAGGGAAAAAAAAAAAAAAAAAAAAAAAAGCTTGATGAATGTTTTTCCATATTAACTTTTTATAGCATTGATTGGATAAAATTTCCCAAAAAACAATTTTATACGCTGAACTATTTATTATATTCACCTTAAATATACTTTTATGAATAATTTGTCTATTGGGGTTTTATTTAAATAGGAAATACATTTTGATTTGAAAAATTAAAAAGTTTAAGCAGGCATTGAATTAAATTCATAATGATAGGGAAAAGTGTCATCGACAGTTAGGTTAGCGAAAAATGCACACTAAACTTTATATGCAATAAAATTGAAATACGCTTCCTTAACGATGAGGCTATCATCCTTCACCCCCCCCCCCCCTTTTCCACCGAAACGAAAATATTTTTTTCCACCCTTGATAATATATTTATTTTTACTTTCTTCTATATTCAATAGAAGAAAGTATTGGATTCGTAAAAATTTTCGACCTCGGGTTTTTGATGGATTGACACGTTTTGAGAACTGTAGAACACGATTTGACCGTTTTTAGAAGATGTCTGTCTGTGAGACACAAAATTTTGTGGCAACTGTATCTCAGGAACTACTGCACAGAATTTCATACAAATTGGTATGTAGTTGCACCTTGACATAAAAGAATTCCTATCCACTTTTGGTAAAAATTGTCTTACAGGTTGCGTTGCCATGCCGCTTTTTCTAAATTTTTAACATGGTGATATAGGACAAAATTTTCCATAAATGTGCATAAAGAGAATTATTTTTTATTAATCATTATGAAATTTACCAGAATTATTTTTAACAGAGATAGTCAACTAGGAAAAAAAAATTGTATGCGTAGGAGCATCGCCAACCCCCCCCCCCCCCCCCCCCTGGGTGGGAAGTCCCCCCTCGAGGGGAGTAAATTTTCAAGATGGGTATTTTTCAAAAGAGCTCGCTCGCCAGTACCTTTAAAACGAATGGTTGAACTATCGATCTGCGATAATTTAAAATAAAGTTATCGATTTTTTCATTTTTAACTTTTTTTTTTTTTTTTTTTTTTTGGATAGTTAGCGTTATACTACTTCTCTAATATGGAAATCGTCTTCATTATCATGGAAGATAATTTTTTAAAATAATAATTTGAATATAATTATTTTTACTGAGTGAATTTGTATAGGAAAATATAGAAGAAAGCCATGTGGTGACTATAACATACTAGTTTTTTTAAGTGAGAAGGGAGAGCGGGAGTATCTTAAATATTCAAGGTTCCCTGTTAGCCTATGGAGAAATTTTGTCCCTTAATAATTAATACAAAAATGCTTAAAAGTGAATAAAAGTGGTATGACACCGGAAAGAAAGAAACAAAGAAAAAAACAAACCAAAAAAAAAAAAAAAAAAAAAAAAAATGTACATCTAGTAGAGTTTTCCTTTTTAGATTTTCCTCACTGAAATGAAGTTATCGATGTTTAAAGCAAAGCATATGCAATTTCTTTCAGAATACATTTAATTTAAATGTATTAACCCTACAAGGCTCAATTTTTTTTTAGTGCGCGACAAAAATATATAGGTTGTAATTAGTGATCAGAAGATAGGGAAAACTTATAAAATTAAAACCATATTTTACGGAAAAATCAACTTTTTATTCCAGTTCCACATACGGTACACTGAGCCTTAATCATCACTTTTTGGTATTAAACTAGTACAATTGAATTGTTTTGGAAATAGTATTTTATATTGGACACACATACATAGAACAACATAGTATTTTCTTCGAGTCAAAACTGTTCAATAACTATTCTTTTTTATTTTTTAATTCAGACAAACGACTAACGTATCACTTTCATTCCAATTTCACACTTAGTGCACTGTAACAAAAACACGAACGACCTCTTTAGGTAAAGATTCGTATGACTACATGGCTCAATGGTCGCTACTCATAGTTTTATAGCTATAGGAACGATTAAAGTCGGTGTTCCACATATGGAACTGGGTGCCTTGTAGGGTTAAAAATCATTTCTTCAATAAACAAATAAATAAAATAAAAATAAATAAATAAATTAAACTAAAACTGTAGAAAGGTGTGAAAATTTGTCCTCTACAACATTGACAGATACTTTGCAAAACTATTGATTTTTGTATTAATTATTAAAGGAAAAAATTTCTCCATAGGTTAACATGGAACCTTGAATATTCAAGATGGCGGGTACACAATAATCTTAAGGGTAATTTTCAGAAACATTCATGTTTTGTATTAAACGTATTCAATTACATAAATGGGGATTAGTTAAAAAAAAAAAAATGTTAGAAAAGATAAAATAATTTATAGCGCATCTTTGAATAGTTGCATTGCTTGTTCCAAAAACAAAATGAACAGGAATTCCGAAAAATAGCTAAACATCATTTTACAAGTTCATTTACAAAGCTATTTATTTTCAACAACGCAACAAAACAAAATTAAATTAAATTCTTTTAATAATTTGAGCCCATAGGCTATAATCTGATATATATATATATATATTATACTTAATAAAAAAAACTGTAAATGCTAAGTCGCGTTAAAATCTATACAATTCGTGCTACCTGTGATCTGTAGCATACATATCGATCTCAGCTCATTCAAACAAAGTGTTTACACGGTATCGTACTCACTCGCATACATACACATGCATACATCCCTGTAAAAATAGCAAAAATGAACTCAGGTAACCTCAAAACGTGTAGGTACACCAAAATCTCAAAGCCGAATTTTTCTCATGATTACAAAACTATCCTTACATATATATGTTCGGAAAGTAAATAAGTAATAATAAAAAAACACTATAGCAGCGTGCGATTCACGTTACGTAAATTGCTGATGTTAACCCTCTGCACTCGAGACCTTTTTCGCTCTGGCGAACCAGCAGCATGATGCGATTTTCTCTTATGTACTGAATGATTTATCAATAACAAATGATTTCACACACAATTTAATTCTTAAACCTTTTTTTAACCACTTTATGTAACTTTATACTTGAAAAAAGGACTTTTGTTAAACATTACCACATCAAATCAAGTGGTGATCGAGAGTTACCTCTCGAGTGCAAAGGATTAACTATTTGCTATAATTCTATTTTAATCAATCAGGAGAATTTAAATAGGAGAAAATCAAGTATGTATGATAAATTTATGGGAATAAGTAATAATTTTTATATATAAGAGAACCTCATTAACGTGTATCTCAAGGGGGATAAAAAATTTGTTCATGTAATCAGTAGTTCATGCTATCATGTAGCTAATCTTCATATAACTAAACTAATCTTCATTTTGAAGGAAATTGTGGAAAGAGTTCATGTTAAAAGTAATTCACGTTAACGAGGTCCGACTGTATATACATTGGTTTAAATATTTAAAATAAAATCAATTATTACACATTTATAACAAAAAAAAAAAAAAAAAACCAGAAGAGCCGAATTTAAATATTTTTAAGATGATCTACAGGTTTATTAGTTCCCCATCATACTATAAGTATGAGGAACTTCGGTAATCGTGAAAATTTTCGACCTTGGTTTCTTGACTTTTTTATACACGTTTTCAAGTGTGAGTATTCCGAAAATGACAAAATTTGTATGGTGTCCGTCTGTAGGGGTGTCAGTTTGTTAGTCCGTATGTCCGTTGGTTAGTTTGTTAGTCTGTGTGCACGATATCTCAAGAACAAATTGTCGCAGAGAAGTCAGATCAGTTCTAAAATATTACTTTAGACACTGGCAAGAACCGTATTTATCTGCAACATCCGATGAAAAAAACTTCGCAAATTATTAGAAATTTACGAATTTCTTAACATGGGAGAAAGGACATAATTTCACTTAAACGTGCAATAATTGGAATATTTTTACTGTAAAAATGTCAGACCAGTTTTAAAATATCAGTAACTATAAACATGCTACTTTGAAAATATCGCAAGTTATTGGAAATTTATAAATTTCTTAACATGGCAAAATAGGGCAAAATTTCCCATAAACGTCCATTTTGAGGGATATTTTCATCGTAAAGATATCAAACCACTTTCAAAATAATATTTAGGATACAGGCATGGATATCATAGAGTATGATTTTTCCAATTTAAAAAATTCGTAAGTTATTTGGAATTTACGATTTACTTAACATGTCAGAATAAGGCAAAATTGAGCATAAACTTCCATTTTGAGGATCCTAAATACATTAGACAACTTCAAAATTACATTTATGATATTGGTTTGAACATGATTGAATACAAATATTCTAATAGGAAAATTTCGTAAATCATTCGTAATTTACGTTTTTACCAACATAGCGAAATTGTAAATTTGAAATATTATTTAAGATACTGGCGTGAACATCATTGACTAGGAATTTTCCTATATAAATATTTCCCAAGTTATTAGACATTTACGAATTTCTCAACATGGCAAAATTTCATACAAACGTCAATCTTGAGGGATATTTTCGACGAAAAGATGTCAGATCACTTTTGAAATATTATTCAGGGTACTGACATGAATGCCATAGAGTATGAATTATCCAAATAAAAAAATTCGTAATTTATTTAAAATTTACGATTTACTTAAAATTGCAGAATAGGGCAAAATTGAGCATAAACTTCCATTTTGAAGACCATAAATACATCAGACAACTTCAAAATAACATTTATGATACTTGTATGAGGGTCAGTCTCTGAAAAGTGGGCTAAAAAAGAGTTAGCCCAAATAAAATTGCTCCATTATTATTTTTTTATATATATATATTGTGGATGTACACATACGTTACAGTTAATAAAAAATAATATAAACCAAACTGCATCTGATAATTTTTTGAAATAGTATTATTTTTATTAATTAGAAAAATGAGGGAATGACAAATTTCTTCTAGAAACTACTTTATAAAAATATGATTAGGTTTAGTTGTATTTTCAAACACAAAATATTTATTAAAACATTTTTATTACTATAATAACATAAAAAAGCAAATTTGATTTCTTTTATTTAACTTTATAATGAATGAGGGAATGACGTATAATAAAAATATTGTATTTCAATCTAACGTTTGAGAGCCTTGTGCAACTCATTGAAAAAAGTTTCGAACGGAACACAAAATGGCTTTTTACTTTGCTGCCATACAAATTAAGTTTGACTTATATAAAGCACGTGCTGCCATTAATGGAGTAAGTAGGGGTGTTTGATGAGGGAATGATATCTAATACCA
Organism: Salticus scenicus; assembly: GCA_963930645.1. Taxonomy (NCBI): domain Eukaryota; kingdom Metazoa; phylum Arthropoda; class Arachnida; order Araneae; family Salticidae; genus Salticus; species Salticus scenicus. The sequence continues at coordinate 8,435,917 of OZ005652.1, forward strand.
GGGACAACAATAAAGTGTGTTCTAATTTTTTTCATTGCATAATATATAAATGTAGTATAATGGATAAATATTTATTAAAGTATATTTAATAAATTTTCAATTAAAATAATCTAAATATACGTGCTTTAATACCATAGAAACCATTTTATTTCCTTTCATGTGTGAATGGGGACACAGTGAGGGAATGATATTTTGCATTTCAAAAGTATTTTAAAATTATATTTAAATTCCAGTAACCAAATAATTACAGTTTATATGCATAACTAATTAATATTGATAGTTTTGACAGCTTTTTTTTTTTTTTTTTTGTGAATTTAAAAATATGCGCTCAAGATTACTGGGACATGAAATGACCACTTTTCAGAAAATTACTCATGAACGTGATTGACTACAAGTATTCTAATAGGAAAATTTCATAAGTTATTCGTAATTTAATATTTTATCAACATAGAAAAACTGAAATTTTTCCTTATAAATACGCATTTTGAGAGTGGTTGCATTGGAAATAGTATCATGGAAACTAAACTATGAAATTGACTCTAATAAAATAAATTAATAGATTATAAAAAGATAAATAGATCGAAGTGAACGGTAGATAGTCTATTAGGCGGGGATTTTATTCTGTCACTATTTCAAGTGTTTGGTCAAATTCATTTTTCTTAACATGATAAACATGTTAAGAGAATGTCCTGCACTAGAAATTTATGAGAACATAAATACGAGGGGGAACTGCACAGAGTCCACCTATGCCAACTAGTTTTTCTTTTGTTGAGTTTATCTTTCTTTCCCTCTCAGATATGCAGATAATTATACCTTAATGAAAAAGTTTCACTTAACTAAGAAAACGTCCCTCCTCCAAATCAGTCTTCCAGTTGTGCTAACCTAGCGTTAAAATTTGTGCACATTTATTTGCAAAAATTCTTGGAAATACAAAACGGGTAATGAAAATCTACAAGCTTTTATTCAACACAGCATATGATTGTTTTAAGCTTTTATTAATTTACTCTCGACCATAACATGCAACTAAAGTACTATCCCTACTTTAAATCACTTCTGCATCTTTTATAAACGCGCAAAGTTTCACTTTTATTGTTGATTATGCAGCCGCTTTTAATAAGCTTACTTCACTTTTAAAATATACTATCACGCAACTGAACTCTTTTAACTCCTATTTTTAAGTCACTCTTCACCACTGCATATTTTAAAATCTACAAAATTTCGCATTAGCAACTTGGCTTAATTATTGAATGCAGCCGCTTTTAATATAAGCTTATTTATCCCCCCCACCCCCCAGAACAAAGCAAACTCGACCTTTAACAAATTAAAAAGTAAATAGTTTAAAGTCGAAAACTGCGTTACCGTTTACATTAAGAAATAAATAAATACTTGTGTTCGATGGAAATTAATCTAAAATGTAGAGCCGAATTATATCAATGCATACGAATTATTTGCCATTCGAGAGGTAGGTTTATACCAAGATATTTTAAAAAACTAAAATGGTTTGCTCTCCACGCCATTGACTGAGCTGAACATAAACTAAATTACAAAAAGAATGTTTTCAATTCTGTGTGTATTAACATATTTTTTCAATTTTTTAATGGAATAAGAAAGCTCAACGGTGGTTTATTTCTTAAAAATATACAATTTCAATCTAAGATAAAAGATACGAAATACCTGAATTTTAACTATGAATTAGCGAAAGTTGACATCCGTCTGGCACCATTCTGATATCAAAATATTAAATAGAAACAACAACAACAACAAAAAAAAAAAAAAAGACAGAGAACAGATTCAAACAATGCACAGCTCGTACAGAACCATCGATGAGATATTAGGGGTAAATACAAATGAAACACTTCTAGTTGCAAAGCCGTTTGCAAGCGTTCCAAATGTATGAATGCAGTCGGCAGCAAAAGTATCCGAGCACTAGCAAAAATTCCTATGTGAAAAAAGCATACTTAACACTGTTTTGTTAAATAAATCCTTGTCGAATCACGTTCTTAGACTGACTGAGAAGAGGATTAGACAAGGATTTATTTTAAAAAACTACAGCGTCTAGAATAAACAGTGCGGAAAGCAGCAAATAAAATTGCACTAAAAAAATTAAGCCAGTCACCAGATGTCATTGTAATCGAAGCTAGTGCACGGCATCAAAACCGAGACGCCCTATTGGTTAATTATGTGCTTAGATCACGTGACTGAGCTGACGAAACTGGGAAAAGGCAATCAGGTCTTCGATTTGAGCAATAGCTTCGATCACAGCGACATCTGGGGAAGCTTAATTTTTGTAGCATTATTTTAACATCACGGTTATAGGCGATTGCCACACTATTCTAGACGCTGTAGCCAAACCGACATTCCACTTCCACCAAGTTTCCTCCACCTTTGTTATCGGGGCCGCGGTAGCCCAGTCGGTAGAGCGCCGGCCTCGTAATTGGAAGATTGCGGGTTCGGTACTCGAGCCGGCCAAAGACCGTCGTGTACACTAATGGTGGCTGGTGCACGTAAAATCTGTCGTGGCCGCAATGTCCCCCATGTTCCCATAAAAAATTATACCTCTGGGGGTCACCGAAGCGGGAGAGCCATCCCTTCCGTGTAGGATCAAAATTGTGATGGGATGTCTCCGGACCACCTCTGGGGGTGTGTCCCAGACCGTCGCGAATTGCCCATTTGCGCAGCACTAGGGCGACGTAAAAACCGACCAACCACCTTTGTTATCGCTGTTTTATATTTCGATTGGGTGTAAATTAGAGCGACCATATTTGTTTAATTGAATTTGAGGACAAATATGGCGGTGTCCTCGAATGTCGAAGACAAAAAATAAAAATTAACAAATAAATCACCTTAAATTGTAAAATTTTAGTAATTTTTATGTATAAAGCACCTAAAGGAACTTATTTCAGCTTATTTATTATATTTATACAGTCGGCTGCAAAATTATTCGAGCACTAGCCAATAATTCCTATATTTAAAAAATACACTTAAGACTGTTTTGCTAAGTAAATCCTTGTCGAATCATGTTCTTAGACTGATTAAGAACATGACTCGACAAGGACTTATTTAACAAAGCTGTATTAAGTGTACTTTTTTTTGGCAAGGATTATTGCTAGTGCTCGAATAATTTTGCAGCTGACTGTATATCATAAATTATTACTTTAATAAAACATTAATAACTTTATAACCAGCGTCCTCAAATGCGTTGCAATTTTTTGGGGACGAAGGTAGTTTTCGAGCACTGTCCTCGAGATTCGAGTACGTATGGTCAGCCGTAAATTAAACATAAGCCACAACCTATACTAGCTGAAATGGAAAGCAAGTGAAGTCGGTAACAAAAGTGTCCGAACACTAGCAAAAATTCCTATGTAAAAAAATACACTTCATACGGTTTTGTTAAATAAATCCTTATCGAATCATGTTCTTACACTGACTAAGAACAGTATTCGACATGGATTTATTTAACAAAACCGTATAAAGTGTACTTTTTTTTTATATAGGAATTTTTGCTAGTGTTCGGACACTTTTATTACCGACTGTAATCTAATCCTTGTTATTGATAGAAAGCTGTTCTGTTTAACTTTTCTTTGGAGTTTTGGTGGTAAGAGGAACAGACCATTTAAAACATGCAAAATCCCAACAACCAGTTGCCAAGAAAGTGACTGTCGCCAAAAGAAGGCGTAAAAACCGCAGTGAAGTTCTGGCAATTTTTCTCCATACCAGTTCAGGGAATCCGTACTCTACTAGTATATCTACAGTCGGCTGCAAAATTATTCAAGCACTAGCAATAATCCCTGTCTAAAAAAAGTACACTTAATACTGCTTTGTTAAATAAATCCTTAGCGAGTCATGTTCTTCGTCAGTCTAAGAACATGATTCGACAAGGATTTATTTAACAAAACAGTCTTAAGTGTACTTTTTTAATATAGGAATTATTGGCTAGTGCTCGAAAAATTATGCTGCCGACTGTACCCGATGTTCACAACCGTATCACACGCAAATAATTTTGATTCTATGGTTAGTAACTTCCTCTTTTCTTTTCCACGCAATAACTTTACAGTTGATGGTAATGCAGAGTGGGTTTAGCGTCATACTAGAGCTACGAAATGAGCATTTGGCGATTGTCCAAGATTTACCCCCAAGGGGTAAGGCTCCTATATATACGAGCTGGCGCATCAGGCATTTTGTTGCGTTACGGTTGTCACATGTACCCAGCGCGTTTCTCTGATAAACAAACGACAAACATTTTTTTTATCGTCTTACAATATATAAAAATTATATAAATATAATAAAACAAGTTACTTTAGAGTAACTTGTTTTATTATATTTCATAATTTCAGCTAAGTAAACCATGATATGGAAATTTGTTTAGCGTTAAATTGCTATAATCATTCAAAAAGTGAATATAAAGTGTTCACAGACCTCCTATTACTGTGTATTTGAGTTTTGGTGACATTTTGTAAAAGAAACAGAAACCACCCTGACAACACATCTTACCCCAGTACATCCATAGAATATCCTCAGAATAAAATGACATCCTGAGAATGTACTGTGAAAAAAATGTGTTTTTAGGAATATTATTGTTGCTCATTGCACTTATCTCGACCGGATTAGCTTCAGATCAAGATTTCTTAAAATCATTAGCGAAGCGATAAGGACGCCAAGCGGGAATGCTGTCCTCTTCGGAGGCAAAAAAATGGCGGTGATGCGCCGGCCTATTATTTTATTTAGGGGCTCTACCAAGGGGTGGTTCGGAAACATGCCATCACAATTTGGATCCTCTGCGGAGAGGATACTCCTCAGCTTTGGTACTGTCGGTAACAAAAGTGTCCGAACACTAGCAAAAATTCCTATGTAAAAAAAATTACACTTCCTACGGTTTTGTTAAATAAATTCTTATCGAATCATATTCTTACACTGACAAAGACCAGGATTCGACAAGGATTTATTTGACAAAACCATACGAAGTGTACTTTTTTTTACATAAGAATTTTTGCTAGTGTTCGGACACTTTTGTTACCAACTGTAACCCCCGACAGTTTTAGCAATAATTTTGCAAAAGGCTTTAACTATCCAAATGCGGGCCGTGGTAGCTCAGTCGGTAGAGCGCTGGGCTCATAATTGGAAGATTGCAGGTTCAGTACTCGAGCCGGCCAAAGCCCGTCGTGTACACTAATGATGGCTGGTGCATGTAATAACTGTCGTGGTCGCAATGTCCTCCATGTTCCCATCAAAAATTATACCTTTGAGGGTCACTGAAGCGGGAGAGCCCTCCCTTCAGTGGAGGTTCAAAATTGTGATGGCATTCTCCAGACCACCTCTAGGGCTGAGTCCCAGACTGTTGCCAATTGCCCATTACGCATCACTAGTGCGACGTAAAACCCATCAAACCAACCATCGAAATGTTGCTTGTTTACGACATTTTCTAACTGTTTTAAATGTTTCGTAAAATTAAAACCTTTGTGGATTACTGAAACGAAGGAACCATTTTCCAACTCCTTCCACGATAGATCTAAACTGTGATGGCGTGTTTCCAGACCACTCTTAGGGTGAATAGCAGACCGTTTCCAGTTTTCCATTGTGTAGCTTTGTGTGACGTACATTCCACTCAACTTCAGCTTATTATTATTTTTTTTTTTAAATGTTTTAAAACAAAATTGTTACAAGAGGTAGATTAGATTTTTGGTTAGATAGGTAGATAGATTAGATAGGTAGATTTTTGCCATCACAAATCATAAATTTAACACATTCAGGCCGGCGTGACCCACAGGTGGGTCACAGCTACAGTCGGCAGCAAAGATATCCAAGCAGTAGCAATAATCCCTATCCAAAAAAGTACATTTAATACTGCTTTGTTAAATAAATCCTTCTCGAGTTTATGTTTTAGTCAGTCTAAGAACAGTCGGTAACAAAAGTGTCCGAACAGTAGCAAAAATTCCTATGTAAAAAGAAAAGTATACTTCATACGGTTTTGTTCAATAAATCCTTGTCGAATACTGTTCTTAGTCAGTGTAAGACCATGATTCGACAAGGATTTATTTAACAAAACCGTAAAGTGTACTTTTTTACATAGGAATTTTTGCTAGTGTTCGGACACTTTTGTTTCCGACTAAACATGATTCGACAAGGATTTATAGAACAAAATAGTTTTAAGTGTACTTTTTTTATATTGGAATTATTGGCTAGTGCTCGGATACTTTTGAGAAGACTATGTAAACAAAATACGCCGGCGTGAACGTGTTAAACAATAGAAATTTGAAACTGTGAAAATCAACTTGTTTGAGGGTTTAACATCACACTAGAGCTCTGTCACAATCACTGGGCTGAAGAACAACTGGAGGAAATGCTGGACCGGTTTTCGCGTGCCGTTTTAGGAAGGTTTGTCTTCCGTAGAGATGTAAAAAACCCGGGAATTTTGCTTCTGGGGAATAAACATGGGAATTTTCGGGTTTAAACCGGGAATTTTGGCAACTTTGGAAACTTTGATGGGAAGAAACTAATATTTAATGTTTAGATTTAATTTCAGTTCTTTTAGGTGTTCCAAGCAATTTGTTTCAATATAATTTTTATTCTATTTGCTTAAATAAAATAAATATCAACAATTATGTGATTATTTTACAGAAAATTGTAAAAAAATAAATGTTTACGTTACTGATAATAATAAATGATGAAGTTTTGTCTGCCTATTTAAATAACTTTAATTTTTTTTCTTTTTTTTATGAATACCATAATAAAATATGTTATAAAAAATAATACAACAAAATTAAATTATAGAAAGAATACTTTAAAATTATTAAATTTTATTATAATTCATCGAACAAAATTTCACATTAGTTGATGAAATTTTGTTATAATCACTCAAAGAGCACGGGGAACAAAATCAAACATGAGTCCTTTGGTTATTAAGAATTCGAGCAATAATTTTTTAATGAATTAAATCAATACATAAAATATTCAATAGCTAATAATTAATAAATTGGCTGTTATTTCTTTCTTCATTTATTTTTTGCATATTAATATTCTTGAAATTTTAATTGAAATGCTTTTTCCTAGTGTAATATTATTGATTGTTTTAGTAAATGCAGAATATTTTGAAGCATTTTTGTTTTATTTTTGAAATAAAATGTTAAAGATGTACAACTGAAACATGCGATTGCGATTAAAAAAAAAAAAAAAAAAAAAAGGTGTTGTATTGAACTCAGTGTGAATACAGTCAGAACTAAAATATAAATATACGGCAATAACAGAGAATAAGTCTGTTAATTAATGAAATTTGAAACTTGTACTTTTTAAATTTGTTAAAAGCACTATTTAAAAATTGAATGATCATAAAAAACATCTGACTGTGAGATAACATTTTGAAATGCCTTAGAACTTCTCTAAACTAAGAAAAAAAAAAAAAGATAAATTCGCAAATTGTGAAAACTTTCAAAATTCCCTTGTTTTGGAAACTTTCAATATTCCCTTCCCAAAAAACCGGGTTTATTCCCTGGTTTAAACCCGGGTTTTTTCCCCGCTCACATCTCTAGTCTTCCGAGTGTTGCACGGCAGAAAGCATTTGATGCCTTTATGTTTGAAAGTAAAATTGTACAAAGGTTGTCTGTTCGAACAATCATATGCTAAAAATGATATTACAATTTTAAATTTTAATTTATTAAAAGGTATAATAGTAATAGATGACCCGACAAATGTTGCCTGCCGTGCAAGGTATGACTTTGTACGGCAAACGATTGCAGAATAAACGTTTTCGTCTTTATTTGTAAATAATAATTAAACTGTATTGCATAGTTTGCTACAATATAATTCAACGTTTGACTTAGCCACAGCAAAGCGTGGCCGGGTCTGCTACTAAAACATATTTTTAAATATGGCATTCTTGTAAGATTTCTTATTGGTAAAAACCAACGAGATATATATAAATTAGAGTGCTGATTCAATGGATGAAGGATTAGCTTTCCGCGGTTCAAGATGAATCACGTGACATGCTCCAATAGGTTACTGTGTTTGGCCCTTTATCGCTATTTTGGAATTAAAATATCAGTTCGACAAATTATCATTATTATTAGGTAACATGACAGTCCTAGGACCGAAATAAATTGTTTTTAAAATAATTTTACACATATTTCACATTTTAATAATTAATAAAATACCTTTTTTTCATCGTTTCCCAACAAAGTTTAAAAGTGTTTATAAAAGAAAATTTAAACTTTTAAAGAGCTAAATTTAACAACAAATAATAATTTTTCAACTATTTTTAAGCATTTTGTTTGTTGAAGTTCAACTACACGAAATAAAAAAGAAGTAAAATCAAAATCAAAATGATTTAGAAAAAAGAATACTAAACTAAGTAAGTAAACAAAAACATAGGCGGTTATGACTTATGAGAAGAACGATCTCCAAACCGTTGCCATAGAAATTTACTGTAAATAAGCTGTTACCAAGGGAACCACCGAATACGCAGGTGCAAGGAGAGCATGTCACATGACTCATCTTGGACCTTCTCAAGGGTTACCATTTATCACTCTACTTATATATCTCGTTGGTAAAAACACATATAATGCCATAAGATGCCATTACGGAGATTGAAGTTTAAATGATGTAACGGGTTAAGTAAAGTAAAAGTGTTTTGTCATCTATGCAAAGAGCAAGAGTTTTCTTTGTCTTTCAATTTTTATTAATTTATTTTTATTGTGCACAATGAAAGAAAATCTGGAGTGACTCCGCTCGACTTTCCAAACATTGAGTAATTAACGGTTGAATAAATAAATTAAAGTAAGAGAAAATTATAATAGCGTGCATCAGTACTTTTCTTCATATATCATGTTGTTTGATTTAACGCTGTCGCCCTTCAAACAATTTGAGCCCATAAACCACAGTGATAAAGCATTTTAATTTGTGTCCCTGTAAAAAAACTATAAAAGTTAGATTCAGTAAAATCTATAGGGTGTCTTGCAACTGTGGCCTGTAACATGTGTATGAATTTTCAGTTCATTCGAATAAGGAGTTTAGACGCAATTTGAGTCTATAAGGCATAATGATAAAGAATTTTTCCTTGTGTCCCTGTAAAAAGCTATATGCCCTAGATCCCCCAAAATCAATAGGGTTTGTGCTACAGTGCCCTATAACATGCGTACCGACTTTCAGCTCATTTAAATAAGGCATTTAAATGCAATCTTACTTAAAAAAATTTAGGCCCATAGGGCGTAATGATAAAGATCTATTCTTTGTGCTTCTCTAAAAAAAAAAAAAAAAAAAAAAAAAAACTGTAAGTGCTACAGAGTTAAAAATTCATATAGTTAGTGTGACGGTGATCTGTAACATGCATATAAATTTTTAGCTTAATCGAATGTGGCATTTAGACGCTATCGCGCTTCAAATAATTTGAGTTTATAGAGCATAATGATAAAGAATTTTTCTTTGTGTCCCTGTAGAAGAACTATACATGCTAGATTTACTAGACCTTACAAACGTCGTGCAACAATGACCTATATCATGTGTATAAAGTTTTAGCTCAATTGAATAAGGCATTTAGTCGCTTTCGCAGTTTAAACATTTGGGCCTATATCGACCATAATGATAAAGAAATTTTCTTTGTGTCCCTGTAAAAAAAAAAAAAAAAAAAAACTATAAACGTTAGATTCACCAAAATTTGTACAAATTGTGCGACAGTAACTCATACCATGTGCATAAATTTTCACCTCAGACGAGTAAGGCATTTACACGAAATCGCATTTTAAAGAATTTGGGCCCACAGACCATAATCCCAAAGAGTTTTTCTTTTTGTCCCTGTAAAAAAAAACTATAAGTGATAGATTTACCAAAATCAATAACGTTCGTGCTGTGGTGACCTATACTATAGGTACCAACTTTCAGCTCATTCGAAGAAAGCGTTTAGACGCTATCGTGTTTACTCACATACATACAAACATACTTCATCGTAAAACCAGTAAATATAAATTCACAGGACCTCAAAAAGTCTAGAAACACAAAAATTTCATACTCGTATTTTTGACATGAATACAATTTACTTTCCTCGGTTACGTGCCAATTCCGGCCATAGTCAAAATCCCTCTTTGTAAAGGGATTAAAGTGTTGAAAAATTCCCATTTTCGCGACCAGAAATTGCAGGACCGGGCGTGCAGGTGATTTCGTCCTTTTTGACTTGATAATCTGAGAACACCCGTAACTCTGTTCCGCGGCAATCCCTACCAGTCTACCACGGACGCAAAAACAAAAAGAAAAAATATCACTGGTCACCCCTACCTCGCTGTGCATGAATCTGAGAACGCCCGTAACTCGATTCCTCGACAATCACTACCACGCATGTTAAAACCAAAAAAACATCACTGGAAACCCCTGTGCATGAATCTGAAAACTCTGGTAAATCGTTTTCGCAGCAATCAGTATCACGCACGTCTGTACGCTTCGCGCACATAAAAACCAAAGAAAGAAAGAAAGAAAGAAATAATAAATAAAAATCACTGGACACCTCTACCTCGTTGTGTATGAATCTGAGAACGCATGTAACTCGTACTATTCTTGTATTTTTACTTTATTCGCGCTATTGGGATTTTTTCAAATTACTTAAAACTACTAAATTTATCGCCAAAATTCACCTTGGCTACATTTCCGGTCAATAGACTTTAGGGAGTGGGCCAAGTATAAAAAAATCCTTTTAAGACAAATTCCTTGAATACTTTAATCCCTTACAAAGAAGGATTTTCACTGTGGCCGGAACTGGAACGCCGGAATCACACACCACCCTTTCCTCACTATAGTGTTCGGAAAATAAATATTTCATGATTTAGTAGTTACTAAAAGATGTGTCTAAGAAATTTTATATGTTTAAACTTCGTACGTCACTTTCTAGTCAGTGAGTACTTCTCATATCGCAATACACTCTTTTGTATGGCGACCGAAAAAATTACAAAAATTATAATTCTTATATTTAAATTCACTGAAAATTTAAATTCAGTTTATATATATATATATATATATATATATATTATTTAACGCAACTGCGTTAGTTATAATTTGTAGTTTTAAGATCAATATTAAATAAATTAAAACCAACTCCTAGATTTTTTTTTCAAACACCGTTTTCTCAAAGGAATGCTGTTGTTATTTCTTCTTTACAAGGATAAATAGATGCATGAATAGATTACAATAATAAATAGAAACCTGTCAAGTTAACGCGTGTACATTTTTCTCGGTTTGATTTTCCTGCAGCTATGAAATAGACGACATTTTACTCCTGAGCTAGACAGCAGAAAAATTCCATTTTAAAATTGTTTTATCTACTCATTTATAGAATAGAACTAGTATGTTGTGGCCACCACAAGACTTTCTTCTATAATTTCCTATACAAATTCACTGAGTAACAATATTAAAAAAAAAATCGATAACTTTGTTTTAAATTATCACAGATTTATAGTTTAACCATTCGGTTTAAAGATATTGACGAGACCTTTCGAAAGATACCCATCTTGAAAATTTACCCCCCCCCCCACCGGGGAGTACTTCCCCCCAGGGGGGAACCGATGCCCCCACATGGACAATTTTTTTTCCTAGTTAACTATACTATTGATATCAATAATTCATATTAATTTTACAATTATAAGTTTAAAATAACTCTCATTATGCACAATTATACGAAATTTTGTCCTATACTGCCATGTTAAAAGTTTACAAAAAATGTGATCACAGCGCCACCTGTCGAGCGATAGATCCCCAAATCTAATCAGCACCCGTTTATGTCAGGGTGCAACTCAATACCAAGTCTGGTTAAATTTCATTCCTTGGTTCGTAAGACACAGGGTCCACAAAAATCGTGATACATACAGACACGCAGACAGACATTTTCTAATAACTATCAATTCGTGTTCAGGAGATCCCAAAACGTGTAAATCCATCAAAAAACGGAGGTCTAAAATTTTCACGAATCCAATATTTTCTCTTTATTACATATAGAAGAAAGTAAAAAGGATTGTTTCTGGATCAATCTAAACAGAGTTTTTGCTATATTCGAAAGTTTTTATGTGTTCTAAATAAGAAGGATCTTAAAGTTTGGTATGGGTATCAGGCAGTCTGAGTGTGAAACAGTTATCAGCCTAATTAAAAATATATATATATTATCCGGAAATGCAAATTCATTATTCTAAACCAGATCGCACTAAGGATTCGACTACAGGGACAAACAAAAGCGCTCATGCAGGTTTTAAGTTAAGAGCTTTATAACAAAAGGAAATTGACCGGTATATAGAAAAGAATTAAAATATACTATATCTATGGGCTGTAAGTAATGTTTAACCTCTTTAACTGCATTAAACGTAGTGAAATTGACATATATTTTTCATTAGACTTCACACTGCATAGGATACGCTGAAAAATGATATCCTTTAGAGCTTGAAAATTAAAATTTTTATTGACCCGCCAGTGGCCGTTAAATCATTTAACTTGATTTGCCATTTTTTTTTTTTTTTTTTTTTTTTTTTTTTTTTTTTTGAGTGGGGAAAAGGGGGGGGGGGGCTAAATATCGAAATTCTAAAGAAATAACTTTCTCGTGCGTTTCTTTTAAAGGAGCTTTATAAAAATCGCCTTATTTTTGTGAGGGGTACGCCTTCGGATCCCAAATTTTCCTCGATTGACCCCGAAAGGGTCATTTTACAATGTTTCTATTAATTTCGATTCTTGTTTGTTTGTTTGTATGTCTGTTTGTTTGTTTGCTAGTTTGTTTGTTTGTCCAGTACAAAACTTGCAATCGATTTTTAACTAATTTCCCGACTTGCTAGATATTTGAAACGTTCAGGACAACTCAAAACAAGGTGACAATACATTTTTTTAATATATTTAGTCAACTGTTTAAGGTCATGCTGCCTTCGGCAGCGTTTATATGATTCGACAAAGAATTTATTTAACTAACTTCCCGACTAGCTAGACATTTGAAACTTTCAAAATAGTTCAGAACACGGTGAAAATGTATTTTTTATTTTATTTTATTTTTTTAATAATACCTTTAGCTAACTGTTTCGGGTTCCTGCTGCCTTCAGCAGCGTTCTCAGTACAAAGCTTGCAATCGATTTTTCACTAACTTTCCGACTATAGCTAGACATTTGAAACTTTCAGGATAGCTCAAAAAACGGTGACAGTACATTTTTTTTAATACTTTTACTCAACTGTTTTAGGTTCCTACTGCCTTCGGCAGCGTTTATATGATTATACCGAAAATTTATTTAACTTCCCGACTAGCTAGACATTTGAAACTTTCAGAATAGTTCAGAATACGGTAAAATGCATTTTTGTAATACTTTTAACCAACTGTTTCGGGTTCCTGCTGCCTTCGGCAGCGTTACCAGTTCAAAGCTTACAATCGATTTTTCGCTAACTTCCCGACTTGCTAGACATTTAAAACTTTCAGGATAGTTCAGAACACGGTGACAATACTTTTTTTAATTCTTTTAGTCAACTGTTTCAGGTCCCTACTGCCTTCGGTATCGTTTATATGATTCAACAGAAAATTTATTTAACTAACTTCCCGATTAGCTAGACATTTGAAACTTTCAGGATAGCTCAGAACAAGGTGATAATACATTTTTTTAATACTTTCAGTCAAGTGTTTCAGGTCCTACTGCATTCGGCAGCGTTTATATGATTCCACAGAAAATTTATTGAACTAACTTCCCGACTAGCTAGACATTTGAAACTTTCAGAATAGTTCAGAATACGGTGAAAATGCATTTTAAAAATATTTTTAACCAATTGATTCGGGACCCTGCTGCCGTCGGCAGCGTTACCAGTACAAATCTTGCAACCAATTTTTAACTAACATCCCGGCTAGATAGCCATTTGAAACTTTTATAATAGCTCAAAACACGATAGCAATGGATTTCTTTTTTAACTTTTATCGAATTGCTCCAGGTTCCCGCTGCCTTCGGTAGCGTTTATATGATTCAACAGAAAATTTAAAAACATGGTATATTAAAAGGGCTTTTTATCTTGTAATATACATTTTTTTTATACTTTTACTCAACTGTTTTAGGTTCCTACGGCACCTACTATAGTCAACTAACTGATGAATGTTGCGATATTTTGAGGGCAATTGGCAAATAAAACGCGATTTTTTTTTTTTTTTTTTTTTTTTTATCGCTAGCATTTGATGAAATAATTTCGATGCAAATTGCAAAAATAGTGTTTATTCTCGAAAACGCAATTATTTGGTTGCAAATCAACAAAATTCCTGTTTTCGGAAATTTTCAGCAGTCGATTTTCGAAATAACGAATAATTTTGTTGCTGTTCAACTTAATTTAACTTTAATTGTCGAAATAAAGCTGAGTTGAGTTGTGTGCGTTTTTAAGCCGCACTAGTGCTACGGTATGGGCGATGGGTGACGATCTCGGTCTCACTTCTAGGGGTGGTTCGGAGACATGCCATCATAATTTTTATTCTCCACGGAAAAGATCTTTTACTCGCTTCTGTTACTCCCCAGGTCTATTATTTAGGATGAAAACATAAAAGACACTGTGGCCACGATGGATTTCATGTACAGCAGCCACTATTAGATGTGCACGACCTTCTCAAGTATCGAACCTGCAGTCTTCCAATTAATGGCCAATTAATTAAATAGAAGAAACTTGAAAAGAAAAATTAAATTTATCACAGACATATACATGTTTGCGTATTAATATACAGATACTTGTATGTGATAAAAACGTTTGCATTTATCATGGAAAATAATTTTAATATATAATTTGTACTGCATGAATTTGTATGGAAAAGTCTCGTTAATAATTTAAAAAATCGATAACCTCATTAAAAATTTATCGCATGTTTCAATCATTTGTTTCAAAACGTATTGACGAATTCTTTTGAAAAATACTCCTATCGAAACTCCCCCTCCCCCCCACAGGAAGAAACGATGCTCTTACATATACAAAAAATTATCCTGGTTGACTATTTATTGATATTATTTCCTTTTTAAAACCACATCAAAAATAATCCTCATCATGCACATTTCTACGAAATTTTATCCTGTGTTTTCATATTAAAAACTATGATAAATAGGACGACAGCACCACCTGTTGAACGATATGTACTAAAAGTTGACTGTCACCAGTATTTGTTAAGATGCAATTAAATATAAATTTTTATTGACAAAAAATTTGTTCCACACATACATACACAGACTTTTTCTAAAAAAAAAATAGTCAAATGGTGTTCCTGACCTCTCAAATAAAATCTACCAAAAACCTGTAGTCGAAAATTTTTACGAATCCAAAACTTTCTTCGATTGAACACAGATAAAAATATAAAATGTTTCTGAGATTGTGTTTTCAACTCAAATTTTGCCATGTCCCTACTGACAGCACAAAATATCCCTACACTCATGATAAAAGTTCCTACTTGAGTGAAAGATTAAAAAAAATCCTATAAAATGTGTTTCGAAAAGTTCCCTACATTTCAAGGCGAATTGCAAATCCGTCCTTACATTTCAGAGACATTTTGAGAAAAAAAAAAAAAAAAGAAATCTGAAATGACTCCACTCGACTTTCCGAACATTGAGTCATTAACAGTTTTGTAGATAAAGTAAAGAAAGAGGAGTTGTTAAACAAACAAAAGAGAGAAAACCATAATAGAGTGTTTGAGTATTTTTCTCCCTATATTACACGATGTTTTATTGAACGCTACTGAACTTCGCGCCCATAGATCATAATGATAAAGAATTTTTCGTTGTGTCCCTGTAAAAACCTATAAGTGCTAGATTCTTCGAAATGCTTATAGTTAGTGCAACAGTGATTTATAATATTCCTATAAATTTTCAGCTCAATTCAATAAGGCGTTTAGATGCTATCGCACTTTTAAAAATTGGGTCCCATAGGCCATAATGATAAAGAATTTTTCCTGGTGTCCCTGTAAAAAAACTGTAAGTGCTAAATTCACCAAAATCTATACAGTTGGTGCAACTGTGACCTATAACATGTGTACAAATTTTTTGCTCAGATTAATAAGGCATTTAGACGCTATCGCACTTTTAAAAAATTTGGCCTCATAAGCCATAATGATAAAGAATTTTTCTTTGTGCCCCTGTAAAACAACTATAAGTGCTAGGTTCATAAAAATCAATAGGGTTCGTGCTACGGTGATTTGCAACATGCGTACCAACTTACAGCTCATTCGAGCAAAGCGTTTAGACGCTAGCGTGTTCACTCACAGACATACACACATACATACATATATCATCGTAAAAATAGTGAAGACGGACTCAGGGGACCTCGAAACGTACAGAAACATGAAAATCTCCAATTCGGATTTTTGACATGATTACAATACTTTCCTCACTATAGTGTTCGGAAAGTAAAAAATTGTTAAAAGTCCCTACGCAAAGGGACAATGTCCCATCCGTTGGCAATACTGAAGTAAGCAAGCCTTTTCGGGGCGCTTTTCAGAATGTCGAATGAAAAGCAAAAGCACGTGCTTCGCGTGCCTATTAGGTAATCAGGGCCGTACACAATCTTGAAAAGTGGGGCATGCAAATCGATCGACCGAAGACTTTCAATTCCCATGTTTCACGCCTCGACTCGAGGGAATGAGAAAAATATGCGTCACGTTGGCTGCACGCCTACAGAAATTGACATTTCCATAGACAGACCTCTTCCTGACAAGGTAAAAGAAAGAAATATCAGGCAGTTCGCATCGGTTATAAAACACTTACCGACTGTGCTTCAGCCATGAAAGACAGCTTTCAAAAAGAGGATTTCTGCTTTTCTGAAGGAACTAAACAGTTTTGTTCAAGTTTTGATCGATGCAAAAATAGAAAGAAAGAGTTAAGAGTATATATTGAATTACTCATAACCCTACGAACTAAAGTTCGACAATTAAGAATTTGCAACAAAAATGAAACGATAATTCAACTCCGCAACAAACCCAAAAGATAACTAGTATGCTGTGGCCACCACATGATTTTCTTCTATATTTTCCTATACAGATTCACTCAGTAAAAATAATTTATTAAAATTATTATTTTAAAAAATTATCTTCCATGATAATGCAGACGATTTTCCATATTAGAGAAGTAGTATAACACTAAATATCCCAAAAAAGTCAATTTTATTCTCAATATTACATAAAAAAAAACATAACTTTATTTTAAATTATCGCAGATCGATGGTTCAACCATTCGTTTTAAAGGTATTGGCGAGCTCTTTTAAAAGATACCCATCATGAAAATTTACTCCCCTCGAGGGAGGACTTCCCCTCCAGGGGGTGAGGCGAGGCGAGGCTCCTACGCATACAATTTTTTTTCCCACTTGACTATCTCTATTATAAATAATTCTTGTAAATTTCATAATGATTATTAAAAAATAATTCTCTTTATGCACATTTATACAAATTTTTGTCCTATACCACCAGGTTAAAAATTTAGAAAAAGCGAGATGGCAACACAACCAGTAAGACAATTTTTACCAAAAGTGGATAGGCACTCATTTATGTCAAGGTGCAACTACATACCAACTTTTATGAAATTCTATGCAGCAGTTCCTGAGATACAGTTGCCACAAAATTTTGTCACAGACTGACAGACGACAGACAGACATTTTCTAAAAATGGTCAAATCGTGCTCTACAGCTCTCAAAACGCGTAAATCCATCAAAAACCCGAGGTCGAAAAATTTTACGAATCCAATACTTTCTTCTACTGAATATTGAAGAAAGTAAAAAACACAAACTGAAACAAAATTTAAGGCAGCAAGACTTGTCACTTGCCTGTGGAATTAAGCTTGTTTTACGTCGGCAAAACTCCTCAGACCTGCCAAGACCAGAAACAACAACAAAATACTTTACTGTTATTGCTTAAAACTTTAACTGTCACAAGTCACCCTTCTGAAACGGAAACTCCATTGACTTCAAAAATTGACATCATTTCACTACGATATTTTTTATTATTCTTTTTTTAAACCATTGAGCAAAAATTAATAATTTGAACCGGATAATTCTGTTCAAAAGCCTGCTTGTAAACACGTAACATATTATTTACTTTATCGGAAGTTTCAGAACTTACTTTCAAAACTCATCTAATTCCATTTAAAAAACTATTTCTGAAAACTGAAGAATGTAGATTAGATGAAAAATGTAATTTTTTTTTTTTTTTTTTTTTTTTTTTGTATCAAAATTAAAGCCATCTCTTTTATCATAAATTCTATAAATTAATTTATTATCTTTGATTTCTAAATTTATATCTAAATAGTCGACATTAATAGGAGTATCAGAAAAAAGTTTTAACGTAAATTTACTGTTTCTTCTAGTCCATTAAGTTTAACAAATAATAAATCGTCAATATATCTAAAACAGTTTAAATCAGATTATTTTCATACATATATAGGTGAATATCAGCTAAAACTGAACTACACCCCCCCCCCCCTTCCCCAATCGGGCTACCACGAATCTGTTAAGGCGCTATCAGACGGAAGAACATATATTCTGAACTATAAGATATTTCCTCTCAAAGCTAGAGAAAGACTTTATTGAGATGAATCTGCTTTTTTTTTCTTTTTTAGCATATATGAAATCCACAAATGTAAACAACGAAAAATCTTCTTTTTCCTGTGGGGGCTTTCGGACCTGGCATCTTTGTAGTCTAAAATTTTCCACTTTACTACTTTCGCCCACTTTAAAACTTGTTACAAACCCGTCACACCGATAGTTTAACCTACAAAATATTTTACTTCTATTATGACACTATAAAAATGCATTTTGTTTTTAATTATAGAGGAAGAACTATCTTATTAATCGCTGTATATTTAAAAAGGGAGTATATGTTAGATTTATTTTATGCAGCTCCTGTTTTATATTACACTCCTTATTATAGTTATAAGGACACTTGATGTTTTGAAATAACTACTTTGGATAACTGAGCATAATAACGGATTATGCTCAGCGCACTTAATGTATCTAGTATTCTAAGAATCAAAACTATTTTAATTTTTGTAATTAAAAAAATAATGCAAAATATTTTTTCTCCACGTTTTTAGATGTTCATAATTATGGAGAAAATCAAGAAAGGGGTGGGGGGGGGGGGAGCGTCTATGTTAAAGTGGAATAAAGACTGTATGAAATGTTAAAATGTTACACTTTCTGATGAAAAAAGTTTTATTCTTGATTGAACAAATGATCTGAATAACTATTGGTCCAATCTGAGAATAGCGAAAGACAAAGCAGGCCTTTTAAAGGCAGGTATGAATCAGTCATTTTAAAGGTGGATCTACGGGGCGCTTTGGGGAGCAATAACAGCTAAAGGCAGAATGAATTTGCCTACTACTATAACATCAAGGGAATATCCACAAATTTTAAAATTGATATTCTTAGATTTTTGTCAGCTTTTAGAAGGGGAAGGGGTGTTAACCCTTTATCTACTGCATTATGATATAGACAAAAATTGTGTTTGAAACATATATTTTTAGTTACTAAAGTGCATTATTTAAAGATATATAGGTTAAAAATTATGCATATCACCTCATCATAATAATTAATGAGAATTTTGTGAGGTCGTACTTTAGTGTACCACTGGTACAAAGAGGTCGAAAAAAATTATTTCGACATGAAAAAAGTGTAGAGAAATATTTACTCTTTATGTTTCTTTAATTTTTTCTAAGATTAGTGGGATATTCTTGAAATAATATAGGAATTAATTATAACACACATGAAGATCGTGAAAGATATCCAGCAAAAATAACAAGTGCACTCCATAAAATCCCCTATGGAATAAAAATGGCTGTATGTATCGTCTAATGCTTTGTAGTGAGATTAAAGGGAGGTACATCTGTTCCCTTCTTATAAATATCTTTGACATTTCTTCTATAAATTCGATTTTATACTCTTTTTAAAGTAATGGTACTTTAAAGTACCGTCAGTAGATAAAGGGTTAAATCTTTTTATTTACTTATTAATTTATTTTTTAACAAGACTGATGATTTTGCCCTACTTCTAGAGCAGCAAAAAATGGTTTGAAGAAGGAAACTTGTGTATTTTTACATTTTCCGTGATCTAAAAGTTGAGAAACTATCATATTAGAAAAATGGAAGGCAAAATAATTAATTTGTAGGTATGTATTGAGAATGCTGCATGAAATGATATTGAAACTGAATACTGCAAAAAAAAAAAAAAAAACTATGCCTGACAGAATGTTTAACTGTTTCATCCTAAAAAGTGGTCCCAAAAATATCTTGAAAAAAAATTTTTTTTTGACGGTATTTATTTATTTATTTTTTCAGATAGAAAAACGATAAAACTATAAATATTGTCTACTAATATAATTTAAATGAATGAAAAAATATATTTATTTCATCCATAGTTTTCAGTGTTGAGTTAAAGTAGAAAAACTGGTGTCCTTATAACTATGAGAGCCAGTGAATAGTGTACATGCAAACTAGTGTAAATGTCTATTCTGAGTAAATTGATTATAATGTAAAAAAAAAAAAAAAAAAAAAAAAAAAAAAAAAAAATAATTTGCATTATTTTAAATCCATGCAATACTGAAGTGGCATAAAATGATTAAAAATTTAAGCTATAATAACGTCATTTTTTCAGCATCAAAATTGCTGGATATATTTAAGCTCCTTGGCATTCATGAACGAAGGTTGATGGGATTTGTCTATCACTCTTTCCTATTTGCGTTCAAAATGTGAAATTCAACATTTTCTTGCGATTCTTTTGTTATGAATTAGTAGCTAAAAATTTGCCAGTGAATGAAGCATAGACCTATTATAAGAGTGGACGGAGCATTCCATTATTAAGGGAATATAGAAAAAGGTGCAAAGATGAAACCATGTGAATGTTGAAAAAGGTTACCTTTTTTTGGCATTTATCGCGTTATTGTCAATTTTTTGTTTTGAATATAAATATATATGTATTATTATTATTATTAAAATATACAACAAGCAAAACTAGTGTAAAATATTACAGCTGCTGAAATTTGTTTTTACCTTGTTATTCATATCTAACAAAGTTCAAAAGTTTTTATAACTTTTGTTTGTCTACACTCGTTTTAACTCTAATAAATAATTATGGACATTTTTGAAATAATATAAGATATAAAATAGTTAAACTAATTCAATTTAGAGAATTAAGTATAGCAATTATAAGCATTTTATAAAAATAATTACTTAGAAAGAACGAAATAATAAAATATTAAAAAGAATCTTACCTGTGAAATAAAATCCTTATTTTACATAACTTTTAGGGTTTTTAAAGTACATCTAATTACTATTTCTTGCTATAAAATTCTTTTTTAATTCAAAACAATCTAAATTTTAAAGTGAAATAGAAATTTTAAAAAGAACTTTCAAAGAAAAAGGGGAAATATCGTCTGCTTAATAAAAAGCAGAGTTTAGAGCATGGCGAGTAAATTTCAATATTGGCCAGTTTGGCTTCCTGTAGATCAACATTCACATGACCTTTTTATGAGTTATCTTTGCCACTAAAAAAGGTTGCCATTGTCCCGTCCACTCTTATAATAGGCCTATGGAATGAAGTACAATGTAATTTAATTTACGTAATTTTTAAGCCAGTGAGAAATTAGCACTTGAAAGAATTTGAAAGAGTGAGTAGCACTTGAAAGAGTGAGTTATACGTTATAATGCACTCTTACATTTTGTCTCCACGCGAATAATGAAACACTATCTTAACGTTCAAATATACATATACACGGTGGTTACAATTAAGTTTACGTAACAAACAGCATTTTATAGACAAATGGGTTGTGGATTACAACAAAATTTGATAGGGTATGTGCTCCAGTGATTGGCATGCTCCAGTAATTGAGATCTATCCCGAAATAATTAATAAATAAGAAAAATAATA
Organism: Salticus scenicus; assembly: GCA_963930645.1. Lineage (NCBI taxonomy): Eukaryota > Metazoa > Arthropoda > Arachnida > Araneae > Salticidae > Salticus > Salticus scenicus. The sequence continues at coordinate 8,457,763 of OZ005652.1, forward strand.
AAATCATATATTTTACATATAAGAATTTTAACATTTTATGTCAAACACTGGAGCAGAGGGTGCTAATAACTGGTAAAAGGAATAACTAGCAGTGTTAAACACTGGAACATAGGGGCCAGTTACTGATAAAACGAAGTACTTGCAGTGTCCATTACTGGAACATTGAGTGGGTGTCAAATAAGAATTCATTTAAAAAAACAATGTTATCAAATGTATATATTTTAACATATATGTGGTTCTGAATGTCTGTCATGCCCTATGTACTAACTTAAGGTTTCTAAAAATATTTTCTGATGACTAGAACATTAAAAACATCAGAGATTGCTCTAAAAGTGTCAATCACTCGTGCACTTACCCTATATGGGGACGATGTATGAGAGCACTCAAGGAACTAAAAAAGGGAATAGTTCAAAAATATCCACTAAGTAGTGCATGTAAGAAAATGAAAATTATAACAATGCAGTTCCTTCAAGAGAAATGAATAAAAAATTGAAACATTTACTGATTAGGTTTTGAGCCCTTGTGAGTCGTATCATCTATTTAATTTCTATTCTTGTACGAGGTCTGTCCAATAAATACGTAAACTGGTGCCATCTGTCGGCCGGCCATGACGCGAACTATAGCCTCGCTCACTAGCAGTGCTAGTCGCCTGAGACCCAATGAACCATCAGTGCATGGCGGATCGTCGAGCTGTGCGTATTGTGCCAGTTTCTGTTGTCCTTGTTTTTACTGTGTGTCGAAAATGGAAATTGACGAAAATAATAATTTTTTTTTCATACAGTTCTCAAGCGTTTGAGAGATCGCGTGCGTCGTGTGTGACGAAATTTGACTCAAGGCAATTGGATCCTTCACCATGACAATGCACCTGCAAATTCAGCATTGATTGTTCGCCAGTTTCTGGCAAAAAATTCAATCACCATCCTTGATCATTCTCCTTATTCGCCAGATCTCGCCCCATGCGACTTTTTTTTATTCCCAAAATGCAAAAATGTGATGATGGGACATCACTGGAAAGATGTGGACACAATAAAGCAAGAAACGACGAGAAAACTAAAAGGCCTGACTGCCGAGGACTTCCAAGGGTGCTTTGAACAGTGGAAAAGAAGATGGAATAAGTGCATAGCAACGAATGGAGAGTATTTTGAAGGGGACAAAATCGATGTAGACTAAATTTTGCAAAATAAACTTTTTATGGCCTTAGTTCTCGTATTTATTGGACAGACCTCGTATGTCATTTGGCGAACACTTTAGATGATTTACTATCATTGTTAGTTGGGTGTATTGCACGAATTGTCCCCATTCCAAATTGGGTGTAATTTACGCACCCATTTTTGTTGCCGAATGCTATTTATAGCAAACATTTAATTAAAAACACTTTGTATACAGGGTTATTACAAAAGAATCATCAGGTTTCTGAAGCGTTTATTTCGGAACAGAATTGGGTTACAACAATGAGTTATACCTGAAAATAAATCGAAAGCATCCAAGATTGACATCCATACTATCGATGTTGTATGCGCTTTGATGATTTCTTGGGACTACGGATGAAACTCTCTCTAACTCTGTTCACTGTTTCTTCAGTAACGCTTGGTCGGCCGGAACTTTTGCCCTTACATAAACAACCGGTTTCTTTGAACTGTCGATACCAGCGCAGAATGCTTTGTTGTGTCGGTGATTTGCATTTGTATGCCCGCCGGAATGCTCTCTGAACGGTTATTAGCGATTCACACTTTGAAAATTCTAGTACACAAAACGCTTTTCGCTGTCCAGTCGCCATTTTGATTTTGAATATGACGTTCGCGCAGCAACCATGGCAACCACACGCACATTGCACTTTCGCAGCGTGAAACTATAGTTAATGCCCTCTCATTTGCGTTGTCATGGAAACATATACGTTTCCAAGTTTGGACGTAGTAATGTATCAAAACCCGATGATTCATTTGTAATAACCTGTATTTTAAACTTCTGTGTATCTTCTGAATTAAGTTTGATAGGGAATACAGTAGAATCTAGGTATTTCGAGTTTCAGTAAAGCCAAGCAACTAGAAAAATGACCTGTTTTGATCCTTTAGAAAGCAGCAGATTTATTTATTTTCTTTAATATTCAACAGAAGGAAGTACTCGATTCGTAAAAATTGTCGACGGGTTTAAGCGTATTGAATAGTCCAAAATACAATTCTTTAAGAAATGTTTGTTTGCTTGAATGTGAAATGCTCGAAATGTGACTGACATTTTGAATCAACTCTGAATGGGTACTGAAAACTTTTGGTGCAAATAACCTTGCGGTGATTTCTAACATTTATGAAAAAGCCTAATATTAATTCTATTGCGTATAATGGCACAAAATTTGACATGTGAGAGGATCTTTATGAAGCACTCTATATCAATTTAGGTGCACTTCGGCCGACAAGGGGCGATCCTTTTCTGCATTTTTCTCCATGAATAGGAAGACTATATCTCATTTTCTATCGCGCATGAATGCGCCAAACTTGATGCTTGAGAAAACCATTATGAAAGTGGATGTTGAATTAATTTGTGTGTATGTCGGTCTACAGTTGTCGTGCAGTTATTAAATTTCGTTCTATTTAAAATTTTACTTTCTAAGTTCGACAGTCCAAGTTCTTTGATAATTCGATCTCTGCTGTGTTAAATTTCATTAATTTTACGTACCTTTTTCTCAGAAATAGAGAAAAACAGAGTTATAAAATTTTCATGGCAGTTAGAAGAACAGGTTTTACATACTTTCACAGACCCATTTTTATTTCAAAGTATAACAAAAAATTTATTATTATTTATTCATTAAAAAAACACTTTTAGGATCATTCTCAGATAATGGTAAATATTGGTTTCAGGAAAAAATAAAAAATAAAATTGTTTTAATTTCTGAACTTTTTACATTAATGCAATTATCCATGTCTGCTATAGAGAAAAAAATTACCAGCAGAGATCGTTTGCCTTAATTACAGCTTAAATTATTTTTTTAATTTTCTATTGCAACATGGTAATGGCATTTGTGAACATGGTAATGACAGACAGAGCCACAGAAATGACCAATGGCCAAATAATCACACATTTATTTATGGACAGCTGTATTTATCATTCTAATTTGTTACAGAAAAATTAAAATGTGTAGATGATATATAGTGGTGAGATTTTCGGAATAATTTTCACTATATGAATCCTATAGCTGTCTGTTTTAACAGGCGACATAAAGTGATTTACACTTTACTGCCAAGCATTAAGCCCCATTTGCCCACCCTTCAACAGCGTTGGTTACTTTTGCTTGTCTATTTTTCCCTTATTTTCATTCTAAAATCTAAAGTGCAGTGATTTCTGCCCACCCCCTCTGAATCTTATATCAGACGAGACGTAGCTAACACTTGACGATAGCCTCAAGGCCCCATTTGCCCACCCTTCCCAGCTTCGGTTACTTTTATTTTCTCTTTATGTTCGTATTGTTGTTGTCGTCTTTTATTTTTTTTTCCCCACACTTGTGATTGTGTTTTTTCATTTTCATTCAATGCTATTTTCTATGGATTTTTAATTTTTCTCCATATTTTTTGCATTCTAAAGTATGGTTGTCTCTCTCAATTACATCTTGCTCTGCACTATTTTGAAATTAGTTTCAGTGACATATTTTTTGGTCATCATCCAATTAAACGATAAAATTTTAAGTTGTTTTTATATTCATGCACATTAAGAAAATAAATATGAACCCTCCAAGCATCCAAATAAAAGATAAATTTTTAAATTGATTTTATTACATTAGAATTTAAATTTATTTTCCAGTAAAGCATTAAAAAGGAAAGAAAGAAACTCCTTTTTATTTTTATGTAAAAATACCTTTTAAATAAATAAAACTCAAAATAATACATTTGGAAATAAACTATATTATGAATTTCAATATAATGTCATTGTAAGAAAATTGAATAAGAAAAGGTTCATTAAAGGATTAATTCAAAAGGCCTTGCAAATTTTTAATCTTCACTTTTACTAATAAGAAACAGAATAATAATCTTATAAAGTTCACTTTATAAGAACAAATGAGACAAAAAGCTTTATGATAGACTAAATTAGGCCATAAAATAGAATTTTGGCAATTTCTGCTAAGGAATAGTTATGAAATGAAAAAAAAAAAAAAAAAGTCTAAAACTGTCCTTACCATGTTCCTAGACATCATTACCATGTTTTCAGAACACCTTGGTAATGACATTTTTAATGTTAAGCCTATTTAGGGCTAAATTATAACAATTAAAAGCTAATGAAATATTTATTCTGTATGTAGTCCCAAAGATCTTTACAAATCATTCAGTAAATTTAAATTTATTAATTGTGTATTTCTGTAATAATGGACTTTGTAATGACACACAATAAATACACTGACTATAATTTTAGAACAAAAACAGCAAAATGAAATAATTTGTATTTACTTAAAAACAAAATATCTTGTCTGCTTTTAAGGGAATGAAATACTTTTCTTTTGACAGGTTGATAATTATGACAGCACCATCTAGTAGTGAGGTACTAAAAAAAAAACTTACGCACCCTGGTAATGACAGTTACCCATAGGGACAAATTTTAAATAAGAATAATTAATAGAATTTTTTCTTTTATGTCTAAAGTTCCAAATATATCAAAAATAGAAAAATTAAATATACCTAGAAAATTGTTAGCTTTATTTTTAAAATTTTCAATTCTTTAAAATAAAGGTTCAAATAGTAAAGTTTGAAGTTTGGGACGAGCCTTGGTAATGACATTTGCAACTTTAAAAAATTTTTAAATATTGAAATTTTACTTTTTTTGGTATTCAAATTACTGCACTGTGTAGTGCTTGAAAGGAATTAATCAATTTTTTTTTTATCTTTCATAGCTGACTTGTTCAAGTAATATTTTTTAGCCAAGGACACAAAATTTACCATTATGTGAGAATGACCCTTTAAGTTAGCATTTTTGGTAAAATTTCATATAAATATCTATCAACAAATCATGCAAACCCTGTGTTAAAGGAAATAACCATAATATAATGCAAGTGTCATTAAAAATCTGAGTTCACAAAAATTTCATTAGTCCCCCCTCCAAAAAAGGGGGAAACATGAACCTGAAAAACCCACGTTTCGAGAAAATCTCATTTAAAGATTTAATTAAAAGCAATAAGCTATGAAGTGTACTTAGAAAAACTGAAAAATTCCAACCCTTCTCATTTCTGTCTATATAAAACATGTATGATATATCATTGAAAAGATAGAAGTGTAAATAGAAGTAGATTTTTTGGTCCCATTTCGCTTCTCTGGTCCCCTTAATTGGAAAGCAGGTATCAAAATCCTTATTCCTACACATGTGATGCTGAAAATATTTTTTTTTATTCCATTTCCATCTTTCGAGGCTCACTTACAGAATAGGATTGTTGCAAGTCACCGTAGCACGAACCCTATTGATTTTGATGAATCTAGCACTTATAGTTTTTTTACAGGGGCACAAAGAAAAATTCTTTATCATTATGGCGCATGGGGCCAAATTTTTAAAAGTGCGATAGCGTCTAAACGCTTTATTAATCAGAGCAAAAAAATTTTACACGTGTTATAGGTCACTGTTGCACCAACTGTATAGATTTTGGTGAATCTAGCATTTATTGGTTTTTAGAGGGTCGCAACGAAAAATTCTTTATCATTATGATCTACGGGCTCAAGGTTCAGTAGCGTTCAATAAAACATCGTGTAATATAGGGAGAAAAATACTCAAACACTCTATTATGGTTTTATCTCTTTTGTTTGTTTAACAACTCCTCTGTCTTTACTTTATCTACAAAACTGTTAATGACTGAATGCTCGGAAAGTCGAGTGGAGTCACTCCAGATTTTTTTTCTTCATCACAGGGTGGTCATAATTAGAACTACCCCACTTTCGAAAAACAGGGAGGATAATTATGATCATACATTTCAAAATGTTCAATTATGTTAGAAAGATTAAAATCATATCAGAGAGGCATAAATGATCAACATGTTTTAAAATATGAATTACCAACGTGCTTTTAAATATGAATTTGCTGACCTTTTTTCTTTTGGACTAAATAACTTTATGCACTAAATTGTCCAATCCCTTTTCAAAAAGTTTGGCAGGCTGTTAATTTAACACTTGTAACTGCTGTAATGTGCATCAGAATTATGATGAAGGATATATCTGTACTGATAAGTATAAAGGATTTAAGTCCAAAAATGTCGATTTTGAGTTAAGTACATAGTCAGACTCAGAAAAAATTCTCTATAGAATGGTATAAAGGATTTAAATCTACGTTATTTAGTCTTTGAGAAAATCCATTGGTAAAAAAAAATTTCAAGTCAGAAATTTAGCATTAATCTTTAGTATAAAATATTTAATTCAATTTTTTACCGTTATTAAATGAAGATTGACAATCACCGAATGGTATAAAGGGTATAAGTCAACGAAATCCCCTTTTCCTAATCGATTCTTCTGATTAGTTTTTAGTTAGTTTAACTTTATGTTTCGTCTCCTGAAAAATCAAGAATATGGACTTAAATCCTTTATACTTACCAGTACAGATATATTACGGAAAATATCCCACAAAGCCACTTACATTTATAAGACATCTATAAAAGTTAAAAAGTGATCCATTAAACTTCTATAAATATCCTACAGATATCTATTAGCACGACCCGTGTCACTCTTTTTGACATCCATTAGACGTCTGTTACACATCCAATAAATCTCCAAATCTCCAATAATTGCACTTGTTGGATCTAATAGATACTGAAAATATCTAAATCTTGTTTGGATCTAACATCTTATATCTATTAGACAGTAAAAAAGGCACGTCTAAATTTCGCCTACATTTAAACATCTAATAGATATCTGTAATGAGTACAGGATACCCATAACTTTCAATGGACATTCTTAAGATACTTTTGTACTTTTTGTGGATCATTGGGTGTGATTTAGATGTCCAATGGATATAAGTGTCTGTTTGGGATATTGTAAGATTCACATCTATAGTTTTGAAAAAGATTAAATAAAAAAATTAAATAAAAATTACCATCTACAGTTTTCTTGAAAAAGGCGTTGGTTAGAATTACCCCCATGGTCATAATTATCCCACCTGACCCTGAAAGGAACTTTGAGAAATCTATGCATTTTATTTGAGTATATTTGTCTAAAAATAAGTAATATGCACATGCATCCATTTTACAAAACTAGCAAAGTAAGTGATATACACATCTGGAATAAATGGTTATTTTTTTGCAAGAAAAACTGCTGGTAATTAAAATGATAATGATGTGTGTAGAGAGAAAGGGAGAGAGAAAAAAAAGGTATATCCATAGCGTAATGGTGTAATTAAGTAATTGCCTTATTTTTATAAATAGACACATTACTAGAATCTCATTTAAAACAATACTATTGTAAAAGTCACTCCGCCCAGCAAAAACTCTTACCTTTCTTAAGCAGCCAAAAAAAGGACTGATATAAAATTTCGCCGCCGCTATTGCATCCCGGGTACTCAATGCCTAGCTTAATGAAGATCTGCCAATAACACTGTTATAATTTAATAACTATTATAATTTAAAGTATTTTTACGGCGGGGTGCGTCCCCTATGTAGACGTTTTAATTAATAAAAAAATTAGTTAGTACAGATTAAAATATTATTACGCACCCCGCCGTAAAAATACTTTAAATTATAACTTTATAATGCAGCGAAAAAACTAACACAGATAACAAAGAATGTTGAAAGAGATTAGGATTTATTAGAAAGATACATGCAGTGTTATTGCAGATCTTCATTAAGCTAGGCATTGAGTACCCGAGATTCAATAGGAGCGGCGAAATTTGATATCAATCCTTTCTTTGGCTGCTTAAGAAAGGTAAGAGTTTTTGCTGGGCTGAGTGACTTTTACAATGGTATTGTTTTTTATGAGATATCACTTCTTTTTGCAGGTTATGTATGTGCTTTTATTAATATAATACGTATGCATAATGAATAAATGTTTGTTTTAGCTTGGTGGGGCGGAACGCTACCGCGTTCCTTGATATACAAAACATACCTGGAAATCTAAAGCGCATCAGTGCTTGCTCTATTGTACATAAAATTGCATTACTGCTTGAACTTTTCAAGTGTGGTGATGAGATAAAGACGAGGCTCCAACACAGTAATTGGTAAACAAAATTTATTCATTAAAATAAAATGTAACCATACAATCATAAAAATTCATAAAAGCAACAGTTTATGTCTTTAACAAAATAAGTGAAATCAGAAGTCTACATGTTGCTGCATGCTTCACAACGATGGAAAACAAGAACTAGGTTTAAAAAAGTGAAATGAAACCTCGTAAGTAAAGGAACCATATATTTTTGTTTTCACATTTGTTATGTCATGCCTGTATCCATTTAAACATTGCCAATGAAGTGTTATATGTAATCATTTACACATATCTCAAATTTTTGCTTATATCCGAATAGGTTCAGTCATGATGCAACTGAATCAACTAAATTCGTCTGTTTCCGTTGTGTTGCCACAATTTAAATTTTGCATTTCTGGAATGATGTTGAATTTTCCGAGCGAATTTAGAATGTTTTTCAAAACCTCTCTAGAACACTGTGTGCAGAGCCACTAGAAAGTATGTAGAAGAACAAAAAGCTTGCAATCCCCAATAAGGTCATGAGGTGGTCATGTTTTTTGTAAGATAACGTTATATAACCTGAATGAAAATAAATAAATAAATAAATAGAATAAATAGAATAATTGCCAGTAGAAAGTAGAAATAATTTGTCTAAAATATATTTGAGTTTTTTTTTTTTTTTTTTTTTTTTTTTTTCTCCTGATAATATTCTCAGATTTTCTTTTCTTAATTTAGAACGGAGATTCAAATAAAAGGAGACATCAACTCCTCTTGAATTCTGAAATGAGAATGTTTACGCTCAAAAACACTTCAACTCATCTCTTTTCAATGCATGTCAAAAATGTATATATCCCTGAAAAATGTCAATTGAGACGTTGTCCGCAAGGTTCTGGAGAGGTCGCAGGAATTCGCTTAAAAATAAGGCTGTAAATTTTCTGTGAAACTTAGGCTATTGGACGAGCATGGCCCATAAACAGTGCTAAAAATCCAGCGAACGGCGTCGACAGTTACCAATGAAAACGCTGGCCACGATCGAAACTTTGTCTTTTATTCTTTCTTTTGTTTATTTTTTTTGTGCCATTAAATTCGCGCTCTCTCGGGAAGTGTCCAAACCGGAACCTTTATTTCGCATACTTTCGAAAAGTAAAATTAAGAGAAAACGCAACGCCAACAATGAATTCAAGAGCGACAAATTGGAATATCCGATATCTCCCCAGAAACTTACGCCAATCAGGATTGAGTACGTTCTTCGAACGCCAATGAAATTTTTTGCATTGAAAGTATATTTTTCCACGTTGGAATTCAGTACGTTTAAAGAGCAAACGGTGGAACATTTCATTTTCATTTGTGGTAATTACACAGAAATGTTTGCTTGTATCAATCATATAACTAACTGTAAGACATTATCAATTCCTAATCGTTTTTATACTTTTTTTTTTTTTTTTTCTTTTTTGAAGATTACCAACCAAACGGGAAATCAACCCTAAAGGAATCTGTTACAGAAAAAGATTTGATCAACTGTGCCCGTAACTTCATCGGAGGCTAAAAAGAATTAAAAGGATAGCCAGAACAAAAATAAATGAGACATTTCGCTAATGTGCGCTGTGGTTCCAGTATTTCAAGATTGCGCGTTTATTTCGATCTCAAAAACTGGGCGAGCGTCATCAATGGAATTGACGACGCCATTCAAAATCGATCCGCCATGCTACCAATTTTGAAACAAAAAAACAATGAAATAGCCTCCAATGGCATTGTGAAAAAAGGCACAGTTGTCACGATGATTGGTTGGGTGGTTTACTGCTCAACTATGTCAAAGCACTCTCCGACAGAGCATTGACCGCATCCAAACGGAAGCAAGAAGCTTGTTTCGCTTGCAATTTTGTCCTATGTTTGAGAAAATCTGAAACATTTCCAGGAGAGAAAAAAAGAAATCTTCTAATCGGTATTCAATAGTTTTCTCTAATTAATCAAATAAAGAATTTTAAAACATTTTAGTTTTCATTTTTTCCCGTCTGATTAGATTAAAAAAAAAATAGAAAGGAAGAAAAGAAAAAAGAAAACAATCTTGTGCAAGGAACTCAATCAAGAAATGCGATTGAAAACCGTTATGGTCAAAGTGAGTTTTTATTTAGTTTTTATTTTTTTATTTTTTTATTTTTTTTGATCGGTCAAATTTTATTGATTGTAATCCGCAATTCCAAAGGTAGTGAGTTTCTCTACCTCCGAGAGTAAATCAAATTTGTAAAATTGTCATCATACGACGACGTGTCGACAAATTTCTAAACTGATATCTATCAGCTACCAAAATATCTAAGTGAAGTTGATATTTTTTAATGACAATCCCTTGGAGACTGCTTTACCGCTCCTATTTTGAAAAAAATAAATTTTAATTTGCTTTAATTGCTTTATTATGTGTAGACATTTTTATTAGAAACGTCCAATCTTTTAAAAAGCTTTTGAAGGTTGTTTTATATTTTAGATACATTTATATGACTCTTATTATGCCAATTTTTTTATTTTTTTCCTAGCAATGACGTAACAAACGGGAAGGACTCGTAAACTTTTTCTTTTTTTTTTAGTTTTTTAGTTTTTTTTTTTTTTTTCTTTATTATTATTCCCTGTGTTGCGTTAACTGTGACATTGTTGGCTTGACATGTTTCAACATGAAATAAATGAATAGTAAACATTTCATGACACGTAAGTAAACACAAACCAGATTCACATGGGTGGAATCTCATTTTCATGTGTGGCAACCATACAAACTTTTTGTCCGTAGCAACCATACAAACTATACGAGTTTACACTACTCAAATGGAAGGCAAAAAATACGTTCTTTTTTAATTTCAACGGTCGCAACTCACGAATTACAAAAAAGAAAAAAAAAATATATCAAAAATAAAATAGTTTCTGATCTTTAGTGTTCACAAAAGTACTCTCTGTCTTACAATTTTTATGATATCAGATTTTAAAATATAGTTTCGATATGCATAGTGCAGAAATTGGAAGGGGCTATCGGTTCACTGAGTGAAAAAGTGTACGAAAATATTTCAATTGCATCGGAAGTTTTATGAATGATTTGTGTTTTTAAAATACGTTTGTCAATCTAAAAATACTTTACTTTACTTAATTCCCTTCCAAATGATTTCGTGCCTGCGTTGTTAGTAAACAGCGATGACGTAAAAAATTTGTACGATTAAAATTTTAAATTTGAAGACGAATTTTCGCGGTTATTTAAGTAATTTTGGGTCGAACGTATTTTCCGCCTCCTGAGCTGATGGAAAATTTCATCTTCGTATGAAACACCGTCTGTTTCGCAAGCATTCACCTATCCAACCAGACTCGCAGGACTAGTGATTTTTCTTTTCATCTTTGGGTTGTTAGCTGTAATTAATTCCATCTGTACGGATAGAATTACAGGGAAATAGTTGAACGCCACTCTACAATCGAGAACGAATTTGGAAGCAAAAATAAACAAAATCTGAATAATAAATAGTTTATAAAATCAAAGAAATAAAAATTTTGAGCAATTCTGTAGAAGAAGTTCTATGTTTCAAACTATGTTTCAGTTTCTACAGTTAGCTATTTAAAAGCGGTGATCAAGTAATTTAAAGAAGAAAAAAGCGACAGAAAAAACGAAGGCAATCTTTTATTAAGTGGAAGTGAGTGGCGTTCTGAAACAACAACAAATAGACATGATACAAGGGGGGTATACGATCACATACACACAGGAACATGAAGAAAGGAGACAGAATAAATTGAAAAACAAAACGTCGCGCAACAATATTCTGTGTGTTTAAGGCAGCTCCATATCATGCCCATAAAGCAACGTAAAAAGGCAGGTTTAAAAAATAAAAATAGATCGCGAAACTGGAATTTTACAATTTAGGCCATCCATAGTCCTGCGACATGAACCAAACAAATCTATGATGGTCACAGAAGCGGCTCAGAGCGATTCCGGTTTAGAAAAAAGGGAGAGGGGAAATAATAGTGCACAGAATGACCCATGCATCGGATATTCCCTCCCACCATTTTTTTCTTCAAATGGAAAGAAATCAACAGCCCTAAACCTTAACGGTTAATTTACAGACGTATGCATATTGAATAAGTATAGAAGAATTTAAAAACAAAAAAAATCTGCTGATGGAATTTCCTATTGTAGAATACAAATGGGTAAGGTGATTTGTTTTTGAATGGTGAATACTTCTTCAGTTCGAATGCACACATAAAAACAAGAAATAAATAAATAATCTGAAAACTAACATATGTGCATTTTAGAATCGACGTTATGAGATGACAGAAATGTTGCCACTTTCTATCAATTTTTTTTTCTTCTTTTCGTAATTGCCGGTGGAAGAATGAAGAACAGTTCTCTAAATCTCCCGTTTTTAAAATTTTGTCCTGCTTTATTCAAGCATTTAATTTATGATAAAAAGTTCTTTCTTTTTTTTCTTCTGAAATTAATTTCGTTTTTGCTTCATAAATTTTCGTCGCTGGCAACATCTGTGTGATCATAGAAATGTACACTCACTGCTAAATTCAAGCAGATGATTGACCTAATCTAATTTCAGCATGCTCAAGAGTCCATAAATTGCAAAATTCAAAAAATACTTAAAATAAATAAATAAATTTGATTACATAAGTTTAGATGAACTGCAAGAAATCAAAGAACACCTAAACGCTGCAGATTAATAACTATTTCGCATGCATGGGAATTTCAAATGTCACCTGTTCTTGAATCTCTTAATATATTAAAACAACAACAACAACAACAAAAAAGTTCCTTTTGACAGCGTGTTTTGTACACTTAGCAAAATTAGTTAATTTGCTTTTGTGATTCGTCAGTACCATTTAAAATAAATGGCACGCCACAAAGACAACATTATGAATTTTTAAAAATTCGTTTTACTTGAAAAAAAAGATAATTCTGTTCAGAGGCATCGACAACAAACAGTCCCAAGAACTGTCACGATGTTCAAAAGCCAGAAGAACCAGAAGAAAAAAAAAATGTTGAACAGAAATACTTGTTTCACTTGATACCAGATGGGAAAATACCAACTGCTTTCTGATATGACTTCACGTAAAAAATAACAACAGCATGAAGTTGGCTAAAAGCGAATTTTCTTCAGACTGAAGCTTACAACTATTGTGTTCTTTTATAGAACAATTTTTTTTTGTTATTGCCTCACTGTTTTGTGATACATGCATCTAACGACATTTCTTTAACAAATAAAAAACATCAGGAACCAAATTTTGAACACACGCAGACTTTGGTTTCTTCGGCAGTTCCTCGAAGATTTATGTTAGAAATAGCAGGAGGACGAAGAGGCCGGTGGCAGTCAACCATCTTGTAGTGGTGGTGGTTGTGTGCGGCGGGGCGGAGTTGCATCCGTCGCGTTCACAGCTACAGTACTGTATGAGGACATTGAAGGTTCCTGCTCGCTTGAAGCACTCTTGACCTTCCCTCTCGTTACTCAGCCAACCGCAGCCACGGACGAAACGGTAGTCATCGCGAACTGGAAAAGAAAAAAAGAAGACATATTCAGATTAGGATGTTCCCTTATAGCAGCGATGCCAGATTGGGGATTTTGTCCCCATTTTGGGGATTTTCGAAGCTTCTGGGAACAATTTTGGGGACTTTTTTGGGGAATTCTAAAATTTTTGGGGACAAATCTGGGGAATTCTTCAACTTTCTGTCAATGTTGGCAACGTATCCCTACGACCAGGGATTATCAATAGCTTTATTGTTATTTGGGGATTTTTTTTCAAAAATTGCCTTCATTTGGGGAAAAATCTGAGCTTAAATCCACTTAAATCTGCTTGATTTTTTTTTTTTTTTTGAATATTTTTTTATTTTCCCTTTTTAGTAGAAATCAAGTTGGGGATTTTTTCGAAAAAGAACCCTGATTTGGGGAAATTTGAAGACCTGTTTGGGGAAATAATTTTCGACCATCTGGCATCACTGCCTTATAGATTAGTATTTCAATTCTAACTGAATAACATAATCTGATAATTAGAACAACAGCTGTACATAAACAACTGATCCCTAATGTATACGGAGCATGGACTCCTTATATTTTAATCGCTTAAAGGGCAGTGGTGTAAATTATAATCACCTAATTTTAAGTCGCAACTACAAAAAATCTTCCTGCAAATTTTCAAAAATTTTATAACTTAGTGGGTAAAGTTCATTTATTTTATTTCTTCTAACCTTGTTCGTAAATCTAGATGGCTTTTCATATTAAATGAGCGTAAATACTTCGTCATTTAAAGGGTTAACATGAAGTCCACAGTGTGTGCTACTAGTTGGTTTTGTTTGATCAAGAGCTTTAGTGACATTGTGATGTATCCCCTTGCTATATTATGTGGAAGTACAGTTCACTTTTAAATATTTCTAAAATTAATTACGGTAATCGTTTGGTCTTTATATAGGTGGACCTAAGAGGGATAAAAGACATGTTTCAACAGTTTCATATATTAGAAATTTCACCTTTATTATTCAAATTAATTTTATTAACGTGTAAATGATTATAATAATGTGTACAGTCGGCAAAAAAAAAAAAAAAAAAAAAAAAAAAAAAAAAAAAGCCCCCCCCCATACCAAAGTTCGCCGTAAATTATCGTAGGAACAAGTGGCTGGTACCAGTTGATCTGTAATAATGTCTAGTTTTTAATGGTATAGTTAGAATTTGCTTAAGGGGTCATCTACATATTACAACAGGCATCAACTTCATTTTCTTCAATGACAACCCCTATTTTTGACCTCATACTCAGATTTCTGAGATCCAGGCGGTTCGGAAAACATACCTATTTATATACTTTAAATCAATTGTAAATAGAGTTACATGTGAAAATGAATTAGGGGTCCGTCTATACATTTAGAAAACATAAATCGTGATCTACCGCACAATAGACATTATTTATTATGTTTCACACCGGAAAAAAAGTAAAGAAATGTTAATTACAAAATAAAAACGAAGCTAATTTGCAGAATGCTCTGTATTAGTTTATGAATTAAAAGTTTTTTATTGGTTTATATTTATTAAACATCGAATAATTAAATAATACATCACTTCGTACGAAAATAATTAAATATCTTGAGTCATATGAATCCTAGAATGTTGAATTACAAAAACCTAGATACCAAGATAAAAGAATAATAGTAATAATGATAATAATACTAATAGCGGTAAAAAAAAAAAAAAAAAAAGTGTTTAATATTTAAGAAAAAGACATATATCTACTTCTGTTGGGTATATTTTTATTTTATACAGTAAGCCCTGCATGAAAGTGTTACTATAAAGTTTTACATTTAATTTTAGGCATACAAACCAACAATATATAATATACAAAAATATAGATAACAAAATTTAAGCTAAAATCTGAAAAAGGATATTTAACTCTTTTGCGACCTCTGACGTAGATCCATGTCATTCGAAATCTGTAACTAATGCAGTGGGCATTTCTTTCACAATTTTTGTGTTACTATATTTCATAAGAATATTCCTTATTTTCATATTTATATAAACAAAATAGTATGAATACAAATACTTTCACTAGAAAGGGTATAATTATTATGTATATTCATATGTAAAATAAATATGGATATAGAAAACCTCGTTCTGACATATTGTAGTTTGAATGAATAATGCCCACAGGCGGAACAGACTATCTAAAAGACAAAAACATGCGGTCGCGAAAGTGTTTAATATTCAATAAAAAGGAGATACTGTTCAAAATCATTTCTATTTTGAGTAATACGTCACGTCTTTATACGTTTCTCTAAAATATGAAATTATTTCTTAAATTCATGATTAACCCTTTCACGCCCAAGGGAAATATTTTTCCCTTCTTCAAAAATCGTTATCGATTGTTCAATTATTATTGAATCGATATTTTTTTACTGAATGTCAAAATAAAACCTATGTCCGAGGCAGCAAATGTGTTTCTGAACGAATAAAAAAAAAAGTATAGAAAATTGGACACATAATAAATGTGTTATGTGCAATGTCCACTTGTGCTTCGCAAGTAAACGAAATTGTTTCGTAGAATACCGTAACTAGCTATTTATTTTACTTTTCTGATAATTTTTATATTACAAAACAATAAATTTGTATTACGAAGCAATAAATAAAATACCGATATAATCAACCTAACTCTTCGTTTATTTACTTTTATGGTCCATAGGGAAAATATTTCCCATGAAATTATAGGAAACGTATACACCCTGCTATGTTTTTCTGGTGATATTCTCTTACTTTACACCCACAATAGCTAAAATATTGTGTTGTATTGGCATATTTAGTCTTGGAAATCTTATGGTCCTAAAAAGGTTAAATAACTGAAACTTTGCCATCAACGGCATCAACAATCGAAACTGTAAATTTCACTCCTTTATATATGCTAGAGTTCTATAAAGAGTCAAACACACTAACATTAAAGAAACAAAAAATATTTTTTAAAGTAAAGTATTGTTTCAAAAAAAGCCAGAGGGTGGGGTTAATGCTATTAAAATTTCTCGCCTGCAATGCGTTTATTTTACGAAAATATGTTAATATGTATAGTAAACATCGAAACCTTACTTAGAAACCAATAAAAAATAAAACAAAACAACAAAATATGATAAAATAAAAAATTTCTGTATTGGACTGAATTTGCATAAATTGGTCTGATAAAGTAAGTCCCACATAGAACGGTTTCCTGTTGCCCACAACGAATATTCCCCGTTCTGCAGTCGTCTACTGGTACTTGAATTCTTAATTTTAAATGTGTAAAATCTATATCTTTAAAAGTAATTAGACATATTACATTGTTTTAAATTCTTTTTCCATAATAAATCTGACGCTAGTTTTACGCCGTGATTAGAATAATCGAAAATAAATAATATTGCGCTTTGTTTCAATAATAGACTTTAAAAACTTAAAAAAAAAAAAAAAAAAAAATCCACTACATTATTCAGTATTAAAAAAACATTTAATAAAAATTTAATATTTTAATATGTTACGTCATGCGATAAAATTTAAATAGCATTAGCTTACAAACAGTACAGTAAACGAATGCGAAAATGTCACAACAAGATTAAAACAGAAAATTTATTTTAAAAAATCTGATAAAAATTAATAAATATTAATTATATTAATTTAAAAAAAGGGGGAGGGGGAGTTTTGTTCACTGCG
The DNA here is from genome assembly GCA_963930645.1 of Salticus scenicus. Classification (NCBI taxonomy): domain Eukaryota; kingdom Metazoa; phylum Arthropoda; class Arachnida; order Araneae; family Salticidae; genus Salticus; species Salticus scenicus. The sequence continues at coordinate 8,475,062 of OZ005652.1, forward strand.
TATTGCTCTTTCAAATAATAATCCTTGTCTTACTGCGTTTTCTAAATCATGACATTTAACTTGAGGTGCACCAATCCTATAATATTCAAGTAAAAAAAAAAAAAAAAAAAAAAAAAAAAACGACAACAGGAATAAAATAGAATTTTAGCAGTGAGAAACTAGGAAGAGTTATGTAATATTTAAGAACAAACACTTAACATTTCAGAACCGAGTAAACTCCTTTTTGCAACGGAAGCCACGCCTTTACACAATTTTTCTAAAACTTTATATTATAAAACAAAATTATTTTACATACTTCCAATTAAATCATTTAAATTTTGTCTTCAGCATTCGATGCAGTAAATGCCATTGACATTTATGCATATCAGCGTTACATACAGAGACATATATTGCATATACGAATATGCAAACTAGTTTTTTTTAAATATTGTTTCCGCAATATAGAGGCGGGGCTTCATTTCTTTTGGAATTATTTCGCAATCTCTCGCTTGCATTGCGATAATTTTATAAAAAATAATCAAATTTGTATCATAAACATCGAAATGTTGCTTAGAAATCAATTAGAATAACATAAAGGAAAATTAAAATAGTCTTTCGTCAAAATATATACAGATATTTACTCACAGAGGATACAAATTATAATACGTGACGGCTCCCTAACAACAGTAAAAAATGAAATTACTGCTCCTAATTACAGTTCATCACCCATGTTTTTGATGATGCCCGTTTTATTCATGCAAAAGTTAACATAGGTCATAATTCATATTTTTTTCAAATATGAAATTATTAATAATTTTCATAATTCAAAAAATGATTTTTTTTATCAAAAATATGCATGGAATATGTCAGGGTTACTTCATTTTATCCTATAAAAAAAACAGAATTTGAATATCATAATTATTTTGGAAGATACGAATTAATGTTTGTCGCATTCATTTAACGTTAGCATCCTCATATTTTGACAGCTTATAACTCTATGAAAAATTGAGCAAAATATATAAACTATACCATTTTCCGCGATGATTTGATCCAAAGAATTCAAAAAAAAAAAAAAAAATATGGGTTAAAATTGAAAAAAAAATGAAGTTGATGCCAGTTTTAATATGTAGACGGCCCCTTAAGCAAAATCTAACTATACCATTATAAACTAGACGATTACAAATCGATTGGTACCAACCACATGTTTCTACGACAACTTATGGCGAAATTAGGTTGGGGAGGGGGGCTTTTTTTTTTTTTTTTTTTTCCGACTGTACATAAAGATATAATTGAAAGATGTACATCCTGGAGGATTTATGAATTTATTTGTATTAAAAATTACCTTCCTTGTGCATCGAAAGTCTTTATTGTTTCAAAATGAAATCATTAGATTTAAGAGATTAAAATAAAAAAAAAAAAAAAAAAAAAAAAAAAAACTATATCCGAAAGTGTAAGAATGTAACTGAAAGTATGTGAGGAAGTTTCTAGCATATACAGTACGGAAAGCTGAGCCTCCTCTCCATTCTAACTTGCAAAAAAAAAAAAAAAACCACGCAGCCTTTGTTATGTATAAAAATAATGAAGCAGAACCAGGCACTAACAATATAGTCACAAGTAGGGTTTACTTACAAAATTCTCATGTTGCACGCTGCTTTCATTCTTTTTTTTAGCTTGATGAAGAATATAGCTTCCTTATTTCTATACAAAACAATGGTTGTCAGTTTTTCCTTTTAATGGCATACTTGCCAACCATCTCATTATGAACCGTACAATTTTTAGTACCCGCCTTTTTTTTCACACCAATAAATTTTTAGAGTAATTTTAGTCTTATTTAATCGTAACAATATTTGAAGAGAATAACTCTAAAAATATAGTGGTGTGAGAAAAGGGGCGGTTTTCCAGGGGGCGTTAACAATTGTACGGTTATTAATGAGATGGTTGGCAAGTATGTAATGGTATTTATTCACAATATTTTCATTTATTAACCATCCAGGACTAATATTTCGAGTAGGCTCCCTTGCAACGCGGGGGCCAGGGATGCCAGATGAATACTAAAAATTTATTCTTTAACACTACCTAAATTTTTAGAATACAAATATAATGGTTCAATAACAACCGATTTAGTTTTTGTCTAAAGTGGTTGCTTGGATATAAAATTACTGGGGTTCAAAAATAAAATTGTAGTACTCATCTGGTATCCTTGCCCCAACATTGTACGTCTTTATTTTTCACCAAAGTAGATCCGATAGAATCATTCTAAAATAGCTTCTGCGGATCGCATGCAAGTTATTTGAAATGAATTTGTCAAAGTTGCTTTTATCACGTGGTATTGAAGACATTATTGTATCGCAAAGTCTCCCTTAGCTGTATTTTAAAATTGATTATTGCTCCACAGTTATTGATTTGTGCGAGTTCGATTGATGTGTTTTGTGCTAACAGTTACCTGCTTTATTATTAAAGTTTATAATGATCTATCACATAAAAAATACTTCAAAAGCTTCTCTGGATATATTTTCAGACTCTTTCTTTTCCACAGCTATGTGGTTTAAAATAAGAAAAATCATGAGTAAATGTCAACGCCAAAGTTTGTTTTTCGGAGGAGTGCTTATCATAGACCTATTATAAATGTGCAACCTTTTTCAGTGGCACAGATCACTCATAAAAATGTCACGTGACTGTTGAACTACAGGAAGCCAAACTGGTCAATATTGAAATTTTTTCGCCATGCTCTAAACTCTTGCTTTTTATTAAGCAGACGATACTTTCCCTTTTCTTTGAAAGTTCTTTTCAAAATTTTTATTTCGTTTTAAACGTTAGATTGTTTTGAATTTAAAAAGAATTTTATAGGAAGAATTAGTAATTAGATGTAGCCCTAGAAGTTATGTAAAATAAGTATTTTATTTCACAGGTAAGATTCTTTTTAATATTTTATTATTTCGTTCTTTTTAAGAAATTATTTTTATAAAATGCTTATAATTGCTATACCTAATTCTCTAAATAGAATTAGTTTAAATACATTATACCTTATATGATTTCAAAAATGTCCATGATTATTTATGAGAGTTAAAGCGAGCATAGACAAACCGAAGTTATAAACACTTTTGAACTTTGTTGGAAAATGTTAATAACAAGGTAAAAATAAATTTCAGCAGCTGTAGTGTTTTACACAAGTTTTGCTTGCTGTATCTTTTAATAATTATAATAATAATATTTATATTCATATTCAGAACAAAAAATCGCCATTAACGTGATAAATGCCAGAAAATATAACGTTTTTTCAGCAGTCACGCGTTTCATCTTTGCAACCTTTACTAATATTCCCTTAATAATGGAATGCTCCATCCACTCTTATAATAGGTCTATGGTATTTACATGTGATCGCAAAGCAAAAGCTTGCCTTCATCGAAATCAATAAAAAACATGAGGATAATTTTTTATAAAAGCTGTGTTTGATCACGATGTTCATGGATGGCAACCATCCAACCAATACTGTTCCTTATTTTTTGCCTCTCGATTTAGATAAGAATTTGGATGAATGCCAGAAAGTATAATAAGCTGTGATTTGTAGATTAAGCAACTATGTGTTTAGAATAACTTTTTAGTTTTATTTATAAAGTATGCTTCAATGATTGCAAATAACGGTGTATAATGAATTCTGATTACAAATACGTTTTTATTCGAAATGTTTGCATTTCAACTTTCACTTTGCTTAATCTTACTTTTTAGCCATTAAAAGCCATGTAAAAAGGACAACTCATGCTTAGGAGAATAGAACAGAAATACATATCTATACAATGGTGGGTGCATAGCCTCTGTATTTAAATTGGATTACATAACCAAAGGGGGGGGGAGAGCATATTTTGAATTTTCTCTCTGGAAGGAGCTTCGACAAATGTATTCCACGAATAAACAACAATAATAATTAATAATAATAATAAAATAAATTATTTTTGAGTGAAAAGATTGAATAAAGGCAACTAATACAAGTCATCAAAACTTCAGTATTATTCTCTTTGTATCCACCTCAAAATCCCAGGGAAATTAAAAAAAAAAAAAAAAAAAAAAAAAAAAAAAAACTCTTCTTCTTACTTGAAAAATTCCTCTTATATTAGTATGGTTTGTATTTTAATAAGCGAAAATATTATAATTACAGAAATAACCAAAAGATCGCTTTTTCTTCTGTGCTAAAAATATATTGAGAATTATTACTCGTGTCAATTCCATGAAAATTTTCTAAGTGGACGCAATATTTTTAAAAATTAGTCATTATTAATGGTGCCCTCTACTGATAATTTTTAAGTGTAACTATTTTCAAAATTAGCCCTCGCTACTCTGATAAAAAAGTAACTAGTATGATGTAGCCATCACAAGATTTTCTTCTATATAATTTTATACAAAATTCATGCTATACAAATTATAACTATTATTAAACTAGTATATAACCCCGTCAAAAATGACAAAATGTGAAATCAATTAAGGTAGTGAATCAACGAATATACTTTGCCTGCTTCTCTGGACACGATATTTAAAGGGGCTAATATGCAAGTTGTACCTGACCGGACTAATGTGCAAGTTGCACCGAACGAACAAACTATTTCTTTCAACGAAAATACCTGCTAACCTAGGATCATAAGTCTAATATAACGTATCCTATTATAAATCGTATTTATCGTAATATAACTCAGTACTTATTTCGCTTCCTTCTTCGACTCGTTTTAATAAGTATTTTTTATATGCATGGGCAAATTTAATATCTTTTAATTTTTCGCGTGAAAACATTATTTCATCTTATGCCCCCCACCCCCTCAAAAAAAAAAAAAAAAAATATATATATATATATATATGTATATATATATATAACAATAACTGGTAAATTATTTTGGCATCAATCACAAATTTAAATGTCCAATTTTGAAATTATTTTCATATTTTAATTAATTCTAAAATATCTAATCAAAACTTCGTTACAAATAAGGTACCAAATGAAAGGTGCCATATTTGTAACGAAGTAACCTTAGGTACCTTATTTGTAACCTTATTTATTTTAACTAAATTGATAAATAGGACGTCACAACCAACTGTTTGTTTATATCAGATAAGTACATTATCATGATTGCAAGAACATGATGTATAACTATTAGCCCATAATTTTTATGATTGAATTTTATATTACATTTTAATTTCATCCTCCATGGGTATTTTAGAATTTCAATGGTAGTTATAAACTTTCGTTGAAATCTTTTTACATATTGAGATTAAGGGAAAAGTGCAAGCACAAAAAATGTTCAGATTTGAAAGATCTTTCTAATGATGTAACATTTATGGAGATTAATAAAAAAATAAATAAAAATACATAGCATTTCTAAGGGGGGGGGGGAGGCTACCAAAAGTCTCTATTTTGAAGCGGTATAAACCGGAATCGTTCCTGACAGAAGATGGTCATTATTATTATTAATTATTTCCTATTATAAAGGCCGACGATTTTTATCTGACAGAATTATATATCACTAAATGCCGAAAGAGAGTCAATTTTTTGCCAATATCAAAAGAAATACAATTCTTTTCTCTCTTCCTCTCTCTCTCTCTCTCTCTCTCTTTTTTTTTTTTTTTTTTTTTCATTAAAAAATGAGAAAAATCGATAATTTTGATTTAAATTATCACGAATCTATCTATCATTCGTTATAAAGGAATTGACGAGATCTTTCGAAAGATACCCATATTGAAATTTACACCCCCGAGAGGTTCCCCCCCCCCCAAGGGGGGAAGCTATGCTTCCACATGCACAAACTTTTTTTCCTAGTTCACTGCTACTATTATCAATAATCCATATTAATTTTAAAATCACATATTAAAAATAACTCTCATTATGTACATTTATACGAAATTTCGTCCTGAACTGCCATATGTTAAAAATTTAGAAAAGGAGGATCGCAGTGCCACCTGTTGAGCGAATGATCCCCAAATCTAATCAGAACCCGTTATGTCAGGGTGCAACTAAATACCAAGTTTGGTTCAATTTCATTAATTGGTTCGTGAGATACAGCCTCCACGAAATTTCTGATACACATACACAGACAGGCAGACATTTTCTAAAAACAATCGAATCTTATTAAAAGGAGACTTGGCGCTGGATTGTTAAAACCAATAAAAATGACAACGTCAGAAACGCCGAAAAAGAACAAAATATGGAAAGCATACAGCTGTTTCGGTAGCCTTAAGCGTACAGTCTTCAGTGCATATTTTGTTCTTTTTCGTTGTTTCTGACGTTGTCATTTTTATTGGTTTAACAGTCGAATCTTGTTCAGGACATATCCCAAAACGTGTAAATCCGTGGAAAACTGGAGTTCGAAAATTTTCACGAATCCAATACTTTCTTCTATTGGGACAAAATTTCGTATAGGACAAAATTTCGTATAAATGTGCATAATGAGAGTTATTTTAAACTTGTGATTAATATGAATTATAGTGTAGTAGTTAACTAAGAAAAAATTTTTGTGCATGTGGGGGCATCGGTTGCCCCCCCCCTGGGGGGAAGTACCCACCCCGGGGGAGTAAATTTTCAAAATGGGTATCTTTCGAAAGGTCTCGTTGATAATAGTAGTAGTTAACTAGAAAAAAAATGTGTATGTGGGGGCATCGGTTGGGGGCATCGGTTCCCCCCCGGGGGGGGGGAGTATGAAGATGGTAGTATAGAGTATAAAGTTAAGTTTAATATAAACTTTCAAGTTAAAGTTTAAAACTTTTAAGTTTTAAGTTTAATATAAACTTTCAAGATGGGTATCTTTCGAAAGATCTCGTCAATACATTTAAAACGAATGGTTCAACTATAAATCTGTGATAATTTAAGACAAAGTTATCGATTTTTTTTTTTTTTTTTTTACTTTTAACAAAAAAAAAAAAAAAAAAAAAAAAAAAACTTAGAAAAAAAATCGTAATTTTTTTTCTTCTTAAATATTGTTACTGAGTGAATATGTATAGGAAAATACAGAAGGAAGTCTTGTGGTGGCCATAACATACTAGTTATCATTGTATTTAGGTGTTTTCGTAAACATTTTCTGTTACAACTACTGAAATATTTTATTAAAGTACATTGCATCAATGACAGTGAATCTTATTATTATTATTATTATTATTATAGTAAATTGCTGTCATAGAATTGTGAAAATTATTGAAATGTAATATTATTAAGTATATTAAATTTTCTCAAAAACGTCAATATATATACAATCGAACTTCGTTAACGTGAATTACTTTTAACACGAACTACTTTCAGAATCTCCGACAAAATTAAGATTAGTGTAGTTATATAAAAATTAGTTACTGATAGCATGAACTACTGATAACATGAACACATTTTTTTATCCCCTTTCAGATTCACGTTAACGAGGTTCGACTGTATACAATATAAAAATACTCCTTGCAAACTAAGTTTAATCCCAATCCCATTCCTCAAATATTTTTTTTATTTGTTTGAATAATGCACATTTTTAGCATTTAAACGTAAAGATATTTTTAAAAAATTAATACACCAGTGAATCTAAAAGTAATACCCGTATATGATAATATATTGCTAAACAATAATAACGTAAAACTGGGTAGAAATTTTAAAAATTAATAAGTGTTTAAAAATGTTTCAAATAAATTTAAATTTTTTAATTATATTTTTATAAATTTAAGTAGTTTTCAAGAGATTTTAATCTAATTAACATTATAATATTTCAAACTATAAATCTGAAGATAAAAAATTTGTTTTTATTAGGGGAAAGCGAGGCACCTCTTGGGGCATGGTAATAAGCGTGTAATGTACTATATAAATTTATTGAGACTTTAAATGTGCTAAAATTGAGAAAAGGGATATTATTAGTAAGGATATTTTTTTTTTTTTTTTTTTTTTAACACGCTTTTATTGGTTTCATCTGTATGTATGTATGTTTGTAACTGCTCTGGGAGCAAATAAAAAATTTATATTGTAAAAAAATACTTTCCTTACGTGAACGATGTGGCGTTGAGGTAAGGCGCTGCGCTACGAACCTAAAGGTCCAGCGTTCGATCCCAGTCTGGGGAGATTTTTAAAAAATGGTTTTTGTTTAATTCTAAGTTATTTTATTTAAAAATTTAAATGTATGTAAATATTATGGTGTGTCACTCACACGATTTTCTCTTACCCTGCATTTTAATACTAAGATAGATATTTTGTGCTTTTTTAGTTCACATTTCTATAAAAGCGTGTCCTTTAATTTTTAAAACTATAATATTATTTTCCTTTAGAATTTAGATGAGAACAATTTTCGAATGTAAAATACATTACTTATTAATGTAATATACTCGTATTCTATACAATGTCATTTATTACACACTAAGTGTCTATAAATAAAGATTTATTAATCAATTAGGCTTAGTGTTTTTTATGCATTAAAGTTTTATTGCCAATGTCCCAAGCTGCCCCACCCAGTGGGGCAGTTTGGGACATTGTGAACATTTCTAAATATTTTACTGAAATTAAATTTGAGGGAATACTGCATTGGAATAAATTTTAACTGAAACAGGAATGCCAAACTTTATGTCAAAGTGAGTTGGGTGAAAATTGAATAAACAATAAATTTTCTAAAACTCATTATCTAAAATGTGTCCTCAGGTGCCCTTACTAACACTATAATTCTTACTATATTTCCGTATTTGACTTTTTATGGCCGCTATAATTTGAAACTTCGGAAATTTTTAAACTTTCTGAATCTGATGATGAAACTCTTCTTTTGGTTAATGAATCTGATATGATTAGAATGGGCTCTTCCCAGCGTCGTCTGCTCAATCACGAGATAGAGGAAAACGAATAATCGAATTCTGAGAATCGAATTCAATTAAATATTGTTCTTAAGAACAAAAATTTTAATATTCAATATAAAATAAAAGTAATAGCGTACATTTGTAAACAGTAGAATAGTTGTATTTGTAAATTTAATAATTTTTAAAAAACACTTTATGTGTTTATTTATTTTTACCTATAAGAATCGATTTTTGTATATTGTAGTGTAACTGTAACATTAACTGATCTAGCAATAAATAATAGCTTCTTGTGGAATGTTTATGGATTATATATTGAAATTTTAAAATGTTTTCATTTAATTGAATTGCATAAAGGTGTTACGACAAGTTAATTAACTTAGTGACTGGTCTAAATGGATTTACGTAGTACGATATTGCACTGTCACTGATTTAAGTACCAAAAATCAGAGTATTTAAACATGTTTTCATGAACATCAATAACAGGTATAAACTAAATGATGATTGTAAACGTATACGGCAAACAAAAGAGGATGAATAATGATATAAAATGGATTAAAAATGATGATGTGTAAAAAATAACATAGAATAAATACGATTGATCAAGAATAAGAGTAGAAAATATGTTATTTCAGCAATCGCTCTAGATAAACAAGACTTCGTCTGCTATTTGTTTTTCCTCTATCATGTGACCTCTGATGTCATGTGAAAAGAGTCCATTATAAATTATCAATTTATAGAATTATAACGGGTTTCTATGGATAATATTAAAGTGAATATTGTAGATTTTTTCATGTCTTTAGTAAAATTATTACCAGTTAAATCTACTTTGGGTCCTTGTGGCAAATTCTGGTATAGGACCATTTGTTATTTTTTTTCATAGATGGTGATCTGATATCACCCCTCCTGTTTTCCTTGACGAATGGAAAATTATTAGAACTGTAACTTTATCTAGTGTAATATTTTTTACGAAGTGTTTCTGAAAATTATCTACTATCTCACCTGAATTCAAACACACTAGAGCATTTGCAAGCATCAAACAGCTAATGTTGCAATATTATTGAAGCCTTCTTTTATATGAGAAGTTCAATTCTTTCACAATTTATTATTATTATTTTTTTAATTTGGCCGTACTATAACTTAATACATATACCTTCACTCTTCTTCTTTGGTTTTCTTTTCCTTTCTTTTTTTTCTCTTCACTAAAAAAAAAAAAAAAAAAAAAAAAAAAAAAAAAAAAAAAACTCGAATAAACTACTACGTCAGAAACGCCAAAAGAAAAAGATTTGCGACGCATACAGCTGTTTCGGCAGCCTTAAGCGTACCGTCTTCAGTTCAAAAAGAATTCTGAATCTGGAGAAGTGCTCGTATATATAGGAGAGGGACCGAATTTAGTTCAACCAATAGGATTACGGGAAAGGTGGAGTGTGTGACCAATAGGAATTTAGGAATGTTAGCTGTGTAAACAGTAGAAAAATTAAGAAAATGTGGACTGAATGTAAAATTTCCAACAATCAGACAAATAGGGAATAGCGAAATCACAATTTACAAGGCTTTTAAATTTTTTATAAATATGAAAAGCTTCAAAGAAATCGAGGCCACAAAGGCCCTACAAAGGCCACACACTCCACCTTTCCCGTAATCCTATTGGTTGAACTAAATTCGGTCCCTCCCCTATATATACGAGCACTTCTCCAGATTCAGAATTCTTTTTGCACTGAAGACGGTACGCTTAAGGCTACCGAAACAGCTGTATGCATCGCAAATATTTTTCTTTTGGCGTTTCTAGCAGTTTATTCGGGTTTTAATATTCCAACGCCAAGTCTTCTGTTATTATTAATACCTGGTCTTTCTTTGTAACATGTTCAAGTTGTATGACAAGCGAAATAAGTATAAATTGTTTAGAGTATTATTTTTCTGAAAAAGAAAAAAATGGTTTTGTGAAGGAGGAGGAACAGAATACCAACTGACCTTTCTGCACGATTTTCCGGCAGACGGTGGCCTTCTGGTGGGGCATATGTTCTAGGTCCCTCTGGTCACAGTCTGTGAGCGCGAACGTCTCGTTTTGAAAAGGGTCCGCGCAGTTGCGATCATAGTGAGAGTTGCACTCCCAGCAGTGGATACACTCGCCTGAAAGAAAGGAAACAGAAGTCAATTAAAGCAACTGGAAGCCAACTCCAACAACTTAAAAATAGTTTCCAAAACTAAATGCAAAGCTGGTGTACAAACGATAAATAGACAATAGGGAATTTGATCATAGTTTTAATTTTAAGAGTGCCAAAATTATCTTTCATGCCAAACACGTTTCCGAACTGGATTTTTTGGAAAATTTAGCTATTTACCTTAATCGTGATAAAATTGTCAATTGAAAAATCTGATTCCACTTTGCTGTCCACAGCCTGGAAAAATTTGTTTAATTCAATTAAATAATTTTCTTCATTATGTTTATAACACAATAATAGTTATAATTAAATAATTCTAATTAATTAAATAAAATAATAATAATAAATTCTATTAAATTTACTTTTTAGTATAATATTAATTAAAAAAAAAAAAATAAATAAATAAAAAACGAAAAAATAAAATAAAATAAATAAATAAAAATAAAATAAAATTGCTTATTCCTTCCCTCCCTCCTCTTGTTTTTGTGTGTGCATGTGTGTTCCTTTCTGATTGGTCCTGCATGATGCTTCCTCTTGGTTGTTTGTGTTGCTCCTCCCCCTCTGGATTTTGCCCTGCTTTCAGTCTTGCTTTTGCCTCCAAGGCAGTAGCACGTGTTTTTTTTTTGCACCTGATGGAGGAAGGCTACGTCCTTTCAAAACCGGTTGTGCTGGCGTAAAATTTGTGGTGTGTGAAGAAGTCTTATTGTCTATTTAAAAATAGTTTCGTCAGGAAAATGTATTTTTTGCCCTTTAATTATGAGAGAGTGGGATCATGATGATCAAGATTATTACATGAGTAAATCGGCTCTCAAATCTATCATTTAAATTATCATTGATTTTAAAATTTAATTTATATTTGCATTTACTGATTTAATAGTATTTTTATCATTATCATTATTTTGTATTTTATCGCTTTTCCTCTTTAAATTTTAATTGAATCCTCTATGCTTTTCTCATTTCAGAAATTTTTGAGTAAGGTTTCAATTTTAGCAATTCTAAAAAGAATAATTTGGGTCTGATTCATTTTTACTAATATGACTACTATAGTTTACTAGTTTGTTGTAGAGCGACTAAGGCGCCTGTTGAAAAATAATCGTTTTATTTTATTTATTTCTCACTCTCACATTAATTCATTTGCTAGCAAGCCCGAGCGAAATTTTCTCACTTTGTTTATCTCTTCGTTACCTTTAAAATTATTATTTTATAGACGTCATTTTTTTTCATAGGCATGAGCAATTTTTTTTTTTTTTTTTTTTTTTTTTTACGGGAAAGCATATTTTATTTTATGTTGATAAAAAAAAAAAAATGCCAACGATTAAAATTTTAAAATGTATTTTAAAGCTTTTATTTTCATACTTTAATTAATTTACAAAAATGTAATTATATATTCGTTACAAATAATATACCAAATGAAAGGCGCAATTTTTCTGAATACGTAAAAGGAAACCTCCAACCTCGGTTGGGGTTTCATTTTATTGTATTTCATTTTAATGTATTTTGTAATTTCTTGTATTCTTGTATATTATATATATATATTAATTTGTTGTAATTGTACTACTTTTGTAATTTTGGTAAATTTATAATTGTTTTTGGAATTTTTAAATTATATGTATGTCAGATTTCTTCTCAGTTAATGGTGGTTATCTGTTTGGTGAGAAGTTGGGGGCTAAAGATAGTTATTAGCTAATTGCTACTGACCTTTCAGAAACTTCTCTTTCACCCCTACACTGAGGGGCCTCCCTGATGAAGACCTCAGCGTTTTGGGGGGTTTTATTTCATTTTATTCATTGATAATTTATTTTATTCATTGATAATCTATTCCTATATTTAAGTTTTGCATTTCCTTTTGCAGCAATTCTGCGCATTGGTTTCCAATTCTCCTTTTATGTTTTTCTTAACTCATAAATTCGTTACAATAGTTACCTATATATATATATATATATATATATATATATATAATATACACATAAGCATTGTTTCCATTTTTTACTTAAAAATGAAGTGTTGCGGGGTAAAAATAATTAAAAATCAATTTCTAGAAATCAAGAATAGTTTTAACGTTTGTGAAATTTCTTAATGTAAAAAAAGGAATTAAAGAAGAAAGGGGGAAAAAGTATTCTGTATATTAACTAATTGTCATAGCAATGTTCCGGATAAAGTTATATGGGTTTAGGCTGTCAGTAGCGAGGAAATTGTAAAATACAGAGTGAAGGCTATAAATTTTACTTTTAACTATATTTATCTTTTACCTATAAAGGTAAAAGATTTATAGGTAAACTTTAAAGGTAATATACAGATTATGTATAAAGGTAGCTTTATGTATTATCTATAAACTAACCTTATATATAAACTAACCTCTTATTTTAACCAGTGATGCCAGATTGGGGATTTTGAGGCTTATGGGGACAATTTTGAGGACCCAATGTTTGTGGGAACTTTTTTGGGGAATTCTAAAATTTTTGGGGACAAATCTGGGGAGTTCTTCAACTTTCTGTCAGTGTTGGCAACGTAATGATTTATCCCTACGACTAGAGACTTTCAATAGCTTTACTGTTATTTGGGGATTTTTTTTTTTTCAAAAATTCCCTTTATTTGGGGAAAAATCCGAGCTTAAATCATAGAAAAATCTGCTTGATATTTTATTTTAATTTTAATTTAATTTAATTTATTTATTTATTTATTTTTTTTTTTGGGGGGGGGGGAGGATTTTTATTTTCCCTTTTTAGAAAATCAAGTTGGAGATTTTTTCGAAAAAAAACCCTGATTTGGGGAAATTTGAAGACCTGTTTGTGGAAATAATTTTCGACCAACTGGCATCACTGATTCGTATTACTATTCCAGGTGAAGTCACGAATTGTATTCCATTGTTTTATTTTAGTTTATCATTTTCCCTCTGCTTTGTAATTTTCTATAAGTGTTTTCCTATGTATATAAATTATCTTATAAACTTTAGCTTAAATTATTGTTGTTATATATATACAGGCTATCCATTCATGGTCCAAACTTTAAGGGTAAACAGGACACATTATAAGGATTCGTATTTGCATAGGAATCCATGTCCCCAAGACCTGTTTGGGGAAATAATTTTCGACCAACTGGCATCACTGATATAAACTAACCTTATATATATATAACCTATACTTATTTGTATTTGTTTTATAATTATTGTCTTTACTTTTTAAGCATTTGGCCTCTATCATTCAATAGAGTCTTATGAACTCCCGCTCTGAGTCATAACACTCAAACCAAGCATGCAAGGAAAAGAAAAAAAAAGCACCTGCCTGGAATAAATGAAAAGGATCGATTTTCAGAATACGTTCACAGCTCACTTCCGAAATAGTCAATCGATAAAAAGGGTTCGGTGAGAGAGATTTCAACAGGAATGCTGGGAAGCAGAGAAAATGGAACGAGGGTCCACTACGATTTGCTTCGCAAAGATTGGATAATGTCAAAACCATAGATAGAGTAATTTATATAGATCTAGCCATAGATAGAGTAACAAGACATAGATGGATCACTGACGAGGAAAATTGATGCCTTTTCATTTGGAAAAAGACGGCCATTTTACTCTCTTATGGATGTTTTTTCCCGAGTGAATATGCACGGGAATACACATAGATAATTTAGCAAAAAAAATTCTTGAATAATTTATGCACTGAAAGAGAATGGACAACTCCAGATACCCATTTTTCTTTCTTTTTTTCTTTTCTTTTTTAACTGTACTCTAATATACTCATATATGCACAAAACTAACTTTATTTTGGCTTTTATTATTATATTTATTTGAGATAAAAATCGCCTGCATTCATCATGGAAAATAATTTTAATAAGTTATAATTTAATAAATAATTTATATTGTGTACATTTGTATAAGATTATATATAGAAAAGAGTCTTGTGACGACCACAACATACTAGTTATATATTGAAATTTCCGCGATGCTAGCTACATTTAAAAGAATTTTGAGATTTCCATATTACATACTAATATAAAATCTTAAAAAATATTTTTAAAAAGTATTCCATTAAATAGGAAGACAGTAATTATATCATAATAATAAAAAAGCAACTGATTTTAAAATTTATATTTTTCATAAATTACTTGAATATAACTTATTTATGAAAACTTATCCCGTTTCTTTTCATATATTTATTAGAACACTTAAAAGCCGCGCAATATTTCGATATTTTCAAAATTCATTCTGTTCTATTACTATTTTCGAGTTTTATACTCTCTTATGGCTGATGCCAAAAAAACTTATTCGGCATCAAAAATCTGTACTCGTTAACATGGGGATGAGGATGATAGATCTATAGGAATTACTATATCTATGGATCTATCATCCCCATCTTAACGAGTAAAGATTTCTGATGCCGGAAAAATTTTTTGGCATCAGCCATAAGAGAGTATAAAACTCGAAAATAGTAATAGAATAGAATCTTAATGAATTTTGAAAATGCTGAAATACTGCACGGCTTATAAGTGTTCTAATAAATATATGAAAATAAATAGGATAAGTTTTCACAAATAAGTTATAGTCAAGTAATTTATGAAAAATGTAATTTTTATAATCAGTTGCTTTCTTATTATTATGATATAATTACTGTCTTCCCATTTAATGGAATACTTTTTAAAAATATTTTTTAAGATTTTATATTGGTATGTTATATGGAAATCTCAAAATTCTTTTAAATGCAGTTGGCAGCCGCGGAAGTTTTAATATATAACTAGTACGTTGTGGCCACCACAAGACTTTCTTCTATATATAATCGTATACAAATTTACGCAATACAAATAATTTATTAAATTATATTTCATTAAAATTATTTTTCATGATGAATGCAGACGATTTTTATCTCAAAGAAGTATAATAATAAATGCCGAAAGAAAGAAAGTCATTTTTGTGCAGACATGAGCATACTACAATATAGTGGGGAGAAAAAAAGAAAGAAAAATGGGTTTCTGGGGTTTTTCATTCTTTTTTAACATAAATTTTATTTGCTTAATTATTCTTTAACCACATTTCTTGCGGCCATGGAAGCCTCTGCGCAAGAGCGGATTGAACGAGTCCAGTGTTAAAATAGGGGTGACTGAGAGAAAACAAGCGATAAGGGAACACCGAATAACTGGATGTTTGCCAAATAACTAACTCGCGGCCAATTTTGCATCCCTCCAAATTTTTGGACTCGGCCTCACTGCTAGTCGTAGGAAACGTGGTCGCACTATATCTGTGTTTATTTCCGCGTATATTCACTCGGGGAAAGACATCCATAAGAGAGTAAAATGGCAGTCTTTTTCCCGAGTAAAAAGGAATCACTTTTCCCCGCTTAATTAACAATCTATGTCTTATTACTATATCTATGGTCAAATCAAGAGGCTACTGGATCAGAATAGGCATGCGACACTGGATAAGCTTGCAAAAATTTAACATAATAATTTGTAAAATGTTGGGGGAAAGAAATAAAAAAATAAATAAAGATTTTTTTTTTTTTTTTAAGACATTTTAACATTTTATTATTTTTGTATTTATGACTGTCATAGATATTGGTTTAAAGTCCTTAAAAATTATCTCTTCTAGAGTAATAATAATTTTTTTTTTTATCTACCCCGCAAGGCCAGATGACTATACAATGAAAACAGAAGAAACAGCATTAAAAACTTTACTATATATATATACAGGGTGAATTCGTGGGCCAAACTTTAAAGGGAAATAGGGCACTTTATATAAAGATTCAGAATTCCATAGGAGAACCCATGTCTCCAAACGTCATTTCAACCTTTTAAGAACCGGATGATTTAGCGCGGATAGGGGCGAGTTGCATTTTTTAACGAGTTTTTACACGCTAATATTTACATAAATTAATAAATTATTTTTTTATCGATGTATTTTTATCGCAGGGATTTCAATAATGCGAACATTCTGAATGCAAACTTATAAATTTACACAGTAGGCGGAGTTAGTGGTACAAAGTAGCGCAAAACATTCAGTTATTAAAGGGTTGAAATGACGTTTGGGGATATGGATTCCTATGCAATTCTGAATCCTTATAATGTGCCCTATTTACCCTTAAAGTTTGGACCATGAATCCAGGGACACCCTGTATATATATAATAATAATAATAATTTAGGCTAAAGTTTATAAGATAATTTATATACATAGGAAAACTTATAGAAAATTACAAAGCAGAGAGAAAATGATAAACTAAAATAAAACAATGGAATACAATTCGTGACTTCATCTGGGATAATAATACGAATCAGTGATGCCAGTTGGACGAAAATTATTTCCCCAAACAGGTCTTCAAATTTCCCCAAATCAGGAGTTTTTTTTTTTTTTTTTTTTCGAAAAAATCCCTAACTTGTTTTTCTAAAAAGGGAAAATAAAAATTCCCCTTCCTTCCCAAAAGAAAAATATCAAGCAGATTTTTCTATGATTTAAGCTCACATTTTTCCCCAAATGAAGGGAAGTTTTGAAAAAATCCCCAAATAACAATAAAGCTATTGAAAGTCTCTAGTCGTAGGGATAAATCATTACGATGCCAACATTGACAGAAAGTTGGAAGAACTCCCCAGATTTGTCCCCAAAAATTTTAGAAGTCCCCACAAACATTGGGTCCCCTAAATTGTCCCCAGAAGCCTCAAAAATCCCCAATCTGGCATCACTGATACGAATAGTGCAAGCATAATTTTGTGGTTTTCTGTAACAATAATTGCATAATGCAAATGAATGTTTACTAATAATGACTAAACCACAAAAAGAAAAAAGTATAAAATGATGTGTAAAATATATAGAAAGAATGTGTTTCCAGTTAAAAAGAAAAAATATATATATATGTGTGTAGAAAGTTAGAAACACATAATTCCGTTGTTTCAGAACATTCTACACTACAATAATAAAATAAAGAGTTTTGTAGAAAACACTTTATTACTATTTTTATTGTAACATATTTTTTAAATACATTTTACCTATAAATGCATTATATTTTTTAATCTAAAATTTCGCATTGTCATTAATTTTACAGACAGCGTAAAAAGTATTTTTATTTCTTTCTTCTTCTTCTTCTTTTTTTTTTTTTTTTTTTTTTTCCTAAAATGTCGAATTAAAATAAATCAAAAACGTATTCTTCCCATGATAGTTTAATTACCTTTAATGAATGAAAATTACGACAAATCACTGAAAAAATTTTAGAAAAAAAAAATCTTAATGCTAAATATGAAAGAAGGAAAAATTTGCCATTTTAAAAATTAAAAACAAGTGGATCAGATAAAATAATTTTAACCAAAATAAAATGAAGTGTAAAAATAACAGACAAAATAGAACTTAATACTTTTAATATATATTTTTTTTTCAGCACGAAGAAACAATGAAAGTTAATGAAGTAAGTGAATGAAAAAAACCTCATTTTGATACAATCATAGAGAAAATCGTTTGATAAATGTTAATTTCATAGATTCCATTAAATACATTTGGATATCTACCAGCATGGATATTAGAGGTTCTTATTTGATTTCTGAAAAATTTCCTAGAATTTTCATCAGTATAGGCCTTTAACGGCCCTCTTCACTCACCGTCGCCAGAAGCCCGAGCCAATGTTATTCTAGGGGAAATTTTCTGTACAAATAACTTATTAACTAATACATATTTTTAAATTCTGTTTTCACATTCAGAAAATTCTCAACTGTTAAATTGATGGAACTTTTTAAAAAATGAATATTTTTTTTAATTTTCAATATTTTATTTTGAAATTGCAAAATGAAAAAAATTCATATATTGAAAATTCGTATTTTGCAGATTCAAAATAAAATATAAAAAATTAAAAAAATAATTTTTTGAAAAAGGTCCGTCAATTTAAACAGCTGAGAATTTTCAGAATGTGAAAACGGAATTTAAAAATATGTATTAGTTAATAAGTTATTTGTAAAGAAAAATTTCTCATAGAATAACATTAGCTTCGGCTTCCAGCGGCGGTGAGTGAAGAGGGCCCTTAATAGCCCTTTGGGTTCTAAATTCAAACCTAAGATAGGATATATTTATGTGTTTATTTATATTAATATTTTTTTAAAAAACATTAAATTTGTGCAAAAAGCCGATTAACTGTTTCGCAGACATTTTGTTTTCAAACATTTATCTCTCTAGTATTTTTCATATTTTTCATTAGAAATGTTAAACTGGTAAAAAAAAAAAAAAAAAATCACTAGTCAAAAAATAGATCTTAAAAAAAAAGTTTTATTTATTATTATTATTATTTTATTTTATTTTTTAAATAAATAATATAATAGAAACACAAGAGGGACTTGTACAAAAACATGTAATAATAGGGTATTTAGGTACCGATTAATAATTTCAGTTTTACTAGGACTTTCTTATTAGAAAATTACATCCCAGTAAATTTGAGGTTGTAAACGGTACCAAAATGGACATTAAAAGTGTAAAACCCAATTACTCTCGATACTAACAGACACATTTAAAAATTATTCAAATTATTAATACATTCTAATACAACCAGAGAAAAAAAGGACGTCCAAATTCAAGGCCCTTGTGCCAAAACCATCAGTTTATTCTTCCAAGAAAAACTTGTTTCCTGTAAAACTGTTTTTCCAATCGCGAGAGTATGTGAGTGGGGAAACGTACGTCGGAGAATACTCCGATTAAAGTGGCAAAAGAGGAGCAAAGACGAACAGCAGTTGTTTGAAATCATATACAGTGTGTTTCAAAAACTTTTTGACCTCCCCATTAAATTAAATATCGATCATCAACATGCATAATAAATTACAAAAACTAGTGGTAAAAGGAACTGAATTTTATTAAATTGATCCAAAATTGCAATGGATTCTTACTTTAGGGGGAAAAAATTATATTTACATACGAGACCTCATAAAAGGTCAGTTCTAAATAGTGCCCGATTACCTAATAAGATGGAGTACAAATATTTAGCATTGTATTTTAGAAAGAAATATGACTTGAATCATTTCTAAGTGTTTTAACATAAGTTCTTCGAAGAAGAAGAAGGAAAAAAAAAAATCATGTCCTAATATCGTGCTATTATGGGTGTTAGAGAGTATCCTCTGTTATGGGATTAAAAATCACGTTTGAAAACAATGATATCTTAAATAATTAAATATATTTACTTATTGATTTGTGACGAACCCCACAAGAATTTTGTTTAAAATTTGTTACGTATAATTTTTTATGATTAGCTTTGTTTATTACTTTATATATATATATATATTACTATATATATATATATATATATATATATATATATAAACTTTGAATTCGTACATTTTTTTTTTTCTAATTTCTGGTTTTTCTTTGTTTTATATGTTTTAAAAATTCCTGAACGTATTTTGACCATGTTTTATGTGGTGCTGTATGTGTGAGACAAAAAAAGTGTGTCAATTGAGAATCAAAAATCAATCCATGGAATTTAATAATAAAAAATTATATTTAGTTACTCTTTAACATAAATTAATGCCCATCCATTTTTCGCGCACATAATGGGGGCGCTGTTATGCTGCAGTTTTCCCAATTACAGGAAGTCTATATCTCAGCTTCTATTCTGTATAATTCCACAAAAATTAATCGGTGATAGTGTCATTATAAAAAAAAATTATCTTGAATCAGTTTGGGTGTACATCGGCCGATAGGTAGATTGCACTTTTCTCCTTTGATGAAAAGACTACATCTGACCAGTTATAGCGCATGAATGCACGAAACTTGATACATGAGACAGATATTATATATAAAAAAAAAGAATGCTGGCTTAATTTGGGTGTATAACGGCTGACAGGTGGCGCTGCTGTTACTCACTTCCTGTAAATTCCAAATGACTATTTTTCAGCATAACATACAGGAAACTGCATACATAACATTTTTTTATGAGATAATCTATTGTAGTTGATATTTTTTCTTTCTCCAATTGTTTAATGGTGTTTTCCTTTATTTGCGGCTTATTTCTGTTCAGCTATCTACATGATAGACCAGATGTTTCTGCCTAAAGGTTGTCTGAGTGAGTAATGTCCACCGGTTATCGGCCTGGATAGCTCAATGGGTAGAGCCTCGACCTTATAAGTCAAAGATCTGGGGTTCGACTCCCGGTCCAGGCATTATTTTCACTCAGTCGGAAAAATAAATTTCAATTAAAAATATGATTTTCTTCCCAATCAGTTGATTGTGTGATTTTAATAAATTGTATTTATTGCAGTTGTATCTATTGTACTCATCTTTCTTTCTTGAACTTTCGTGTCACGCTTCCACTGACCGAGGAGACGATGGGTCTAGAAAGAAGAAAAAGCGACTTCTTACTTTGAGGCTCCGGCAGCAATTCAGGAATGTTTCCTTATTGCAATTTTCGGAGAAGACCACACTGACGGCCAAAAATCGTCTTCATGGCGCCCGTGAAAAGAGATACGGTTGGTGTACACATTTCGAAGTGCCGTGTTCAAGAGCGAATAGAAGGTGTTGTGTCAACCCTCTCCCCCTTCTGCACGATTTTCACCAGAAGTTGATACGATCTAATTTATCTCAAGATGCAATTGTATATAAATTTATATAAAATTCTGTGCATTAGCTCTTGAGCTAGAGCTACTGCAAAATGTTTTTCTTGCACACACGCAGACATTTCCTAGAAAGGGTCAAATCGTTTTCAGGACCTCAAAAAGTGTAAAGTCATCGAAAACGACAAGTCTAAAATTTTTATAAATCCAATACTCTCATCTTTTGAATATAAAAAAAAGCAAAAATTACTCTTCAGAAACAGTGGTGTATTTAAATGTAGAAAATTATTTGACAATATTACTATATATAAATAGTGGTGTGATGCTAAGTTCACAGCAAAGGAAATTACCAACAATAACCAAGAGTGGCGAAAGATGTTGAAAAAAAAGATGAATTTGGATCTTAGAGATTAGACAGTTTACCTAGTTTGAGAGAAGCTGCTTTGGGCAAAACATTAAAAAAAAAAAAAAAAAATGGGCTTGAGGTCTAAAATTAAATTTCTTGTTTAAAACTAAGATTGTAAATAGATTAAATTTTTGTAAATACTAAGAACGCGAATTCAATAGGGTGTTCCTAAAAAAGGCCCAAAGTTTCTATTTTCTTTCTAAGCCTCTCGTAATTATCTCTTATCTCTCACCCTACTGCATTATGGTGATTGAAATTGTACGTGTATTCACCGGTAGGTTGCGCTGTTATATATATCCATACAAAAGAAATTTTTGTGATAGTCACAATATACTTGTTTTTATTATTATTGTATAGGGATCGCTTTATTTACTGAGAAAATATATACTATATATATGTATTGAGCCATATAAAAAATCAATTTTTAAAATTATTTAATTTGAATCTCCTGAAATTTCTAATTTTCTAAAATGTTGTACCTTTTTTATGCATATTTGGAATTTGTTACACACGTATAAATATCGATATTTAAGGAATTAAAGACGAGTTCAGGATTTTAAAATGCCCTGTATATAATAATAGGAACAGGCGGCACACTTGGTTGAAATTTCTTGAAACAATTTATTTAATTATATCTTAAAAAATCGTACATAAAATTTAATTTCTGCCATATTTTTGTATGGAAAAACTTTTTATGCAAATTACTCATTATCCAATATATATATATATATATATATATATATATATATGTATATATATATATATATAATTCTCTTTCCACATTTAAAAAATTCACGTCCGTTCAATTGATTCTTGTTTTCAGAAAAAAAAAAAAAAGGATTTTTAAAAATTTCTATCATTTGACTTTGAAGCTATAGTATATAATGCCGCTTTGATTGCCGCACTTGTGACTACTTTGTTCACCTGACGAAGGGTCGTGTGTTCTTTCGACCTGAAACAATTATTGTGAGTTTATTGCATTTTATGGTGTTTATTGAAAGTTTTGTTCTTGTTATAAATAAATGTACTTGCTTCTTTTACTGCACTTTAGAGCTTCAAAATTAAATATTAGAAATTTAAAAATTTAATTTTTGTAAAACGAGAACCAATTGAACGGTAATAAACTTTTTAAAATGAAAAAAAAAAAAAAATATATATATATATATAATAAAAAAGACATTAGGTAACAAGCATTTTTTTCTCTCCCCCCCCCCCCCCCCCGTAAAATAACGTCGGGTAATTAGGCTTGAAGCGACCCCTCAGATGCAAGATGCCAAATCATATCACTTTATAGCTTTTTAAGATGGCTGCGCACCCGCCATCTTGAATAGCCACGACTCCGTGTGAACCTAGGAGAAAATTTTGTTCTGTAATAAATTAAATATTTCGATTTTTTTTTTCTAATACTATAGTGAGTAGCATTATGCCCCTCACAATTGGTATGATTATTATAATTCTATTTATTATTATTTTATTTAATTATTGTTTTGAAAAAAAGAAGCTTTTATTTTATTTTATTTATTTATATTTTATTAGATTTTAACTTAATCTACACTTTAAAGAATGGTTTATAAGATTTAATTTTGAAATTAGATTTTTAGAGAGAAAAACATAAAAATTAAAATTTTCGAAAAACATTGTGTCATAGCACTTTTTTTTTTTTTTTTTTTTTATGAGGAACAAGCATATAAATGTGTTTTCTCCTTCGGATACAATTTTTCAGGAAACATAAAAAACTAATAAATTAAAAATAACTAATTTTAAATCCTAACTATCGTTTGTTTAGATACATTACTAGTTACAAGGAAGATGTGTAAACATATCTAGGGAGATATCTAGGCATACTATTTTATGTTGATTTCAAAGAAAAATCACTCACTTTTTTTTATATTTAGAAAAAACATGGTCTGAATGTTTGATCCTTAAGTTTTATAAATAAAACGACAATTTGGAAAAATATTGCTATTTTTTATTATTATTATTATTATTTCTTTTCTGATATAGTCGATTCAGAACTTACCTCTTAGAGTTTTTGAATTAATCTTTAGTAATTAAAATCTGAGGGGAAGCTGATGCGAGTACCAAAACCCAAATTGTGCTAATCGATTCTGAAGTGAAATGATCAGATGGACTTTATTTTCTTCGTATATAGATAACTTAAGGGGTTGTTAGCCATTATAAATCTTCTTTATAAATTACTATTTTTAAGTTATGAAAAATTTACTACATTTGTATTGAAATATAATAATATTAATAATTAAAATTTTTGAAAAGTTGTTTAAGTTCAATAAAATAAAATTCATTTTTTTTTTTTTTTTTTTTTTTACTGCTTTATGCTAATTATTTTTTAATGTTTTACATTAATTTAGTTTCACAATATATTCTAAACATATTTTGGGTGTTGTTTTGTATTTTTCATTGATAAGTTAGTACTTTAAAAATATGTTTCAGTTTGAATGTAAATATTCAACATTCAAATTTAAAAACAATTAAAGACAAAATAACTGATCAATGGATTCACAGAAAAATGCCGAAATATTTTTAGAATATACTGTTAAGCTAAAATAATGTAAAAAATAAAAAATTAATTAGCAGAGGACATTTAGAAATGAATAAAATTTTTATTTTATTTTATTAAATTAAAAATTTTCCAGTAATTTTAATATACTTCATACTGTTCTAGTTCAATGTACATCCCGTTTAAAAATTTCCTTAACTTGAACAGAATGATTACAAAAAAGATTTGTACCGTTTAATAACTAATTAAACGGATTATTGCATTGGTGATAAAAATTATGGAATTGCAAGTTAACCTATTTTGAAGATCAATCAAATTTAAAAAATTGAACAAAATTTCTAAGTCAGCTTATGCATTTGAAAATTATTTAATTCTAATCTTCAAATATATATATTTTTTGTAAGTTAAAGTATTTAAAAAAAAAAAAAAAAAAAGAAAAAAGAAATAAATTTTCTGAAATATAAAAACTGTTCTCTATAGGCTTGAAGTTACAAAAACTTTCTTTTTGAAGGAAAAATAAATTAAGAAAAATTTGAGCTTATAAACTTTCTTATTTTTCCCTTTTCATTAAAACTGCTGAGTTTAAAAATCTAGATGATGTATATTTCATCCATAAGTTTAATATTGGATCTCATAGTTCTATTCAGGTTTTAATTTATATAGTCCATTTTTGTGGAAAAGAAAAATTTATTATGTGGAATATTCTGTTTTATCAGTTACTCTAATTAATGTTTATTATTAATTTAATAAGATTTGTTTAACCAATTATGCCATTTAAAGAATACTGAAAACAGGGGGGGAAAAGTTTAAAACGACATTTTGTAAAAGGACCATTTTTATAAATTTAAATTTTGTGAAAAGGACCCCAATCATTGTCTGGATAGACGCCTGAAATATTTTCTTCCAAGACGATAATTCTTCTTAATGTTTATTAAAGGAAGAGATTTGTTTCCATTGTGTATTATCGTTACCCGGTCTGCTTAAATATTAATTTAATGTATTGTATTATTAAGGTTTTTTAACATTATTAAATTAATTTTGGTACTAATAATGCCGTTTAATGAAAGATTAATCGCCAGATAAATTGTTTGACTGAAACTTTGGAAATACAAAATGTATTTTGCTGAAGTCATTTTGACTATTTTATACCAAATCTTCGTTAGAAGTAAAAATCAGTTGTAAACCAGTCATTACAACTGATAAAACAATTGTGTAATATTGTTGAACTATTCACAAAATTTCATCCCCTTCTCCCAAAAAATTGTTTCTCTAATTTCCTTTTAACTTTTTAAGGTAAAAAATTAATTGTTAGCCAATCAATACAGCTGATAAATCAATTGTGTAGTACAGTCGGTAACAAAAGTGTCCGAACACTAGCAAAAATTCCTATGTAAAAAAGTACACTTCGTACGGTTTTATTAAATAAATCCTTGTCGAATCCTATTCTTAGTCAGTGTAAGAACATGATTCGATAAGGATTTATTTAACAAAACCGTACGAAGTGTACTTTTTTTGCATAGGAATTTTTGCTAGTGTTCGGACACTTTTGCTACCGACTGTATTGTTAAAATATTTAAAAAATTTCATCCAATTCTCCTTTTCCCCCCTAAAAAAAAGTTTAAATTATTTTGTTAAGACATAATTCTAGACATTCTAGAAGTCTAGACATAATTCCTACAACATGTTTAAATAGAATTCCTTTTCGTGACAACAAAATTTAGTTCAATTAAACTTTGCCCTAAGTAAAAAAAAAAAAAAAAAAAAAAAAAAAAAAAGTATTAAAACAAAAAATGAGATATCCCAGTTTTATACCTAGCTAAAAAGAACAAAACGGTATCGGCGGTGAAATATTACTTAGAAATGTTCATTTTCTGTAAGCCCCGGCGATTCGATGCCTTTTCTGTGTCCGCACAGCGCTTCCAGTAGCGTCGTTTCTATTTTTAGCCGTGTCCTACGCGTGACCTTTTCCCATCTTTCGCGTCACAGAAGTCACATTTCCGTCACAGTGAAACAGGATCGCACTCAATTTTTTTAAAAAAAACTTATCTCAAGTGTCCTATAGATTTTCATTTTATATTACTTTATAATTTTAAGTTGGGTTCCCGCTATTTGTAAAAAAAATGAAAAATACTTTGAGAGCAGAAAAATTTTCAAGATTCATAGATCCTGAAAAGATCGAATTATTTACACATAATTCCAGGATCGACCCTGGATTAGTTACTATTTATTAATATTACAAAAAAAATAAAACGATCCCACTCCTTTTCACAATGTACCTGGGATTTGTGGAAATCAGAGTGAGGCGGAGAATCTGAAATTAAAATGGGAAATTAGGAGGCTTGCCGGGAAAAAAAAATCGCCAATCAAATTTTAAGTGACTCGGAAGTGTTGTCTTTTTGAGCTTGTTCTGCAAATTTTGAAGCATCGCCATTCGAAGATTCTTCAGAATGTGCGACGCGAGAAGAAAGAAAGGGGGAAAGGGATCTTACCTGTGTGTATGTGGATGGCTATAGCGCACAGCAAGGGCAGCAGCCACACGTTGGACATCGTTCGTCTCTGCTGGGGGGATCACGAGTGGACAACCATCGCCACAAGAAAAGAAAGTTCTTCGAAGCAACAACGAAATCGGGGGAAAAATAGAACAAAAACACCGCAGATATGGAGGTGCCCTAAAGACAAGAACGATGATGGCAGCGAGGGGACAAATGGAAGGGCTTTGGGTGTGCGACACCCTGCGCCCCGGAGCGCATGCGCCCTTTGCTGTGGCTCAGCAATGCCCGGATGTGCAATCGATAATCGATGCGCTCGTTCTTCTGCCAGAGGTTGAATTCCGGAATGTAGGTCTGACCTTTCGACGCCATCTTGATTTTCCTGGGCCGTTTGAAATGCAGGAGAGAAGAAAAAAAAAGGATAGATAATAAAGCTGAAATTTCGTTGTTTAGAATTTCTAGAGAAAATTACTCAAGGAGAGTGTAGGCTTAAAATACCAAAATAAAAAGTCGCTGAAAAATTGCAACCAGTTTTTGAAATTGCTTTACAGTGTTTTGCTGGCATGTCGATTTTTCCCCCTTTTCCACAAAATTAGAGAACAGGGTCCTATTCTAAACACTATTTGTACACTGTGAAACGTTTCTACAAATTTTTCTCAATGTTTATCAAAATTCTCTTTTAAAATTAGAATAGTTTTCAATAAAAAATAAATAATGAAGATTCTCAAAATTTATTGTATATATAAATACACTTTGATGTCTTCTTCCTCAATAAAAACTATTACTGAATGGTTCTTTTTCAGAAATGCTATTCTACATCACTAATATACATTCGGAGATAATTAATTAAAACAGAATTTACTATTGAAATGTGAATAAAATACAATTTTTTTTTTCTTTTTAAATATACCAGTTTACTTTTCACAATGATTTTATGTAAGGCAAACTTAAAAAAAAAAAAAAAAATAAATAAAATGAAGTAAAAAAATAAAATAAAACAAAAGTAGTGTTTCCACTTTAATTTTTAGCAATGTACAATCTAAGCAAATTATTTCCAGACTAACCAAAATAATTTACATTTGCAATCTTTTGCCTACAGAAGTCTCAATCCTATAGCAAGAAAACATAGCTGCATTCATTATTTATTTACGTACCCAATGTCTCCTTTTCTTTCTTACTCTCTTTCATTTTGAAAAGTGCTTAAAAGTTGTCTAAAAGATACCTACTTTTTTTAGACAAAATAGACACAAATCAAAACATTTTTTCATTTCCCCTCCCCCCTTTGATATCAAATTAAAAATATATTAGAAATAGAACAAAGAAAAACCACAAAAGAAATTTTAAGAAATTAATGTAATGTCCGTTGCTAAAGAAGCAATTTTATATTTATTTATTTATTACTTTCCTAACACTATAGTGAGGAAAGTATTGTAATCATGTCAAAAATCCGAATTTGAGATTTTGATGTTTCTATACGTTTCGATGAGTCCGTTTT
Source organism: Salticus scenicus (assembly GCA_963930645.1). NCBI lineage: Eukaryota > Metazoa > Arthropoda > Arachnida > Araneae > Salticidae > Salticus > Salticus scenicus. The sequence goes on from OZ005652.1 coordinate 8,503,390, forward strand.
CACTATTTTTACGATGATGTATGTATGTGTGTGTGTATGTATGTATGTGTGTGTGTCTGTGAATGAACACGCTAGCGTCTAAACGCTTTGTTCGAATAAGCTGAAAGTTGGTACGTATGTTGTAAGTCACCCTAGTACGAACCCTATTAATTTTGGTGAATCTACCACTTATAGTTTTTTTACAGAGACACCAGGAAAAATTCTTTATCATTATGGCCTATGGGGCCAAATTTTTAAAAGTGCGATAGCATCTAAACGCCTTATTCAATTGAGCTGAAAATTTATATGAAAATTATAAATCACTGTTGCACTCACTATAAGCATTTCGGAGAATCTAGCATTTATAGATTTTTACAGGGACACAACGAAAAATTCTTTATCATTATGATAGATGGGCTCAAAGTTCAGTAGCGTTCAATAAAACATCGTGTACTATAGGGAGAAAAATACTCAAACACTCTATTATGGTTTTCTCTCTTTTGTTTGTTTAACAACTCCTCTTTCTTTACTTTATCTAAAAAATTGTTAATTACCTAATGTTCGGAAAGTCGAGTGGAGTCACTCCAGATTTTGTTTTTCCTTTAACGCTTTTCTTATATTTAAATCCAAAGCTAACTATCATAGTGAATTATGCAAAATAATTATATCATGAGTGAAAATTACGTTATATCACACAGTCTTAGAAAAATTTAACCATTGGATTATATTTCGTACCGTAGCTATATAGAATTAATTTGGATATCTGCCTACATAAGCTTTTGAAATTATTTTTTCTAGCTTTCTTTTGAAAAAACTTCGAAGCATTTTTATAATAATATTATGTTTTTACAAAATTAAAGAACACGGCTTTTATTGAAATGTGAACTAAAAAGCACAAAACATCTATATTTATAGTATTAAAATGCAGGGTAAGAAAAAATCGGGTGAGTGACACACCATAATATTTACATCTTTAATTAAAAAAATTAATTGATTAATTGTTGCCACTCAACATTATACAAATACGGCCAAATCCTGTGCCACATACAATAGAGTTTAATATATATATATAGATTGTTTTGTTTGCCCCTGATGAGATAGGAGCCTGGAAACACTTGTATGTAGTATTGCCATCGACTATGAAGTCGTGTGCAAAATTTCAGGACAATCAAATGAACAGAAGTGGTCAAAAATTGAATACCGAAATTTCGTTACATACATTAATAGTTACATCATGTCAAGTTAATAAAAGTATGTTAAAAAATAACATAATGGAGGAATGAGAAATAAATAATTTAGAATTAAACAAAAACCATTTTTAAAAAATCTCCCCTGACTGGGTTCGAACGTTACACCTTTATGTTCGTAGCCCGGAGCTTTACCTCACAGCCACAGCGTTCACGTAAGGAACGTCTTTTTTTACAATATAGATTTTTTTTTTTGCTCCCAGAGCGGTTACAAACATACATACACACATACATACAGGTGAAGCTAATAAAAGCGTGTTAAAAAAAGGAGCCCTTTGGTACTCAATTAAAATCTGTAAAAGATAAATTTATTAGCACAAGACGATTATTTCTTTCAAGCAATAAAAAAAGTGTCGTTACCGTAAACACTTTAAATAAAGCAGGAGGTCTAGCAATACTTAAGGAGGGAGTAATCATTTCCTAAAATGTCGTTTGTAGGGCACAAAACTGTTATACTTTTCTGAAATTAAAATCATCTACAGTAACCGCCGTTTTATAAATTCACTGGTTAATAAAATCAGCCGCTTAATCTGATGAAATTGCCAGGACCGGAATCAAATCAGTGCAAACTAATTTTAAAACCGCCGCTTAATAAAATCAGCATCGCCGGTTAATAAACTCAAAAAAATCTCTTTAGCAGCAAAAATGTCATTTATGCACACTAAAAAATTTTTTTATTTACCGTGTGATTTTTTTTATTTTTGAAATAAAATAGAAAATAAAATACAGCAAATCCTCCGTTATTTCTTTTTGTCGAAATTTTACATTTATAACAGTAAATTTTACATTTACTGCAATTAAACACGTCTCACTACTTGTCTTAGTAATAATTTCAAGGAATGTATTCTTCAAAGTGCGGTAATAAATTAAAAATTTTATTTGATTCGAAAGTGATTTTTTTTTCTTTTTTTAATATATAATATTTAATTAAAAGACAATTTTCAGTTCTTATTCTGAAATAACTAAGAGGCAAGAAGCTTTAAAGGAAATATTTTAAGTTTAAAAGAAAATCGTGAACTGTCGGCAAAGTATTAATGATTTTCCTCAAAGGCTATCTCATCGAAACTTGGGATGCGTTTAATTCACTTACTTTGAAGGAAAAAACAAATAATTATCTGTTAAAAAATAATTAATATTGTTTATTAGTTTCATTATTTGGTACCTTTTGAAATTTCTTTCCAAATTCAGGAAAATACCTTTTTCTTCTGTGTAGGAACGTTCGCCGGATATAAAAATCAGCCGCCTAATAAAATCACTTTTGTTCAGAACGAATGTGATTTTAATAAACGGTGGGTACTGTATATTCATCATGCAAAATAATTCTGAGAAATAATAATTTTAATAAACAAATTTGTACTGCTTGGATGTGTTTATAAAGATAATGAAAAAAGTTTTGCTATGGACATCCCATACTAGTATATGTACAATCTGAAAATGAATGGGCTCTTCCCACTTGACGTCAGAGGTTACATGATAGAGGAAAAACAAATAGCAGAAGAAGTCTTGTTTATCTAGAGCGATTGCTGAAATAACATATTTTCAATATTATTTTTGATCAATCGTATTTAATCTCTGTTATGCTTTTATACATCATCATTTTTAATCCATTTTATATCATTATTCAACCTCTTTTGTTTGCTGTTTACATTTACAATCATCATTTAGTTTATACCTGTTATTGATGTTCATGAAAAACATGTTTAATACTCTGATTTTCGGTACTTAAATCAGTAACAGTGCAATATCGTACTGCGTAAATCCATTTAGACCAGTAACTAAGTTAATTAACTTGTTGTAACACCTTTATGCAATTCAATTAAATGAAAACATTTTAAAATTTCAAATTATAATCCATAAACATTCCACAAGAAGCTATTATTTATTGCTAGATCAGTTAATGTTACAATTAACTGGTGCAATATACAAAAATCTATTCTTATAGGTAAAAATAAATAAACACATAAAATGTTTTTTAAGAATTATTAAATTTACAAATACAACTATTCTACTGTTTACAAATGCACAATATTACTTTATTTTATTTGATATTAAATATTAACACTTTTGTTCTTAAGAACAATATTTAATTGAATTCGATTCTCAGAATTCGATTATTCGTTTTCCTCTATCACGTGATTGAGCAGACGACGGTGGGAAGAGCCCATTGGTTCTTTAAAATCCATACATTTTTATAAATGTAATCATTAAAACGTGACACATAAAAAGCTTTGCTACATTTACGTGTCCAATCAGTTTTTAATAAATTTTGTTTTCCTGTATATGTTGTTTTTCCTTTACAAGACTTTACTGTGCGTGAAAACACCTTCTGTTCTCCCACGTTAATTTACCGATATAGATTACTTTTCCTTCAATGAAACGTTTCATGATTCTTCTATTTTAGAAAGCTAGATCATGATAATTGCTGTGCGTGTTAAAAATATACATTGTACAGTAGAACTTTGATAATTCGAAGCTGAATAGACCAGAGAAAAATTCGAAAATTATAAAACTTTGAATTACATATACCTACGATCAAAGATTTAACACATAAACTTTATATATAAAAATACTGCTACATCCCCCCCCCCATTAAATCCATATTTTTTTACGAGCTTAATAATAGTCATTTATTTTTTATTGCTTCTTTAAGTATAATTTTTGTGTCATAACATATGACTTCAACCTATCATTTGATACAAAAACAGAATCTTGTACATTATACATGACTTTCAACTAAAAAAAACCCTCGAAGTTCATGTATATTGACCATGTCTTCTTCTGGTGCACTAGGTAGGAAATACTCTTGTATTTCCTCATCCTTCTTTTGAAAGACTGTTAAAGAAAATAATGCACTTTAGCTGAGAAAAATCTCGGGAACAAAATCTACTGTAATATTTTAAAGGAATCGTATGAAAAATTCGAATTATCCAAAATAGAATTCGAACTATCCATGATTTTTTAACATTATTTTAATACAAAATTCAAGGGACAGAGTAAAAAATTCGAATTATCCAGAATTTCGAATTAAACAAGTTCGAATTATTCAAGTTTCACTGTACTTTAAAAATAATGTACGGTATTTTAGTTAACATACTAGAATAAAGTAAATTATAAATAAACACTTACCAGAACAAATTTAAAGGGAAGGACAACTCAAATATTTTGATTGTATGACATTCTAGGTGTCTGATAAAACTTCCTCGAGTCAAGCGGACAGTGTACAGATAAGTTTATTAATTCCCACATTTTTTTTTTTTCCCCCAGGATATTTGGTGTTTTTGAGTTCAGAACCTATGCGTGTTCTTAGGTTCTCCTAGTTGCGTGTGTCACTTACACTGTGTCCTACACAAAGCCCCCAAAAATCACATATCACATGGAATAATGTAGGGTGACCTGGGGGAGGGGCGAGAAAGCATCCCTCTGTCGTTTGTTCTGGCACAGTCAATCCAACGTTTAGGAATCATATTATTAAGGAATTCACACTATTCAAATGGGGAGGCGCGGAGGAAAAAAAATATTTTGTCCTTCCTTTTAGACTCGTTGTAGTAAGTTTTTGTTTGAAAATGATTCAGAGTCTTTAAAAGTACCGTACATCAGTTTAAAAAACTCTATATGTTCCATAAAATGAATTCTACTATTATAAATTTATTCAGACGAAGAAGGGAATTTCTTTCAGATGAAATAGACCACAATAAAACAGTTTCACCCCTAATATTTTAAATGAATAAAAGGGGAATTTATTCAATTATTTGAAGCGTCAATTTGATAATTCAATTTTCGTAATGAGAAAATTTTTATTTTTATGCAGTCTTAAAATAATAATAATTAATTAATGAAATATGATCTGTACTCTAATAAAGTGAAGTACAAAATTTTAATGTTGTAAAATAAATAATAATAATAAAATAATAAATAAATAAAATAAAGACTTAAGTATGTAGTTTCGTGAATTTTACGTATAAAGTTTGGAGTAATTTTAATTAATAGATGCTGAGATAAAGGGATGTGAAAATTATAGAAGGAGAATGATAGAAGCACCAAATAAATACGAGCTAAATTTCTTTAGAAAATTCACGCACAGAGGGCATTTCAACGTGGCCTAGGATCTTTATGTAGTTTATCGACCGTAGCCCCCATAAATCATTAACCTAATTTAGCTATTTTTAGACTCAATTTAAAATCACTATTTGCAACAAAATTTTAATTTTTGCCAAAATTAGTTGTAAATTCGCGATTTACAATATGTAACAACTTATTTATATATATATATTCTATATCGCAATACTCCAATGTCACAGCTGTTCATCTTAGCCGTTGTGAATTTTCCGCGGTTTTCTGCAAAACTCGCGTAAATACGAATAAGATTTCATTAGAAAATCCACCTACAGGAGGCATTCCACCCAGGCCTAGGATCCTAACGCAGTAAATTAACCTAATGTAATGATTTTTTAGGCTCAATTAAATCTCTATCTTAAAATAAATTATATTTTTTATAAAAATTCTTAAATTCCGGATTTACAATATATCACAATTTATTTGTATTTTTACTAATGCGATTCAATGTCGCAATCCGTCATTTTAGTCATTTTGAGTTTTCCGTGGTTTCCTCTGAAACTCGCATGAATAGATGCTCTGATCTATTTACATAAACACAAATAAAAGGCATTATAACCAGGCGATAGGATTCTAGCGCAGTCAATCGATTTTAAACACTTAAAATATCAACTTAATAGCAATTTTCTGAGTGAACTCATAATCGCTATTTAAATAATAATAATAATAATTGTTGTCAAAATTGGTTATAAATTTCGCGATTTACAATACGTCATAATTTATATACATGCATATATATATATATATATATATATATATATATATATATATATATGCGTGTGTGTGTGTATTCCCTAATGCGATACAATGTCACAATTCTTCGTATCAGCCTTTATGAGTTTTCCGTGGTTTTCTTCGAAATTCGCGTGAATTTATGCTTAGATCTCTTTAGATCTCCGTGAAAAGTATTTTAACCAGGACTACTAGGATCCTAACATAGTTAATTGACCGTAATCCTTAAAAACATCTATCAAATTTAGCGATTTTTAGACTAAACCCATAATCGCTTGTTTTTAACAAAATTTTAATTTTCGTCAGAATTGGTTATAAATTCGCGATTTCCAGTGTGTATCTATTTACTTATTTATTTATTTATTATTATTATTATTTCCCTATTGTGATCCAATAACACAATTCGTTGCCTTAGCTGTTCTGACTTTTCCGTGGGTTTCTCCGAAACTCACGTGAACACATGCTTGGATCTCCTAAAAAATAAACCCACGAAAAACATTCCATCTAAGTATAGTACCATAATGAGTAGTCAATCGGCTTTAACCCGCACAACAATAACTTATTTATTTTTATTTTTTTATTTTTATTTTATTATTATTATTATTATTATTATTATTATTATTATTATTATTATTATTATTATTTTATTTTATTTTATTTTATTTTATTTTATTTTTTTTTGAGGAAAGAGGTTTATTTAATTTCCTTTACATATTTCATTTTAATAGTAAAAATAATTTTATAATTTATATTTAACAAAATTTAACAAAAATCAGGAAAAAATCCGCATTTTTAAGGAAATAAAATTTAGGTTTTGAACCAGAAAGAAATTTGATGAAAAAATGATATAGTAATTTAAAAAAAAAGAAAAAAGAAAAGAAGAAGAAGAAGAAAATCTGTAAAAATTGATTTTCCAGGAAAAAGTTGATTTTATTTTTGCATTTTGTTAAAAACATCAAAAATATAATTACCATTTCCTTTCTTTTCTTAATATTTAAATAGATATTGAGATACAAGCATAAATATTTCTAATTAAAAGAAAATTTTTTATTTTCATCTTTAAGTTAAAGTTCACTTATTTTAAATAGTTTGTCCAAAGAAAATTTAAAAATCTGAAATTTGAAGTGAATTTCGATATTTATCCTATCAAAGAATAAATAATTTTTGTCTTTTTGGACTTTTTTAAAAATTAAATTATGTTTGTTAGTTATTAATACAATTTGTAATTTTTATTACAAATATTTTAAAAATTTTAAATTGAATTTATTTTTTTTTATATATATTTTTATAATAAAAAAAATAATAATAATAAAATAAAATAAAATGTATATTTACACATTTTTTTTTATTTGAAAAAAAAAAAAAAAATAATAATAATAATATATATATATATATATATATATTTATATCTTTTTTTAATTTGAAAACATAAATAAATAAAAGAGATAGCGAAAATTACAGTACTTTAAAAAATATACTGCTAAAATACTTTTAATGAAATTAACAAGCAAGCGTTTTCTAATGTACGCGATAGATGGCGTAAATTACGATTGATGTACGACCGAGCTAGTTCCGTGTGCCAAAAATTCAACACGCAGTGATTATACCTGAGATATTCTATTACCATGGTCCTACACAAAGCCCCCAAAAATCACATATCACATGGAATAATGTAGGGTGACCTGGGGGAGGGGCGAGAAAGCATCCCTCTGTCGTTTGTTCTGGCACAGTCAATCCAACGTTTAGGAATCATATTATTAAGGAATTCACACTATTCAAATGGGGAGGCGCGGAGGAAAAAAAATATTTTGTCCTTCCTTTTAGACTCGTTGTAGTAAGTTTTTGTTTGAAAATGATTCAGAGTCTTTAAAAGTACCGTACATCAGTTTAAAAAACTCTATATGTTCCATAAAATGAATTCTACTATTATAAATTTATTCAGACGAAGAAGGGAATTTCTTTCAGATGAAATAGACCACAATAAAACAGTTTCACCCCTAATATTTTAAATGAATAAAAGGGGAATTTATTCAATTATTTGAAGCGTCAATTTGATAATTCAATTTTCGTAATGAGAAAATTTTTATTTTTACGTAGTCTTAAAATAATAATAATTAATTAATGAAATATGATCTGTACTCTAATAAAGTGAAGTACAAAATTTTAATGTTGTAAAATAAATAATAATAATAAAATAATAAATAAATAAAATAAAGACTTAAGTATGTAGTTTCGTGAATTTTACGTATAAAGTTTGGAGTAATTTTAATTAATAGATGCTGAGATAAAGGGATGTGAAAATTATAGAAGGAGAATGATAGAAGCACCAATAGTCAGGCAGTGTACGACCCAATTAATTCAACATTTTTTTTTTCATAATGGTCATCTTATTCATCAAGTTTCGTGTATTTATACACCACAGCTGAGATATAAGACGTGTATGCCACTACGTGATAGCCTACCAATCTATGATAAAAATTGAAGCACAGTAGCACCGACCGATCGATATGCACCCAAATTGAAGAAATATAGTTTTTCATATTGGCCGTCCAACATATTAAGTTTTGTGCAGTTATATACTAAAGAAGTCGAGACGTAAACTCCCTACAAATGAAAAAATTGTAACTTAGCAACGCCTCCGCGGTATGTACCAAAATTTAACAGACTTTAATTTATATCAAAATTCAAGTAAGTTTATTACTTTCTTCTATATTCGATAAAAGAAAGTATTGCATTCGTAAAAATTTTCAACCTCGGGTTTTTGATGGATTTATACGTTTTGAGAGCTGTAGAACACGATTTGACCATTTTTAGAAAATGGCTGTCTGTATGTCTGTTTGTGTGTGTCTCAAAATTTTGTGGCAACTGTATCTCAGGTACTACTGTACAAAACTTCATACAAATTGGTATGTAGTTACACATTGACATAAATGAGTGCCTATCAACTTTTGGTAAAAAATATCCAACAGCTTGCGTTGCCATCCCGCTTTTTCTAAATTTTTAACATGGTGGTATAGGACATAATTTTGTATAAATCTGCATAAAGAGAATCATTTTTTAATAATGATTATGAAATTTAAAAGAATTATTTGTAATAGAGATAGTCAACTGGGAAAAAAAAATTGTGTATGTAGGAACCTTGCCCCTATATTGAGGGGTCCCCGCTTCGAGGGGAGTAAATTTTCATGATGGGTTGGGTATCATTCATAAGAGCTCGCCAATACCTTTAAAATGAATGGTTGAACTATCGATCTGCGATAATTTAAAATAAAGTTATCAATTTTTTTTCATTTTTAACCCCCCCCCCCCCCCCCCAAAAAAAAAAAAAAAAAAAAAAAAAAAAAAAAAATAGATTTATTTTTTATTTTTAATGTAATAATTAAGAATAAAATTGACTTTTTTTTTTTTTTTTTTTCTTAATATATATTTAGTGTTATACTACTTCTCTAATATGGAAATCGCCTGCATCATCATGGAAGATAATTATTTTACATAATAATTTTAGTAAATTATTTTTACGGAGTGAATTTGTATAGGAAAATACAGAAGAAAGTAATGTGGTGTCCACAACATACTAGTTTTTTTTTTTTTCTTTTTTTAATTTAAAATTTAGAGATTGCACACAATTTTTTAACGCATACATGTAGACAATACAACAAAAATTGTCAAAACGCGTTCAGGATCTCTTAAAACGAACAATGTTATCAAAAATCAGAATTCGAAAAATTTTAATAATGCAGTGCTTCAATTAAATATAGAAGTAACTCATTTCATCACTGAGTCATAAAAAGTCGAACAGATATGTTTGAACAAACTAGTTAAGGGACGTAGAAACTAATTATTGCTTTCTTCTATATTCAATTGAAGAAAGTATTGGATTCGAATAAATTTTCGACGGATTTACACGTTTTGAGAGGTCTAGAACACGATTTTACAGTTTTTAGAAAATGTCAGTCTGCCCGTATGTCTGTGTGTGTGTGTGTGTGTGTGTGTGACAAAAATTTTGTGGCTACTGCATCTCAGAAACTACTGCACAGAAATACATATAAATTTATATATATATGCACCTTGACCAAAGTTAATGCCTTTCAACTTTTGGTGTCAACCGCTCAACAGGTGGCGCCGCTATACAGCAATATTTGCAATTTAACGTGAAGCTATATTTCAGGTTCTATTACGTATAATCAAACAAAACTTGACATGTGAGAAGTCCATTATGAGATATTTTGCTGATTCATTTTAGATGCTTCTAGGCCAATAGGTGGCGCTGCTATACTGGAAAATTCTTCGAAGGCTATATCTCAACTTGTATGGCATATAACTGTACGAAACTTGATATGTGAGATAACCATTATAAAAACGCATTTTTTAAGAAGTTATTTATAGACAATAAAACTGTCTTTATTTGAATATTTAGTGTTATTTTTCTCTAAAATTCAAATCTTTTGCATTCATCCTGTTAGATAATTTTAATAAATAACAGTTTTAATAAATTATTTGCCCTCCGTGAATTTGTATAGGAAAATATGGAAGAAAGTCTTGTAGTGGCCACAACATACTAGTTTTAGTTTCGCATTCCACTCTACCTTTCTATAAATGACCGGACACTTTTGATTTCAGACGTTTCGTCCAATATCTCAAAAAAGTACCAGACGAACGATCTTAAAAAACTTGAGGAGTTTTAAGAACATGTATTTCATTTCACTTCATATATTTCATGTGAAAGTTTTGCCCTGAAAGCGAAAGGGGGAGCAGTAAAAAATCAAAGGAAAGTGTTTAGAATCACCCTGTAATACGTAATGCTAGAAATGCATTGCAGCTTTAGCAAGTGAATATGAGGCTTCTTCTTATTATCTGAATATATGATTTTGGGGCGACCACATATATTCATGAACATAGAATGGTTTCTTTACAATATTGCACGGTTTCTCAGAAGAAAAAACTAGTATGTTGTGGCCACCACGAGACTTTCTTCTATATTTTCCTATACAAATTCACTCAGTAACAATAATAATAAAAAAAAAAAAAAAGTGGGACTTTGACAAAATTTTGGATAAAATGTGAAAATTTGTTAAAGTTTGCCAAAACACGGAAACCGTGGGACTTTGACAAAATTAGGGGAAAAAAGCAAAAATTAGTTTAAGTTTGTCAGAACACGGAAACCGTGGGAGTTTGATAGAATTAAGGGAGAGAAAAAAAAAAAAGATTTTTTTTCTAAGTTTTTTTTCGTAAAAAGTAAAAAAAATCGATAACTATGTTTTAAATTATCACAGATTTATAATTCAACCATTCGATTTAAAGGTACTGACGAGACCTTTCGAAAGATACCCATCTTGAAAATTTTTGCCCTATATCACCCTGTTAAAAATTTAGAAAAAGCGGGATGGCAACGCAACCTGTAAGACGATTTTTACCAAAAGTTGATAGGCACTCATTTATGTCAAGGTGCAACTACATACCAATTTGTATGAAATTCTGTGCAGTAGTTCTAGAGATACAGTTGCCACAAAATTTTGTCACACACACACAGACAGACACAGACATTTTCTAACTAGTATGTTGTGGCCACCACGAGACTTTCTTCTATCTTTTCCTATACAAATTCACTCAGTAACAATGAAAAAAAAAAAAAAGTATAGAATTAAGGGGAGAGAAAAAAAAAAAAAAAAGTGGGACTTTATCAAATTTTCACATTTTACCCAAAATTTTGTCAAAGTCCCACTTTTTTTTTTTCCTCTCCCCTTAATTTTATCAAACTCCCACGGTTTCCGTGTGCTGACAAACTTAAACTAATTTTTGCTTTTTTCCCTTAATTTTGTCAAAGTCCTACGGTTTCCGTGTCTTGACAAACTTAAACATATCTTTGCATTTTCCCCCTAATTTTGTCAAAGTCCCACGGTTTCCGTGTTTTGACAAACTTTAACAAATTTTCATATTTTACCCAAAATTTTGTTAAAGTCCCACTTTTTTTTTTTTTTTTTTTTTTTTTTTTTTTTTTTTAAATCTCTCCCCTTAATTCTATCAAACTCCCACGGTTTCCGTGTTCTGACAAACTTAAACAAATTTTTGCATTTCCCCCCCAATTTTGTCAAAGTCCCACGGTTTCCGTGTTTTGACAAACTTAGAATAATTTTCACATTTTACCCAAAATTTTGTCAAAGTTTGTCAAAACACGGAAACAGTGGGACTTTGACAAAATTAGGAGAAAAATGCAAAAATATGTTAAAGTTTGTCAAGACACGGAAACCGTGGGAGTTGATAAAATTAAGGGGAGAAAAAAAAAAATTTCTAAGTTTTTTTTCGTAAAAAGTAAAAAAAATCGATAACTTTGTTTTAAATTATCACAGATTTATAGTTCAACCATTCGTTTTAAAGGTACTGACGAGACCTTTCGAAAGATACCCATCTTGAAAATTTTTGCCCTATATCACCCTGTTAAAAATTTAGAAAAAGCGGGATGGCAACGCAACCTGTAAGACGATTTTTACCAAAAGTTGATAGGCACTAATTTATGTCAAGGTGCAACAACATACCAATTTGTATGAAATTCTGTGCAGTAGTTCCAGAGATACAGTTGCCACAAAATTTTGTCACACACACACACACAGACAGACAGACAGACAGACATTTTCTAAAAATGTTAAAATCGTGTTCTACAGCTCTCAAAACGTGTAAATCCATCGAAAACCCGAAATCGAAAATTTTTACGAATCCAATACTTTCTTCTATTGAAGATAGAAGAAAGTAAAAATGGTAAAATTGTGTTCTACAGCTCTCAAAACGTGTAAATCCATCAAAAACCCGAAATCGAAAATTTTTACGAATCCAATACTTTCTTCTATTGAAGATAGAAGAAAGTAAAAATAAAAGCCACTTTTTACTTTCTCTTTCCCATAGGGTCGAGAAAGTATTGTTTTAGGGTCAAATTTTCGAACGTGAGTTTTTCTTATATTTACATGTTCTGAGGTCCCCTGAATACGAAAATCATTTTTTAGCGATTGGTCTGTGTGTCTGTCAGTTATCAGCATATCTCAAAAACAAATAGTAGCAGAAATTCCAAACTCGGTATTCTAAATGTGTATCCTATAGGGATGCTACAGTAAGTTTTTGTTCAGATGAAGCCAATGGTTCCTGTACAGGGACACTCAAAAGTGTTCAAATACATTACGTCTATGGCGGAAATTGCAGGTAAGTCGATTTTAACATCTATACACTGCACTGAACCAAATGAAACGAATATATATATATTTGCAATAGAGATAGTCAACTGGGAAAAAAAATGTGTATGTAGGAGCCTCGCCCCCCCCCCCCCCCCCTGGGGGGGAGTCCCCCCTCGAGGGAAGTAAATTTTCATGGTGGGTATCTTTCAAAAGAGCTCGCCCATACCTTTAAAACGAATGGTTGAACCATCGATCTGCGATAATTTAAAATGAAGTCATAGATTTTTTTCATTTAATAATTAATTTTTACTTCCTTATACAAAGTATAAGGAAGTATAGTAATCCCGATTTGCGAAATGGATTTTGTATTTCACATTGCTCGAAAACGAATGATCGCTGAATGTTGCTAATTTATACGTGTGACTTTCATGATGTCTAGTTGCACACCTGCAAGTGTCATCTTAACACGAGCTCTCGTTTTAGAGATATAAGGGATTTTACACGATTTTTCGTGACGTCTGTATGTGTGTGTGTGTGTGTCTGTGTGTGGGTATGTCGCATAACTCAAAAACGGTTGGACGTAGAAAGTTGCGAATTGGTACATAGGTTTGTTATAACATCTAGTTGTGCACCTCCCTTTTTGGACTTTCTATGATTTTCCGTTTTGGAGATATTTAGGAAAATTAGGTTCACAATGACAAAAATTTGGCCATAATGTATCAAAAAACGGTAATAACTCAAAAACGGTTTAGACAAATCTTGCAATTTAACTGACTTTCCGATTAGCTAGACATTTGAAACTTTCAGAAAAGCTCGGAACACGTTGACAATGCATTTTTTTAATATTTTTAGCCAACTGTTTCCGATACCTGCTGCCTTCAGCAGCGTTTATGCGATTCAACAGAAAATTTATTTAACTAACTTCCCGACTAGCTAGACATTTTAAACTTTCAGATTAGATCAGAACACGGTGAAAATGCATTTTTTAAATACTTTTAGCCAACTGTATAGGGTCCCTGCTGCCTTCGGCAGCGTTCCGAGTTCAAATCTTGGAATCGATTTGTAACTGACTTCCCGACTAGCTAGACATTTAAAACTTCCGGAAAAGCTCAAAATACGGTGACAATGCATTTTTAAAATATTTTTGGCTAATTGTTTCGGGTCACTGCTGCCTTCGGCAGCGTTTACATGGTTCAACAGAAAATTTATTTAACTAACTTCCCGACTAGCTAGGCATTTGAAACATTCAGAATAGTTCAGAACACGGTGAATATGCATCTTTTTAATACTTTTAGCCAACTGTTTCAGGTCCCTGCTGCCTTCGGCATCGTTTATATGGTCCAACAAAAAAATTATTTAACTAACTTCCCTACTAGGTAGACATTTGAAACTTTCAGAATAGTTCAGAACATGGTAAAATTCCTTTTTTTAATACTTTTAGCCAATTTTTTCGGGTCCCTGCTGCCTTCGTCAGCGTTACCAGTACAAATCTTGCAATCGGTTTTTAGCTAACTTTCAGAAAAGCTCAGAACACGGTGATAATTCATTTTTTTAAAATATTTTTAGCCAACTGTTTCGGGTCCAATGTCAATGTTTTTTAACATTATGTATATTTCTAAAAGTGTATAAGGAAGTCATGTGGTGCCCACATCAGATTTTTTTTTAATGTAATATTGAGAATATATTCAACTTTTTTTTTTATATATATATTTAGTGTTATACTACTTCACTAATATAGAAATCGTCTGCATAATCATAAAAGATAATTTTTTTAAATAATAATTTTAATGAATTATTTTTTTAAAACAGAATTATTTTTTAATAACCGAATTAAATTCTATATTAATGTAGGTGCATTAGTGAAACAGGCGGTTGAAAGGGGTGGTAGCCCCCTCACATAGAACTAATTATCATATAAAACTGTTCCGAAGCCTAATTTAAATTGTTTAACACAGGTTTCCATAACTGTACTCGTTATCTTACCTCTTAATCTGCAACCTGTATATATAGTATTTGAATTTCAGGGTAAGAGAAAGTCGTGTGAGTGATACACCAGATTATTTAATTATAACATACAACGGCTTCGCACTGGGCTCAACCTAGTGCGAAGCTGTTTTAAGGAAACTTGACATACTACTTTATACAAAGCATACTGTAATGAGAATGCAAAAATTATTAAATACGTAATAAAATATGAGCATTTTTATTAAATTTTTTAACCCGTTCATTCCCCGTGATGCCAGTTGGAATCATAATATTTCAGATTTTCTTTCTTACCATCTAACACTCCCGCTGATTCATAACTATTAAAATCTATATACATTTTCCCACCGAAAAATATATAATTTAGATAATTTCACTATCCTTGTTGATAAGTGAAAGTATATTTTACTGTATTCTGATAACAATATCGTAATCCGTTTCATGTTTTGGCCACTTTAAGTAAATTAACTGTTTGAAATTTATTTTATTTTATTTTTCAATGTTTATAATTTGCATCTTAATTACAATATGTATTTCTTCCAAAATTTTGATATTTTTATCGATTGAAAAGTTATGATTTTAAATGGCATCAGGGGTTATATTAAACATGAATAAACACCTCTCAGTTATTTTGTTAGCTATATCAATTCGTACTCTGCTATTACTCCTATTTTTTAAAAAAATATTTATACATATTACGTTTGAAATAAATTTATGACTAAATATAAGATTTATTGTTTTGTGGAGGGAAAAATTTGGGAATGAAAAGGTTAACTGCGAAGCGCAAGTTTTAGCAAAATTTCATTTGCATAATTTCATAGTCAAAAGCATTGAGCAACTTATATGGAAATTACAAACAAGTATCGTATTCAATTTCTATCTCTCTCTCTCCAAAAAAAAAAAAAAAAAAAAAATAAATAAATAAAATAAAATAAATAAATAAAAATTAAAAGAATTAGAAATTCTAACTTCTAAACTTTCATTAAATGATTTATTTTAATTTATAATTGTTGCCAAGAAAATTAAACTTTAAATTTTACATTTACTTTTTAAGATAGCACGCGATCGTGTTTTATATAAAAATTAAATCATTAAATTCACATTTTTATTTATTTTTATTTCATATTATTGCACGCACACTATTTATTTCCTAATTCAAAATTATTAAAAAAAAAAACGTTTTCGATATTTCTTCTAACAATACTGATTATTATTAATTTTCTTTTCTTTTTCTTTCAATAATAATAATAATAATAATAATAATAATAATAAAAAGATTTTGATGAAATTCTGGCAAAAGCAGAATTTAGTTTAAGACGGAGGACTATTAGTTTTTTTTTTCTTCCCAATTATAACATCGCTTTCAAATTATTCAATTATATTTTCGATAAATTTCAGATTTCGATAAATGTCCAACTATCGAAAAATAATTTCGACAAATGTCCAACTATCGAAAACGACAACGCAAAAATCACTGTCTGAGACTAATAGGCCCCCAGTCCTTTTAAAAAAAAAGGGGGGGGGGGGCTAATTATAAAAGGTTTTATTTACTGGCTTTTTTTTTTTTTTTTTTTTTTCAATGAATGGTAATGTAGTGTTCGTTGATTTTCCTCATTTCAGGAAAACTGTAATTCAATTCATTCTATCGCGGACAAATTTTGAATTTATATGATACTTCTTTGGGATTTTAATATAAGAAGCTCAATACTATGGTACTGGCTACTACATTATGCATATGGAATTTCATTAAAACTTGCGCATGTGCTGTTAAAAATTTAGGAAAATTGCTCCTATTTCATTAAATATTTAATTTTTACTTTCCGAACACAATAGTAAGGAAAGTAATAATCATGTAAAGTTGTAATCATGTCAAAAATCCGAATTTCAGATTTTGATGTTTCTATACATTTCGAGGTCCCCTGAGTCCGTTTTCACTATTTTTAAGATGATGTATGTATGTGTGTATGTATGTGAGTGAACACGCTAGCGTCTAAACGTTTTGTTCGAATAAGCTGAAAGTTGGCACGTATATTGTAAGCCACCCTAGTACGAAACCTATTGATTTTGGTAAATCTAGCACATATAGTTTTTTTTTACAGGGGACACAAAGAAAAATTCTTTATCATTATGGCGTATGGGGCCAAATTTTTAAGAGTGTGATAGCGTCTAAACGCTTTATTAATCTGAGCAAAAACATTGTACACATGTTATGGGTCACAGTTGCACCAACTGTATAGATTTTGCTAAATTTAGCACTTACAGTTTTCTTACAGGGGCACAAAGAAAAATTCTTTATCATTATGGTCTATGGGCCCAATTATTACAAGTGCGATAGCATCTAAACGCCTTATTCAATTGAGCTGAAACTTTACAGGAATATTATAAATCACTGTTGCACCAACTATAAGCATTTTGGTGAATCTCAGCATTTATAGGTTTTTACAGGGACACGACGAAAAATTCTTTATCATTATGATCTTATGGGCTCAAAATTCAGTAGCGTTCAATAAAACATTCTGTAATATATGGAGAAAAATACTCAAACACTCTATTATGGTTTTCTCTCTTTTGTTTGCTTAACAACTCCTCTTTCTTTACTTTATCTACAGAACTGTTAATGACTCATTGTTCGGAAAGTCGAGTGGAGTCACTCCAGTTTTTTTTTTTTTTTGTATCCTGACTGGAGTATGCTGAATCTAATATAGTATTCCAAGTTTCTTAAAAATGTCTTTGCACTGGGTTTAATACCCTGCGTATTATAGTTAAAAGAGTGTTTTAACATTTATTTCTCCATGGACGTATGTGGTAGCCTCCTACAAATTTATACCGATTTTAAGAAGAGCACTCGTAATTATATGCTTCAGCCAGCTTTCATTTCGAGCAGCTTCTTTTACAGGGTGATCACAAACATTTTCCTTTTTCTTTATTTTGTTTTACTTGTCCCCCCCCCCCCCTTGCTTTCAGGCCAAAACTTTCATTAAAATATAGGCTACAACAAGTTCTTTACAGTCCTGAAGTTTGAAGCTAATTCGTGCGGTACTTTTTGAGAAAACGTCTAAAATCGAAAGTGTCCGGTCATTTATGGAAAGCCGGTGTATTGTTTTTGAAATCAAGTAGTGCCATGAAATCTATCATTTTTACGCATATATTTTAAATGATGGAAAGTAATTTTTGAGACGAAGAGCTTTTTACTTCCATTACCCTACTACCGAAGGTAATGGAAGAATTGTATTCGGTCTGAAAATTCGATTTCGGGTTTTCACCTGATTTACACGTTTTAAGGTCCCCTGAGTCCAAAAAAGTGGTTTTTGGCAATGGGTCAGTGTGTATATGTATGTGTGTGGGGAATCTTCTGGCTAATATAGCTCAGAAACTAATAAAGATAGAACTACGAAACTTTAGAATTGAAATACGTCTGGTGTACAGATGAAATTTCCAAATTTTGGTGAAAATTGAAAAACCGGAAGTGGGACATCGGAAACCGGAAGTGGGACCGTAAGTTCGTATCTCAAAAACGGCTCTAACGATTTTCTTCAAACTTGCTAAATAAACACTCTATTAGATTTCCTTTCGAATGATATAGTTGGTTAGTTCAGGAAAATGGATAGGCGTCCTGTATAAATAGCTCAATTTCAGGTCTCCCAAGGGCGTTCCTTTAAAAACAGCTGTACGGATTTTTATGTCTTCTGATCACATTATCTCCAAAAATGCATATAATACGTGTTACAGTGGGTAATGGAAGTCGTGTGGTTGTTTCAGACCAGATTTTTTACCATGTTTTTATTAACTTCGATTCTGGTTTGTCCGGTACAAATCTTGCAATCGATTTTTTAACTCACTTCTCTACTAGCTAGATATTTGAAACTTTCAGAATAGCTCGGAACCCGATGACAACACACTATTTCGAACCACGATTTTCGAATTTTTGATTAGTTTTCTTTTAATTAATTAAAATATGAAAATAATAACCTCCTAATAGCTATAAAAATAGACATTAAACTATTAGCTATAATTTAATGGTTGCCAATAAATAAATAAATAAATTAATTAATTAATTAATAATAACGAGTTCATTTTCTTTCGACATAAAAATAAATACATTTAATGAAACGTGAAGGTTAAAAAATTGTAAAAATTTAAATGATGCATCTCACAAAAATGGACGTCATGATCACTTTAAAAATTTATACGCATTGATAAAGTGCTAATGTAGTTCTATAACTATGATTTAACCGAAAATTTAAAAACATGGTATATAAAAAGTTTTTTTTGCCTTATAATTATTTTTTTTTGTCTCAATTACAACATCAATTAAAAAAAAATAATAAAATAAAATAAAATTTAAAATCTTTATGAATTTTTGTCGCGCGACTGAATTTAAGGGTTGAAATAAATAACACAATAATAGTATATAAAGGTGATGATTTCTTGATTTGAAAATGAATGTCCAGTTTTGTGATAAATACATTTTTCAGAGGATTGAATGAAAATAAATTCGTATGGAGCAAGTGATTATTCCCCATAATTGGAATCCAAGAAAAATGAATTTTAAATTTTGTAAAAAAATCTGGAGTGACTCCACTCGACTTTCCGAACATTGAGTAATTAACAGATAAAGTAAAGAAAGAGGAGTTGTCAAACAAACAAAAGAGAGAAAACCATAACAGACTGTTTGAGTATTTTTCTCCCTATATTGCACGATGTTTTATTAAACGCTACCGAACTTTGAGCCCATAGATCATAATATTAAAGAATTTTTCCTTGTGTCCCTGTAAAAAAAACTATAAGTGCTAGATTCACCAAAATCTATAGGGTTCGTACTAGGGTGACTTGCAATATATGTACCAACTTTCAGCTTATTCGAACAAAGCGTTCAGAGGCTAGCGTGTTCACTCACAGACATACACACATACATACATACATACATACACACACACATATTCATACATCATCGTAAAAATAGTGAAAACGGACTCTGGGAATCTCGAAACGTATAGAAACATCAAAATCTCAAATTCGGATTTTTGACATGATTACAATACTTTCCTCACTATAGTGTTCGGAAAGTAAAAATGTAAATAATGTTTGATAAGCTGTACAAGGATATTGTTAAAATAATAATAATAAGTCGATTCGAGTTTTTAAGGAAACACAGGAATAAAATTGACAATAGGGCAAGTGCACCAGTGATTGACACTTTTAGAGCAATCTCTGATGTTTTTAATCAGAAAATATTTTTAGAAATCTTAAGTTAGTACATACGGTATGAAAGAAATTCAAAACCACATATATGTTAAAATATATACATTTGATAACAATTTTTTTTTATTGAATTTTATTTGACACCCACTCGATGTTCGAGTAATGGACACTGCCCGTTTTTCATTTTATTAGTACTTGACACCTTATGTTCCAGTGTTTGCCACTGCTAGTGATTCATTTTACCAGTTATTAGCACCTTATGCTCCAGTGTTTGACATAAATGTTAAAATTCTTATATGTAAAATATATGATTTTACTATTTTTCTTATTTATTAATTATTTCGGAATAGATGTCAATTACTGGAGCATTCCAATCACTGGAGCGGCCCACCAGCGGCCGAGCGGTTCTGCGCTCAAAGCTGGTAGACGTGAGGTGCCGGGTTCGATCCCAGGTCGCGCTCGTCGGCCTAGCCGTTCGGAGTTTTCCGTGGTTTTCTCCGAAACTTGCGTAAATACGGGCTAGGACCCCTTAGAAAGACCTCCACGGAAGGCACTCCCCCTCAGGCCCAGGACCTACAGCAGTCATTCGGCCTTAATCCTAAACACCAACACCAATCACTGGAGCACCTACCCTATATAAGAAAAGAAGAATAAATAAAGAAACAATGAGTTATTAAACATTAATAGCTTGCTGTTTAAAGAATTAACTCTTATTCGGAGCATTCAAAATAAGCAGAGATATTTTTCTAAGATTTTTTTTTTTTTTTTTTTTTTTTTTTTTTACTTTCTCTTAACCATAAGGTAGAGAAAGTATTGTTTTTGGGTCAAATTTTCGAAAGGGAGATTTTGTTATATTTACACGTTTTGAGGTCCCCTGAATACGAAAATCCTGTTTTTAGCAAATGGTGTGTGTGTCTTCTGTGTGTCTGTGTGTGTCTGTCTGTCTGTTATCAGCATATCTCAAAAACGAATTATGGCAGAAAGTTCAAACTTGGTATTATAAATGTGTATCCTCTATAGGGATGCTACAGTCAGCTTTTCGTTAAGATCAAGCAAATGGTTCGTGTACAGGGACAATCAAGAGAATTCTAATACATTACGTCTATGGGGGAAATTGCAGGAAAGTAGAGTTTAACGTCTATAGACTGCACTAAACCAAATGAAACGAGCATATATTTTTTTTGTAACAGAGATAGTTAACTGGGAAAAAATTTTTGTGTATGTAGGAGCCTCGCCTCCCCCCCCCCCCCTGGGGGGAAGTCCCCCCTCGAGGGGAGTAAATTTTCATGATGGGTATCATTCAAAAGAGCTTGCGAATACCTTTAAAACGAATGGTTGAACTATAAATCTGTGATAATTTAAAACAAAGTTATAGATTTTTTTTTTAATTTTAACGAAAAAAAAAAAAAAAAAAAAAAAAAAAAACTTTTTTTGGATATTTAGTGTTACACTACCTCTCTAATATAAAAATCGTCTGCATTATCATAAAATATAATTCTTTTAAATAAGAATTTTAATAAATTATTTTTTAAAAACAGAATTATTTTTTAATAACCGAATTAAATTCTATATAAATGTAGGTGCATTAATGAAACGGGGGATTGAATAGGGACGGTGGCCCCCCTCACACAGAACTAATTATCATATAAAACTCTTCTGAAGCCTAATTTGAATTGTTTAGCATAGGTTTACATGACAGTTCTCGTTATCTTACCTCTTAATCTGCAACCTGTATTTATAGTATTAAATTTCAGGGTAAGAGAAAGTCGTGTGAGTGACACACCAGATTGTTTTTTATTTTTATTTTATTCATTAAAATAACATCAGACAATAGAAAATTAAATAAAGATAATTATTTAATGAGTTAAAACCCAGGTTATTGTTCTTCAACACCCTGTATAAAAAAAGATTGAAAAACGACCATCAAATTTACGTTTTATGAAATAAAATTTGATATGTAAATGAGAACCTTGTCAGAACATTTCTATCACGATATAGACTCGCTTCGAACCTATATTCGAAAAGAGTCGGCCATTTTCATTCAGAGGAACAGGAGCCAGAAACAAGATGTCGGACTGAATCCATCCAAGGAGGCCCGGGAAAGAGGGAGTTTCCTTCTGGAGAAAATTCGACGTTTCCAGAATTTCGCCAAACGATCCATTCTTCCTAAAGGGTTGTAATAAGGATAGACTAAAAATCGTTCCTTCATTCGGTCCGTTTCACACTCCCCTCTGTCTCCCCCAGGGTCCCTCGTCTGCAAGGTGGTTTCGTCCGATCTCAAAAATGATTAATAATAAAAATAATAAGAATGAAAACAAACTGAAAATCAAAACATGTCTCCTACAGATTTGAGTGGTTTCGGCCCAAAATGGCTATCCGCACGTCATTTTTATTTTCCGAACACTATAGTGAGGAAAGTATTGTAATCTTGTCAAAAATACGATTTTGAGATTTTGATGTTTCTATACGTTTCGAGGTCCCCCCGAGTCCGTTTTCACTATTTTTACGATGATGTATGTATGTGTCTGTGAGTGAACACGCTAGCGTCTAAACGCTTTGCTCGAATAAGCTGAAAGTTGGTACGTATATTGTAAGTCACCCTAGTACGAACCCTATTGATTTTGGTGAATCTAGCATTTATAGATTTTTACAGGGACACAACGAAAAATTCTTTATCATTATGATCTACGGGCTCAAAGTTCAATAGCGTTCAATAAAACATCGTGTACTAGGGAGAAAAATACTGAAATGCTATTATGGTTTTCTCTCTTTTGTTTGTTTAACAACTCCTCTTTCTTTACTTTATCTACAAAACTGCTAATTACTCAATGTTCGGAAAGTCGAGTGGAGTCACTCCAGATTTTTCCATCTCTAACATGAGAAAGTAAGTTCATAAAGGTAGAGAGTAATATTTTTCAATGAAAATTTGAAATTTGAGATTTTGATAAATGGACACCTTTTAAGATCTTCTGAATCCAAGAATAATGTTTTTAATGGTTGTACTGTGTACGTGTGTCTGTAACACTGTTATCAGAATTATTAATTCAAGAACAAAGTCCAAACTCAGTATTCTGAGTCTGTATTATAAAGAGATGCTACTTTATTTTTTTTGTTAAAATTGAACAGACAGTTCGTGTACAGGGACATCCAAGATAATTCAACTACATTACGTCTATGGGCGAAATGTTTGGTACATACAGTTAAACATCTTTAGACTTGTCTAAACAAAATTAAATGAAGATATATTTTTACTTTCTTCTATATTCAATAGAAGAAAGTATTGGATTCGTCAAAATTTTCGACCTCGGGTTTTTGATGGATTTACACGTTTTGAGAGCTCTAGAACACGATTTGACCCTTTTTAGAAAATGTGTGTATGTGTGTGACAGACAAAATTTTGTGGCAACTGTATGTCAGGGAATACTGCACAGAATTTCATACAAATTGGTATGTTGTTGAACCTTGACATAAATGAGTGCCTATCCACTTTTGGTAAAAATTGTTTTACAGGTTGCGTTGCCATCCCGCTTTTTCTAAATTTTTAACATGGTGGTATAGGACAAAATTTTGTATAAATGTGCATAAAGAGAAATATTTTTTAGTAATCATTATTAAATTTACAAGAATTATTTATAATAGAGATAGTCAACTGGGAAAAAAATTTGTATGTGTAGGAGCCTCGCATCCCCCCTGGGGGGGAGTAAATTTTCATGATGGGTATTTTCCAAAAGAGCTCGCCAATACCTTTAAAACGAATGGTTGAACCATCGATCTGCGATAATTTAAAATAAAGTTACCGATTTTTTTTTTTTTTTTCTTAATATGTGTAATATTGAAAATAAATTCAACTTTTTTTGGATTTTTTTAGTGTTATACCACTTTTCTAATATGGAAATCATCTGCATTATCATGGAAGATAATTTTTTTAAATAATAATTTTAATAAATAATTTTTACTGGGTGAATTTGTATAGGAAAATGTAGAAGAAAGTCATGTGATGGCCACAACATACTAGTTTATATTCATAATAGCATGTCTCTAATAGAAAATGGCATGAGAATCATTCACCATTCGTTTACAGGGCCACACAAAAGAATTCGAACCTCTTACTGTTATGTTTAAAAGTTGCTTTAAGTAAATTTCAACTTAATTCATGTACTTTTCCTATTGTGCTGAATTTAAGTGGGGTGTGTATCAATTTTATAGACAATTTATTAGACTGCTCAAAAATATGCGGAATCATTCTTTTCTATTTTGATTACTACATTTCACTAAATCTAGGAAAGCTGCATAGAAAGGATAATTACTTTTGGTAATAGTAATTCCATAGGGTAGACAAAGTATTGTTTCAATTCCAACTTTCAACGCAGATATTTTTTACTTTCCGAACACAATTGTGAAGAAAGTATTGTAATCATGTCAAAAATCCGAATTTGAAATTTTGATGTTTCTATACGTTTCGAAGTCCCCTGAGTCCGTTTCCACTATTTTTACGATGATGTATGTATGTGTGCGTGTGTATGTCTGTGAGTGAACACGCTAGCGTCTAAACGCTTTGTTCGAATAAGCTGAAAGTTGGTACTTATATTGTAAGTCACCATAATACGATCCCTATTGATTTTGGTGAATCTACCACTTATAGTTTTTTTTTACAGGGACACCAGGAAAAATTCTTTATCATTATGGCCTCTGGGGCCAAATTTTTAAAAGCGCGATAGCGTCCAAATGCTTTATCAATCTGAGCAAAAAATTTGTACACATGTTATAGGTCACAGCTGCACGAACTGTATAGATTTTAATGAATTTAGCACTTACAGTTTTTTTTACGACACAACGAAACATTCTTTATCATTATGGCCTATGGGACCCAATTTTTAAAAGTGCGATAGCTTCTAAACGCCTTATTCAATGGAGCTGAAAATTTATATGAATATTATGAATCACTGTTGCACTAACTATAAACATTTTGGTGAATCTAGCATTTATAAGTTTTTCAGGGACACAACGAAAAATTCTTTATCATTATGATCTATGGGCTCAAAGTTCAGTAGCGTTCAATAAAACATCGTGTAATATAGGGAGAAAAATACTCAAACACTCTATTATGGTTTTCTCTCTTTTGCTTGTTTAACAACGCCTCTTTCTTTACTTTATCTACAAAACTGTTGATGACTCAATGTTCGGAAAGTCGAGTGGAGTCACTCCAGATTTTCTTTAATTAGTATGGGTGTTTTTAATTATGTGAGTTTCCCTAACACGAAAATCAAGTTTTTAGTGTTTGATCTGTGCGTCTGTCTGTTACTTGCATAACTTAAATAATGGAAGGTCAAATGGCGACGACACTTGAAAAGTTGACCCAGTTTGTAGGAATGTATGGAAGTTATCTAAATATTTGGAATAAGCTTTTAAAATTCATAACAACCTTCATTGTTTTCTGAATGTAGGTTGAGAGAGGTGGCATCCCCTACTCACACAAAAATTTTTGCCCAATAACACTCTTTTCAAAACTATTATTTTGAAATGCTTTAAACTATAGTCATACATTGAACATTTTCTCTTACCGCTTAATTTGTAATCTACCGTATTTTAGTGAAGATAAGCCGCGGGCTATCTTTAAAAAAAAAAAAAAAAAAAAAAAAGAACATTAATTTTTGGGGGGGGACTGCGGCTTATCTATCAGTGCGGGCTATCTAATGATAATGCCAAATTCCGTCGTCCATGCTTCTTGGAGCAGTCGATCTCCCCCGATAACGGAAGTTTAGTATTCCAGTTTCTCGAGCACTGATTCACGCTTATAATCTCTAATTTTCGCGCTTATAATCTCTTATTTATTAACTAATAATCTCTTATTTTGATTAATTTGCATAGTACATGCCTGGAGTTCGCCATCTTGTTATCTCGTTTTTGATTTTTTGCATCGTATTTATATATACTGGCTTTGTATTGTTTTATTTTATTTTTTTATACAGTGTCTTTTAAAATATTTTATTACTTTCATTTATAATTAATTATTTTTATAACTTTGTATGTATGCCCGGATTCCACCATCTTGTTCCCGTGTTTCTCATATTTGTTGCATTACATCTACATACTGGCATAGTTTGATTTTATTTTCTTTATACCGAATTATTTTTTAAATAATTTATTATTTTTATTTATAATTAATAATTTATTATTTTTATTAACTTGCGTAGATGTCAGAAGACTGATATCTTTTTTCCTTATTTATCTGTCACATCATCGTAACAATGCTTGCATAAGCCGCGGTTTATCTAAGAGCGCTGCTTTTTTTTTTTCGCAACATTTTAATAATCTGCGGCTTATATACACTAAATTACGGTATCTTTATAGCATTGGCATGATAATGCAGGATAAGAGAAAATTATGTTAATTACATTTTAAGCTGCAATACAAATATTGTTTTCGATCTGTGACAGTGTTTATAATGTAACTGAAATAGTTTCTTTTTCTCATTCTGTTACTTTGTCCCGTAATACGGGGAAAGTGTGTTGATAATTGTATGAGTTATGAACAATTCTATAATTACGGGTGATATCTTTTAAATATTTGAATTTCAATTCTTCATTTTCATTTTTTTTCCCGCTGGAAAAGTATATCCATCCTACTTTATTTCAAGTAACTAGTAAGGACAGTTTTATAGGTGCGTAAAAGCTATACCATTTTTGTAACTTGGGGGATCTACAGCCAAAAACAATCCATTTCCATGACAAAGTACTGAGCAGTACATTCTTTTTATACCATATTATAGAATAATTTATACTGATATGCAAAAGTAAAGGGAAAAAAAAAAAAAAACAGTTTTCTAATTTACTTGTATTGCTCATAATATTTAAACATTAGGACACAGGGATATAAAAATTTGGATGGCATTTTAATTATCAAATTACACTGCTCTGGGGGAAAAAATCGAGATCTGATACCATCTTTGCTGATTCTTATGTACAATGACCTCCTGAATCCGTAAGGGCTCCCATTTTGACCAATCACCCACCGTTTTCCAGATACACCACCCCCTCCCTCAATTTTTTCCCTGTTCGATAATTTTATGACCATAAATTTGATTTGAAGAATTAAAAATAATTAATTTAACACCTAAAACAAAAAATACATAAAGTTTAAAAAATAAAATTAATAACATATTAAAAAAACATAAGATATGTAATGCATAATTTCAGTGACAAATTCCCCCCCCCCCCCCACCCCAAAAAAAAAAAAAAAAAAAAAAAAAAAAAAAAAATCCTTTGTCGCAAATGTCCATGTTTTAGAATTTCCCAACTCTGTAGCCCCTCAGAAGATATTTAACGGTTAAAATAATCCTCCCCCCTCCTAAAAATCAAATTTATAGCCATAAAATCACCGAAAAATGATAAAAATAGGGGGCCGTTCCTAAAAAACGGTGAGTGATAGGGAAAAAGGGGCGTCCTATTCGGATTCAGGTGGTCATTTTACATAAGAATATGCTGAAAGGGTGTCAGATGCAATTTTCATGCCGAGCAGTGTTATTAATCGATTTCTTTCTTTCTTTTTTTTTTTTTATGTAACTTTAAACAGGTAATAATTTTTAGACTGATGCTAATTTAAATTTCCCCAAACGTAAGTTTTGAAAGAGATGGAAATCTGAAACAATTTTGTATGAAAAGAAAACTAATTGAGAGATTGTCATAAATATGCTCTACAGATAAGATAAGGGAAGATGAACATACCTCCAAATGTTACATTAAAACCATTTTATTTTTCGTACATTTAATTTATTCATAACAGACACACATTCTCTCTCTCATGCAAATACCTTTTTTAAAATATTCTTTTTATAAAAATTATTCGCATACCTTTCATTCTCTCTTTCTCTTTTTACATTTCGAACACTATGGTGAGGAAAGTATTGTAATCATGTCAAAAATCCGAATTTGAGATTTTAATGTTTCTATACGTTTCGCGGTGCCCTGAGTCCGTTTGCACTATTTTTACGATGATGTATGTATGTGTGTGTGTATGTGTGTATGTATGTATGGATGTGTGTATGTCTGTGAGTGAACACGCTAGCGTCTAAACGCTTTGTTCGAATAAGCTGAAAGTTGGTACATATATTGTAAGCCACCCTAGTACGAACCCTATTGATTTTGGTGAATCTAGCGCTTATAGTTTTTTCACAGGGACACAAAGAAAAATTCTTTATCATTATGGCCTATGGGGCCAAATTTTTAAAAGTGTGATAGCATCTAAAAGCCTTATTAATCTGAGCAAAAAATTTGTACACATGTTATAGGTCACAGTTGCACCAACTGTACAGATTTTGGTGAATTCAACACTTAGTTTTTTTTACAGGGACACAAAGAAAAATTCCTTATCATGGGACCAAATGGGATCCCTATGAGACTAAATTTTTAAAAGTGCGATAGCATCTAAACACCTTATTCAGTTGATCTGAAACTTTATATGAATATTATAAATCACTGTTGCACTAACCATAACTATTTTGGTGAATCTAGCATTTATTAGGTTTTTACAAGGACACAACGAAAAATTCTTTATCATTATGATCTGTGGGCTCAAAGTTCAGTAGCGTTCAATAAAACATCGTGTACTATAGGGAGAAAAATACTCAAACACTCTATTATGGTTTTCTCTCTTTTGTTTGTTTAACAGCTCCTCTTTCTTTACTTTACCTACAAAACTGTTAATGACTCAATGTTCGGAAAGTCGAGTGGAGTCACTCCAGATTTTTTTTTTTTTTTTTTTAATGCGAATCCTTTTTTAAAAATATACATATCAACATAAAAATTGGATGCATTGTTCGTTATAAAATTATTTATATGCATTTTATTGTTCTGTTGGTGTTCATAGTTTACTAATTAAAAATTATATATTTTTAAAAAAATCAGTCATGAAAGAAAAGGAAGAAAAGTTCAATTTAAAAGCCAGTTTTTTTTTTTGTTTTTGTTTTTTAAATCGGGCAAATCCTGTTTTTTTACGAAAAGTATACATATTTACGGAAGCCAATACTTTTTGCGCCAGAAGTGAACCATGGTACTGATAGTTATTTTGTATTCTCCTGTTTCCAGAATAACTATTGGGACATAAATACTTATGGTCGACTCTTGTCGCAAAGGTCAAAGGTCATTCAAAATTATATTTAAAAAAAATGCATTTTTTTTTTTTTTTTTTTTTTTTTTTTTACTTGGACCCTCAAGTTCTTCTTGCGCCAGAAGTGAACCACAAAGGTATATACTTCAGTAAATACATACTGATAATAACTACCCCAAAATAGCAAAATTTGTGCGGTTGACTTTTGGCGCAAGAAAATATTTGACTTTGAAATTGCGAAAAACCAAAAATTGCACGACTTTGAATGTCATTTACTGCTTGCGCCAGAAGTGAACAGGTATAAAATTAGTGGAAAAAGAAGCCTGAAGTAAAGTAGAAACAAGATCAATTCAAACACCTACTCTAACTTACTTATTTTTCATGCAATGCGGCTCTATGTGTTTTGTTGCACACGCTAAATAGCTTTTATTACTTCATTTCAGTATTGATTACTTATTGAATATAAAAATGTTACGTAGAAATTGCTTTTATTAACTGAGTTTCTATCTAAGCATAATGGATCTTAATGATAAAAGCCTACGTTTCAAGGGAATAACGCTAAAACTAACGTCATAGCTACAAAAATGTATTGAAAAAAAAATAATTTTTTTATTCTTGGTTTAGACGAATGAATAAAATGGTGTAATAAGGATGAATTAACAGGAAAAAGAACGACGTCATAATTGTAACAATGTTTCGAGAAAAAATTAATTTTACCCGTGATTTGAAACAAATAAGAATAAACAATAATTTAAAAGAAACGATGTATTTCTATGTAAGGACGGCCAGTTAACGATTTGGTGGGCTTTTTCTTTCTTGGTCATCGCTATATGCTATAAAATTATAGTCGAAACAATCAGCTAAATTAGCCGCACATAAAAACATTGTCCTGCTCCTTAGATAATTTGGAGCAGCGTTGCGTTTGGAGAAGTGCCCTTTGCTTCCTGCTTCAAAGAGGTGAAAAGTAGGATTTTCGCAAATTCCCTTTATAATGTGCATTGGGTTCACTTAACCAGTTCACACACCAAAAATCCGCTTTCTGGGATAATTTGGGGTAGAGTTATGTTTGGAAACATGTCAGTATTTTTACTTCCTAGTATAAATTATAAAGAAATTATTGTAATCTCGATTTACAAAATGGATGTATAATTCAAAACCGAATGATCACAGAATGTTGTAAATTTATATCTGACTGTCATGACATCTAGTTGTAAATCACAACTTTGGGTCTTGACACAAGCTTCTATTTTTAGAGATATCTACGAATTGAAACGGCTGTTCGTGGCGTCTGTATGTGTATATGTGTCTTACGTAACTCGAAAACGTTTGTACGTAGCCGGTTTTCAAGTTATGCGAGATACACACACACAAACATAACAAATTGGTATATAAGTTTATTATAACATCTAGTTATGCACTTCCTTTTATGGTCTTTCTGTGATTTTCCGTTTTGGAGATATTTACAAACATGAAATGATAAAAAATGCAAAGATTTTGGTCACATATGTGACCTACCGTCATAGTTAAAAGGAGCAAAGTGTAGAGCCAGCAATGATAGTGTTATGAAAGTTGTCGATATTTTTGTACATAGAAAGTAATTTGCAAAGATATAATCAAATTCCAGTCGACGAATGTATTTTATTTAATGAATATTCAGGAATCAGTTGAATAAAATTATTATTATTATTTTATAACAAATGATCAACGAGTATTTTCAAAACCGTCATTCGTAGTACAGAAATCATATAGAATTATACTACAAAGCAGGAATTTCCCTGATTCAGGGACAAAGATTATCTTCACAGTTCGAAGTCCGAATAGAATTTGAATGCATCATGCCAGTGGTTTCTAGAATGTTCGAGGTAGTCCTATGCTAGAAACCAATGAATTATTCCGGAAATTTTCAGAACTCGACTTCCATTATACTTAGAGATTCCAAACTTAAAAATTGTAAACTGCTATTTTTCGCCGCGTTTGGATACCAAATTATATAATTCGAAACTAAGTTAAACACATGTTCAACACAAAGTATATAGCCACATTACATAAAAGTTGAAGGAGTTACCATAGATGCAGTGTTGCAATTGTGACGTTATTTATTTATTTATTTATTTTTTTACGTTAAATTATCAGTCCTTCATTATTTTGTCCATTCTTCCAAATCAAGGATAAAAATTTATTGATTTATTTATTTATTTTTATTTCAACATACTTTTGTAACTATGACAGTTGTTTTAGCCTTATCCACATGAAACGTAGGCTTTTATAATTAAGAAGGTATGTTTGGATAGAAATTCAGTCAAAGAATTTCGATGTAATATTTTTATATGCAATCAGACTGAAATAAAGTGATGAAAGCTATTTTCCTAACAACACACTTGTCCATTATACATCCTGAAGGATGTCCATAGATGTCTTTTTCATCCATAACGCATGTTTCGGATGTCATTTGGATGTGCTGTTAGGGTTAGCGTGTGCCACAAAACACAAAGTATAGAGCCGCATCCCGCATTGCATAAAAACAAATCTCTCGACTTTCCGAACATTGAGTCATTAACAGTTTTGTAGATAAAGTAAAGAAAGAGGAGTTGTTAAACAAACAAAAGAGAGAAAAACATAATAGAGGGTTTGAGTATTTTTCTCCCTCTATTACACGATGTTTTATTGAACGCTACTGAACTTTGAGCCCATAGATCATAATGATTAAAAATTTTTCGTTGTGTCCCTGTAAAACCTATAAATGCTAGATTCAACAAAATGCTTATAGTGAGTGCAACAGCGATTTATAATATTCATATAAAGTTCCAGCTCAATTGAATAAGGCGTTTAGAGGCTATCGCACTTTTAAAAATTGGGTCCCACAGGGCATAATGATGAAGAATTTTTCTTTGTGTCCCTGTAAAAAAACTGTAAGCGCTAAATTCACCAAAATCTATACAGTTCGTGCAACTGTGACCTATAACATGTGTACAAACTTTTTGCTCAGATTAATAAAGCGTTTAGACGCTATCGCACTTTTAAAAATTTGGCCCCAGAGGCCATAAGGATAAAGAATTTTTCCTGGTTTCCCTGTAAAAAAACTATAAGTGGTAGATTCACCAAAATCAATAGGGTTCGTACTAGGGTGACTTACAATATACGTACCAACTTTCAGCTGATTCGAACAAAGCGTTTAGACGCTAGCGTGTTCACTCACACACATACACACACACATACATACATCATCGTAAAAATAGTGGAAGCGGACTCATGGGACCTCGAAACGTATAGAAACATCAAAATCTCAAATTCGGATTTTTGACATGATTACAATACTTTCCTCACTATAGTGTTCGGAAAGTAATAAGAAAGAATAGGTGTTTGAATTGATCTTGTTTCTACTTTACTTAAGGCTTCTTTTTTCACTAATTTCATACCTGTTCACTTCTGGCGCAAGCAAAAAATGACATTCAAAGTCATGCAATTTTTAATTTTTCATAATTTCAAAGTCAAATATTTTTTTGTGCCAGAAGTCAACCGCACAAATTTTACTATTTTGGGGTAGTTATTATCAGTATGTATTTACTGAAGTATATAACTTTGTGGTCCACTTTTGGCGCAAGAAGATTTTGAGGGTCAAGGTTAAAAAAAAATGCATTTTTTTTTTTAGAATTTTGAATGATCTTTGACCTTTGCGACAAGAGTCGACCATAAGTACAGCGTCTAGAATAAACAGTGTGGAAAGCGGCGAATAAAATTGTACTAAAAAAAATTAAGCCTGTCACCAGATGCCATTGTAATCGAAGCTAGGGTCACGACAACAAAACCGAGACTCCCTATTGGTTAATTATATGCTTAGATCACGTGATTAAACTGACGAAACTGGGAAAAGCCAATCAGGTCTTCGATTTGAGCAATAGCTTCGATCACAGCGACATCTGGGTAAGCTGTATTTTTGTAGCATCATTTTAACATCACGGTTATAGGCGATAGCCACACTGTTTATTCTAGACGCTGTACAATAAGTATTTATGTCCCAATAGTTAGTCTGGAAACAGGAGAATGCAAAATAACTCTCAATACAATGGTTTACTTCTGGCGCAAAAAGTATTGGCTTCCGTAAATAGGTATGCTTTCCGCAAAAAAAACAGAAGACTCCATCTTTGACCTCCCAAAACTCCAAGAAAAAAAATTTTTTTTTCGCAAAAATAAAAAAATAGGTGTCTAATTTTTTTACATAAAGAACATCTTCTGAAAATTTCATCAAAATCAAAAATGTCAACTATCCCGCTTCTTAAAAAAAAAAAAAAACTGGCTCTTATACCTAATGTTTTGAGGCAGGCATCTTCGCCTAACTGAAAGGCATCTTTAACACTATTTCTCAAGTAGTTTTCTTTTCCAAAATTGTTTAAAATACTTATTACTTCCAAAATTTACTTTTGAAAAAAATTGGAGTAATACTACTTTAAAAAATACTGCTTGTGTTAGATTTTCATAAAATCGATTGGTGATTAGATAACAAACATGGCATTCCAAATTTTATGTTTATAGATTCATTTATTTAAAAGTTTTGTGCAAAAGAAGAAAATAGAAAATCAGGTTTTTGCTTTAGTTTTGCATGGTACTGTATATAATAATAAGCGCATAGTATGCTCTGTTATTATTTTTTATTTTATTTGTTTTTTTAAACCTCCTTGTAAAAAAAAAAAAAAAAAAAAAAATTGAAGTTCCATGCTCATAAAAAATCTATACAGTTTGTGCGCCAGCAATGTACCTGTTAAATTTGAGACCAATCGAAAAATTTTAGTCTTAAAATTTTTCTAAATTAGTTTTAAAACAAAAATGAGTCCGGGAATAGTGTTATTTTATGATAATAATAATTGATAAGCACAATTTAGATAATGTTATTTAATGAAAAATCAAAGAAAAACCCCTTTGTACCTATCTTTTTGTCGCGGGGTGTAGTTCATTCTGCCGACATCTAGGATAACTTTTTGAATTTTCACGATATTTTCTTGAGGATTTCTTATAAGTAGCTCCATACATCTGGCTAACAAGTTATGCAATTGATATTCAGTTAACGTTTGTGCATGCGCAGTAAAAAATTTAGTAAAAATGTTCTTATTTCGTTAGATAGTTAATATTATAGTTACAGTATGTCGTGCCTAATGTAGAATGTCAAGTTTCTTAGAAGTGCTTTGCATCGGGTTTAATACCCAGCATGCTTTAATAATACACATTTTTTCTTTTAAAAGCAATTTTTATGTATGTGTCAGTCTTATAAAAATTAATACAGATAATTAAAAGAAGGAAGACGCCTCATAATCCTATACTACAGGTTTTTACAGGGTAATAACAAACATTTTGTTTCTTTTATAATTATTTACTAGTTTTCTTTCTGCTTTCGGGTCAAATCTTTTTCTCAAACGCATAACATTTTCATTACATTCTGAAGTTTCTAGATGATTCGTAAAATACTATTTGACAAAATGTCTATAAATCTAAAGTGTTCAGCCATTTGCGGACAGGTTGTGTACCTTCCACTATTCCACGGAGCCCTCGCTTCAAGCCTGTGAATCATTTCGGAAAATCAGTTTTGTATAAAATTATTTAGTGCTGCCACCTGTCAGCAAGTTTCAGCAACTCAAGCTTTTTTAAACAATTCGAGTCCGTTTATTATTAGTCCTTTTACAAATATAGTATACATTTCTACAGAAAATTTCTTTTCTTTTCTTTTATGTTTAAGGTACAGCGATAAGTTGCCAAATAGTATTAAAAACAGCATTAAAATGGACGCTAACAACTTAATGTTCACTTTCGCATATTGTAATTAACAATTATACGACGTATAATTTATGAAACATATCAGTGTTATGAAATGATCTAACTGAACTATCACAGACACAAACACGGTTTTAGGAGACGTGGAGCTGGATTGGGAAAATTGTGGTGGGGCCCACTAGGTTTTAAACCAAATGCCACCACGTTGGTACAATGATAACAAGTATGTTGTGACCACCACATGACTTTCTTCTATATTTTCCTAAACAAATTCACTCAGTAAAAATAATTTATTAAAATTATTATTTAAAAAAAACTATCTTCCATCATAATGCAGACGATTTCCATATTAGAGAGGTAGTATAACACTAAATATCCAAAAAAAAAAAAAAAAAAAAAAAAAAAAAAAATCAATTTTATTGTCAGTGTTACATAAAAAAAAAAAAAAAAAAAGTTAAAAATGAAGAAAATTGATAACTTTATTTTAAATTATCAAATTTAACTATCACACAGACACGGTCTTAGGGGACGTGTACGTCTGACGAAGGGGTATGTGTTTTTTCGACTCGAAACAATTGTTATGAGTCTATTGCATTTTCTGGTGTTTATTCAAAGTTTTGTACTTACAATACTTTTAAAACGCCAGTTCTGTGGTGCTTTCTTGCTACTCGTATTCATTGCTCCTTGCCATGTAATCCTATGGGAATTTTGTTGCTTCGTATTATATAAGAATATCCCATTCAAAAATGAAGTTTTTTTAATTCTGAGTTCTTTTTTTTTTTTTTTTTTTTTTGTAATTACACTCTTTGAACATGTTGTCTTCATAGATATAGTAATTCCTATCGATCTATCATCCCCATGTTAACGAGCAAAGATTTTTTATGCCGAAAAAATTTGTTGGCATCAGCCATTGGAGAGTATTAAACTTGGAAATAGTAATAGATGGATTTTCAAAATGTCGAAATATTGCGTGGTTTTTCATTGTTCTAACAAATATATGAAAAGAAATGGGATAAATTATCATAAATAAATTACTACATTTGACTAAATTTTGGAAAATATAATTTCTATAATCACTTGCTTTGTTATTATTATGGTTAAATACTGTTTTGCTTTTTAATGGAATATATTTTTTTTTAAGTTAGATATTTTTAAAGATTTTGTATTAGTAAGTACTATAAAATTTTCAAAATTCATTTAAATATAGTTAGCAGTGGCTCAGGTAAAGAATGTTAGTTTTAGTATATAAAAAAAAGTTTAAATATTAACTAAATTAATAGATATAGTAAAAAAAAAGAAAGAAAAAGAAAAGAAAGAAAGAAAAATGAAATTGAAACTGTATCTGGAGTTTTTCATTCGCCTTTAGTAAATAAATTATTCATAAATTTGATTTTTTAAATTATCCGTGTGTATTCCTGTGTGTATTGACTCGGGGAAAGATAGCCATTAGAGAGCCTTTCCCCGGGTAAAAAGGAATCACGTTTTCCCACTCGATTATCCCATCTATGTCTTATTACTATGTTTACGGATGTCTTTTATCTTAGCAATCTTTTTTTTTTCTTTCCCCAAACAAATTTAAATATTTCTTTTGGGGACAAAAAATTAGAGCTTCGAGTTTACTTAATGAAATAAAATATTAAAATTTATTTTATCTTTTAATTTCTTAGTAAGATAAAAGGCGACATGTTCAAACACACCATTAATCACGCTCCCGACACAAAGTCTTGTCATCAGTTGTTTTTATCAGATTGCGCAGTTACTTCAAAGGAAAGCATGCAAAATTGACAAAGATATGTGCTTCTGGCCGCTCAACTATCTCAGCTGGGGGTTAAGGCCAGGGACCACAGTCCTTCGAACCAACCCGTCGAACCACCTCCAACCGCTTGATCACATCAAAGGATTCTGAATAGCGCCGCTCGAAACAACCTCCAACCAACCGCAGTGGGAACTGCGCTTTATAGCACGGAGCAACAAAAATCCCATAGAATAACACGGTAAGGAAGAAAGAATGGATGGATGTGTAGCGTTGATAAAAGAGGATGTATTCTCAAGTGGGAAGGATGAGTAAGAGAAGGAATAGGATAATCGGCCTCATCTTTCTTTCGTCTCAGCTTCTTGACCTTTCGCGATCCATTCGAGAGCAGAGATCGGATCTATCATCTCAATTGGTCACGTGGTTCTGGACTCCTTCGAGCCTCCCTCGAAGTGAAATTTCGTAAAGATCTCTGCTAGACGTGTTCGAAAAAAGACCCTCCAGTCATGGGATCGCCGCCTGGGGCCAGGATTTTAAGGAACTACAACATACGGAACACGTCCATCCGAGAATTCCTGGCCGAGTTTTGTGGAACTTTCATACTCATAGTGAGTACCCTTTTGGTTTTGACCCTGTACTCTTGTTTTAATTTTTCTTTTTTCAAAGTTGGAAATTGTTTATGACTTCGGTTTGACAATCTGCATGTGCATCTATTCGCGCGTGCATTTTCGTAATTATTTTGAAATGCTTAAAAAAAAAAAAAAAAAAAAAAAAAAAACTGATGTAAGTTAACTCCATAAAAATAATCTGGTGTGTCACTCACACGACTTTCTCTTACCCTGAAACTTAATGTTATAAATATCGGTTGGAGATTAAGAGGTAAGAAAACGGGAACTGTTATATAAACCTATGTTAAAACAATTAATTGGGTTTCGGAAGACTTTATATGATAATTAGTTCTCTGTGAGGGGACTGCCCCCCCCCCCAACCTCCCGTTTCATTACTCCACCTACATTTATACAGAATTTAAATCTTTTGTTAAAATTTAAAGTTCACTTAAAATTATTCAGACAACTTTCACACACAACATTCCTTGAAACTTATCAGTCTTGATCGAACTTTTCAATCAACAAACTGATATTAACTTGAAAATGCAACTTTTGGGTCTCCTAAAATTAATCGTTTTCAAGTTACTCTAAGAGACACAGACAAAGATCAAACGATATAAACTTGACTTCGGCAATCAGGAAGCCTCAAAACGTGTAAATATACAAAAAACAAGCGATGAATATTTAGCTTTAAAACATACTATTTACTATATGTCTATGATGAATTCATTTCAATTCCTGAGCAGCTTTCCTGGACATGGTGAAATATTATAGTAAAGCACTTCCACTAACGAATAAAAACGAATGTGATAGCTTAAGAGCGGACAATACCTACTCTCGCCGGCAGCCTTCGCCCATGTTATTCTATGGGAAAATTTACTCATTACCTAATGAATATTTTTCAATTCTGTTTTCACATTTAGAAAATTCATAAGCGTTAAATTAGTACTTGTTTTTCAAAAATTGATTTTTTAAAATTTTAGTATTTCATTTTGCGGTTAGAAAATGAGAAAAATGCATTTTGTGAAAAATCGCATTTTTAAACTCAAAATTAAAATGTAAAAATTAAAAAAAATGAATTTTTCAAAAATGAGTACTCATTTAACGGTTATGAATTTTCTGACTGCGAAAACAGAATTTAAAAATATTCATTAGGTAATGTGTAATTGTCGCAACAAATTTTCCCATAGAATAACATGGGCGAAGGCTGCCGGCGAGATTAGCTATTGTCCCCTCTTAAATATCTTTAGCCATGTACATCTTTTGAAGATTATGTACAGACCACATAGTGCACGTAAATATAATCCTATAGTAATAACCCACGGCACAACCTGAAGTACACTTCCATCCATTTTCAGCTATTTTTGCACTATAACCTAGTTCTTTTGTGTAGCCCTGTAAATGAACAGTGAATGATTTCCCTACCCTATTCTACATGAGATATGTTTTTACGCATATAAAAAATATATATTCATTTCATTTGTTTTAGCGTAGTCTATAGCTGTTAAACTCTACTTACTTGCAATTTCCCCCACAGACGTAATGTATTAGAATTCTCTTGGGTGTTCCTGTACACAAACCATTACTCCATTTTACTCCATCTCAACGAAAAGCTTAGTGTAGCATCCCTATATCATACACATTTAAAATACCAAGTTTGGACTTTCTGTTACCATTTGTTCTTGAGATATGTTGATAACAGACAGACACGCACACACACAGACCATTTGCTAAAAACATGATTTTCGGATTCAGGGGACCTCACAACGTGTAAATATAACAATAATTCGCTTTCGGAAATTTGGCCCAAAAACAATACTTTTTCTACTTTATCAGAAAGAGAAAGTAAAAAAATATTTAATAGCGATTTCGGTTTGTCTTGAGTGACTCACACAATACTTCGGATACGGGGATACTGCAACAGGTATTTCTTAAAAATTTTCCCTCTTAACATCATTTTACTGGAGACAATGTAACTTAATAAATCTGCGAAAAATAATAATTTAATAAATGCGAAAAAACGTGTTTCCGTCTGTAATGTGTGACGGGCATTCGCGAAGGGTTTACAGGGCTAGGCAAAAATATTCAAATGTGTTATGGGAAATAAGCAGAAATTATTCGAAGTACATTATTAATTATGCTTTGCGTTTTAATATTTTCCAAAATGGTTGAGAAGTTAAACGCTCAATACAGTTGTAATTTTTTTTAATAATCTATGTTAACCAAGTCTTTGCTTTTCTTTTTCTTGCAGACATCGGTGACGATTTTTAAACGAAAAGAAGCAACTCTCTTTCTCTCACTACTACATAACACACTTATATTTAACAAATTCAAAATTATACATATATATATTTAAAATTCCAAAATTCTAATTTTCAATTCATGAATTCCTCCCCCCCCCCTTTTTTTTTTCCTTTTAACGGAACTCTTTGGTAATTTTATCCTTTCTCTTTTCTCTAAAATGTTGACTGTTACTAATAATTCAAAGTTTTTGCAAATTCTCTCATCGTTAGGCTTATGTGTTATGTTAGTGTCATTTCTCTTCTGCGTAAGTACTTTCACTTGTTTTTACTAATCATTGTTACTCAAATTAATTTAATACCGTGACAATTTTTAATCGAAATAAATCTCAATTAAAATTTAATTTTATGTCGGTATCTTCATCTATCTTTTGTCTGCTGAGTGTTAGAATGGTACTAAATTATTTAAATTATATATATATATATAATGTTGATAATTGTCAATCGTTATTAAATCTAGTGTACAAGAGAAACAATATTAATATATTCAAAAAATAATTATAAAATTGTTAAACAGGGTCAATTTTAGCATAAAGGAGATATATTATTAAGGCCAGTTACATAAAAAAAAAAAATAATAATAAATAAATAAATGTAGGTATATAAATTTAATAATATAAATTAATATAAGAACTGAGAACTATGTGAAACAACGGCGAAATCCAAAAAAATGTTTAATTTTAAATTTTGTAAATAGAAGTGTTTAATGAATTTTTAATAGACGCATTTTTTTACTAAACATTTTATTTCTTTAATCTCCCCCTCCCCTTGAAAAAATAAATAAATAAATAAATAAAATAAAAAACAGGGGGAACTCTTTTTTTTTTTTTTTTTTTTTTAAATAAAGAGGAACAATTCATTTGAATTATTAATTAACAAGATAATTATAAATTAACTAAATCTTATTAGATTACAAAATTGTCTAACGACACATTTTTATTAGAATCTGTATTTTATTTTATTTAGCTATTGATAAAGATTTAAAAAATTGCAAAAAAAAAAAGATAGGGTAAGTGCACCAGCGATTGACACTTTTAGAGCAATCTCTGATGTTTTTAATGTTCTAGCCATCAGAAAATATTTTTAGAAATCTTAAGTTAGTACATAGGGTATGAAAGACATCCAGAACCACATATATGTTAAAATATAAGCATTTGATAACAATTATTTCTTTTTATGAATTTTTGTTTGACACCCACTCAATGTTCCAGTAATGGACACTGCCAGTTTTTAATTTTATCAGCAATTGGCACCCTATGTTCCAGTGTTTGACACCGCTAGCGATTCATTTTACCGGTTATTAGCACCCTATGCTCCAGTGTTTGACATAAAATGTTAAAATTCTTATATGTAAAATATATGATTTTATTATTTTTCTTATTTATTGATTATTTCGGGATAGATGTCAATGACTGGAGCATGCCGATCACTGGAGCACCTACCCTATATAGAAATGATTTTCATATTAGAACTTTAAATACATTTAATCCGATTCTTTAAAAATCTTATAGACAGTTATTACTTTCCCAGCACACTTTGCGTAAAGAAAGAATTGTAATCATGAAAAACTGAACGTCGATACTCGAACCCTAGTTCAATTTTGCTGTTCTTACAGTGGTGCAGTGGTCTGTGTATGTGTGTGC
The DNA here is from genome assembly GCA_963930645.1 of Salticus scenicus. Taxonomy (NCBI): domain Eukaryota; kingdom Metazoa; phylum Arthropoda; class Arachnida; order Araneae; family Salticidae; genus Salticus; species Salticus scenicus. Next base: position 8,544,975 of record OZ005652.1, read on the forward strand.
GTTTGTGGGTGAACGTGGCAACGTCTAAACGCTTTGTTCAGTTGAGCTGAGAGTTGGCAAGTATGTTATAAGCCCTCTTCCTACGAGCTATATACATTTTGATAAACATACAAATACAGTTTTTTTTTTTTTTTTTTAACGATCACAACGAAACGTTCTTTATCATTATGAGCTGTGGAACTCAAAGCATTTAAAGTGTGATAGCATTGAAACGTCTCATTCGATTGACCTAAAAGCTGTGAAGTGTGTTTCAGGTCACTGTTGTACGATCTGTATAGATTTTAATGAGTGTAGGGCTTATAGTAATATGTTACATGCACAAACACACACAAAAGAAAAGAAGAAAGAAAAAACTTTATCATTATGATTCAAATTACTTGAATTGCGCCAGCTCTAAACTCTAGATTTCATTTATTAGATGTAAGGGAAAGTTCTGTCGTTGTGTGTGGCACCCAAACAGAGAGTTTGGACTCGAAACCAAGCCTTTTAATGCGATCCAAAGCAGTAGTCTGATGAATTCCAAGCTTGAAGCCCACTTCTGTGGAAGTTAACGTGGGATTTGTCCTGATCATACTGTTTTCACTTAGTCATTGACACTGGATAGCTTTCCTGATCTGGGTTCATCTTTCAAAGAAAAATCACCCAAACGAAATTTCGCAAACCATCTTTGGCATGTTCAAGCTGTTACTGCGTCCTCTCCAAGCACGCCACACAAATTTTTTGTTGCCTCCATCGCGTCATTCCCTTTTTGGAACTCGTACAACATACAATGTCTTAAGTGCACTTTTTCTTCACCCATGCTGACAGTTCTACAAGTTTGAAAACCCCCGACTAAAATACGAAAAAATGTGTGTAAATCATCCATCATACTCTAACCTAACTGTTTAAACCTGTTTCAGTCGATAATCGACAACGCATAAAAGTGCACGTGTTCAAAAATGGCAGAACTTTTACTTACACCTAATATATTTAAATTAATAGATTGGTTATATGTAACCAATGCAAGAGCTGTACCGATTCACATAAATTTATGTTTATAATATATATATATATAATATACATATATATATATATACATATATATATAATATACATATATATATAATATACATATATATATATATGTATATATATATTAAACCAGGATACAAAGTAGAAATTTTATACATCACTGAATTCAAACTAAAGTTCACTTTAGTAATGTTACGTTGTTTAAAGCACTAAAAAAAAGATATTGCATGCTTACGTTTTATACCTATTTTACAGGGATTCACAAAATAATTTGGAATCATTCTGATACATTAAACGACATGCAACTTCGAGAGAAATACTCAAACTTTTATTGTGATATAGTCCCTTTTGTTTATTTAATGTCTTCTCTCATTTAAATTTATTTAAACCATTGTTAATTACTAAATGTTCTGAAAGACATTCTGTGTCACACCAGATTTTATTTTCTTCTAGAGCAGCTGTACATTTTCTGTTTTCGGTCGTTTGTAATGAATTTCATAGTATAGCTGGATGCTCAGTTCTCTGATTATATAACTGTTAGCGCAAACTTCTACTAATGTATCACACACTATTCATGATAAAAGCAATGAACTCGACTGAAATTTTCAACCCACTAAGGTTTCCTCTATTGTCCTGATATTTATTTACCTTATCTCTTTTTGCTGCGTAATTAAATTGGTGTCGGTTTCGTATTTTAGCTTTTATGCCATTCCATGCAATAACCGTTGCAACGCAAGTTAATGCAGGAGGTTAATTTTTAACTCAGAAACACTTTCGAAATTCTTAAAATAATGACTCATATTCAATAAAGTTATGTCAGTGTCATAAATGATATTTTAAAACTAGCCCGACATTATTAAGATGAAAATAATCGTCATAATGAATGTTTAGGTATATTTTTAATATATTTGTGCGCTTCTTTCTTGTTTCATCAGTATGTTAATATTTAAAGAAATATTTTTATGTTCCAATGTTAACAAATTGCACAGAAATTCATCTTTCAGACATAAATGTTTTAAAAAGTAAACTTATCCATCCATCCAGAAGGCAATATCCAAATATTTTTTTAAATGCATTATAAAACTACAATAATGGGAAAAGATAAAAATTAGTTAACAAGAAATGCTTAAATTTTTACTTTCTCTTACCCATATATAGGGTAGAGAAAGTATTGTTTTTGGGTTAACTCTTCGAAATTGAGTTTTTGTCATATTTACACGTTTGGAGGTACTTTCAATCCGAAGAATATGTTTTTAGTGGTTGGTCTGTGTGTCTGTTATCAGCATATCCCAAGAAGAAATAGTAGCAAAAAGTCCAAACGCGGTATGCTAAATCTGTATCATATGCTACACTAAGCGTTTCGTTGAGATCAAACAAATGGTATGTGTACAGGGACATCCAAGAGAATTCAAATATATTGCGTCTATGGGGGGGGGGGGGGAGAGAGATCTGGTAAGTACAGTGTAACACCTATAGGCTACTCTAAGCGAAATGGAATTAACATATTTTTCCTATGCATAAAAACATGTTTCATGTAGATTGTAGTACGGAAATTATTCATCAATCGTTTACAGGGCTACCTAAAATATTTTGATATATTGAGGCTATATTTGGAAATTGTTGGAAGCAGGGTTTAACCTGGCAAAAAAGTTTCTTTAGCATTTTAGCTAAAACATATAAGCATTATTTTAGCTTTTTCAAAAATTAATTCTTTGAATAGTATTGATTTCTTTTTCTTAACTTGGTGCCCCCTCAATTTTGTTTTCTGTTTGTTTTGTTCACTGACGATTTTAACCAAGCATATATTGTGATTTAAGAAAAATGAATCAGCAAAATTGTTTCGATTTCAACAAACACAATACTAGCACTGAGAATATATCTATGAAGCAAATTCTTAATTATGTTTTTAAATATTTTTGCACTTAAATTCAACTAATAAAAGTCGAAATTAAATTCGAATGTACTAAATAGATAATGATTCCCAATATTTTCAGTGGTTTTGTAATTTCCGTCCACGAATATTTGTATAAAAAATTGAGATAGTTATATAAAGTTATTTTATGAAGTAATCTAGTTTTAGCTTTTTAGCGAAATTCTTACATAGTTTAGCAAAATACTAAAAAAACCAATGGCAGTTTAAACCCTGGTTGGAAGTATATTTTGGGGCGCCCACTTATTTTTATCACCTTTCCGTAATTTTTTGGCTATAAATTTGATTTGTAGGGAAATAAAGGATTATTTTTAACTGTTAAATATCTTCTGAGGGGCCCCAGAATTGAAAAATTCTAAAATGCAGCAAGGGGAAAATTTAGGGGAGGGAGGATTTGCCACTGAAATTATAAATTACATTTATCATATTTTAATTATTATTATTATTTATTAAACATTATATTTTTTGTTTTTAAGTGTTAAAATAATTCTTTTCCATTCTCCAAATCAAATTCATGGCTATAAAATTACCGAACAGTGATAAAAATGGAGGGAGGTAGTGGCGTCCCTAGAAAACGATGGGTGATTGTAGAAAATGGGGGGGTCTTGTTTGGATTTAGGAGGTCATTTTACATACGATTCAGCAAAAATGATATCAGGGCTCGATTTTTTTTTTTTTTTTTTTTTTTTTTTTTTTTTCAGCTTAGTGTAATTAATACTAAATATACAAAAAGCTTTTATGTCGCAAAATAAATAAATGCCATATCTTTGAGTGTCCGGCAATAAGTGCGAACTTGAGAGAAATTGGAGTATTGCCGTCACTGATAGACCTATATGACGACAACATCCAACAAATCGCAGATGCAGTTATAAAGATCCATGGTGTAATCTAATTCGAAAAGTAATAATAAGAATAAAATAAATAAATGAATAAACTTTTTTTTTTTTTTTTTTTTTTTTTTGATCGAAGGGAGAGATTAATTTATTTTTCCCTTTTCATAACTTTAAAGTTAAAAGGGGGTTTATGTTTAATAATCAATTATACTATAAACTTAAAAAAAAAAAAAAAAAAAAAAAAAAAAAAAAAACGGCTTTAACTAGATTTTGTTTGGATTAATAAGTACTAGTATCGTCCAGTGGTCGAAACTCGACCATTTTTTTTGCAAAGCGAGGCGAAGCAAAGTTATTGCCTTGTCCTAAACGGAATGCAATTGCAACACAGCTGCGGCAATTTTTTCTGTTTGCCGATATTCACTCTAGCTGAATCAGCAGAGTTTTACTTAATATAACTATTTCTCTCTGTAGATGTTAAGCCTTTCCTGAAATGAGAGAAAATTGCAACGTGAAAACGCCCCTTGTTGTGTGATACAGCCGAGAAGCTAATAGGTACCATGTCAGACTAAGGTCCAACCAAGTATCAAATTCTGTTAAATTAATTCGATTGTTTCATAAAGTACAGTGTTTGAAAAAAAAAAAAAAAAAAAAAGATATTTTTGAAAAATGGTCGAATTGAGTTCGGGAAATTTCAAAACGTGTAACTTTATCGAAAACCGAAAATCTAAAACTTTTCTGAATCTTATATTTTCTACTTATATATGCAGATGAAAAAATAATAAATCCACTTTTTAAAAAATAAAATTAAATAGTCAATTTCACTTAATTAAAATGCAAGGAAATCTCAAAACCTGTAAATTCATCGAAAACTGGAAATCAAAAGTTTTTATGTATCTTCTACTTGCTTCTTCTACCGACAAAAGCTAGCAATAAAGACACTTTTTTAAAAAATAAGTAGCCAATTTCAGTTAATTGAAACGTAAAGAAAGCTCAAAACATGTAAATTCAGCAAAAAACGGAAATCGGAATTTTTTCCGTATCGTCTACTTATACACGCAGCAGTTGGTAACAAATCCATTTTCCTTTTATTTAGTATATTAGTTGAATATTTATTGTTTAAATATCACCCTTTGAAATGAAATGTTTACATTCGAAACTGGAAGTTTGCCATTTTTTTTTTCTGGAGTTTTGTGATTTTAAATTAAAATTTTATCAATTTTACAGAAAAAATAACTCAGTCAAACACATATAGACAGTAACTTATATATAACTATACCCAAATATCGGAATTAAAATCGGCAGATAATTTCCGTTATTTTTTAATAATTTTTTACAAAAAATTCAATGGACAATTAACATAGAAAATCTTTTACATGGCTCCATGGACAGCCAGTGACGTCATCACTTCGCTTGCGTATAGTGATGCTACATTATACAAATTACTGTGTCTGTGGTTTTATTTGAGCTTTATGAAATTGCCAGATTTGACAACTTTCTACTTTTAGGTATTTTTTAATGTGAAGGAATACGTGTATAAAAGGGAAAAATGGGGGAAAATGCATAAAAACTAAATGTATTTTTAAATACCTTCTTGACATCGTAAGAAAATAATATTTGTATTCGCACCTTCCGACTAACCATACCTTTCGAATGATACCATTTTCAACCCTCTACTCCCATAATTAATATGTTAAAAAGGGACTACAAATTTTATGCTTGCCTATTAATATATAGATGCCAATTTTCGTTGGGATAGTTTGAACGCCGTTACTTTGCGTAGCGAATTAAACCTGACACTTTCTAGTGGAAACACAGCAAATGGCGACAACGGTGGCTGAAAGCAATGTTCCTCTAGCACTAATAAAGAACATACTGAATTTTAGGAAATTGTTACTGTAAAAAAAAAAAAACTTTTTAATTTCATATGCTATTTTTACATTTAGCACCTTACTCTTACATCCGACATTTATTCATTATCTATATTAACATATGCAATAGATAACTGTATTCTTTTGATGACACAAAGTGATCTCAATCATCATTCCCTTTCACTCAATTTGTTGTTACTCCCTAATTGTTGTCGTGTGAAGTTTGCGTCGATGCAAACTCCACCTTAATTACTTAATTAAATAACTAAATGGTAAGTAAAGAGAGCACAAGACTTGAATTAAACAATAAATAAGAGTTTTATTTGAACAGATTAATGGGAGGGCGGTCTGGCAATCAAGCTAGCTCAGCCAGCGTATTTAATTACTTTATCAAAATATATGTATCAGAAATTAGATTAGATAATTTTAAATATCTCACCCCAGCAAACAGGCGAAGGTGTAGAGACGGATGCACTCGTTTACTCAACTACTGCGACTTCACTGTGATCAGAGGATTCCCGTCTGATCCAACTTTACCTTTACGAATGCTAGTAGATACGCACACCAACACTCATCACATACTTAATCTTCACGCAACTAAATCACCACTACTCCCCACTTCAAAATAAGATTCTTCCAATCTACACCACAATCTCCTTCAATATACACCATCACCCACTATAATATACACCACCATCCACTATCTTATACTTCTTCCTACTAACCTCCTTTTTCTTCATTTCAATCAATACTTTTAAAATCACTTCTAATTCCTCTACCTCTCACTCCCTAATTCCTTCGTTGCAGCACCCTGCCGACACAAAACGAACCCGACCTCAACTTTCGCCGAGTCACTGGCGTCGAAGTGATTTAACCGTCCCCACTTTGTACCTTGCTGGATCCAGCTTAAATTTCAAACAACTGTGGAGACGTTCTGTAGTCTCAACCTCACAGTCGTAACAAATGTTAATTGAAAACTGTGACGACAATCCTGATCTTTATATCTCAAAGTTTTAGAAGAAAATAAGAAAAGTGTAAATGGATATATATATATTATATATATATTATGAATCTTTTAAAGAGGAATATAAATATATACACACAGGGTGGACACAAATGATTTTACGACATTCTTATTTTTTAGTGATTGCACTGATTTTGAGTTTGTTTTGCATGTACTTTGGACCTATCCTACAATATTTTTAATATTGCATACTGTTGTTATAACGGAAGCTCCAAAATGCTATGGAAAGCAAACAAAGGGTATGAAGTTGATAAAATTTTACACGCAAAAAAAAAAAAGAAGAAATTATACAAGAATACAAAAAAAACTAAGACTTCAAAGATGCAAAGATTTAAAAACATTTTAGAACTTTACATCAGTTGGTTAGGTTTGCCCTAAAACTTCTACTGTACCCTTTTTGGAGATTTCGTAAAATCTTATAATGAAAATATCACAGTTTTGACGTTTTTCATTGCGTCATAGGATTAGTGATGCCTTTGCCTATTAATTTATGACTAAAAAAAAAACTTTAGGATTGGTCTTACTAATCTTCAAAAAATAAAAATAAATGAAAATAAACCGCAATTACTAACGATGAAGAATGTTGGAAAATCAAGGTATTCATGTGTGCCCATCCTGTATGTTAAAACCGTGTGTGTATAATATTTATACGTAATGTGTGTGTGTTTAACACTACGAGCTGGCGCATCAGGCATTTTGTTGCCTTAGGGTTGCCACGTGTACCCAGCGTGTTTCTCTGATAAACAACCGACAAACATTTATTTATCGTGTTACTTTAAAGTAACTTGTTTTATTATATTTCATAATTTTAGCTAAGTAAACGATGATATGGAAGTTTGTTTAGCGATAAACTGCTATAATCATTCAAGAAGTGAATATAAAGTGTTCGCAGACTGTGTATTTGAGTTTTGGCAACATTTTGTGAAAGAAACAGAAACCGCCCTAACAACACATCTTACCCCAGTTCATCCATAGGATATCCTCAGAATAAAATGACACCCTTAGAATGTACTGCGAAAAAAATGTGTTTTTAGGAATATTATTGTTGTTTATTGCTCTTATCTTGACCGGATAAGCTTCAGATCAAGATTTTTTAAAATCATTAGGGAAGCGATAAGGACGCCAAGCGGGAATGCTGTCCTCTTCGGAGACAAAAAAATAGCGGTGATGCGCCGGCCTATTATTTTATTTAGGGGCTCTAGTTTGTGCACACGGATTAGGAGACCAGGATAGAACACTAGATAGGGCAGCGAGCGCGAAAATAGAAGCTTTCCTTTCCGCATTAATTCAGCTGACCAGAGTAAGCGATCCGATCGCCGCCTGGTGTAGTATCTTTGAAATTTATCGGAAGAAAGGGAAAGCCCGCCCCTCAGGCTTCAGTCATCCAACGAACGAACAGCCAGAAATGTAAAAACGCGCTGATTGGTGGATTCTCGAGATTGGTCGCCCTCTATATGAAAGATGAAAATTACTACCTTCCCGTAACGTTAGTAATATATCCTGTAGAATCTCCTAATCCGTGTTTGTGCAGTAGAGAGAGTTGGCGACGTCACAACTAATGTCAACAACAACTGGAGAATAAGGAGCATTACACATTTTGTATAACACAGAGTTTAAAATCGAGTTCTCCAGCTCGAAAACATATTCATGTTAAAATGAAACCAATCCATCTTGCATCATATCGAATATCTGTGCTTTTATCGAGGAAGATAAAATACACTCGCCCATTTGACGAAGTACGCATCATCGATTAGGGCACTCATTATCGCAACTCCAAGATCAATCAAGTGGACTTTTGGAATCCAAAACGTCTCCATCGATAGCCGGAAGGAAAATAACTATATCGGATAAAGACGTATCAGGAAACGTTTTGTTTTCCGAGAAGAGATAGATTAGGAATATATATATATATATATATATATATATATATGTATCAACGTTTTACATCATAAATTTCTCTTTAGATAAAATCATTTATGTGTGTCGATAGTTTTACAGATTTCATAGCTTCAGACACTTAATTTAAATAATTAATTTTTTAGTTCAATTCATAAAATAATGTGCTAAACAAAATAAATATTACACTGTGTGGAGCCGTTCCAGTTTAGCTTTGTAAAAGTAACGCCACTAAAAAAGAAAAAGAAAGAAAAAATCGATGTTGTTCAAACAGATAAGCACTTTTTAACTATACCTACATGTTATAGCTTACAATCTTCAATGTGATATTTCTTTAATGATATTAGAAATAACACCTGAAAATATAAATTGATTTCTATTATAAGGGGGGGGGGAACCCGGCTTCAGACAGTTTGGTGTATTGTCTAAAAACAGCAAGCCTACAAAAAAATGTATTTTGCTTGTTCTATGGTTTTGTTTATATTTTATTTAGGTGTATGGGAGGGGGGATCCGCCAGCAGTATCCATATATATTTATTTTTAAAGAGAATTAAAAAAATTACTTTTGTATAGCCCTACACATCGTCTAAAATTTGCATATGTACGATGCAAATATATACATTTTTGTAATGATTTTCTAAAGATATAATACATAAACAAATCTAAGAATTTTATTTTCTGCTATCCTATATTCAGTCTGATAACTCTTTTGTTGAACTGTCATAGTATATACTTACTGTTACGAAACCGGATGTTACGAAACCGAACTCTCTCAATCCATAAACTTTATGAACTGAAAGACTTATTCGAACTCTTTATTTTATTATTGTTTATTTCTTTTCTTGTATTGGCAACAGCCACGTTTTTGTTTTTCTTTGGATGGAGATGCTGAATGGAGTTTGAGAAGAGAGAACGCTGAAATGGCGTATGACAGAATTGAAATATACTTTATAGTCAACCAAATTGTAAATATGTTAATATGTACATAAATTTATTAAATAATCGTGTTTTTTCAAGAGTGATGAATTAATATTGAAGTTACCACAATTCGACAGGAAATTAAACTTAGATAAATGAAGACATCTGACCCAAAAAGAAGCATTAAGTAAGAAGTTGTTTTATGCATTCTATTATTTTATTTGATGCTATGTTTTATCTGGCGCCCGAACAGACGACCAGATGTTTCTCATTTTAATTTGATATTGCATAATTATGTTTAGAATAAAAATGATAAAGAAATTACGCAAGAATTTCGATTTAAAGAAAGAAAAAAAATAATGATCGTTTTTATATGAACAGATAATTTATTTTAAGTGATTTGTTTCTGTTGCTAGTTTGATTTACTGCAAAGAAATTTTAATTGTAAAATTGAATGTAATAAAGGGTACCGAGTATATGTATATTATTACAGAAATTAACATAAGTTATAGAACTTGCTACTCTTTTTACATATTATGGATGCAGTAATTAAAGCTAAACGTTCTACAGTTAGAACGCAGACGACAAAGTTATTTAAGAAAATTGAAACGAAATTACTTGAAAAGAATTATACTGAAGATGACCTTGAAGAATTACTTGCCGAATTAGATCTTAAAGAAAAAGAAATAAATAATTTAGATTCTCAGATATTTTCGAATATTACTGACGTAAAAGAAGTTGAGTCTGAGGTACTAAAATGTGATGAATAATACAATACGAGTATTGTCATAAATAAAACCAAAGTTAAAAAAGCACTTTCTAAGTTGGAAAAACCGCTTGTTCCTATTTTAATGCAAAATAATAAGATAGAAGAGAGTGCAATAGTTCGCCCGTTCGAATCCCCTTACGTAACTCTTCCTCGTCTTACTATAGAAAAATACAGCGGCGATCCGTCTGATTGGCAGAGATTTTATGATCAATTTGATTCAGCAATAAATAAAAATTGCGCAATTTCTAATGTTGATAAATTTAATTACCTTCGCAGTTATTTGACAGGTGTGGCGTCCGATGCGATAAAAGGTTTTAGCTTAACGAATAATAACTATCAGGCTGCAATTGAAACTTTAAAAGAAAGATTTGGGAAAAAAAAGGTAGTTATAAATTCTCATTTAAATAAGCTTCTGAATTTAACTCCTGTTAAAAAATCAAATGATATATTTGCTCTTAGGAAATTGTTGGATACTTGTCAGACTGAGATTAGAAATTTGGATGCGTTGGAAATAAAATCTGATAATTATGGTTCATTACTCTGTCCAATACTGATTAAATTATTACCTCAGGATATTGTTTTGGAAATTGCAAAACAATGCGATTTAGATGAAAATTGGGATGTTTCAAGGGTTCTTGATATTTTGAAAACTGAAGTAACTTACAGGGAAAAAGCTCAGTTTTTGACAAAAGATAGTCGCGAAAGAGAATTTAGTTCTCAATCGTATTCTTCCTTCCAAAGTGCAAAAAACGAAAAGCTTCTAAATAATAAGAATATTTCTAAATACCCAACTGCTTCTAATTTGTTAAATGAAACAGATAAAAATTCTAATTTGTGTTTCGCTTGTAATGGGGAAAAACATGTTTTAACTGAATGTAAGGTTTTTTCTAGTTATCCATTACAGAGAAAGAAAGATTTTTTAATGAAACATGGATTTTGTTTTATATGCTTAAAACAGCGGCATACTGCGAAATTTTGTAGAAGTCAGATAAAATGCGAAGTGTGTAATAGAAGACATTTAAAAATTATGTGTTCGGAATCTAAAACAGTTAGCCAAGTTGAGGATAAGAAACTCGTTTCTAAAGAAAGCGAGGTTATTAATAATAAAGTACTGGGGAATAGAACACATATGAAAGATGTTTTGTTACAAACTGTGACTGTTAAATTAAGGAATGGTAAGAAAGAAATACCTTGTAGCGTAATTTTTGATACAGGATCAATGCGTAGTTACGCAACTAAAGAAATTATTTCTAAAATGGGTTACGATGTATTAGGACACGAGAAAATGACACACAGCCTTTTCGGAGGCGTTGAAGAAACTAGGACACATAATAGTTACAGAATACATTTAAGTTCTCTCTCTGAAGATTATATGTGCAATTTTGAGGTCTATGACCAGGATGTAATCTGTTCTGATATTCCTAAAATTAGAAATGGCCCATGGGTAAGGGAAGCTGAACAGTATGGGATAATATTTTCAGATGTTGAATGTTTCAATAAAACTCTTGACAGAAATAACAAAATTGATATACTAATTGGTGCAGATATTTATGGAAAACTTTTGACGGGTAATAATATAATGTTATCTAGTGGGTTAGCTGCTGTAGAAACTTTACTGGGATGGACCCTAATGGGTAAAATTACTGAAACTAATTGTAATAGCGATAGCTCTATGCTTGTTGTCTCTTTATTTTCTAGAATCAAAAATGAAAAAATCAGTGATTTATGGGAGTTGGATCTTTTGGGCATAAGGGATTACGTAGAGAGTAAAAAAAGAGATGATCTAAATAAAGAAACTCTAGATTTATTTAATTCAACAGTTAAACGGGATTCGAACGGGAGGTACGTTGTTTCTCTTCCATGGCTTAAAGATCATCCTCCAATACCCTCAAATCGCAAAATAGCAGAAAAAAGATTATTATCAACATTGAGATCATTGAAAACTTCTGGAAATTTAGAGAAATACCAAAATGTATTTAATGACTGGCTACATGAAGGTATAATCAAGAAAATATCTGATTTAGGCGATAGTGGCCATTTTTTGCCTCACAGAGCTGTAATAAGGCAACATGCCACAACACCTGTGCGTCCTGTCTTCGACGCTTCAGCTAAAGAGAAATTTTCCTATTCGTTAAATGACTGTCTCGCAAAAGGTCCAAATTTAATCGAATTAATACCTGCAATCTTACATAGATTTAGAAAAGGAAGAATAGGAATAAGTGCCGACATCAAAAAAGCATTTTGCCAGATTGGTTTGAACAAGAATGATCAGAACTTTGTCAAATTTTTGTGGTTCGAAAATGGTGATTCTAATAAGTTACAAGTATACCAACACTGTCGCGTTGTCTTTGGACTAAATGCTTCTCCATTCTTATTAGCTGCTACTTTAAATCATTTATTTGACAAAATCGAAGAGCCTTACAAAGAGATAGCCAACAGACTGAAAATGTCATTTTATGTCGATAACTGTATTTCCAGTCTAAACAGTACAGAAGAATTGCGAGAATTCATAAAAACATCAAGACAAATTTTGGCATCAGCTCAGTTTGATCTTCGAGGTTGGCAGTATACACAAATTCATGAAGACTTACTAGACGAAGATTTTCTTAATGACATGGAGATAGAATCTGAAGAAAATTCTGATATAGCAATTTTGGGGCTGATCTGGAATAAGAAAGATGACACAATAAGATTGATGAGTTCATCTAATGATAAAGAAGAACCTAAATCAATTACAAAGAGATCAGTTCTTTCTGTGGTTAATAAAATATTTGATCCCATCGGTTATACAAGTCCAGCCACTTTGATGCCAAAATTGATTCTGCAAAAATGTTGGAAAGAAAAGTTTAATTGGGATTCTCCGTTGACAGAAGAAATGACAAAATCCTTTAGAAAATGGAAAGAACAACTGGAATTGTTAAGAAATATAAAGATCCCTCGTAGATTTTCCGAATTCGACTTAAGTGACAGTGAAAAACAGCTTCATGTTTTTTGCGACAGTAGCAAAGTCGCTTATGCCACATGCATATTCTTAAGAGTACAGAATGTAGTTTATTGGTCTAATCTAAACCTGTAGATGGCGCTGCGCGCCGATATTAATGTTCTGTTTCTTCTTTTCTCTTAGTGTGTTCTTCGTGTTCGTTTATGTTGTATGTAATAAATGTGTGTAGCCGTAATTTGCTCTCCTATTTTTTTGGAATTATGTCTTGAATTCAACTCCAATGAATAGACAGGAAACTCAGAGGCCGGCAGTCCCCACGAATCTGGACCGATAAGGTAAGATATTTACCTTATTTAAATATAATATTCTGAAATGTTTATTAATCATTATATATGAAGGATATATCTGTAATGAGTCGCCAAAGTAGCGACGTGTGTTTGAATGATGATTTTTATAAAGTCGTTAAGAATTTTAGCGACAAAATTATTGGCGCCCGAACAGGGACTGCCAGGCCCTTAAATATTATTTAAAGCTGTTACTTATACTATAGTCCAAATTTGTAAATTAAATCAATATGGCTGTCGAACTTGAAAAATTGAAGAGAAAAAGATCTACCCTAAAAGGATTATGTACGAAACTGATTAATACAATAAATATAAAATTAAATGAACCCGACGAAGGGTTAAATGTTTTTGAATTAGAATCACAGTTAGAAAAACTGCAAGTAAAGAATAACGAAATTATAGAAGTTGAAGATCAAATTGAGGCCAAAATCACGGATCTCAACGAGCTACAAACCGAAATAGAAACGAGACAAGAATACAGAGATTCAATTATTGATGTAAAAGCTCAAATTATCAATAAGATAGAGAAAATTAAAAATTTAAACGTTACTCCGATCTTATCGCAGCCAAGAAATGAGCAAACAACCAATCTGCATTTAGAAAGAATTAATAATAGTTCTGTGAGACTACCCAAGTTATCAATTCCTGTTTATGACGGTTCTCCTGAAAACTGGATTGAATTTTGGAGCCAGTATGAGATTACAATACATAATAACAACAACATTTCTAATGTGCAGAAATTTGTGTATTTACGCAGCTTTTTAAAAGCCCAAGCTTTAACAGCTATTCAGGGTTTAGCACTTTCAGATCAAAATTACAATACTGCAATTGATTTATTAAAATCTAGATTCGGAAAAAAAGATATTATAATAAGATATAAAATTGACGCGTTATTAAATTTGAACCCTGTTAAATCTCCAAATCAAATTAAAGAATTACGCTTACTGCACGACGCCCTTGATATTAATATTAAATCTCTCGAAAATTTAGGTGTGGATTTAAAATCTTACGGAAATTTGTTATTTCCAATTGTTACAAAATTAATACCTACCAGTATTATGATAGACTATAATAAAATGAAAACAGAATCCGAGGAATGGGATGTACAAGATTTGTTAAAACATTTAAAATTAGAAGTTCAGACTAGGGAAAAAACCTTTTTATTTTTAAAACGCGAAGTAGAAACTCACAATAGCGGATATAAAAACTCAAATTCCAGATTTGATTCAAAATCATCGGAAAATAATAATAATAATAATGCTTACTACCGGAAATCTGGTTCGGGATATAAAAATTCTAACACAATGCAAAAGGCATCAGCCTTTAAATTAACTGTTAGTAAATGTATATTTTGTGTTGATGTAAATAACGATCATGACAGTAAAATGTGTAAATTAAATTTAGAGGATAAAAAATTGTCTTTACGCAAACAGGGAATCTGTTATTTATGTTTCAAAAGAGGTAAACATACCGCAAAATTCTGTTTATCGGGTCTCAAATGTGAGATATGTTCAGGAAAACACAATACATTAATTTGCTATAAGCAAAAATCGGAAACTCCAACGGCTCATATGAAAGATAAAAATCACATCGAACATACCCAAACAAATAATTCTGAGAACAGTGTTTGCGAAAATGATAATTCTGTATTGTCCTATAAGTGTCCTGTACAAAATCCGCTTGAGAATAATGAAATATATTTACAAACTTGCTTCGCAAGAATAACAAATAGTTCTAATTTAAACTCTCTAAAGTGTGCCGTATTATTCGATAATGCATCCCAAAGAAATTTCATAAACATATCACTCGCCCGTGAATTAAAATTGCCGGTGATTAGAAAAGAAACTTTAATAATATATCCGTTTTCATGTGATCATCCTCAATCAAATGAATATTCAGTCGTAAATTTCGAATTGTCTCATTTAAAAAACCACAAACAGAAATGTTATGTAGAGGCATTGGTCGTAAATCAAATCTCTTTTACGAAGTTACAAATTCTGGATGACGCATCATTTCGAAAACTTTGGGTTTCGAGAGAGGGGGAAAGAAATAAAATTCCGCAATTGCATTCGAAGGCTCCAGACATTCTAATTGGCGGCGGGTTATTTTGGAAACTGCAAAAAAATAAAAAGAAAATTAATCGTTCGTTGTTTGCTGTAAATACATTATTCGGATGGACACTCTCAGGGAACAATAATTCAGGAAACGATTCAGACAACTTAATTACTGGCGCCAGCGTGTTAAAAATTGAATGTGGTAACTCTTTTTGTTTACATGAAAACCATCCAAGCATGAAAATAAATGAGTCATCGGAATGTACGGGTAATGATTTGCAAAACTTGTGGTCGTTAGATCTTTTGGGAATAAATGATGATAAATTGATTTCTGCTTCCGATCAGGAAATAATAAATAAATTTGATAAACAGTTAGAATATAAACAGGGTCATTATGTTACTCATTTATTATGGAATGATCATAGTATTGACAAATTTGAGAATAATTTTGAAAACGCTAAACGCCAATTCAATTATTTGAGAAAAAGATTAAAAGCGGATAAATGGATTTTCGAGCAATATAGGCAGATAATCATAGAACAAAAACAATTGGGTATCGTTGAAGACTGCGGCCGCACAAAAAAGGAGTATTTCGCTCCACATAGAGAAATTGTAAGACGGGAAAAACAAACATCAAGGGTACGAATTGTTTTTAATTGTTCCAGTAGAGTATCGGGGTGTAAATCTCTAAATGATTGTCTCGTAAAAGGGCCATGTCTTACACCACCAATTTTGGATGTAATTAATAGATTTCGAATGTTTAAGATTGCGTTTTGCGCAGATATTGAAAAGGCGTTTTTAATGATAGAAATCGCGGAACCCGATAGAAATTTTCTAAAGTTTTTATGGTTTGACGAGGATACCGAGAATTATAAAATAATGCGAATGACCAGAGCTACATTTGGTTGTACAACTTCTCCTTTCTTTTTAACGGCAACAATTAAGAAACACATTAAGGAATATAAGGAAATTTATCCGGATAGTTATGAAATGTTAAATTCAGCTCTGTTTGTGGACGATTTGCTTTATGGCTCAGATACCGTTAACGGTGCCTATGAATTAACTTCTACTGCAGTAAATATTTTAGCAAAGGCTGGAATGAAATTAAGAAAGTTTAGTACGAATTCACAGAAATTAAAGAACATGTGGGATAAAAATGATTGTTTTTCGGAGGTAAATAATGAAAATGTAATAAATATTCTTGGATTGGTGTGGGATAAAGATAGTGATAAATTAGGATTAGCTTTGAAATCTATAGTTGAAAATTTGGATATATCGGTATGTACGAAAAGATATGTATTACATACAGCTGCAAAATTTTTTGATCCTATTGGGATTATATCTCCCTTTTTAATTAGGGTAAAGTGTTTTCTTCAAAGAATGTGGGAAAGAGGTATGGATTGGGATCACGAATTGCCGGATGATCTTAAGGGAATTTGGATAAAGTGGTGTAACGAAATTAAGGATTTATTAGAAATTCGAATAGATAGATGCTATTTCACGTATGTTGATTTGAAAAATTCGCGTGTAGAATTACACATTTTTTCAGATGCTTCACCACTTGCATATGGTTGTGTTGCATATTTTCGGGTTATCAGTAATGATAAAAAATGTTATGTAAGTATGATTATGTCAAAGGCTAGAGTTGCGCCGCTAAAGAAACTAACACTACCAAGATTGGAGTTAATGGGAGCGGTGATAGCAGCTAGAGTAGCGAAATATATTTGTGATATATTTAAGGAAATTAACATCGAGAAATTTTATTGGACCGATTCTACTATTGTTTTACACTGGGTGAAGGGATCGGCGAAACAATGGAAACCCTTTGTTAAAAATAGAGTAGTTGAAATTCAGGAATTGTCAGTACCCGAAAATTGGTCATATTGTAATACAAAGGATAATCCCGCAGATTTAGTTACTCGTGGTATTAGCGCAAATGCGTTAGTTAATAATGATTTTTGGTTTAAAGGTCCAAAATGGTTATCTGAGATAAATGGTAAAGGTAATGATATTGGGGAAAAGGTAAACACGCAATATATTACCGAAGAAAAAAGGAAAACACCTGAAAAAATAATTCAGTTTAAAATCTGTATAGAAACAGTTGAACCAATATTGGATCTAGAAAAATATAGTAACATTTTAAGAGTCCTCAGAATTACGGCATGGATAAAGAGATTTCTTAACAACGCGAATCCTAAAAACGAGAAAGTTAGCGGTCCATTATCGGCAGAAGAAATTGGTAATGCGCAGACAATATGGGTTAAATATACACAGAAAATTAGTTTTCCGAATGAATTAAACTGTTTGGTAAATGGGGAACCTATTTCTAAAAATTCAAATTTAATTGAGTTCTCACCATTTTTGGATTCCGTAGGAATAATGCGCATCGGAGGAAGGCTTCAGAAATCAAATTATTCCTTTAACGAAAAACACCCGATCCTGTTGCCTTCAAAGGGTAAATTAATTGATTTGTTAATAAAAAATGCGCATGAAAAAGTTTTCCATTTTGGCATTAATGATACATTAGTACAATTACGGGAGGAATTTTGGGTAATCAAGGGCAGACAGGCAGTAAAAAGCGTATTAAGAAGATGCAGAATTTGCATAAAATTTAATTCTAGAGCTGGAGCCCAGATATCAGCTCCGTTACCTGCAGATCGTATCAATGAACAAAAGCCATTTGCAGTGATAGGCCTTGATTTTGCAGGCCCTTTATACATCCGAAATACGGATAGCAAAATATATATTTTGTTGTGCACATGCGCTATCACACGAGCAGTGCACCTAGAATTGGTAGAGAACCTTTCTACAGAAACATTTTTATTGGCCTTCAGAAGAATAGTAGCAAGGCGGGGTCTTTGCCATACGGTTTACTCCGACAACGCGCGAACCTTTCATCGAGCTGATATTGAGTTAAGGCACATCTGGAAAATAATCACCCATCCCGACGTTAAAGATTACTATAGTAGTAATAACATAAAATGGAAGTTTATCATGGAAATGTCCCCATGGTGGGGAGGGTTCTATGAACGACTTGTGCGATCTGTAAAAACTGCCTTAAGAAAGGTGGTTGGCAAAACCACTTTAACACACACACAACTACATACAGTTATATGTGAAATTGAAGGGTCAATTAATTCCCGACCCATTACATATACATATGCAGACTCAGGAGAACCTTCCCCAATTACGCCAGCACACTTCTTGGTAGGTCAGCGACTTACTACCTTACCTATCGTGCATATGAAACCACATGAGCTTCCTGGAACTTCGGCAACATATATCAAACGTTTTAATCAAAAGGAAAGAATATTGGACCAGTTCTGGTCAAGGTGGAAGAAGGAATACCTTCTACAGCTTAAAAACGCCATGACAAGTCGACACTCCAGTATTCGTGAATATACTCCAAATGATGTTGTGTTAATCCACGATTCCAAATTGCCACGGCACTTGTGGAAATTGGGAGTAATTACACAAGTGTTTCCAGGTAGAGATGGAAAGGTTCGTTCTTGTGAGTTAAAAACTTCAACAGGTACAATGAGACGTCCTTTCCAGTTGATTTATCCTGTTGAGATTTTTGAAAGGGACTAAATAAACTTAAACAACTTTTTCTTATTAACTATGACATTTGTGTGGACTTACAATTTGAACTATATTAGATATAGAAATGTCAGATATAATTACAATGGGAAAATGAACATAAAGTTAATGTTCATCCGGGGGCCAATGTGTAGTTTATTGGTCTAATCTAAACCTGTAGATGGCGCTGCGCGCCGATATTAATGTTCTGTTTCTTCTTTTCTCTTAGTGTGTTCTTCGTGTTCGTTTATGTTGTATGTAATAAATGTGTGTAGCCGTAATTTGCTCTCCTATTTTTTTGGAATTATGTCTTGAATTCAACTCCAATGAATAGACAGGAAACTCAGAGGCCGGCAGTCCCCACGAATCTGGACCGATAAGGTAAGATATTTACCTTATTTAAATATAATATTCTGAAATGTTTATTAATCATTATATATGAAGGATATATCTGTAATGAGTCGCCAAAGTAGCGACGTGTGTTTGAATGATGATTTTTATAAAGTCGTTAAGAATTTTAGCGACACAGAATGGTGAAAATGTGTCTTGTCAGCTAATTCAAGCGAAAACAAGAGTGACTCCCTTAAAAGAAGTTACGATCCCGCGATTAGAGTTACTTGCTTGTTTAATTGGCGCAAGACTAGCCTGTACGATTATCGATGAAATGAAAATAGATAATCTCAAAACCTTCTATTGGTCGGATGCTAAGAATGCTTTATATTGGATAAAAAATGACGGTGGTTGGGCTACTTTTGTACAGAATAGAGTAACAGAAATTAGAAAATTGACGAATGTCGATGATTGGCATCATGTTCCTGGTCATCTTAATCCAGCTGACTTACCCTCCAGAGGATGCTCCCCAGATACCTTAACGAAGTCCCAGTGGTGGAACGGACCTGAGTGGTTAAAGAAGATGCCCGACTTTTGGCCTCAAAGTGACATTCTTCCTGATGATGAAGTTATATACTCAGAAAAAAGAAAAACAGTTGCAACAGCAATTGATGTTGCCTCTCAAGAATTTGATCTTTATGAAAATTGTTCCTCATACCAAAAAATGCTAAAAGTTACAGCTTGGATTCTTAGATTTTATAAAAATGCAAAGAAGTTAAAAGAAAACCGCTTATTATCTAACTTAACAGTCGAAGAACTTAATAAAGCGGAATATGCAGTGCTAAAATATGCACAAAAGAAATGTTTTTCTAATCAAGCTAAGAAAAAATTTAACTTTCCGACATTTATTGACGAGAAAGAATTAATTAGAGTCCGTACCAGAATTTCAATGAGAGAAGACTCACTTAATTTCAGATATCCAATTGTCTTACCAGCAGATCACAATATAACATCCAGAATAATTGAAGAAAAGCACAAAGAAATGGATCATGCAGGAGTTCAGATTCTCATGTCAAGTTTAAGAGAAGAATTCTGGATAATTAGATCCAGAAGAACAATTAGGAAAATTCTACAAAGATGCATTCAGTGCAAAAGATTCTCCTCAAAACCAGCAGAAGTTCTGAGTGCTCCACTTCCAGAAGATAGAGTAAGAGATGCTAGGGTATTTGGAATTGTTGGAATCGATCTATTCGGTCCTTTGTTTTTAAAGGATGGACAGAAATGCTGGATAGTTTTGTATACTTGTGCCATTTACCGATGTGTACATTTAGAATTAGCAACATCCCTATCAACAGAAAACTTCCTTCAAACGTTAAGACGCTTTGTAGCGAGAAGAGGCCGACCACACACTGTATACAGTGACAATGGAACAAATCTAGTTGCAGCTAATAAAGAATTAAGTTCTATAGATTGGAAACAAATAGAAGATTACGCAACTGTTAGAAAAATTAACTGGAAGTTCAACCCCCCATCAGCTCCGTGGTGGGGAGGCTTGTGGGAACGTTTGATTAGAATTATAAAAGCTATTTTGAAGAGAACTCTTGGAAAAGCACAGCTTGACTATGAAGAGCTATATACCTTGATTTGTGATGCAGAAAGTATAGTAAATGCGCGACCTCTCACACACATGTCGGAAGATCCAAATGACTTAATACCTCTCACACCAGAAATGTTCTTAAAGGACATACGTGAAATAGGAGTTCCAGATTTAGACTTGATTGATAAAGTGAAGTTCAAAAAGAGATATGCCTATAGGCAAAAGTTAAGAGAAGATCTTCGACAAAGATTCCGTAATGAATATTTAGGAACACTTCGAGAATTTGCTTCGGTAAAAAAATCTACCACATTTAAAGAAGGTGATTTAGTGCTAATTCAGGATGATAATCTAAAACGTCTTCAGTGGCCTATGGCTAAAGTGTTAAAATTGTATAAAGGTAGAGATGGACAGTTTCGTGTGGCAAGACTGAAAACTAAAAATGGTGAACTGCTACGTCCATGTCAGCGTTTGTGCCCCTTGGAACTTCATGATGAAAGCCGCTCTAAACTTCAACAGCAAACTCGATATGGTCGCTTAGTGCAACCAGTGCAACGCCTTGGTGTGGACAATAACGATCCAGATTGAGCATGTCGTATGTCCTTCCCTCCTCAAGGTGGGGAGGATGTTACGAAACCGGATGTTACGAAACCGAACTCTCTCAATCCATAAACTTTATGAACTGAAAGACTTATTAGAACTCTTTATTTTATTACTGTTTATTTCTTTTCTTGTATTGGCAACAGCCACGTTTTTGTTTTTCTTTGGATGGAGATGCTGAATGGAGTTTGAGAAGAGAGAACGCTGAAATGGCGTATGACAGAATTGAAATATGCAACCAGTGCAACGCCTTGGTGTGGACAATAACGATCCAGATTGAGCATGTCGTATGTCCTTCCCTGCTCAAGGTGGGGAGGATGTTACGAAACCGGATGTTACGAAACCGAACTCTCTCAATCCATAAACTTTATGAACTGAAAGACTTATTCGAACTCTTTATTTTATTATTGTTTATTTCTTTTCTTGTATTGGCAACAGCCACGTTTTTGTTTTTCTTTGGATGGAGATGCTGAATGGAGTTTGAGAAGAGAGAACGCTGAAATGGCGTATGACAGAATTGAAATATACTTTATAGTCAACCAAATTGTAAATATGTTAATATGTACATAAATTTATTAAATAATCGTGTTTTTTCAAGAGTGATGAATTAATATTGAAGTTACCACAATTAGACAGGAAATTAAACTTAGATAAATGAAGACATCTGACCCAAAAAGAAGCATTAAGTAAGAAGTTGTTTTATGCATTCTATTATTTTATTTGATGCTATGTTTTACTTACTCTAAAGATAACAGAGCATTTCTTAAAACATTAAGGTTGTGATTCGTTCAGTACTTTGACAAAATGTCTAGAATTTAGAATGGCTGACATGGTGCTCAACGCGTTAATTCCAAATACTTTGGGTAGCTCTGTAAACGAATGATGAATGATTTCCATACCACAATCTACACAAAACATGCTTTTATGTATAAAATAAATTTTATTCATTCCGTTTCGTTAAAGTCAGTCTATAGATGTTAACTGTACTTACCATAAATTTCCACATGGACGTATTGTATTTGAATTATCTTGGATGTCCCTGTACACGAACCATTTACTTCATCTCAACGAAAAGTTTAGTGTAGCATCCCTTATGATACACATTTAGAATACTGAGTTTGAACTTTCTGCTATTATTTGTTCTAGAGATATCCTGATAACAGATAGACACACACACCAACAGCTAAAACCATGTTTTTTGTATTCAGGGGACCTTAAAACATGTAAAAATAACAAAATCTCAATTTCGGAAATTCGACCCAAAAACAAAGCTGATTTCCTTAAAGTTTTTACACAGGCTGAAATATTAACTTTGTTTACACCACTTTTTTACTTTCTCTTATCCATATACATAGTAGAGTTTGGTATACATTGTTTTTGGATCAAATTTTAGAAATTGAGGTTTGTTATATTTACACGTTACGAGGAACCCTGAATCCAAAAATCATGTTTTTAGAGGTTGGTCTGTCTGTCTGTGTCTGTCTGTTATCAGCATATATCAAGAACAAATAATAGCAGACAGTCCAAACTTGGTATTCTAAATGTGTATTCTATAGGAATGCTACACTAGACTTTTCGTTGAGATGAAGTAAATGGTTCGTGTACAGAGACACCCAAGAGAATTCAAATACATTACGTCTATGGAGGAAATTGCAGGTAAATAGAGTTTAACATCTGTAGACTGCACTAAACAAAAAGAAACAAAATATATTTTTTTTATAAGCGTAAAAACATGTTTCATGTAGAATATCGTATCGAAATCTATCACTGTTCATTTATAAGGCTACACAAAAGAACGGGATTATAGTGCGACAATACTTGAAAATTGATGAAACTGCATTTCAGGTTCTGACGTGTGTTATTAATATAGGATTACATTTATGTGCACCATGTGGTGTGTACATAACCTTCAGAAGACATACAAGGAGGCCAATCCATAACATTCTTTTTTTTTTTTTTGTTAGTGGAAGTGTTTTGCTATAATATTTGACCGTATCCAGGAAAGCTGCTCAGGAATTGAAATTAATTCCTAATTGGCATATGCTGGTAAATAATGTATTTTTTTTTTTTTTTAAGTTAAATAGTCATCGGTTGTTTTTTTTTGCATATTTACACGTTTTGAGGCTTCCTGAATACCGAAGTCAAATTTTTAATGTTCGATCTTCGTCTGTGTCTCTTAGAATAAATTAAAAACAAATA
This sequence comes from Salticus scenicus, assembly GCA_963930645.1. Taxonomy (NCBI): domain Eukaryota; kingdom Metazoa; phylum Arthropoda; class Arachnida; order Araneae; family Salticidae; genus Salticus; species Salticus scenicus. Next base: position 8,568,865 of record OZ005652.1, read on the forward strand.
TTTTTAAGCGATACAAATGTTGTCTTTTGAAGTTAATACATTTGTTACTAGGAAAGTTTGATCAAGATTGATAAGTTTCAAGGAATGTTGCTTGTGAAAGTTATCTGGATAATTTCAAATGAATGTTTGAATGTATTAATAGATTCAAATTCTATATAAATGTAGACACAATAATGAGTCGGGGGCACACAGAATTATTTGTCAAATAAAGCTATTCTAAAGCCTAATTTGAATTATATGAACATAAGTTTGTATAACAGTACTCGTTATCTTACCCTTTAATCTTAAATCTGTATTTATACAGTGCCGGCAAAAAAAAAAAAAAAATCTTTACACTTGAGCCGAGAAAAAAAAAAAAAAAAAAAAAAAAAAAAAAACTTTACATGTCAATTGCCGTTTCCGCCATAAAAATGTGTCGTACCCCAGTGATAACACGTGGAGATAGTCGATCACAGACGATCTTTCCCTATCCTATAGATACTCAGTTCGCCTCGTGGACTTTTAGAGTAAGGCTCTTTGCTCCAGCCAGCCAGTATTTAATTCATTTATTAAAAGTTTGAGAACCTACATCGGTATTTCCGCTCCGCACAATGGGTCGGATTAAGCTTAAAATGGAAGAGAAATGCTTTGACTGTGCTAGAGAAGGGAACTCTCTGATTGATGTAGACAGAGATCTGGCAGATCATTCTCGATGTAGCCAGATGTAGAAAATCATTACAAGGTCAATAAAATATAAACATTTAAGTCAAAATCTTAACACTCAAGTGGTTTATTCTGAATATTACATTGCAGTCAGTATTTTGTCATCTCACATTTACATTTTATTACCATCTGCAGTCGTTTACGCATGGATCTCTGGCTACACCTGGATAAATCTACAAGGGTTCGCCAGATTTCTAGCTACATCAATCATAGAGTCCTCTTTCCCTTGCCGAGTGAAGGCACGGATCTTCTCTTCCATTTTAAACTTCTTACGACCCACTGTGTGGAGTGGGTATGTCGATGTAGGTTCTCAAACTTTTGACAAATAAACGGAATATTGGCCGGCGGGAGCAAAGAGCCTGATTGTAAAAGTCCACGAGACGAACTGAGTGTTAGTTCGTTAGGATAGAGAAAGGTCGTCTGTGACCGACTAATGCCAAGTGTCATCACAGGGGTTCGACATATTTTTATGGAGGGAACGGCAATTGACAAGTTTTTTTTTTTTTTTTTTTTCTTTACGCTCAAGTGTAAAGATTTTTTTTTTTGCCGGCACTGTAGTATTAAATTTGAGGGTAAGAGAAAGTCATGTGAGTGATACACCAGATTATTTCTGATAATTATGTATTCAGAAATCTTGTTTGTTGAGTAATCTCTAAGCTATGAACTTTATTAATTAATAATACAATAATTTTTAAATTTATTTTATTTCATTATAATCAAAAATTTTTACTGGCCTTAAAGTTTTTACTCAGACTGTAATTTAAACGGTCGTAAGCACTGTGTATATGAAAATGGAATGTATTCGTAAAGCTATCGTGTTGTGTGGCCATCACGAAACTCTCTTATATATTGTACTATATAAATTCATGCAGCACAAATTATTCATTAGAATTATCTACCACGATGAATGCAGATTTTCATCTCAGAGAAGTAGAACACTCAATGACAAAAGAAAATCAATTTTGTCTCCTATAGACAACATCGGAAAAAATGTTTTTTTTTAATGATTAGTTTTAAATCAGCACAGTTATAGGGTTCAACCTTCATTTTAAAGGTATTGAGGAGTTATTTTGAAAAATACTCATAATAAAAGTTACTCATTAAGTTAAATGAAAAATACTCATAATAAAATCGAGGGTATTTCAACCCAGTCAGAGTAGCGACGCTTCTAAATGTACAATTCCCCCCCCCCTAGTTGACTATTACTATTACAAATAATTCTTTTTAATTCCATGAAGATTCGTTAAAAATAATTATCTTTGTACACATGAACACGAAAATTTGTCTTATACTGCCATGTTAAAAATTATGAAAACATGAGATGGCAGTGGCATAGGACAGTGGCGGATCCAGAACTTGACTTTTGGGGGGGGCTGAGATTTATCAAAATGTTATTCTAGACAAATAAAAAATTTACAATTGCAATATTCAATGGTGAATGTCAGTGTTTTGGGGGGGGCTTCAGCCCCCTAGCCCCCCCCTTAAATCCGCCACCGGCATAGGATGTATGCGAGATGACAGAGTGATCGATACCCATACGCAATCGGCTCCCACATAAGTAAAAATCTAATTATTCAGGGTAAGTCAAAATGAATATAGCTATTACAAACGGCTATAACTATTTAATGGAAAAGAATTTATCGATAAGATTAACACAGAATGTAGGCGGAACTTTAAAATTTTGTATACATACGTTATAGATGTTCTATGTGACTTCCCTTGGTCACACGGACAACATTTAGACGGTTGTCCATTTCACGCCATACATTCTGAAGCATGTCTGCAGTCACCGACGCAAGCGCATTACAAATGCGTACTTTGAGACACTGCGATTTTTACTTTCTTCTATATGTAATATAGAGAAAGTATTGGATTCGCGAAAATTTTCGACCTCCGTTTTTTGACGGATCTACACGTTTCGGGATGTCCTGAACACGAATTGATAGTTTTTAGAAAATGTCTGTCTGTGCGTCTGTCTGTCTGTGTGTCTGTGTGTCTGTCTGTATCATTTTTTTGTGGACGCTGTATCTCACGAACCAATGAATGAAATTTAACCAAACTTGGTATTTAGTTGCACCCTGACATGAACTGGTGCCCATTAGATTTGGGGATCAATAGCTCAACAGGTGGCGCTGTGATCGTATTTTATGAAAATTTTTAACATGGCTGCATAGGACAAAATTCTGTATAAATGAGCATAATGAGAGTTATTTTAAACTTGTGATTGTAAAATTAATATGAATTATTGATAATAGTAGTAGTTAACTAGGAAAAAAAAATTGTGCATGGGGGGGCATCGGTTCAACCCCTGGGGGGGAAGTACCCCCCCGGGGGGGTTAAATTTTGAAGATGGGTATCATTCGAAAGATCTCGTCAATACCTTTAAAACGAATGGTTGAACCATAAATCTGTGATAATTTAAAACAAAGTTATCAATTTTTTTTACTTTTAACAAAAAAAAAAAAAATTTTTTTTTTTTTTTTTTTTTTTTTTTTTTTAAACGAAATTTTACCAAACTTGGTATTTAGTTGGTACCCGACATAAACTGGGGCTGATTATATTTGGGGATCAATAGCTCAACAGGAGGCGCTGTGATAGCATTTTATCTAAATTTTTAACGTGGCAGAATAGGACAAAAATTCGTATAAATGTGCATAATAAGAGTTATTTTACACTTGTGATTGTAAAATTAATATGAATTATTGATAATTGTAGTACGTAACTAGGAAAAAAATTTTGTGCATGGGGGGGCATCGCTTCCCCCCCTGGGGGTGAAGTACCCCCCGTGGGGGGTAAATTTTGAAGATGGATATCATTCGAAAGATCTCGTCAATACCTTTAAAACGAATGGTTGAACTATAAATCTGTGATAATTTAAAACAAAGTTATCGATTTTTTTTTTTACTTTTAACCAAAAAAAAAAAAAAAAAAAAACCTTAGAAAAAAATTAGCTTTTTTTTTTTTTTTTTTTTTTTTTTTTTTTTTTTAAATATTGTTGGTGATTGAATATGTATTAAATTTTACAAAAAAAAAAAAAAAAAAAAAAAAAAAAAACCCTCAGATTTTTTTTTTTTTTTTTTTTTAATATTGTTACTGATTGAATATGTATAGGAAAATATAGAAGAAAGTCTTGTGGTGGCCACAACATACTAGTTATCTATGGGTTTATGTGAAAGACAGGGTGTATGTGCTTCCCATGCCCAAAACAATTGAAGAACTCAAAGTACGCATTTGTAATGCGCTTGTGTCGGTGACTGAACAAATACTTCAGAATGTATGGCGTGAAATGGACTACCGCCTAGATGTTGTCCGTGTGACCAAGGGAAGTCACGTAGAACATCTATGAGGACGTATGTATACAAAATTTTGAAGTTCCGCCTACATTCTGTGTTAATCTTATCGATAAATTCTTTGTCATTAAATAATTATAGCCGTTTGTAATTGCTATATTCATTTTGACTTACCCTGTATATCAAATTTGATTAAATTTCATTTATTGGTCTGTGAGATACAGCCTCCACAAAATTTTGGATTCAAACAGACGTTTTCCAAAAATGGCCAGAGCGGGTTCAGCAATTCCCAAAACGTGTAAATCCATCGAAAACCGAATGTCATAAGTTTACACGAATCCAGTGCTTTTTCTTATGCATGTAGAAGATAGTGACTGTACATTAGGTAATAGAGACATTCTGATAACAAATTTCCCCACAAAACAATATGGGCTTTGGTGACCGGAGAAGGAAAAATTATAAGAATAGGCTTTTTAAAAGCAAAACATCTAAAAAGCTTATTTTTTTTTCCCACGCCAAACGTGTTTCATAAAAAAAAAAAAAGAAGAAGATAACTTCCTTCCATCAAATCGTCTCTCATCGTTACAACTCGCCATCTTCTTATCGACGTTTCTTATAAGGCAATCAGCCGATGACGAGATGCGGTTACTCTAATAACGCGTGATAACCCTCTCGACAGCGTTTCTTTCCAGCCAATCACCGGTCTATTGAAAATAGTTCAAAAGTCAATCGCTCGAAACGCGGCGGTTTATGGGATGCACGGATAATTAACTAATAGGTATTATTTCATTGACCTAGTTTTGCTGAAATCACTAGGGGAAGTACGTCCGACAAAATCTGAACTTATGAGTACCACTATTTTTTAAAGTAATTATTTTTCGAGTAATTCTATGGTAAATGAAGTGTCAGTCGTGCATAGGGATATTTAACCTTCCACTAGTATTTTCTAACAATAATCACTATTCTACTTAATCATAAAAAAGAACTATAAAAATACGATAAAGATTTCTATACTGTAATAGTGGCAGAAAAAAAAAACTTCATGTTTATGTGACTGACTTTACCATGCGCCAAAGAATTACCATATAGTAATGATTTTGGACTATTAAACAACACGAATATTACTATCCAGAAATAGTGGTACGATTGTATGCATAAAACATAAGGATTGAAAAAAATCTATTAAAGCAATAACTATTTGGTATAGGTTAACTGTACATATGTAATCGTTCTCAGAAATTTCTACGGTACGCAGTATTCTATTCATGACAAGAGACAGCATCGTCACATACTCAAATGCCCCACCCACGAAATTAACCATCACCCTGCTTCGATATTATTTACCTTATCCTATATTGCTATAGTATTTCACTTAGCTTCGAATTTTGTTCCTATTCTACCAAGCTAAGAAAGTCGTAAATTCAGAAAAACTTGCAGAATGTTTGAATTCAATAGAATTTTTGAGAATATCATTCATGACATTTTAAAACTAGCCCGACTTATTTACGATAATTTATTCTTGAGGTAATGTCTAAACAGAATAACAAGATAACTCACCTATACAGACGGATGCTACATCGAATTTGTGATTTTCGAATTTTTCAAACCTAAACGCCATCAACATAATTTACATAAGAACTTTCTTCTTTATAAAATCAGTGATGACCTATAGCAGAACCAATTTGCTATTCTTTAAGGCTCCTTCCTAGGTGATTTGTTTTTAATAAATGAAAAATTGCCTATTTATGTGCATTACATAATAGAACATACTTAAAAACAGTAAATAGAAAAAAAAAAATAAATAAATAAAAAAGTAAATAAATAAATAAAATAGTAAATAAAAAAAAAAAAAAAAAAAAAAAATGCAAATTTAAAAATATTTTGATATTTAAGCTCAAAATTTGCAAAAAAATAAGCACTTTTTGAAAGCATCATAAGTCAAATTTAAATAAAGGTTTTTTTTATTCTGTGAATTTTATTTCGATTATTGAAAGGTCCTTAAGGGAGTGAACTATTCTCAAAACTATAACCACGTTATTTAATATTTTAGAGACGATAACATTTTACATGCTGAAAAAATCATGACAGTTCATAACTTCTATCGACAAAAAAAAAAAAAAAAAAAAAAAAATTAGCTAAATTCATTGTAGCAGTTCAATCCCTGAAACAACTCTTTTAGAGTATTTTGTTAAAGTATCATAACGTTTCAATTATAACTTTTGGAGTTATGATGTTTTGCGGTAAAGCAAAATGTTAAAAATCTCATTCTGAGAAAAAGCAGAAAACGTAATTAAAAACCAGATTTTACCTACTGAATAAAAAATAATTTTAATAATTTTCCTGATTTACTTCAAAAGTTTTTTATTTTTTATTTTTTAATTTATTTTATAAGCAGTGACAAATTTTTATGCTTATATTGAGCAAAACATTTATGTAAACAAACATAGTGTGTACATTTCCGGTCATTTCCGGTTTAAAAAACTTGCGAGTGACTAATATTAAAATGCCTGTAACTCAAGTTCTAAGCAAGATAGAAACAAAATTTAAGCTGATTTAGAAAGCTAAACGTCAGGCTTTAATACTAACTCAAAAATGGAAAAATCGAAGTTTAAGGCCTACCATTAAAATTGCATTTTAAAGGTAGGCCTTAAATGCATACCTTAAATGTATCGAAAAAATTCAAAGTGAACGTAATATTAAATTAAATTATTCAAAAATATATCAAGCAGGAATAAAAAAAAAGCAGCCAGTTTTGACTTATTTGCAAAGAAAAATTTTCAGTTATATACAAGGGGTGTTCAAATGAAAAGGTACGAAACGTCGAAACAACGTAATCGTTAGCATATTTGCCATTGTCACTATGGGAGGAACGTAGCCAGACATGTAAGGATGTGATTGGAGTCTCCGTTGTGAATCGGAGCATGCGCGGGCACCCGCATGCGCAGGAGAGAGCAGAGGCTCTGATAAAGAGCGCCGTCCAATTGACGCGGTAGTGCGTGAGAAGACAGGATGGTGTTCATGTTGCAAAATTCGACGATTGAGGAGCAGCGAGGCGTTATCCGATTTCTGACAGCGGAAGGTGTTAAACCGGCCGCTATTCATCGCCGGATGGTGACCGTATACGGGCAAGACTGTGTGTCCGACAAGTCATTGCGAAAATGGAGTGCCTGTTTTCGTGCAGGCCGTGAGAGTTTGGTTGATGACCCGAGACCAGGCCAGGCAAACACAGTCATCACGGCCGATGTCATTGACAAGTTGGACGACCTTGTGAGAAGTGATCGCCGTGTCACATTACGAATGTTGGCGGTGAAGGTGGATGTCAGCGTTGGAACAGTGTGGACAATAGTCCACGACAAGTTGCGTTATCGGAAGGTGTGCGCGCATTGGGTTCCGAAGCAACTCACTGACCAGCAAAAGGAACTGCGTATGGGGATAGCACTTCAAAATCTGTTTCGGTATCATGAAGACCCCGCTTTCTTGGAGCGGATCGTCACAGGTGATGAGAGCTGGTGCCATCACTACGAGCCAGAGACAAAGCGGGACAGCATGCAGTGGAAGCATGCGTCGTCCCCTCCCCCTAAAAAGTTCAAAGCTGTGGCGTCAGCAGGAAAGGTATTGCTCACCGTCTTTTTCGATGTCCAAGGTCCACTACTTGTTGAATTCCTTCAGCACAGAAGAACCATCAACTCCGATGTGTACTATGAGACACACCGAAGCCTACGCAGGTCCATCAAGAACAAAAGACCTGGGCTGCTCACGGAGGGTGTGGTTCTGCTCCATGATAACGCGCGTCCACACGTGTCCAGGGTCACACACGCGGAACTGGCCAAGTTTAATTGGGAGCAGCTTGACCATCCACCTTACAGCCCGGACATGTCGCCCTGCGATTTCATGTGTTTGGTCCCCTGAAGAAACATCTGAAAGGGCAGCGCTTCAACTCGGACTACGAACTCAAGGACGCTGTGAAGGACTGGGTCTCGTCACGGCCACAGGAATTCTGGGAGCATGGAATCCTTCGGCTCGTTAATCAATGGGATAGTTTTGCTCAGGCCTATGGTGCATAATTTGAATAAAGTCTTCATTTATACCCACAGTGTCGTTTCGTACCTTTTCATTTGAACACCCCTTGTATACATACACACACACATACATAAATAGTAAGATCCCTCAAGATAAGGCGTTGGAGCATAATGTCGGAAGGAACACTTGAATGTTATAAATTTATACGCAAGATTTTAATAACAAAAATTGATGTCAATGAAAAAAAAAAAAAATTACAATTTAAAATTTCTGATTTTCTTCTTAGGGTAGGGGAAACTATGCAGGTTTGACCCATAGGGAGACTTGAACTATGAGGGTTTTTTCCAGTGAAGGGGAAAATTTAGGAAAATTTTAGCCACTGTACTGATTGACTAATCATACAACAGCATTTTGCAGTGAACTGAACAACCATTGTAGAATTATCAGTGGTTTTCTAGCAATTTAGTGTTGATTGATACTGCATCTTTCAAGTAAATTTTGAAGATTTTGGACTTTGTTGAATTTGAACTTCCAGATTTGAGACAAGTCAATTTCAAAAGTATAAACTATTTTAGTCACAGTCTTAGCTACATTTTGGTATAAAGTAGCATACTAGGCGAGACGTATTAATCCTGGTCGTTATATTTAACGCCCCAGCTCGCCCGTTCCCGCTCTTCGATGTATTTTTCTAGTCAATTTTGTCCTTTTATTACTTCCGGTGTAAACCTTTTTTTTTTTTTTTTTTTTTTTTTTTTTTAACACACTTGACATTGTGAGTATTTTTGGTTTTCGTCCCATGCTATTTCTATGGGAGTTTTTAGCTTTTTTTTCCGCTCTTTTTCTACATTCTAAAGTGCATAGACCGGTATGTCTATGTAGTGACATGTACATAGCGGCGGTATATAAGCACTTTCGTGTCCGCATGCTTTTGTCTATTTGGCAGTAAGGCCGGCCTGCGGGTGTTATTCTCCCGAATTACAACACTTCAGGATAAAATTTTCTGTATTCATATTTACATTACAAACGGATATACATTATATAATTATATTCTTCCCAACCAAAAGAGTTATATCCATAGTACAAATATGAATATTGGGTATATTCGTAAAAAATAAATAACATGCAAGTTATGAAAGAAAAATCCACTGGCGAAGTTTCAGATTTAATGAAAGTGTTAATTTAATGTTCTTTGTTTGATTTAAGGGATTTTTATCTTGTGAAAAACTAAAATATTGTAATTTAGGCCTAATGATTTTTTTTTTTTTTTTTTAAGGAAATTAGTAAAACACTGCGAATAGGCCATTGTTCTCATTTAAGAGATAACTAAAATATTTTTAATCATTGAGCCAGGGTCGTACTCTCCTCCTTTTTTTCAGTACACTCTCAGGGATAAGGAATATTAAAGATTAATTTCTAATTATCAGGACAAAATTAAGGATGTTCAAGATTTCTTTAATAAAGCTATTGAAAATGATTACCCTATAGATTTTTTACATGGTTATATTATAGAAAAATATTTAAAACATTTGAAATATAAATGATTTTTTAATTTTCCTTTTTAAATATTTCTTATTTTTCGACTAAATTTAGCTATAATAAATTTATTTATTGTTTTAATTTCTTTAATTTAATATAGATGGCGTTGTAATATATTTTCGATTGTTTCGTATTTTGACTAGTTGTCTCGCTGGAGATTTTAGGAAATACTTGCTGCTGTTTGTGTAAATGTTTGATCAATTTTCTGCCTATTCCATATAAGTTTTTTGTCTGTTCCATATTATTTTATTCATTTTGCTTCATCCATATTGAATTTAGCCATATATGTGCTTTTTTATTCAACTGTCTGCCTAGGGGGTGAATTTTGATCAATTAAAAGCATGCTTTAACCCCACACGTATGTCTCAAGTCATACGGGGCCTTTTTTTGGCAGTTTAAATCATTTATTTTACGTTTTTGCAGTAAGTTTTACTTATGAATTGTTTCACATTTATTAATTTTCTCGTACGTTTTTCTTTAGTTATTTTTGTTACATATTTTCAACTTTTATATGACTGAAAACATATACAGTAAAACCTCTCTAAGTTGGACACCTACGGTTCCAAGAAAAAGTGTCCAACTTAGAGAGGTGTCCAACTTATAGGGGTTAGACATAATGTTAATGGATACATTCCGTTCCGAGAAAAAGCGTGCAACTTAGAGGGGTGTCCAACTCATAGGGGTGTCCAACTTGAGAGGTTTCACTGTATTATAATTTCATATATCTATATATATACATATACATACATGTATATATATATACATAATATATTACTTACCTATATATAGTAGAGAAAGTATTGTTTTGGGATCATTTTTCTAATTTTACATTTTGAGGTCCAATGGAACTAGTAAATAGGTAGTAATAGCATTGTACTCCGTCAGAATATTAGAATCGTTATAAAACATCCGTTAAATGTACAGTTTTTAACTGATTTACATTTTTTAAAGTCTCCTAAATCCTGAACTGGACTTATTAGAAATGGGTCAGTTTTGATAACTTTTTTAATTTTCACGATGTTTGTTTAGGGTTTTCCTATAACTAGTTCAATACATTTGGCTAATGGAGTATACAGATGGTATTACATTAAAACCTGCTTATGCGCGATTAAAAAATATTTAGGAAAAGTGCTCATATTTCGTAAGATATTTAATATGTTTATACTCTAATTGTAGTACATTTTGTGTCTAATATATGTCAAGTTTTTTTGCGTGGGGTTTAATACCTTGCATATTATAATAAAAAAGAAGCAATTTCTCAAAGAAACCTTTATATCTCCATGAATATATGCACCGATTTCGTACAAATTAATACTGATATCTAAAGAAGCCCCATTATCACATGTTTAAGACAGGATGCATTTCAAACATTATTATTTACAGCCTCATTCCAAACATTCTTTATTCTTTTTAATTTTTTAACGGTAACTTTTATTTCTTTCGGGAAAACTTGAAGAAAATCGGGAAGCTGAAATCTATGAAGTATACCATGTTTTGTTTTTCTTTATATTTCTAAAGTTTGAAGGTAATTTGTCTAAACGCCTAAAATCGAAAATGTCGGTCATTCATGGAAAAATGGTACATTATTTTTAAAAGAACGTAAATATACGTAAACTATTGAACGTAAATTAATGAACATGTATTATGCGTAAATATGCCCATTTTATAAATGTGAATTAAAACTGTTTAATATGAAACATTACAAAACCTTATTTTGTTTTAAGAAAATTTTAACTGCAAATTTATTTAATCATAAGATCTATGAGCATAGCTGCCAACTTTTACGCTTTTTGTCTCTAGGAAAATAGAAAATTTTTATATATATCTGTAAAGGATTTCAGAAATGAAATAAAATAAAAATTTCTATAATTTTTTGCTAGCAAATCTTAAAATTTGGCAATTATGGATGCGTTAAAATTGTTTGGTTTTTAAACAAAACAATCATAGGGGAAGAATGTGAACATATTTTTATTGCTCCCATATTATAAAAGCTCAAATTGTTATTGCAATGTATAAAATAGTATTTACTAAATCTAATGATTTGTATATTACATTGTTAGATAGTTATAATCCAACAGGAAATTATATATATTTTTTCATTTTGATACATTTTAAACCTTTTAACGAGTTCGAATAATTCCATATAGCGAAGTATCAAATACACAGACAAGAAATTCAAGGCGATAACTATGCCTGTTAATTACGATTTAAACTTTTGTGATAAAAGTTTATTCTATTTATCTCTCTCCCTCCTCTCTCCTCATCCAAGAAGAGATATTCAGAAAATCCCGAAGTTAAAATTAACACCAGTATAATTTCTAAAAAAATATTTAAAAAGGCAAATAATGTCAAGATTATTCTGCGGACAACTGTTGTAGACCATATTCACACAAGTTTCTGAGAAAAACACAATAAATTCCAAATGGTTAGACCAACACACACAGCTTGTATTCTTATCCTCGTACCTCCTTGTCTACCATCTTTGAGAGCCTCCCAGCCACAGGCAAATCTAAAATAAGCATTAAAAGTTTATTTTTTGTCATTTCTTGACAAATGCATGAAAACATTTTAATGCTATTTCATTTATTTATTTATTATTATTTTTTTGTCCTTTTCTTTCAGCTCTACGGCGATGCAGCATTTGCAACAACAATCCTAGAAGGAAAGGGCGTGCCGGATGTATTTGGTGTAACATGGGCTTGGGGTGTCGGCGTCATCTTGGGAGTTACAGTATCTGGTGGCGTATCTGGTAAGTAAAAGTGAATAATATGCATATACAAAGTTTTTATTAAAATAATCCCTAGAACAAAGATATGCAATCAAGAAGATGTAACATGTTAGGTTAGTTTCGTTTTAAAATCTTCCGAGAATTCTGGGGTACATGCCCTTGGGAATGCTTCCATAAACAAAGAACGAGGGTATGGCATGGTACGGAATAATGCAAATGCTCTACCGTCAGTAAATAAAGGGTTAACATAAATGTCTCTTTTGGCTTGGATTTGATAAAGAATCTTTGTCATACAAAAACTGCAATTTTCACCAATGATCTGCAGTGGATTATTTATCGCTTAATTTAGTTTAAAAAGCAAAAATCTAAAACATCAGTTTACGCAAACATGCCTTTTAACATTATCGCATTTATATATAAACAAACATATGTATATTACACATGCATATTACATATTCACGCATGTTAATATAGACACGCGAACATACTGGCACATTTTATTCCTCGCGCAACGATAAATTTTATCTAATTAACTAACTTAACGTTTCGGTCTATTGATTTTCTTTTTTCATCTCTTTCAGGCGGTCACATCCATCCCGGGGTGACCGTGGCTTTTGCGACGGTAGGCAAGTTGCCGTGGCGTAAAGTTCCTCATTACGTACTCGGACAACACCTGGGAGGATTCTTCGCAGCTGCAGTTCTGTATTTCACTTATTACGGTAAGTTATTAAGATGTAAAGTGCAGTTTCCACTGCGGTTGGTCGGAAATTGTTTCGAGCGGCGCTATTAAAAATCCTTTGATATGGTCAAGCCGTTGAAGGTGGTTCGACAGGTTGGTCCGAAGGGAGAAAGTCCCTGGCCCTACCCTCCTGCTGAGATAATTGAGGGGCCAGAGGCATATATCTTTGTCAATTTTGCATGCTTCCCTTTGAAGTAACTGCGCAATCTGATAAAATAAGGTTACAACTGATGACAAGACATTTGGCTTTTTGTGTCAGAAGCGTGATTAATGGTTTTTTGAACCTCGAAGTTCCAACCGCAATGGAAACCGGCCTTAAAGGACCCTTCAGACACTGGCAACATACAGAGCTTCAAAACTCATAAATTATCTGTTGTCCGAAAGTGACCCTTGAAATTTTGCACACATTTACAATGAAGGACATTACTTTTTATTGCTCTTTTACAAAAGAGACCAGTTTCCATGTAATTATCGCACTAGGGGGTTTATGAGCGAGCTTCGATTCTCAAAAACACAAAAACTACATCAAAGAAATATCAAAAGAAACCGAAGTTGAAGCTTTCCAGTTGCCAGTGTGTGAAGGCTCCTTAACACTAAAAGTCCATCTCTATTCAAGAGCCACCTTCCTATAAGGCCAATTTCTCCAGTTCCAAATTTTCTCCTTAGTACTTAAATATACTAATTTACCTACATTGAAGGGTCGTGTGTAATTCTGGGCTTTTCTCAGGGGTCCTATTTATAGAGCAGATTGCCCCCCCCCCCCCTGATTTGAACGAAACATCGTCCACTCTATAAATGACGCATAATATTCTGTGTGTAGAGAAAAGATGTAAATGATGCGAGTTGATATTTTTGAATATGCATGATAAGAGATGAAGTTTAAATTTAGACAAGAACGAAATGGCTTTAGATAACTTTATAAGAGGGGGGGGGGGATTTAATGTAGCTAAAACTGTAAATAAAATCTGAAGTTGGCAGGAAAATTTAATGGAACTCTATACTTTAACAGACACCTTTTCTACATTCTTTAATAATACTACGAGTCAAAGAACATTGAATTACTATTTAAATAATTAATTATTTGTGTTTCACATCTATAGCTTCTTAAATCCTGTACAACCGTTTTTTTTTTTATCCTTAGAGCATAATTTAAAGGATGAAAAATTATTTTTGACATGGAAAAAAAAAAAAAAAAAAAAAACACAAAATAATGGCTAAATTAAGAAGGTTCCATGCGAATTCTAAATTATTTTAAATCTCCAATTTTTTTTTTTTTTTTTTACTGTCTGTTAACTGGGTATTCACTTTTTATATCTCAATTACAGAATCAATCACAAACAAAAATTGTGTAAAATTTGTATTTTTTGTTTTGAGATTGAATTTGATAAAAATAATAATTTCTTGATTTGAAATACTCACACTTGTTAACATTCATACAAATTTTTAAAAGGAAAAAATTTACATGGAGAATTATAAGTAATTGGTTAATCTCAAACTTTGAAGCCTAAGAAAAATAATTTTAAAGTTTAAAATTCTGTGAAAAGCTTTCAAATAATGTTTGAGGAACTATTAAATGATATTATTAAAAATAATAATAATAATAATAATGATTAATAGAGAGCTGTGCAGACAAGCAATGCAAATTTGAATAATTAAAACCATTAAAACGTATAGAATATATATATATATATATTATATATATATTGTGTGTGTGTGCATGTGAATTATGATTTTATGAACGACCTGTATTAAAACGCTGCTTCTTTAAAGGATCCATATTCTATGGCACGGTGACGCTGACGGTGGGTGTCTTTTTTGGGAATTTTAATAAATTGTTTTAATAAACTTTAATAAATTTGGGAATTGTTAATAAAAAAATTTAAGTTAGACCCAATATCAATAATATATGTAAAATGGAAAGATTAAATAATACTTAAGAACTTAAAATGAATAACGCAGAAATAGAATGCAGGTCGTTGATATAACGCGTCAACGTTCTAGTCACTCAGCTAACCAATCGACATCTGACACTAGTAAGTTACTGACAAGGAAACGTTCTTAAACTAAACTCATAGAATTTAACGAAAAAATGTATGGCACAAAATATCTAAGGGGAAAAAATTAGCTGCTTAATTGCAACGGAAAAGCAGTGAAAAATTAATAAAAGTCAACAGCAGTGATGCCAGACGGTCGAAAATTATTTCCCCAAACAGGTCTTCAAATTTCCCCTAATACGGGTTTATTTTTTTTTCGAAAATATCCCCAACTTGATTTCTACTAAAAAGGGAAAATAAATAAATATATATATATATATATATATATATCAAGCCGATTTTTCTATGGTTTAAGCTCAGATTTTTCCCCAAATGAAGGCAATTTCTGAAAAAAATCCCCAAATAACAATAAAGCTATTGAAAGTCTCTAGTCGTAGGGATAAATCATTACGTTGCCAACATTGACAGAAAGTTGAAGAACTCCCCAGATTTGTCCCCAAAAATTTTAGAATTCCCCAGAAAAGTCCCCACAAACATTTGGTCACCAAAATTGTCCCCAGAAGCCTCACAAATCCCCAAAATGGGGACAAAATCCCCAATCTGGCATCACTTGTCAACATTTATAACGTCAAATCCAACCCTACTTGGTGAGTGGTGAGGATGCAGAGAAAAGCTTAAAAACGTCAGTTTTCAAAAACTCGAAGTCGCCAATTGATGCTAACTGGAATGTTCTAGTAACCCGGATTCAATTTATAACATTGTCCTACACCTTAAGCAGCTAATTTTCAGAGTATGAATTTTCTATCAGTTCTTCTAACACCTGTACCAATTTCATCGAATTCTATGACTTTAGATAAAGAACGTTTGCTTGTGAGGTACATACAGAAGTGCAAAGTTACCAAGTATAAAAAATCATTTTCATACCACAATTTAGAAATAGTAATATTCGTTTTAGCAGATAATTATTACTATATAATACATATATATTAAAAAATTCTGGTATGAAAGTTACGGGCAATATGCAAGAACCTGGCACCTCTGGAAATATGTTGAGATACCTCTGGAATTATCGCTAATGTTTCTTATTTCGTACAATCATCTTGCCTAACCCCACAAACATGGGGCCATTATGAATCTGATGAATCATACTGATGGGCCAAACATGAGTCATTAGCCTATCAGTAGATAATGGTTCGCGCGTTTTGCACTTTTTTATTTGGAATAGTTACAATTAACCAAATACCTTTTTTTTTTTTTCTTTTTTTCTTTTTGTCCCCTCCGTTGGCGTTTTATTTGTTAGGCTAGCTTTGGTTCGCCCACGATCATGAACAACGTTATGAATCCAACAAAATTTGCATATAACGGTTTGTTTCTAACCATTGCGTAACTTCAAAGAAAATATAAAATTTTATTACATGCATAAAATACCGTCGAGAATGTTGATTATTCGCAATAAAGTAAACAATAAATGCCAAAATGTATTGCCAAAGTAAAATACTGCTAACAACTGGGCCACCAATCTAGCTAACGGCTATTTATAACCGTTGTTTCAATGTTGCCCCCAAATAAATTTTGTTTGTGGGGAAATTGTTTTATTTTAAAAAACCCTGAAATTTCTCTGAGGAAAGGAGATTTTTTCGTAACGCCACTTTGGATGAATGTTAATCGATAAACAAATGTAAAATATATATAATAATAATATCATCGATAGGCTCACGAAGTGGCCATTGTGATATGCTTTAAACTTTTAGCTTACAAAGTCTATTGCTTTCAGACAGCTATAATAGCGTTATCATCACAGAATGAATACATTTTCCAAAATTACAAGATAGGGATTATAAACAAGGAAAAATTTGTACTGGCGTTCATATCTCTTTTTTTCTCTCTCATATTTTTTTTTCTTTTGCGCTCGCAATTTTTAAACAAATGAATTTATATGTATATTTGGATGACACGTTCGTTATCTAATTATTAGTCGAATTTTATCTAACTTTAAAAGAAACAATTTTTAAATAGATATTAATTCACTTTTTCTTTAAAATAAGTTTTGGAAGAAATAAAAATTTATTAAAAAATTTAGAGTGATTGAGTGGCATTTACGTCGCTCTAATGTTACGCTATTGGCAATTGGCAACGGTCTGAGACACACCTCTCTGGGTTGTCCGGACACATACAGTCGGTAACAAAAGTCTCCGAACACTAGCAAAAATTCATGTATAAAAAATGTACACTTAATACAGTTTTGTTAAATAAATCCTTGTCCAATCCTGTTCTTAGTCAGTCTAAAAACAAGATTCGACAAGGATTCATTTAACAAAACTGTATTAAGTGTACTTTTTTTACATAGGAATTTTTGCTAGTGTTCGGAGACTTTTGTTACCGACTGTACCTCCATTGAGGAAATGGTTCGCATGTTTCAGTAACCTCCAAATGCATAATTTGTATGAGAACATGGGGGACGTTGCGTGCACCTGACTCACTCCTGAACGGGTTAATTTTATATACCAGTGTACATTATGCATATGGACGCGTGTAAAAAGACTACATAGACGCGTATAAAATGTTTACATTTGTATTAGAGTAACAAAATCAGTGTTAACTTTATTACCAGACTTTCATTTATTTGAAAAGACAAAGACTGTGAGCGAATTTTTTTTAAAATTTTTAGGAAAGCAATTCCGATTTTGTTTTCCAATTGCTTAATCTTTTCTTCAATATGTTATCTAACTATTGCCCTCTAATTCACAGAAGTGTCAGAGGATCCCACTTCAGTCGTGCGTCCGGCATCGCATACTTCTGAAAATTCTGCACAATTGCATCATGAAATTATCATATTTGGAATACTTCTGTAAATGCTAGCATATTTCGCTTTGCATTAAAAGAAATCTTTTTCTCAGAATGAACGCTATTGAATAACTTGCGAGGCCTCAAGATTTCCTTCGCTCCTTCGATCCATCACGCCCTTGGGTCCAATTGTAATTGGACTGAATTCGACTTGATTCTTTCCGCTGAACAGTAACGAAAAACTCTACTTTAACCGTTCAAATACATTTTATTTAAGTGGAAGACACAGATAGGGCGTCTGTTGGCTTTGTTTTATTTTATTTTTTAATACTTAAAAAGAAAACTAATCTCTGACTCGTAGTAATTGCTTGAAGAAGACAGAGGCGCCAGGTTATTCATTTATGAAAAGAAGAAATTCTAGCAATTTACGTAATGGGTATACTCTTTCATTCAATTATATGATGTAATACGTGCCCTATTTCTATAGTGAGATAATTTTACAAATATTGAATTATGTTTTTTAGTTTTAGATTTCTTCTGGAGGATTTTTTATTTTATTTTTTTAACCCTTTCCAACAAAATCGAAAATTGTTGATAATTCGGTTTGTCCGTCTGTACCTGCTTTTATTATGGCATGTGTTTTATAGAAATAGCATCAATGGTATGGGTCAGTGTATCTCAAACAAGGTGCCCCAGAAGATTTCTGGGTATGTCCGGTGATATTATAGGGATGGATGGATGGTTGGGTTTTACGTCGCACTAGTGCTGCGCAGATGGGCAATTGGCGACGCTCTGGGACACACCCCTAGAGGTGGTCCGGAGACATGCCATCACAATTTTGATCCTCCACGGAAGGGATGGCTCTCCCGCTTCGGTGACCCCCAGAGGTATAATTTTTGATGGGAACGTGAAGGACATTGCGGCCACCATTAGTGTACACGACGGTCTTTGGCCGGCTCGAGTACCGAACCCGCAATCTTCCAATTACGAGGCCGGCGCTCTACCGACTGGGCTACCGCGGCCCGTGATATTCTAGGGAATTCTATTCTCATCCAAAGGCAATAAGAAGTTTTTCTCTAAATGAGTTTAACCTTAATTCACTTAGAATGTACAGCGGTAACATATTAAAACATTTAGGAGCCATGTAAACAAAACATCTGTGCAATATTTCTTTATTAGCTTTAGGAACTTGTAATGCAGAAGGATTTCTCAAATTATAAGCAATCAAAGTATAGGAAAATTATTTCTATTTTTAAACATAAAAATTAATGATTGGTAAAAATAAAGTTGTTTTATCGTTAAAAAGTTATGATTCTGTATCACACCTAAATAATTTATTAAACGATTTTGTGCTGAAAGCAAAGGTAAAATATTTGATACATAATCTCCCCCCCCCCTCCAAATAATTATTCCATATTGCAAAATTGATTCAACCCATGCATAATATAAGGTTTTTAAAAAATCTTTGCTAACATAGCTACGTAAATGAAAGAAAGTGATTAAATGATAACGAAGTTTATTCCTAAATATTGAACATGACTATTCCACTTTAGGTTTTGAGCTGTAAATACTTCAAGGAATTTAAAAGTCTCTGCTTTATTTATAATTCGACAAGAACATTGATTACCACTTTAATTAGAAAAAACATAATATTTAACTAATTAGTAAATCCGTACTTAAATTAATCATTAGACTAAAATTCATATACTTAGTTTTATCACTATTAATTGATAATTTATTTTCTGTAAACCATTGTTTAATCTGTAAAAGAGCTGAATTTGTTCTTGTATTAAATCATAAGTTTTTGCCCAATAGATTAAAACGCGTGTCATCTGCATAAGTTATAATTTTAGCATTGATATTAAGATTACAAAGGTCGTTTTCGTTTATAAATACAAATACAGTGCAGCCACGTTTCTTAAAACTACCAGCGACGAAGCGTCCAAAATTACCCCCGAAACCGCCGACCAACCCGAAGGTTTATGGCCGGCCCGAAGGCCCAAGGACGGTCGAAAAAAGAAGCATCCACCATCCAACCAAAACTCAGCCAGGAGAACGAACTCAGAAAACCAGCAGAAAAAAAAAAAAAAAAAAAAAAAAAATTGGAAAAATCAAAAATACAGAGTCACATGGAAGTGTTACATACAAAGCCAATAATACAAAAGCATAAAACAGTAGAACAAAAACAACCGTACTGAACAAAATGTCAAGCAGCGTGAATACAAATATACAGGAACACGCAAAACAGCAACAGAAATTCCCATAAAGTAACAAAGACCATATAGCCAAAATACAAAAACAGTATTAAAAATAGCAATAAGCACAAAGTTTAAAATACAAAAATATAAATACAGCTAAAATAACCCAAGTTAACAAACTACAAGGTTTAAAAGGTTAAAACAACAGTTTAAAAGTTAAAACAATTCATAGCAAAAGCAAATACCAAAACATTAGAATAAAACACTAAAAGTAAAATACAACAGTTAAAAACAAGAGCGTAAAATATATTAAGGTACAGGAACAAGCGATAAAACTACATAACAATTACAAATAAGCAACAGTAAGACACCATTTACAATCCAAACAAATCAAGAGCCTAAAATTTATAAGTAATAAAAGTAAAACATTCGTTCAAATGATTATAGATGGAAGCAGCTCGTTTACACCAGAACCTAGAATTATCTATTCTCTGAAAGTAGTCACCAAGACTCTCCGCAGTACCTCCTTTAATACATTGACCAGAAAAGGAACAGCTAGTCGTCATGTAGTGCAGAGAATCCCCAAGAGAGCCACAAGGACAATTTGGACTATCCCTATCTTTAAAGTGCAAATAGTAGGGAAAAGCACCATGACCAGTAGCGAAGTAATAAAGAACTTGATTCTTTAGTTTAAAATCAAGAGAAACGGTAGGAAAAATGCTAAAAGTAAGTCTGCCATTATCTGAAGAATCCAAAATGTTGGAGGGATGCCAGCTTGGCCAGCAGGTTGTGATTTGGAAAACATCCAATAATTCGCGCTCTGTTATCATTCATTTTCTATGAGCCGGATGACTGTCACCCCTATTTTAACAGTGGACTCGTTGAATTAGCGCTTGCGCAGAGGCTTCCATGGTTTCATGAAATGTGGTCGAAGAATAATATCGGACCTAAAATCGAGCCTTGTGGGACACCATTTTTAATAAGCTCAAAATCACCAATTTTAACACATTGTTTCCGATTATTTAAATAGGACTCCCTCGAATTCCTAATAAATTTACTTTCTGCAGAAGTAAAATAGGATTAGCTGAATCAAAAGCTTTTGATATGTCTATATAAATTGTTACAGTTTTTTAAACTATTACCAATACTGTTAAAAATAGAACCGGAAAATTCAGCAAGTGCGCTTTCTGTACTATAAACTCTTTCTGAAACCATATTGATTTTTTGAAATGAAATTTATTGAATCTGAAAATGAAACAAGTCTAGATCGCATAACTTTTTTCAATAATTTTTGAAAAAACTAGAAGAATTGAAATAGGTCGATGATTACCTAAATTGTTAAAATCTCCCGATTTCTAAATTGGCAAGATGTTGCTAGTTTTAATGGATCGGGAAAAATTCCTTCATTAAATGATTTTTTTATGATATCAATAATTATATCAGATCTATATTTGAAAATAATTTTTAAAATTTTAATAGGAATATTATCAAAACCAACTGCTTTTTTATCAGGTATTGAATTAAGAATATTTTGAATTTCAGATTCATCAGTGTTTAACAAACAAAAAGATTTAACAGATGAATTTATATTTTGGAAATTTAACATAAAACCTAAATTATTAGTATGAGTTGCAACATTTATAAAATGATGATTCAATTTATTTACAAGTAACTTAATATCATTTTCATTGGGATAAACTGTCTTTTTAGTTTTGTTTAAATTATTATTCACTAATTTCCACTGTTTATTCCGATTACCCGTACGTAAATGGGCCGCGGTATCCCAGTCGGTAGATCGCTGGCCTCGCAATTGGAAGATTGCGGGTTCGGTACTCGAGATATGGTCAAAGACAGTCGTGTACACTAATGGTGGCTGGTGCACGTAAAATCTGTCGTGGCAACAATATCCTCCATGTTTCCATCAAAAATTATACTTTTGGGGGTCACCGAAGCGGGAGAGCCATCCCTTCCGTGGAGGATCAAAATTGTGATGGCATGTCTCCGGACCACCTCTAGGGGGTGAGTCCCAGACCGTCGCCAATTGCCCATCTGCGCAGCACTAGTGCGACGTAAAACCCAACCAACCAACTGACTGGCCGTACATATGAAAAATTCCTTTAAATAATAAGCATGTTTTACCCTTTTAATTTCTGATTTTTAAATTTTTACAGCATCTTTATAAGACTTTTTAATGTTTATATCGTAAGGTTATTTCTTCAACTTTTTTTATAGAGTTTTTCTTTTTCGTTTATCATATTTAAAAGTGTTTTATTAATATCTTTTATTATGTGAAACTTTAAAATCTCTCCTGAAATTTATCATAGATTTCGAAACAAAATCCAAATGTTCTGTATATTGACCGTTGAAATTAAGATTTTTAAAGTAATTTGATTTCAGAAAGTAATCAAATTTATTATAATCAATATTAGCCGTTTTTTAATTCAAAATTCCAGGAGACATTTTCTTATTTTCGTTACAATTAGCTATTGTACAAATTGTCGGAAAGTGGTCAGTAATGCTACTAATATAACCTGATTTAACTAAAAATTTACAAGAACTTCTGATAACTAGTATGTTGTGGCCACCACATGACTTTCTTCTATATTTTCCTATACAAATTCACTCAGTAAAAATAATTTATTATTATATAAAAAATTTATCTTCCACGATAATGGAGACGATTTCCATATTAGAGAAGTAGTATAACACTAAATATCCAAAAAAAAAAAAGTCAATTTTATTCTCAATATTACATTAAAAAAAATGTTAAAAATGAAAGAAATTGATAACTTTATTTTGAATTATCGCAGATCGATGGTTCAACCATTCGTTTTAAAGGTATTGACGAGCTCTTTTGAAAGAGACCCATCATGAAAATTTACTCCCCTAGAGGGGGGACTTCCCCCCAGGGGGGGCGGAGGGGAGATGAGGCTCCTACACATACAAAAAATTTTCCCAGTTGACTATCTCTATTATAAATAATTCTTGTAAATTTCATAATGATTATTAAAAAATAATTCTCTTTATGCACATTTATACAAAATTTTGTCCTATACCACCATGTTAAAAATTTAGAAAAAGCGAGATGGCAACGCAACCTGTAAGACAATTTTTACCAAAAGTTGATAGGCACTCACTTATGTCAAGGTGCCTATCAACTTTATATGGTGTCTATATCAAGGTGCCTATCAACTTTTATGCCTATCACAGAATTTCATACATACCAATTTGTATGAAATTCTGTGCAGTAGTTTCTGAGATACAGTTGCCACAAAATTTTTTCACACACACACAGACAACAGACAGACATTTTCTAAAAATGGTCAAATCCTGTTCAACATCTCTCAAAACTTGTAGATCCATCAAAAACCCGAGGTCGAAAATTTTTACGAATCCAATACTTTCTTCTATTGAATATAGAAGAAAGTAAAAACATGATCAATACAAGTTGCACTTTCATGTGTCATTCTAGTTGGATCATTAATATAGGACTTGAAACCATACACATGCATAAAAGATCAATATAAGAATTACTATCAAAGTTATTCAAAAGCAAATGAATATTTAAATCACCAAGCAAAATTACATTTTTAAATTTACAATCCTTCAAAATGTCAAGATCATGTAAGAAAAATAGGTATTGTAACAGAATGATTACGTTACAAAGAAATTATACAAATATTAAGATTTTTACTGTATAAAATTATACATTCTGCTGAAGTTATATTACAAGGCTTGTGTAAAATAAAATTCAAATTTTTTCTAATAAATACAATTATACCCTCTGATCTGTTAAATAATCTACACCTATAAATTGAATAATAACCATCTAATGAATATAAAGAAATTTCAGCTTTATTCACCCATATTTCACTTAAAACAATAACATCAAACATAAAATTACAACTATTTAACCAAATCTTTAATTCATCAGAATTCGAACGCAAGCTTCGAATATTTAAATGAAAAATATTTATTTTATTAATAGCACATAAATTAGATTTTAACGGAGGTGGTATGAATTTTTTTTAACTGGTCCAAACATTCCAATTTTACATTTACATAGTTTTCATTTAAATCAATTAATTGTGACATAAATAAAATCTGAAGAATTTCTTATTCGAAAAGCTTTGGACCCATCATTTTGTCGTAAAAAAATCTCCCCCCCCCCCCACTTCACACCAACAGTATTTAAAATTATGCTCACGTTTAAACTGTTTACATTCAAATAGCATTTTTTTTTTTTTTTTTTAACTCTGTACATAAATGATCATTCAAATATATAGGAATATTTTCAAAATTAAAATTCCACTGGTTTGCTGTTATACGTTTAGATTTAGCTGCATTCAAAAAATCCAACTTAGCATTAAAAGTAGTAAACTGCATTATAATGGGTTTCATTTTACCTTTTTTTTATGTTGGAACTCTGTGTATTGTAGTAATTTTATCAGATAAATCTATTTCAATTGTCTTCATTGTACTATTCAACACATCAGATATATTTTCATCTTGAGCTTCAGGGAAGTTAGATATTTCAATGTTCAAACGACGACTGCACTGTTGTAACTCCACACTATCATTTTTCATTTCAATAATTTGTGTTTTGAGTTGGTTGTTTTCTTCCCTCATTTTGAAGTTTTGAATTTTAAGATCTTTTAACTCCTCGTGAAGATGTTTATTAGATTCTGTAGTTTAACAAAATTTGACATGAATTCTAAAGAATTTTGCAATTCAGTTAGTTTATTTAAAGTTTCTTTCCTGAAATTCGCATTGTCCACAGTTCCATTTCTTCAAAAACTCGCAGCCAATGAGAGTAGTTACTTTCCGATAACTTAGAATCTGCTCTAGTCGTAGTTGATTCTTTACAAGCAAAACAAGACCATCCATCTTTTCTTACTTTACGGACAGTAGTTTTATTGAAGCTAGTGGAAGTTACATGAAAGGAAAGTTTAAATCTACCACTGCATACAATTTGTTCACTGTCCTCTAAGATTTCTATACCACAAGCTTCACAGTTCGCCCTATTTATATTTTTCATTTATGAGTCAAGTTAATATAAAAAGATAATTTTAGTGCATTTAATATAACCTTAATGGGTTAATATATAGGAATTTAAATAAATTTAAAATAAATTATTAAAGATATATGTGAAAATTTAAGAACACAAATTTTGTTTACAAACAACGCCGATCGTGCGTTGCCACCCACGATCTTTTTTCCCACATTATATAGCGACATAAAATCCACTCATCAGCAACCCTCTAAATATTGACAGCAGTTATGATGTCTTTGTTTCAATGGGAACTGAACTTTACCAACTAGTCCAATATGAAACCTGGAAAAAAAAAAATCGCGAATTAAAAAAAAAAAAAAAAAAAAAAAAAAAAATTGAAATGTCTCGAGATTATCTCATAATTCAAGTGAATTTTCATTTTCTTCCGCCTTCTAAATTTAAGAAAGATTGAGAGGCACCCTATCAAGAGAAAATTGAAATAGTGATAGTACGCCTCCTTACTACTCCTAGGGGTAAATCCCAGATCGTCGCCATTTGCTCAATACGTAGCTTTAGTGCGACTTTAAAAAATCACTCAACTCTAGAATTGGTAGATTATAGAGGCGTGTCCACTACTGGGTCTAACCTTAAGAGTCAAATGAGTCTACAGTCGGTAACAAAAGTCCCCGAATACTAGCAAAAATTCCTATATAAAAAAAGTACACATAATACAGTTTTGTTCAATAAATCCTTATCGAATCATGTTCTTAGTCAGTCTAAGAACAGGATTCGACAAGGATCTATTTAACAAAACTGTATTCAGTGTATTTTTTTTATGTAGGAATTTTCGCTAGTGGCTCGGACACTTTTGTTATCGACTGTATAGTGGATAGGGGTGTCCACTACTGGTCATGATGACATTTTTTGGTGCCAGTAGCGGACACCCATAAAAATACTATACGTTAATATGAGATTTAAAAAACACAACAATAAATGGATTCTGCATATTTATTTCAGTCATATGAATGCAAAAGGGAAAAGAAATTAGTTAAAAATAAGCAGAGGCAAAGCAAAAAAAATTTCATTTTCTTCTTAAAAACGGAAGGAAGAAACGGTAATATCACAAAAAGTGCATATTTTTGTATTTAAATTAATGCTATTCTAAAACTAATGGCTGGAATTACTTATAGACATTAATAGTAGAGGACTATAACTTCCTTCCTTAACATTGCTCGAACCTTTAGAAAGATTAGAAAGCTTATTTTCTGAGTTTAAATTTAAAAGTGTCCACTACTGGCACAGGGTCCCCTACTGGTACTTTTTCCTTAATTTAATTTTAAATAAAGATTCTGTGTGTGCTTGCCTGCGCTCTAGAGCTCAAGCTACTGATCGCAAAGCCCCAAAGCATGGCAAAGGGGCAACTTGCCCCCTGAAAGGATGTACCTAATCGACATTTTTTTTTAAAATTTTGTCCATTGATTTTTCTGTTTTATTTTATTTCATTTCAGTCGTTTGCGTTCTTTACTAATGGCTATTATCTATATAATACGCAAACTTGAAATTTGTGGGACTCTTTTAACATATTATGGGAATAGGGGATTCTAAATGGTACTGTTCGAAAATTTTGAAAAATGTAAGTTTGAGGGGGGGGGGGGATTGTTATCAACTTTCTTCATCTTCTTCTTCTTTTTTTTTTTTTTTTTTTTTTTTTTTGTGAGTGTGTGTGTGATTTACGTCTGCTCTGACTTGAAGACATTTTTTAAAAGTAAAACATAATGCAATTCAATTAATTGAAACTGACTAATTATGTTTTAAAAAGTAGATTTATTATTATTACTTCTGAAGAAGTTGTTATAAGAAGAGAGCATAAGATTCAGAAAAAATTTCTATTTCCGGTTTTCGATGAATTTACGCGTTTTGAGATTTCCTGAATACAATTCGACCATTTTAAGAAAATGTCCGTATTTTTTGAATAAGGAAAACTTTGCGAACACTGCACTTCCTAAACCAATGGACTTAATTTAACCAAATTTAATATTTGGTTGGACCTTGGTTTGAAATGGTGCTGATTAGTTTTTGGGTGAAATTTGTGGTACACCTAACAAATGGCTGTACACACGCTGTGATTTCCTCGAAAGCTGAACATCAACAGTGTACCAAACTTAGTATGATATATATATATATATTATAAAGTTCTGCTGATTGAGTTCAACTGCATATCAGCCAGCAGACGGCGCTACTATTTTGCAATTTAATCCTATTTTGGGGGAGATTATCCAAACTTTTACCGTGTATAAAGGTAAAAACTGGGAATGTGAGATGGATATGAGATAAAACTATGCTGAGGTAAAACTATGCTAATTCACTTTGAATGCATATCGGATGACAGGTGGCGCTGCTGCTCATTATTTTCCGTTTACACGAAAGCTATACCTCAGCTTCGATGCTATATAAATGCACCAAATCATGCAGGTGATATGTATTAGGAAAAGTTATTCTTATTGAATTTTGGTATATATATTAGGTCGAAAAGTGGCGCTGGTATTAGTTTCTGCAGTTTCTCATACGACTATATTTCAATGACTGTTGGTGAAAATTGCACAGAACTGTTAACTGAACTGATAACTGAACTGATAAATGGTAATTTTGAGAAGATACATTGATTACATTTTTGTTCATTTTAACCGGTAGGTGGCGCTTTTGTATAAAATGATGCAGAAGAAAGTTTTGGATTCGTGAAAATATTCGGCTTCTGGACTTTTCGATGAATATATACGCTTTTAGAGGTCCTAAACAAGATTCGTCCATTTTTAGAAAATGACTATTTGTCTGCGTCTGTATAATGAGTTAGCTAAACATTGATCATGAACCAATGGGCGGAATTTAAGCACGGTTGATAATTGGGGGGAACCTAGATTTAAAATAGTACTGATTAGCTTCTGTAATATATCACCCAGTAAATGGAGCTGCTGTGGTTGTCATTCCCCCCATTTTAATGAAGGCTATATCTCAACTTCTGTAGTGCATAAACGCACCTAACTCGGTATATAAGATGAATACTATGCTTCTTTAATTTGGGTACATATCTGCCGATAGGTGACGCTAGCGTGCTGCAATTAAATTCCGTTTGCGCGAAGATCAAATTAGCATCTTCTATGATGCATAAATACTTTAAAACTGGTATCTGAGATGGATAATATATAAAACTATACTGATTAAACTTGGGTGCATATCGGACAAAGGGGGCGCTGTTATGATGCAATTAATTGTCATTTACGGAAAGGTTGTATCTCAGCTTCTATGTTTTATATATATATATAACTCGCAATGTTATTTTTATTTATTTATTTATTTAGAACAGAGTCGAAGAAAATTTTTTACACGGATATTTTGAATTTCTATTTTATTACTTAAATACTTACGGAAAAAATTGGTCGAGTTTCGATCCACAGCGCAATACTAGTACTAGTACTATTTATTATGTAATTATTTATTAATTTCTTTGAAAGGGATTACTTTTAATTTATTGAATGTATCGGAATCAAATGGTAATAGAGTAGAAAGTATTAAAGTTATAAAATTTTTAATTTAATAAAAATTTATCACTGTGAAATTTAAGTACAATTTTTATAATAAAACTAATTGTAATAAAATCGTAAATTTATTGTATTTATATTTTATTATTACAGAACGAGGGCTAGAAAAATCGAGTGACGAGGTCTTACTAAAACATGGCGCCAAAACTAAAATATTCAATAGATTCTGAGATATAGTCATCTGTAAAATCGTAGTTCTTCAGTACTCCACCTGTTGTCCGTTAAATAACCAAATTGAAATGCCCGGCAAAAACGTAGCTTCTGGTAAATGGAGCCCGGATTCGACGGAGTGCGAGTGGAAAAGACGCTGCCAAAAGCAGCGGGTACTTAAATCGAGGTTTAGAGCAATTTTAGAAGATTATTTTTTAGTTTCAATCTATAAAGTGATTAATAAAAGTAATGGTTCAATTTTAAAAATTAATTTAAATAAAGTAAACAGGGAAGTGGGCAAAACCAGCTAGTTATAAAATATTTCTTATAAATTTGTATATATTGCGTCGACACTTATTAGCAAGATTTTGATTGTGCCCTGAAATAAAATTATCTGGTGTGTCACTCACACGATTTTCTTTTACCCTGAAATTTAATGCTATAAATGCAGGTTGCAGATTAAGAGGTAAGATAACGAATACTGTTATGTAAACCTGTGTTAAACAATTCAAATTAGGCTTCGGAAGAGTTTTATATGATAATTAGTTCTGTGTGAGGGGAGCTGCCGCCCTCCTCAACCCCCCGTTTCATTAATGCACCTACATTTATATATAATTTAATTCGGTTATTAAAAAATAATTAAAAAAATAATTTATTGAAATTATTATTTAAAAAAATTATCTTTTATGATAATGCAGACGATTTCCATATTAGAGAAGTAGTATAACACTAAATATAAAAAGAAAAGTTGAATTTATTCTCAATATTACATTAAAAGAATTTTTTTTTTTTTTTGTTAAAAATGAAAAAAAATCAATAACTTTATTTTAAATTATCGCAGATCGATGGTTCAACCATTCGTTTTAAAGGCATTGGCGAGCTCTTTTGAAAGATACCCATCATGAAAATTTACTCCCCTCGAGGGGGAACTTGAGCCCTGGGTGGGGGGAGGCTCCTACATACACATTTTTTTTTCCCAGTTGACCATCTCTATTACAAAAAATATATATTGGTTTAGTGCAGTCTATAGATGTTAAACTCTGCTTACCAGCAATTTCTCCCATAGACGTAATGTATTTGAATACTTTTAAGTATCCCTGTACACGAACCATTGGCTTCATCTCAACGAAAAGCTTACTGTAGCATCCCTATATGATACACATTAAGAATACCGAGTTTGGAATGTCTGCTACTATTTGTTCTTGAGATATGCTGATAACAGACACACAGACATACACACAGACCATTCTCTAAAAACATGATTTTAGTATTCAGGGAACCTCAGAACATGTAAATATAACAAAAACTCACGTTCAAAAATTTGACCCTAAAACAATACTTTCTCGACCCTATGGGTGAGAGAAAGTAAAAAAAAAGTTTGAGAACCATTGGTATGGGTAAAAAGAAATAATTTTGTACTAGTAATATATAGAAAAATGAAACAACGTTAAAAAATCACGAATTAGAGAAATTCAAACGGCCGTTTGAACAGCTCATGAAAGTACATTGCACAACTTGCCTTTCCTGATCCATTTTTACACCACCTTGACAAACTCCAGAGTTTTGTTTTTCTTTTTTTCATGTTTTTATATTTTAAAAAATTTTACAAGCTCTGATGATGGAACTCCAGTAGTTCCAAAACGGCCGTTTGCTAATTTTTGGATTTCTCTAACTTGTGCTCTCTTTAAGGTTGTTTCCTAATCCTCAATAAAAAGAAACAGTTTCTAATAAAAATTAAACGAACACGATGCTGTTTTCTATTTTGAGTCGGTAAAGGGAAGGGGCATTCAATTTTATTCTGGTCGGTCTATTACAAGGGGATTAAAGTGATTTTCTAGAGGAAATATTTAAAAATCTCAAGTCCTGTGTTATTTTCAGTTACCAATTCTTTTTTTTTTTTTTTTTTAATTTAATGTAAGCTAAGTGCGATTCTACAGTAAACCTTATTATAAAATGATAATATTATATATTTCATAAAATAATGATAACTATTATTTTAATAAAATAATAAACTTCTCTTTAAAAAGCTATTTTTGCTTCGCTCTAAAAATATCATTTTTGTTTTATACATGAAAGTATAATGTTCTTTGGAGATATATATATATATATATATAATCAAATAAGTTTAAAGATTAAAAATAGTATGGTCTGTCACTCACATCAGATCAATAAGGTAAAATAATACTGTTCATTCTATTTTAAAAGTAATCTAAAATAGGTTAAGAAACAGTTTTATTTGACATATAATTCTACCCCCTCCCCTTCGATCCCCCTTTTAGTTAGAATATCAACATTTATACATAAAAATATATGATAAATTCAAGACTGTTATTAAATTAAAAAATTATATATTCAAAATTATTCAGATAACTTTCATCAGCAAAACATCTTGAAACTTCATCAAACATTTCGAGTGGTAACATCATACGAACTTTAAAATACCTAATTTGATCTTTCTGCATTTAATGGGTTCTTCCAACCGTCGTATGCTCAATCACGTGATAGTGGAAAACGAATAATCTAATTCAAATAAATATTGTTCTTAAGAACAAAAGCGTTAATATTTAATATAAAATAAAAGTAATAGTGTGCATTTGTAAACAGTAGAATAGTTGTATTTGTAAATTTAATAATTTTTAAAAACACTTTATGTGTTTATTTATTTTCAACTGTAAGAATCGATTTTTGTATGTTTTTGTGTAACTGTTACCTTAACTGATCTAGCAATAAATAATAGCTTGTACTTGTGGAATGTTTATGGATTATAATTTGAAATTTTAAAACGGTTTCATTTAAATTTAATCGCATAAAGGTGTTACAACAAGTTAATTAACTTAGTTACTGGTCTAAATGGATTTACGCAGTAAGATATTGCACTGTCACTGATTTAAGTACCAAAAATCAGAGTATTTAACATGTTCTTGATGAACATCAATAACAAACATAAACTAAATGATGATTGCAAATGTATACAGCAAACAAAAGATTATGAATAATGATATAAAATGGATTAAAAATGATGATGCATAAAAAAATAACACAGATTAAATACGATTGATCAAAAATAAGAGTAGAAAAAATGTTATTTCAGCAATCGCTCTAGATAAACAAGACTTCGTCTGCTACTTGTTTTTCCTCTGTCATGTGACCTCTGACGTCAGGTGGGAAGAGCCCATTGTTTTTAAGTTACTTTAATAACAGACATACTACTGTAGAAAAAAGAAGCTAAAAAGAAACTGTAGGAAGAAACTGCTGTAGGAAAGCATTAAAAAAGGGAAGGAGGCGAAGAAATCTATTCCCCATTAAAAAGGAAATTTTCGGCCGCACTAAATGTGAGTTTTCTTTTTTATTTCAGATGCGTTTCACATCTATGACCCTGAACTGACTGTTGTGGGGCAGAACAGGAGTGCTTGGGTCTTCGCCACTTATCCCAGAGACGACATATCCATATGGAACTGTTTCTTCAGCGAGGTGGGTAGAAATAAGATCTATTACTCATAACATGTTTCATTTTGATCTGATGACACTATTTCATCATCAGCTTGAAACTTATTAGGCTTGGCGAGGTTTTGCAAGAGCGATGAAGTTTTATTTTATTTTATGAATATATTTAACACCAGTGTTGGGCATAATTGATTAAAAAGTAATTGAATTACAATTATGATAATTTTACTGTCAATCGATTAACAAGTAATTGATTACAAATAAATTGAATTATTACAAAAAAAATTGAATAAGTAATTCAATTTATTTCCAATCAGTTACTTGTTAATTGATTGACAGTAAAATAATTATAATTGTAATTCAATTACTTTTTAATCAATTATGCCCAACACTGTTTAACACGTAAATCAGGATTTTATTTAGCAAAAAATGGTCAATCAATTTGTGAAAGACACATTTTTAATTATTTAAGTTCTACATCTCCCACCCCTTAAAAAAAAAGAAGAAGCAATAGTTATAACATAAAACAAAATTTATTTATCTTTTAACTATTTATACACCCCTGCCGTAGCACATTTTTCGGAAGAATTATTTGCGGAAATGGGTGACATTCTCTATAGTCAACAGAGGACTGAACGAGAGTTCCGTCATGATCCACCTAATGAGATTGCATCCTATGTGGTACATCTATGTACAAAATGTATTAACAAAAGCAGATAACAAAGCAATGAAGAAAGAGAACTGGAGGAGAGCCCTTTAGCAGTGGAATTGGTGCATTGGTGGTGGCGATATGAAATGCAGCGGTCTACAACGTGTTCCCTGGACTCCAAATTGAACAAAAAGTTTGCATTAAATTTTGTATTTCAAGCCTGCAAGTTTAATGTAAAGAATGTTCAAACATTTAAGTTTACGTTTGCCCAACTCAAGTATAAATCAATACGTATCCCAGTGGCAGAAACACTGCGACACGGCTACATAGTCGCAGACACAGAAAAACGGCTTGCAGACAGTTTTTGTCTGCACTAATAAAAAAAAATTAGTCCGCAACTTTCGGACACTTTGTCTGTAGTAATAAAAAAAATTGCCTGCAACTTTTGGACAGTCTTTGTCCGCGGTCATAAAAAATTGTCTGCAAGCTGCAACTTACGGGCATTTTTCGCCCGCGACCATGCACTACCAATGTATGACGTCTTAGGCGCTCTGTGGTAGTGTAAGCCATTTTCACCCCTGATTACATGCAAATTTTGAAGACAGATTACGAAATTTTAAAAGCCTATCGCAGACAGCTACAAAACTTTCTGCCACTGGGATACGTATCAAGTATGCTTACTACAGGTTACACGATTCTAATAGCTGTAAAACTGATTTTTGAATACCCCCCCCCTTTTTTTTTCATAGGGTAGGTGCTTCAGTGATTGACATGCTCCAGTAATTGACATCTTTCCCGAAATAATTAATAAATAAGAAAAATAAAATAAAAGCACACGTTTTACATATAAGATATTTGACACTGTATGCCAAACACTGAAGCATAGGTTATCAATAAATGGTAAAATGAAACACTAGCGGAGCCAAACACTAGTATAGGATGTGATTAGCATAGGATGCTAATTACTGGTAAAATGAAACACTGGCAGTGTCAATTACTGGAACATCGAGTGGATGTAAAATAAAAATTCATAAAAAAAAAATAATAATAATAATAATTACTATCAAATGCATATATTTTGACATATGATATATGAGGTTCTGAAAGCCTTTCATACCATATATATTAACTTAAGATTTTCAAAAATAGTTTCTGATGACTAAAATATTAAAAACATCAGAGATTGCTCTAAAAGTGTCAATCATTGGAGCACTTAGCCTACTTTGGTATATAAAATTATTTACATAACAAAATGTTCTACTTTTACTAAGTTGAATTTTTCTACTCTTTGAGCGAATGTAAACTAAAAACTGTGCGCACAGCTTTCCAGCCTTCGACTTTTGGTGCCAAGGAGTTTTCAAGTTTGACATTCTAAGTCGAAAATTAGTCAAATGGGATTTAGAAGCTTGAGTCTGGTTGGAAATATCACCGAAATAGAAAATCAAGCTTCTTTCAAGCAAATGTGCCATTTCTGTTAAGAATTATAGTTTTTTAACCCACTTAAATGAATAAAAAATATGAAAAGAAGCAACACTCCATTTCTATTTTTTAGCTGACGAATTATGAATAATGATAGTGAACAAAAAAAAAAAAAATTTTTTTTGTTGTTGTTGTTGTATGACAATGTCTCCTATGACAATATCTAGAAAAAATGACCCTATATATACGGCAAAATTGAGCAGGAAAATTAAGCGTATAATTACGATTCGGTGATAGTGACCAAGAAAACTGAGCGTATATAATGATACAAATGGTTTAAGCAACTCTGCTGGAATACACATTCAAAATTGCGTTAATAATGTGTTTTAAATGAATTAAAAACTGTAACACGTTGTTTTTGTCAAGTCAATTATAATTTACAATACATAAAATTATTTAAATACGGCGTAATATATATGTATGTACATCATAAAGATTCGACAAAAATTAACCCGATCAGGTTATCGTTTCTTTCGGCACCTTGTCAGTTTATCATGGTTCTTCTATTCCTAACTTTTGAACAAATTGAGATATTTGAAAAATTCAGATTGCATAATAAAATTTAAAAATGGTATTTTTACGGAAAAAATCATGGACACGACGGATAGGTATTTCTTCTATATATGGGTTCTAAAGGGTGAGACAAAAGAAAAATGGTTCGGGTCTCCAACGACCCACGATAACTTGATCGGGTTAATTTTTTTGGAAAACGTTAAAAGTATTTTCGAGCCTTTAGTATAATGAACAGATCGTGATTTATTTCCTGTCTTTTGTTGTCGTAACAATTCGTGAGAACCCTGTACATAGTTTTTTTTTCCTTCTAGGTAGTGGTGGGCATTCTCGTAATGTTCACCGTCATGGCAATCGTAGACAAGAGGAACCTGAACATTCCCAAGTACCTATACCCCTACTTCATCGGTTTCATGATCCAAGTGACGGCGCAGTGCTTTTGCATGAACTGCATGGCGCCCATCAATCCAGCCAGGGACTTTCCCACCAGAATTTTCACCGCCATAGCCGGATGGGGATCCGAAACCTTCAGGTAAGCTATCTTCAATAAACCATCGAAAAGGTCAATTATTATTTTTGCCCCTCATTGGAACAGCTGATAAAGCCCAGTTCCATAAGAGCCCAAAAAGTGAAGCTGTACTTACTTTTAATCAGTACTTGGGAGGTTATGCCTCTTTCGACTAGTCTGCGAAGAGATTGAGGGTGTTGGCGATATCTAGTACTCGTTATTCTGTACTGCATTGCCAAGTGCTTCATTTCACATATAATTCAGCTACTAGAGCAGGGGAGCCATTCTATCAATTAGGGGATCTAAATTGTGAGGACTCGTCTCTGAACCACCATGATCTCATAAATACGGGTGCCCCGTCGCTAATAGAAAGGTTCTGTTCTTCGAATTGGTAAACGAGAGGCGCTGGGTTCAAATACATGTCCAGTTGGTCGACCTTGACAAGCGAAGTTTTTTGTGTTCGCCTCCGAAATTTGCGTAAATACGGACTAGGACCCTTTAAAAAGACCGACACGAAAGACATTTTCACAGACCTAGATCCCTCAAATATACAGTCGGTTTTAAAACTCCATATTAACCTACGCCGAGTACTGAATTTCGGAAACAAAAACAATCTTAAAGGTTCTGCCCCCCCCCCCCCCCCTATAGAATAGAGTACAGAGTACTAAAAATTCCGTATTTTAAAAACTAACATTTTGACTAATCTATATATATAAAGCTGAAAGTATGTCGTTGTATCTGTCAGTATCTTCTTTAGTTCGTTACAGAAAGCTACACCATTCAACCGATCGCTACGAAAAGGGGTGCACTTATTAAACAGAACAAAAATCTAGCTAATGCCGTATTTCTTTGTTCAATAAGATAGTTGGTTCAAAATATATTAAATAAAAACATCATTTTAACTTTAAAATTATTGAAAAGAAAAAAACAAATTGAAGCCAAAAATAAATAAACTACTTACACATTTATTTGCACTCGAAAAATTTAAAAAAAAAAAGGGGGGGGGGGTGTAATTTTATTATTTACCTGTAAGTATTTAAGAAACTTTTTTTTATGTTAAAAAAAAAATAAACGTGCATTTTGTTTTTATTTAAATTAATTGTTTATTTGTGGTTTGGATTCGTTTAAGTTCTCGCAATGAGTTCAAATTGGACAGGAATAGTATTTTATTGAGATAGTGCATGTAGCGATTCGTTTTACTGCTTTCTTTGTATTCCATTAAATTTTTCTCCCGATATTAAACATTTAAATAATTTTGATACTAAAACTAAAACATACAAATAATTAACTTCGCTTTATATATATATGTTCGTATGTTTAGAATCTATGCATCAATAAAAAATTTTAATGCCTCCAAAAATGAATTTCTCTTAAGTAAAAGCTTATTGTTTACACAGAAGTTCTATATAGATCCGTCAAGGAAGATTTTTAATTTAATTTTTATTTTAACTCTTACTTTCTTTACTTTGTTTTTTCTTTAATTAAAAAATGTTATAAGTACTCTTTCAACCCGAGCAGCACCGGGTAGACCTGCTAGTACCCCCACAATGCATCTGAATATTTTTTGTGGAATTGTAAAGCAATCAATGCTAATCATACCTTATTCTATACTTAACACTTTTGTATATTTGATAAATGCATATTACTTTCATTATACAGTGTGTCCTAAAAGTTCCAGTACTGACGTTGATGTAATTTTTATTTACAAAACAACAAACTTTAAAACGATCATTTTTATTCTAATGATAAAAGGCACATTTAAAATAACGGAGGAAAAAATACAGAACTTACATTTATAATAAATGTTCAAAATGTCCACCTTTTTCTAGGAAGCAAAGCTGAACTCGTTTGTGCATGTGTTTAGAAACGCATTTTAACATGCTGGGAGTGACTTCTTGTAGAGAAACCTGTACACACCTGCACAGAACCTGTATAACGAAATTGTCGAACGAGCTGATATAGCACATTTTTACTCGGTATTGCATCCTCTGGATATTTATATCGCCAAACATCTTTGCATCTTTCATACGATTTACATTCAAAATAAGCTTCAAACAGCGTAATTCTGTGAATGCGTGATAAACTCATTTCACTGTGAACAACAAAATAACATAAAACTTTATTCTCACACAACTTGAGCGAGAAAAGAAACAAACGATAAAAATTAAAGAATGGATGCAATAATAAGCAGACGATAAAATTTAATAATAATAATAAAAAAAAAAAATCATGGACACAATGAGTTCTTTAAGTGTGAGTACTGGAACTTTTAGGACACACTGTAGTTTGTGTAGTATAAATACATTAAAATTATATTATTTTGTAAATTATTGTTTGCACAAAATTAATGTTCGCAATTATTTCAAGTTTTTTTTTCCCTCCACTATCTAGTTATTAATAATATATAATTAGTTCTGACCATGGTAATTTTTACTTTAATTCTATGAAGCATTCGCAACTACGGTTACTGGTGGATTGGTCTGCTGGGCCCTCATCTGGGATGTATCCTGGGCGCCTGGTTCTACTGGCTGGCAATCGAAATGAACTGGCCAGAAGAGGAGGACGCAGAAGAAGCCCGGGAGATGACAGTCCCCTCGGAATCCAAAGGTGATTGCCTCTTGTTCTTGTTTCTCACTTTATACATCATGTAAAAGGTGGGAGGGAAATATATAAATCACTATAACTTATTAAGCAATTTTTTTTCCCAATATTCACTTTTTACGTTCAGAAAATCCAAGACCGTTAATGAAGTTTTTTTTTTTTTTTTTTTTTTTTTAACTTTGTAGATTTAAAATGAAATATTGAAATTTTAAAAACATCACTTTTGGAAAGCTCTATTAACGGATGGGAATTTTATGAATATGAACCCAGAATTAGAAAATATATATTAAGTGAAAAGTAACTGTGATTACAAATTTCTACAGAGAATAATATTGTTTCGTTTGTCGGAGATCCTTGACTATACAGGGCGGACCAAAAGTTCTGGGCACATTTTAAACATTAATAAAAAATCAAGTTAGAGGCATACGGAAGTGCAGTTAGCACTACATAAAATAATCTGATCAGACAAATGTCGTCACTTTTTCTTATTAGTCCATTGAGCTAAGTCCTTATATATTGTTCATGTATAAATATTATTTTTTATCCTCGCGTATCGTATCGTTTCGACAAAAAATAATTGAAACTGGTCCATGTTAGAGAAATATATAGATAGAGTAAAAAATTGTTGCCGTGGTTGGTTCTTACCACGCCTTTCCCCTTCAAAAATTAATGAAAGCCAACTTTATTTTATTCTTTTACCCCGTTTGACCTTTTAGTTGTGTATAGTTTTACTCACAGTTAAAAGATTGATAATGATATATTAATATTTTAAATTCTGTGAAATAACTTATGAAACATGAGACACAATAATTACTGTCTATCAGAGAACAATATAAAAATTTAGCGTTTGGCTTTTGCATACATATTATTTAAAATCTGGTTTAATTTGAAGGAAATGCGTGTTGCGGTAGGTTGTATTCAAACCGAGGTCGTTTTGGTAGTAATCTAGCGCCGTACCTCTGGACAAAAGGTTAACCCATTGTCTATTGGTAGGTTAGGATTATCTACATTTGAATGGCGTTGATGGCGTCGCTACAGTACTCCCCCTCCTAGAGAGTACACCATCATACGAGCGATATTACTGCTGTAGACGGCAGCGATGACCAGATTGTTCTGTCAGTTGCCCCGTTTTGCCAAGTTGAAGGAGCAGTTGTGTTTACTGATGCGGCGAGTTGAAGGCGTGGGGCGTGACAGGCTTTTTGTGCTGTGAGAACAGCGATTCACAGGCTTTGTTGCTCGGGGGGGGGCGGTTGTGGTGCTGCCATCTATTTCCATAGAGCGAAGTTAATAACTCGAAGCGCCCGTGGTCACAAATGAAGGAAATGCGTGCGGCGATAGGTTGTATTTGAACCGAGGTCGTTTTGGTAGTAATCCAGTGCCGTACCTCTGGACAAAAGGTTAACCCATTGTCCATTGGTAATTTAGGATTATCTACATTTGAATGGCGTTGATGACGTCGCTACAAATTCTTTAGTTCAAATAAAAAATTTTAAATTAAATTAATTCGTGCACAAATAAAAATATTGACTAAAATTTTTACTTAAGATAATTATTATTTATCTTATGAATCATTAGGATAATTTTATCTATATTAGAACTCCATATAGAAATATATTAGAATATAAGAGTGTATGATTAGTAACGTAAAAACTTTTTTTCTAGAATAATGTGGGGATTCGACTGTCAACTTAAAGATTCCCACATTTTTTTTTCTGAACGTAGAAATCTGCCCCATTAAGCGTAAGAAATCAGTAAAAATATTATTAACTAGTATGTTGTGGCCACCACAAGACTTTCTTCTATATTTACCTATACATATTCAATCAGTAACAATATTAAAAAAAAAAAAAAAAAAAAAAAAAGTACGATTTTTTTTTTCTTTTTGTTAAAAGTGAAAAAAATCGATAACTTTGTTTTAAATTATCACAGATTTATAGTTCAACCATTCGTTTTAAAGGTATTGACGAGACCTTTCGAAAGATACCCATCTTGAAAATTTATCCCCCCCGGGGGGGTACTTCCCCCCAGGGGGGGAAGCGATGCCCCCCCATGCAGAAATTTTTTTCCTAGTTACATACTACTATTCTCAAAAATTCATATTAATTTTACAATCACAAGTTTAAAACAACTCTAATTATGCACATTTATACGAATTTTTGTCCTATGCTGCCATGTTAAAAATTTAGATAAAATGCTAT
Organism: Salticus scenicus; assembly: GCA_963930645.1. Taxonomy (NCBI): domain Eukaryota; kingdom Metazoa; phylum Arthropoda; class Arachnida; order Araneae; family Salticidae; genus Salticus; species Salticus scenicus. The sequence goes on from OZ005652.1 coordinate 8,608,984, forward strand.
CACAGCGCCACCTGTTGAGCTATTGATCCCCAAACATAATCAGCACCAGTTTATGTCGGGGACCAACTAAATACCAAGTTTGGTTAAATTTCGTTAAAAAAAAAAAAAAAAAAAAAAATTGCGATATTTTTCTGTTTTTTTTTGTTAAAAGTTAAAAAAATCGATAACTTTGGTTTAAATTATCACAGATTTATCGTTCAACCATTCGTTTTAAAGGTATTGACGAGATCTTTCGAAAGATACCCATCTTGAAACTTTGCCCCCCCGGGTGGTAACTTCCCCCCCCGGTGGGGGGGCAACCGATGCCCCCACATGCACAAAAATTTTTTCCTAGTTAACTACTACTATTATCAACCTGATCTTTCGAAAGATACCCAATGTGAAAATTTACCCCCCCTGGGGGGGTATTTCCCCTCTAGGGGGGGTAAGCGATGCCCCCCCCCCATGCAAAAATTTTTTTTCCTAGTTACATACTACTATTATCAATAATTCATATTAATTTTACAATCACAAGTTTAAAACAACTCTAATTATGCACATTTATACGAATTTTTGTCCTATGCTGCCATGTTAAAAATTTAGATAAAATGCTATCACAGCGCCACCTGTTGAGCTATTGATCCCCAAACATAATCAGCACCAGTTTATGTCGGAGACCAACTAAATACCAAGTTTGGTTAAATTTCGTTTAAAAAAAAAAAAAAAAAAAAAAAAAAAAAAAAAAAAAATTGCGATATTTTTCTGTTTTTTTTTGTTAAAAGTTAAAAAAATCGATAACTTTGGTTTAAATTATCACAGATTTATCGTTCAACCATTCGTTTTAAAGGTATTGACGAGATCTTCCGAAAGATACCCATCTTGAAACTTTGCCCCCCCGGGTGGGAACTTTCCCCCCCCCCGGTGGGGGGGCAACCGATGCCCCCACATGCACAAAAATTTTTTCCAAGTTAACTATTACTATTATCAACGAGACCTTTCGAAAGATACCCATCTTGAAAATTTACTTCCCCGGGGGGGGATTTTCCCCCCGGGGGGGAACCGATGCCCCCCCATGCACAAAATTTTTTTCCTAGCTAACTACTACTATTATCAATAATTCATATTAATTTTACAATCACAAGTGTAAAATAACTCTCTTTATGCCCATTTATACGGAATTTTGTCCTATGCTGCCATGTTAAAAATTTGCATAAAATGCGATCACAACGCCACCTATTGAGCGATTGATCCCAAAATCTAATCAGCACCAGTTTATGTCAGGGTGCAACTAAATACCAAGTTTGGTTAAATTTCATTCATTGGTTCGTGAGATACAGCGTCCACAAAAAAATGATACAGACAGACAGACAGACATTTTCTAAAAACTATTAATTCGTGTTCTCCATATCCCAAAACATGTAAATCCATCAAAAAGTGGACTTCGAAAATTTTCGCGAATCCAATACTTTCTCTATATTACATATAGAAGAAAGTAAAAATCATTATTACTGGTAGTAAAAAATCATTCTGAGTTTGAAATAGATTGGAATGTGGCTGTTCAATGTGCAGAAACAAGTTGTTTTTCCTCTCTAGACTAAACCACTTCCTGAATTATTTTACGTACAATGCTATTAGGGTTAAAAAAAAAAAAATAGCAATATTCATTTGTGCTAAAACATGGGTGGATTTCCGTTATGTTTTCTGTTTTGTATATTGAGTACTATACACTGATATATGCCATATACATATCTAGACTTTTAGATAGATAAATATAGGGGAGACTGGGGTACAGTGGACCTAGGGGCACAGTGGACCACCCCAATTTAAATCTCTTAATATTTAACTCTTTTAGTTTATATTGATACTCATGGATGGCAACATGGTACTACTTGTATACATCCAAAAAACCACATGGTAAATACTAAGGTAGCCATTTTATACAATTTTTATGTTTTGAGCTGCTCAAAGTAATTTTTCAAGTTTGAAGATTTTTTTATTTTATTTTATGAGGACTGAACTATTGACTACAAGTATTGGATAGTTGTTAAGAAAAGGTAAGATATTGTTGTTTTTAAATTTATACAAATGATTAGCATATTTATAGTCTATATATAATTTTAATATTATTATTTGTTTTGTCTGGACATGGGGCACAGTGGACCACCTTTCAATGTACCTAAAAGTCCAAATTATATTTAATACCTTATTTATTTTAGTTAAATTTACATATACAAATATAATGTGACTCAAAATAATTAATAAAAAAAAATAGTAATTTTAATGTTATAATAAAATTAATTTCTGAAAAGGGAAAATAGTTCAATAGTAGTATAATAATTAAGAATATCTAAATTTAATAACTATTTGAATTGTTTAATATAAAAAAATAAATATATAAAATGATTATGTGATATAATAAATAGTAGGTTATATAAATTATTGTTGTTGTTTTTAGAAATAACATGTAAAAGATAAAAGTTGAATAATTTTAGTTAAACTTATTTCACAAATATAATGTTAAGTATTAATATCTCAAAATAATTAATAAAAATGTTTGAGTAGTAACATAAATTTTAATTAAATATTTCATAATTTTTATAACTATATAATATTAATAAACAATCAAAAATATATCTGATTTTTTTTTAGTGATGGCACGTAAAAGACAAAGGAAATCTGATGTAGGATTCTTCCTCTAATTTGATTTATTTATTTTGATTTCCTTTAAATTTTGGTAATTTTATTTCATGAAAATGTTCGAATTATATTATTTAGACTAGAATTGCATAAGAAATTAATTTTAGAAACAATAAATGAGTAATTTATATTAATTGAACAACAGTGGTTGGTCCACTGTACCCTGGGTTGTGGACCACTGTGCCCCGGTATTAAGGCACAGTGGTCCACTTTGTGAGTGCACACAATTTATTTTTTTATTCGTAATGTATTAGAAGTATTGTTATAAAAAAATTAGGACATGTCAAGAAAGGTTTAAAGAATGCTTGCTAATTTTTTCAAGTACCTTGCTTTTTTTTTTATTTTTGGTGAAAAAAAATTAAAAGTTTAAAAGTGGTCCACTGTGTCCCGGTCTCCCCAATACACATTTATACCACACATATGCAAATGTAAGAAGATAAATAAAGATGTTTTATAACCCCTCCCTTGTAAAATTTCTGCGTGCACCACTGTATGCGCTTTGCAAATTTTTATAATCAGCAATTTTTGTTATGTAAATTGCTGGCGTTAACTGCTATTTGTAACGTTGCCATTGTCAGTAAAAATAACAGAAAACATTTAATAGGGTCGTAAGAGCTGTTTGATACTATTTATATATGAAAAGGGACTTGATAAAAGACGCTGAAGAGGGACATGTGCATTATAAGGCAGATCAGAAGATGCTTTGGGCTTTATAATTTTAGCACATAGGAGAAGAATAGTGCTAAGCTATAATCATTTTACCATGTTTTTATTAACTACTCGCTTTTTTGTTCGTTTGCCCAGTACAAATCTTGTAATCGATTTTTTAACTAACTTCCCGATTAGCTAGACATTTGAAACTTTTAGAATAGCTCAGAACACGATGTCAACGCAATATCCCGAAGGCCGATTTTCGAATTTTTGATTAAATTTCTTTTAATTGATTAAAATATGAAAATAATAACCTCCTACTCGCTTTAAAATTAGCCATTTAAATATTAGCTATAATTTTATTGTTATTTAAAAAAAAAAAAAAAAAAAAAAAATACGAGTTCATTTTTCTCCGACATAATAAATACATTTACTTAAACGTGAACAATAAAAAATTGTAAAAAATTAAATGATGCATCTTACAAAAATGGACGTCATTATCACTTTAAAAATTTTATACACATTGATAAAGGTGCTGATATAATTCTATAGCTATAATTTTCTGACTAGCTAGACATTTGAAACTTTTAGAATAGCTCAGAACACGATAGCAATGCATGCTTTTAATACTTCTATTCAATTAATAAATGTTCGAAAATTTCTTATAATGATTCTCTTTAGTATGCATTGGATAATTTTCTTTCAAGTTGAGGGAATACATAAAATGAAAAAATAAAAATAAAAAAAGTATTTATTAATGCATAGAATTGTCAAGTTTATAGGATTCAACAGAAAATTTAAAAACATGGTCTATAAAAAGTTCTTTTTATTTTGTAATTATTAATCTTTTTCTCTTTTAATTGAAGTTTTTATTATAATTATTACTTTTACAGGTCGAGTCAGATGAAGCAAGTAGCACAGCAACCAAAACCCGATAGACTCATGCTTCAGAAAATGTGTTCAACTTCTTTTGTGTTTTATTTTAGGACATTTGTATACACTCGATGTAGATTTCTCCATTTTTGTAGAATAAAGATTTGTGTTTCTTTTGTTTTAACTTTTTTTTTTTAAGTGAAAACTTCTTTAGGCGCGTTGAGCACTTTTTGGGTGAACAAAAATCATTGAATTCGCGTCATCGTCACCGAACGCTTTCCATGAACTATATGTATACTGTGTATATATGTACATAGATATACCTCCGTGCGTTATTAGTATACATTATATATATATATATATACAAAGAATATATCTCTCTGCCTATACATCCATATAAGTAGCGCACAGCGCGGCATGCCTCACATACATATATATGCATGTATAAAATGTATACTAATACGAGTAGTATACTGGCTACTGGCATCTGTCTCTTTCTAGTTCTATACTCTATGTATGTATGTATGTACTTTTTCCACAGTATATACATAGTTCACAAAGTACAAGCACGTGTTTTTATACAGACTGTTATATTCCTCTTTTAGCTTCCAATATAAATTTTCAAATAAAAAAGAAAAAAAAAAGAAAATTATTTTAGTCATATTACAATATTAACACTTCTTTACAAACCAAAAATAATTCGAAAATAATAATGTAATAGCTAGACGATGCAATTCACAAGTTACTTAGTTTTCACTTCTATCGGCTGTCCCCAATGACTGCTCGTTCGGTTTTCTTTCTTTCTTTTTTTTTGGACTAAAATGCAGCATTTACGTTAAGATGAATAGATTTTTCTTTCTTCGGAATTTAAAAACTTATCTATACGAAAAAGGTATTTTATAATAGAGTGGAAAAATAAAATAAGTAATCTGGTGTGTCACTCAAACGACTTTCTCTTATCACCCTGCAGCCCTATGAACATAGTAGATTGTAGATTTAGTCGAAAGATAGATATGGTAAGATAATGAAGTTCAATTCACTTTAAAAACAATCTAAAACAGGTTTAGGAACAGTTTTATTTAACATCTTTTTATTATTATAGATATTTCTCTGTGAGGGGGGACTACTGTTCCCCTCAAACCCCCGTTGAATTATAGTGCCTACGTTTTCAGGAAAAAAAAAAAAAAATTGACACTGTTATTAATTTGCCTTCAAACTTGCCAATCTCCATCAATTTTTTCAATTGGAAATTTAAAACGAACTTCAAAATGCTAAGTTTGAATTTCCTGCAGTTATTTGTTTTTAAAACTATACTAATAACATAAAGATCAACCACTAAAAATGGGTCTTTCGTATTCAGGGTGTCTCAAAAAGTGATATAATACAAAAAAAGCCAGAGTTAAAAATAGGAAATCAAAAAATACTTTGTTTAGAGTATGAATATGAAACATTTATTTGCTTTCCAGAGGAATGTTCGTCGACATAGAAAAAAATGTGGCAAAGCACTTTCACCCATTTACATTCCATAGAAAAGAATGTTTAGCTTAATTTTGGGTAGCCATATATATGTTCGATAAAACATATGCACGTACTATTGTGCACTTAAATTTAGTCTTATATGGAAAAAAATAATAATAACACAAAAGGAAATACACTTCCAGCTTCCAGCAAGTATAGCCCCAATATATCCAAATATATTAGGTATCCCTGTAAATGAATGATGATTGATTTCTGTATCACAATCTACACAAAACATGCTTTTATGCATATAAAAAAATATGTTCATTCCATTTTGTTTAAGGTAGCCTACAGATGTTACACTGTACTTAGAAATTTCCCCTATAGAAGTAATGTATTTGAATTCTTTTGGATGTCCCTGTACATGAACCAGTATTTCCTTGATCTCAATGAAAAGTTTAGTGTAGCATCGCTATAGGATAAAGATTTAGCATACCATGTTTGGACTTCATGCTGCTATTAGTTTTTGACATATAATGATAACAGACACACACACACAAACAGATAGACCAATCGCTAAAAACATGATTTCCGGATTTAGGGAGCCTCAAAAGTCTAAATATATTCAAAAACTCAATTTCGAAAATTTGAAAAAAAAAAAAAAACGTCTCTGCCCTATAGGTAAGAGAAAGTAAAAATTAAATTTAGGTTATGCACCGACGAAAGGGGTGGATGGAATATACTATGTATATACACATTTCCTTGTAACACATAGTCGTGAAAAATTGTTAATAACACATAAATACTTATACCAAATGTAATGCAAAATGATTGCATAGCACTGCGTAATTATTTTGTGTAGCCCTGGAAAGTAATTGCACTGCAAGGAAAGATCTGATACCATTCTTGCAGATTCTTATATAAAATGACCTCCTGAATCCGAATAGGACCACCATTTAGCCCAATCACCCACCTTTTTCTAGATACACCCTCTCCCTCATTTTTATCATTTTTTGGTAATTTTATACTCATCAGTTTGATTTGGTGTTAGGGATTAAGGCCGATTGACAACACTGGGGTCCTAGGCCTGAGAGGGAGTGCCTTCCGTGGAGGTCTTTCTAAGGGGTCCTAGCCCGTATTTACGCAAGTTTCAGAGGAAACCACGGAAAACTCCGAACGGCTAGGCCGACGAGCGCGACCGGGGATCGAACCCGGCACCTCACGTCTACCAGCTTTGAGCGCAGAACCAGTTTGATTTGGAGAGGAACAATGGTGATTTTAACCGTAAAATATCTTCTGACCTGAGGAGCCACAGAGGTAAAAAGTTCTAAAACACGAACATTTTTAGGAAGGAGGAAATTTGAGGGGATTTGTGCCTAGAAAAAAAAAGAAAAGCAATAAAAACAATCCGTTTCTGTTTTTTTTTTTTTTTTTTTTTTTTTTTTTTTTCCCGCAATATTTCTCTTATTTTTTACATATTCCAGCTTGCTCTTTTCTTACCAAAACATCCCAAATAATAAAAATTATCCCCCCCCCCAGGGGGGAGGCGAGGCTCCTACATACACAACTTTTTTTCACCAGTTGACTATCTCTATTAAAAATAATTCTTTTAAATTTCATAATGATTATTAAAAAATAATTCTCTTTGTGCCCATTTAAACAAAATTTTGTTCTATACCAACATGTTAAAAATTTAGAAAAACCGGGATGGCAACGCAAGCTGTTGAACAATTTTTACCAAAAGTGGATAGGCATTAATTTATGTCAATGTGTAACTACATACCAATTTATATGAAATTCTGTGCAGTAGTACCTGAGATACAGTTGCCACAAAATTTTGTCACACACACACACACACACACAGACATTTTCTAAAAATGTTCAAATCGTGTTCTACAGCTCGCAAAATATGTAAATCCCTCAAAAACTCGAGGTCGAAAATTTTTACGAATCGAATACTTTCTTCTATTGAATATAGAAGAAAGTTACAATTATGCTAAAATTATGTAAACTTTGATGAATTACATGATAACAACATACCATCCCAATTTCAGCATGTGCAAATGTTTATTTATTTAAAAATTATGCACAAAACAAGAAAACGAGAAAACAGGTTTGTTGCGTTAATTTTGACCACCAGTGTAATACAAATTAAAACAGCGACTCTTTCCTTTGCATCGTAAGATAGCTTAAAAAATTCTCTTCGAAATCTAAGTATACATTCTTTTCTACTACAGACGACTTAATTTTTTATTCTTTGAAAAAAATTCTTCGTGAATTTTTTTCTGAGTTGGAATTTGTTACAATCGGAATTTTCTGGAGTGGCAAATCAGGGCCGATTGGGTAAAATTAAATTGTGTTCTCAGAGCATTTGTAAACAGGTACTGGTACTGTAGGTATTACGTAATACGTTAAATTTAATAATCCTTCTCGGATTTTTAAAATGGATAACCGCATTCTTCTATAAACATTTTCAGGAAAATTTTTGTGAAAAGGAACGGGGGTCGGGAGGGCTACAGAATAAAAAGAAACTTTTAATCTATAGGGTATAACGTGTAAAAAAATCTAATTTGTCACTTTCTTATTCTTATGAAAATCTATAGCGTCCTTCCGATGATGAACTATAATAATCGCACCCGATTTTATCTTAATCAAGCATAGTGGTCAGAAGCGAACCTATTTCTAATAATTTGAATCTTTAGACCGTAATGCATGAGAATTCTTCTTTGTTCCCCCTCTAAAAAACTATAAGTCATACTCACATTCAAAATTATACAGCTCATTTGATTTTTACATATCTATCAAATGTGACTCAATTCAATGAAGTATTTAGAAGCTATCGTGTCTCTCCCCCCCCCCCCAAAAAAAAAAAAATAAATAAATAAATAAATAAATAAATAAAATAAAATAAAATAAAATAAATAAATAAATAAATAAATAAAAATTCTAATGAACAAAAACTGAAGTATTTAAATTCTATTGTCCAAAAAACATCTAATTACAACACACCGTGAATTTTGTTTGTGTGTGTCATGGTGTCCGCATGTCTGTAACGCTATTTTTGTCCGGGCATCACTTGAGAACGGCTGGACGGAATTCAACGGCACTTCGCAGGAATTTAGATCTTTACCCAACTTAAAATTATACCTATCAACATTTCTGAAATTCCTCCGCGTCCCCTCCCCCTCTGAGGGAGGGGGAGAGAGAGGACAAAAACACGTTTGCCCGGGTATAACTTGAAAACGACTAGACGGAATTCAACGGCGCTTGGCAGGATTTTAGGCTTTTACCCAACTTAAAATTATATCTATCAATCTTTCCGAAATTCCCCTACGTTTCCCTCTGGGGGGCAAAAGACAAAAACACGTTTGTAAGCATAACTGGGCTCCTAATTACTTCACAGTAAAAAAAAAAAAAAAAAAAAAAAAAAACTGCACATGGACATGGGGAGACTAGACATGAGTAGGAATAAAACATTATGTGCGATTTAAGAATTTTCGATTTTTAAGGGAAGGGAGAAGAAAAAATCGCGGGAAATTTCGAAAATTCTGGATTTTTTGAGTAGAACTCTACCAGAAATGGAATAAAAGTGTTGAAAAAAGGCTATGCGACTTCCTTAGGATATTTCCAAAAGCACTTTTTTTTTTTTTTCTTTTTGTGGTTTGCGGCTTTTTTTTTTTTTTTTTTCTTTTTTCCTTTGGGGTGAGGGGGTTACGAGGGAGCAAAATCGAGACACCCCTTTTAGCGCTAAATTTGTCCTGAGAAATCTATGGGAGCTGCGGTCATGAATTTTGGTGTTGGATTGTTTATATGTATCCGACACCTAAAGTAAAGGGATTTATCAAAATTACCCTCCCCCTTCCTTGGGGAGACATAAAACGGGATCCGGACATAATATCGCTCGACAAAATCTTACCGGACAAAACATCGCGCCAAAAAAATAGTATGATCTATTTGAAAATTTGATTTTGTGTCACGTGTGATCTCTGGGGCCTCAGGGCCAAATATTAGTTAATTAATTAAAATAAATAATTATATAAATCATAGAATTGAATTTCATTATTTTATCTATGTTTATTTTTAAGTTATTTTATCTTTGCTTTTCACTATTCAAAATACATTTTAAAAATCGTGTAAATCACTGCTGACATTAAAACTGAACACTGTTCACAAACTTAAATTAAAAATTTTAAAATTGATAAGCACGATTGAATTCATTATGACTCATCTTGACAAAAGTTAATAGTCTTTAAACTATTTTAAGTAAAATTTATAAAAAATTTTGTTGTAGGTTTGTCAGTATACCAGTGCTCTGACAAAGGTATGTGTTGTCATGAAATTTTATACAACATTACTAATAATGACCAACTCATTTTTGCTTTGTATGCATTTACGTCGGCGATATTTTGTCCTCGCGAGATTTTGTCCACAAACCGCATAAAACACCTCTGTAAACATAACTCGGCTCCAAATTATTTCACAGTGAAGACATTGCACATGGGAAGACTACGCATGATTAGAAATAAAAAATTGCCTGCGATTTAGGAATTTTTGATTTTTAAGGGAAGGGAGAGGGTAAATCCATTTTTGGCGGAAAATTTTGCAAATTCCGGATTTTTGAGTAAATCTGCCAAAAAATGAAACAAAGATGTCAAAAACAGTCTTGCGAATTCTTTAGGATATTTCCAAAACACGCTTGATTTTTTTGTGATCTGCCCTTTTTTTTGGGGGGGGGGGGCGGTATGTGTTAGAAAGGGCAAATTCGAGACACCCTTTTTAGCGCTAAATTGGTACCGGGAAATTAATGAGATCTGCGGGCACGAAGTTTGGTGCTTGGATTGTTTATATGTATCCGACACCTAAAGAAACGAGATTTATCGAAATATCCCCTGGGGGGCAGTAAACAAAAAAAAAAAAAAAAAAAAAAAAAAAAAAAACGTTTGTAAGAATAACTTGACCCTAAATTACTTCACGGTGAAGAAATTGCACATGATGAGACTAGACTTGAGTATAAATATTGGAATTCTAGATATTCCGATTTTGTAATTCTTGAATCTTAAAGGAGAGAGGGGAAAAACCGTATTTCGGGGAGAATTTTCAGAAATTCTGGATTTTTTAGTAGAGCTCTACTAAAGACGTTACAAAGGTATTGAAAGCAGCCATGTGTCTACTTAAGGATATTTCCAAAAACACATTTTCGTTTTTATGTGATTTTCGTCTTTTTTTTTTTTTTTTTTTTTTTTGGGGGGGGGGGGGGAGCGCTAAATTTGTCTTGGGAAATCTATGGAATCTGCGATCGCGAAACTTGATGCGTAAATTGTTTATATGTTTCTGACACATACTATAACGCGATTTTACGAAATTCCCCCCCCCCTTACCCCTTGGGGTCGGGTGAGCAATAAACACGCGTAAAAACACGTTATCCTGTTTGAATTCGCCTTAAGTTATCTTAGAATGGCGAATTTCGGTGTGTGGATGTCAATTAGTTGTATGTATTATGTACTTTGGAGAGATTTCGCAAAACTTCGAACTTAGCCGCTGGGGAAGGGGAAGTAAGAATCGGGTAAGTTTGTGCCGAAGGCAGTAGTAAGAGTAACCCAGATTCCTTGCGTTTTGAACGGGAAAAACATCTACCGAAAACAGCGGGAGTTTCAACCTCAGGTTATTATTCATGATATGGGATTTTGACAACTCATTTAAGTATTGTGTCCAGAAAAGCGTGCAAAGCCTGCTAGTGTATGTATGTATATATATATACATATATATATATACTACTTGCGTATTTGGGGATTCGTGAGTTGTCCGAGAATGAAAGGCCAAACTTACAAAAATTCAGTAATTTATTCACAGAAAGTTCCAGAAAAATACAGGTCTATAAACCAATTATCAGCTTCAATTCAAGCAGTAAACACAGCTTAAACAACAGCTGTCAATAGCAAATCCACAGTACAAACTGTATAGCAATAACACTTGAAGCAAGTCTCTTTGAAAGAGGCTCAAAACAATGCAAGCATTAGCGAAGCTGGCTGAAAACTAAACTAACTGCCTTGGCGGGAAAGCGCTCCCTTATATACCCCTGTAGAAAAGTGTGGAACGTTCCAGAAATTTCCGTATCTCATCAGCCAATGGGATTAGAGCTTCCATATATGGCATATCCCTAATAAGGATTTTCTCGCCAAGGTCGTCAAAAAATCGCCAAGGTGCGAAAAAGTCGCCAACTTTGGGGCCAAATCCATTACCTGCCTTATTGGGGCTTTTTAATGCGTTTTTAAGGGAAAGTTAGGCTATTTTAATGCTAAAACGACTAGAAATGCACAAAATTAGCACTTTATCAACTTACTAAGCCTCTTCGAAAGAATTTATACAAAAATAAACACAATTATTTACAATTTTGTAACAATATATATTGGATTTGTTTGTCTACCTAGAATCTTTAACGGGGTCCTAAGTTTGGTACTTTTTTGTTGCTGGAAAAGTCTCGGCCTAAGGAAGATCGCATTATAAAATCATTAATAACAAAACAAAAGATGTCTGCTTTTATTTTTTTTTATTTTTTCTGGGGGGGGGGGGGGGAGGGGTTGTTTATTCACCTACTCAGATTTTGATAATATTTTTTATTAGAAATTCTCAGCCTGCAGAAAATTTTGTTTTAATATCATTAAGATCTAAACAAGGAACGTTGATCTTTACATCGTTACGTTTTCTGTTTTCATTTATTAAAGACACTCTGTTCTCTCTATCATTCCATTTAATAAGCTAAGTTTAAAACTAGTATGTTGTGGCCACCACATGACTTTCTTCTATCTTTTCCTATACAAATTCACTCAGCAACAATAATTAAAAAAAAAAAAAAAAAAAGTGGGACTTTGACAAAATTTTGGGTAAAATATGAAAATTATTCTAAGTTTGTCAAAACACGGAAACCGTGGGACTTTGACAAAATTAGGGGAAAAAAGCGAAAATTAGTTTAAGTTTGTCAGAACACGGAAACCGTGGGAGTTTGATAGAATTAAGGGGAGAGGAAAAAAAAAATAGTGGGACTTTAACAAATTTTCACATTTTACCCAAAATTTTGTCAAAGTCCCACTTTTTTTTTTTTTTTTTTCCCCTCTCCCTTTAATTCTATCAAACTCCCACGGTTTCCGTGTTCTGACAAACTTAAACAAATTTTTGCATTTTCCCCCCAATTTTGTCAAAGTCCCACGGTTTCCGTGTTTTGACAAATTTAGAATAATTTTCACATTTTACCCAAAATTTTGTCAAAGTTTGTCAAAACACGGAAACCGTGGAACTTTGACAAAATTAGGGGGAAAATGCAAGAATATGTTAAAGTTTGTCAAGACACGGAAACCGTAGGACTTTGACAAAATTAGGGGAAAAAAGCAAAAATTAGTTTAAAATGTCAGAACACGGAAACCGTAGGAGTTTGATAAAATTAAGGGGAGAGAAAAAAAAAAAAAAAAAGATTTTTTTTCTAAGTATTTTTTTCGTAAAAAGTAAAAAAAAAATCGATAACTTTGTTTTAAATTATCACAGATTTATAGTTCAACCATTCGTTTTAAAGGTACTGACGAGACCTTTCGAAAGATACCCATCTTGAAAATTTTTGCCTTTATCACCCTGTTGAAAATTTAGAAAAAGCGGGATGGCAACGCAACCTGTAAGACGATTTTTACCAAAAGTTGATAGGCACTAATTTATGTCAAGGTGCAACTACATACCAATTTGTATGAAATTCTGTGCAGTAGTTCCAGAGATACAGTTGCCACAAAATTTTGTCACACACACACACACACACAGACAGACAGACAGACAGACATTTTCTAAAAATGGTAAAATCGTGTTCTACATCTCTCAAAACGTGTAAATCCATCAAAAACCCGAAATCGAAAATTTTTACGAATCCAATACTTTCTTCTATTGAAGATAGAAGAAAGTAATAAAGATGTAATACTATGAAAAACAACCAGTTTGCGATTTGGCTATCTGCGTTTTTGGTCCGCTGAATCATGTTCAAAACATTTTCGAAAAAAAGAAAAAAGAAAAAGAAAAAAGAAAAGTAAAACATTTATAATATATCGTACATAATTTAATAGTATTAAAAATAATGTAATGAAAATAATGTGTTCGAGATCTCTAAAATTAAAAAAAAAAAAAAAAAAAGTATTAAGATATAAAAGATGAAGCCATTAATTTTAACATATCATACATACTCATGGTAAATGACTTAAATTTGCTCGAGAGTTAAACTCAGAAAAGATGTACTAATAAATTTAAAACTAGATGTTGTGGCCACCACATGACTTCTTCTATATTTTCCTATACAAATTCACTCAGAAAAATAACTTATTAAAATTATTATTTAAAAAAATTTATCTTCCATGATAATGCAGACGATTTCCATATCAGAGAAGTAGTATAACACTAAATATCCAAAAAAGTCAATTTTATTGTCAATATTACATAGTTTTTTTTTTTTTTTTTTGGTTAAAAAGGAAAGAAATTGATAACTTAATTTTAAATTATCGCAGATCGATGGTTCAACCATTCGTTTTAAAGGTATTGGCGAGCTCTTTTGAAAGATACCCATCATGAAAATTTACTCCCCTCCAGGGGCGAGGCTCCTACACATACAAAAAAATTTTCACAGTTAACTACCTTTATTATAAGTAATTCTTGTAAATTTCATAATGATTACTAAAAAATAATTATCTTTATGCACATTTATACAAAATTTTGCCCTATATCATCGTGTTAAAAAATTAGAAAAAGCGGGATGGCAACTCAACCTGTAAGACAATTTTTACCAAAAGTTGATAGGCACTCATGTATGTCAAAGTGCAACAACATACCAATTTGCATGAAATTCTGTGCAGTAGTTCCTGAGATACAGTTGCCACAAAATTTTGTCACACACACACAGACGGACAGACAGACATTTTCTAAAAATGGTGAAATCGTGTTTTACAGCTCTCAAAACGTGTAAATCCATCATCAAAAACCCGAGGTCGAAAATTTTTACGAATCCAAACTTTCTTCTATTGAATATAGAAGAAAGTAAAAATACACTCATTTCTAAATATCGACTGCCAGTCGGACAAAAACCAACTAGTCTGCACTTGTAGTTTATACTTTACGCCTCAAATCAGGCAAATACGGCGTTATTTATACGAAATTTTCTTTTTAAGCTATTGTATAGCTTTTATCGCGGGCTTTGAGCGCGGCGACCGAATCAGAAAATTCCGTAACGAAAAAAAAAACCTAACACAGTTCGGCAGACTTCGGTAGACTTCGGCTGTACGAAGCTCGCACGAATCGAGACGAGCTGCTACGAAATCGGACGAATACGTAAGCAGCTGTTTGTGAGAAAGTATATAGGTGTATAGGTATCTATCATTTGTGTGCAACAGTGAATAGCTGTACGCGTACAATTTGTGTATAAAGTGTCTTTAATATGAATAAACAAAGTGCATTTATTTGTGTATAAAGTGTTTTTAATATGAATAAACAAAGTGCATTTATTAATGAAGAAAGTGATGAAAAAATAGTGAAAGAAAATGAGTGAGTACTCTATATACATACATTTTATTATTATCACAAATGTAGTATTTTTTAACACGCTTTTATTAGCTTCACCTGTATGTATGTATGTATGTTTGTTTGTTTGTTTGTAACTTCTCTGGGAGCAAACAAAAAAATTATATTGTGAAATAAAATCTTTTTGTAAAAAAATAGAACCGACTCCAAAAAGCAACTACTATTAAAAAAAAAATTGTATGAAATGAAACTAAATTGCGCCAAAAAGTATAAAATAATTTCCTTCGCCAAACAACCTATAACACTACAATTAATCATAACTTTTGAAGTCGGCGCAAAATTAAATAAAATTTAATTAGTTTTTAAAGGTTTGTTTTTAGATCGGTAGCAACAAATGCTGTCGTCTCGAATGATCCATTTTCATGTTTCCTTTATTATTGTATTCACTGTATACAATTGGTCCATTGGTAGCATCTACACAGAACAGTGGACATTTTTCACAATGCAGAACTTATGTTTCTACGAAGTTAGAGTTTTCTTTGCAAATTTGGTATAACTTTGATAACTATCATCCTTGGTGGCTTTTGGATTTGGCGTTGAAAACGTATTGCAAAAATATACACGCAAGATGTATATTTTCATAATACATTTTGTATGAAGTATTGTTTCATATTCTTGATTACTCTCTTAATATACCTTATCAAATTAATCATGATATCCCAAAGAAATTAAATATGTTTGCCAGATAATTTTGCGATTTTTCTTTCACCAAGGACGTCAGATACCAGCATCTTCGCCAACTTTTGCTGCTTACAAAATCTTATTTGTTTTCTTGAATCAAAATAGTTTTCGGCTGCGTTTTGCAGGTGACAATGTGAGATGTATAGTTTGAATAGGATTCGATTTTTGTATTGAATAAAGGTATCAATTTTTATTTAATTTTGCGCCGACTTCAAAAGTTATGATTAATTGTAGTGTTATAGGTTGTTTGGCGAAGGAAATTATTTTATACTTTTTGGCGCAATTTAGTTTCATTTCATACAATTTTTTGAAGTCGGTTAAAAAAAATACTTCCCCTTCGTGAACGATATGGCGTAGAGGTACGGCGCCGCGCTACGAACCTAAAGGTCCAGTGTTCGATCCCCGTCAGGGGAAATTTTTTAAAAATGGTTTTTGTTAATTCTAAGTTATTTTAATTAAAGATTTAAATGTATGTAAATATTACGGTGTATCACTCACACGATTTTCTCTTACCCTGAATCTTAATACTAAGATAGATATTTTGTGCTTTTTAGTTCACATTTCTATAAAAGCGTGTTCTTTAATTTTTTAAAACTATTATATATATATATATATATATATATATATATATTTTTAAGCTATTGCATAGCTTTTATCGCGGGCTTTGAGCGCGGCGACCGAATCAAGAAATTCCGTAACGAAAATAAACCTAACACAGTTCGGCAGACTTCGGCACGGTGTTTCTGTGCGTGCGACTAGACGTATGCGTGTAGACTAGCTGCTAACTGTTCATAACTGATTCTATCTCTTTTAGACACAATGCTAGTGAGACAGCGTGCTTTTTGGCCGCGTCCACGAATGAGTTCGAGCCCGCGACTAGTTGAACCTTAACGTGTATGTATATGGTACGACTGTACGAAGCTCGCACGGATCCAGGCGAGCTGCTCCGAAATCGGACGAATACGTAAGCAGCTGTTTGTGAGAAATTATATAGGTGTATAGGTATCTATCATCTATGTACAACAGTGAATAGCTGTACGCGTAAAATTTGTGTATAAAGTGTTTTAAATATGAATAAACAAAGTGCATTTATTAAAATCCCCCCCAAGGCACAACTTTAACATGAGAGGCACAACTATGACATGTTCCCTCCCCAAGGCACAACTTTGACATGAGTCCCCCAAAAGGCACAACTTTGACATGAGTCTTCCCAAGGCACAACTTTGACATCAGTCCTCCCGAAGGCACAACATTGACATGAGTCCCCCCCAGGCCCAACTTTGACATGAGTCCCCCCAAGGCACAACTTTGACATGAGTCCCCCCCCCAAGGTACAACTTTGACATGAGTCCCCCCAAGGCACAACTTTGACACGAGTCCCCCCCAAGGCACAACTTTGACATGAGTCCCCCAAAAGGCACAACTATGACATGAGTCCTCCCAAGGCACAACTTTGACATCAGTCCCCCCAAGGCACAACTTTGGCATGAGTCCCCCCAAGGCACAACTTTGGCATGATTCTCCCCACAAGGCACAACTTTGACATGAGTG
Source organism: Salticus scenicus (assembly GCA_963930645.1). Classification (NCBI taxonomy): domain Eukaryota; kingdom Metazoa; phylum Arthropoda; class Arachnida; order Araneae; family Salticidae; genus Salticus; species Salticus scenicus. Next base: position 8,626,471 of record OZ005652.1, read on the forward strand.
CCCTCAAGGCACAACTTTGACATGAGTGCCCTCAAGGCACAACTTTGACATGAGTCCCCTCCCCCGGAACTTGAATTAATATCAAAGAAAAAAAAATACTGCATAAATAAAATAAATAAATAATTATAATTGCATAAGTTGATAAAAAATGCTATGCAATAGCTTTACCGCGGCAGTCCCCGAGTGCCACACGTTTTTTTTTTTTTTTAGCGATGTTGAGGAATGTCCATGAGGTGTATTTTCGATTGCGAAGAATAAATTTTGTAGATTTAAATTGGCAACAAAAAGAAGGCAGCCAATGTTATTGCTTTTTCATTTTTCACGCTTAGTATAAAACTCTTAATTTTATTTAGAGTAAAATGAAAGATTCTTGCTGCAGAAGCATTCCCTTTTTTGTTTCTTTTCAGCTTCGAAGACAATGGAGTTTCTCCGGGAGTATCTGTATGTATTTATAATTTGTAATATTTAGTGTACTCTGTAAATGAATTCATATTTATATAATGCAACGTATAAAAATGGATACAATAAGCTTTAGCAGACGGGTATTCAAGTTTCAAAGCGTTATCGAGATTAATTTTTTGTGAAAATAGAACGTATTTGTAAAAAAAACATGATGTTTGGCATAAATTTGATATCGTCATCTTTGGCGTTTTTTTTTTTTTTTTTTTTTTTTTTTTTTTGCAATCAGCAATCAAAAATATAATACGAATACCTTCATACCACTTGTATGTTATCGTAATATACATTGTGTGAAATATTATTTCATATTATTGAAATAATATCTTAATATACTTTATTAAAATAACAAAAAAGATAGAAAGAAAGGAAAAATAAAGTAAATATGATCAAAAGAAGTAAATAATATATTTATCCGTCAGATAACTTAGTAATCTTTTTCATTTTTCGCCAAGGACGACAGGTATCAAATCAGCTCCCGATTTTTCATATATTACGCATTTTTCTCCACCTATTTCTTTGACAAGTTGAAATGATATGTGTTTTGAGTATGAACACTGCTGACACTAACCGAATATAAGGAGTTTTAAACAAATGGACACTGGATTTTCGAGAGGCTGCGATATGGCAAATATGGTACTGCTTCAGTATAGGGCCCTCTTGTCGAAATTTAAAATTTTGCATCTAAGTACTTTGGACGTATTTTACCAAGATCTTTATTGCGCAATTGCGAAAGCAATTTCAATTCATAAACAAAATGGCAAAACTATTTATAGTCTCCAAAAGGATTCTCTATACTAAAGCTGTACCAACATAGCAAAAAGCCGAAGAACTATAGTATCTCCCCACAGCTGAATTTGGCGATTATGGCTAAATCATAAATCTAAAAATCATAAACCATAAGTGATAAAATCATAAGCTAAATTATAAATTATAAATCATAAAATCATAAATCCAAAATAAAAAGCATGCAGGCTGCCATATCATATCGTAAACAGTCCAGAACGACATCGTTATCGTTCAAATAGGCGCCAAAGAAAAATCGTCAAATTTAGCTGGATACTATAGTTGTACCCAAAAGGCCTGCAGATGTACGATATAATATACACAGAGACAATATTATCATACACACATACACACATTCGCGGGCCTTTTAAAATAAAGCACAAAAATATGTATGTATACAAACACAAGCTCATTTAAATATAAGTGTACACGCGCACATTACGCACATTTTAAGCAAAATACAATAAAAAATCTGGAGTGACTCCACTCGACTTTCCGAACATTGAGTAATTAACAGTTTTGTAGATAAAGTAAAGAAAGAGGAGTTGTTAAAAAACAAAAGAGATAAAACCATAATAAAGTGTTTGATTATTTTTCTCCATATATTACACGATGATTTATTTAACGCTACTAATCTTTGAGCCCATAGATCATAATAATAAAGAATTTCTGTTGTGTCCCTGTAAAAAACCTATAAATGCTAGATTCACCAAAATGCTTATAGTTAAAGGTCACGCTTATAGGTCAATATAAATTTTCAGCTCAATTGAATAAGGCGTTTAGATGCTATCGCATTTTTAACTAGTATGTTGTGGCCACCACATGACTTTCTTCTATATTTTCCTATACAAATTCACTCAGTAAAAATAATTTATTTAAATTATTATTTAAAAAAATTATCTTCCATGATAATGCAGATGATTTCCATATTAGAGAAGTAGTATAACACTAAATATCCAAAAAAAGTCAATTTTATTGTCAGTATTATATTAAAAAAAAATCGATAATTTCATTTTAAATTATCGCAGATCTATGGTTCAACCATTCGTTTTAAAGGTACTGGCGAGCTCTTTTGAAAGATACCCATCATGAAAATTTACTCCCTTCGAGGGGGGAATTCCCCCCTCCCAGGGGAGGAGGCGAGGCTCCTACACATACAAAAAAATTTTCCCAGTTGACTATCTCTATTATAAATATTTCTGGTAAATTTCATAATTATTATTAAAAAATAATTCTCTTTATGCACATTTATACAAAATTTTGTACTATATCACCATGTTAAAAATTTAGAAAAAGCGGGATGGCAACGCAACCTGTAAGACAATTTTTATCAAAAGTTGATAGGCGCTAATTTATGTCAAGGTGCAACTGCATACCAATTTGTATGAAATTCTGTGAAGTAGCTCCTGAGATACAGTTGCCAAAAAAATGTCACACCCACGCAGAGACTGACAGACATACAGACAGACATTTTCTAAAAATGGTCAAATCGTCTTCTACAGCTCTCAAAACGTGTAAATCCATCAAAAACCCGAGGTCGAAAATTTTTACGAATCCAATACTTTCTTCTATTGAATATAGAAGAAAGTAAAAATTTGGTCACACAGGCCATAATGATAAAGAATTTTTCTTTGTGTCCCTGTAAAAAAAACTAAGTTCTAAATTCACCAAAATCTATACAGTTCGTGCAACTGTGACCTATAACATGTGTAAAAAATTTTTGTTCAGATTAAATAAGCGTTTAGACGCTATAGCACTTTTAAGAATTTGGCTCCATAAGCCATAATGATGAAGAATATTTCTTTGTGCCCCTGTAAAATCACTGTAAGTGCCAGATTCTCCAAACTCTATACAGATTGAGTAACTGTGATCTATAATATGTGTATAAATTTTCAGCTCAATTGAAGAAGGCGTTTAGATTCTATCGCACTTTTCAGATTTTGGTCCCATAGACCATAATGATAAAGAATTTTTCTTTGTGTCCCTGTAAAAAAACTGCAAGTGCTAGATTCACCAAAATCTATAGGGTTCGTACTAGGGTGACTTACAATATACGCACCAACTTTCAGCTTATTCGAACAAAGCGTTTAGACGCTAGCGTGTTCACTCACAGACATACACACACACATACATACATACACACATACATACACACACACACATACATACATACACACACACATACATACATACACACATACATACACACACACACACATACATATATCATCGTAAAAATAGTGAAAACGGACTCAGGGGACCTCGAAACGTATAGAAACATCAAAATCTCGAATTCTGATTTTTGACATGATTACAATACTTTCCTCACTATAGTGTTCGGAAAGTAAAAATCGTAGCTGGCTCAATTTTAGCTCCAGTAGCTGAAAGTTACCTTGATTGACTGTAATTATAAACAATTTGAAGATAAGTTACAAGTGCAATACAGGTCGCGTTTTTCAGATTAAAATGTTTTTGATTATATACAACAAATAACCCTGGCAACTACTGGTTTCGTTAGTCCAATTGAAGTAAAAATCACACCACACCCATTCTAAACTAAAATATAGTAATTTTTTTCATTCCATGCAATACTTTAGGAGCAATGTCAGACACAACAAACTACAATAATTACAAGACAAAAAGAACTTTTTATAGACCATGTTTTTTAATTTTCTGTTGAATCATATAAACGCTATTTTTATTAAAATCACACAATCAACTGTGGAAGAAAATCATATTTATTGAAATTTTTATTTTTCCGACTGAGTGAAAATAATGCCTGGACCGGGACTCGAACCCCGGATCTTTGACTTACAAGGTCAAGGCTCTACCAATTGAGCTATCCAGGCCGACAACCCGGTCAGCATTACTCACTCAGACAACCTTTTGGTAGAGCCTTGACCTTGTAAGTCAAAGATCCGGGGTTCGACTCCCGGTTCAGGCATTATTTTCACTCAGTCAGAAAAATAAAAATTTCAATAAATAAGGTTTTTCTTCCACAGTTGATTGTGTGATTTTAATAAAAATTGTATTTCTTTCTCCCATTATCTAATGGAGTTTTCCATTTCCTGCGGCTTATTTTTGTCGAGCTATCTACATGATAGACCAGAGATGTTTCTGCCTAAAGGTTGTCTGAGTGAGTAATGCTGACCGGGTTGTCGGCCTGTATAGCTCAATGGGTAGAGCCTTGACATTGTAAGTCAAAGATCCGGGGTTCGACTCCCGGTCCAGGCATTATTTTCACTCAGTCGGAAAAATAAAAATTTCATATAAACGCTACCGCAGTCAGTGGGGACCCGAAATAATTGGCTAAAAATACTAAGAAAATGCATTGTCACCGTGTTCTGAGTTATTTTGAAAGTTTTAAATGTCTAGCTAGTCGGGAAGTTATATGATTGTTTAATCATGTAAATGGTATCGAAAGCAGTGGGGACCCGAAGCAATTGGATAAAAGCATTAAAAAATGCATTGTTACCGTGTTCTGAACTATTCTGAAAGTTTCAAATGTCTAGCTAGTAGGGAAGTTATATGATTGTTGAACCATATAAACGCTACCGAAGGCAGCGGGGACCCAAAACAATTTACTAAAAGTATTTAAAACATGAATTGTCATCGTGTTCTGATTTATTCTTAAAGTTTCAACTGTCTAGCTAGTCGAGAAGTTAGTTAAATAAATTTTCTGTTAAATCATATAGACGCTACCGAAGGCAGTGGGGACCCAAAACAGTTGGCTTAAAGTATTTTAAAAAAATCCATTGTCATCGTGTTTAATCGTATGTATCAAATGTATTTTAAAAAATGTTCAATCGTTCATCAAATGTATTTTAAAAAATCCATTGTCATCGTGTTCAGAATAGCTCAAAGAGCTATTCTGAAAGTTTCAAATGTCTAGCTAGTCGGGAAGTTATAGTTAAAAATCGATTGTAAGATTTGTACTAGACAAACAAACAAATAAACAAGAATCGAAGTTAATAAAAACATGGTAAAATATATCAACAAGTACATAACTACGTCCTTAATGCTTATTTTAACATTTCTTTTGCACGGGTGGCGACTACTGGTGCAAATTTTGGGGGTAGAGAGCACTGGTGTCTTTACCTAAACGTTTCATTTATTCAATAAATAAATAAATAACATGATTTTAAGAATTTTTGTTTGTGAGGGATAAATTAACGCAAAAACATAATAAAAGTAAAAATTCTGTCAAAGACAGAATTTAGTTTAGTACAGAAGACTACTAATTTTAATCTGTAAAATTTTAATTATTAATTAATTTTTCATTTAATTTTTTGACCGTAAAATTGGGACACGTATTTTTAAAATGACTGAAATGAATTAAAATGAAGTGTTGCCCCCTAAATTTCATACTTTAGTTAAATTTCAAAAAATCTAATTGTAGTGTCAAAAACTGTTTGCAACCCTGGATTCAGAAAAATCGCCCCTTTTATTTGGTTGGTACTGAATTTGCAACGATAGGACTGATATTTCTAATTTATTTTGGTGTTACACAGAACTGGTCTTGGTGACGCCGATTTTACCCAGATTGAAACTAATAAACCTCCTAGTCCTACAAATAAAACAATTAAACATAGTAATCAGCAAAGTGGTCAAAACCTGCTAGTTATTTAATAATCGCAATTTAGCAGCAATGTGTACAATATTTCTTCTCATTTTAAGGATTTTTTTTTTTTTTTTTTTTTCTCCACGATAATGCCTTTTTTTTTTTTTTTTTTTTTTTTTTTTTTCTTTTCTTTTAAGTTTACTAGCCTTTGCCGCTTAGTTAGTCACTATATTTAAATGAATAATAATAATAATAAATCCCTATTTTTATCGGTGGCACTTACGTACTATCGCAACCATGCCAACCTTCGGGGTAACTCACCAAATTGGCAACCATATTTTAATATTTACAGTCTCATTACATTATTAGGACTATTAGTTTCAATCTGGGTAAAAACGTTGTCGCCAGTTTTTGTAAACCAGTTTTGTTTAATACCAAAATAAATTAGAAATATCAGTCCTATCGTTACCAATTCGGTACCCGATGAAAGGGGCGATTTTTCTGAATCCAGGGGCAAACAGTTTTTCGACACGACAATTAGATTTTTAAAATTAACTAAAGTGTGAAATTTAGGTGGAAACACTTCCTTTTAAAAAGCACATTTTCAGTCATTTTTAAAATTTCGTTATACGGTCAAAAAATGAAATAAAAAAATTAAAATAAAAATTTTATAGATTGAAATTAATAGTCCTAAACTAAATTCTGTCTTTTACAGAATCTTTACTTTTTTTATTATTATTATTATTATTAGTAATTTTGTGTGATTTCATTGCGTTTATGACTTTTTTGAACGTTCTTATTTTTATTTATTTATTTATTTTTTTAATCAACAATTTATTTTAACTTCTCACAATGCAATATTTCTTTAAACTTTATTTTTACTACCAAAACCAGCGTTCTTTTCTTGTTTTATGTACAAATTTTTTTCAAATTTATCTTACTTTTAGAATCATGTAAAAAAATGTAGGCATCTTTCAAATTGATTATTCAATAAGCTCATGTAATTTATCCTTGACAGATTCATTATAGTTTAGAATTATTTTGATTCTGCTAACATATGTTTAAAAATTTTTAAAGCATCAATGTCGTCATCTGAACATTAATTTAATCACATGCCAATGATTAAGGACTGTATACTGTAACAGAATGTTGAAACTAATGACTAAGAATATTGGTCTCGATAACTTTTAAAAATATTTTAAATATTTAAAAATTTTCATCTTTGGCAAAAGTGAAATATCTAAATATCTATGTTTTTCTCTAAAATTTTCTTAGAGTTGAAACTTTCGTTTAGTTATAGCGTGTCTTTGCAAGAATAAATTTTTATTTTTATGCTTTTCAGGGCTCCACAATAAAAAAGCTTCTTCTGTTAAAAAATGATTTTTTTTTACTTAAATTTTTCTTTTTTTGTGTATTCCTTTTGTTTAATTTTATTAGTGTTTCCCTCCTTACGTTTTGAATATTTATATCTGAAACATTTTTCTTGATAAATTAAACTTTGGTTTCTAAATATGACGTAAAATCGCCCTCGGTTGGAGATTTTACTTGTAAGGTACATTAACTACATTCTTGAGGAACAGGAGCAATCCGCGAAATCGTCTTTTAGTGTTTTCTGTGGAAAAATGACATTCACCATTTGTATAACCTACACGCAACATGGCAATGCAGAGAGTTGATAAACTTTGAAATCAGGAAAATTATTTCTGTTCCTACTTAATACAAATTTTTGAAGTGAAAACTTCTTTAGGCGCGTTGAGTACTTTTGGGTGAACAAAAATCATGAAACCCGCGTCATCGTCAGCGAAGGATTTCCTTGAGAATCGGAAGTGGAATTCGAGATTTCAGCTGATTTACACGTTTTAAGGTGTCCTGATTAGGTTTTTCTTTTGTATCTCAGCTACTAATTAAAATAATTTCATAAGTAATACATCATTTGAAAGCTTTGTTGAGTTGGAATCGAACAGTAGCTTACAGAAATTTCTACCGCCAGATGGCGTTGTAATATTTTAAATTTTCAAATTCTAATTATGATTAAATTATTTTTAATACATCATTCGATAGATATTTTAAAGTTCTTTTATATTATCGAAAGTGGAATTCGAGATTTCCCCTGATTTACACGTTTTGAGGTGTCCTGAATCGGTTTTCTTTTGTATCTCAGCTACCAATTAAAATAATTTCATAAGTAATCAATATTTTCATTTAATATAAGGCTTAGTTCGTTTAATATGGGTAGCTAGAAATAGTGTGCCGAATCCTATAATACAGATCATAAACACTTCTTTACAAACCAAAAATAATTCTAAAATAATAATCTAATAGCTCGACGATACAATTCACAAGTTACTTAGTTTTCACTTCCATCGACAGTCCCCAAACACTGCTTTCATTTTTCTTCTAAAATTTTTTCATTTTATTTTTATTTATTTTTTGTCTTTTCAGCCCATGTTTTTGGTTCTCGTTGGGCCAGTATTACTGCTCCAACATCTGTCTAACAGATGAAGAGTACGGAGACTTCCTCTGGCGTAAGGAGAAAGCTAAGAACTGGCAGCGCTGGATAGAGAGTAATCGGAGGGAGATAGATAGGCAGGAGGAAATCGGGTTGTTTCGGGCACACAAGTTGGTGCGCCAAGTTTTGAAAAAAGCCAAAAGGCTGAACAAGAAAGAAAAGCGATTGGTGCAGAGAGACAGGCGAAAGAAAAGCGAGACAGGCGAGTGGGTGCTCCATCCTCGCTGCCTGCTTCAAATTCTCATGAAGACTTTTTCTTGGCAGTTTTGTATGTATTATTATGATTTCAAAATTAATCTCGATATTCTGCGTGTGCAAAGCAATGGCAGGCTTCTAACGCTGTCGGTTTCCATTGCGGTTGGAAGTTCGAGGTTCAAAAAACCATTAATCACGCTCCCGACACAATGAGCGAAATGTCTTGTCATCAACTTTATCAGATTGCGCAGTTACTTCAAAGGAAAGCATGCAAAATTGACAAAGATATCTGCCTCTGGCCCCCTCAATTATCTCAGCTGGGGGTTAGAGCCAGTGACTTTCTCCCGTCGAACCAACTCCAACCGCTTGACCACATCAAAGGATTCTGAATAGCGCCGCTCGAAGAAACTTCCAACCAACCGCAGTGGAAACTGCACTTAACACTGTCGGTTAAAGGAAATTTTGAGTGTGGAAACAAAACTAGATTAAATTACTGGTTTATTTTTCCGAAAGCTAAAAAGGGATCAGTCACTAATGAAGCAAAAATATATAATTTTTTGGATCATCTGTATAGAACAATGCGTGAAAAGAGTTGTAGTAGTTCTTTTGTATAGTTGTAGCTATATACAGAATTTCTCTTACATTAGAATGGAGATGTAAAGAATTTTTAATAACGTCGATAATGGACTCTTCCCAGTTTCGTCTGCTCAATCACGTGATAGAGGAAAACGAATAATCGAATTCAATTAAATATTGTTCTTAAGAACAAAATGTTAATATTTAATATAAAATAAAATAAAAGTAATAGTGTGCATTTGTAAACAGTAGAATAGTTGTATTTGTAAATTTAATAATTTTTAAAAAACATTTTATGTGTTTATTTATTTTTAACTGTAAGAATCGATTTTAGTATGTTGTAGTTTAACTATAACATTAACTGATCTAGCAATAAATAATAGCTTGTTCTTGTGGAATGTTTATGGATTATAATTTGAAATTTTAAAATGTTTTCATTTAATTTAATTGCATAAAGGTGTTACAACAAGTTAATTAACTCAGTTACTCGTCTAAATGGATTTATGCAGTACGATGTTGCACTGTCACTGAGTTAAGTACCAAAAATCAGAGAATTTAACATGTTCTTCAAGAACATCAGTAACAAGTATAAACTAAATGATGATTGTAAACAACGAGATATATAAAGTAGAGTGATAAATGGTAACCCTTGAAAAGGTCGAAGATGAGTCATGTGACATGCTCTCCATGCACCTGCGTATTCGGCGGTTCCCTTGGTAACAGCTTATTTTCAGTAAATTTCTATGGCAACGGTTTGGAGATTGTTCAATGTTTTTGTTTACTTACGTAGTTTAATATTCTTTTGTTCTAAATCATTTTGATTTTGATTTTACTTCTTTTTTATTTCGTGTAGTTGAACTTTAACCAACAAAATGCTTAAAAATAGTTGAAAAATTATTATTCGTTGTTAAATTTAGCTCTTTAAAAGTTTAAATTTTCTTTTATAAACACTTTTAAACTGTATTGGGAAACGGTGAAAAAAAAGGTATTTATTATTTATTAAAATGTGAAATATGTGTAAAATTATTTTAAAAACAATTTATTTCGGTCATACGACTGTCGTATTACCTATAATAATGATAATTTGTCAAACTGATATTTTAAATGCCAAAATAGCGATAAAGGGCCAAACACAGCAACCTATTGGAGCATGTCACGTGATTCATCTTGAACCACGGATAGCTAATCCTTCATCCATTGAATCAGCACTCTAATATATATATCTCGTTGATTGTAAATGTATCCGGCAAACAAAAAGAGGATGAATAATGACATAAAATGAATTAAAAATGATGATGCATAAAAAAATAACAGATTAAATACGATTGATCAAAAATAAGAATAGAAAATAAGTTATTTCAGCAATCGCTCTAGATAAACAAGACTTCGTCTGTTATTTGTTTTTCCTCTATCATGTGACCTCTGACGTCAGCTGGGAAGAGCCCATTTTTCGTAAGTTTTTTTGTTTATAATATGCAGGGTTTTAAGAGCAAAGCAATGTCATTTTTAGGAAATTTGACGTACTACATCAGACCAAACATACTGCAATTAGAATCATCAAATATCTGATGAAATAGGAGCTTTTATTGTTAATTGTGTATGCTCAAGCGCCAGCAAAATGTCTTTGGCATAACTTATTAGCCAAATGCGTAGACTATCCCTGAAAAATTCTCAATCAAATATCGTTAACCCTTTAACGCTCACTACTTAATTTATTTTAAAAATTACTAAATTAATTTTAAAAATGGCTTTTAGACACATAGCTGATCATAAATATTTAAAAAATAAAAAATTAGTATTGCTCCTTTTTGAGAAATTTTGGTTAGAAGCATCTATAAGTTAACTTTATTAAATTCAAATAATATTTTTTCATTTTATAAACAAGACACTTTGTAAGTAAACATTATCGACTACAAAAACTCGTAAAAGTTGTTTCAGGTGTAAATAATAGTCCAGCTCTTCATTAAATGAAAAAAAAAAAAAAAAAAAACTAGACATGAGTGCATCATCAAGCGAGCAATTCGTAAACGCACACACTAAGAAACTTCAAGTGACTTATGCATTTAGCTTCCTTTGAAGCATTATTTGTTAAAGTAGTGCTGCTATCTACCGAACAGAAGAGGAACAAAAGTTTAAAACCTGATTAAAACAACGGGGGGAATGTTAAAGAAACTGCCGCATAAAAATTCTTAAATTATGTCAAATGTTTGGTTTCGCTGCGAAACCAATGAACGTTAAAGGGTTAAAACGCAGAACGATATCGTCGGTAGATAGGTTTCAAGCCCTTTGAAAAAGATGCAAAATGCAAAAAGGTTTTACCTATATTTTAATTTTGAAACGTTGCATAGTTACTGACATAAGTGAAGACACATTTTGTATTTTTTCAAAAAATGAGAAAAACTTTGAAAACCATTTCTTTTACTAAAACATATTTCTGATGACATCTTTAGTATCTTACGTATAAAGTCAATAAAATGGACTCTATATTTTATTGGTGACTTCCCATATGCGCGATTCCCATTTGCACCAAGTGGTGAAAAATTCCCATTTGCGCGAACAAAGTAAAAATACAAGAATAATACAGTCGGTAACAAAAGTATCCGAACACTAGCAAAAATTCCTATATATATATATATATATATATATAAAGTTAATACTGTTTTGCTCAATAAATCCTTGTCGAATCATGTTCTTAGTCAGTCTAAGAACATGATTCGACAAGGATTTATTGAACAAAACAGTAGTAACTCTACTTTTTTTACACAGGAATTTTTGATAGTGTTCGGATACTTTTGTTACCGACTGTACAGTCGATAACAAAAATGTCCGAACACTAGGAAAAATTCCTATGTAAAAAAAGTATACTTCATATGATTTTGTTAAATAAATCCTTATCGAATCGTGTTCTTACACCGACTAAGAACAGGATTCGACAAGGATTTATTTAACAAAACCGTATGAAGTGTACTTTTTTTACATAGGAATTTTTGCTAGTGTTCGGACACTTTTGTTACCGACTGTACGAGTTACATGTGTTCTCAGATTCATACACAGCAAGGTAGGGGTGTCCAGTGATTTTTTTTTTTTTTTTTTTCATGTGCGGGAAGCGTATATACGTGCGTGATACTGATTGCTGCGAAAACGAGTTACCAGCGTTTTCAGATTCATGCAAAGCGAGGTAGGGGTGTCCAGTGATGTTTTTTTGGTTTTTATGTGCGAGGTAGTGATAGCCGCGGAACCGAGTTACGGACGTTCTCAGATTATCAAGTCAAAAAGGAAGCAATCACTTACACGCCCGATCCTGCAATTTCCGGTCGCGCAAATGATAATTTTTCACCCCTACGCGCAAGTGGTACTGATTCTATTAGATATTATAATTACTGTTCTTTCTCTCTTCTATTTAAATTTCAGTTTGAAAAGTTCTGTTTATATTTGCTCGTGTGTCTTCACTTATTTGTCGTCTCAAAATGAAAATTATGGGTAAAAATGCTTAGCCTTTTGCATCTTTTTGATAGTACTTGAAAATCAACTTTTCTATCGATAATATCTTTCTGAGTTTTAACGATATCCGGAGTTTTTTTTAGAGTTAGTCTATACATTTGGCTTATAAATTACGCAAAAGAAATATTGCTAGCACTTGTGCATGCGCAGTTTCAAATTATTTAGTAAAAATTCTCATATATTATCAGATATTGGATATTTTTGTGTTTAATACTGCATGTCAAGTTTTCTAAAAGTGATATTGCTGTATATCTTATCCCACTTTTAAAACTTTTTGGTGTTGAATAAAAAAGTCGCGCAATCTGCATTAGGGGGCGCTATCTACCGCTTCATTTGTTGCCTAGTTTCCGAGCTACGCGACAGGCATCTAGTCAAGGAGGCTATGCTAATACATATCTATACCCAAATATAGGGATTAAAATCGGGAAATAATTTTTCTCTACTTTTAATAATTTTTTACAAAAAATCCAATGGCCGTTTAACATAGGAAATCTTTTTCTTGCATCCACGAACGGCCAGTGACGTCATCACTTCGCTTGCGTATTACGAGTTCGCGAAATAAATCCTGTTTAGATCTTTTTGTAAAATTTGCTAGGAGATTATGGCAAAAAAGATTCGTATTATCCATAACATTTTTAGCAGCTCATCTCCAATATAGCCAGTTCTAATTTCAAATCACACTTCTTTCAAATACAAAAACAAACAAACTAAAAAATTACAAAATTTCTTGCTCAATATAATCCATTATTATTATCGCAAAATTTAATTCTGAATTTCGACTTTAATTATTTAATTCAATTAATACTTTACAATTGTTCGAAACTAATATTAAATTAAAATTCATGGATATAAATGGGTATCTTTAACAGATTTTTAAATAAATTTGATGCCACACAGAAGGGTAAAAAAGAAAAGTAGTAAGCCTAAAGTTAAATTAAAACGTACTGTAAGTCCTACGTTACGTACAATAATGATCAATATTTAAATAACGGTATAACTTTAGTATATCTCCACAGCTGAATTCGGCGATTTTTCTTTGGCGCCGTTTTGAACGATAACTATGTCGTTCTGGACTGTTTGCGATATAATATGGCAGCCTATATGTTGTTTATTTTGGATTTTGGATTTCGTGTTTTAGGATTTATGATTTATGATTTAGATTATGATTTTATCATTTATGGTTTATGATTTTTCGATTTATGATTTAGCCGTAATGGCCATAAAAAAAAATCACCAAATAGCGTTGTGGGGATATACTTAAGTTGTTCCTAAATAACAATAGAAATATTTCTATCTCATGTTTCCTTGAATTGAGGGCACAACTATAGTATTTCCCCTCAGCTAGATTTGGCGATTTTTCTTTGGCGCTGATTTGAACGATAACGATGTCGTTCTGGATTGTTTGCGATATAATATGGCAGCCTGCATGTTATTTATTTTGGATTTATGATTTATAATTTAGCTTACGATTTTATCATTTATGCTATATGATTTATGATTTTTAGATTTATGATTTAGCCATAATCGCTAACGAAAAATCGCCAAATCTAGCTGAGGGGAAATACTATAGTTGTTCCGAATTGAGCTCTGTTTTTATGGTATAACTTCAGTATAACCCCACAGCTGAATTTGGGGATTTTCCTTTGGCGCCGTTTTGAACAATAACGATGTCGTTCTGGACTGTTTGCGATATAATATGGCAGCCTATATGTTGTTTATTTTGGATTTATGATTTTATGATTTATGATTTAGATTATGATTTTATCATTTATGGTTTATGATTTTTAGATTTATGATTTAGCCGTAATCGCCATAAAAAAAAATTACCAAATAGCGTTGTGGGGATATACTTAAGTTGTTCCTAAATAACAATAGAAATATTTCTATCTGATGTTTTCTTGAATTGAGCTCTGTTTTTATGGTATAACTTCAGTATAACCCCACAGCCGAATTTGGCGATTTTTCTTTGGCGCCGTTTTGAACGATAACGATGTCGTTCTGGAGTGTTTGCGATATAATATGGCAGCCTATATGTTGTTTATTTTGGATTTATGATTTTATGATTTATGATTTTATCATTTATCATTTATGATTTTTAGATTTATGATTTAGCCATAATCGCCAACAAAAAATTGCCAAATATCGTTGTGGGGTGATACTGAAGTTGTTCCACTCTGCGTACTTTCTTATTATATCGGACCAAGTTTATCATCGTGATTGCTTTTAACGGAACAACTTGCAGGTTGGTACCTACACATTTTTATTTGGTGATTATGGCGAAATGCGATTTTCGGAAATGGTTGCCATGATTCCAAAAGTAAAGAAAGCGAAAACGCGTTTTTCCAAATGACATCTATTTTGTAATGTACACAAATAGGTTAGACTATATTTGAGGGTGCCCCTTGATTCTCGCCAAGTTGTGATCGCGGTAAATATATTAAGGTGAGTCTATTTATATGTATAGGTTATATGTATATAGTTATATGTATATAGTGTATATGTATAGGTTATATGTACATAGTGTTATAGGTTATTAACAAAAATGCGCCAAACAATTTCGCCAAGGGGGCACCCTCAAACCTATTTTTACCCACAAATAAATTAATCCTGTTTTTAATATTAATAAAACAAATATTTAAAATTAACTTACCTCACTTTGTAAGAAAAAATAACAGCATAAAGTTCTATGCTGCAAAGATCATCAATATGCATATATATACATTATATGCTTCCCGTACATATACACCATTCAAATGTTCTACAGTTGCTGGTAAAATAAGATTATATAAACTGGATTTCCTAACCCACATTTTTTCCAAAAATTCAAAAATATTTCTCTCTCTCTAAACAAATCACTCAAAAAAATTCATATTTAAATGTCAATCACTTTATCTTCATAAATATTTGGGAATGCTGGTTGCTATGGTCGTCAAAAATAAATGGCGAACAGTTTGCCATATCATGTTGCAAAGAATTGAGAACGACATCGTTATCGTTCAAAATGGCGCCAAAAGAAAATCGACAAATAGGGTTGTGGATCAACTTGCAAGTTGTACCCTTTTAAAGATAGGTTTTGAGTTTTGATTAGGATAATCAATGATCGAAGCTAAAATATGTTATCGGGGGGAAGGGGAAGGTATGATTGTCCTGAAAAAACCTGACAGTTGACTACCATTTATGGCTTATTATTAAATTATTTATTGTTTAAATTGGAGCTGATTTGATATCTGTCGCCCTTGACGGAAAAAAAAAAAAAAAAATAGACTTGACATTTGTCATAACTGACGGAAAAGACAAAAAAAAAATCGCCAATTAATCTGGAGAGCATATTTAATTCCTTTCAAAAATCATGATTATTTTAATAACGACAGTAATCAATAATATGAAACAATTTTTCATACAAATATGTATTGCAAAAATATACATCTGGCATGTATATTTTCGTATTGCGTTTTGGATCGCCAAATACAAAAGTCGCCAAGGACGACAGATATCAAATCTATGAAAAAAAAAAAAAAAAAAAGATCGCAAAGCTATCTGGAGAACGCGTATTTATTTCTTTTCAAAAATCATAGCTATTTGAATAAGGTATATTAAGAGAGCAATCAATAATATGAAACAATATTTCGTAAAATATACGAGGTGTGGCTATTAAATAACGAGACTATTGCTGCTACAGATGAACTACATATGCGACAAATCCGAACGACCGACAGCTGTGCAGCGTAAAGCCTTCTCTTTCAATTGCAGCACCTCCCGTGTTTGTAGAGAAATCAGTCTGGACGTAACCTTGGTTTGTGTAAGAGGTGTTTGTTTCGTTTTGCCGAAAACATGATAAGTGTAAAAGTAGAGCAACGAATTGTCATGAAATTACCCATGAAACTTGATTAAACCGCTAGTGAAACTTATATTTTATAGAAACAAGTTTATGGCAATGAATGTTTATCACGTTCGCGAGTCTTTGAGTGGTTGAAGCGTTTCGAAGATCGCCAAGAAGAAGTTAAAGATGATGACCGCCCGGGTCACCCTTCCACGTCCAAAACGGATGAAAATATCGAAAAAGTCGCTAATCTGGTTCGATCTGACTGACTATCATTACTATTTTGAGGTGCTTGCTCAACTCCATGAAAGAGTAAGAAGAAAACGACCTAAATTGTGGAAGAACAAGTCATAGGTTCTCCATCAAGACAACGCGCCGGCTGACACTGCATTTTCTGTCAAGACGTTTCTAGCCAAGTACAACATCCCAGTTTTAAGCCATCCGCCTTATTCGCCTGACCTGGCCCGATGTGACTTTTATCTGTTCCCCAAAGTCAAATCTGCATTAAAAGGAACAAGTTTTGAGTTATTTGAAGCTGTGAAAGAAAAAGTGGCACGCCGCATGCAGGAGCTCATAGAACAAGACTTCCAGCACTGTTTCGAACAATGGAAAATTCACATGGAGCGTTGTAGGGATAGAGGAGTGGTGTATATTGAAGGTGATAATAACTAAATATGTTTAAATTTAAAATAAAACGTTTTATAGCAATAGTCTCGTTATTTAATAGCCACACCTCGTATATTATTTTTTCGCATTGAGTTTGTGATCGCCAAATACAAAGATTACCAAGGACAATAGATATCAAATTTACGCCTTAAGGAGGAAGGAGATTATGGCTAATTTGAATATACTTTGTCGGTTTATCGAGTGAGCCGTAACAATAAGAAAATACCCAAATATGTTGGCGAAATTTTATGGTTGGTTCAATGGCTTTTTATCGCACAAGGTCTAAAAGAGGATATACTGTGCCAAGTCTGGAAGATTTTTTTCCTCTGGACAGGAAGAAAAAAATTATTGCAGAATGTTAATACGATGTTGACGTACTAAAACTTTTGTATACTTTTCCGTTTATGGGGCGGGGCGTAAACGGAAAATCGCCAATTTTAATATTGCGATATTTTTCTTCAGAGTGGTGTACTAAAACTTTTATGCAAATAAATTGTAAAATTTTTAGTAAATAATTGGTGGATATATATATATATATATATATATTAAGATGATAAAGCACCTTTATTTATTTATTGAAATTTAATTTAAATTACCTAAAGTTCTTAAAGTTCTTTTTATAATGTCATTCACATTACATTATTCATGACTTTCTAAATTTCAATATAACTTCTTACAGATTGGTTAAAAATTATTTTATTTATTTTTAGTAAGTTGTGTACTTCTTTATAATTGTCATTATCATCTATTCTCCGTAATTTTCCATTTTATTTTACTTTCATAACCCTTTTTTTCAGGTGACACTAAGTTCGCCCCACAAACGGAAAAGTACCACCTTTTGTTAAGAAAGGAATTCATTTAAAAAAATTATGACGTATTAAATATATATATTGCAATACATATTTCGTAGAAAGTTAAACATTGCCTTCACGCGTTTTTCAGAAATATCTATTTTGGCGCCATGAACATCAACATTACAACTCTCATCGTTTCTGTGTTTATAATCTTATAAAACGTCATCAAAAAATAAAACGTGTATGATGTAGACAGCTCATGGCGATTTTGTACACACTTTTATTGTTACGAAAACGTTGTCATTTTAGTATGTAGTATGTGGTACGTAAATAAACAAACAGTCCATGAATGCACTTTATTTGACGAACAACCCCTAAATAATCCAATGAAACTAATTCTCGAACCATAAAAATCATGAAAATAGCGTTATATAGCTGCAGAACACGAAATAATAGTGTAAACAGCACCTTATTTCAGAATCTCTCTTGATAGACGCACAGCTAAGATTTCCATTTAATTCACCCGAATGGGCTCTTCCCACCTGACGTCAGAGGTCACATGATAGAGGAAAAACAAATAGCAGACGAAGTCTTGTTTATCTAGAGCGATTGCTGATATAACCTATTTTCTATTCTTATTTTTGATCAATCGTATTGAATCTGTGTTATTTTTTCATACATAATCATTTTTAATCCATTTTATATCCTTATTTCTCATCTTTTGTTTGCCGTATACATTTACAATCATCATTTAGTTTATTTTTGTTATTGATGTTCACGAAGAACATGTTTAATACTCTGATCTTTGGTACTTAAATCAGTGACAGTGCAATATCGTACGGCGCAAATCCATTTAGACCAGTAACTATGTTAATTAACTTGTTGTAACACCTTTATGCAATTAAATTAAATGAAAACATTTAAAAATTTCAAACTATAATCCATAAACATTCCACAAGAAGCTATTATTTATTGCTAGATCAGTTAATGTTACAGTTACACTACAATATACAAAAATCGATTCTTATAGGTAAAAATAAATAAACACATAAAATGTTTTTTAAAAATTATTAAATTTACAAATAGAATTATTCTACTGTTTACAAATGCACACTATTACTTTTATTTTATTTTATATTAAATATTAACATTTTTGTTCTTAAGAACAATATTTAATTGAATTCGATTATTCGTTTTCCTCTATCACGTGATTGAGCAGGCGACGGTGGGAAGAGCCCATAATTTTGATAATTTTCGAGATAGAAATTTAACGCTTTTAAAGATATTTGGGGGCATTTTATGCAAATTTTTCAATGACTTTCACTCAAAAGTGAAAGTTTTTTTTTTTTTTTTTTGCCGGGGTATTTATATGTTATGTATTCGTAATTTTCGCACTCATAATTTCTGTCAATATTTCCTTTTATTTTTCCGGTTACTTTCATGAAAGAAGGAAGCCCCCTCTGCACCAGTAGTCACTCGGAGCAGGACCCAGCGCTTCAGGAGGTGGTTGCAGAATCAACCCCAAAAGGATCAAGATTATCCGATAAACAGCTTGTTCTACTCGGGAGAGTACAGAGGTCTTGGTGTACTGACACGGTCTACTACCCGAAATCTCGTTGATATTAGTCGACCACCACAGCAGCCTGGTGGTACACCTTCGACATCGAGAGTATCCAGTGTTCAAAATTCTTTCCCAATGACCACAGTAGAAGGAACCATAGATCGCAGAGGAGACATTAACAGAAATCAAGGGGTGGACAACCGAGAGAGTAATAGTGTTAATAAGCAAGTTGAAATCAGCCAACCAGCTGGCAAACCTGAAGAAGTTCAGTGTGTAGAAGAAAGTAAATTTGAATTGCAGCAAGAGGTATGAATGTACAATTTAATAAACGGAAAACATGTTATGAAAATTGTACATAATTTTTTTTGTACGCCTATATATTTAAATATTTTAATAACTAAAATGTAAACTATTATTATTTTTTAATTTTAACTTTTTATTTGTCGATGGTACTTAACAGCTCTCTTCACCTACCGTCGCCGGAAGCCCGAGCCAATGTTATTCTATGGGGAAAGTTTCTTTACAATTACTTCTTTACTTATTAACTAATATATATTTTGAAATTCTGTTTTCACATTCAGAAAATTCCCAACTGTTCAATGGACGGACCTTTTTTAAAAATGTATTTTTTTAATTTCTAATATTTTACTTTGAAATCGCAAAATGTAAAAAATTCACATATTGAAAATTCGTATTTTGCAGCTTCGAAGTAAAATATAAAAAATAAAAATAATAATTTTTTTAAAAATGGTCCGTCCATTGAACAGCTGGGAATTTTCAGAATGTGAAAACAGAATTTAAAAATATGTATTAGTTAATAAGTAAAGAAGTAATTGTAAAGAAACTTTCCCCATAGAATAACATTAGCTTCGGCTTCCGACGGCGGTCAGTGAAGAGGGCCCTTAACAATCCTATGGTATTAAAAAGCGTATAAAACTGAATTTGTGGAAAGAATGTCAAAAGGTATTTATAAGAGTCGAACACTTACTTTAATCTCGTTCCACTGCACTAGGCGCTACATGAAGCCATTTTTGTTCAAAAAATGCTTTTAAAGCATTTTGTTCAAAAGCTGCGTTAAAATTAAGTTATACTATTTGAAAAAATATAAATGTGACAAAAATAAATACTTTACTTTTTACTGTAGTTCTTTTTTTTTTTTTTTTTTTTTTTTAATCGAAGATACATTTAAGTAGCATCTCATTAAATCTTCATTAATGACAATGACGTACGCTTAGTTTTTATTGCTTATGTCTTTAAAATTTATTTTTTTGTAACTAAAAACTGTATATTTGAAAGGCCTTTTTTCTGTTTATTTCGTAATGTGGGTGAATAAAGTGTTAAAACGTAAATTCGTATGAGAACACAACTAAAAGTAATGTATAAGTTAAGTTCTAAGTATTAATTTTGAACCCTTTTCATTTTAACTCTTTTATAGCAATCATAGAATCTTTAAAACTAGTGGTTATGTAGGGGTAGATCGTCAGATGTTATGTAACTGTTCTAAATACTAAGTTTCATCTTTCTACAGCAAAGATTTTTTAAAATGTGGGATTATTCACATACGTTTGTACGTAAAGATGTCATAAAAATTTGATGCAATCATGGATATCTCTTTTGCGAAATATCGTGTAGTGTCCAAAGAGATCACTGTAGAACTAGTTTTCATAAAGGGCGTATCAGACCCAGCAACTTTAGAAACAACCAATTTTTGAGCCGATTTTAGCGCCGATTTTTCCTCGACGAAAACACCGTAGACGTTACAATAGACGGGTGAAAAAAGTTGGATGAAAGAAGACTAACTTCTGACGCTTATCACTTTTCTTGGCGCGAATAAAATACGCAATGATTAGTGTTAAAAATCCCTTTCATTTGTGTAAAATATTGCATTATTATTTCTATTTTGATCTTTGTTACAACTATTGCCATAACGCCATACGAAAATAAAAACGATTAACTCAAAATTCTTATCATATAACGGTAAAATAAACGCGCTTAACGATAATAGTTCTTCTTCAAATCTCCACTTTAAGCGATTCCCGTGTTCCGCCTTCTTGGAAATAGGACGTATCAAAATAGCGCATCCTGATTGGATGAGTCTGTGGAAAAATTGTGTGTAGGGACAATTTTATCAAGACAGCTCTGAAAAAGTTGGGCAAGTTCGGTGCGCGCTATCACACTGGGAGCAGAAACAATCGGCGCAATCCGAAAAATTGGCGCTAATCAGTGGTTGGCTCTAAAATCGCCTATAAACTTGTCGTGTCTGATACGCGCTTTAACAGTCCCAAATACAAAACTTTAAAACCGTTATGACACGATGTGTCTTAGAATCGCGCAATTCATGGCGAAAGAAAATTGAGAACTACATTTCAGCTCAAGGTCGTATGAATGAAGATGTGAAACGTTCTAGTCACCACAACATTCGTAGCATTTCATTAGTGGACACAGGTATTTGCTACCAACATTATCGTTTCAGCGAAAAAGAGTTGCTCGGTTGTAGCAATTTATATCCTTCCATTACTTTAATGTGGTATCGCTTTGAATCGCTTCTACACAGTCACCACGTGCAGCAACATATAATGACTTAACATTCCACAGCCAACGATTTTTAACTTATACCAGCTAGCTGCGACATAAGTTTCGTTCCTTGTGATTGCATTATTTATTTTACATCATACAAAAAAGTAAAAAATAAAATCCGTATTTTTTTTTTCTCAAAAAAGATAAGTATGGCCACATCTGTTCCCCAGTTATGGTTATTTCAAAATGTTTATAAATATTGTGAACAAAATAAAAGAATTTACGAAAAATACAAAAAATATAATATTTTTAGTTCCCCATCATACTATAGGTATGGGGAACTTAGGTGTTAAATAATAGGCTGTCATCTGCCACAGAAAAGAATAATGCATTAACTTCGGCAGAAATTTTTTTTAATAGTTTTAAGATTCGCTTATCCATAACAATCAAAATTTTAAATCGTAGCGTAAACAGTTGCCGTCTGCGTGATTATTCTTTTTAAAAATGCTCTAAAGTAAAATTGATTCTTAATCCGTGCGTAAACAAAAGCGAAGTAAACAAGAGCGAAGCGTGTATCAGTGTTGCCAATTTGCTTTTTACCCTTTCTAATATTCTAATCCGATTGATTAGTTAATTGAAGCCGAACGACGAATAAATGTTATCTTCGTTCTTGACCAATCAGAACGAAGCTTTTATTTCTCTTCCAGTTAATCCATGGATCACGTAATCGGATGATGGTGAATACCGTAGGAATTTAATCCAGTGTTAGCTTTGATTCTCGGATTTTCTGATTCATGGTTCAATCCTCGATCAATGAAGTTTGGTGAATATGGCCCGAAGAGTGCCAGAAAAATAGTCTGCAGATTTTTGAATGTGTTGAGGTTCGGGTGCAATATCATCAAAAACCCTACAAACACACATCCACAGTTCATCCTGAAGATGTCTAATAAATGTCCTGGAAAGAATATGTGTTTGTAGGGTATGTAATTGCTGAAAGTTTTTTCGATATAAATAAAACAATTTTTTTTCCCAAATTCATGCTTAATAATCACTTGATTTCAATTTCTTCTACTTCATATAATAATTATATACTAATAAATAATTTACTATATAAACTAAACTGCGGTGGGGCGAGTTATATTAGGCGAGATTAGCAAGCCATACCAATAGATTCGGGGCCCCGTAAACACTTTTACCACTTTCCGGCTTCTTTTTCTTGGTAATTTTTCCTGCATTTCTTGATGGTGTTAATTGTTTTTCTCATCCTTGCGACAGTTTGTTTACGTTTTCTTCTCCCTACGTCTTTTTTTTTTTTCCCCAAGTTTTTCCGGTTTTTCCCACATTTTAATCTGCTTTGATAGTCCGCTCACTCACCACCGCCAAGAATGCGAGGCTTGGTAATTATAATAATCATTTATTAATATAATTACTAAATATAATTTGTAACTGGATGTGTTGTGTTACTTTCAAAATTTTTATCAAACATAGCTTGAGTATTATATATTAATAAAACTAAATTCAAAAACTGGCGTACAATCAATAGAAAGATATTAAAACTTCTCCACACACCATAAATTTTAAGTCAGCACAACCGGTTTCGAAAGGACGTAGCCTTTCTTCATCTGGTGCAAAGCAAGACTCAGTTTTGCTTTTGCCTCCAAGGCAGTAGCACGTGTTTTTTTTACACCTGATGAAGAAAGGCTACGTCCTTTCGAAACCGGTTGTGCTGACTAAAAATCTATGGTGTGTGAAGAAGTTTTAATATCTTTCTATTATATATTAATATTTTTCTTATAGCCATTATTATAATTTAACTCTAATATTAATTTTTAAACTCTTTTTAAAAGTAAATATAACTGTTAGAAATAATTAAATTATATGAACAATCAGTGATCATAACAGGAAAACTTGTTTTGGAATAGACACCAGTTATGGTCACACATTGTTCTTTTTAAAACTTGATAGGCATCTATTTTTTTTTTTTTTTTTTTTTTTTTTTTTCTTATCTTCTTTATTTTTCAGAATGATGTTGGCCCTTATGTGGATGATCTGGAATTTCTGAACATTTCGAAAGATATGCAGGTAAAAGAAAGCTTCCCTGAGTTGGTCACCCATGAGACAAATCGATACATAATGGATAAATCAGGATTGAGCGCCATTTCTGAGACAGCCACATCGATGAAGTCGTTGGAAACTTATTCTGATGTAGAAATGGATGTAACATGTGCTGAGGATAGATTAAATGTGAGAGATTCGGCAGTCCAAATGATTCATGGCCAGGAGTCTGTATCGGAAACTTCCCCTGAGACCTATTCAGTTGGTCAAGGGACAGATCCTTTCATAGCCTCCAACGAAGCAATGATAATCGACCAGAAAGGTGCCACTACTTCTGAGGCAAGAGTGATTGGAGAGGAACTGCCATCGATTCATAATAATACAATGCTCATCGAAAATTTTCCTCAGTGTTGTGGCAATGATAAAGATCAGTTTCCAACCAGCACTACCCACAAAATGCCTGAAAGTACGAAAAGAAATCTAGATGAACCAGAACTTGATAACTGCTCTAAGAAAATGCGCATGCCATGTGCCAAGAAAGTAGCGAGTGTTAATGGAGTTCACGAAGACTCGTTTGTGAAATCCGACCAAAAAGTTCACACTGGAATTTCCGACAAGATGGATCATAGGACGTTAGATCAGGAAATGTTAGATGATTCGGAAAATTTCCAAATCAGTAGTGCCTCTCCGAACACTCAAAGTGATGAATTAGTAACAGAAAACTCGACTCACCCAAATCGCCTTCCTATATTAGATCAGACAAAATATTTTGATACACTTGAATTGTTAAAGATACCGACAGAAAGTAATGAAGGGTATGCATCGGGTCATTCTAATGTGCTGATGGAAACAGCGTGTACTGAAAAAATATCTAGTAATAGAGAGGATCTAGAAATTCAGAACGATGAATCAGCAACCGAAGAATTTTCTGAGAATCGAGAAATTATGCCTTTTACGAAACATAACGAAATTAACACATTAGATCGAAAAGTTGGAAGTACTTCTGAAAATTTAAACGATATTTCTATTAGGTTTGGCAACGGAACAGAAATAAAACACGTTTCTAATAGGCATAGGCTCGGAACCAGTACTGTATTCAATAAAACCATAACGCAAGCTTTTGAAAATTCTGAAAGGAGCCAAATACTAGACAAAGAACAAAATGAATTACAAAAAGGTTTAGAAATACATCCGTGGAATACTTTAAATAATAGTACCGAAAGTTCTACATCTGAATTTATGCCAAAAAATTTTCAAATTAACGATTTTCATGAATTTAATAGCCGCGAAATAAAGTTAAATGACCAAAGAGATACTGAAAACATACCACATGTTACCAGTCATTACTCAGAAGGCGACGTTAGACTGAAGCATAATCATTTTGAGATTTATCCATGCCCTGTTTTAGATAAGTCGACACTATCAATCAAAGAAATGAAGAAGGAAAAATATAAACTAACTGTAGATCAGGTGGAATCGCGAAACAAACAATTTTCAAACACTGATCCGTCTGAAATAAGTGTGTTAAAATTGAAGCAAAGTTCACCAGAATCGAACAAGAATGCTTCCAATGTTTCACAAATCAACAGTAACAAAAGGCAAATATCGGGACAAGATAGTGATAAAGTTATTCTAAAAGGCGACTGCTTCGCAAATACTAATGCCACTAAAAGAGACCAGAATGGGTTTCAAAAAGCGTTGCCGAATGCAGCCTATAGAAATAAAGCAGGATTTATAAAAATAAATAAAGGAATGAAGACTGCTTCAAATGTTCCACTAATCAGTTGCAACAGAGCGGAAATATCGCCTCAAGAGGACGATGATGGTGATAAACCTATTCGAAACGACGACTGTTTTTCAAATACTGAAGAACGGTGCACTGAAAGAGATCATAATGTGTTTCAAACATTGTTTCTAAATGCAACCAACAGTGATAAAGCAGAATGTATAAAAAGAAATGAAAGCTTTACAACACAGAAAAAAGATTCATCTAACGTATTCACTTCTACAGAACAGTGCAAGCCGGCGATTTTTGCTGATATTTCTGAGATTGAAAATGCTACTGAAACCCTCATAAGTACAGACGGACTGCTGACACAGCATCAGAGAGATTTAGAACTTAGTTTGAGACATTTACGGAACGTATTGCGTAATAAAGACATTTCTGGCCTGGAGTACAAATTAGAGAGGACTGCAGGGTCCCATCTTGAGACACCTAGAAACACTTGCGCTCAAAAACATTTTTGGAAAACACAATCACAGGCATTCCGCGAGAAGAATATGACATTGACGCAAACACACAAGACACCAGAAACACACAATGGTAGTGCACTCTGTCTTCGCTCAAAAGATTCGCTCAAAGAAAACTTGCCATCATCCAGTTGGCGATCCACCCCGTCCTCTTCTTGCGTAAATATTGACCAGCAAACTTTTGACCACAGGACCAGTAAATCATCAGAAAAATAAAAGTGACAGTTATTTTTATTTTATTTTATTATTATTTTTTTTTTAAATCGTTAAATTATGTTTAAAAGAAGGAAACATGCAAACTGCAAGATAAAACAAATATTTAATAGATAAAGAAATTGCAATTTTCTTTGAAAAATAGTGTTGCTGATAGCTCGAAGGCGAAATGAAAGATAGATCAAGAAAGGGATGAGCAGAGGATTCTGGCAAAAATTATATAGTTATGATTAGCAATTGAAATTAATAAAAGAAAACAAGTATTGAAAATGTAATTAATGTAGAAATTTGGTTTATATGTACTGAAAACACAATTAAAGCTAAGTTAAAAATCTAACATCACCCTGTTTTAATTTTAGCTCCTTATCCTTACATTTCTTATTAACATTTTTGCATTGTTAGTTCTAATAGGGTCTAAAAATACTATTCTGTCAGTGCTTTTCTGTTAACAGATCAGTTGCAAAAATCGCATGAAAGCAAAAAAAAAAAAAAACTATTATGCTGTGGTCAAACTCACTTCTATATTTTCCTACACATATTTACTCAGAACAAATCATTTATTAAAATTATTTTTCGTGAAAAATGCAGAGGATTTCATCTCAAGAAGTATAATTCCCAATAACGAATGAAAGTAAACTTTGTGATATCTAAAAAAAATAAAAAACTAGTTGGCATAGGTGGACTCTGCTCAGTTCCCCTTCATATTTATATTCTCGTAAATTTCTAGTGCTAGACATATTATAATCATGTTAAAAGAAATGAATTTGACCAAAGCTTGATACAGTGACAGAATGAAATCCCCGCCTAATACGCTATCCACCGTTCACTTCGATATAAATATCTTTCTCTAATCTATTAATTTATTTTATCAGGGTCAGTTCCGCTGTTTAGTTTTCATGCTACTATTTCCAATGCAATAATCCTCAAAAATTTATATGAAAAATTTTCATTTTCGCTATGTTGATAAAATCGTAAATTACGAACAATTTACGATATTTTCCTATTAGAATATTTGTATTCAATCATGTTCAAACAAATATCATAAATGTAATTTTGAAGTTTCTAATGTATTTACGATCCTCAAAATGGAAGTTTATGCCCAATTTTGCCTTATTCTGACATGTTAAGTAAATCGTAAATTCCAAATAACTTACGAATTTTTTAAATTGAAAAAAATCATAGTCTATGATATTCATGCCAGTATCCTGAATATTATTTCGAAAGTGGTTAGACATCTTTACGATGAAAATATCCCTCAAGATGGACGTTTAAGTGAAATTTTGCTCTGCCGTGTTATGAAATTTGTAAATTTCCAATAATTCACGAAATTTTTATATTGAAAAATTCATAGTCATTAATATTCATACCAGAGTCCGAAATAATATTTCAAAAGTAGTCTGACATCTTTACGATGAAAATATCTCTAAAAATTGATGTTTATGTGAAATTTTGCCCTATTCTGCCATGTTGAGAATTTCGTAAATTTCCAATAACTTGCGAAATTTTCAAAGTAGCCTATTTATAGTTACTGATGTTCCTTCCGGCATCAAAAATGATATTTTAATGCTGGTCTGACATTTTTACAATAAAAAGTTTCTATTTAATGCACGTTTAAGTGAATTTTTGTCTTATTTTCCCATGTTAAGAAAATCGTAAATTTCTCATATTTTACGAAGTTTTTTAATTCGAATGTTGTAAATGAATAGGGTTCTTGCCAGTGTCGAAAGTAATATTTTAAAACTGATCTGATCTCTCTGCGACAATTTGTTCGTGAGATATCGTGTACACAGACTAACGGACTAACCCACTAACAGACACCCTACAGACAGACACCACACAAATTTTGTCATTTCCGGATTCCTCACACCTGAAGACGCGTTAAAATGTCAAAAAACCGAGGTCGAAAATTTTCAGGATTACCTAAGTTCCCCATACCTATAGTACGATGGGGAACTTAAAAAAAAAAAAAAAAAAACTTTTTTTTTTCAGTTTTTACTTTCTTCTATAGGTATATAAAAGAAGAAAGTATTGGATCCGTGAAAATATTTGAACTCTGGTTTTCGATGGATTTATACGTTTTGAGGTCTTTTGAACATGATTTTACTATTTTTAGAAAATGTTTCAATGTCCGTATCAAAAATTTTGTGAACGCTAAACAAAAAAAGAAAGAAACAAACTTATATTATATATTCTAAAAATTGAAAACTGTTCTATTAAAAATTAGGAGGAAACAGGATAGCAACTTCCCCTGTTAGGCAATCTTCAACATGAGTGGACTCATTTACATCCCAGTACAACTACCTATAAACGCGTTATAAAATTCCCTGCATTACTTCTTAAACTAGAGCTGCTAGATTTTTTTTTTTTTTTTTTTTTCACACAAACAGATATTTTTAAAAATGGTCAAATCATCTTCTCTCGAATCATCTTCTTCTCTTCAATACTGTTAAATAGGGAAGAAAGTAAAAGTCTTCTTAAAATAAATAAATAAAATAAACGCAGATAACTGGATGGTTATTTCCTACCTTTCCTACCCATTGTGTAACGAGCTTGCAAACTGATTTCTCTTTTTATTAGATCTGGCATCGACGTATGTATTCTCCCCCAATTCGGACATCGTTAACCCAATGGTCGATTTTAGGGTCGACTACAGAGCTCAAAATTTAAGGTTCACAGGCACACCTAACACTCTTCGACCTGCTTCACCCTCTGAGGTCCAGGAGTATATTTCAGGCTTAAAAAAACACAAAGCGTCGTTACGTCATGATGACGATGAAGCAGTCGAACCCCAATTTCCTCTATAGGTGTCTGGTAACCTAGGGCGTCCGTTCCTACGAAGGACCTCAGGTGTGTGGGGCAGGACCGAATTGGCATCTCTGAGCCTGAGACGGTTGGTACTGCATGCTTCGCGTCATTCATTCTATATGAAACATACTTTTGTGAATATAGAAATTATATGTTCATTTCATTATGTCTAGCGCTGTTTAAAATTTTTAAAACATACAAACGAGAAATTTGCCCATGAGCATAATGTATTTGAATTCTTTTGTATACCTAGTACATGACCATTAGTGTTCAGCCTATACAATGAAATAATTACAAGATAAAAAGAACTTTTCTGTACCATGTTTTTAAATCTTCTGTTGAATCAATGAGATATATAAATTAGAGTGCTGATTCAGTGGATGAAGGATTAACTTTCCGTGGTTCAAGATGAATCACGTGACATGCTCCAATAGGTTGCTGTGTTTGGCCATTTATCGCTATTTTGGCATTTAAAATATCAGTTCGACAAATTATCATTATTATTAGGTAACAAAACAGTCGTATGACCGAAATAAATTGTTTTAAAATAATTTTACACATATCTCACATTTTGATAAATAATAAAATACCTTTTTTTTTATCGTTTCCCAACAAAGTTTAAAAGTGTTTATAAAAGAAGATTTAAACTTTTAAAGAGCTAAATTTAACAACAAATAATAATTTTTCAACTATTTTTAAGCATTTTGTCGGTTAAAGTTAAACTACACGAAATAAAAGAGAAGTAAAATCAAAATCTAAATGATTTAGAACAAAAGAATATTAAACTACGTAAGTAAACAAAAACATTGGCGTTTATGACTTATGCGAAGAACAATCTGCAAACCGTTGCCATAGAAATTTACTGAAAATAAGCTGTTACCAAGGGAATCATCGAATACGCAGGTGCAAGGAGAGCATGTCACATGACTCATCTTAGACCTTCTCAAGGGTTACCATTTATCACTCTACTTTATATATCTCGTTGTGTTGAATCCTATAAACTTGACAATTCTATGTATTAATAAATACTTTATTTATTTATTTATTTATTTATTTATTTATTTTTTTTTAGTAATTATCACATCAACTTGAAAGAAAATGGTCAAATGACCAATAAAGAGAGGCATTATAAAAAAATTTCGAACATTTATTTATTGAATAAAAGTATTAAAAGAATGCATTGTTATCGTGTTCTGAGCTATTCTAAAAGTTTCAAATGTCTGGCTAGTCGGGAAGTTAGTTAATCCATTGCAAGATTTGTACTGGACAAACAGACAAGAAAGCGAGTTAATAAAAACATAGTAAAATAATATGCCTATATGATAAAGATATAAAATACCTAATTTGAATTGTCCCCTGATATCGTTTTTACTTTTTTCTATATTCAATATAAAAGAAAGTATTGGATTCGTAAAAATTTTCAATCTCGGTTTTTTGATTTATTTACACGTTTTGGGAGCTGTAGAACACGATTTGACCATTTTTAGAAAATGTCTGTCTATGTGTGTGTGACAAAATCTTGTGGCAACTGTATCTCAGGTACAACTGCACAGAATTTAATAAAAATTGGTATGTAGTTACACATTGACATAAATTAGTTCCTATCAACTTTTGATAAAAATTGTCCAAAAGCTAGCGTTGCCATCCCGCTTTTTCTAATTTTTTAACATGATGGTATAGGACAAAATTTTGGATAAATACGCATAAAGAGAATTAATTTTTAATAATCATTATGAAATTTAAAAGAATTATTTGTAATAGAGATAGGGACTCTGGGACCAACTGGGAAAAATAATTCGTGTATGTAGAAGCCTCGCCTCCCCCCCCCCCCTCGAGGGGTGTAAACTTTCATGATGGGTATCTTTCGAAAGAGCTCGCCAATACCTTTAAAATGAATGGTTGAACCATCGATCTGAGAATATTTAAAATAAAGTTATCGATTTTTTTCATTTTTAACAAAAAAAAAAAAAAAAAAAAAAAAAAAAAAAAAATCTTTTCTTTTAATGCAATAACAAAATTGACATTCTTTGGATATTTAGTGTTATACTTCTTCTCTAATATGGAAATCGTCTGCATTATCAGGGAAGATAATAATTTTAATAAATTATTTTCACTGAGTAAATTTGTGTAGGAAAATATAAAAGAAAGTCATGTGGTGGCCACAACATACTAGTTTGAATTATGTTAGGAGAACACAAGATGATGAACCGCTAGAAAGCTTATTGTTTGTATCCAGGTGCCCCCAAAACACGTAATCATATCAAAAACACGACTCAGTAATAATAAGAGAAAGAGGAATGTAAATCACGTCTCCTCTTCTACCCGAATGTTTAAAAAAAATGAGGAAAATCTTGAAAAAATTGTTAAAACAATATGATTTCCATTACTATATTGGCTAAATACAGAATTTCAGCTTCACTGCTTCAAAATATAAAACTGAAAATTAAATTTCCATTGTAATTCAAGGCCTCTTAACAGGTTTGTTAAAAAGAATCTTTTGAATAATTTCAATATTTAAGCTCGCATGGATTTAAGAAAGTATAAAATGTCATTACTATTAAAATTACTGTTATAATTGATATTATTATTTCTATGTTTCTTTTTCCTTCATTGTTAAGAAAGTTAGAAAATATTATTCTCAACAGATGGCGACACTAAATTTAATTAAAAAAAATGCATATAATAAACTAATTATTTTTAAATTAATGTAAGATGCTTTTAAATAGCTATTAGTAAATTAGATGTGAAATTTTAATCGACTTTACGTTAATAAAAAGTGTATGCGAATATTTGTTTTAAATATAAATAAATAATAACGCTTTAACTTTTTGCTAGCAGCTATAAGAGGTTAGAAAGTAAAGTATACTTTTGATAATAGATGCCGCCACTACAGACTGTTTAATGTAAAAGAAAATACGATGAGGTTTTTTTTTTTTTTTCTTGAAATTCTCTTACAAAATTATGAATTTTTTTTTTAAATTATTTTCAAAACTATATTTATAGGAATAAAATTCAAAATTTTAAACTTCTAGCGGGTTCTTAGGGGAAGGTACCTTGGGACAGTTTTTAGATAATGATTTTTAGAAAATTTATTTTTTATTCAATTTACTTCGAACTCAGTTTGACATAAGTTTAAGCATTCCTGTTTCAGTTAAAATTTATTCCACAGCAGTATTCCTTCAAACTTAACTACAGTAAAAAAAAAAAAAAAAAAAAAAAATTAAACCTACAATGTCCCCAACCGCTTGGGACACTGACAATAAAATTTCAATGCGTAAAAAATGTTAAGCCTAATTGTCTAATAAATCTTTATTGGTAGACTTAGAGCCTTATGAATGACAATGTATAGTATATTAGTACCAGC
Organism: Salticus scenicus; assembly: GCA_963930645.1. Taxonomy (NCBI): domain Eukaryota; kingdom Metazoa; phylum Arthropoda; class Arachnida; order Araneae; family Salticidae; genus Salticus; species Salticus scenicus. The sequence continues at coordinate 8,659,100 of OZ005652.1, forward strand.
AGCGCCGACTTTGAAAAATTTCTGGGGGGGCTCGAACCAAGGCCGTAGCCAGGATTATTTTTTGAGGGTGGGGGGCATCACATTTCTAATACAAGGTCATCAAATATGGTGTAATAATGTACACACGCTTACCCAAGGAAAAGAACATATGCACACACAAACAACGGCCTGATTAACACAGGGGCACGTGCCAGGGGCTCTGAGTAGCAAAGGCCCCCAAAACTGGACCTGAAAATGCCATCATAATCTTTGCCATTTAGTTTATGTAAATCGAATTTATATGGCAGTAACTTTTGTAAAAATAGTTATATTACTTTGCATCGATGTTCCTGAAAACTTTTGCTCCTCATGCACAAACCATAAGTGTAGCACAGTAAAGGGAATCATCTTCCTCTGAACTCACCCCGCGCCCCATACAGAGACTTTCAGCCTCTCTTGTTTTTCTTTCTTTTTTTCTTAGTCGATTTATGTCCATTTTCAATTGCAACAACCTTACTTTACAGCTATGATTTTGGTAAAAAACTAAATAAGAAATAGAGGAAAGAATTTCTTGTTTAATAGAGAATCAGTATTCAAAATTTCTGGGGGGGCTGATCCCTTACAGAAAATTTTCTGGGGGGGCTCGAGCCCTCAAGCCCCCACATAGTCGGCGCCACTGATTAGTACATTACATTAACAACTATTGTATTTTACATTCTTATCTAAATTCTAAAGAGAAAACAATTTTCTTAATAATGATAACCATTTTTTCAATTTTAAAACATTTGAAGTCTCAATAAATTTATATAAAACCTTGCAAATATTGCTTTCTTTGCATTGCATAGTGGTGGGGCAGGTTGAGAGAGTATCCCAACCGGCCCGACTTGGATTCTTATCATAATGTAACTCTCAAAAAGTTAGGCTTGGCAGTACAATGCATTTTTGTAACATTAAAGTCCATATTTTAATTCTCACACTCAGATTTACATTGTTTTATAGTTTGTACAACACATATTTGTTTATGAAAACACCCATTAATGTAACTTTGAAGCTTTCAATACAAAAAAAAAAAAAAAAAAAAAAAAAAAATCGATTAATCGTTACCTGCTAATAACAGAAATTCCAAATTACACTGAAATTTAGACTGTGCTGCCCACTATGATGTTCTAAGAAAACTAACTCCTATTTAAAAAATCTAAGGTGTCTCAACGTGGGCTATGCCCCAAAGTGCTCTACTCATCCCTACTACATAATTTCAAAATTATTTCACATTATTATAATATTATAATTTGTAAACACATTTGCACGTTACTTTGTAGATTCATCAACAACAGATGAAAAAATGGATACCCAATTATTTAAATGTCTATTAAGTATATATCATGAATAAAAAAAGATAAAGAAAACTCGTTTTGAGAAAAAGCTCTTTTAAAGATATTTTTACATTTCTCTCTCTCTTTTTTTTTTTTTTTTTTTTCCCCCTTTAAATTTTCTGATTGATTTTTAGGAATTTCAAAAGTCTAGATTGTCCTCTTAAATGTCAGCTATATACTTTTGGCGCTTGGCACTGATTTGACATTACAGTATGAAATTCTTTAGTATGGGGCTTAATCAGGGGCACTTTCAGGACTTTTTCAGTGAGGTGATAGCATGCACATACATAATATATATATATATATATATAGTAATACATTAATAAATATATATATAGGCGTGTGTGTGTATAAATTTGTGTTGATAAATACATGCCTAGTATGCACATTGAATTCCCGATTGTCTGTGGGCGCAGGAAAAGGGTGGAATCAAGAGACAGTGGTTGATTGGTTGGTTGGTTTCTTTTTATGGCGCAAGGTCCTAAGAAGGACATACTGCGCCAAACAGAAATGCTTAAAAAAAATATCCTAAGATAGGGCTCCCCCCATCCAAAAAGTCAAGAAAAAAGTTACTTTAAAAAATTAGTGAAGTTACATAACAATTAAAACAAAACAGCACAAGAGAAAAAATAAGAGTAAAATCAAATTTTACTATAAATATCCGAATGTTTAAAAAAAATTATCAGTTCTGAATGAGGATTAGTACCCAGAAGGCTTGTCACATTTGGTGAAAATGATTTAAAATACTGCCGATAAAGATGACGGAGACAAGGACAGTCGGTCAGGATATGGCGAATGGTAAGTTGACTGAAGTGACAATTGGGACAAGAAGGTTCACTTTCCCCAAGAAGCAAATGCCGGTGTGTAAATCTTGAATGCCCAATTCTAAGTTTAGTAATAATAGCATCATGTTTTCGTGGAGTTAATGTAGGTCAGATTTCAATGTTTGATTTTATCTCCTGTAATTTATTATTATTTTCACTTTCCCAGCCTCTTTGCCTTAAAGAATTTCTTAGTGTAAGTTTTATATCGTCATATGGAATTGGACATTCAAGAGGAGTCGAACCTTGCTTTGTAGCCCTATCTGCAACTTCATTACCTTTAATGCCAACGTGACTAGGAACCCAGCAAAATAAAATTTTGTATCCTTTCTAAGAAGTTCGTTATAAATTTTTAAAACTGAAGTAAAAGAGGTAGAACAAGAGCTAGAAGTCAAGGAATCCAAGACACTCTTTGAGTCAGTATAGATGATGAATTTTCTATGGCTATGGGATGAAATGAGTTTGAGAGCAACTTCAACAGCAATGAACTCTGCAAAAAAAGGGAAAAAAGGCGATTGCTAAAAACAGTGTTATGCAGAACGACACCACAGCTAACAAAGTCCACTCATTTTTGACCCATCTGTATAAATAGCAATGTAGTCACTGTATATATGGCGATGAGATGCGAAAAGTGTCTGAAAAACGGTTGCATCAGTACTGGATTTCAAGAGACAGTGTTTTCTCGACAAAATAAAAATACAAATAATTTCTTTTTTAATACAAAGAACTGTGTTACTTTTATTGTATTTATTGTACAGTACGCTACTAGACATGCCAACATTTTAATTTATTTAGGTACACGCCTTTATTCTTATTTATTTTTATTTATTTAGGTGCACACCTTTATTTTTATTTATTTATTTTATTTATTTATTTTTTTTTTCCAAACCGTTTTTCTTAAAAGATATATATATTTTTATTTATTTACTCGTAATTGCATTTTGGAGAAGTTTCCCTACAAATATTATGGTGCGTAAAAAGGGCGGGTGTTAAAAATGCTCCGAAATGAATAAAAATATTAGCATGTCAGTGGTATCATTTCATTGAGTGCATAAATTAGCTTGTACCTCGGCTTCATCGTAAGTACACTTTCCTGTTTGTTGCTTTTACATCCTACAGTATAAAAAATACAAATGGTTTTACTATATTGTAAATATTTTCATTGTTTATGGTATGTTTCATCAAAGGCATAGCGACCGAGGGGGTGGGGGTGGAGAATGGACAGACTGCCCCCACTCAAATAAGAACATACTCCAGTTGGACTATCGACATATATATACCAATTGTGATTCTTTACAGTCGTTTTTTTTATTTCTAATGAACTTTTTTTAAACAGCAAATAAAACAAATAAATAAAGTTTTTCTTTTTTTTTTTTTTTCAGCCAATCAACAGATAACCGGGCATCCCCCACACCTCCTTACCCTTTATTCAGATAAAATCGTTAAATATGCAGATAAAGCGACTGCAAAATTAGGCCTATTTGTCGGTTGAAAAACGCTGTTGATAAGCTGGCTGGAGTGTCTTTATTGAATTTTAAAACCAGAATAAAAAAAGATTTATCAGCCAGTCAGAAATATTTTTACCTTACCTATATGCCTTTTTAGTTCCCCGTCATAATATAGGTATGGGGAACTTAGGTAATCGTGAAAATTTTCGACCCCGGTTTTTTCACTTTTTTATGTGAGGAATACGAAAATGACAAAATTTGTAGGGTGTCTGTCTGTAGGGTGTCTCTTAGTCTGTTAGTCTGTCAGTCCGTTAGTGTGTCAGTGTGTTAGTCCGTTAGTTTGTTAGTCTGTTAACACGATATCTCACGAACAAATGATCGCAGAGAGGTCAGAACAGTTTTAAAATATTACTTTCGATACTGGCAAGAACCCTATTCATTTGCAACATTCGAATTAAAAACTTCGTAAGTTATGAGAAATTTACGATTTTCTTAACATGGGAGAATAGGACAAAAATTCACTTAAACGTGCATTAAATGGAAACTTTTTACTATAAAAATGTCAGACCAGTTATAAAATATCAGGTTTGATGCCGGAATGAACATCAGTAACTATAAATGTGCTACTTTGAAAATTTCGCGAGTTATTGGAAATTTACGAATTTCTTAACATGGCAGTATAGAGCCAAATTTCACATAAACGTCAATCTTAACATAAACGTAAATTTTGACAGATATTTTCATCGTAAAGATGTCAGACTACTTTTGAATTATTATTTAGAACACTGGCATGAATATTAATGACTATGAATTTTCCAATATAAAAATTTCGTAAGTTATTGGAAAATTACGAATTTCTTAACATGGCAGCATAGAGCCAAATTTCACATAAACGTCAATCTTAAGGGATATTTTCATCGTAAAGATGTCAAACCCCTTTCGAAAAATTATATAGGATACTGGCATGAATATCATAGACTATGATTTTTCCAATTTAAAAAATTCGTAAGTTATTGGAAATTTACGATTTATTTAACATGTCAGAATAAGGCAAAATTGAGCCTAAACTTCCATTTTGAGGATCCTAAATACATTAGACAACTTCAAAATTACATTTATGGTATTTGTTTGAACAGGATTGACTACAAATATTCTAATAGGAAAATGTCTTAAATTATTCGTAATTTACGATTTTACCAACATAGCGAAATTGTAAATTTTTCGTATAAATATGAATTTTGAGGATTATTGCATTGGAAATAGTAGCATGAGAACTAAACAACGAAATTGACCCTGATAAAATAAATTAATAGATTAGAATAAGATATATATATATCGAAGTAAACGGTGGATAGCGTATTAGGCGGGGATTTCATTCTGTCACTGTATCAAGCTTTGGTGAAATTCATTTCTTTTAACATGATTATAATATGTCTCGCACTAGAAATTTATGAGAACATAAATAGGATGGGGAACTGAGCAGAGTCCACCTATGCCAACTAGTTTGATCGACAGTCGAGTGACCATTTCGGCTGTCGTGTGAATTTCGTTTTGTTTTCGGCTCCAAAGCACTATACAAGCACTTTAGTTGGCTTATCCAGACATCCGATTATTTTCTTTTTTAACATGCTTTTATTAACTTGACATGGTCTAACTATTAATGTATGTAACGGAATCTTGCAATTCACTTTTCGGCCACTTCTGAATGTTCGATTGACCTGAAATTTTGCACACGACTTCATAATCAATCACAATACTACATACAAGTGTTTTCAGACTCCTATCCTATCAGGGGCAGGTTCTAGGGCAAGCAAAAAAAAAATCTATATATATAAAACTCTACCGTATGTGGCACAGGATTTGGTCGTATGTGTATAACGTTGAGTGGCAACAATTAATCAATTATTATTATTATTATTTTATGAAAGATATGTAAATATTATGATATGTCACTCACGCGATTTTCTCTTACCCTGCATTTTAATACCATAAAGATAGATATTTTTGCTTTTTAGCTCACATTTCGATAAAAGCGTGTTCTTTAATTTTTTAAAAGTATAATTTTATTATTTTACTCGGCCTTCATTTGTATGAAAATTTTCAAACTAAAAATAGGGCGACTGTGAATTGTTTGGTCTACTGCAAAGCTGAATAAAAATATTCTAGTCGGTGTATCCAGAAATAAGTCGGTTGATTTTTTTTTTCTTTTTTTCCCCAGTTGGCTTCTGTTTCTGATGAAACTGTTCAAGCTACAGATAGGTTGACTATCATCAGAAATTTGATTTTTGATTTTAGCTCCAAACCTCAATAAAAGCACTCTAGTCGGCCTGTTGACAGATTACTCGATTGATACTTTTCAAATTGGTCTGAATTTCGAATAAAATTTTTCGAAAGAAAAACTGCCCGACTGAAAAATTATTGGGTCGTCGATTCAATTTCTTTTTGTTTTCGAATCCAAAACTAAATAATAAGAATAATCTTGTTGATCTATTCAGAGACAACTCGAATGATTTTCTTTTCCACTTGGCTTTTATTTCTGATGAAATTTTTCAAACTACAAATAAGTCGACTGTAAAAGCATTTGGTCATAGGAAAAGTCACTTTTCGACATCAGTTCCGAACCTTAATAAAAGCACTCGAAATCGGTTTTTGGACAGATAATCCAACTGTTTTATCCCTTTAGGACTTTAATTCTGATGACATTTTTGTAACTGAAGACAGGTCAATTTGGTTTGGTTGAATTTGAAGCATAGTTCGCTCTATGGTTGTTATTTGCACATTAAGGCTCATTAAACGGGGAGTTATAGCCGAAAGTAGATTTCAAATTAATGCAAACATCCATAAACTGGAACTGAGACCAGGCACCTCTAGGCTGGCGAAAAAAATTATTTAGCTACTTGGAGATTTCCTTTTACTTTCAACTCCAAAAATCAATGAAAGCACAACAAATGACTTATTTATTTTATTTTATTTATTTTGGCTTTTTTGGCCTTTAATTCTGATGAAATTTTTGAAACTGCAGATAGGCAAATTGCCTTACTTTTCTTTGTAGTATCGCTCGTTCTACAGTTATTTTTTGCACATTCAGACTCATTAGATCAATATTAAAAGGAGACTCTGCGCTGGATTATTAGATCAATACCTAGCAAAAAGTATTCCGAACCACTCCGAACCGGGACTCAATCCCAGCATCTATTGAGAATATATTTGGCTGCCGGAAGAATTCGTTTTTACCTTCGGTTCCAAAGCTCAATGAGTACATTTTGTCATATTTTCCTATGCGAATTCCTGCAATACAAATTACTCATTAAAATTATTTTTCCATGAGGAGTGTAGGCGATTTTCATCTGAGAAAATGACAACAATAAATGTTGAAAGAAAGTGAATTTTGCACTTAAGACCGGGCTTGTCCAACCCGAAACTCTTGGCGGGCCGCATTGGAAATCTATTGTACACAGGCGGGCCACATTGTATATATGCATGAACCATATACATACAGTAATTCTTTTTCCAGTCGGTTCGTGAGATTTTTAAACAGAAAATATGTGTAAATAATAACAGGAGACTTGGCGTTAGAATATTAAAACCCGAATAAACTGCTACGTCAGAAATGCCAAAGAAAAATATTTGAGATGCATACAGCTGTTTCGGTAGCCTTAAGCGTACCGTCTTCAGGGCAAAAAGAATATTCCTTTTGCACTGAAGACGGTACGCTTAAGGCTACCGAAACAGCTGTATGCATCTCAGATATTTTTCTTTGGCGTTTCTGACGTAGTAGTTTATTCGGGTTAGAAAATATGTGTGTTAAACATAATTTTATTCATAAAAAATATATATATAAAACAGTCAAAAACTTATGATTATATATTCATAAGTACAATAGTAAGAATCATTTATTGATCGGATAATATTTTATTAACATCAATGAGTGTGATATTTGTTTATTTAGCTACCGTAATCGGTATTTTCATTAAAAAGCCAGAAACAAATTATTAATTTTAGATATTTTAACCGAAGATATGAAATTCGAAATATCTTAAATTCTGTCGCGGGCCGCAGATTGACCAGCCCTGCTCTAGAAGATATCTGAGGATGTTTTATTACCACATTTTTATTAACTCGCTTTCTTGTTTGTTTGTTTGTCCAGTACAAATATTGCAAACGATTATTAACTAACTTCCCGACTAGGTAGACATTTGAAACTTTTAGGAAAGCTCAGAACACGAAGACAATGTATTCTTTTAATACTTTTATTCAATTAATAAGTGTTCGAAAATTTCTTATAATGTCTCTGTTTAATTACGCATTGGATTATTTCCTTTCAAGTTGATGGGATAATTCATCAAAAAAATTTTTAAAAAGTATTTATTAACACATAGAATTGTCAAGTTTATAGGATTCAACAGAAAATTTAAAAACATGGTTTATAAAAAGTTCTTTTTATCTTATAATTATTTATTTATTTATTTTTAAATTAAAAGAAATAGACAACTTTGTTTTAAATTATCATAGATCTAGGGTTCAACTGTTCATTATGAATGAACTGGACAGTTCTTTCGGAAAATTTACATTCCGGAAAGAGGGGGGGGGGGGGAGGATGATTTTACATGTATATGTTTTCCCTAGTTGATTATTACTATTAGATATTAATTTTTAATTTCATAATGCCTCCTTAAAGATAGTTCTCATTATGCACAATTAAACGAAAATTTGTCCTATACTGTCCTATTAAAAATTGGGAAAAAAGGCATGGCAACGCTACCTCTTGGGCGATTTTCACAAAAAGTGATAGGCACTCATTAAGGTGTAACTACATATAAATTTATATGAAATTTTACGTACGAGTCTTGAGCTAGAGCTGCCAAAAATAAATTGTTACAGATATATACAGACAGATATTTTTAAAGGATGGTCAAATAGTGTTCTGGATGTTCTGAACCTCTCAAAACGTGTAAATTCGTCTAAAATAGGAATTTAGAAATTCTTACTAATCCAATACTTCTATTGAATACAGAAGAAAATAATAAAAGCACTCTAGTTGGTCTGTTCCGATATAACATAACTGAAATTTTTCTAACTGGTCTTTATTTCGATAAGAATTTTCAAAATGCAAATTGACCGACTGAATTATATATATATATTGGCATCTTCCTATTCTCCCGTTTGTGTAAAAGTTTTACATAGGGCTACTCTGTTTTTTTCTAGTTTTCTCTATGGATTCCTTGATGATTTGATTTAATATTTTATTTCTCATTCAAATTGGTTTTGCTGCCTTGATCGGGGCTGGAACAATATAAATTGCTATGATTAGCTATGTTGTTTTACGAAATCGATGCAGCTTTCACAGCTTTATGAAGTACATGCCCCCTGACGAGTTTTTACTTCTAATTTTCAGCATTTTTATCCAATTATTATTTCTGTGGTCCTTTAGTTATTTTCTCTGTCATTAAGTTTAATGGTCCTTTTTTTATTATTATCATTCGTGTCGGCGTAAGTAATTTAAATTGTTTTTGTCTCTTATTGGTTCTTAATCTGTATCGCAACATTTTTGTGTCAGTCTTACCTATAAGTTAAAATCAGTTCTATTTTTGTTGTGTTGGTATTGTTTTGTATCTATTAATTGCTAAATTTTAAGGTTAAATTCTATTACGATATATATCATATATATATATATATATATATATATATATATACATATATGATTGTTAGATAAATCTCTTTTTGCTCTCGGTCACAAATTCTTTTTGAAGCATGACCCAGTAGGCCCGGAGCCTGATCAATCCAAAAATAGGTCGAGGCTCCAATGTGCGCTTGCTCTCTCCCCTGCTGTACATTCAGAAAAGCATAAAAAAATTAATACACGAAAATACATTTTAAGAACATATAATTCAGTATTGGTTATGGCTGGTATTTTTAAATTCTTCGCAAAATATAATCTCCGTTTTTTTTTATTAGTCTTTGAAAACAAGCTTTCATGTTTTCCCTATTTCACCAAAATATGCTTAGTTTTTAAAACTCTATTGTATAATCAAAATCAGTACAAAAAACCCTTAACGGGTTAAAAGTTTGTGACGCCGTTACTTTATGACTATAAGAATTTGAAATATGAGTTTTAAAAATAATGATATCAAATTTTAAGTGACGCTTTGCAATTAGTTAAAATATACATAGATTTTCTTATTTGATAATTTACTTTCTACTTTTATTTATATTTATAATGCAAACGTAATATTTTTAGCTTCAAGATCAGACAGATATATAAAATACACTCACTGATGCTTTTTCATTCACATTTCAAATTCAAAATAACGGTTTTAAAAGGAATGATATAAAAATTCCAGTGGCGCCTCGGTGTTATTTTAAAAGATTTGTTTTTAGATTCCATTAAAATTACTTTTCTTTTGTCTAATAAAGTATATTTACATATTGAAACAGTGCTTTTAATTTTCAAATATACTGTCAAATAATTATACTTTCACTGAGTTTGCATTATAAATTAAAATTATTTATTTCAATAAATTGATTTATCTTTTGCATCACGCTATCAGTGAGCAACTTTTTCCGCCATTTTGATCCAAATGGTGGCCACTTAATTTTTCAACACGATTACCTTTGAGATACTGAATTAATTCGAACTAAATTTGTACAGTAGACATATCTCACGAATGCATTTGATATAAATGTTTGCCAACTTGGCCCGCGATCTTGTTTCCAAATGTCGGCCACTTGAAAATTTTAAAGTCACATAAAAAGGTATTTAAGAACTGATTTGCTTAAAACTCCATATGTACATAGCCTACATCAATATTTCTACCAAGTCCGTTAATAATTTTTAGCCTCCATTTTCAAGCAAAATGATGGCTACTTGATGAGGTAAAAGAAATAAACCTACCCTTCGGAATAAGCCGGAAGGTCTTGTTTAGTTTAAATGTTTATAGTTCGGAAGTACAGTGTGTCCTAAAAGTTCCAGTACTCCAACTTAAAGAACTTATTGTGTCCATGATTTTTTTAAATATTAAATTTTATCGTCTGCTTATTATTGCATCAATTCTTTAATTTTTATCACTTGTTTCTTTTCTCGCTCAAGTTGTGTGAGAATAAAGTTTTATGTTGTTTTGTTCTTCATAGTGAAATGAGTTTATCACGCATTCAGCTTATTTTGAATGTAAATCGTATGAAAGATGCAAAGATGTTTGGCGATATAAATATCCAGATGATGCAATACCGAGTGAAAATAGGCTATATCAGCTCGTTCGACAATTTCGTAATACAGGTTCTGTGCAGGTTTGTACAGGTTTCTCTACAAGAAGTCACTCCCAGCATGTTAAAACGCGTTTCTAAACACATGCGCAAACGAGTTCAGCTTTGCCTCCTAGAAAAGGGTGGACATTTTGAACATTTATTATAAATGTAAGTTATGTATTTTTTCCTCCGTTATTTTAAATGTGACTTTTATCATTCGCATAAAAATAATCGTTTTAAGGTTTGTTGTTTTGTAAATAAAAAATACATCAGCGTCAGTACTGGAACTTTTAGAACACATTGTATAATGTTCATTAAAACATTTTTCAATGAAGGCAGTTAGTTCCGAAAAAAGTATCTCCCTCACCCAGACTGATATATTCAGAGTCATCTGTAGTCAAAAATACTCAAAATTCGCAGAAGTTACTACTTAGAAGATGAAGAATCGATTTTTTTTTTTTTTTCCTTTCTTCCTCAGTATTAGTTTGCGCCACAAAAAAGTGCACCATTCAAGGACGTGAATTAGATAGAAATTCATACTGAACCTATATTCTGAACATTCGTTTGCTTTTATAGAAAAATAATATTCAATTTTAAAACCCTTTAACCGTTGCAAACGACTTTTTACGTCACTTAATAGTTGAAATAAGAGGCTAATGTGGCAAATTTTGGAAAAATATGAAATTTTTTCCTAGGTCATTCGATTACTGAATATCCATAGATTTCAAAAACTAATATCTTTTATTCCTACTTTACTTAGTATTGATTTTATGAGTTATTAAACAGATATGCTAAAAAACTCGACACGGCTAAAGGGTTAAAGTGTCTGAACTCGAATGCAATATTCACATACTTACAAAGAAGAAAATAAAGAACGAAAAATTATGCAGTATCCATTGATTATTAACACTTTTCAACTGTATTGACTCGTTACATCGTTTAACCTTCAATGTTCTTTGCCTACATCATCACACAATGGACAGACAGAAGGATAGAAAGGCAGATAAACTAAACGAATTCATAATGACACTTAAACATTGTTGGAAAATGTTAAAAAGGTTTAACATTAACGGAAATGCAATTCCAGCAATTCTCAATTGTAGTCCTTAACACATTTGAATACTTTAGTGTAGCCCTGTAAATCTGAACGCTAAGCACATCATATTCAATACAAAACATTATTTTACCATATTAACAATAAATGTCAAATTCAATAAGATTTTTGGAATACGAAATTATTTAAATGGGATTTTTAAAAATGTCTCTTCAAACGACATACACTGGTATTTTCTTGGTTGTCCCTGTACACAAACCAATTTCACAGAGCCTGTTAATGCCACTTTAAATAGGAAATATTTCACAGTGAGCTCTAATAATAATTCCAGCAAATTTCACAATAATAGCCCTTGATATATCTGAATATTTTTGTTTGACCGTCTAAAATATGTTAATGCTAATCATACTATATTCTATGGAAAGCATTCTTTTGTGAATATGAATGACATATTTCAATTTCATTAAGATTTGTGCAAAATAAAGTTCTTAAAACACCAGCAGAAATAAACTATTAGCAATTTTATAATATTGTGCCCAAATCATTGGCAAAATTGCAGCATCTTTAGAATTTATTGTATTTTTGCGTTTAATTATATTAATAGCTTCGGAGATGTAAAGTTCTTGGATAATAGGGGATGCCGTAATAATTTTGGCGTTATCCCATATAGGGTTAGCATAAATGAAGTCGACCAGAGTCTCAAGTCTTTTTACTATCCGAACACTATAGTAAGGAAAGTATTGTAATTATGTCAAAAATCCGAATTTGAGATTTTCATGTTTCTATACGTTTCGAGGTCCCCTGAGTCCGTTTTCAGTATTTTTACGATGATGTATGTATGTGTGTGAGTGAACACGCTAGCGTCTAAACGCTTTGTCCAAATGAGCTGTAAGTTGGTACGCATGTTGCAAGTCACCGTAGTACGAACTCTATTGATTTTGGTGAATATTTAGTTTATATTATTTATAGTTTTTTTACATGGACACCAGGAAAAATTCTCTATCATTATGGCCTATGGGGCCAAATATTTAAAAGTGCGATAGCGTCTAAACGCCTTATTCAATTGAGCTGAAAATTTATATGAATATTATAAATCACTGTTGCACTAACTCTAAGCATTTTGGTGAATCTAGCATTTATAGGTTTTTACAGGGACACGACGGGAAATTCTTTATCATTATGATCTATGGGCTCAAAGTTCAGTAGCGTTCAATAAAACATCGTGTAATATACGGAGAAAAATACTCAAACACTCTATTATGGTTTTCTCTCTTTTGTTTGTTTAACAACTCCTCTTTCTTTACTTTATCTACAAAAATGTTAATTATTCAATGTTTGGAAAGTCGAGTGGAGTCACTCCAGATTTTTTAGAGATGTTGTTTAAAACTGATTTTTTATTGACACTTTCCAAGTATTTATGCTGACTTCTGTTTGTCTATTTGTCTGTCTGTTCGCACTCTAGCTCCCGTAAATACCAATGACATTTCTTGAAACTGATATATGTTATTCAAGTTTACTACTGTATGATCTCCACTGAAAATGCAGTACATACCCCCTCTGGTTTGTATACAGAGACATCCCGAAGTTTTCCAAAGCATTGCGTTTTATAAGAGGTATTTCTATAAACAACAATATTTTAACGCCTTTATTTTATACAAATCTTAATGAAACTAAAATATGCTATTCAAGTGTACTATCGGATATTGCCCATTGAAAATGGAGTAAATACCACCAATGGTTTGTGTACAGGGACACCCGAAATGATTCCAAAGCACTGTATTCTATGAGAGGTAGTTCTATAAACCATATTTTAATACTTAGAACAAATATCGATGAAATTGAAATATGTTATTCATATGCGCAAAAGAATGCCAAGGATAATTAGCATTAAGATTTACAGGACCACACAAAAATATTCAGTTACATTAAGATCTAGAAACAACTACAGTATCTCCCCACAACTGAATTTGGTGATTTATTTTTAGCGATTATGGCTAAATCATATATCTAAAAATTATAAATCATAAATGTTAAAATCATAAGCTAAATTATAAACCATAAATCATAAAATCATAAATCTAAAATAAACAGCATGCAGGCTGCCATATTATATCGCAAACGGTCCAGAACAACATCGTTATCGTTCAAATCGGCCGCAAAGAAAAATCGCCAAATTCAGCTGTAAGGAGATACTATAGTTGTACCAAGATGGATTATTAAAAATATGCTACAATCGCATTTTCGTTTATATTAAGCAATTTAAACACTTTCTAACAATTTTCAAGAGTGAATAGGATTTGAATGAGTGTATCTGTCTATCTTACTGTCCGTCTGTCTATCTGTCCGTTTGCTCACCTCCAGCGTCTGTAACTATTTTCAGAATTTCTTTAAAATGATATATGTTATTCAGCTTCACTATGCAATGTTCCCTATTTCAAATGGTATTAATAGGTCCTGTACAACTGGTTTGTGTACAGGGACACTCAGAAAATTGCCAATGCATTGCATTTTAAGAGAGATTTTTATAAATCCCATTTATTAACTTTCTACTGCAAAAATCATAATGGCAATATGCTAAAATAATGTTTTGTATAGAATATGATATGCTTAGCCTGTTGATTTACAGGGCTACACTAAAATTTTCAGATACATTAAGGGATGCAATTGGAAAAATGCTGGACTTGCTGGCTTCCCGTTTGTGTTAAGAAATTCTAACACTTTTCAACAATTTTCAAGAATGATTATGAATTCAATCAGTCTATCTGTCTACTTTTTTGTCTTTCTGTCTGTTCTTTATGTGATAACGTAGGTAAAGAACGATAAAGGTTAAATGAACGTACAGTTGGGAAGTACGTACAGTTGGAAAGTTTGAATAATCAATGCGTACTGCATGATTTTTCGTTCTTGTTTTCTTTTAGAACAGTGAAATTTTCGGTATAACTATAGTATCTCCCCATAACTGGATTTGGCGATTTTTCTTTGGCGCCGTTTTGAACGATAATGATGTCGTTCTGGATTCTTTGCAAAATAATACGGCAGCCAGCGTGCTGTTTATTTTAGATTTATAATATTTAGATTTATGATTTAACCATAATCACCAAATCCAGTTGTAGGGAAATACCATAGTTGTTCCAATTCTTTTTTTTTTTTTTTTTTTTTTTAATTACATTTTTTAAGAAGCATTTTCGTCATTTTTCGCTTACATATCGGCATTTTCACCAATTTTCTCAAGACACCACACGAATTTAATTCATATTCATTTCTCCCAAATATAAATTTAAATGATTAATTTTTACAATTTAAATGACAGAATTCTTATCTGAAATAGATCTCATGTTGAAAATCTATGTTTACTAGATGTGTTAAATACATTCCTATAGTTAAACTATAGTTCGCGAATATAACGAAAATCGAAATTCACATGTTGACAAAAAACGGGTTGGCTGGAAAATTAAAGAGAAAAAAAAAATCTCATAAATTTAACATTCAATTTTGCATATTTATTTGCTAACTGAGTACGACATACGTGTATTCGATCCCACCCAACAGCTCTCTCAAATCTAGAGTTATCTGCGTGAACTTTAAGAAAAATGTTCTAATCACTTTGTCAACAAAAAAGCAAAAAAAGAAAAAAAAAAATAATCTTTGAATCTGGAATTATTAGAAGATTAATTTATTTATATTTAAAACTTAAGGAGTAAATAACGGCTATTCTTGTTATTTGCACACTTGAGTAAAAAAAAAACGTCGTAAAATAAAAAGACAGATCAAAATAAAGATTATTTTATTAAATAAACATAGTAAAAAGTTATTTATTGGTGTATATCCTAAAGAAACTGAAACATTTATTACTCCGTACGATGAAGTTTTCCATTGCAATAAAATACTAATGTCCTCCAGTGTTTTCCAACCCATTCACTAAAAACAGCTTCAATTCAATAAAGCCAATTTCATTTTTTAAGATTCTAAATTACTCGAAAAATAAATAAATCACATTCATAAGTAATATTTTTGACACACGTTGCATAATTATCACTATAAAAATTATACTTGCTTATGCCTGTTTTGTGTCCCTACAAACTGTCTATTTCAGCAACAATGTGTTCAACAAATGATTTGATTACACAACAATCGCATGAAATTAATATAAAATTGAAAATGAGCTGATACCATCCCACACAACAATGTTGTCATGAACCAACAATGTGAAACAGAAAATTATAAATTAAGTAACGCGCAACAATGAAAAGTCTTTGTAATCAGAAAACGAATTGCAATTAAGTTGTAATTTGTGATTACTGCGATATAAAAGTGTTTTTCGGCGATCTATTTTTGTTTGGAATATTCAATCATGGATTATTTTAGAGAACAACACCGTGCAGGTCTCATAGACTTTAAAACTTATGACAGAATGATAGAAATCGCAGCTCATCTCGAGCAGTATGGTTACAGTCTCGTTGGAAACATCGGCGACGGCTCGTACGGCTCGGTCTTTAAAGTGAAACATTTAACATCGGATGAAGAGTTCGCAGCAAAAGTTGTTGAGAAAAAGTACGCCACTGACGGAGAAATCAATGTATGGAAAACATTACAGAATGAAAATATCTTACCAGTATCAGACATTCAGTACGTCTACCATGCCGATTCTTATATATTTTTCACTCCTGTATACCCTAAAACTTTGGAACAGAAAATCTTTGAACCTTCATTCATGACAGACCAAAATGCCCTAAAGCAATCAGTAAATTGGTTGAAACAAATTTTAGAAGCTATAGGCTACCTACATGACAAAGGGTTTTCTCATAACGACATCAAGTGTAATAATGTACTTATATCAGATAGTGAAAAAGCAGTTGTAGCCGATTTTGGATTTCTATTTCCTGCAAATGATGCCATTCAGAAATATGGAACTCCGATAATTTACCTTTGTCCAGAAGGTCGACTGACCGAGTCTGGATTGACGCCTGTTGACGGAAAAAAGTTAGATACGTGGACTGTCGGAATGCTTGCATTTGAATTGTTTACGAAAATGTCTCTGCTTACAGAATTGTGTAAATCAGACCGTTGTTTGTCTTGCTGGTTTACGGATATCTATCCCGTTTTGCAACAGAATCTTCAAGGAAAGAATTTCGTAAAGTTGATGCAAAACACCTTCCCAGCTTCTAAAAACATTATAGAAACAGCGGATGACATCATCGATTTTATAACTTCTTGTTTGAATGTAGTTCCTGAGAAACGCCCTTCCATCCGTCAGCTGCAACAGCACAAACTATTCGGAGGCGCATGGAAAAATGAAATTTCTGAATCTGAAATCGATATATGGAAAAATAGAATTAATGTTCGGCAATTCAACGAAATTTTGCAACAAAACGAACTAGAATCAATTCCAATTCACCTAATTGAAGAATCATACAGTAATCAGTCTAATGAAAGTAATAATATTTGTACGAACACTGTATTAGATGTTGAACCTGATTCCATTAATTTTGAACAAAACATGAATGAAATTAAAAATTCTGAGCAATATACTGGAGATAATATTAGTGAAAACCCTTTGCTTCATTCTGATACCGCCCTTTCCAAAAGCAATGAATGTTCCTTAACAAGAACTGAAAAGACTAACTGTATACCGACTTCTCAAGCAGTTCAAGAAAATCAGTCTATATCTACAGTTCCCAGTAATCATATCGCTTCATATTTAACAAATGCATCAACAGCTACAAATACAGAATATAATTTTGAATGGGATTTCTTTAATGCCATGGAGTTTTCTCTTTCTCCGTCAGCTGAAACACCACCATTAACACCAACTGAAAATGAGGCCGTAGAAAACAACTCTTGTAACATACCAGATCTCACTCAAGAGCTAAATGGTCGCCAAAAATTTAAAGCATGGTGGAAACGTCGAAAAAGAGCCGTCGTCAGATTATTTACAACTTGTTTCCCTTGTGTGAAAAACCCCTGCAAAAAAGAATAATTTTTATGGACATGTTATCGATTGTGACTACCAATTTTGACTCACGAATGTGACTCACGAATGTGACTCCCAAATATGACTCCCGAATGTGACTACCGATTATGACTCACAGATGTGACTCCCAATTATGACTCCCGAATGTGACTACCGATTATGACTCATGGATGTGACATCATGGAGTTTGTCTTCTCTTAACGTCATCTATAGCATCTAGTCCTTTTAACAACTTGCCATCTTCCTTTTTCCACCAGTAACATCCTGGAGCAGCCTTCTTTTGACATCATTTGCAACATCTTGTCTTCTTAACACCTAGATATCTTTCTTTTGCCATCATTAACATCTTGGAGCAGCATTCTCTCAACTGTAACATCTTTCCTTTGCCACCAGTAACATCATCGAGCAGCCTTTTCTTAACACCTTGCCAACAGTTAATGTCTCGGAGCAGCCTTCTTTAAACGTCCTCTTCAAAATTTGTTTTTTTAGCATCTTAGAGCAGCAGCAACATAAAATAAAACCTACCGAAAGCAGATTTTTGTAAAATAAAGCAGCTTTAAATAAATGAATTTTATGTATTTTATAGTGATTTATTCGATTTTTAACGCAAATTTAAAATATAGTTTTTGGGAGAAATTGCATGCTGATGTATCTTTTTAAGTACGTCCTACAACCCATTTCTTCCTTTCCTTTTTTCTTGTCTTTCTTTCTTTTTTCTTTCTTTCTTTTTTTTTTTTTTTTTTTTTTTTGGAAACTATTTCTTATATCATATTATTATTGTTTGTTTGTTTGTTTGTTCGCTCATAACTTCTGAACGAATGCTCCGATTTTGATACTTTTTGTTTTATTGTAAAGGTCTTGGTCTGAAATAGGTTCCATTGCAATAATTTTACGATCTAAAGCAAATACAGGGTGCCTAAAAAGGTCAGTCTTAACTCTTTCAACTGTTGAATGGCTACAACTTTAGTCATAAAAGTGGTGTGTAGGTATAGTAAAGTGGCCATGTGCTACGAGATTCAACCGCTTATAGCGTCACATGATGGAAAAAAGCGGAGTTGGCGTCCCTATCTCGAAAATGGTTCAAAATGGGGAAAAGTGCAATACAAAGTTGTAAAGCTTCATCGATTTAGTACGAAAAGAAAGCTTGTAGGTATTAATGCTGAAAATAGAACGCTTAAAACGTGTATTTGTTTGTTCGTAATTTCCTACACTGGGCACAATTGCAATACAACTGAACTACATTGATTCGTTGTAACAGGAGACACGCATGCTATGTAGTTCAAAGTACGTTCACTGTAATCGGTCACATCCATTGTGCATAGCCGTTTTTAACTGACTTAACAAACGAAGAGGTTCTCAAAACAAACCATATGTTTTTGTTGTTGTTGTTTGTTAGCTTATCACTTCGTAAGAGATACTGCGATTTTAATACTTTTTATTTTGTTGTAAAGATCTTGGCCTGAAATAGCTCCCATTTGGATTTCATTAAGATTTAAAAAAAAAAAATTACAGGGTGCTTACAAAAGTCCATTTCACGCTTTTAATTTCTGAACGGCTGCAGCTACACTCGTAAAAGTAGTATGTAAGTATAGTAAAATGGCCATGCGCTACAATATGCCACTGCTTGCAGCACCACCTGGGGGGAAAGTTAGCAGAGTTAGCATTTCTATCTAGAAAATGAAGTATGAGATAAGAGAAAAAAGTAAATTACAAAGTTGTAGAGTATCCTCGATTTAGTACAGAAAGACACCTTATAAATGTGAATGTTAAAAACAGAACGCATAAACGTGCGAATGTTTGTTTGCAGCTTCCTGCACTACTGTAACGTGCCGAAGCGATCTTACAAATCAAAAAATCCTTTATTTCGATGTTTAAACTTCTATCCGTCAGTTGCAATGCATATTTGGATCCTTGTTTGAAGTATACGTTGAGCACATTCCAGCAGAGCGGGTGGCACGTATGCTCTTTAAAATTCAATCGTAAATCAGATATGTATTGCAGTCGAGGTTATCTTTATAGTCTTTCTATGTCTATTTTAATTTATTATAGATACACGCTGTAATTTTTAGTTCCCCATCATACTATAGGTATGGGGAACTTAGGTAATCGTGAAAATTTTCGACCTCGGTTTGACTTTTTTACACGCTTTCAGGTGTGAGGAATCCGAAAATGACAAAATTTGTATGGTGTGTGTCTGTAGGGTGTCTGTTAGTCTGTTAGTCCGTTAGTTTGTTAGTCCGTTAGTTTGATAACTCAAGAACAAATTGTCGCAGAGAGGTCAGATCAGTTTTAAAATATTACTTTCGACACTGGCAAGAACCCTATTCATTTGCAACATTCGAATTTAAAAACTTCGTAAGTTATTAGAAATTTACGATTTTCTTAACATGGGCGAATACGACAAAAATTCACTTAAACGTGCATTAAATGGAAACTTTTTACTGTAAAAATGTCAGTCCAGTTTTAAAATATCAGTTTTGATGCCGGAATGAACATCAGTAACTATAAATGTGCTACTTTGAAAATTTCGCAAGTTATTGGAAATTTACGAATTTCTTAACATGGCAGTATAGGGCAAAATTTCACAAAAACGTCAATTTTGAGCGATATTTTCATCGTAAAGATGTCAGACTACTTTTGAAATATTATTTAGAACACTGGGCTAAATATTAATGACTATGAATTTTCCAATATAAAAATTTCGTAAGTTATTGGAAAATTACGAATTTCTTAACATGGCAGCATAGAGCCAAATTTCACATAAACGTCAATCTTGAGGGATATTTTCATCGTAAAGATGTCAAACCACTTTTTAAATATTATTTTGGATACTGGCATGAATATCATAGACTATGATTTTTACAATGTAAAAAATTCGTAAGTTATTTGGAATTTACGATATACTTAACATGTCAGGATAGCTTTATATGAATAACAGAGTCATCGATTCTTTTCAAGCTGGCTCTTTTTTTAGAGCGTTTGTATTTCATACATTTACTGATATTCGATACTTCTTGCCTAACAGGATTTTTGGTTACGAAGGCAGAGCATCCGTTCTCTGCATTTCTAAAATCTTTTTAATTTAATATATTTGGATTCATTTAATAGTTTTATTTTTCACATATCGCATAAAAGCAAGGAAAGTGACACAAATTAAAAATGCTGTATTTGAGAAAAATCAATTTAAAGATAAGGCATTGATTAGAAGGAAACTGGCACAACTGTCTCTCGAGTGGATAATTTTCGATACAGAGATGTAACGTTTTTTGTACACATTGGGACCCTTCATATATTTTTCAGTGACACAAACTTGAAATGACTACTTTTTGAGTTGTGTCATTTATTTTGTGGGTTGCGATATGTGATACTACCGTCGAACGTCTTCTCATGTTCTGCTATGAATACTTTTTGACAGAAAGGAAAAAAAAGTAAAAAAAAAAAATGTAAAAAAATAAAACCGACTCCAAAAAAGCAACTATTAGGCAAACAACTAAAAATAAAATGAAATTGTAAATTGCGCAAGATTACCAAATTATCTAGCGAACATGTTTAATTTCACTTTAAAAATATAGGAAACTATATGAAGCATTTTAAACTTTAAATTAATTACATATAAAAGCCTTTAACTTTCCTCATGCATGGATGGAATATTTGCTGCAGGGCGCCCTGCTCTCGTTGGCGGCAACTACTGAGTCGGACAGTCCTGGTATTTGCTGCAGGGACTCAGCCCTGCAGCAAATATCCCGGCCCAGTTTGAGGCAAGTTAAAGATTTTTATATGTAATTAATTTAAAATATGTAATTCCTTTCAGAAATCATGGTTATTTTAGTAAGGTATATTAAGAGAGCAATTAAGAATGTGAAGCAATATTTCGCACAATATATATTACAAAATTATGCATCTTATGTATATATTTGCTTATTATGATTTGATCGCCCAATCCAAAAACCGCGAAAGACGACAGATATCGAAGTTTTAGCAAGTTTGCAAAGAAAACTAACTTCGTAGAAATATACATACGGAATCGTGACGTACGTTCCCTGTTCTATATAGATTTCACTAATGGACCCATTTCATACAGTGATAAAATAATAACAGAAACTTACGAAGATGGACCATTCGAGTCAACAGCGTTTGTTGTAGCTATCGATCTTAAAACAAAAATCAAATTTTATTTAATTTGGTGCCGACTTCAAAAGTTGTGATTAATTGTAGTGTTTATGTTGTTTGGCGAAGGAATTGATTCTAAATTTGGTCGAAGCGAAAGAATATTAAGCATTTTAATGATGTTTTAAACATGGATGAGTGTAATGATATTTATGGTGATGTCTCGGATATCTCAGCAAATATTATACATGTGAATTTTATATTTCAGAATAATGTTTATCTAATGTTTTGTCAATTTTTCTGTAAATTTTGTAAATTTCTATAGAAATCTGTTTCAGTTATAAGCAAAAAATCTTTTCAAAAAAAAAAAAAAAAAAAAAAAAAATTAATAATTAAAAAAAAAAAAAAAAAGAATATATTTGCCTAAATAGTTGCGCATTTTCCATAACGAAAGATATAAATATCTTATACTATTAAGTGAGCAATATTTGTACAGATATATATGTGTATATTTCACTGTTCTCGAAAACGGTAGCTCTGACAGTCGCATGATTTAACACAAAGGTGCCCTCCGAAGGGTCATTGTGCACATCGAAGTCAGATTCTCGAATTTTTGATTAGTTTTCTTTTAATTAATAAAAATGTGAAAATAAAACTTCCCATTTCTATAACGACGCAAAATGGAGAATATTAGGAGAGATTTGATTGGTTTATTTGATTTTCATTGATTTGAGTGTATTTTACGTTGAACTAGAGCTACGTTATGAGGAATTACGAGAAATTTGGTTGGTTTATTTGATTTTCATTGATTTGAGTGTATTTGACGTTGAACTAGAGCTACGTTTTGAGGAATTACAAGAGATTTGATTGGTTTATTTGATTTTCATTAATTTGAGTGTATTTTACGTTGAACTAGAGCTACGTTTTGAGGAATTACAAGAGATTTGATTGGTTTATTTGATTTTCATTGATTTGAGGTAGGGGTGTCAAGTGATGCTTTTTTTTTTTTTTTTTTTTTTTTTTTTTTTAAACATGCTTGACAGTGATTGCTGAGAAAACGAGTTTCGTGCGTTTTCAGATTCATGCACAGTAAGGTAGGGAGTGTCCAGTGATTTTTTTTTTTTTTTTTTTTTACATGGGTGATAGTGATTGAAGCGGAACCGAGTTACGTGCGTTCTCATATTCATGCGCAGCGAGGTTGGAGTGTCTAGTGATTTTTTTTTTTTTTTTTTTTTTTTACATGGGTGATAGTGATTGAAGCGGAACCGAATTACGTGCGTTCTCATATTCATGCGCAGCGAGGTTGGAGTGTCTAGTGATTTTTTTTTTTTTTTTGGTTTTAACATGCGTGATAGTGATTGCAGTGGAACCGAGTTTCGTGTGTTCTGAGATTCATGCACAGCAAGGTAGGGCTGTCCAGTGATTTTTTTTTTTTTTTTCGTGTGCGTGAGGCGTACATACGTGCGTTATAGTGATTGCTGTGAAAACGACTTACGTTTGTTCTCTGATTCGACCATTCATCGAATAGTGATTTTTACTGTACGAATAACAGCTTCAACTGTTTCCAAAATATTCGAAGAATTTAACATTTCTATTTGACTGTTTTCGAGAATATTCGTTTTAATAATAGTTTTGCTGCACAGATTCGAGACGTTCAAAAAATGTTTGATATTGTCAAGGAGATCCCATACTAAAACTGTTTAGAAAATAGTCGCCAATCGAAATATTTTTATTTAAACATTTCAGTTATCAATTAAAAAGAAATCCTTTAAATATAGTGCCCAGCGAAGCGGGCGAAGCCTGCTAGTTATACATAGTATGTGCAACAGTGTGTTAAAGTTACAAGTCATTTGTAGCTTTTTATGATACAGGGAGATCCAAAATATTTTTGCTCTTCTTCAATTTGTGGTTGGTCACCTAACTGCTCACTCATGACTAAATCGATAGCGGAAAATGTGCGTTTTAAAATGTTCTTTGCATGTCTAAAGTTCCGGGTCATTTTGTCTAGTATTCTGTTTTAGAAAATCGAAAAAATATATTTAAAAAAAAAAAAAAAATCTAATAATTTGATCATTCTTTGTACACTCTGCACTGAGGATATCGTGTCGGAAGTGATAAAACCCTAGGAATGGGAGAAAAGGAAATGATTGTAAGGAAGGACTCAGAAGAAGAACACCGATATGTACTTTATTGCAAAGTCATTACACAATTTTAAACAGTTTTTCTAAAGAATATAAAATGCTTGTTGTGGCCATCAGACAGCTGTCTTCGGAAATTTCCATACAAATTATTTATTAAAATTATTGTTTATAAAAATTATTCTCCATGATGAATGCAGACGATTTTTACCTCAAAGAAGTATAACACTAAAGACAGAAAGAAAGTCAATTTTGCGCCCTACACACAACGTATTAGGAAATGCTTCATTATTATTAGTACGACAGGACTATTTCTTTCAATCTGGGATTTTGCTTCATTACCAATTTATAGTGTTCCACTCTGAAAATGGCTACCAATATCCAACTTTACCATTTAATGTTTTACTAACAGAAAGAGCGATGCCTCTACGCATACAGAAATTTTATCCTGGTTGAGAATTACTGCTATATATATATTTCACAAAAACTGGTTAAAAATATTCTCACTGTGCATATTTATACAAAATTTTGTCCTACACAGTCAAATTAAAAATTACGACAGCATCACCAGCAAAAATTGATAAGTATCTATTTATGTCAAGGTGCAACTAAACATGACTTTCTATGAGCTTTTCTGCAGTAGCTCTCCAGCAAGAGTTGGCAGAAAATATTTATCAACGCACACAAAGGGTCATTTTCTAAAGCTGGTCAAATCGTGTTCGGGGCGCTTTAAAACGTGTAAATTATCAAAACTCGGGAGTTCAAAATTTTTTACGAACCCAGAACTTTTATTAGATTTAACTGTGTTGGATCTAACTACTTTTCATAAAAATCTATTAGATTCTTTTAGATTTTTTTTAATTAGTAAATATGCATTTTGTTTTTTCAGACTGCTTTGCATTGATATTTTAAAATTTGCAAACTGGCAATATTTCAACCTTGAAATAAAATTTATGAGCTAGTCCAACTTTTAACTCATGTTAGGCAATAAGTCATATTTTTAAAAAAGTAGTTTAAAAAAGTTTTTTTTTTTTTTTTTTTCCCCATTGTGAACTTTTAATCGGTGTCCAAAAAAAGTAAAAATTGGCTATAAATAGTGATTATGAGTCCACATTAACACATTAAAACTTCACCATAAAACTAAAACAAACACTGTATCGGTTTCTAAAAATTGTGGTTTTTTCTTCTTTAGGTGCAAAAAACAAGGGCTACTACCTTGAAGGCAAAAGCAGTGCTTATTTTGATTTTATGAGTTCGCAGTCCAAAAATCTTTAAAGTTGAAAAATAAGAAAGATAATTATTATTTAATTAAGTTCAAGGGGTTGACGTTTTATAATTTGCGAGCTAGCGTTCTTCGAACTAAAATGGAAAATTTATAGAAAAATACTTAAATTGAAGGACGGATTATGTATATATATATAAAGGTAGCTTTACACTTGTCCTCATTCATTACGGATCTTTCTATATTTCTTATACAGACCAATCTAAACAGATCAGCAAAAGAGCACGAAGTTTTCGATATTTAGTTGCTTTCCCTTAGAATAGGCGCGTCGGGGTCAGAGATGTGTACCGTTAACAGAAGCGAGGGACTTAATTATCCAATTTCTCTCCTCTTTCTCTCTCTCTCTTTTTTTTTTTTTTGGTTTTTGTTGTTTCCCCACACTGAATTTAGGGAGCTGAACTCACCGCACATATTCATCGTTTATTCTCTGATGAAACTCTTGACTAAAGCAAGTAAAATACTTTTTTGGGGAAAAAAAAAAGAGGGACTAGGGCATTGCATTTTCCCTAACTATGACATTAATGGCTGAATTCATCATTAACTTTAACTCCCGGTTCAAAGCAAAAACTTGAAAAGCGTCTAAATGCAGGGTATACCCTGCCTTTAGACGCTTTTCAGCAAAATTTGGCACACTGTTTCTGCCACCTAGCGTCGAAGATTTCATATAATCTCTGGTTGGTTATTTTCACCTAAAAAATCTAAAAATAACTGTACCGCTAGATGGCAGAAACAACACGGCAAAATTTGCTGAAAATTTGCGCCCCGCCTTTATATGCTATTCAAATTTTCATGTTTGACCGGGAGTTGAAGTTATTGGTGAATAACAGACCAAAAGGAAGAGAAGGAAAAATATCTGACTTTCAACCGACCCTGTTGAGGAAAAACTCTGTTGAGTAAGGCGAAAGTAGTAGGGTACACTTACGTCTACAAACACCGCGTTGATGTAGTCAGTGCTGTCGTTGCTCTGGAAGGAGGGGAAGTAAGGCCTGAAGTTATCCGCTGAAAAAAGAAAAAGAAAATCTGATAAGACGAAGCCTAAAATAAAGAGAACAATCATCATGAAAAAAAGAAAATCTAAAGCCTACAATCAATTTAGGTACAAGTTCTATCTAGCCGCATAGTAATGATACAATGTCTACAAGTATACAATGTCTACACGTATTTTTAAAAAAAAGTAATAATGATAGTAATATAACTGTACATTACAATAATACGCACATTAAATTCCTTCAAAATACTCTCCTCCTGCGCCAAAAATATCTCTGTCAGCGAATTTTCCAAGCTGCGAGGGCGTCCAAGCGTGGTCGGACTTCGTCGTCGAATTTTTTCACAGTTTTCCAAAAACGCCCTGTGCCTTGCGATCTGTAGACTTTCCTTTATGAAAAACATTCATTCTGTTGAAGTCATTTTGCCCAGAAGTCCTGTTGAACAACTGGAAAAGTTTCCGCCGCAGGCTTACCCCCCCCCCCCCCCTCCCCCAGTCAACACAAAGATATCCTAAAAATCCTCCGAAGCTGACTGAGGACAAGCTCCTCTGAATTGTTGAAATGATCCTCTAGACAGTTACAGGACGTCCCGTAGGTGTCACGATCTCCCATCAGTTTCATCTTGAGGATGACTTTTTTTTATCTCTATTAGAATAGTAATGGGATCAATGTATATAGATCCTCTGGGTGGAAATAAAATGATAAATACTATCCGAATTCTGAATTTTGAAATGTTTTCATGCAATTACTAAAGCAAAGAAAATCGATCTTGAGATTTTTTAAGTTTAGATGTTCAGTTGCAACCAAAGTCAATGTTAAAAAGAAACTAGTATGTTGTGGCCACCACAAGACTTTCTTCTATATTTTCCTATACAAATTCACTCAATAACAATAAAAAAAAATGTACGATTTTTTTCCAAGTTTTTTTTCGTTAAAAGTAAAAAAAAAAAAAAAAAAAAATCCATAACTTTGTTTTAAATTATCACATATTTATAGTTCAACCAGTCGTCAAGGCTCCTACACATACAAAAAAATTTTCCCAGTTGACTATATTATAAATAATTCTTCTAAATTTCATAATGATTACTAAAAAATAATTTTCTTTATGAACATTTATACAAAATTTTATCCTGTATCACAATGTTAAAAATTTAGAAATAGCGGGATGGCATCGCAACCTGTAAAACATTTTTTACCAAAAGTTGATAGGCACTAATTTATGTCAAAGTGCAACTACATACCAATTTGTATGAAATTCTGTGTCGTAGTTTCTGAGATACAATTGCCACAAAATTTTGTCACACACACACAGACAGACAGACAGACATTTTCTAAAAATGGTGAAATCGTGTTCTACAGCTCTCAAAACATGTAAATCCATCAAAAACCCGAGGTCGAAAATTTTTACGAATCCAATACTTTCTTCTATTGAATGTAGAAGAAAGTAAAAAAGGAAAAGAAAGAAAGAAACATACAGTTTATGCATATATATTGTTTGGTTGTGATATGCTTGTACGAGTGGCTCAGAAGTTCAGAGTAGCCATCAGCTGTTTTGGTGAGAATATGACTGGATAAAACCTGTCGGAAACTCTGAGGAAAATGGAATTGAATAATCCATCCTCATTATCATATGCATATCCAGTGGACATTTGGTATGAGATATGACAACTACAGGATTTGCAGAATCATTTTAGGACGGTTGAAGGACAGTTATAGTTGTCTAGTTGAATTTCAAACGAAACACACATCGACAGTTGTGCAAGAAATAAAAAGAATCTCCACTCGACTTTCCGAACATTGAGTATAATTACTCAATTACTCGGTTTTGTAGATAAAGTAAAGTAAGAGGAGTTGTTAAATAAACAAAAGAGAAAATTATAACAGGGTGTTTGAGTTTTTTTCTCCACATAATATGATGTTTAATTTAACGCTATTGAACTTTGAGCCCATTTTGCCATAACACTATTAATACTTTGAGCCCATAGATCCTAATGATAAAGAATTTTTCGTTGTGTCCCTGTAAAAACCTATAAATGCTAGATTCACCAAAATGCCTATAGTTAGTGCAACAGTGACTTATAATATTTTTTAAATTTTCAGCTCCATCGGATAAGACACTTTAAAGTTAAAGACCATATGCCACAATGATAAAGAAATTTGTGTCCCTGAAAAAAAAAAAAAAAACCCACAAATTCTAGATTTTCTAAAATTTATAAAGTTCGTGTGACGGTGACCGATAACATGTTTATAAATTTTCAGTTCATTTGAATAAAGCGTTTAGTCGCTATCGCACGTTAAATAATTTGAGCCTATAGGCCATAATTGATAAAGAATTTTTCCTTGTGTCCCAGTAAAACTCCTTAATTGAGACCCCAAAATCTATACAGTTTGTGTGAGGGTGACCTATAACAGGTATATAAATTTTCAGCTCAAACGGATAAGGCATTTAGATGCTATCGCACTTTAAATAATTTCACCTCACAGGCCATAATGTTAATAATTTTTTGTTGTGTCCCTGTAAAAAACTGTAAGTGCTAAATTCACCAAAACCTATAAGGTAAAGCTAGGTGAGGTTGCGCACAATTCAACAAAACGATAAAAAAAAAAAAAAAAAAAAAAAAAAAAAAAAATCAAAATATTAGTTTCTTGCTGAATTATAAGTGCAAAATTTTGAATTGATCCTCCTTCTACGCATTTCCATTACTATTTTGTTGCTCTGTTATAATTTAAAACTACGGTAGTAATAAAACCAAGAGAGCCATTTTGCGCAATCTCTCCTCATAGGGTAGGAGTGATTGCTCACATGGGTAGGAATTAGTTAAGCAATAGAGCAGTTCATTGAGGATTTTTCTTGGATAATAATACAGTCGAACCTCGTTAACGCGAATCTCAAGGGGGATAAAAAATGTGTTCATGTTATCAGTAGTTCATGCTATCAGTAACTAATGTTCATATTACTAAACTAATCTTCATTTTGACAGGGATTGTGAAATAGTTAGGTTCAAGGACTGTACATAACAAATAAATTAAATTTAAAAAATATCTGAAAACTTTAACAGTGAATTCTTATGTAATAGAAGAACAATAATTCAAAACATTTCATGAAAATTTATTGAATACGAAAAACTTAATACAACAATACAAAATAATTATTTATTTTTTGTAAAGAACAGATAAACAGAATATTAGAATATTTAAAGCATAAATTCAATTACAAAAAAAAAAAAAAAATCCTATAATTTAATTAAAGGATTTTATAGAAATTTTAAAATTAAATTTTTAAAATTTTTATTTTAATAAATAATTAACATTTGAATTTTTTAAATCATCTCATTAATATATTTCAAACAAGCAGGCTTTGCCCGCTTCGCTGTTCACTATATTTAAATGAATTAAAAAAAGAATAAATATTTTTACTTTCCGAACACTATAGTGAGGAAAGTATTCTAATGATGTCAAAAATCCGAATTTGAGATTTTGATGTTTCTATACGTTTCGTGGTCCTCCAAGTCCGTTTCCACTATTTTTACGATGATGAATCTATGTGTGTGTGTATGTATGTGTGTATGTCTGTGAGTGAACACGCTAGCGTCTAAACGCTTTGTTCGAATAAGTTGAAAGTTGGTACGAATTTTGTAAGTCACCATAGTACGAACCCTGTAGATTTTGATGAATCTAGCACTTATAGTTTTTTTACAGGGACACCAGGAAAAATTCTTTATCATTATGGCCTATGTGGCCAAATTTTTAAAAGTGCGATAGCATCTAAACGCCTCTTTCAATTGAGCAAAAAAAATTTACACATATTATAGGTCACAGTTGCACGAACCGTATAGATTTTGGTGAATTTAGCACTTATAGTTTCTTTACAGGGACACAAAGAAAAATCATTATGGCCTATGGGACCCAATTTTTAAAAGTGCGATAGCATCTAAACGCCTTATTCAGTTGAGCTGAAAATTTATATGAATATTATAAATCACTGTTGCACTAACTATAAGCATTTTGGTGAATCGAGCATTTGTAGGTTTTTACAGTGACTCAACGAAAAATTCTTTGTCATTATGATCTATGGGCTCAAAGTTCAGTAGCGTTCAATAAAACATCGTGTAATGTATGGAGAAAAATACTCAAACACTCTATTATGGTTTTCTCTCTTTTGTTTGTTTAACAACTCCTCTTTCTTTACTTTATCTGCATAACTGTTAATGACTCAATGTTCGGAAAGTCGAGTGGAGTCACTTCAGAATTTTTATATCGTTCTACAAATTAAAACTAAAAAGAAAATGCATTGAAATTGCTGAAAAACTTCGCTTCGGGCCCTCGCTGACTTCGCAGAGACTTCTTCACCGCAACGTCTTGGCACTAGATAATTTAATTTAATTTAATTTAATTTATAGAAATGTCCATAGTACAAGAAAAACTGCATTAGCCGGAAAACGCATATTATTTTACATGGAGATATTTTGTACAATTAGACCAATTTAAAAAAATGATTTTCCTTTTTTCCCCCTCGCGTTACAAAAATATTCAAAATAAAATTGAGAAAAATTGTGCAAAAACATTGAAACAGCTTAGACCTCTTGGTGAAATTGGAAATTCGGCACTGAAGTAGCTCGGACGTTTCTCGCCAAAATGTTTACTTAAACTTGAATAACATATTTCATATTCATTAAGATTTGTGCAAAGTGAAGGTATTAAAATATGGTTTATTGAAATTCCTCTCATAGAATGCAATGCTGTGGAATAATTTCGGGTATCCCTGTACACAAACTAGCAGTGGTATTCAATAGGGAACGTACATTTCAACACATTTTCAATAGGGAACGTACGATAGTGAACTTGAATGACCTATATCAATCGCAAAGAGTTTGATAAATATTTACGGGAGTTAGAGCGCGGACAGACAGACAAAAAAACCGAAGTCAAACACATTTCAACTTTGCTGGAAAGTGTTAAAAAATTATTCAAAATTGTGACAAAGTTTTCAGCCTGTATTTAAAAACTACCTTAAAAACTACTAAAATTAATGAAAAACTATTGAAAATGACTTGCATAATTTTTTTTTTAAATGTTTGGTTTCTGCGAAAAATCAATGAATGTTAAATGCTGTGCAGTACTGAGGAATTCTTTTGAAAAACACTTAGCTATAAGAGAAATTTAGGCGGTAAACGATGCTCTTACAGAAGCAAATATATTTTATTACAAAATTTAACTTAATTTCGACCAAATCAGCCACCACTGTATTTTATGATGTTAAAACAAGAAAAGAAAGAATATCAAGGACGAAAAATCATGATTATTAGCACTTTGATTATTAACACTTTCCAACTGTACGTATACTTGTGATACGCGTTTAACTTTCAATCTTCTTAGCCAACATTATCTGACAACGGACAAACAGAAGATATTAAAGGCATACAGATAGACAAACTGCCTGTAAATCTGAAGGTTAACTATATCATATTGCATACAAAACATTATTTTAGCCTATTAGCAATAAATGTCAATTTCTTATGATTTTTACAAAAGAAAGTTATTTAGATGTGATTTTTAAAAAATGTCTGTCCTGAAACGAAATGAATTGGCATTTTTTTGGGGTGTCTCTGTACACAAACCAGTCGTACAGGACCAATTAATGCCATTTTAAATGGGGAACATCCCATAGTGAATTCCATGGAAAACATTCCATACTTATATTGAGTAACATATATAATTTTTTAAAAATTCTAAAATTATTCACAGACGCTAGGAGCGGGTCGACGGACAGATAAACAGACGGAAGTAGGACAGATAGATACACAAATTAAAATCATATTTACTGTTAAAAATTGTTAAAAAGTGTTAAAAATGCTGAATGTAAACGAAATTGCAATTCCAGCAAATTTCCAATAACAGCCCTTAATGTAAATGAATATTTTTGTGTGACCCTGTAAATCTAATGAAATCACACTATATACCATAGAAAGCAGTCTTTTCTGCATATAAATAGCGCATTTCAATTTCAATATCATTTGTTCAAAATAAAGTTATTAAAATTTGGTTTATAGGAATACCTCTCATAGAACGCAATGCTTTGGAATACTTTCGGGTGTCCCTGTATACAAATCAGTGATGGCATTTACTCCATTTTCAATGGGAAACATCCGATAGTGAATTTGAATAACATATTTTAATTTCATTAAGATTTGCGTAAAGTAAAGGTAACCTCTCCTAGAACACAATGCTTTAGAATACTTTCGGGTGTCCCTGTACACAAACCAGTTAAGATATTCACTCCATTTTCCATAGGGAACATCCGATAGTGAATTTGAATAACATATATCAGTTTCAAGAAGTTCCATGAATATTTACGGCAATTAGAGCGCCGACATTAACACTTCTGAACCTTGTTGGAAAATGTTAATAAAAAGTCAAAATTTACGTTTTTCTTTTATTTTATTTTCTTAAAAGGGAAAATATCGATAAATTTTGTTCAGATAACACTGGTTCAATCATTCGTTTTAAAAGCATATCGATGATTTCTTCTAAAATATACTCATATTAACGCTTACATCCCTGGAGAAGTATTTCACATGTAGTAGAGCGGTGTTCCTACAAATACAAGGATATTTTCCTGTTTAACTGTCACTATATTTTTTTTTAAATAAAAATATATAATAGAAAACGATTGGTTGAAACAATTGTCATTGCGTTAAACAAAATTTTGTTCTGTGTTGCAGCATTAAAAACTATGATAAACCGAGATGGTAACGCCATCTGTTAAACGATATGCACCAAAAGTTGGTTAGGTACTCATTTATCGTAAGGTGTAATTTATACCTTTTTAAGAAATTTTGTCCATTAGTTTTCGAACTATAGTTGGAAGAAAAAATGGTCTCACATGCACACGTATACATAAGATTGCACACGTACAATCTGACACGTACACATAATAATAATAATAATAAAAATAGGGCTGTGCCGATTAATCGATTAATGCTTAGTCCCGATCAATTTTTTAATCGAGTTAATCGGATCGAATAATTCGATTAAAATTTTTCAAAATCCTATTAAAATTTTCAAACTACGAATTAAAGTAAAAATGCTGTTCTGCCTACAAAATATTTTTTCACATATTTTGCTAACAAACATTATAAGAAACATCCATCAAATAATGAAAAAGAAAAAAAAAAAAAAAAAAAAAAACAATAAAACCTCTCAAAAGAAGTTGTTGCACTTTCGTTGATAGAGAAAAGGGGGAGGACAGTTATTAAACAAAATGCGCTACATATGCGTGCTGGAGCAACACCACCTGTCTGTAGCCTTCTACAGAAAGTGTTGGCTAGGATAATAGTATTTTCAGAAACAAGAAGCTTACAAAAAATGGAAATGCTAAAGATTTTTTTTTTTTTTTAAAGAGGGGGGGGGGGGGGTGGATTGCGATTTCCATTATTCCTCTGATGGGGGAAATGTCAACAGAGTTTCACAGTATCTTCACAGTATCTTATTCTTTTTTTTATTTTCTGTTCAGAATTGCTTATAGTAACTATTGAAGTAGAAACAGAAAATAACATTCTGTGTTCTAGTCCGAAGTGACAAAGAAGAACTAAAATATAAGAATTTGAGATTTTTATGATAAAGATATGGAATTTTGAGAATTCGTTTAAAAATAGTGGCACAAGCGAGATGGACAAGGCCTGCAAATATAAAACTAAAATATGTGTAATTTCATTTAATGTTTCTTTCAAAATTAATTTATTTTTAAAAAAATTGAATAAGTGAAAATATTTATATAAAATTAATACTTAAAGTCACCAATTATTACTCAGAAAATTGATTTAAATTTCAGCTATGAAACAGATATAATTGATTAGACAAAAATTTTCAATCAAACTTATGAATAATATATATATTAGGGGTGGGAATCGATTAAGAGTTTTAACTGGGTTAATCGTAGTTCATTAATCGATTAACCGGTCGAGTAATCGGATTTTTAATCGGTTTTCGTTTTTCTTTACATAATTTTATTTCAATGATGAATAAAACTCTCATATTGTATATATATATATATTATTCATAAGTTTGACTGATTTTTTTTTTCAAAAATTTTTGTGTAATCAATTATATCTGTTTCATAACTGAAATTTAAATCAATTTTCAGAGTAATAATTGGTGACTTTAAGTGTTAATTTTATACAAATATTTTCACGTATTCAACTTTATTTATTTATTTATATATTTTTAAATAAATTAATTTTTCGATTCATTTTGAAAGAAACATTAAATGAATTTACACATATTTAAGTTTTATCTTTGCAGACCTTGTCCATCACGCTTGTCACTATTTTTAAATGAATTCCTAAAATTCCATATCAGTATCATAAAAATCTCAAATTCTTATATTTTAGTTCTTTGTCACTTCGGACTAGAACACAGAATGTTATTTTCTGTTTCACTTCAAAAGTTACTATCAGCAATTCTGAACAGACAATAAATGCTTGAAATACTGTGAAACTCTGTTGACATTTCCCCCATCAGAGGGATAATAGAAATGTCGATCCTTTTTTTTTTTTTTTTTAAATCTTTAGCATTTCTATATTTTGAAAGCTTCTTGTGTCTGAGAATACTATTACCCTAGCCAACACTTTCTGTAGAAGGCTACAGAAGGTGGTGTTGTTCCAGCATGCACATGAAGCGGCATTTTGTTTAATAACTGTCCTTCCCCTTTTCTCTATCAACAAAAGTGCGACAACTTCTTTTGAGAGTTTTTATTTTTATTTATTTATTCATTTTATTTTTTATTTTTTTGCTCTTTCAGTATTTGATGGATGTTTCTAATAATGTTTGTTAGCAAAATATGTGAAAAAAATATTTTGTAGGCAGAACAATATTTTTACTTTAATTCGTAGTTTGAAAATTTTAATCGGATTTTGCAAATTTTTAATCGAATTAATCGATCCGATTAACTCGATTAAAAAAATTGATCGGGACTAAGCATTGATTGATTAACCGAACCGATTAATCGATTAATCGGCACAGCCCTAATATATATATATATATACGCACACACACAATATGAGAGTTTTATTCATCATTGAAATAAAATTATATAAAGAAAAATCGAAACCGATTAAAAATCCGATTAATCGATTAATGAAGTACGATTAACCCAGTTAAAACTCTTAATCGATTCCCACCCCTAAATAAAAGATTTACGAATAGAGCACTAATTTCTTTACACACATTTTTTATTAATTGTTTGAAAGGTGTTAATCATCTTATATTACGCTTGATCCTAAATCAAACTATGTGAATGTTTCTGTGACAAATTCGTAAAAGGGCAGTATGTGGTTATAATAATGAATTATAACGAAAAACAGAAAATAATTTCATAGAAATAGATTAAAGTTGACGGGGAAAAAAAATTATACGAATAGATCATATGAATTAAAAGACATTTACACATATGTTAACATATATTGTAGAATGAAATAAAAGGGACAAAAATATTGTTAGTAGTATTAGTATGCAAAAAGAAAATGTGTAAATAAAGCAGAGAA
The DNA here is from genome assembly GCA_963930645.1 of Salticus scenicus. Classification (NCBI taxonomy): domain Eukaryota; kingdom Metazoa; phylum Arthropoda; class Arachnida; order Araneae; family Salticidae; genus Salticus; species Salticus scenicus. The sequence goes on from OZ005652.1 coordinate 8,695,043, forward strand.
ATCTGCTATAGTTTATATTATACAAATGTAATTTCAAAAAGTCAGTTTTCATGAATTAAAAGAGGAATCAAATGACTGCACTTTTTGAATTAGCTGAGAGATTTTTTCAACTATTAATATATTATACACGTGTAGAGAGTTTGACATTTTCCAAAAATAGTCAAATTTTGTTTAAGATATTTCAAAACGTGTAAATCCATTGAAAACGGAAAATCCAAGATTTTTACGCATCCAATAGTTTTTTTTTTTTTTTTTTTACTGAATATAATAGAAAGCAACAGAGGAATAAAAGAAACATTCTTCTTTGAGGAGGGGAGTAAAATAATAACATGAAAATATGAAAGTTGGAAACAGTTTTCTTAAGTTATGTTTTACTTTCAAAAACTTATCAATATTTTTTTCGCAGCCTGTTCTGTGATGTTCTAACAACATTTCACCCAAGTTGTTGATCATTAACTTAGAATAATTCGTCACAACTTTTCAAGAGAGTAACTACTTCACCATTTCTCTTTCTTCGACGTATTTTCCCCCACAATCCTTTGACCCTTCATCCTTCACTTACCACTTCACGAAAATTTCAACTCTCTTTTGATAAATGGCCCCTGTTCCATCATTTATTGTCTCTCTCCCTTGTCCAGTACGCACCAGGGCACGAGCCACTGCCGACCGAAAGAGGTGTCGTGATTTATGGGTCGTGTGAGAGAGACATCATCGGTCGCATAATCCATCAGTAGGTGGACAGACAGACAGATGAACTGCTGACGGCACAAGAATCACGCAAAAAAGTGAATAAACTTTAGACCTGGACAGTAATGGAGGAAGAAGTTAATAGATGGATTTTCTTTGCGAAAAAAATTCTTTGCAATTCATTTCATTTAGTTTCCGTACCTATTAGAATCAAAGGCAGAGGGGGGGGGGATGGGATGACTTTAGTGCATGTGTGACATTTGGAGAGAACCACAGTGGACATTTTCGGGATTTGAAACTAAATCCTCAAATAAATTTCACTCTAGTTGATTTGTCATCCCCTATTTTATCGTGAATTTCCCGATAAAATACCAGCATTTTCTCACAGGATATAAAAAATTCCCCATAGCATACAAATATAAACAGGAAAATGTTGTGGTTTTTCCTTTCAGTGGTCGCCTGTGAAAGGTTTTATAATGTCCCACCCAGGGCCCGATTATGCTTTGAAGCTAGGGGAAGCTCAGCATCATTTCGGGGCCCCCTTTCATTTCGGAAAACCTTGTTTTCCTGTTACATATTGTAATATAAAAATGCTATAGACAAAAAAAATAGTGTGTGTTTATTATTTTTATTTTATTTATTTTTTCATACATCTGAGTGGTTTCTACACAGAACATTAAAATCATACAACTTTTTAATTAAGAACATTCAGATTTTTGAGGTTCAATAATAGATTTTTCCCGAAATAGTGAGTGTTTTGTCTTGTTTTAGGTAACCTTTTTTAGAAAAAATTCAATATCAGTGTGAAAATAGGGAACAAAAAATTGAAGACTGTTTTTAATCCTTATGGGGCCCCCTCTTAAATTTAAGAAAGACAGCTTGTGCTTCCTGAGCCTTTTGGATAATCAGGCCCTGGTCCCACCAATAAAATCCATTGATTTTTATTTTTACAATGATGTATGTACGTGTATATGTATGTGGGTAAATGTCGGCACGCGTGTGAGAATATGCATGATTGAAAACAAAATCGTCTAAAACTCTGCATTTCATTAAGATCAAATAGAGTAGGTATATTGTTGGTAAAATTAGAATACTCATGAGTGTAGAATTCATAGTACCTTTAGAAGGATATTAAACAGATTTTGTCTACATTATGGTCTATGGACTCAAATGATTTGATTTTGTTTCAGTAATGTAAAATTGCTCAAAATAGAAAATATATATATATGTATGTTTAACGTACACAAACATCAACCGATGAGAAAACAACAACTGATGAGGAAACCCGGACGGATTTCGAAATGTCTAGATTTTAATTATTACTTTCTTCTATATGTAATATAGAGAAAGTATTGGATTCGTAAAAATTTTCGACCTCGGGTTTTTGATGGATTTACACGTTTTGAGAGTTGTAGAATACGATTTGACCATTTTTAGAAAATGTCTGTCTGTCTGTCTGTCTGTCTGTGTGTGTGTGTGTGACAAAATTTTGTGGCAACTGTATCTCAGGAACTACTATACAGAATTTCATACAAATTGGTGTGTAGTTGCACCTTGACATAAATTAGTGTCTATCAACTTTTGGTAAAAATTGTCTTACAGGTTGCGTTGCCATCCCGCTTTTTCTAAATTTTTAACATGGTGATATAGGACAAAATTTTGTATAAATGTGCATAAAGAGAATTATATTTTAGTAATCATTATGAAATTTACAAGAATTATTTATAATAGAGATAGTCAACTGGGAAATTTTTTTTTTATTCGTAGGAGCCTCTCCACCCCCCCTGGGGGGGAAGACACCCCTCGAGGGGAGTAAATTTTCAAGATGGGTATCTTTCGAAAGGTCTCGTCAATACCTTTAAAATGAATGGTTGAACTATAAATCTGTGATAATTTAAAACAAAGTTATCGATTTTTTTTACTTTTAACGAAAAAAAAAAACAGAAAAAAAAATCGTTTTTTTTTTTTTTAAACGAAATTTAACCAGACTTGGTATTTAGTTGGCCCCTGACATAAACTGTGGCTGATTTGATTTGGGGATCAATCGCTCAACAGGTGGCGCTGTGATCGTATTTTTTCTAAATTTTTAACATGGACAAAAGTAGTACAAAATTTCGTATAAATGTACATAATGAGAGTTATTCTTAACCTGTGATTGTGGAATTAATATGAATTATTGATAATAGTAGTAGTTAATTAGGAAAAAAATTTGGGGCATCACTTCCCCCCCTAGGGGAAAGTACCCCCCGGGGGGGGGTAAATTTTCAAGATCGGTATCTTTCGAAAGGTCTCGTCAATACCTTCAAAACGAATGGTTAAACTATAAATATGTGATAATTTAAAACAAAGTTATCGATTTTTTTTTACTTTTAACGAAAAAAACTGAATTTTTTTTTTTTTTTTTTTTTTTTTTTTTTTTTGTTACTGCGTGAATTTGTATAGGAAAATATAGAAGAAAGTCTTGTGGTGGCCAAAACATACTAGTTTTTATATGTATATCTTGTTTTTAAATGTATTTTAACTTAAGTTTTATCTCGTAAATAAAATAGTTTTTCTTTTTAATATATATGTATGTTTCATTGCTTCTTCGTCAGCAAATTTTCATGGAATTTTTTTTTCATTTTGTTGTTCCAACTAAAAAATTAATTGTTGCAATTATTTTCCGTTTAAATGTGTTCCAATAAGAATCATGCTTAACAAAATACTTTTAACATTTTTCTTTTTTTCAATTTTAATCATCATCATGATAATAATAAAAAATAACTTCTCGACCCCCCCCCCTCCTCAAAAGAAATAAAAAATATATACATTTGTTAATATTTGGGGAATACTTGAAAATTTGTGAATAATAATTTTCTTATCGCCGCAACAAGAATGGATTTTTTTTTCTTTGTACTTCTAATAATTTAAAAATCAATTAAAATGATATCATCAAAAATACATTTTGTAGTTTTAAAACCGTATAATACATATACTCGCTGACAACCACAGACCCATGTTATTCTATGTGTAAATTTATTTTTACAGAATTACTCCATCTTTTCTTCTTCTTCTTCTTTTTTTTTTTTTTTTTTTCCCAGCTCAGTCTTCACATTTGGAAAATTCCCAGCCATTCAATTTGCCCCCTTTTTTCAAAAATTGATTTTTACAATTTTGAATATTTTAAGTGGTAAAGGAACTATATCATTTCAAAATGTGAAAAAATGAACTATTTCTCTCATTTTGAATTAAAAATGAACATTTTTTAACTTTTACAGCTTTAAAACGAAATGAAATGTAAAAGAAGAAGAAAAAAAAAAAGGGGGGGGGGGTGTTAATGAATTAATCAGTCATTCCAAAAGTACAAATTTCCCTACAGAATAATATGGGCGGCTGGCGAGGGTAGATATTGTATAATTTTAAACTATTTCTCTGGGTGGAAAAAATAAATAATAAAATAATAATAAAAAAAAAAGGAATAAAGAGTTTTATTTTTAGCATCTTTCAAGTAGTTAAATCGTGTTTATGAACTCGGCTCATCTGTCTTTTTTTTTTTAACTGCGCGCAATAATTCATGAAAAATTAATTTTACTCGTTGCATCTTTCATTATTTAAGAGTAGATTAAAGGATAAAGTTATCACTGCGCAGCAAAATTTTAAAAGTGATCATGTTTCTGTTTAAGGAGACGGACATTATCTGCAGGGTGCTAAAATAACTTACAGTGGAGTAAAACTGACTCCTTTGTTAATTTTGATAACCAGAAATGAAAATTTAATTTTAAAGTATCGCGGAGGGAGAAGGCTAGAACCTTTATTTCCCTTCTCCCTACTTTGCTTCGATTCCTCTGTCATTTCCAGATATATTTTAAAAATTTAATAGAACTTACGTTATTCTTTTTTACTTTCTTCTATATTCAATAGAATAAAGTATTGGATTCGTAAAAATTTTCGACCTCGGGTTTTTGATGGATTTAGACGTTTTGAGAGCTGTAGAACACGATTGGACCATTTTTAGAAAATGTCTGTCTGTCTGTCTGTCTGTGTGTGTGTGACAAAATTTTGTGGCAACTGTATCTCAGGAACTACTGCACAGAATTTCATACGAGTTGGTGTGTAGTTGTACCTTGAAATAAATGAGTGCCTATCAACTTTTGGTAAAAATTGTCTTACAGGTTGCGTTGCCATCCCGCTTATTCTAAATTTTTAACATGGTGGTATAGGACAAAATTTCGTATAAATGTGCATAAAGAGAATTATTTTTTAATAATCATTATGAAATTTAAAAGAATTATTTATAATAGAGATAGTCAACGGGGAAAAAAACTTTGTATGTGTAGGAGCCTCGCCCACCCCCCCTGGGGGGGGATAAGTCCTCCCTCGAGGGGAGTAAATTTTCAAGATGGATATCTTTCGAAAGTTCTCGTCAATACCTTTAAAATGAATGGTTGAACTATAAATGATAATTTAAAACAAAGTTATCGATATTTTTTTTTTTACTTTTAACAAAAAAAAAAAAAAAAAAAAAAAAAACTTGGGAAAAAATCGTTTTTTTTTTTTTTTTTTTTTTTTTTTTTTTTTTTTTATTGTTATTGAGTGAATTTGTATAGGAAAATATAGAAGAAAGTCTTGTGGTGGCCACAACATACTAGTTTTTTTTTTTAATACTGTAGCATGCTTTCTATTAAAAATCGTACATGTAGCAAAATGGGTTCGCATACAATAATTATCAAAATAATTGCGATATATTGCGCTCTTTGAGACTTATTTCTTATACCCATACATCAACATCTTTATATTGCGCTTAACATACAAAATCAACATGCATTTTTGGAATTCAATAAAAATGTTTCCTGTAGAAAAGGACCCCACTAGGGCCAAAAAGTACTGTTCTCGAATCTGGTAGACGAGAAGAACCAGGTCGCGCTCATCGATTTAGCCACTCAGGATTTTCCATGGTTTTCTTCATATTAGGACCCCTTAGATTTACGGATTAGGTCCCTTAGAAAGACACCCACGGACGGCGTACTACCCAGGCTTAGGACCCTCGTGTATTCAATTAGCCTTAAGCCTAACACCCTATAGAAAATGGTGTAATTAACATTGATTTATTTACAGGGATTCACAAAGGCATTGTGATTTACTAGGGAAAACTTCTGGAAAAGCATTTTGAGTTATGTCAGGCAATGAAAAGTATTTATGACTTTGTAGTTATTATGGGTCGAGTAAATACTGTTAAAAAGCATTTTATCAAATTCTAACAATGTTTATACAAATTTTATTAAAGTACAGACATTTAGACGAACCAAAATTATAAACATTGTCAAACTTTGGTGGAAAATGCTAAAAATATCCTACAAATTAGTGATATTTAAAAAATAGAATAATAATAATAAAATCTATTTGGTTATAACGTCTTTCCAGAGACAAAAACATTTTTGGTGCACGCTATAGCCGAGTAACGTGTAATTAACCAGTTCGCTTTAAAAGCAAGAGAAATCGCTTTTTGTAATTGACCCAATAATAAAGTAAAAAGAAAAAAAAATCTTTATTAGAAATAATAACAGGTTGCGATTATTGTAGGAAATATTATTAAATACACTTATTTCACATATTTTTCCAGAGAATTTTTTTTTTCATTCAAAGCAATTCAGATTAGATTATGGATGTTGGCATTTGTGGGCAAGGGGATAGGATATGGCGTCTCCTACACTTTCAAGTTTGAAGAAAATGGCATTTTTCTTTCATAATTTAAATTTTTTTCTTTTTTAATCTGTATATATAATGCTGAAAATTCGTAGATCTGTATGGATTTTTATTTCGCTATACATCCAACTTCAGCATTTAGTAAGCTATACCATTCAAATAATCACTACGAAAAGTGTTATAACTGAGCCATTTTCAATTTCAGTGGATAAATTTGTTTATTATTTATCCTCTATTTTTTGTAAGTTCACGTGCTGAACAATATGTCAAAGAGAAAAAAAGAGTTAAATGAATTTAAGGCTTTAATTTTTATGTAAAATATGATCACGTGCTATCTTCAAAAATTTGTTAAAATGTAAAGATTATGTGGTGCGTGTGGCAATCATTGATTGTTTTTTAATTCAAGAAATAGAATAGAATAAAGAGAGCAACGATGTTAGTTGCATTTTTTGATACAGTTTGAATTTTAAATTTTAGTGAAGTATTATTTACCGTATGAATAATTTCCTTATGTTTAAAGTTATAGGGAATTATTATACGAGTAAAAGAGATGCTACTTTAATAATTTTAAAGCGTAAATAATAAGTATTGGCGTCCTCTTTTATACAGTTTATTTTAGTAAGAGAAAAGCTAGGAATTTGCGATGCTTATAAAAGTGATACACCTATTAATCAAGACAAAATCTAGCCTACACCACATTTTATAGTTCAATCGGATAATTGGTTCAAAAGATATTCAATAAAAAACCCATTTTAACTTTTAAGTTATAAAAAAGAAAAGAAAATGATACCAAAAGTGAATAAGCAAATATGTTTCTTTTTATATCGAATAGATAAATAGACGTGCAAGTACTTTTTTTAAAAAAATTTAAATTAATTGTTTATGGTGTGGGTTTTAATTCGTTTAAAGTCTCACAATGAGCTTAAACTGCTATAATTAGGATTTTATTAAGACAGTACATGTAGAGATTCATTTTATTGCTTTGTTTTTAATTCATTCAATTTTTCTCTCAGTTTTAACGTTCCTCCTTTTTAACTCAACGGCCCCATAAATAACTAACGTACGCAATATCGTAAAGCTGAAAGATTTTCAATTTAATTTAAATTTCGTCTCATCTTTTCTTCACTTTGATTTTTTATTAATTCAGAAATTTTATAAGTAAAACTTCAACCCGAGCAGCGCAGGGTAGACCTGTTAGTAGTTCAATAAAGACGAGGGAAACATTATGTTACAGAAAATTATGACCACATTTCTTCTTACGGCGAAAAATTATTTAGAGGTTATAAATCTAGTTAATAAATATTATATCTGCTCACCTTTCACAAGTTTTTTTTTTTTTTTGTTGTTGTTGTTCCCTGTCGGTGGATTATATGTAATGTTTATTAATATCAAAATCACATATGATAAACATAATGTTATGCATTGTTTTGTTAAATATCCAGGATTTAATATATATATATATATATATACACTGCATAAAAAAAGTAGACGGACACTTACTTGTTAAAGCCGTTTATTTCTTTAATTAGAGATATGAGGTTCATTTCTCTAATATAATTATATTCTTGAGACATCATATATTATTATTTTTTGGATATAGATTCAATCCTTTTGAATTATGTAGTGGAAAAATTCAGGAAACAAAAATGGTGCATATTTGCACTGTAATTTTTCTTAAAAAAAGTAGACAGACACATCCTGTATCTTTAAAATAGAAAGTTTTTAGTAAGAGGTTCGTCTCCCATTTGCTTTAATAAGTTCGTATACTCTGTTAGGCATCGAATCAATGAGATTTTGAATATTTTTTTGACAGAAAATTTCCCAAATGTTTGTAAGAGCTTCTTTGAGCTGGTGAATTGATTCCTACTGGCGTCCACCCTCATAAATTTTATGAACAAGCATAGCCCAAATGTTTTCTACATCTACAGGATTCATATCCGGACTCTTGGCTGGCCAGGGTAAAACATTGAAGTTGTTCTCATGAAACCATTTTTTAACGTTGTTAGCAGTGTGTATTGGCGCTCCATCTTGTTGGAAAATCCAGTCTTCTCCTCCAAGATCATACGCAAATGGCAAAAGCTCACTGCTTAGTGTCTCAATATAATCTTTGTGAGTCTGCTTCTTACTTAGGAACACTAAATTTGTCCTTCCACCATAGCCAACAGCTAGCCCTACCATCACGCCACCACCACTAATTTGTCGAGTAGAGTACACTTCGTCTTCTTTCTCCAAACTGTGCCAATAATATTGATATCCATCTGGGCTGTCTAAATTAAATTTTTTCTCATCTGAAAAAACTACAGATACCCATTCTGTAGTCCAAGACATATGGTTTTGAGCCCACTGTAGGCATTCTGTCACGTGGTAATCCTTCCAGCATGGATGATGTTTTCTCTTCTTACATTGAAAGAGCTCTGAGTGCTTAATGTAGTTATAAATTGTCTGAGAAGTTACGTTAGTAATTCCTGTGCTTATTCGAACTCTGGGAATTGATGCTCCAGTTTTTTTCAGCTCAGTAAAAATTTGTCTTTGGTCTCTCAGCGAAAGTTTCTTTGGCCGGCCACTCTTTTTCTTTACGCCATGGGCTTCAGGAGTACGTAGAAAATCGCTGATGCTACTTTTGCTTATTAGAAGTAGCCTACTAATTTCTCTTACTCCTTTATTAACATTTTTCAGCGCTATAATCTGTCCTTTCTGGTAATCAGTTACATGAATTCCTCGTGGCATGGCGCATTCATCTCCAAGAAATTTAACTACATAAAAACATCTTGTCAAGCACGTTAGCAATTGGCAAAATGCCAAATGTACATGTACATGCAAAACTATTCCGCAAAAAAAACCCACTTAGATAATTGCAGTTATTGACCAGTGTCCGTCTACTTAAAAAAAAAAAAAATGTATTGTGCAAATGCATATCTTTTCTTTTTTCTGCATTTTCCTGCATTAAAATTATAAATAATTGAATATTTTTATTTGTCTGTCAAAAATATGAAGATTGATAAGTATAAACATGTTAAAGAATTTTAATTGACATTTCCTATTAAACAAAGACGGGGTTTTAAAAATTGTAAAGAAGTGTCCGTCTACTTTTTTTATGTAGTATATATATATATATATATATATATATATATATATATATATATACTAGCTGACCCGACAAACGTTGTTTTGTCATATAAATTATTTCTAGAGAATATTTTGCTAGAAAAAAATAACTAACTTATTGTAAGTGTGTAAGGATGTGGTATATAAGTGGAAGATGTATGGAGCGCCGTGAACGGTGAAAGAATATAAAAATAACAAAACACCAATCATTTATTTTTTTTAATTTATTAAAATTGATTCTTTAAAATTATATACATATCGCTACTTATAACAATATTACTAAAAAACAATATCAATCCCTTAATGCAACAGAGTGTACAATATTTTTTGTTATCCCATCTTTCGCCAATACAAACAAACTGGATGGTTTGCCCACTCGAGAGCCACGTATAATTGTCCGTGTGAAAAACATGATGTGCTCAAATCTAAGCCACAGACAGACATCGTTTGACCCTGAGACTTATTGATAGTCATTGCAAATGCCAATCTAATTGGAAATTGAGGGAGTTTAAATTGAATTGACACATCTGTGGGTATAATAGGGATTCGCAGTAGTAATATATTTTCACCTCGGAATTTGTCATTTAAAATGATGGCTTCGATAACATTTTTCATTAATTTTTTTATGACTAATCGCGTGCCGTTGCACAACCGTGGTGGGTTCAAATTACGAAGCAAAATAACCGGAGATCCAACCTTCAGTTGTAATAATATTATAGTTTAAAAAAATTAAAGAACACGCTTTTATATAAATGTGAACTAAAAAGCACAAAATATCTATCTTAGTATAAAAATTCAGGGTAAGAGAAAATCGTGTGAGTGACACACCGTAATATTTACATACACTTAAATCTTTAATTAAAATAACTTAGAATTAACAAAAAACATTTTTAAAAAATCTCCCTTGACGGGGATAGAACTCTGGACCTTTAGGTTCGTAGCGCGGCGCCTTACCTCTACGCCACATCGCTCACGTAGGGAAAGTATTTTTTTTACAATATAAATTTTTTGTTTGCTCTCAGAGAAGTTACAAACAAACATACATACATACATATATACAGGTGAAGCTAATAAAAGCGTGTTAAAATATGCGGTGGCATGCCTGGTAAATCCAATGAGTTTAAAAACTTTGTTGGATAATTTACAGCTTCGGTGGCATCGCAAACTGTATCATTAGATTTGTATGACACCAAGTCTCCTGGTAACAAATATTGTATCTTGAGATTCAATTCGTTGACGTCCACATTTTTTGCTGCTAAAATTGCTCTTTCTGCCAGCCACTCATGATTTGTGTATCGTCTGTGTACATCGGGAAATATCTGGTCAATAAGAGCATCTTGAGAATCAATGATTGTGCAGAAATCGGTCGGTAATTTTATGCATCCAGTTTCATGTGTAGTAACTTTTCCATCGCCGATATCTAACAATTGTTTTGAGAATGTTTCAGCGGATAGATCTTGAAGCTTTTGAACGCACAAATTTACTTTCAGTTGTACTTTTTCAACATTAAGCCACAATGACGATGATTTTAAGCTCGCGTTGATCTCATCAGCGTATGTTGAACGCGAATAACGGGAAGTGCTTGTCTGAAATCACCTGAAAAGAGTAACAGAGTGCCGCCAAATAGTTTGTCGTTTTTTATATCTTTTAATGTCCTGTTCGACGCCTCAATCGAATGTTTGTGTACCATAGTACATTCATCCCAGATAAGAATTTTACACTATTTCAGCACTGTGGCCATGGACGATTGTTTTTTTTATGTTGCACACTGCGTCTGGGTTATTTTGAATATTTAGTGGCAGTTTAAATAATGAATGAGCTGTTCTGCCTCCATCCAATAAAGTTGCCGCAATGCCAGATGATGCAACAGCCAATGCGATGCCATTATTTGTTCGTATTTCGGCGAGAATTAGCGAAATAAGGAATGTTTTGCCAGTTCCACCTGGTGCACCCCCCCCCCCCCCAAAAAAAAAAAAAAAGAATCCACTTTGTCCTGCCAAAACTGCGAGCATGATGCGGTCGTAAATGGTTCTTTGTTCTTCATTCATTAGTGTTACATTGCGAGCAACAATCGCTGCCATTTCTACAGTATTGTATTGTAGTTCACGATTCAATTCAGTGCTTATTAAATCAGATGCATTTCGATTTGTTGAATGCATACCGAAATGACTGAGTGCTAAGTTGGCAATGATAATGCAAAGATCTTCAATAGCAATCAATGCTTCATTGTACATAGCGTCACTGAATACTATCATTAGATCGTTGCACCGTGAACGATGTTGATGCAATATATCATCAGTCATTGAATCTTTGTGATTATCCCATAATGTCTCTGCTCGGGCCGGGAAACATGTAGTCAACACTATAGCGAATAGTAGACGAATTTGTTTTGCTGTACAGTTCAGTCCTACTTCAGCAAGCATACACTCCCACTGGTTGTCGTCTTCCAGCAAGCCGAGTGCAAAGCATGCATCTTTATACGTTGGATACTGTTGTCCATTCACTTTACGTAAATCTTGAAATGACAAAGGGTCGATGACATTAACCAATAACAGTCGAAGATAAAAGCATTCAGTTTGCCTTGGATTGACTTTAAATACTCGTCCCAAGGTGTTTTATTTGAATAAACCGGGACACGCATCAATCGGCGTGCCTTGCTTGCGGGGCATCCATTTTTTTGTTGTAGCCCATGTGAAATAGCGTGGTACTTCTGAATAGAGTAATGTCCGTGTAAAAGCACCAAAAGCATCCGCACGATTACACAATTCAAAAAATTCGGTGAGTGTAGTTTTTGGTGGATTTATAGCACGATCAATCGCTGTCTCTCTTGTGAAATATACGCGCTGACCATTTTCAAAATGGACGGCTAAATGAAGAACTGCTGGATCCAGTTCATGAATTGGGAAACCAAAGATACGCCAAACAGCTTCATTGGAGCTGACGTACCGGCCAATTTGGTAAAGTGTTATTTCATCGTTGTTATTCACCGGAGGAGCATTCACATTTGTATTTTCAATTCGAAATACAGCCATATCACTCACTGCCTTTATTCACATACTTGCAAATGTATTTGATGCTCTTCACTGAACTGCAGAACTGAACATTAATATTAGCATTGAATGTTTTGCTCAGCAGAGGCGAATATGGGACCACCCAACGGTTATCAATGTGAAAAATTCATTTTTCATGTTAACATAAAATAACTCCGTCGGATACTGACGAATTTTTTAAAAGAATATACCATTTTAACTAATTTTAACATTTTAACAATATTAACGTTTAAAAAATATTTTAAACACTTACGGTTAAAAATTCATTTTTCATTTCAACATTAAATAAATTCTGACATCGTGTTTACGATTCTAAAATATTAACTTTGAAAAAATATTTTAAACACTTCGTAAGATACGGTTACGATTCTAAAAATATTAATTTTGAAAAAATATTTTAAACACTTCGTAAGATACGGTTAAAAATTCATTTTTCATTTCAACATTAAATAAATTCTGACATCGTGTTTACGACAACTCACGCCATCTAGGAGGAAAAGTTGTTGAAAGAGTTTGTTAAAAATTAATTAAGAAAGAACTAATTAAGTTACAACTTTCATTTGTAAATCTAAACCATTCTCGAATCCACCTGAAGACACACACAAAATTTCATTAAGCTCAGTCCAGCCGTTTAGGAGGAGTTCAGTGACATACACACGCACAAAAGAAATATATATATAAAGATATATATATATATATATAATTTGAATAATTTAATACCTTTGCAACACTCAGCAAATGGAAGAGAGACGAAAATACCAACATATGAAATTTTAAATGAGATGTATTTCGAATAAAATTGTTGCCACGATGATAATTTAATTTAAGTACACTGAGTAATAAAATCATGTTAAAGTACTTACGCAGAAGAGAAATGACACAAACATAACACACAAGCCTAACGATGAGATAATTTGCATAATCCATTAATCCAATAGAAACATTCATCAAATAGTAGAAATGGAAAGAGATAAATTAACCAAAAGGATCTGTTAAAAGAAAAGAGAATTCATGAAATAAAAATTAGAATTTTAAATGCTGAAAACGAGAAATGTTCACCCATCAGGAAATTTGCATCTCTGTCAGCATTATGCAAGATTTCGGAAAGCTGTATAGCTAATTCAAGCAATATACAACTCTATATATATACATTAATTATTTTTTTAAACGTAATAAAACCCTAGCAACAGAAGATTTAAGACCCCTGAAACCACGCTGACCAATAAGAATACAATTTAAAATTACCTGTGAAGACTTGTTGTTAATTACTGAAACAATTACTTTTATTTTTTGATTTCTGAAACAATAAATTTTACTTATTAATTTTTTTTTTTTTTTAATTTCATTTAATTTAACTTCAAACTTACCTTTATATATATATATATATAAAGTAATTTCAATGCGTGGTTTTTCTGTTTTCTTCTCAAAAGGGTTTAAAAAATAAATAAATAAATAAAGCGATCAAATGTAAATTTTGATGTTAAAGCCGAGGTCATGTGACATTACAATTGAAATTTATGAAGGATTAAGTGAAACAAACATTTTTGACGGTATAAGAAAGCTGACGATATAACCGGACACTGCAACCGTGATCAACTGTAATAATAAAGCTGAAAATAATAATTCAAAAATTTTTTTAATAATTTTCCCTTTCTTTTTTTTTCTGCATATATTTTTATTATTATAATTTGTCTTACTATATTAAATTACCTAAAAAACTTAAATTTATTACTTTAAAATTTACATTAGTTTAATCTTAAATACACACACACACACACTCTCTCTCAATGGGTTTTTATACGTTTTCTACTGTAAATTTGGTCTTAAAAAAAGAAATAATAAATAAAACATGCATATACATACATACCGCACATGAACATATTTTAGATATTTACATACACTTAATACATACACAGTCTGCATACATATCATACCCACCTATAGTAATACATGTCTATTGTCATACATATTACACCCACGCATCACGCATATGAATCATATTTAATATACGTACATTTTTCACCCATATACATTATACATATACACACGCATACATAACATATTTATTATGCATATAGATTTCACACACTTCTGATCTTAAATATATCACAGATTCACAATTTACGTAATACAGAAATTTCTATTTATTAATTATATATAAAAATAATAATAATAATATTTATTATTTATTTTATTTTTATTTTTTTGATAAGTACGCAATTGAACACATAATGTTCTTAGATTTCTTTTCTATTAGCCTCCGTTTTTAAAGTTCGATTTTCTGCTTATTTTGAATAACGCCCGAAAAGACCAAACGAAACGCAAAAACCGAAACCTGTAAACCGATTCGACAGAGGTCAGCCTCCGCTCTCTCATTGGACATTTCCGGTATCAGGGTGGGGCGAACCAACAGCCCCAAAGGAAAAGAAAGAAAGAAAAAAGTAGAAGAAAGTGGAAAAAACAGAAAACACAACACGGAAAAGAAACCCGTCCCGTCCCTTCTCCGAGACCGAACTCACTTTTAAAACTTTCTTCAGTTTCGTGAGCCGAATTGTGCGCGAAGGATCTGCACTAGAATTTTTTGTGGTGATTGTGCGCAAAAACTTTTTTGGGATTTACTTTTTTCAGGTGATGAGGAACTTGCAAGGAGACAGGTTCGCCCCTGGAGGGCGATAGGTGATTTGGAAAGATGCTTTTGCTCCTACAGGTGATTCTGATCCTGGTATCACAGGGGCTGGCCATCCGGTGGATGTAAGTGAAGATTTTTTTTTTTTTTTTTTTTTTTTTTCTAAGGGGACGGTGTGCATTATAAATAAATATTTTTAATTTTACAGCAAAAGTTTTAATTTTTTGTATATATACGCACTGAAGTATTACAATATTAATAACATAAAAATAATTTTTTTTTTTTTTTTTTTTTTTTTTTATTTAAAATGTCTCTCGCGTTTATATATTTATATTTTTTTTATTCATTTGGTTGGCTATTATTCATTTATATATTTTAAATAAATTTGGGTATCGGATTTTCTATTCGTTCAGAAATTTAGTTTTAAGAATATTTTTTGTGAAATATACTGATTTTTTTATGACGATTTCAATCTCGCGCATAATAAAACAGAGTCTTAAAAATCTAAATACAGGCGAAACTTAAAACGGATACCTAGATTTCACTGGAATGTAACATAAAACATCTTAAAGCCATTTTTATTAATTTTAAGCCAAAATTGTGACACGAGAGACATTTGAAAGAAGGGAAAATCGTTAAAAAACACATTAAGAAAAAACAGCATTTAAATTGAATTTCACCAGTTGTCATTATTTATTAGTCAAACATTTTAGAAGGCTATATATTTTAAACTGTATGTTTTTTACTATTGTTTTAACAAAATTAAAGTATTTTAAAAGTTATAAATATGTATGGTCAATATCCGCCGACTATACCGCTTGTTTTTTTTTTTTTTTTTTTTTTTTTACATTTTAAAGGGCATTTTTAATCAGATCATTATTATTTTTGAAACCCTTGTAATTTTTGAAAATATCAACTTAGAATCATGCGGTTTGTTGCATATTGTTCAGAATTAGTTATAGAAAATAAATATAACAAATCGAAAAATTGATGTTTTCCGTTGATTTTTACGTTTTTCAAAGCCAACCATCCCCTTAAGTGTAACAATAGACATAAGTTTTAATTTATGTGGCTTATTTAATTAATTTATTTTAATCAAATATTAATATTTTTGTTATCATTATTATTATTTTTTTTTATTTTTGTGGGAAGCAATTGATTGTGTTAAACCTTCACTTTCAACATTCTGCTTATTGTTTAAACAAATTACAAACAGTTGACGGTGTAGTTCCCCCCTGAAACCATCTAAAGGCAATCGTTGTATAGGATACTGAAAACATATTGAATATGGAATTACATTTTTTTTTTTTTTTTTTTTTTTTTTTTTTTAATCCCTTAACTATTTTGAAGATGTTTTATTTATTTATTTATTTTATGAATTTGAACTGTGTGAAAAGGTCCTTTCTAAGAAGTCAATAAACATTGTAAAAAAAAAAAAAGAGTAACTAGTATTTGCCCGCTTCGAACCCTTTGTATGGTTGTAAACTATTATTAAAAATCACTCTTTAACTTAATTCATCATTTATAAAAACCACTGTTTTAAAAAAATCAGGCGTACTTTAAAACGCCCATACACATATAAACATATGTATATATATATTTCTATTAAATTTAAAATAATATAACTATTCAAATACATTAAAATTATTAAACCTATTCGTGTTAACTAGTTCCCTAATTGGCCTTTGTGGGTTTTTATGATGAATTACTCAACTGTTTAGTTTTTGTAATATATATATATAATTTGAATAATTTAATACCATTGTAACACTCAGCAGACAAAAGATAGATGAAGATACCAACGTATAATTCAATTTTAATTGGGATTTTTTTTTTTTTTTCGAATAAAATTGTAACGGTAATAATTTGAGTACCAATGATTAGTAAAAACATGTTAAAGTACTTACGCAGAAGATAAATGACACTGACATAACACATAAACCTAACGATGAGATAATTTGCAAAAACTTTGAATTATTAGTAACAGTCAACATTTTAGAGAAAAGAGAAAACGATAAAATTACCAAAGAGTTCCGTTAAAAGGGGGGAATTCATGAATTGAAAATTGGAATTTTAAATGCTGAAAAATAGAAATGTTCACGCATCAGGAAACTTGCATTTCTATCAGCATATGCAAGATTTCGGAAAACTGTATAGCTAATTCAAGCAAATATACAGCTCAAGTTTCTATCTTGCAACAAAACAAAATAATTAAGGAAATTAAATTAAACTTCAACACAAACCAAAATTGAAACAAGGAATACATACATACATACACACACACATTATATATATAATATCTGTTTTTTAATTTTGTAAAAATTATTTACAAGAATCTTTACTGAAATGAATAAGTTTTAAATTATTGATTGGCATTTAAAGTATTTAAAAATCTATTTTTTAAACTAATCATTTAGAAAATTAGTTCACATTAAACAAAATTTCATTTTGAAAGAACTATTAAACATTCATTGGTTCAAGTAAAATTTCATATAAATGTTGTATATTTCGGTTTCAATTTTGGGATTCCTTTTCGATAAAAATAAAACTTTTCGGTTGATGGAGGTGTGTGGGTTGAGACCAACTGACTACAATAGAAACCTGGTCCTATATGAGGTGCCCATTATGAGGGGGTACTAGCGCGAATTACGAAGAAAACTACAGAAAACTCTGAATGATTAGTGTGATGAGCACGACCTGGTTTCAAAACTACTACCTCCCGTCCACAATCTTAAAGTTGAACCTC
Organism: Salticus scenicus; assembly: GCA_963930645.1. Taxonomy (NCBI): domain Eukaryota; kingdom Metazoa; phylum Arthropoda; class Arachnida; order Araneae; family Salticidae; genus Salticus; species Salticus scenicus. Next base: position 8,712,939 of record OZ005652.1, read on the forward strand.
ATAGTCACTAACGAGGCAAAAATGTTTTTGTGAGATTTCTATATACATTTGTCGAAAAAAAAAAAAAAAAAAAATCTCATAAAAGTTTTAATTTTAGCAGTCAGCCCTTATTTTATGTTTAATATGATTTATCGAACAAGAGCAGGCAGCATTAGATAGAATAGCGAAAATGAAGTTTGGACATCACAGACACAATTTATATAGGGATCTTAAATAAAATTTTTGAAAAGGTCGTTTTTTGAAGGGGAATTTTATGAATGGGCCAATTTTTTGTCTGCGGTCGACCTCGGTTGCATTTGATTCAATTTAAAATTAACTGAATCTGTTATTTATAATAATTACTGTTTCATTAATTGTCAAAAGGGTAAAATGCCTTTTATTTTTTTTTTTATTGTTGTCTTTCATTTACAAATTTTTGTCGTAAATTGAATAAAATATTTTAAGGGATCCATAATTAAGTGTTAATCATTGATTAACAAATAACACATATTTAAAAGTATCTAAAAATAGATACAATTTTCTAGTTAATTAACTATAAAGTTCACTTAATATTACAGAAAAATTTGTAATATCTATTTTTTTTTCTTTTTCTTTACGTAAAAAAAAAAAAAAAAAAAAAAAAAAAAAAAAAAATTCTATTCAAATAGCATTCATTGCTTTAAAAGATTTAGTCTTTAACCCTTTCAGTCGCAGTTTTCCCGCTGATGGAACATCTAATTTTAATTATCAAGTGCAAAAACTCATCCCGGAAATTCGTTAGCAAAAAATTACATTTATAACATAGCAGAAAAGGCCCTTTTTTAAACGTGAAAATTTAAAATTTCTTGTATTTTAATTATGTTCGTAAATTCCGGTGGCAGTGTAATTTAAATAATCCGAATTACCTTACCTTGCGCCGCAAAGGGTTAAAATACTCCGGAATAAATTGAAATGTTGGGATCTATGCAACTTTTACGAGTTTTTGTCGTCGATAATGTTTACTTATAAAGTGATTTATTTATTAAATTAAATATTATTTGAATTTAATAAGGTTTACTTACAGATGTTTCAAACGAAAAATTTCTCGAAAAGGAGCAATGCTATTTTTTTATTTTTTAAATATTTATGATCAGCTATGTGTGTAAAAACCATTTTTTAAATTAGTTTAGTAATTTTTAAAATAAGTTAAGTAGTGAACGTTAAAGGGTTAACAGACGTATGTAAAGAATCGCAAGTTATTTAAGACAACACCATTACAAAATTTCAAGCTAAAGAGGTGGGATTTGGCAATGGTATAAAATCAGCGAACACATGATGCTGCAAAAAATCGTAATAAATTATTTTTGGGTAGTTAAATATTTCTCTCAAAGTTCTATGTCGTATAATAAATCGAAATGTATCCAAATTCTATTGTGCGTCTCTCTAAATGAAATATAAATAGTAATTTCACAATACCAAATATTTTTAAAAAATATGTTTGAAAGAAAGGTGGACCCCAGACACTTTTTAAGTTGCTGAAAATAACGCCAGTGACATCTACCCTCAAGGTGTGCTATTACTCGACAGCAGGGTTTAACCTGGCAAAAAAATTACTTGAGCATTTTAGCGAAAATAGGCAAGCACTATTTTAGCCTTTTCGAAAGTTAATTAATTCTTTGGATACCATTGATTTCTTTTACTTAGCTTTGTTATCCTCAGTTTTGTTTTCTATCCCTTTTGTTCATGGATGATTTTAACCAAGCATCCCTATTTGTGATTTTAAAAATAGGAATCAGGGAAACTATGTTTTGATTTTAACAGTAGAAAAAGCTCATATGTGCAAAATGAAAAAGTAATTTAAGTAAAGTGCAGTGGTGGATAATCGTGAAATACTAGTGCTAAGAATGCTTCTATGAAGCAAATTCTGAATTCTGACATACTTTTAAATATTTTTGCATTTAAATTCAATCATTAAAAGTTAAAAATAAATCCAAATTACTATATAAATAATGATTTCCAAAAATTTCAGTCCTTTCGTAGTTTTTGCCTGCAAATATTACAAAAAAAAAAAAAAAAAAAAAAAAAAAAAAAACTCAGAGTTATTATATAGAGATATTTTATACAGTTATCCAGTTTTAGCTTTTTAGCGAAATTCTGACCGACATGTTTTAGCAAAATAGGATACCTTTTAGCAAAATGCTAAAAAAACTTCCATGTAAAATATAAATGTCCCATTTCTTGATAGGATTAAATATAGTCTGTACTGGTAGACAACAATGTATACAAATTCTACTTTGTATACCGAATTAAAAATAATAATAATAAAATGTAATAGTAAAAACAAGTAATATAAAAGAAAAAAAATTAAAGTCGATTCCGATTTACAAACACTATTGAAAAAGTTTTTTTTTTTTTTTTTTTTTTTTTTTTAATAATTTTAAATTAGGCAATAAGAAGCGCGCGTGCAAAAATGAAATAAAAATAATTATAAGATTTAAAAAAAAAAAAAAAAAACTTTTTATATACCATGTTTTAAATTTTCTGATGAATCACAGAGCTCTTATCAATGTGCATAAAATTTTTAAAGTGATAATGACGTCCATTTTTGTGAGATGACATAATTTAACTTTTTATAATTTTTTCTATGTTCACGTTTAATTAAATGTATTTATTTTTATGTCGAAATAAAATGAACTCGTCCATTTTTTTTTTTTTTTTTTTTTTTTTTTCAACCATTAAATTATAGCTAATATTTTAATGGCTATTGTAACGCTATTAGGATGTTATTATTTTCATATTTTAATTAATTATAAGAAAACTAATCAAAAATCTGAAAATCTGACTTCCGAAGTATTGTGTTGTCACCGTGTTCTGAGCAATCCTGAAAGTTTCAAATGTCTAGCTACTCAGGAAGTTAGTTAAAAATCGATTGCAAGATTTGTACAAGATATATATATAGGGAAAGTGTGAACTAATAGCAGGAATTGAACAAAATAAAACTGCAACTCCTACATTCATAAATCTGTACAGTTCTTGCAATGATAACCCGTAACATGTCTACCGATTTATATCTTCACCTAATGTAGAATTCAGGCGCTTGCGCCATTAAAATAATCCGAATCTATAATGCGTAATCATAAAGAATTTTTATTTGTGTACCTTTTTAAAAAAGTATAAATCATACACTACACGCATCGAAATCGTCATAGTTCGTATGGCGGTGTTCTACATCTATCATATATACTTTCAGCTAAACCAATCAAGAGTTTTTGATTTCGTTGTGTTCGCTCACACGCCTACACCACCACAAAAATACCAAAATAAATACAGGAGGCTTCCAAATGTCTTGATGCACCAAAATCTCACAGTCATACTTTTCTATGATTACAATACTTTTTTTACATAGTGTATGTTCGGAAGTAAAAGAATAAATACATTCTGAAAGTGCAAAATTTTGTTATTTTTCATAGCGTAGTCCATTTTTATTACTTCCATTACCCGATTGCCGTAAGTAATGGGAGTAGTGTATTCAGTCAAAAAATTCGATATCGAATTTTTACCTGATTTACATGTTTTAAGATCAGTTGAGTCCAGCAAAGAGGTTTTCGGCAATTAGTAAGTTGTATGTGTGTAAGTGTCTGCGGATTTTACCATGTTTTTATTAACTTCGATTCTTGTGTGTTTGTTTGTGGGTTTGTTTGTGTGTTTGTCAGGGACAAATTTTGCAATCGATTTTTAACTAACTTCCCGACTAGCTAGATATTTGAAATTTTCAGGACAGCTCACAACACGGTGACAATACATTTTTCTAATAATTTTAGTCAACTATTGCATGTCCCGCTGCCTTCGACAGCGCTTATATGATTCGACAGAAAATTTATTTAACTAACTTCCCGACTAGCTAGACATTTGAAACTTTCAGAATAGTTCAGAACACGGTTAAAATACATTTTTTAATACCTTTAGTCAACTGTTTCGGGTTCCCGCTGCCTTCGGCAGCGTTATCAGTACAAGACTTGCAATCGATTTTTCACTAACTTCCGACTAGCTAGACATTTGAAACTTTCAGGACAGCTCAAAACACGGTGACAATACGTTTTTTTAATACTTTTAGTCAACTGTTTCAGGTCCCCACTGCCTTCGGCAGCGTTTATATGATTCAACAGAAAATTTATTTAACTAACTTCCCGACTAGCTAGACATTGGAAACTTTCAGAATAGTTCAGAACACGGTGCAAATGCTATTTTTAAATATTTTTAACCAACTGCTCCGGGTTCCTGCTGCCTTCGGCAGCGTTACCAGTACAAAGCTTGTAATTGATTTTTCACTAACTTCTCGACTGGCTAGACATTTGAAACTTTCAGGATAGCTCATAATACAGTGACAATACATTTTTTTTATACTTTTAGTCAACTGTTTCAGGTCCCTATTGCCTTCAGCAGCGTTTATATGATTCAACAGAAAATTTATTTAACTAACTTCCCGACTAGCTAGACATTTGAAACTTTCAGAATAGTTCAGAATACGGTGAAAATGCATTTTTAAAATATTTTTAACCAAATATTTCGGGCTCCTGCAGCCTTCAGCAGCGTTACCAGTACAAAACTTGCAATCGATTTTTCACTAACTTCCCGACTAGCTAGATATTTGAAACTTTTATAATAGCTCAAAACACGAGAGCAATGAATGAATTTTTTTTAAACTTTTATCCAATTGCTCCGGGTTCCCGCTGCCTTCGGTAGCGTTTATATGATTCAAAAGAAAATTTAAAAACATGGTATATAAAATGATCTTTTTATCTTGTAATTATTTCTGATTAACATGTCTCCAAAACTAATACAGACGAATTGAGACAGGTTGGGTGTTCAGATGATTTTTCCAACATTTGGAAAAACGGAAGAGGGACATTGGAAACCAGAAAAGTAGGATTGTAAATCCATATCTCAAAAACGGCTCTAACGATTTTTGTCATAGTCGCTATATAAACACCCTATTAGATGTCCTTTCGTATGCATTAGTGTGTTAATTCAGGAAAGTTGATAGGCGACTGTATAAGTAGATCAGTTTGAGGTTTTGTAAGTGTGTTCCTTTAAAAACAGCTGTAGTTTTTTTTTTTTTTTTCAAACTCGCCATAACGACTCCCTTTCAGACATCCTTTCGTATGCAATTGTTGTTTCCTGGTCTACAATTGACTTTGCAAAGTTTTATGATATCTCAAAAACAGCTCTAACGATTTTCTTGAAAATTGCACATAAACCCCTGTTTAGATATCCTTTCGCATGCATTACGTGTTTATTACAGGAAAATTAAGTCATCCTGTTTAGGTAGGTCAGTTTTAGATCTCGGAAATTGATGTTTCAAAAAATTACGATTTTTTATTTATTTATTTTATTAACTTTCTACACAAATTTTGTTTTATATGTCTTTTACACATGTATCAGTTTTCTCTTAAAGAAAAATTGTTTGGTGTCTAATTTGTTAGGGGAATTTCATGTCTTCTGACCACATTATCTCCAAAAAGTGTATATACCTGTAATAGTAGGTTATGGAAGTCGTGTAGTTGTTACATAGCATATTTGTTTTTTATTATTCAAACTAATCCTTCAATCAAATACTATTCTTAAAAGTTACTTATGTAAATGAATACATTAAATTGGTTTATTTAAAAAAGTTTCAAACACAACGCTAATGAGTCCCTTTGCAAATAAAATTCGATATTTTTATATGCATTGTTGTAATTGCAATCAAATAAACTTAAATAAATAAAATTAAAATATTAACTTACGAACTTAAATACCTAAATAACCTGGCGTGTCACTCACACGACTTTCTCGTTGCCTGCATTCCAATACTATACAATACGACAAAATGATAAAGGTCAGTCTACTTCAAAAATATTCTATGTTCAGGAGGAGTTTTATTTGGCATGTATATAATTCTGTGTGAGATGGGCTACAGGAAATTAGATCCCTTTTCATTATAGCACCTAAATATATATATATATATATATATATTAAAAGGAGACTTGGCGCTGGATTGCTTAAACCAATAAAAATGACAACGTCAGAAGCGCCGAAAAAGAACAAAATATGAAAAGCAGCTGTTTCGGTAGCCTTAAGCGTACCGTCTTCAGTGCATAAAGAATTCTGGGACTGGACAAGTGCTCGTATATATAGAAGAAGGACCGGATTCTGTTCAACCAATAGGGTTACGGGAAAGGTGAGGAGAATGATCAATAGGAATTTTAGAAACGTTAGCATGTAAACTGTAGAAAAATTAAGAAAATGTAGACTGAATGTAAAATTTCCAACAATCAGACAAATAGGGAACAGCGAAATCACAATTTACAAGATTTATGTAGACTGAATGTATAATTTCCAACAATAAGACAAATAGGGAACAGCGAAATATGAATTTACAAGATTTTTAAGATTTTTAAAATCCAGAATTCTTTACGCACTGAAGACGGTACGCTTAAGGCTACCGAAACAGCTGTATGCTTTCCATATTTTATTCTATTTCGGCGTTTCTGACGTTGTCATTTTTATTGGTTTTAAAAAATTATATACTCAGACAGCTTTACCAGCAATATAACTTAAAACTTACCAATCTTGATCAAACTTTTCAAGTGGCAACATTATACAAACTGTAAAATGCCAAATTTAAATTTTTTCAACTTGTTCGTTTTTACTCTGATAACTGACATACATACACATTAGCTGCTAAAAATTTGACAATTGTATGCAGAGAACTTCAAAATGTGATACTGTACAAAAAAACAGAGCTGAAAATCAATGTTGATTTTCTCGATCAGTCGGAAACAAAAATTCATCTAGATAATTTGTACTCAATTATAATGATTTATATCTTTCTAGTGTCTTATTTATTTATTAATTTTTAGATTAGGTCTTATTAGATTAAATTACCAAAGCCTAGAGCACTAGGAACTGTGCGAACCAAACGACTTTTGTCTTTTGATGTTAATTTGAGTCAATACATCAGTTTATGTTAATTTCAGTGAATTCATAGTGTGTAATAAAATCACATAAACTAATTTAACTTTAAAAATTTATTTACTTCCCATTTTGTTTTCTTTTCTTTGTTAACTCCAGTCATGTCCCATTCATCCCCAATCATGTCCCATTCATCTCCATAGGTGGGGATAAACGGGACAATACACATGCGTGTAAAGAAAAAATTATTATTAAATAAAAATAATATACATTTTTTTTTTTTATTATTAAAGTTAGTATGTTTATATGTAACTGATTACTGAAGTGTACTTATGAGCCATGTTGCAAAATTCTGATTTACATATGGCTGACGTTATCAATAAAAACATGAAAAATGTCCCATTCATCCCCACTCTCCCCTGTGTTCAAAAAATTGTTTATTCCATTTTGTTTAACGCAGCCTATGTACGTTACACTGTATTTAGTATTTACCAAAAATTTTTTCCTCAGACGTAGTGAATTTAAATTCTCTTGGATGGCTTTCTCTGTACATGAACCATGTACTTGATTTCAATGAAACGTTTAGTGTGGCCTCATTCTATGATATAGATTTCGAATACCGAATTTGAATTTCCTGCTAATATTAGTTCGTGAGATAGGTTGATAACAGACACACAGACCAACCACTAAAAACCTGTTTTCGGATTCAGGGGACCTCAAAACGGGCAAGTAGAACAAAAACTCAGTTTCGAAAATTTGCCCCCAAAATAATGCTGTCGCTATCATGTATATATGGGTGAGAGAAACTAAAAATAATCTAGTGTGTCACTCACACGACTTTCTCTTACTCTGCATTTCAATACACCTACTATAATGATAGATTGAATATTAAGTCTTAAGATCAATAGCGTAAGATAATAAAATTCAATGTATACTTTTAAAATAATCTAAAATAGGTTTAGAAACGGTTTTTTTATTTGACATGTAATTTTGTGTAAGGGGCGCTGCCGCCCCGCTCAATCCCTCATTCAATTACAGTGCATACATTTATTTAAAAAAAAAAAAAAAAAAAAAAAAAAAAAAATCAAGGCTATTATTAATTTGCCTTCTAACGTGACAGTCTTGATCAAATTTTTAAGTGGCAAGTTAAAACGAATTTCAAAATGCCAAGTTTGAATTTACTCCGGTTATTTGTTTTTAAGTTATGCTGTTAACAGATATACTTACAGATCAAATGATAAAATTGGATTTTCGTAATCAAGGTACCTCAAAATGTGATATTATTACGAAAAAAAAAAAAAAAAAAGAGATTTGAAAATAGAACTTCAAAATTAATTTTGCAGTGTTCGATATAGTAAAATGTACAAAGCACTTCCATCCATTACATTCAATAGAAAAGAACGTTTTGCTTAATTTTGGGTAGCCTTCTATATTGTCTGTAACCAGTAAGCTCTATAAACAATACAGTCTATTTTAAATTAGTCTTACTTGAAAAAAATTTAACACAAAAGAAATTACAATTCCAGCAATTTTCAAGTATAGCCGCAATATATCCAAATACTTTGGGTAGCCCTGTAATTAAATGATGAATGATTTCCATACAACAATCTAAACAAAACATGCTTTTATGCATACAATGAATTTTGTTGTTTCTATTTTGTTTAAGTCAGCCTACAGATGTTACACTGTACTTACCAGCAATTTCCCCACAGATGTAATGTATTTGAATTCTCTTGGATGTCCCTGTACACGAACGATTCACTTGATTTCAATGAAAAGTTTAGTGCAGCATCCGTATACGATACCCATTTAGAATACCAAGCGTAGACTTTCTGCTATTATTTATTTTTGAGATATGCCGATAACAGACATACACACACAGACCAACCGCTAAAAACACGATTTTTGAATTCAGGGAACCTCAAAACGTGTAAACGTAATAAAACCTCAATTTCGAAAATTTGATCCGAAAACAAACCTTATGGGTAAGAGAAAGTAAAAAATGACGGCATAACTGCGACAGTGATAGTGATAAATATATAAATAAATAAATAAAATTTTGTATCCATGATTTTAAATAAATAAATTAAAAAAGAAAGAAGATTAAAATAACATATCATTCGTTTTACGCAGGTCTCAGTAGATTTGTTCATAGTACAAAAGGAATTATCATTATTAAAAAAATTATGATAATCTATGATGAACAATATAAATTGGCACGAGGTCTATTAATCCCATCGACAGATAAACTTGCGACGGTTTTAATGAACCAACTGCTAAAAACATGTTTTTCGGATTCAGGAGACCTTAAAACTTGTAAATATAGCAAAAACTCAATTTCGAAGATTTTGCCCAAAATCAAACTTTCTCTACCACGCATATGGGTAAGAGAAAGTAAAAAATAAACAATTAAATAACGAACACGTATCCAAATTTCGTGTTAGTGTGTTTTATAGTCATTCCAAAGTTGCTAACAATTTCGAAAGATGTACTACCACTATATATATATATATATATATATCTATATATATTTATTTATTTATTTAGCTATAGTTTTCTACTATTTATTTAAGGTTAATTGTAATGGAAAATACTATTAGAAAATAGTGGTTCTTAAAAAAAAAAAAAAAAAAAAAAAAAAAAAAAAAAAACTTAACCCGCTAGCGCCCAGTGTCCTCATTTGAGGACAGCTAACAAAATAGCACGTACATTTTTTAGGGTTTCTTGGAATGATTTCTGCTTTTTAGTGACAGTTTATAGCGTCATTCTAAATGATCCCTGAAAGTTTTATGGGCCTACCATTAATTATTATTTCAAAATTTGGATAATCATTTTATGATTTTTCATTCATTCGTCGCACATATCTTTGCTTTTCGCGCAGGTATACTAACTTAAATCAAGTTGAAGAACAATATATATTCACTTTACTTTCGAGATCTTTGTCAATATATAATAGGCAATTAATCTGTTATCTCAAATTTTTTCTATCTCAAAGTTTTCCCGCTAGAACACGAAACGTCAATAAATGAGGATAGGCTTTAAATTTAAAACTATCAGACGAATTGTTTAAGTTAATATATTTTACTGTCAGTTGTCTATATTAATTTAGAAGTGAAATAATCAGCTAATAATATTTTGCAAAATTACTTCGGGCGTTAACGGGTTAAAGTTGGTAACTATATTATTATTTAAAAAAAAAAGTGTTAATCCATTTTAAAAAGTTTCAATTTTCTTTTCTAAAATGATATAAAATTTTTTTCTTTTTTCTTCTTTATCTTTCTTTTCATTTAAGCACTCTTGAGAAGAATTGTAATTAATATCAATTCAGTTAATGATTCGATAACAAGTATGTCCTCTAAATTTCATATTCATAACATTTTAAGTAAAATTTAAAATAATAATAATAAAGAGAATCACGAAAGTGAATGAGAAAAGAAATTAAAAAGAAAATTAAAACTAGTATGTTGTGGCCACCACATGACTTTCTTCTATGTTTTCCTATACAAATTCCACTCAGTAAAAATAATTTATTAAAATTATTATTTTAAAAAATTATCTTCCATGGTAATGCAGACGATTTCCATATTAGAGAAGTAGTATAACACTAAATATCCAAGAAAAGTCAGTTTTATTCTCAATATTACATTTAAAAAATAAAAAATAAAAAATAAAAAAAATTGTTAAAAATGAAAAAAAAATTGATAACTTTATTTTAAATTATCGCAGATCGATGGTTCAACCATTCGTTTTAAAGGTATTGGCGAGCTCTTTTGAAAGATACCCATCATGAAAATTTTACTCCCTTCGAGGGGGACTTCCCCCCCCAGGGGTTTAGCGAGGCTCCTACACATAATTTTTTTTTTTCTCAGTTGACAATCTCTATTATAAATAATTCTTGTAAATTTCATAATGATTACTAAAAAATAATTCTCTTTATCTATATTTATACAAAATTTTGTCCTATATCCCCATGTTAAAAATTTAGAAAAAGTGGGATGGCAACGCAACCTGTAAGACAATTTTTACTAAAAGTTTATAGGCACTCATTTAGGTCAAGGTGCAACTACATACAAATTTGCATGAAATTCTGTGCAGTAGTTCCTGAGATACAGTTGCCACAAAATTTTGTCACACACACACAGCCTGACAGACAGACATTGTCTAAAAATGGTCAAATCGTGTTCTACAGCACTCAAAACGTATAAATCCATCAAAAACCCGAGGTCGAAAGTTTTTACGAATCCTATACTTTTTTCTATTGAATATCGAAGAAAATAATAAATAAAACGTAAGGAAGCGCGGAAGGCTAGTAAGATGATAGGGACCTTTTAATAATTAATTGAACCCTGTGGTATTCAGCCTAATATAGGATAAGATACATTCTATGACAAATTAGCTTAGTTTTGAGCCTAAATAATGAATATATATATATGTGTGTGTGTGTGTGAGAGAGAGAGAGAGATATATAGAATAAGGTTAATAAATAACCTTATATCTTAAATCGTTTTTATATGTTATTCATTTTACAAATAGCAAATGGTTATTTCATTAAAAAGTCTATTGGCAGAAAATCAACAATTCGCACTTTAGAACCTAATGATTGGTAAAATCGATAAATATATTTATTGTGAAAGATCAGGATATCCCGAGAATCCCCTTTGGGTGGGGGGTTAGACTTCTGCAGGAAAACATAGGAGAACGGGAGAAATATGGGATATAAATATGTAACTACTATTTTTAAAATACTTGTTTGATCTACATTTAGGTAGTATTTCAGGTACGTTAGATTGAAATAAAACATGTGTTGCCATAGTAATTGTAAGTAACACAGGAATTCTGGTATGATTTTTACGCTAAGGGTCTTCTTTTCGAATCTGTAATAAAATCTTAATAACTAATTTTGTGAACATTTCGCATATTTTGATGAAATAGGTTTTTGCCGAAAAATTAAGAATTGTCAAAAACATATTTCTTCTTTTACTCCCACCCCACTTGTTAATCTAAAAAGGTTATTTTATTCGAATTTTAGTTCCCCATCGTGTAATGAGCACTTGGGACTTGTGTATTCATAAAATCTCCGACTTTTTTTTTTTTTTTTTTTTTAATACTTTTTACACTATTTGAGGTACGGAAAATCCTAAAATCATAGAACTGATATGGGGATAGTGCAGTTTATTAGTTCGTAAGTTAGTCTCCATAGTCATTATATCAAGAAAAATTATAAAAAGATCAAATCAGTTTTAAAATCTCTCTTATAATTCAATCAAGAATCCTACTGGATTTTCAATATTCTAATTTGTAAGACTTGTAACTTATTCGAAATTCGAGGTTTTCTTAGCAGAGAAAATTGGGCAAATTTTCGCATAGTTGTGCATTAAGAGAAATACCTTCATCACAAAACTGTCAGATCAGTTTTAAAAGATTAATTATGATACTGGCATAAGCATAATTGACTATCAATAATAACTGTGATAACTTCGTAAGTTATTCAAGATTTTTTTCTTACTTTCTTCGATATTCAATAGAAGAATGTATTGGATTCGTAAAAATTTTCGACCTCGGGTTTTTGATGGATTTACACGTTTTGAGAGCTGTAGAACACGATTTGACCCTTTTTAGAAAATGTCTGTCTGTCTGTCTATGTGTGTGTGTGTGTGTGACAGAATTTTGTGGCAACTGTATCTCAGGAACTACTGCACAGAATTTCATACAAATTGGTATGTACTTGCAACTTAACATAAATGAGTGCCTATCCACTTTTGGTAAAAATTGTCTTACAGGTTGCGTTGTCATCCCGCTTTTTCCAAATTTTTAACAGGGTGATTTAGGACAAAATTTTGTATAAATGTGCATAAAGATAATTTTTTTTTTTTTTTTTTGGTAATCATTATGAAATTTACAAGGATTATTTATAATAGAGATAGTCAACTGGGAAAATTTTTTTGTATGTGTAGGAGCTTCGCCCCTGGAGGGGAGTAAATTTTCATGATGGGTATCTTTCAAAAGAGCTCGCCAATACCTTTAAAACGAATGGTTGAACCATCGATCTGCGATAATTTAAAATTAAGTTATCAATTTTTTTTTAAATGTAATATTGAGAATAAAATTGACTTTTTTTAGATATTTAGTGTTATACCACTCTTCTAACATGGAAATCGTCTGTATTATGATGGAAGATAATTTTTTTTTAAAATAATAGTTTTAATAAATTACTTTTACTGAGTGAATTTGTATAGGAAAATATAGAAGAAAGTCCTGTGGTGGCCACAACATACTAGTTTTTTAATGTGGAAGAATAGAACAAAATTTCATATAAATGTGATTACATTGTAAACCTGTCGGACCAGTGCTATGATTTATGATACTGCTATGAACCTTATTGAATATGAACATTTTGCATTATAACGCTTCTTGAACTATTCAAAATTATCTCTCATAACATGGCGGAATAGGAAAAAAAAATCTCACAAAAAACTCGCAATTATTGGTGTTTATTGCATCGGGAATAGTATGGAATTGTTAAAAAAAAAAAAAAAAAAAAAAAAAAACTAAGACAAAAAACTAATCCTAATAAAACTAGTATGTTGTGTCCACTACATGACTCACTTCTATATTTTCCTATACAAATTCACTCAGTAAAAATAATTTAGCAAAATTATTATTTCGAAAAAATTATCTTCCATGATAATGCAGACGATTTCTATATTAGTGAACACTAAATATATATTAAAAAAAAAAAAAAAAAAAAGTTGAATTTATTCTCATTACTTTTTTTTTTTTATGAAAAAAGACAATAACTTTATTTTAAATTATCGCAGATCGATGGTTCAACCATTCGTTTTAAAGGTATTGGCGAGCTCTTTTGAAAGATACCCATCATGAAAATTTACTTTCCTCGAGGGGCGATTTCGCCCCCAGGGGGGCGCGGCGAGGCTCCTACACATACAAATTTTCCACTTGACTATCTCTATTATAAATAATTCTTGTAAATTTCATAATGATTACTAAAAAATAATTCTCTTTATGCACATTTATACAAAATTTTGTACTAGATCACCACGTTAAAATTTAGAAAAAGCGTGATGGCAACGCAACCTGCAAGACAATTTTTACGAAAAGTTGATAGGCACTCATTTAGGTCAAGGGGCAACTACATATCAATTTGTATGAAATTCTGTGCAGTAGTTCTTGAGATACAGTTGCCACAAAATTTTGTCACGTACACACAGGCTGACAGACAGACAGACATTTTCTAAAATTGTTAAAATCGTGTTCTACAGCTCTCAAGACGTGTAAATCCATCAAAAACCCGAGGTCGAAAATTTTTACGAATCCAATACTTTCTTCTATTGAATATGGAAGAAAGTAATAAATTAGTATACGGTTAAGTATCGAATAGGAGGGAGGGGAGTAAGTGGGTAGGATATTTCAATACGTGATGTTTCAGGTCAATCACCCAAATTTACGGATCTTTTTAATGAGTAGTTATCTGTAGCAAAGTTCTATCAGAACCTTTTTATGACGGAATACTGAGTAGAGTCCACTTATGCCAGCAAGTTTTAGACGTTGGCAATACTTTATCGCGTACAAAAAGATTGTCATTTTTTTTTTTTTTTTTTATGACCATGATAAAAATTAGAGGTCAATTTAATCTCTTTACGCGATTCAAGTCGCAACGGCCTTATGGAGTTTCCGCACTTCTCTTTCAAGAAAGCAAGAACTCATTTTCTTGTTACGGTATAATTCTGTTACACGGTTCCTCAAAGCAAGCAATTAATCCCCATCATCCGCTTTTACTATCCAGGAAAACGGACGACATTCGGTGACCCTCCGTCATTATCTAACCTGTAAGAAGAATACAGTTACAGCATTCCAGTAGATTTTGAGCCTGCAGCTAACGAATGGTGCAATTATCCATTCCAATTATCACCTTTACGAAAAGTAGAAATGAAAGATGCCCCCGTAAGAAAATACATTTCAGCAACAGCAGTGCTTCTCATTCTGCCACACCTTTTATTTCGGGAAATTCTTATTTTTTTATTTTTATTTTTTTAATTGCTCTGAAATACAGCATGAACATTTCATAGTCAAATTTTTTCCCCTTGGATGATGGATTAATCATAATAAATATACGATGATGGAAAAGTTTTATTAAATTTAGTTACACCCCCCCCCCCCCCCTCTCCCCTAACGACCACATAAACAGAAACATTCAAGTGGAAGAAACTGACAGAAATAAATATCAAGGAATTAAAAAGAAATTACGAAATACTGAGACGAATTCAGTTAAAAGCAGTGTTGGGCATAATTGATTAAAAAGTAATTGAATTACAATTATAATTATTTTACTGTCAATCTGTTAACAAGTAATTGATTACAAATAAATTGAATAAGTATTTCATTTTATTTGCAATCAATTACTTGTTAATTAGAACGGTAAATAATTATAATTGTAATTTAATTGTAATTCAGTTAGTACTTTTTAATCAATTATGCCCAACACTGGTTAAAAGACACAAGGACATCCCCCTCCCCTATATTGCGTTTTCAAGTTTTGAGTTCAATTTTAAATTGTTTATATGGTTTTACCTTTTTTTTTTTTTTATCGTAATTTAATTTTTATTTCATGAAACGTATAATGGTAATTAATGGAATCGTTTGCCTCTTATGTTTGCCGCTTTCTGGAGAAGAGAATGATTCAAAATAATCCAAAGTTGATAATTAAATTTGAAGAAAACTACTGGTACTATAATTGAGAAAAGATTAAGTCCGAAATACCCGTTGATAAAATTAGGAAGTAAGAGCACTCTTTTTTTTAATAGCTTGGATTTAATTATATAAAATAAAGGTTATAAAGGATACTGTGGGACATTATTATGGGAATCCATTCATTCCTAGCCATCCTCTTTCTTTCTGTTGTGTGACGTCACTGCATATTCTGTCATTTAAGACTCCTATAGGAGTTCTACTACTGTCATCCTTCTTTTGTATGCGCTAACTCGTTCCAATACAGGACTCTACTCTGTGTCTGCCCAATCAGAAAAATGTTTGGCTCTTAAATTTCAAGAAATCCATATATTCAGGCATAAAGATCCACGTATATTTCCTTTTCCCCCTACATGCGAGATTTTAGATTGCTAAGAATTGCTAATCTTGGAATCCAACATTCTCCTCCATAATGTTGTAATTAGAAAAATTTTTAAAAAATGAACCAATTCTTTGACTGGGTAAAATTTAAATTATGGAAATATCAGAGAAAATTTAAGTGTAAAGGCACAAGGACATTTCCTCTGCCTTTCCTGTGCAAGATTTTGTATTTATCTCAATTGTTAATCTACACTATAAAACCCATCCCTCATTGCTCCGTGATGACCGTGGAATCAAAAATTTAAAAGCGAAACAACAACTAGACATAAATTAATTTCAAGGAAACAAAACCCACAAAATTCAAGCATGAGTTCAAGTAAAAGACACTAGAACATTTTTCCCTACACATGGCATTCTGTTATTGAGTCATGAGTGAACTTGAATACAAAATTCTTCCCCACCCCTCTCCTTCACATCCATCGGGGGAAAGGAAGAATTGCCGAACAAAAATATTCAGAAAAATTACGAAATTCAGAGATTGATTACAGTAATGATATAAACACCCTTTCGAGATTTTGGATATCTACTAATACTCTATCTAATAATTGAGAAGCCAAAATTCATCTCCCACGTAATTACAGAACGGATGTACTCCTCTCTTGTAGCTACGCGGTTTCAAAATCAGGTAGCGTTCGTCGGGCTAGTCGATCGGAGTTTATCGTGGTTACCTCTGATATTCGCGTAAATACGTGCTAGGATCTCTTAGAAAGACTGCGCTGACAGCATCTCACCCAGACCTAGGTCGCTAAAGTTGACCCCCATTACCACCACCTCTTGGGTCATGTCAACATTTAAAAAATATTTGAATTTAATACTGGTTAAAAATTCATTCTTTAAAATGAAAGAAAAAAAAAAAAAAACAATTTTTTTAAGTGGCTGAAAATATCCCATATTTAACATCCGGATCGTGACTGAACAGAATGAGAACAGTCCTGTCGTTTTAAAGTCTTGACCTTGTCACAACTTTCATTTTTAACAAAGAAAAAAAAAAAAAAAGAAAAAAAAAAAAAAAAAGACGGGGGGGGGTGTATAGAGAGAGCGTTTATTATCGAATGATCACGTTGAGTTACTTTCCTTTCTGTGCTTTTCTTTTTCTTATCAAAGCATATAACTATTTCTTCCTATAAATATTCAATAGAGACAACAGAGTTTAGTTGTTTACAGACAGTAGAAACAAAAATGCCAAAATGATCTGCTATCTTTCATTTTCATTCTCTTCTTCCCAAAATTCCACTCCATCAGTTCGAAAATAATACCCATCCCTTATTATTTTTTCATAACTTCTTTCCCATTCTATTCGGAAGCTATTCCGATTTTTTTTTTTTTTTTAATGGCAGAAAATTGTGCATTCACTGCGTGTAGTTTATTTTGAGATCTGTCACTGTAATTAAATTTTTCTATGACATTTGATCGACGGTGTCAGGTTCCCTTAACATCTCAAATTGTTTACATAAAAAAATTCCTTTATTCTGACTATCAATTATACTGATGTATTTTCAATTAAAAAAAAAAAAAAAAAAAAAAAAAAAAAACAGAGGAAAGTTCGTGTTTTTTCAGCATGAATTAACCAATTGTTTTAGCATCGTTCATAATATGAATTTACAGAGGCTATTGTTTAAGAAATTATAAACATATAATTTTGCGTTACCGAACTTGAATGCTATTGTTTGGGAAAATGGGCAAACAAATGGGCTGTAAAGGGGAAAAAAAATGTATTCACATTTCAAATATTATTAAACTGAATTAACATTCAATTCATCGAAAACTGAATTAATATTCAATAAAAAAGAAATTTGGTTGTTCGTTGACAAAATAAAAGAAATAATCTGGTGTGTCACTCACACGACTTTCTCTTACCCTGAAATTTAATACCATAAATACAGGTTGCAAATTTAAAGGTAAGATAACGAGTACTGTTATGTAAACCTGTGTTAAACAATTCATATTAGGCTTCTGAAGAGTTTTATATGATAATTAGTTCTGTGTGAGGGAACTCCCCGTTTCATTAATGCACCTACATTTATATAGAATTTAATTCGGTTATTAAAAAATAATTCTGTTTTTAAAAAATAATTTATTAAAAGTATTATTTAAAAAAATTATCTTTTGTGATAATGCAGACGATTTCCACATTAGAGAAGTAGTATAACACCAAATATCCAAAAAAAAGTCCATTTTAGTCTCAATATTGAAAAAAAAAAAAAAATCGATAACTTTGTTTTAAATTATCGCAGATCGATGGTTCAACCATTCGTTTTAAAGATATTGGCGAGCTCTTTTGAAAGATACCCTTCATGAAAATTTACTCCCCTCGGGGGGAGGCGAGGCTCCTACATACACAAATTTTTTTTACCAGTTAACTATCGCTATTACAAAAAATATATATTCGTTTCATTTGGTTTAGTGCAGTCTATAGACGTTAAACTCTATTTTCCTGCAATTTCCCCCATAGACGTAATGTATTAGAATTCTCTTGATTGTCCCTGTACACGAACCATTTGCTTGATCTTAACGAAAAGCTTACTGTAGCATCCCTATATGATACACATTTAGAATACCAAGTTTGAACTTTCTGCCATAATTTGTTTTTGAGATATGCTGATAACAGACAGACACACAGACACACACACAGACTCACACACAGACACACACACAGACACACAGACCATTTGCAAAAAACATGTTTTTCGTATTCAGGGGACCTCGAAACGTGTAAATATAACAAAATCTCGCGTTCGAAAATTTGACCCAAAAACAATACTTTCTCTACCTTATGGGTAAGAGAAATAAAAAGTAAAAATTGATTATTCAAGTGTCCTGATGATAGGCACCGATTTTTCAACTTTTCAGGGGGGAAAGGTACAACCAATCCCCCAGCGTGTTCAAACACGATCGTATAAGTGAAATAACTAATGTTGCGAAAATCCAGTGGGACAGAAATGATCCGGATCATATTTTTCTTAAGTGAAAGAAAAACTATATCTTAATCTTATTATATTTGTATTATTAACTTATTATCATTTTACCGTCGGATATAACATATCCATTTAATTCAAACAATGAAAAACACTTTCATTATTTTTCAAAAATTTTGTCTGCACCCAATTTTCAGCAATCGAAATTCATTTGATATTTTGTAAGGCGGTTTTGGGAAACGCAATTTACAATCTAAAAGTCTAAATAAAACCATATTGTTTAAATTATAATTTCAAAATAGTTAAAGCATTCATAATTTCCGATACCCGTATACTTTTCACCACTATTTATTAATCGCATTCTTTTGTGATATGTTTTTGGAATTGATAAAAACAAAAGATATTTAGACGAAAATTGTAATGGAAAAAATACAAATAGGGATAACCTTGCATATTTAAACCACAGAAATATGTGCAATGACAAGCATATAAACATTTTTCAGCCATGATGGGAAGTGTAAAAAATAAACTTCCATTGAATACACTATAGAAGTGTACATAAACAGAAGACATTTCCTTTTTATTCATTTTGAGCGAAGTAAATGAAGAGAGAGAATTTTGGAAGGGTGAGCCCCCTCCTGAAAAAATTTTTAAAGGAGCCCATGCCACAATGTCCTCTTTCCAGCAGCCAGTGCCTATGCTAGTAATTAGAACCTTATATCTTTTGAGTAACCAGATTTGATAAACAAAAATCTCGACCAGGTTGATATATTTTTCTTTTTTTCCCTTGCAGTTCGGTTTCGATTCTGTTTAATTTTCAACGAATCGAGCTGAATCCAGACTGTCTTTCGAAAAAATAAAGTAAAAAAAAAAAAAAAATGCTTGAGATAATTAATACGTAATAACGCATATATACATAGTAAACCATGACTGAACATTAGCACGTCCCATTCATTATAGGAAAGTAAAATTTTATTATCGAAGACCCCAAAATTGCTTAAACTTTTTTTGGGCTGTTCCAATCAGCAAGTACATGCTAGCAGTTATTGAACTAACCTTTGTGAAGTTCTTCAATGTTAAGAAGTTTTAATCCTTTAGAAACAGCGTGGAACAGTCAATTTTAACCCCGTCTCACGCCCGTATGACAACGCGACAATTATCGCCATGTCATGAACAAATGTGGCCCAAATCGAACACAAGGGCAACAAATTTCTCGTCAATAGTATTCATAAATCTTTATCTTTTCATGTTTACATTAAGAGAAATAGTAACAAATATATTTTTCACCTCCTCAGACTTTTTTTAAATTTTATACAGGGGTAGTGCTTGGGTATATATTAGTAAAAATCCAAGTTTTCAGGTTTTTAAGACAAATATTTTTGATTGACGGGCATTACAAAAAATCAAAAAGCGTCCAATTTTTATGATCGGAGTATTATAATATAATTACCAGATGCATAAAATAAAGAATACATAAAATGATGCTAATAGCACGAGATACATAAAATGGACTTCCTTTTAAAGATCTTGAAATAAGCTTCAGGGTGATATAATACAGGATGTAAAAATATAGTTCCAAATTTTTGAAGGGCATTAAAATTGGTCGTTGACGTTGATAATTTCTTAAACATATTTTAAAAATCTGAAAAAAAAAAAAAAAAAAATTGTGTTCACATTGTTATGTTCCTTATCTGTTTCATATGGGGGAAACAAGGGGGTCGGATTTTATTTAAACCTCAATGTTACTTGTGTGTTACCTTTCTTTTTACTTAATGAAGAACAATGTTTAAATGTTTCGACTGGAAACAATTGTTGCATGTTTCCACAATTTATGTTTTTTTTTATTACCTTTTGACTCTTTCAGCATTACAACATTTAGCTTTAAATGAATATCAAAATTTCTCAAAACGTCTTTTAATCGGATCATAAAAATCGCTTTATCGGATGCTTTTGTGATTACAATATTTTCCCTTCGTATGTTTGGGAAGTGAAATACACATACAACAGCTGAAATTTTTATTTACTATTATTTTTCTTTTTAAAGGATACAGTACGATGTTATCGACGGTTTTGTACTAACCCCGCGCGAATTACCATATTTAGACCTTTCAATAATGTAAAACCAACCATTGGTAATTAATTTCTCTCTATGAATAAACGATCTGATGCTAATAAGGTTATTAGTTTCGTCCTCTTCGAGATTCTCCATGACAATCTGATCATTATTTCTTGTCTTGGAAACAAATTCTTGGTCTGACGGATGTCTACGACTGGTAAGACAACCAACGTTCGATGCCGGACATTCAGGTTAGTGACATGTTCCGATATCTGTGTAACTGTCAAAACAGGGTGCTGTAAACAGTTGTCATTTTAACTCTAGAAGAGATAATTTTGATGTGTTTGATTAGTAAATTTAGGCACTATATCCCGGAAGTGTGAGCAGTTGCTTAAACAGTAATACTAAAAGACGATAACATTTTTGTAGTTACAGCGACAAATCGTCTGTCGAAGATTTTGCTAATCTCGATGTCGCACAGTAGTGCAACTGATGGTTGTATAAGTCCTACCACAATTGTTGAAAAATTCCGTATGTTGAGTATGCAGGATGTTTGAAAAACAACGACCTCGATTTTCATTCCTTAAATATCAGTTTTACAACACTGTAAAAAAATAACTATTACCATCTGCAATCTGTGATTGGATAAAATAAACCACAGATTGCAGCTGGTAATAGTTATTTTTTTTTACAGTGAAAGATTGACATTTAAGAGAGGGATAGTTAAGAGTCAAGAATCACATAAAGTTTTATGAAAACATGAAATAATTCGAAGACGAGGACTTTAGTAGACATGTAGAGAAATGGATCGAGCATAACCAATACGATTTTCGCCCAACAAATTCTTATGAGTAATAATACATCAAAAATGCAATTAAAAAAAATATATATTTATCGCTTACTTGTCTTTTTCGAGACACTTGTCTTTTTCGAGATACTTGTCTTTTTCAGACGAAATTTCAGAAGCAGAAAAAGCATATTTTTATCATTACACAATATCATTCCCTTCCTAAAAATCGAAAAGCTTCATTTTTCTCCAGTTCTCTCATCATCAACATAATTGTGAAAACTTATTTGTAAATGTGGGAAACTTCATTAATGAAGATCAAGTTGGTATACTTTGTTTCAAATAATCTAAAGCCAGTCGATTAAGTATCATCTTATTTTCTATAATTAAGTTACAAGGCCGCCACAACTTCTGTTGCTCCTTAAAAACAACAAAAAAGTATAAACAAATAAAACACAAATTCATTGTTTATTGATACGCTACAGATTAAGAACAGGATTCGATAATACTTAGGTAGGTAGGTAGGGGAGAGCATGAGATATATGCTATGCCACAAGGGCAACGGTATCTCGAAAAGTCCATTAGATTGAAATTAGAGATCTGGAAAAGCACTCTTAGAGAAAGAGAGGAGACTCATGGTCCCATTACGAGAGCTGAGAGCGGTGGAAACAATCCGCGATTGTAATGAAATGCTCGCCCTCTGGTGGGCTAAGATGAAATTACAATAAACATGCTTTAATTCGGCTTCCATCAAGCCTCCATTGCTGGCCGATGTTTAGTTTCACATATATTTATTGAATAAAAATGAATAAATACGGTAAAAAAGATAACGCATACTGTTGTGTGCTCCAGTGTAACTCCAAACGATCAAGAAATCCAGAATTAAGCTTCCATTTATTTCCAAATGACAAATTTAAAATTTCAGTTGCTTCGGCTAATGGAAGTAAAGAATTAATCAGATGATTTGAAACTAATATTTGTTCAACTTCAGTTAAAAATCTACTTCCGATCGAACTTTGAATAAACTGAAATATTTTTTTCCAAAAGCAATCCATTTTCCATGAAGTAATGGCTGAGAAATTATAGTACGAATATTAAGTAGAATAACAAAAAGAACAATAATAAATACACGTGGCTATTATATTTACTAACAACAAGAGCTGAAAAAGCGCCACCTATCGATCATTACAAACGCGGATATCACCGTAAGAGGAACAGTCCGGGAGATTAAGAGCGAACTCAATATGAGAGAACATGAACTTAATTGTTGTCGAATAAAGAGGGCTGCCACAGGAGCCATATTGAGTCTACCAAAACGTTAGCCAGGGGTTACATACAAACGGAACGCTTGCAATTTCGATGACGTCAATTTTGCAAGTTTTTTGCAAATACAGTCGGCAGCAAAAGTATCCGAGCACTGGCAAAAATTCCTATGTAAAAAAAGTACACTTAATGCAGTTTTGTTAAATAAATCCTTGTCGAATCCTGGTCTTAGTCAGTCTAAGAACACGATTCGACAAGGATTTATTTAACAAAACAGTGTTAAGTGTGCTTTTTACACATAGGAATTTTCGCTAGTGCTCAGATACTTTTGCTGCCGACTACAGTCATACATTTGGAACGCTTGCAAACGGCTTTGCAACTGGAAGTGTTTTATTTGTATGTACCCCTAGTTCTGTGTTCTTCAATGGCTTCTGCGTTTATGATTTCGGCTTCACGTTTATCCGTACATGTCAGAGTATTCTGATCCTCCCTGATGAGGTATCCTCCTTGCTTTGGTAATCTCCATGCAGTCGGCAGCAAAATTATTGAAGCGCTAGCAATAAGTCTTATTTAAAAGAGGTGCACCTAATACTGTTTTGTTAAGTAAATATTGGTCGACTCATGATCTTCGTCTTTGTGCTGTTTATAAAAAAGTAAATTGACGATCAAAATTACCGGTGAAACTAAAAAAAGAATATAAAAAAATGTAGATGTGTGCTTCAATAATTTTGCTGCTGACTGTAAACATTATTTTTACAGAATATAAAGGACATTCAGGCCACCGAGAATTTTACATATGCGAGCCATTGTGGACCCGCTTTATAGTGGCCGCACTCCGCAAGCACTGAGCTAGAATGTAAGGAGTGATAACTGCGTATTGACAAAAAAATTGAATTAAATTGAATTGAATAGGAAATTATCACTCCTTGCGTTATAGCTCAGTGCTTGCGGAGAGCGGAACGGAACGGCCACTATAAAGGTGCCTTTAATATACACAACGGTCATTTCGGGCTCGAGGTTAGGGCATTGAACCTATCTTAGTTGGGAAGTTAGTTTAAAATCCATTGCAAGATTTGTACTGGACAAACAAACAAGAAAGCGCAGCATAGTTTTACATAATGTCCATATCATATATCATGTTTGATGCGTTTATACACTACAGAAGTTGAGATATAGTCGTGACTTAAATGGGGCGAATCACAACATAGCAGCCCCACCTACCGGGTAATGTATTCCAACGGCTAATCAGCACCAACTTAAATCGAGGTCTAACCAATTATCAATCGTACTTAAATTCCGCCCATTGGATCATCAGATACTACAAAATTTCACTAACACACCATACATACACAGACGAAAAGACCTTTTCTAAAAAAAGAGCGAATGATGTTTAGGTCATTTCAAAACGTGTAAATTTATCGAAACCGGAAGCCAAATATAATCACGAATCCAATACTTTCTTCTATATCATGTTATATGACAGCGCCACCTACCGATTAACACGAACGAAAATTTAATTAGTATATTTTCTCCAAAAAACTCGGTGCAATTTTCATCAGCAGATGCTGAGATATAGCAATGAGAAACCGCATAAAATATTAACAATAAAAATAATTTTGATAATATGTACTCACACATCAAGTTTGGCACATTTATATAGGACAAAAACTGAGTTATAACTTTCCCGTAAACGGAAAATATTGCTGAATAGCAGTGCCACCTGTCGTCTGATATGCATCCAGAGTGAATCAGCATAATTTTACCCAAGAACCACCAAAGTCGTATTAAATTACAACTTAACAGTGCCACCTGTTGGCTGCTATGCACTCAAATTGAATGAGTAGAGTTTTACATTATATATATATATATATATATATATATTTGATATCAGTAATGAATACATATATTTTAAGGTCCATATTATACATTATAATATGGACTCCCTAAGCAAGAATGCTCATAAAACTAAAGTTATTAAAATAAAAAGATTTAATTTGTTAGCTGCTCATTACAATTGTATAGTTGCATGGTTCAAGCTTAGTAAAGCACTCCGGGAAGTATTAATAATTGCAGGAAATAATTATTTTATTTATGTATCGCTGGTCCATATTACACATACGTTCTTGTAATATAGACCAAATGGTCCATAGTGGTCCTTCCCGAAATGGTTCTTCCCGAACAGTTGGCACACTTGGAATTGTGAAACGAACTGTCCAGCATGTTCCCTCATACACTTGTCCACCTCTTGGGAATAGTAGAAATGGAAGAAAAAAATAATAGTTAATGGACGAAAAAAAGGGAGGTCCAAAGGCTATATCCAATGGGTAGTATGCGAAGAAAGTGATAGCTTGATTACCCCCTGCTTCTCTGGCCTATTCTATAGCCTCAAGGTTTTGAGTGTGCGACATATATACGCAGAGCATTAAAAAAATCCTCTCTGTTTTTAACATGGACCACTGGTCCATATTACACAACAGAGCATGGTTCATATTACACACATAAACAGAACAACGTTGTTTCCAATCACATATCGCTATGCAAATGGGTGCTTATGACACACATGTCTAAATTGTTCAGAAAATAAGTATATTTGCTACTATTAACAGGAAAATTACATTACAATTATCTAACAGCAGAAAGTAATTCTTTCATTTTAACATACTTTTTACATCAATGATCCTATAAACCGAAAACTCAATTTCATAATCTTTCAAATACAGGTACGCATGTACAAGTCACTTCCTGCTTTGTATAGCAATAATATTCACTAGTGTTGAACATATAAATTTCCTCATGGTCCGTATTACACGATGGTCCATATTACACGGTTCTCCCTTATACCTTATACTAAGTTTGACACACTGCAGATGCTAGCCTTCCCTGAAATGCGAGGAAATTAGAGAGTGGCAGCGCCACCTGTTGTGTGATTTAGCCCGAAAATTAATCAGTACCAATTCAAACCAAGGTCCAACCAAATATAAAGTTCAGTTAAATTAAATCCATTGGTTCGTGAGGTACAATGTTCGAAAAGCGTGATAAACTCAGCTCATGGTCAAGCCCGAGGAAAATTTGAATGCCCCATCCACTAAGCTACCTTTCACTGCTACGATTCATTTACTTTATCTAAATGATGCGTATTTTTATGGGTGTTAATTTCGTATTTTCCATTTCATGCAACAATTCCAACAATGTAAACTTATGAAAAAATTTTGCTCTATTTTATCATTTAAAGCTTTGACATATTCTTTAAAAAATGGTCCAGTTTCTCAGAGTGTATTGTTATTGACGGATCGAAAAATCCTTAGCAGAAATCAACCCAAATAATGCATACGTCAGGCATGAGGTTCCGGGAGTGGCTGAACAAATAGAGGCCGTCACGATTTTTGCAACCGCTCGCCCCTCCAAATCGTGTTTGTCTGCCACTGGTGTTTCGATGGCCAAAGTCACGCTTTTTCCTTGACTTCCGATCTGCCACTGCGCACATGCATTTTTTTTTACAAACTTCTTCTCTTTGTTCGTATCTCTTTTTTATTTTCATCAAAGGAACACAAAAAATATTTAATCGGTAATTCTCTAAGAAAACAGAAGGCAAAAGGTGTTCGGTGTTCCTTCCTAAGTTCATATATTCACCTAGTGGATCATCATGTATAGCAATATTTGTATGCGCTCATGTAAAATAATTGCTCATCTGGTGGTTGAATAGATAGCGTTCTGTGGCAGGTACCTAGTTCAGGCACGGATGTTCGTATTGGCTCACTTTATTTACTCACTTTAACCCGTTAATGTCCGAATTAATAATGCAAAATATTATTAGCTGATTATTTCACTTCTAAATCAATATAGACAACTGACAGTAAAATATATCAACTTAAAGAATTCTTCTGATAGTTTTAAATTTAGAGCCTATCCTTATTTATTGACGTTTAGTGTTCTAGCGAGAAAATTTCGAGATAGAAAAACTTTGAGATAACAGATTAATTGCCTATTATATATTGACAAAGATCTCGAAAGTAAAGTATTATGATATATATTGTTATTCAACTTGATTTAAGTTAGTACACCTGCTCAAAAAGCAAATATAGGTGCGACGAATGAAAAATCATAAAAGGACTATCCAAATTACGAAATAATAATTAATAGTAGGCACATAAAACCTCCAGGGACCATTTAGAGTGACGCGCTGTGAACTGTCACTAAAAAGCAGAAATCATTCCAAGAAACCACAAAAAATATACGTGCCATTTTATTAGCTGTCCTCAAATGAGGACACTGGGTGCTAACGGGTTAAGCAGCAGATATAAGCCTAATGAGTCCTAGTAGGCAGAAAGGAAAAATACTGCGTCCAGGCTATTTCCAGTAATAAGCATGATGTTGCAAAATTCTACGCAATTACATTTCACTGGGCAAAATATGTGTAAATTATTTCATATATTCTTGTAAAAGAATAAAGGAAATGAAAATCTAGGTACACAGTAATATTTAAAAAAAAGTTTTGAAGATTAATATAATTTTTCTTAAAAATTTAAAATACATATAAACAAAAATTAAGGAAAAGGATTTTTTAATTGCCAGGAAACATTTAACATGGAGCAGAACCCGCTCAACATCACTCTTGGGGTGATGTTAAGCGCTTCTAAGGGGACTAATCGCAGTTTATTTAAAAAAAAAAAAAAAAAAAAAAAAAAATACATAAATCGCCAGGTCCTAGCCTACAGCCGACAGTGGGCGAAGGTGTGAGAATTGAACAATTTCCAAGTTGCGCCGAGGATTTGCCTTTCGCGACAAGGGGCGCTATGGAAAATGTTTAATGCAGATAAGCAGTCATATTTTTGATGTTGTTGAAGTTGTGGGTAACACTACAATATTAAAAATGAGATGAAACAGTCTTTCGAAGGGATGAGAACAAACTTTTTCATTTGCTGTGGGAAATCTTCAAGTCAGATTCTTTTAAAACTGGGCTGATTGCAGCACCGAGGGGGGGGGGGAGTACAGAAATTCACATTCTCGCACACATGCTTTTTAGAGGACAGACAAAACACTCACACACTCAGACCATACAGTAAAAACTTATATATATAATTATATAAATTAAAAATAATTAAATTAATTAGTTCGTTTATTACGTTCGTTCGTTTTATTAATTAGTTAATATATTAGTTTACTCCATTAATTAGTTCTATTTGAGATGTGTATCAAAAGATAGTATATTCTTTTCAATTTATTCAGGAGGGAAGGAGGGATGGATGGTTGGGTTTTACGTCACACTAGTGCTGCGCAAATGGGCAATTGGCGACGGTCTGCTACACACCCCTAGAGGTGGTCCGGAGACATGCCATCACAATTTTCATCCTCCACGGAAGGGATGGCTCTCCCGCTTCGGTGACCCCCACAGGTATAATTTTTTATGGAAACATGCAGGACATTGCGGCCACGACAGATTTTACGTGCACCAGCCACCATTAGTGTACACGACGGTCTTTGGCCGGCTCGAGTACCGAACTCGCAATCTTCCAATTACGAGGCCGGTGCTCTACCGACTGGACTACCACGGCCCTTCAGGAGGGAAGGACACGTAACAATGTTTTCCAGCCAGCCCTCGGGTCTTGGCAAGGGATTTCTAATATTTGCCAGGAAACAGTAGCATAAGAACGGCAGCCTAATTGGACTCGTACACCACTGATATTCCAAACAAGTATAATGAATTTCATCTTTATGCTTGCCGCCTAAATTTCACTCGGAAGAATCTATAATAATGAATGTTAACACGAAACTAATTGCAACCGTCCGAGCCATTTTGCAACGTAATGACACATGTTATGTAATACAAATTTTACAAACACAATGAGGCATTTATCTTGATGGCCTTTCTGTTGTACACTGAATAAGATAGCCCTCATCACCTCTAGTTAAATTACTTGCAACTCACGTATTAATGAATAAAAAAAATCGTTTGGAAGTGGTAAAGAGGAAGACCCTCTCCCCCTTTTCTTTTATCGAACATGATTTTAAAAGATAATCATGAATTTCTGATTGGTTAAGACAATGGTAACGCTTGTTTTCTCACTTGTCATATAATGATATTTCTGATACCTGTTGAATATAAAATATTATTGTGTTGAAGATACGAATAGAATTCTAATGAAGCGGGGACCTTTAAACTGCATGTTGGATGAAGGAATTGTCAAATACTAAAGCAAACAGTATCTGGTGGGTTTTCTTATTTAACTATTAGGTGGCTCTAATTTTAAAATAATAATATTAATATTAATATTGACTAAGAAACGCCACTCGGTATAATTTTAAAGGAAAGTATCTTCTTTTTCTTTTTTTTTTTTTTTTTTTATTTAAACACATTTTAGTACAGGTAATGAAAAAAAGAAAAGAAAAAAAAGGTCGAAAAGAAAAGGAAATGTAACTATCATATTACATCATTTTTGAAGTGTATATATATATATATATATATATATATATATATGTATATACTTTCCCAAACAGAATATAATTTAGTACCTAGTCCTGTTTTTTACCCCGCTTAGGTGTATGTAAACGCTTAAATGTCTGTAACAAGCTATTTCTTATTATTAAAAATTCAAGATGGTCTACTGCTGATGGTGAAGACACTTCTCTTCGTTTAAAAAAAAACAGGACTCACGTGATAACTTTTGATATGAACATACTACACGATTTTTTTTTTTTTTTTTTGCTGGCCAATCAGACTATAAATATTTTTTAGATAAGTAAAATCTAAAACATTATTTTCTATCTTAAAACGGGCGGTCATTCCGAGACGAAAAATGGAGGTGCGTAACTAAACGCTTACAGCTGTCGCAAATCTGATTTTAACCTTCTAAGTCTGAAAGATTTTTAAGTTATCACTGTACATGTACGACAGAAAGCCATGATGTGACCTTTTATTAACCGACTTCAAAAAAGAAGGAAGGTTCTCAATTCAAACCGTATGTTTTTTTTATGTTTGTTAGTTCATAACTTCTGAACGGATGCTCCGATTTCGACACTTTTTGTTTTGTTGAAAAGGTCTTGGTCTGAAATAGGTCCCATTGTAATATCTTTACAATCTAAAGAAAATACAGGGTGCCCAAAAAAATCAGTCCCAACTCTTTTAACTGTTAAACGGCTGCAGCTATAGTGTTAAAAATGGTATGTAAGTATAGCAAAGTGGCTATGCAGTACAAGGTTAAACCGCTTGCAGCGCCACCTGGTGGAAAATAGTGGAGTTAGCGTTACTATCTCGAAAACGGTTCTAGAGAAAAAAGGGAATTACAAAGTTGAAAAGTATCATCGATGTAGTACAAAAAGATAGTTTAGACATTCATGCTAGCATTCCTATCTCGGAAACGGTTCAAGACAGGGGGAAAAAGTGAATTATAAAATTGCAAGGCATCATCGATTTAGTACGAAAAGATAGTTCAGACATTGATGCTAAAAATACAATGCTAAAAACGTGCATTTGTTTGTTCGCAATTTCTTACACTATGCACACTTTAGCTATAAATTGCACACGATGTAGCGTAGCTGGTGAGACATACGTTATATAGTTCAAAATACGGTTCTCATTGGGTGCATTTCATGTATTTTTCAGTGACATAAACCATTTTTTGAGTTATGTCACTTTTCTTGGAAGTTGTGATTTGTGAAACTTCCGTCGAACGTCTTTTGATGTTCTGCTATATGAATAAGTTTTCACTGAAAAGAGAAAAATAAAACCTTTTTGTAAAAAAATAGAACCGACTCCAAAAAACAACTACTATTAAAAAAAAAAAAAAAAAAAAAAAATGTATGAAATGAAACTAAATTGCGCCTAAAAGTATAAAATAATTTCCTTCGCCAAACAACCTATAACACTACAATTAATCATAACTTTTGAAGTCGGCGCAAAATTAAATAAAAATTGATACCTTTATTCAATACAAAAATCAAATCCTATTCAAAATACACATCTCACATTGTCACCTGCAAAACGCAGCCGAAAATTTTTTTGATTCAAGAAAACAAATAAGATTTCGTAAGCAGCAAAAGTTGGCGAAGATGCTGGTATCTGACGTCCTTGGTGAAAGAAAAATCGCAAAATTATCTGGCAAACATATTTAATTTCTTTGGGGTATCATGATTAATTTGGTAAGGTATATTAAGAGAGTAATCAATAATATGAAACAATACTTCGTACAAAATATGTTATGAAAATATACCTCTTGCATGTATATTTTTGCAATACCTTTTGAACGCCAAATCCAAAAGCCACCAAGGATGATAGTTATCAAAGTTATACCAAATTTGCAAAGGAAACTCTCTTCGTAGAAACATAAATACCGCATTGTGAAGAATGTTCACTGTTCTGTGTAGATGCTACCAATGGACCAATTGTATACAGTGATAAAATAATAAAGGAAACATGAAAATGGATCATTCGAGACGACAGCATTTGTTGCTACCGATCTAAAAACAAACCTTTAAAAACTAATTAAATTTTACTTAATTTTGCGCCGACTTCAAAAGTTATGATTAATTGTAGTGTTATAGGTTGTTTGGCGAAGGAAATTATTTTATACTTTTAGGCGCAATTTAGTTTCATTTCATACATTTTTTTTTTTTTTTTTTTTTTTTAATAGTAGTTGTTTTTTGGAGTCGGTTCTATTTTTTTACAAAAAGTTTTTATTTTATTTTATTTTATTTTATTTTTATTTATTTATTAGTTTTGCCGGAATGCCTCAAAAAGAAAGGTGCACAATAACAGTACTAACTGGCAAAATTCAACGTTCTAGATCTAACCGTTCTTGAAAAACAAATACGTATTCGTACAGTCGGTAACAAAAGTGTCCGAACACTAGCAAAAATTCCTATGTAAAAAAGGTACACTTCATACGGTTTTGTTAAATAAATCCTTATCGAATCATGTTCTTACACTGACTAAAAACAGAATTCGACAAGGATTTATTTAACAAAACCGTACCTTTTTTACATAGGAATTTTTGCTAATGTTCGGACACTTTTGTTATCGACTGTAAGTACAGTCGGCAGCATAATTTTTCGAGCACTAGCCAATAATTCCTATGTTAAAAAAGTACACTTAAGACTGTTTTGTTAAATAAATCCTTGTCGAATCCTGTTCTTAGACTGACTAAGAACATGACTCGATAAGGATTTATTTAACAAAGCAGTATTAAGTGTACTTTTTTTGGACAGGGATTATTGCTAGTGCTCGAACAATTTTGCAGCCGACTGTACAGACGTCACTAAAATATTTATTCGTCAAATCGGAGATATTTTTAAAACGGTAAGTTAGGTATAGTGACTTAAACAGGTGTTGGTATTACTGTAGGGTAGAGGTTAAACCGATTGATTTCCATGGGTCCTAGCCCCGGGTAAAAATACACTCCATCGGAATCATTTTACGGAATTCTTCTGTATATTTATGCGAGTTTCCATGGAAACCATGAAAAACTCCAAACGGTTAGTCTTCCGGCTTCGAGAGCAGTGACCTAAATGAGAAGCGTCCAACTAGATGTTATCATACCGCCAAATGCAAAATTTCAATCTTCTACAGTCGGCTGCAAAATTATTCGAGCACTAGCAATAATCCCTGTCCAAAAAAAGTACACTTAATACTGCTTTGTTAAATAAATCCTTATCCAGTCCTGTTCTTAGTCAGTCTAAGTACATGATTCGACAAGGATTTATTTAACAAAACAGTCTTAAGTGTACTTTTTTAACATAGGAATTATTGGCTAGTGCTCGAAAAATTATGCTGCCGACTGTAGGTAACCATGTCTCAGTTTTGCGATTCACAACATACACTTTGTAATTTACGATGACAGCTTTTCCTTCGAACTCTCTGAACGACTCCTACTTACTGGCAGGGTCCAGTTCACGAGTTGTGCTGCCCTTTACGAGGGCGAATAATCGTCAGATCCCCACATAATGCCGTCCCTCTAGACGATCTATCTTGGTATAACAGATGAATAAACAATGTTATGGCAACTTCTTCATAGCATTCATTTATTTACTTTATAATATGTTTAGAATTCAGAAGTTGAAATTTGAAATAGAGATAAAAATTTATGTGGGCTGCTACCAATGAGGAAGAAAGAATGCAGAAATTTTATTGTTCATATTTTTGGAAATGTGCTCATAAGTAACTAAAAAAGTATATTGCAATTTTTTTTTCTGTTTACTTCCTTATGTAATAAGAAAAAAAAGAGTTAAACTTAATAAATAATATCTTATATTTATTTTTAAAAAGCATGTATAGTTAAGGGTATATAAAAAGTCACGTAGTGTCCACGCCAGTATTTATTTATTTATTTTTTTTTTTTCTAAGCGCTTGATATAAATAATTTTTATTTAATGAATCAGATACTTTTTTTACGTACGAAATGAGTATTAATGAAGAAACGTAATTTGGTAACCTCAATTAAATTAATTAAAGTCTTTAAATAATGTTGGGCGAAATACAAGGAAGTGATTACAGTCTGTAAACTGATTCTATCAACCTGTTCCATCAGGTTCATCGGTCGGACATCGTGAGCTTCGGAATCCATTAAAATGTCCGGTGAGACTGAATTAATGAAGACATCAGCAAGGTATCATGACTCCGGGCGGCAGACCCTTCTAATGCGTCGACGCAAATCGACAAAACACATGTTACCTTTTCCCTCTCCAATTAGGATCTTCATTCAATTAAGAATTCACTTCTCCCCTAAAGTTCTGAAGTGGTTGCACTGAATCCAATCTCGGCAATTCTTCATCGATCTTCGGTATTTGCATTACATACTGTGCACAAGTGTGTTAATAAAATTAATCGAACCGTCGGCTATCAGAGTTCAATGACATGACGATCAAAGGCAGGCCTCGATGTTGAATGATGAAACTCACAGCATCAAGTGCAAACAAAATCGCAATTTTTCAGTACTGTACTTTCTTTAGAAGTGGAGTTTGGTTGAGTCCCTAAAAAAACATTTCGTCTAAATCATCATCAGTGATTATTAAGTTAGTAGTTACTTTTCAACGTCATTTTCATTTTCAACGTCTTTTGACGTTAACAGTATAAACGTCAAAAGACGCTGGTTGGTTGGTTGGTTGGATGGGTTTTAAGTCGCACAAGTGCTGCGCAATGGACAATTGGCGAAGGTCTGGGACTCACCCCCCTAGAGGTGATCCGGGGACATCATAATTTTGATCGTCCACGGAAGGGATGGCTCTCCCACTTCGGTGACCCCCAGAGGTATAATTTTTTATGGGAACATGGAGGACATTGCGGCCACAACAGATTTTACGTGTACCAGCCATCATTAGTGTACACGACGGTTTTTGGCCGGCTCGAGTACCGAACCCGCAATCTTCCAATTAGGAGTCCGGCGCTCTACCGACTGGGCTACCGTGGCCCCAAAAGACGCTGAAAACGTACCAAGAACGATTATTCGGGAAAATCATTCAATTAAGAATAGTCTTCTTTCCCGAAGTTGTTTAATAGGATTTTGAAAATTCTCGATCTAGATTTCATCTTCAGATCCACGTCATCTTCTGTATTAACAAGGATGAATTTTTGGACCTAAAAACTATAGAAAAATCCACGTTATGTAAAGGGACTCTATTTTTAAACACGGATTTGAGGACAATTTCATGTACTGAGACAATGGCTTTTTCAAAGACGTAACAGAACAATATTTTTATGCATCACTTTGAGAAACTGTTCTGATTTATACAATTTAACTGCATACAAATCATCAAAGTCTTTTAGATAAAAAATTGTTAAACTCGAGGAATATGTATAAAAATTAATATCTACCAGCATTAAATTCGTAAAATATTGAATCTATAGTACCGTCGCCAAGTGCCTACTGCTTACAGTCGGCATCAAAATTATTGAAGCACTAGCAATAATTCCTACTTAAAAGATGCGCACCTAACAGTGTTTTGTTCACTAAATATTTGTCGAGTCTTAAGCTTAGCCTTGTATAGAGAAGGCGCATGTTTATAAACAAGCGACGCTATTCTGCAACTTTTGCGCATGTAGGCAAAATATCTGCCACTCCATTGGTGCTTTATCCCCCCTTTTGCCTACAATTCTATAGTACGTGCGGAATCATCTGTCACAGTGACGTTACGTGCGCCTCCTCTATTGTTTATAAAAAAGTAAGTTGAGGGCCTCCGCGGCCGAGTGGCTATGTCATCACACTGCTAATCGTTTTCGAGCGTAGGAGAGCGGGTTCGATTCCCGCGCTGGCCCTGGGTGTTTTTCCATTTCTTCGTATTGTAATCCTGTCATGTGCTATCTGTAATTATCTGACGAAGATTTACCAGCGGACTACAAGTCAAGCATACAAATCTGATGCATATGCTACCAATCAATCAATCAATCATGAAGTAAGTTGAAGATAAAAATTAGCAATCAAACTATATATATATATATATACAGTCGGTAACAAAAGTGTCCGAACACTAGCAAAAATTCCTATATCAAACAAGTACACTTAATACTGTTTTGTTAAGTAAATCCTTGTCCAATCATGTTCTTAGACTGACTAAGAATATGACTCGACAAGGATTTATTTAGCAAAACAATATTAAGTGTACTTTTTTAGACAGGGATTATTACTAGTGCTCGGATATTTTTGCTGCCGACTGTATATATGAAAAGTGTGGATGTGTGCTTCAATAATTTTGCTGCTGACTGTAGTTTTCAGTACATTGTTAATCATCCCAAATTCACCGAACCCATTACATAAATACATCTGATATGTAAAAAAATGATGCAATAACCGAATATGTTTTTTAAAGCATCGTCCATCAAAAGAGTTTGAGAATCTCTGATATACGCCTTTCATCAGATCAGACTTTAATTTAAAAACAAGCATGATGCATACAGTCAGCAGTAAAATTATTGAAGCACACATTCACATTTTTCATATAGGGTAACTGCACCAGTGATTGACACTTTTAGAGCAATCTCTGATGTTTTTAATGTTCTAGTCATCAGAAAATATTTTTAGAAATCTTAAGTTAGTACAGTCGGCTGCAAAATTATTCGAGCACTAGCAATAATCCTTGCCAAAAAAAAGTACACTTAATACAGCTTTTTTAAATAAATCCTTGTCGAGTCATGTTCTTAATCAGTCTAAGAACATGATTCGACAAGGATTTACTTAGCAAAACAGTCTTAAGTGTACTTTTTAAATATAGGAATTATTGGCTAGTGCTCGAATAATTTTGCAGCCGACTGTACATATGAACATTCAGAAAGACATTCAGAACCACATACATGTTAAAATATATACATTTGATAACGATTATTATTATTTTTTTTTATGAATTTTTATTTTACACCCACTCAATGTTCCAGTAAGTGACACTGCCAGTTTTTCCTTTTATTAGTAATTGGCACCCTCTGTTCCAGTGTTTGACACTGCTAGTGATTCATTTTACCAGTTATTAGCACCCTATGCTCCAGTGTTTGACATAAAATGTTAAAATTCTTATATGTAAAATATATGATTTTATTATTTTTCTTGTTTATTAATTATTTCGGGACAGATGTCAATTACTGGAGCATGCCAATCACTGGAGCACTTACCCTATATCGACAAGAATTTATTTAACAAAACTGCATTAAGTGTACTTTTTTTACATAGGAATTTTCGCGAGTGCTCGGCTACTTTTGCTGCCGACTGTATTTGCAAAAAACTTGCAAAATTTACGTCATCGAAACTGCAAGCGTTCCGTTTATATGTAACCCTAAGTTTTCAAATTTAGTTGAATTTCGTTTTTAGTAGAATTTAATTTTTCAGTTGAATTTCGTCTAGACTTGCGATAGAGCTCTTGTGTTTCGAGTTTTCTTTTTAGTACATGGGTACAGATTTATTAATTTGAAATACATATAATGCTATATTACCAACAAATATTTCTGTAAATATGATACATTGTACTATATAAAGAGGAAAATCGTCCCCTCTCGACAACTGGTAACGATTTACCAATTAAGCGACAATTTGCAAATTTTTCGAATTACCTGTATATACAGTTGGTAACAAAAGTATCCGACCACTAGCAATAATTCCTATGTAAAAAAAAGTACACTTAATACAGTTTTGTTAAATATATCCTGACCGAATCCTGTTCTTAGTCAGTCTAAGCACATGATTCAACATGGATTTATTTAACAAAAGAGTATTAAGTGTCCTTTTTTTACATAGGAATTTTTGCTAGTGTTCGGATACTTTTGATACCGACTGTATCTTTAGATGATTGGTTGATTAGATTCAACGTCACACTAGTACTGCTCTATGGGTAATTGGCGACAATCTTTAGACTAAGCAATCAACGAGGGCCACTAAATTACGTTTGTACTTCACCTTACCCTCAATTTAATTGGGTCGTGTATCAAAAAGGTTACCAGCGATGGAACTTTTATTTGTGTGTGTGTGTGTATGTGCAACTTACTTTAAAATTTAAACAAACCTACACACGAAAAACTTTCGCCCACAAAAAAACTAAAAGACGAGCATCCACCTGAATATTAATTGACGGACGCGTCACTCTAATCCATGACATTCTTTGATTCATTGAATAAACAAACTTACGGAATTGATTAATGATTGAAGGCGCAATGAAGACGTCTTTAACTACGGATCCGTGACTGGAATTATGAAATAATGATACATCCCCCCCCCCCAAAAAAAAAAAAAAAAAAAAGTAAATAATCACCTCATCAAAGGAATTTTGCGCTCTGACTTCTCTTTTCTTTTCGAATAACAAATTTACGATGTTGGAAAATGTCTGCTATGATATGAACCTCACACAACATCCCTGTACGCTTATTAAATTACACATATTTTTCTTCCTTTTCTTTCTTTCTTTTTTTTAATATCTAAAATGTAAATTATTATTTTTCTAACTTTAAAATGGAACATACAGGGATCCCCAAAAACGAGATGCACCAGCACCGCACCCATTATGTAAGTCCTAAATACTGCATTTCAACTCTAAAACGGGAGTGACCAAAATTTTCAGCTATCGTGGTTGGATGGGTCTTACGTCTCACTAGTGCTGCACAATGGGCTATGGGCAATTGGCGGCAGTCTGGGACTCTCCCTTAGAGGTAGTCCGAAGACATGCCATCGCAATTTTGATTCTCTTGAGCTATCGTGGATATTTCTAAAACGGCTATAGCGACCAAAAGACAAGGCTCACAACAACTGCAAATGGTTTATGTCTAACCATTTTTGAATTATGCGTGATAAACACATTCATATAGGCACATGTATGTACAAACATCATGTAATAATTAGTAAAATCATCAAAATCTCTAATGCGGAACGTCATTGAGCAACTCTCCCCCCCCCCTCCCCCGATAAAAAAAAAAAAAAAAAGCTGTACAGGTGGATTTTATAACAGTCTCGAATACAGGTCAGTATTCCTATGGCTAATCTTTTTCGAGTTACAGATGTTTCGGTAGCTTCGTGGTAAAACGTCGCATTCGTAATCGAAGGATCACGAATTTTCTATAATCCAGTCGGCCGTTACCGCCGAGCCGTGTACATTAATGATTGGTGGTACACATAAAATCCGTCGTGGCTTCAATGTCCTCCATGTTCCATGTACAGTCGGCTGCAAAATTATTCGAGCACTAGCCAATAATTCCTATATTTAAAAAGTACACTTAAGACTGTTTTGCTAAGTAAATCCTTGTCGAATCATGTTCTTAGACTGATTAAGAACATGACTCGACAAGGATTTATTTAACAAAGCTGTATTAAGTGTACTTTTTTTTGGCAAGGATTATTGCTAGTGCTCGAATAATTTTGCAGCCGACTGTAATACTTACCACCCTAACGAGTAAAGTCCAGACCGTCGCTAGTTGTTCCTCGCATAACTCTAGTACGACGTAAAAAACACTCGATAAACACCAACCACAGAATCTATTGAATCCATAAATCTTATGCACAATATTTTGAATAAATGCATAACATACAGTCGGCTGCAAAATTATTCGAGCACTAGCAATAATCCTTGCCAAAAAAAAGTACACTTAATACAGCTTTGTTAAATAAATCCTTGTCGAGTCACGTTCTTAATCAGTCTAAGAACATGATTCGACAAGGACTTACTTAGCAAAACAATCTTAAGTGTGCTTTTTAAATATAGGAATTATTGGCTAGTGCTCGAATAATTTTGCAGCCGACTGTATAATCAATTTTGTTCAAATTCAAATTTCATTAAAGTATTCATGTAATAATTATTGATTATACGCTGCAACAAGCCATAAGTTTTTTTTAGCCTTTTATTAAAACTCTGTACGCCATTATTAAGACGAACGTACAGTCGGCAGCATAATTTTTCGAGCACTAGCCAATAATTCCTATGTTAAAAAAGTACACTTAAGACTGTTTTGTTAAATAAATCCTTGTCGAATCCTGTTCTTAGACTGACTAAGAACATGACTCGATAAGGATTTATTTAATAAAGCAGTATTAAGTGTACTTTTTTTGGACAGGGATTATTGCTAGTGCTCGAATAATTTTGCAGCTGACTGTATTACAACACACGTAAGCCAACAAAGTTTGATAAATGCACAGTCATACAGAGAGACAGATAAACAAACCAAACTTTTATGTTCATTTCACCTTTATTAGAAAATATTTAAAAAAAAAAAAAAAAAATTGTTATAATTAATGAGCCAATTTCTCACTAAAAACAGAACGAAAGAACAATCTGCTAAAATCGTTTTGAGAACCAGATGCATGCATGCATTTTAAAACAAAAACTTCTTCTATAAAGGTGAACGGCCATCCACATGAAACAAGTGTGAAAAACTTAAATTTGTATTCTGGACTGGCCTGCCCGTTCAGAGAGTTGCGGGGGATACACTGGCAAAACAAATGGAAGCAAATCATCGAACGGGCCCACCCTTCGGAAGCAATATTCGAAGCGCCCCGGGCCCCTTTTCTTCTGGCTGGCGCACCCTTGGAAGTGGATGGGTCGTATTTGTAGAAGCATCATCTCAATCAAGAGTTTGTTATGAATTTTTAACACTTTCTAACAACGTTGAAAAGTGTTTATCAGTTCGGTTCGTCTGTCTGTGAGAGATTTCACTAGTGGTATCAAAAATTTCTTTTCAAACCGACATAAGGTTATTCAAGTTTACGGTAATTTTTTTATAAAACTAATAAAAAAAAGGTATAATTATACCATTTTAACCATAATAAAAATGGTATAATTCTGTACTGATAAGTATAAAGGATTTAAGTCCAAAAATATCGATTTTGAGTTAAGTACATAGTCAGACTCAGAAAACAATTCTCTATCGATTGGTATAAAGGATTCAAATCCATGTCATTGAGTCTTTGAGAAAATCCATTGGTAAAAAAAGATTCAAGTTAGAAATTTAGCATTAATCTTTGGTATAAAATATTTAATTCAATTTTTTCCCTTTATTAAATGAAGATTGACAATCACTGAATAATATAAAGGGTATAAATCAACCTAATACCTTTTTCCTAATCGATTCTTCTTATTAGTTTTTAGTTAGTTTAACTTTATTTTTCGTCTCCTGAAAAATCAAGAATATGGACTTAAATCCTTTATACTTATCAGTACAGAATTATACCATTAAATGGTATAATTATACCATTTAACCCTACGGGTTTATGTATAGGGGCTCGCGAAAGAATTTAGATATTGCTCAGTAACCACTGTTATAATATCATTATACTGCATAAAAAATAACAAAATGAGCGTACATTATTTTGCATACTGCATAGAGTATACAAAATAATGTACGTTCATTTTGTACGAAATTTCAAGCTATTAGTTCACAAATACTCTTTTATGTAAGACTGAGGTTTCTGCCTCTTTAAACAAGATGGCAGATCAAATTGGCCATCGTACTCATCCATGACATTTCTAAAGTAAGTCCATTGTGCTCGACTAAAAGTGAGTCTTAAGGTTGGGTTAGTGCCCTTCGTGAAGTCTTTCTAAGTGAGTCCTAACCTACATTTACGGAGAAAACTACGAAAAACTCCAAGCAGCTAGTCCGATGTGCGCGACTTGGAATCGAACCTGGCGCACTTTGTCAGCTTTGAGAGCAGAACCTTTCGATTGTAATTGTGCTGAAATATATAAAGATATAAAAGTGCCTTTCAAAAAGAATTTTTTTTTTTTTTTTTTTTTAACGAGGAGTGCGACCTGGAATCGAATGTGGCACCTCTTATCTATTAGCTTCCAGAAAAAAACCCTTTCGGCCGCAATATTGGACAGATGAAAATACCTTTGAAAGGGAACTTTTTTTAAATACCTTTTTCTAGCTATTGTTCCTGTTTGAATCAAATGGTTATATAGTAGAAAGGATTAAATTTATTGAATTTTTTATTTAGCTAAAATGAATAGAAATTTATAATATTTTATGAAATAATTAATATTTAATAATACTAATAAACTAATTATAAATTTATTTCACTTTATAATTTTATTATAACAGAGCAAAAACTAGAAAAACTAGTTTCCGCTACGCCAGGTCTTGACAATAGATGGTGCAAAAACTGAAATATTTAGTCGATTCTCTGATATATTTATCTGTAAAACCGTAGTTTTTGAACAGTTGCAGCTGCACCTGTCGCTCGATAAACACCCAAATTGCAGTGCACAAGTAAGACGCTGCCGTAAGCAATTGGGTCTCGGACCCGACATAGGGCGGCATGGAAGACGTTGCCAAGGTAGCGGGGACTGGAAGTGAAGGAAGGTAGCGGCATATCGAAACGAAGTTTTCAGCGATTAAAATGGATTTTTTTCCCTTTTAGTTTTTATTTATAATGCGATCTAAAAAATAGTGACACAATTTAAAAAAAAAAAAAAAAATTCATTTGAATATAATGACCAGCAAAGTGAACAAAATTTTCCTAGTCTGTAATCCTCCTCTTATATTAAACGAGTAAACCACGTGATTTGTTTTACATATTTGTCTTGGAGATCTCGGGAACGGCTCTAGCGATTTTGATGAAAGTTTGGGGCTAAGGATTTTTTGGGTCGAAAAAAAAAAAAAAAAAACGATTGGGCTTATCCCATCTTCAGGAAAATTCGCGCTCGCTGCTAACCCTTTATTGGCCAGTTATAACATATAGCAGAAATTAGCTTTATTTGAAAATGGATATAACGATTTTCAGGAAAGTTTGGGGTTAAGTGTTTTTTAGGGAATTAGAACGACTGGACATATCCTCATCTTCAGAAAAATTCGCGTTCACTGTTAGCCATTTATTGGCCAGTTGTAACATTAGCAGAAGTTGGGTTTATTTGAAAATGGGTATAACGATTTTGATGAAAGTATTTAAGGAACTAAAACGATTGGACATATCTCATTTTCAGGAAAATTTGCTTTCGATGCTAACCCTTTTATCGGCCAGTTGAACCGGCCAGTTATGAACTGGCCAGTTATCGGCCAGGTTCGATTCCAATACGCCAGAAATTGGGTTTACTCGAAAAATGATATACTGATTTTAATGAAAGTTTCGGGTTAGAACATTTCTAAGGAGCTAAATCGACTGGATGTATCCTCATTTTCAGAAAAATTCGCGTTCGTTGTTAACCTTTTATCGGCCAGTTGCAATGCGGCAGAAATCGCGTTTACTCGAAAATAAATGCAATGATTTTGATGAAAGTTTAAAGTTAAGCATTTTTTGGGGGGAATTAAATCAATTAGACATATCGTCATCTTCAGGACAATTCGCATTTATTGATAACCCTTTAGCTGCTATTTGCAGAATATGGCAGAAATTGAGTTTTCTCGAAAATGGATAGAACCATTCTGATGAATATTTTCGGTTAAGTGTTTTATGAAGTTAAAAAAATCGATTAGAGTTATCCTCATCTTCGTAAAAATTGGGAATTGCTTTTAGCCTTTTATCTCATGGTTACAAAATATGGCAGAAATGAAGTTTACTTGGAAATGGATATAACGATTTTGATGAACGTTTACAGTTAAGAAATGTTATGGATGAAAAATTATTTTCAGGAAATTTTGCGTTCGCTGTTAACCCTTTATCCACTGGTTTCAAAACATCGCAGAAATTGGGTTTACTCGGAAATAAATATAACGATTTTAATAAGAGTTTAAGGTTAAGGGTGTTTCGAAGAGAAAAATCGATTAATTTCATTCTCATATTAAGAAAATTCCCGTTTGCTATTAACCCTTTATATTCCTGTTACACAATTTTGCAGAAATTTGGTTTACTCAAAAATAGATATAATGACTTTGAGGAAAGCTTGGGGTTAAGGATTTTATTGGGTAAAAAATTGACTGGACTTATCTTCATCTTTAGGAAAGTTCGCATTCGTGGCTAACCCGTCAACCACCGGTTGAAAAATATGACAGAATTTGGGTTTACTAAGAAATGGACGTGACGATTTTAATAAAAATTTACCGTTAAAATTTTTTACGAAGAGAAAAATCACATGATTTATCTTCATCTTTCGGAAAATTAACTTTTATTGTTAAACCTCGCCTTTGAGAAATGTGGCAGAAATCTCAAGAATGGTTCAAATGATTTTGATAAAAACTTAGATATAAGGCTGCTTTGAGACGACAAACCCATCTGATTTATTTTCATCTTCGGGAAAATTAGCGTTCGCTGTTAACCCTTATTCTTCCCGTTGAAAAATATAACTGAAACTCGGTTCTCTGGAAAATGGCTCTAATGGTTTTTGGTAAAACTCAGGTTTAAGTGTTTTTTGAGATGACAAATCCATCTGACGTAAGCTCATCTTCACAAAAATTAGCTTTTACTGTTACCTCTTTTTCATACATTGCAAAATATGGCAGAAACATGATTTCCTCAAAAATAAATCTAACAATTTTAATAAAAAACATAAAGGTGAGGTTTTTTTTTTTTTTTTTTTTTTTTTTATGATAAACCTATTTGACATATCCTCGTCTCGAGTAAAGTGAGCGTTCACTGCTGGGTTAACCTTTACTCTACCGGGGCACCCTATTGCTGGAGTTTGTTTTTCTTGGAAATTACTCGAACGATTTTGGTAAATATTCAAGGTTTGGGGTTTTTTTAAAATAACAATTCAAACTGAATATTCTTCATCCCCAGGAAAGTTTTAGCATTATGGATTTTTTGAGATGAGAAACCTTTCTGATTTATTCACATCTTCATGAAAAGGCAGAAACTGGGTTTACGTTTTACTCGGAAATGTATATTATAATTTTGATGACAGTTTGGAATTAAATGTTTTTTGAAGTGCAAAATCCATTAGACTTTTTCTCATCTTCAGGAAAATTAACCCGCTGTTAACCTTAACCCCTTAACGCGCGCTGTCCTCGCTGCGAGGACGCAAAATTTAAGATCCAGCTGCAAAAATTCATCCCGGAAATTTTTTAGCAAAAATTTATATTTATAACATACCAGAAAAGGCCGGTTTTTTTTAACCTTAAAATTTTATATTTATTTCAGTTTAATTTAGTTAATGAATTCCGGTGGCAGTATAATTTAAATGATCCGAATTGGTCTTGCGCCGCAAAGGGTTAAGTGGGAAAATATGAAAAAAACATAATTTTCTGAGAAGCTATTTGAATGATTTTGATAAAAATTTTAGATTTAGTGAATTTTTGAGTTTACAATTGATTCGTAATCATAAAAGTTGACATTCTCTTTAGAACATTTAAAGCGTTTACCGGTAACCCGCGTTTTCTTCTTGAAAGATGGCAAAA
Source organism: Salticus scenicus (assembly GCA_963930645.1). Lineage (NCBI taxonomy): Eukaryota > Metazoa > Arthropoda > Arachnida > Araneae > Salticidae > Salticus > Salticus scenicus. The sequence continues at coordinate 8,757,737 of OZ005652.1, forward strand.
ACTTCGTTTTTTTATTTTTAAGTTCTTGAATGATTTTTGATAAATAATAAACATAATTACCTGAAAACAAATTACTGCATCTACACTATAAATAATTTTTACTATGAGACGGAGCGAACTCGTTCATGCTAAGGCTCCTATATATACGAGCTGGCGCATCAGGCATTTTGTTGCCTTAGGGTTGCCACATGTACCCAGCGCATTTCTCTCATAAACAAACCACAAAGATTTATTTTTTATCGTCGTACGTTACTTTAGAGTAACTTGTTTAATTATATTTCATAATTTTAGCTAAGTAAACTAGAATATGGAAGTTTGTTTAGCGATAAACTGCTATAATCATTCAATAAGTGAATATAAAGTGTTCACAGACCTTCTGTTACTGTGTATTTGAGTTTTGGCGACATTTTGTAAAAGAAACATACCCCCCCCCCCCTAACAACACATCTTACTCCAGTACATCCATAGGATATCCTCAAAATAAAATGACATCCGGAGAATGTACTGTGAAGAAAAATGTGTTTTTAGGAATATTATTGTTGCTTATTGCTCTTATCTCGACCGGATAAGCTTCCGATCAAGTTTTCTTAAAATCATTAGGGAAGCGATAAGGACGCCAAGCGGGAATGCTGTCCTCTTCGGAGGCAAAAAAATGGCGGTAATGCGCTGGCCTATTATTTTATTTAGGGGCTCTAGTTCATGCAGGTACTAATGATAAAACGGGCAACACAGTCAAAACGAAGTGAAGTGCAATTCACACAGGTAAATAGGATTTATCTGTGAGAAAATTCTTCTTCGAGTTCAATGCATCCTTTCCATCGGTTTTACAATCATACAGAAACAGTCATAAAAAGGAGACGTATGAGATCAAAAGGAGTCGAACTCCAATTTTACAGCATCGCAATAATAGTTCGATAAAAAGGAAAAGTCGTTACGTCGTGCTAATGAACCTGTTCAGAGCTCCGTAATAATTTCTTATACGCTGTCTTTGGGCGTGGCGTACAAATTGTATTATTGCCTATAATGACACAACTAAACATACGTTATAGCTGTGAAAATGGTGCCGAAAATCGATGTACTTTTATTACATTTTGGAACACACTACGAATAAGGAAAGTAACGTAATCGCCATAAAACCCAAGTATGAGATTTCGATATCCATATACGATTTGAGATTGTGATATATTCTGAATGAGGTACAGAAGACATTTGCAACTTTTGTTAAAAGTCAATCTTATTATTTTAGTGAAACTAAAAAAAATAAATACTTTTGTGCAAAACTTAACAAAACTTTAATAATAATACGATATAGTACATAACTATTCTTTTTAACATCCTGTCCATACAGGAAAATCATACAAACATGCATCACATATATATGCGATTCCAAGCATGTGTAAAAATTACAGAGAAGTTCCGGAGAACGACTTCTCTCTACACAGTCATAATCCAAGTCTCTAGAGCCATTTATGATTCTTCAGTCCTTCAAAATTTTGATGAGATACAAAGGGGAGGGGGACTATTTTCCCACGAGATGACAACAAATCGGAAAGTTTTTGGTCACGTGAGATACATAAGTTCACACCTAGTTTAATAGTTCATTGGTGTTTGCTCGGCGACAAAATGTCTGGGTACCACCTTCGCCTGGGAGCGCAAGGCGGCATTATCAATGTCAAGTGTAAAATTGAGGGGACTTTGCATCTGGGAGTGTGAAAGGCTGCATGGAATGTCCGTTTTCATGAGTCTGCAGACAGAGTGGCACCTCGGACCTCACACTGGCAGTAGAGTACAAAAGAAGAAACCCTTGACGATGTCACAAGATGATTCATTTTTGCGGCTACACATTTGGTGATGCAGGTGCGAACACGATAGCGTTTAAATTTCATTAAGGTAGTTTGGAGTAGGGAGAAAGGCCGTTTCACGACGCAAGAATCCTACGCCTGAGTGGCATGTCTCTGATACGTCTGAGTATTCCTCTGCAGAAGCCTTTCTAAGGGGTTCTAGCCCCTTTACGGGAGGTTTGTGTCTGTGTGTGTTTGAGTCAAATTCGATCGAATTCATGTGGGTCCTAGACCTGGATGAAATGGGCTCTTTTTTAAAGAGCCGTGGGGCTCTTTTTTAAAGAGTCCTAGTCAGTATTTATGCGAATTTCGGAGCTGGGAATGAACCCACCAATTCCCATTTACCAGATTTGATGCTTCTCCTCCAAGTACTCAAAATCAATTGCCTAACAGGGTGAAATCGCCAAATATGCTTAATTTTGATAATTTTTTGTGGTCGCTGTAATTCATTTCAGCCGATATTTTTTTCATTTTCTGGTGTTTTAGGAAGAGTAGAATCACATATATTTTTTTTTTTCAATATTTTTTGAAGACGACACCTTTCAAATGTTTCCTTGTGAGTAAAATGTTCTTCATATTTAAAAAAAGTTCAGAATTTCTATTTCCATATCCTAATAAGTCTTAGAAATATGTTGAAACAACGTTTCTAAAGTTTTAGTTGCAAATAAAAATGTAAATGTGTTCATATATTGTACTTTCTTCTATCTATAAAAAAAAAAAAAAAAAAAGCAAAGAGTTTGTCGGCGGAACACATCCTATTTTTGATTGGTCTATATTTAACTACTTTGGTGATGAAAGTCGGCCTTTCTTTTAGTAAAAACTTATGAATTTTTTATAAAAAGGTACTGCATATAGATGTTATACTTTTTTAAAAGAGCTCTAAAAACTGTTCATTTTTTGTGAGGACACTATACACATAAAGTTATAAGATTTAAAGATATTACGTTCCAAAGTTTCACAACGCGATATCATTCAATTGCTCTTAATGAAGGTCGGCCATTTTTTTTAGTAAAATCTGATGATTTTTTTTTTTAAATACTGCATAGATGTTATACTTTTTTAAAAGAGCTCTAAAAACTGTTCATTTTTTGTGAGGACACTCTATACATCAAGTTATTAGACTTAAAGATATTACGTTGCAAAGTTTCACAACGCGATATCATTCGATTGCTTTTATCTTGAAATAAGAGTCTAATATTAAACAAAAAACAGTCTGATATTAAAGAATAATGCATAACTTTTTTTAAAATTATCAGTTTTGAAGTTCTAAGAGCTGCAATTTTTAAATGACAGCGTACTTATTTCCCATACATAATCTATTAATCGTTGATTCATTCTTGAGAATCATTCACATAAGACCATAGAGCACTGTTGCAAAACGGAAGACATATTTAATTTAATTTGCAATATGTTATTTTGACTTTTTGACCTTAAAAAGCATTTTTAATTATGTTACAAAGTCCAAAATGTGACATAAAAATATATAGTGATTCAATTCTTTTGAAAATTCATTTAAATTTAGTGACCAGCGATAGCGAAGCGGGCGTAGCCTGCTAGTATTCAATAAAAAGTTTCGTAAAAATTTTCGACCTCGGATTTTTGATGGATTGACTCAGTCTGAGAGACCCAGAACATGACTGAATCCTTTTCAAAAAATGTCTGTTTCTCTATCGTAATGTGTGTGTGAGAAAAATTTTATGGCATCTCTCTCCCTAACTCTCGAATGGATGCACAGAATTTCATATAAATTTATATGTAGTTGCACACCGGCATGAATGAGTGCCTGTTAACTTCTGGTGTATATCACACAACAGTTGGCGTTGCTATCCCGTTTTTACATACTTTTTTACGGTGACAGTATAGGACAAAATTTCGTACAAATGTTCACTAAGAGAAACTTTTAAAGAATTGTTTATGCTAATAGCAATAATCAATTAAGAAAAAAATGTACATTGAGGGGTATCGCTTATTCTCTGGGGCTGTAAAATTTCAATATGGGTATCTTTCAAAAGACCTTTAAAATGAAAGGCGTTATATTTGTGATAATATAAAACAAAGTTATCCATTATTATTTTCTCTTACCCATATATAGGGTACAGAAAATGTTGTTTTGGGGTGAAATTTTCAAAATTGAGTTTTCGTTGTATTTACACGTTTTGAGGTCCCCTGAATATGAAAAACATGTTTTTAGCGGTTGGTCTGTATGTCTGTGTCTGTTATCAGAACAAATAACAGCAGGATGTTCAAAATCGGTGTCTTAAATCTGTATCATACAGGAATGCTACACTAACCGTTTGGCTGAGATCAAACAAATGGTTCGTGTACAGGGGCCCCCAAGATAATTCAAATACGTTACGTCTATGGGCGAAATTGCAGGTAAGTAAAGCTTAACATCTATCTGTAGGCTGTACTGAACTAAATGAAACGAATGTGTATTTTTTATTTGCGTAAAAAAAGGTTCCATGTAGAATATGGTATGAAAATCATTCACCGTTCGTATACAGGACTACACAAAAGACTAAGAATATTGGGGGACAATACTTGAAAAGTGATGGAAGTGTATTTGAAGTTGTGCTGTGTGTTATTAATATAAGAATATATTTATGTTTACAATGTGACGTGTACATAAGTTTCAGAAAGTACACAGGGCTGCCAATAATTAAGCGAAAACATTCTTTTTTTATTGAATGTAATTAGTGGAATTGCTTTACTATATAATATTTTACCATGTCCATACTCATGCATTGAAATTCATTCCTCATACCCATCCAGTAAATAAAGTATTTAAGCTAAATATTCATGGCTTGTTTTTTCGTTTGGCTCGTTTTGAGGTTTTCTGAATACTGTAGTCAAGTTTTTAAAGTTTGATCTTTGTCTCTGTCTCTTATCACAGTAACTTATACAACCAACAAATACTATTATAAGTTATAAATAACTTCAGGCAATTCAAATGTTTAATACAAGTTTGTCACTTGAAAATTCTGGTCAAGATTGATAAGTTCGGATAAAAGTTGTATGAATAATTTGAAATGAGCTTTTAAATTTAATAACATATTGGAATACTAGATAAATGTACGTACAATATTCAAACGGGTAGGTTGAGGTGGTTGGTAGCCCTCTCATACAGAAAATTATTTGTCAAATGAAGCTGTTCCGAAGTTTAATCTGAATTTCTTTTTAACGTAGGCTTTTATAACTGTATTCGTTACCTTACCCCTTAATCTCGAATCCGTATTTATAGTACTGAATTTCAGGGTAAGACAAAATCGTGTGAGTGTCACACACCAGATTATTTTTTTAATTTAACAATTTACTTTTGGTGTTATATTTCTCTGTGAGATGGAAATCGTCTGCATTCTTCAAGGAAAACAATTTTGATATATAATTTGCACTGCATGGATCTTTTTAGGAAAAAAAAGAAAGTTATGATTGCCACAGCATGTTATTTTAATAATTATTCATCATTATTTATTTATAATTGTATTGTTTAAACCATAGATATAGTAATAAGGCATAGATTGATCACAAGGGGGAAAAAATTATTCCTTTTTACTCGGAGAAAAATCCACAATATGACCGTATTTCTTCGAGTGAATAAACACAGATAATTTAGAAAATAAAATTTATGAATAATTTTTGTACTAAAGGTGAATGAAAAACTGCAGATACAATTTCAAATTCATTTTTCTTTCTCTTTTTTCTTTTATATATTTATTAATTTAGTTACTATTTAAAGTTAAACTCTTTTTATATACTAAAAATAACGTTCTTTACCTACGCCGCTGCTAACTATATTTAAAAGAATTCGTAAAATTCTATATTACTTACTAATATAAAATCTTAAAAAATATCAAACTTTAAAAAACGTATTCCATTAAAAATCAAGCCAGTTTTTATTTCTTAATAATAACAAAGCAACTGATTATAAAAATTATATTTTTCCTAATTTAGTCAAATATAATTAACTTTTATGATAACTTACCTAATTTCTTTTCATAAATTTATTAGAAGAATTAAAAGACGCAATATTTCGGCATTTTGAAAATTCATCCACATTCTATTCTATTCTATTACAATTGCCGAGTTTCACTGGTTTCAAGGGTTTCAATCACACTATATGGCTGATGCCAAAAAAAATTTTCGGCATCAAAAATCTTTGCATGATAACAATGGGATGATAGAATTACTATATAAATTACTATATCCATGGCTTAAACCTTAGTTTTTATCATACATATAGTAATAAGACATAGATTGATCATTGAGAGGGGAAAAGTGATACCTTTTTTAATCGGGAAAAGACGGCCATTTTACTCTCTTATGGATGTATTTCACCGCGTGAATATACACGAGAATACACATAGGTAATTTAGCAAATACAATTTATGCACTAAACGAGAATGAAAAACTCCAGATACCCCTTTTTCTTTCTTTTTTTTTTTTTTTTTTTTTACTATACTCTAGTATACTCATGTCTGCACAAAACTGTCTTTCTTTCGGCATTTATTATTATTGTACTTCTTTGAGATAAAAATCGTCTGCATTCATCATGAAAAATAATTTTAATAAATTACAATTTAATAAATTATTTGTATTGCGTAAATTTGTATAGGATTATATATGGAAGAAAGTGATATGGTGGCCAAAACGTACTTGTTATTATATTAAAACTTTCGCAGCTGCTAGCTACATTTAAAAGAATTTTGAGAATTCCATATTAGTTACTAATATAAAATCTTAAAAAATATTAAAATTTAAAAAAAAGTATTCCATTAAATATGAAAACAATAATTATCTCATAATAATAACAAAGCAACTCACTATAAAAATTATATTTTTCATAAATTACTTGAATGAATATAACTTATTTATAGAACCTACCCCATTTCTTTTCATATATTTATTAGAACAATTAAAAGCCGCGCAATATTTCGGCATTTTCAAAATTCATTACCATTTTATTCTGTTACTGTTTTCGAGTTTTAATTCTCAAATGGCTGATGCCAAAAAACTTTTTCGGCATCAAAAATCTTTGCTCGTTAACACGGGGATGAAAGATCTATATAAATTACTATATCTATGATTTTTATAGGATCCCTGAAGCTCGAATTGCCAGCATGCTTTCTTTTCTTCGGAAAATTTATGTCTCGACATTGAAAAATGTTCTTTTATTTTATCTTGTCAAATCTATGGAAAAAAAAGAAAAGGGGGGGGGGAGTCAATTAATCTCTATTAAAATGTATAAATAAAAATTTAGCATCGCAACATAAACCTTTCTAATCGCCTTCCTGGTATTTGTTTATGCTGATTCAGTCGCTACCACCATTGCAGGTGTCAAACTCCGACCTTAACCCTTTACGATCAGCTGTTTATTTAGAAATTCTTCGGTCAACTTAATATTTAATTCATCTCCGTCGAGCTGTCAGCGGAGGTAATTCATCACCAGGCATATAATTCATTCCTCATGATTCATTCATCTTTTCCGACTCGAAGAATACATAAATCGATGATTATTATTTCTTCGAAACTTAACGATATGAAAGATTTGTTCGAAACTTTTAATCACATCTAACAGATATTTAATCAAAATTAACGATGGCGACGTATGGGTAATGGTTTATTGGTATTCCATTAATGGCACTTTTTGTAATCCATACGTTTTAACGGGCCATTTTGTTCTCAGTCTGTCTCCATTACGGACAAATTAACATCGATATTAAAAAGTGGGTGGTCTGGTCTCATTGAATTATTATACTGCTTTTTCTGTGTGTGTGTGTGTGTGCTATCTTATGTATGTTATAAACTTTCATTATAGAGAATATTTATAATAGAATTCTCTGCTCTGGAGTAATCAATGAATTTCCAATGCCTCCAAATTCTTTTAACCCGTTAGTAATCGCTAGTTGGTCGATTTGCCGCCCACCTTTTAGTGTTGCCAGATTTTTTTATTCAATAGCCACCAAAAATTTTTAGAAGTAGCATTTGACATACATAAAACGCGAATAAAATCGAAGAAACGTCGGTCATATCACTTCTTAAAATTATTGGTGACAGTTAAATAATAAGTGTGCAATTTTTAATAGGTGGCGCTGTCTATAGCGACTACTAACGGGTTAATTGAAATCTAAGTTAACCTACAAAATGTGAGGTTTTTTTTTTTTTTTTTCTAAAATGCGTTCAGCAGTAATCATAAATTTCAATCCAATCTTACTATATTGTATCTATCCTTTCATAGTTGCAGTCCTTTAAAACCCTTTAACGTTCATTATTTTAAAAATTACTAAACTAATTTAAATAATCTGGTGTGTCCCTCACACGACTTTCTCTTACCCTGAAATTTAATACTATAAACACAGGTTGCAGATTAAGAGGTAAGTTAACGAGTACTGTCATGTAAACCTGTGTTAAACAATTCAAATTAGGCTTCGGAAGAGTTTTCTACCGCCCCCCTCAACCCCACCGTTTCATTAATGCACCAACATTTATATAGAATTTAATTCGGTTATTAAAAAATAATTCTGTTTTTAAAAAATAATTTATTAAAATTATTATTTAAACAAATTATCTTTTATGATAATGCAGACGATTTCCATATTAGAGAAGTAGGGTAACACTAAATATATAAAAAAAAAGTTGAATTTATTCTTAATATTACATTTAAAAAAAAATGTTAAAAATGAAAAAAATCGATAACTTTATTTCAAATTATCGCAGATCGATGGTTAAACCATTCGTTTTAAAGGTATTGGCGAGCTCTTTTGAAAGATACCCATTATGAAAATTTACTCCCCTCGAGAAGGGACTTCCCTACCAGGGGGGGAGGCGAAGCTCCTACATACACAAAAATTTTTTCCCAGTTGACTATCTCTATTACAAAAAATATATATTCGTTTCATTTGGTTTAGTGCAGTCTATAGATGTTAAACTCTACTTACCTGCAATTTCCCTCATACGTAATGTATTTGAATACTTTTGAGTGTCCCTGTACACGAACCATTTGCTTCATCTCAACAAAAATCTTACTGTAGCATCCTTATATGATACACATTTAGAATATCGAGTTTGGAATTTCTGTTACTATTTGTTCTTGAGATATGCTGATAACAGACACACAGACCATTCGCTAAAAACACGATTTTCGTATTTAGGGGACCTCAAAACGTGTAAATATAACAAAATCTCACGTTCGAAAATTTGACCCTAAAACAATACTTTCTCGACCCTATGGGTAAGTGAAAGTAAAAATGGCTTTTAGACACGTAGCTGATTATAAATATTTAAAAAATAAAAAATTAGCATTGTTTCTTTTCGAGAAATTTCTGGTTTGAAACATCTATAAGTTAACCTTATTAAATTTAAATGATATTTAATTTAATAAATAAAACACTTTGTAAGTAAACATTATCGAATACAAAAACTCGTAAAAGTTGTTTCAGGTGAAAATAATAGTCCAGCTCTTCATTAAATGAAAAAAAAAAAAAAAAAAAAAAAAAAAAGACATGAGTGCATCATCAAACCAGCAATTCGCACTCGCGCCCACTAAGAAGCTTCAGGTGACTTATGCATTTAGCTTCCTTTGAAGCATTATTTGTCAAATTTTGAAATAGTGCTGCTATCTACCGTACAGAAAACGAACAAAAGTTTAAATCCTGATTAAAACAAGGGGGAAATGTTGAAAAACTGCTGCATAAAAATTGTTAAATGATGTCAAATGTTTGGTTTCGCTGTGAAACCAATGAACGTTAAAGGGTTAAGGGTGAACGGTAACTGGAAAATTACAGTATCGGATAAAGAAATAAGAATTCCATAAGATCCATTAAATTGCAGTCGACTTAAAAATGGTAGATTAAAAAAATACAGTGACATAACACACACACACACGAAAAAAAAAAGAAAAAGTTTATAATTTTAGAATTATAATAGCATTTTCATATAATAAATAAGATATATTACTCATTGATTTCACATTTATCAACCTCATTTCATATAATATTTAACTCGATATTCAATAATAACAGTCAGCGAAATAAATTATGTACAGACGGTAGCAAAATTATTGAAGCACACATCCGCACTTTTCCCTTTTTTTTTTTTTTTTTTTTTTTTTTTTTGAGTTTCACCGCTAATTTTTATCATCAACTTACTTTTTTATCAACAGCATAAAGACTAAGATTATGACTCGAGAAATATTTACTGAACAAAACAGTATTAGAAGCACATCTTTTACATAGGAATTATTGCTAGCACTTCCATAATTTTGTTACCGACTGTATAATATAACAAATTACCGTAATTTCACGTATATAACCCGCGGCGGAAGGTAACCCGCAGCATAAAAAAATTATCTAAAAATAATTATAACCGAAGGTTACCCCGCACTAGAAGATACCCCGCACTTCTAAAATCACATGGTCGGCAATCATCGTTTGTAGTTTCATTACTAATTGCTATTATTTTAATAATAAGTAGGAAAAGATACAAATAATAAACATACAACTAAATATAAATAATAAACGAATAAATTTACTTACCTATAATGAACGAGCAAATAATCATAATTTATTATTAATCTTTCTCTCTATATAAATTACTATAAACTGGAGAAACTTCTAATGTTTAACACCTTTATTCAATTTAAAAGAAAATTATAGATTAATAATGAATTATTTAAAAAATTCATTCAAATCCATCGAATTCGGATTCTTCCGCATCAGAATTAAAATGTTGCAATATTGTTAGGGACAGTTCGTCTTCATCATCCTTATCCTCCTCATCAAGTACCTTTAAACTGTCCTCAATTTCGTCGGCATTATACGTTAACACAATCGCGACCGCTGACGTGATTTCACGTCATTTTAACTTCTATAGCTAGTTGCTGCTGACGTAAATTCACGTCTTTTCAGATCCTGTTCCTGGTTGCCTATGACACGAATTCACGTCATTTAAAGAATTTCTATGGAAACAATACTTTAGTATTATTTCGATAGTATTATTAAGGTATTAATTCTTCGATAGTATTATAGGTTCTTTCTAATATTATAGAACTAATCTTCATTTCAAACTTCAGTTAATTACAAGAGTAACATTTCAAAACATTATATCTAATTTTTATGCACGTTATAACATAAAAAGTTTGTGGCAACTAGCTTGAGTTTACTTCAATATTCAACGGCAATCAGTTTTAGAAAAGTGAAAAGTATGCCAATCATGAAAGTGTTAATAATCCAGACTTTTTGAATCCAGATTTTTTCGTTTTGATAGTAATAGAGTCCCAAGTATTTATCACCCATTGAGCTACTTTCACTAGAAATGGTTTGATTTTCTCCTTGTTCGCGATAGATTACCCGCACCAGATGATAGCCCGCAGGACATACAAAATCATGGTTTTTTTTTTATAGATTATCCGCGGGTTATATACGCGAAATTACGGTACTTAAATTGGAAATTCGGAGGAAGAACTAAGGGGAAACTAAGGGGAAGAGATGGAAGCGAAAGTGCCTAAACATCCGCTTTTCCCGTAATTTATCAAAAAAAAAAAAAAAAAAAAAAAAAAGGAATTTGTTTACATGTCAGAATTCGAAAGTTTCAAAATTCCAGGGTGACATATTCTGAACGACTCACTAAACCTGTTACAATACCTCAAGACATTTATCAGTCTATAACACGGGTGTTAAAGTGATGCTAGGTTATAGGTCGTAATTCACAGCATTCTAATACACAAACAACGTCAAAAATATCACTTAAATGGAGTAAGGGGATTTTTTTTTAATAGTTTTTCCGAAGAAGTTATTTTGAAGGTTGGTGTTATCTTTCTACTTTATCTACAGAAAACTGAAGAAAAAACATACTAGTAGAACGGGAACGTTAAAACGTGAAAAATAACCTGACATTTCCAGGATGTGTAATTCGTTCTAAAGCCATGAACTGGACATTTTTTTTTTAAGATTTCAAGGTATTTCATAAAAGAAACTAATTTTTTGCGCCCATCAAAAAATTTTCTTTTAAATCATTTTAGAAATCCTGAATGGAGAGAGGTGTTGAATAAAAAGGAGGGTCGTTTTTTCAGAGAACACTCGATCGCCGTAGAATGCAATATATTTTTCTTTTAATTGACATCTCGATAAAACAATTTTTAAAGCCATGCAGGGAGCCAGTTAAAAATTTTCCAGATTGAACAAACATGGCGGATTGGCCGTCGAGTGAATAACCAAACTCTTATGACGTAACTCTGTAACTTTCTATATAATACCACCACATACTATTTAACATGAACAAATATCCTAGCTTTTCCAAATGAAGATTCTACGCAAGCAGTTTGCCCCAATTTAATCAACAGATACTGAGGTTTGGTCATATGGAAAATTGTAGAAGGTGGGCCACTTCTCGACCGATATGCATCCAAGTGTAATCAGTATACTTCTTCATAAAGGCAATCTTATATATCAAGTTTTATGTATTTATACGGTATAAAATTTGAGATTATATATGTGAGATTATTATACAACTGCATATCAATTTGTATGAAATTGTGTGCAGTAGTTCATGAGATATATCTGTACTGATAAGTATAAAGGATTTAAGTATTAAAGGATTACTGATGAGTATAAAGTCCATATTCTTGATTTTTCAGGAGACAAAAAATAAAGTTAAAAAAATTCTGTGCAAAAACTTACCGTTCAATATAGTTTTAACCAGGATATTTTCATAATGTACAATTTTGTGAATAAACTACATACATTTAATTTTGAAGTTTGTTTATTTTTAACAAATTTACGTATATAATATATATAAACATGATTGCTAAATTTCTGACTTGAATCTTTTTTACCAATGATTTTCTCAAAGACTAAATGACGTGGATTTAAATCCTTTATACCAATCAATAGAGAATTTTTTTCTGAATCTGACTATCTACTTAACTCAAAATCGACATTTTTGGACTTAAATCCTTTATACTTATCAGTACAAATATAGCCTTTCCGTTGAATGGAAAAGTTGTAGCAAAGCAGCGCTGCCGGCGGTTAATATACTTGACACTGAACATTCTAATGAATCTCTCGCCTATCACTTGTGTAATTATACGTAACAGAATATGAGATATAGCTTTTTCTTTAAATGTGAGAGATCGCTGTACCGCTTGTTGTGCTATTTGCAAAGAAAGTTGATAAACATCAATTTATGTCAAGGTGCAACTCGATATAAACTTCTTATGAATTCCGTGAATAAGTTCTTGTGCTAAAGCTGGCGCAAAACTTTATTTCACACACACACACACAAAGACAACACATTTTCTAAAAATGATCGCATCGTGTTCAGGATCACACGAATGATCCCAAAAACGTGTAAAATTTTGAGAAAGTCGGAAAATGTTTGCGAATCCAGTTCTTTCTTCTGTGTCGTGCTAAAATCGATTGTGTGGAAATCGGTCTCGCTAAGGCTCCTATATATACGAGCTGGCGCATCAGGCATTTTGTTGCCTTAGGGTTGCCACATGTACCCAGCGCGTTTCTCTGATAAACAAACCACAAACATTTTTTTTTTATCGTCTTACGTTACTTTAGAGTAACTTGTTTTATTATATTTCATAATTTTAGCTAAGTAAACTATGATATGGAAGTTTGTTTAGCGATAAACTGCTATAATCATTCAAGAAGTGAATATAAAGTGTTCACAGACCTTCTATTACTGTGTATTTGAGTTTTGGCGACATTTTGTGAAAGAAACGGAAACCGCCCTAACAACACATCTTACCCCGGTACATCCATAGGATATCCTCAGAATAAAATAACATCCTGAGAATGGACTGTGGAAAAAAAAAAATGTGTTTTTAGGAATATTATTGTTGCTTATTGCTCTTATCTTGACCGGATTAGCTTCACATCAAGATTCCTTAAAATCATTAGGGAAGCGATAAGGACGCCAAGCGGGAATGCTGTCCTCTTCGGAGGCAATAAAATGGCGGTGATGCGCCGGCCTATTATTTTATTTAGGGGCTCTAGGTCTCGCTGCTCTTCCTTGTGGTAAAATTAGTCATATGCTTTAAAATAATTTTCGTATTTGTCGGAGAGAATGTAAAAGAGCTTTTGACGAATGACGAGATGTTTTTCTGTGGCGTTACATTTAGAAGCTGGCCCAAACAATTTCCATTATTGAACATTATCCATGTAGAGTGTGGTAGCACGGCATCTGAAACTATCGTATTACCAGCAAATTCTGGATTATTATCGGATAATCGAGAAATTGCTGGTTCGTTTTAAAGGTATTGACGAGCTCTTTTGAAAGATACCCATCATGAAAATTTACTCCCCTCGATGGGGGACTTCCCCCCCAGGGGGGAGGCGAGGCACCTACACATACAAAAAAGTTTTCCCAGTTGACTAACTCTATAATAAATAATTCTTGTAAATTTCATAATGATTATTAAAAAATAATTCTCTTTATGTACATTTATACAAAATTTTGTCCTATATCACCATGTTAAAAATTTAGAAAAAGCGGGATGGCGACGCAACCTGTAAGACAGTTTTTACCAAAAGTCGATAGGCACTCATTTATGTCAAGGTGCAACTACATACCAATTTGTATGTAATACTGTGCAGGAGTTCCTGAGATACAGTTGCCACAAAATTTTGTCACACACACACAGACAGACATTTTCTAAAAATGTTCAAATCGTGTTCTACAGCTCTCAAAACGTGAAAATCCATCAACAACCCGAGGTCGAAAATTTTTACGAATCCAATACTTTCTTCTATTGAATATAGAAGAAAGTAATAACTCTCATTATGTACATTTATACGAAATTTTGTCCTATACTGCCATGTTAAAAGTTTAGAAAAAATGCGACCACAGCGCCACCTGTAGAGCGATTGATCCCCAAATCTAATCAGCATCAGTTAATGTCAGGGTCTAACTACATACCAAGTCTGGTTAAATTTTGTTCATTAGTTCGTGAGGTACAGCGTCCACAAAAATCGTGATACACACAGACAGACAGACAGGCAGACATTTTGTAAAAACTATCAAATCGTGTTCAGGACATCCCAAAACGTGCAGATCCATCGAAAACCGGAGCTCGAAAAATTTCACGAATCCAATACTTTCTTCTAGTGAATATAGAAGAAAGTAAAAATATATTTCCCGAAACTTCCAGGTTGTAATTTTCCAATCTTTGTGGAGATTTGGAAGATATGCCTCCGGAGATGCAGAATATGCACGACAACAATCTGATTATAATTTTGATATGTTCGATAGCTATAACTTCAAGTTGGGAAAAAACTAAAACTCTGCCAAGTGTCACTGTATTTCGTCCAGTCATTTTCACGTGATATCTTGGAAAAAGAAAAAAAAAAAAAAGTCACAGACATACGACACAACCACACACCCAGAAAGACAGAAAATACTCTGAAGCCATTTTTGTTTTTCCTGATGTGTCCAAAACGTGAAGATATCGCAAAATTTTTCGATTCTGGATATTTTACAGACATAGTCTAATTTTATTTATGTTTTATTTTATTTATTTTTTCGCAATAATTAATTTAAAATAATTCTCATCGTAAGCACTTATACAAAATTTTGTCCTATATTGCCATATTGAAAATCATGAAAAAGCACGATGACTGCGCCATCTGCAGCACCATTTGCATCAAAAATTTATAGGCACTAGTTTATGTCAAGAAGCAACTAAATATTAATTCGATTGAAATTTTGTGCATTTTTTTTTTTTTTTTTTTAGCTGCAGTTCCCTTTTTTTTTTTTTTTTTTTGTATGTGTGTGTGTGTGTGTCACAAACAGACAGACATTTTCTGAAAAGGGTCAAATCGCTTTCCAGATCTCTCAAAACGAGTGAATTTATCGAAAACTGGAAGTCCAAAATTTTAAGAATCCAACACTTCCTTTTATTAAATATAGAAGAAAGTCAAAAAGAAAAATAGAAAAAGATGATGTAGTTTTATTTTATTTCAATTCAAAAATTTAAAAGTAGTTATGAATAGTCTTATCTAATCAAAAATCAGAAACATTTTAATTCCAGCTACCGCTGATTGCTTTAATAGCCGTAAAATTATTCAGTTTTTCCCGTGTCAGCCAAGATATCTCTGACATAAGACAGATCGTTTTAATATTTAATTTCCCCCGTCCATTTTGATCGATAGCCATACTTCTTGTTAAAATCCAGCACGAACGTAGAAAAGCAAAAACAGAAAGAAACAAGGGTGGCTGAACTACCTGACAGTTGGTCAGACCCCACCGTAAAATGTCCCCTGCCAGAACTCGTTTCCGAAAGTGAACCTATAATTATATTCTATAAAACTAAAAATAATCTTTTATTTTTTTGCGTGTATTGAGTCGCACTTTGATGTTTGATGTACCATCTGATGTTGCGACGTGTTTAACTTGTCAAAGTGATCTTCTTTCACCATTAAGAATGTTGAATAATGGACACTGAACAACCTAAAGACAATAGCAGTGCAAACGAAAACTAGTATGTTGTGGCCACCACAAGATTTTCTTCTATATTTTCCTATACAAATTCACTCAGTAACAATATTTAAAAAAAAAAAAAAAAAAAAAAAATCCGATTTTTTTTTCGAAGTTTCTTTTTGCTAAAAGTAAAAAAAAATTATAACTTTTTTTTTAAATTATCACATATTTATAGTTCAACCATTCGTTTTAAAGGTATTCATATTAATTCAGTAATTCATATTAATTTTACAATCACAGGTTATGAATAACTCTCGTTGTGTACATTTATACTAAATCTTGTCCTATACTGCCATGTTAAAAATTTAGAAAAAATACGATCACAGCGCCACCTGTTGAGCGATTGATCCCCAAATCTAATTAGCGCCAGTTTATGTCAGGGGCCAACTAAACACCAAGTTTGGCTAAATTTCGAAAAAAAAAAAAAAAAAAAATTCCAAGTTTTTTTTCGTTAAAAGTAAAAAAAAATCGATAACTTTGTTTTAAATTATCACAGATTTATAGTTCAACCATTCGTTTTAAAGGTATTGACGAGACCTTTCGAAAGATACCCATCTTGAAAATTTACTCCCCTCGTGGGGGGACTTCCTCCCCAGGAGGGGGGGGGGATGAGGCTCCTACACATACAAAAAAATTTTCCCAGTTGACTATCTCTATTATAAATGATTCTTGTAAATTTCATAATGATTACTAAAAAATAATTCTCTTTATGCACATTTATACAAAATTTTGTCCTATATCACCATGTTAAAAATTTAGATAAAACGGGATGGCAACGCAACCTGTAAAACAATTTTTACCAAAAGTTGATAGGCACTCATTTATGTCAAAATGCAACTACATACCAATTTGTAAGAAATTCTGTGCAGTAGTTCCTGAGATACAGTTGCCACAAAATTTTGTCACACACACACACACACAGACAGACAGACAGACACACAGGCAGACATTTTCTAAAAATGGTCAAAACGTGTTCTGCAGCTCTCAAAACGTGTAAATCCATCAAAAACCCGAGGCCGAAAATTTTTACGAATCCAATACTTTCTTCTATTGAATATAGAAGAAAGTAAAAATAAATAAATAAATAAATAAATAAATAATAATAATAATAATAATAAATTCAGGAGTGACTCGATTTTCCGAATATTCAGTGGTCACCAGTCGTGTAAACAAATTTGAATCAGTGAATAATCATGAGTGAAAATTACATTCTCATTAAATTAAATCCAGGTATTTGTGCGATGAAATGGAATGTACCCACATTCTTTTATGTATCGTAGTTTGCACTCGCTTGTTAGTCAGTTCAAAATTTCGATTAGTTGAACAAAATGAGTCAAGATTTCAAGATTATTTGAGGCAAAGAGAAGTGTATGTTACTTATGGTTCGCACAAATAACGAAATTTAACTTAATTTAACTATTCCAACACAAATGTGCCGTCGATAATGCTGGGGGTCCCAGTGAAAACGTTCCGGCCAAGAAACATGGAGTTATAAAAGGTTGTTACTTTCTTCTATATTCAATAGAAGAAAGTATTAGATACGTAAAAAATTTTCGACCTCGGTTTTTTGATGGATTTACACGTTTTGAGAGCTGTAGAACACGATTCGACCATTTTTAGAAAATGTCTGTCTGTCAGTCTGTCTGTCTTTATGTGTGTGAGACAAAATTTTGTAGCAACTGTATCTCAGGAACTACTGCACAGAATTTCATACAAATGTGAACGTAGTTGTACCTTGACATAAATGAGTGCCTATCCGCTTTTGTTAAAAATTGTCCTACAGGTTGCGTTGCCATCCCACTTTTTCTAAATTTTTAACAGGGTGATATAGGACAAAATTTTGTGTAAATGTGCATAAAGAGAATCATTTTTTAGGAATCATTATGAAATTTACAAGAATTATTTATAATAGAGATAGTCAACTGGGAAAAATTTTTGTTCGCCTCGCCACCCCCCCCTAGAGGGGAAGTTCCCCCCCCCCCCCCGGAGGGGAGTACATTTTCAAGATGGGTATGTTTCGAAAGGTCTTCTGGTTGAACTATAAATATGTGATAATTTAAAACAAAGTTATCGATTTTTTTTTTTTACTTTTAACGAAAAAAACTAAAAATTCGTTTTTTTTTTTTTTTTTTTTAAATATTGTTACTGGGTGAAATTGTATAGAAAAATATAGAAGAAAGTCTTGTTGTGGCCACAACATACTAGTTTTTGTTTGTATTTACGTTAAGTTAGTACTCCATGTAGAGTTTTGGATAAAGTAACTTAATTTCTATAAAATTCAACATAATGTTTTCCTTTTTCTCTTACTTTTTAACGAGTGGAAGAGTTCTAGTTATTTTTGTGCGTTTGTCAATTTGAATTTGTATTTTTAATTTTAGTAGTTCTCTTTAAAAGAATATAAAAGATATTTAAATAATATATACATTGATAAAAATAGAGTTATAAAAATATTTCTCGCATTTTTCAAGAACAAGAAGAGTGTGCCTTCATTTTTGTCCATCCCTGTGAGTATAACACCCGTATAGAAATGTATGCAGTTCGGACCAAAGCCAGAAATAATTACAAGATAAAAAAAACTTTTATATAGCATGTTTTTAAATTTTCTGTTGAATCATATAAACGCTACTGAAGGCAGCCGGAACCCGAGCAATTGGATAAAAGTATTAAAAAAATTCCTTGCTATCGTGTTTTGAGCTATTCTAAAAGTTTCAAATGGCTATCTAGCCGGGAAGTTAGCTAAAAGTTGATTGCAAGCTTTGCACTGGTCTGCTGAAGGCAGAAAGGTCGCGAAGCAATTGGTTAAAAATATTTTAAAAAAGCATTTTCACCGTATCCTGAACTATTCCGAAAGTTTCAAATGTCTAGCTACTCGGGAAGTTAGTTAAATAAATTTTCTGTTGAATCATATAAACGCTGCCGAATACAGTACAGTCCTGAAACAGTTGACTAAAAGTATTAAAAAAAAAAAATGTATTGTCACAGTGTTCTGAGCTATCTTGAAAGTTTCAAATATCTAGCTATTCGGGAAGTTAGTGAAAAATCGATTGCAAGCTTTGTACTGGTAACGCTGCCAAAGGCAGCAGGAACCCGAAAAAGTTGGCTAAAAGTATTAAAAAAAATGCATTTTCACCGTGTTCTGAACTATTGTGAAAGTTTCAAATGTCTAGCTAGTCAGGAAGTTAGTTAAATAAAATTTCTGTTGAATCATATAAACGCTGCCGAAGGCAGTAGGGACCTGAAGCAGTTGACTAAAAGTATTTAAAAAATATATTGTCACCGTGTTTTGAGCTAGCCTGAAAGTTTCAAATGTCTAGCTAGTCGGGAAGGTAGTTAAATAAATTTTCTGTCGAATCATATAAGCGCTGCCGAAGGCAGCGGGACCTGAAATAGTTGACTAAAATTATTATAAAAATGTATTGTCACTGTGTTGTGAGCTGTCCTGAAAATTTCAAATATCTAGCTAGTCGGGAAGTTAGTGAAAAATCAATTGCAAGCTTTGTACTGGTAACACTGTCGAAGGCAGCAGGAACCCGAAGCAGTCGGTTAAAAATATTTATAAAATGCATTTTCGCCGTGTTCTGAACTATTCTGAAAGTTTCAAATTTCTAGCTAGTCGAGAAATTAGTTAAATAAATTTTCTGTTGAATCATATAAACACTGCCGAAGGCAGTAGGGACCAGAAACAGTTGACTAAAAGTATTAAAAAAATGTATTGTCACCGTGTTTTGAGCTAGCCTGAAAGTTTCAAATGTGTAGCTAGTCGGGAAGTTAGTGAAAAATTGATTACAAGCTTTGTACTGATAACGCTACCGAAGGCAGCAGGAATCCGAAACAGTTGACTAAAGGTATTAAAAAAATGCATTTTCACCGTGTTCTGAACTATTCTGAAAGTTTAAAATATCTAGCTAGTCGGGAAGTTAGTTAAATAAAATTTCTGTTGAATCATATAAACGCTGCCGAAGGCAGTAGGGACCTGAAACAGTTGACTAAAAGTATTTAAAAAATGCATTGTCACCGTGTTCTGAGCTGTCCTGAAAGTTTCAAATATCTAGCTAGTCGGAAAGTTAGTCAAAAATCGATTGCAAGATTTGTACCTGACAAACAAACAAACAAACATACAAACAAACAAGAATCGAAGTTGGTAAAAACATGATAAAATGTGTGGGGCGCAGATTTTAGCATAGTGTGTGCTAGAATATCTTAAATTCTTGCGCATAAAAAGGACTCTTATTATAGTGCTTTTGGTGACTGCATATTATAATTATTATTCAGATTCTTTAGTTTACCTTTGGGATAGTTTGACACGTCAATTATTTAAAGAAACTGGTTTCAGATAATTCTGAAAACTGGTATTCTTTTTTGTACATGTACTTTTAATGGGTGATATTAGTTAAATCTGGTTACATAATACAGATGAGAGGTAGTATGGTTAATAAAAAAAAAAATTCTTACCTGGAGTGTGACATCTCTTTAACCATCGTCTCTTTGCATTAAAAAAAAAAAAAAAAAAAAAAAAAAAAAACAGGGGACGAATATGGATAACTAAGTTAAAAATGCAGAAAATATCATTTTTAAATAATTGTAAGATTAAAAAAAAAAAAAAATTATATGCCATGTTTTTAAATTTTCTGTTGAATCTTAGCTATAGAACTAACTACATTAGCACTTTATCAATGCGTATAAAATTTTTAAAATGATAATGACGTTCGTTTTTGTGAGAGGCATCATTTAACTTTTTACAGTTTTTTAACGTTCACGTTTCATTAAATGTATTCATTTTTAGATCGAAAGAAAATGAACTCGTCAATTTGTTTTGGAAACCATTAAATGATAGCTAATATTTTAATGGTTATCTTTTAAAGCTATTAGGAGGTTATTATTTTCATATTTTAATTAATTATAAGAAAACTAATCAAAAATTCGAAAATCGGACTTAGAAGTAGTGTGTTGTCATCGGGTTTTGAGCTATTCTGGAAGTTTCAAATGTCTAGTTAGTAGGGAAGTGAGTTAAAAATCGATTACAAAATTTGTGCCGGACAATCAAACAAGAATCGAAGTTTCTGTGTGCACTTATTGCATCGTTTAGCACTCAATGTACTTTACCTACGTCCCTACGTGATCGCTCAAAGGACAGAAAGGCAAATTAAATTCATAATGACTCTTCAACATTTTTGGAAAGAGTTAAAAGATTATTTAAATGCGATTTATAGAAATGCATCTCGTAAAACACAATCATTGACATTCTTTTGGTGTCATTGTACATAAACCCGTTCTGCTATTTATACCATTTTCATTAAAGCACACGCCATTGTGAACTTGAATAACATACATTATTTTGAAGACATTCTTAAAGTATTTACGGGCGCTAGTGGCCGACAGAAAAACAGACAGGTAGAATAATTCAAATCATAATCACACTTACGCATTGTTAGAAAGGGTTAAAAACGCTTAATAAGAACGAAAATTCAATTCCAGCCATTTCCAGTTATAGCCTTTAATGTATCTGAATATTTTTTGTGTATCCGTGTAAATCTTAATGATAATTGTACTATATATAGTATAGAGCACCGATAAAAAAACACAGTAAAATGGGGTGCAAACGTGAAAAAAATACGCGGTAGAACAGTATAACCCTTATTTCTAAAGTAAAAAAATCCATTTCCTCCTAAAACCGTCAAAAAAAAAAAAAAAAAAAAAAAAAAAAGAAAAAGAAAAAATCCAAGTAGGCCAATGTCGGTAATTTTCGACCTTCGCACTATAGAAACTATTGTATTTTCCTTGTTGTTGGCTTGAATTAAAATTGGGTTTTTTGGAGGTTAGTAATTTAAATTGTTTTTCGAGGCTCTCGCCCTCGCGGATAATCAATCGGTGCTCTACTGTACAATTGAAAGCAATTTTTTATGCTAATGAATAATATATTTCAATTTCATTAAGATTTGTGCAAAGTAAAGTTATTAAAATGTGGTTTATAGAAATACCTCTCATAGAACACAATGCTTTGGAATACTTTCGGGTGTCCCTTTACATAAACCAGTAGAGGTATTTATTCCATTTTCAATAGGAAACATCTGGTAGTGAATTTGAATAACATATATTAGTTTCAAGGAATTCTAGACAAGCCGAAGTCATATAAAATTGAAAAGCGTTAAGAATACAAGAAAAATTCAACCATTGTCGGTCAAAATACAGTGCCGGCAAAAAAATCTTGAGCAGAAAACGAAAAAAAATCTTCATGTCAGTTGCCGTTATGTTGAACCCTAGTGATGACACGTGGCGTTAGTCGGTCACTATTTTGTCAATCGGGAGTAGGTTAGTTGCACCTGGAGAATACCTAAACGGGCGAGTTGCACCGCTTACTCTCTGAACCAAGGGGTGAGTTGCACCGCTTAGCCATTTCTACAGAGGGGCGAGTTGCACTATTATTACATATATTTTTTTATACATAATCGCATATTTTTCCCTTCACACTTTTCACATTCTTAGGACCCATGGCGTGTTTAAAAAATTTGCGGATAATTTTTCTTTGTCTTATAGTGGTAATAAGTTTACCTTGTCTAATAGCCGAGCATAGGCCCAATGTCTTTGAGAAAGATGATCATCTGTCGTCTTATTTTATGCATAGGTTTTAATTTGTTTCTTTTTTATCTTTCTTTGTTTCCTTTTTATCTCCCGAAAAATCCCAAGCGGTGCTACTCGCCCGAGATTAGAAGAACGAAGGAAGGAGGTCGGGTGCAATTCGCCCGTCATTTGATTGACAGGTTCAGAGAGGGGTGCAATTGACCCTCGACCATATAATCTTTACATTTTATTGCCGAATGCAATGCAGCTGTTTAGGCATGGATCTCTGGCTACATCTGCCAGATCTCTGGCGACATCCATCACAGAGATTCCCTTCTCTAGCAGACTCAAGGCATGAGATTTCTCTTCCATTTTGAGCTTAATCCGACCCATTGTGTGGAGTGGGATTACTAATGTAGGTTATCAAACTTTTAACAAATGAACGAAATACTGGCTGGCGGGAACAAAGAGCGTACAGCCTAACTCTAAAAGTCCACGAGGTGAACTGAGTGTAGACAGAAGAGGGAAAGGTCGTCTGTGATCGACTAACACCACTGGAGTTCAACACATTTTTATGGCGGGAACGCCAACTGACATGTAAACTATTTTTTTTGCCGCTCAAGCGTAAAGATTTTTTTTTTTTTTTTTTTTTTTTTTTTTTGCCGGCACTGTATGCACGAAAAATAGTTGACAATTAAGATAAGCCCCATAATTTATTATATGTTTGTGTGTTTTTTTTTTATGCTTTTCTGTTGCCCTTCTATTAATATATGTAATTTTCCCACCCCATTAGTTACCATCCTTTCGTAGTAGAAGTTGCACGTCGCTGACACAAGTGCTTCCACCCACATCACTCGAAGTTGCAGACGTAAAAGGTCGAATCGGAGCGTATGAGTCGTCGACAGGGCTTGGAACTTCCCGTTCTACTATAACCACCTTTGCAGTGATGCCAGATGGTCGAAAATTATTTTCCCAAACAGGTCTTCAAATTTCCCCAAATCAGGGGTTTTTTTCGAAAAAATCCCCAACTTGATTTCTACTAAAAAGGAAAAATAAAAAAATTTTCAAAAAAAAATATTAAGCAGATTTTTTTTATTCGAGCTCAGATTTTTCCCCAAATGAAGGCAATTTTTGAAAAAAATCCCGAAATAACAATAAAGCGTTAGAAAGTCTCTAGTCGTAGGGATAAATCATTACGTTGCCAACATTAACAGAAAGTTGAAGAACTCCCCAGATTTGTCCCCAAACATTTTAGGATTCCCCAAAAAAGTCCCCACAAACATTGTCCCCAGAAGCCTCAAAAATCCCCAAAATGGGGACAAAATCCCCAATCTGGCATCACTGCACCTTTGAGCGAAGCGTAACATGCACAAACCCCAAGAGGGGGGTTTTGTGAAAGTGTTTGCTTATATAAGGGAATAAAATGTAGCTAAGCATGGGTATTTTTTTTAAAGACTTACAAGAACTCTTACTATTCGAACTTAATCATTTTATAATAAAATTAATTTAGAGAACACTCTAAAATTTAATAAAGGCTTCGAACATTGAAATATTCTGTGGCCACTACCTTGTTAGCCAAACTGCTTGTGGAGAAAAGTTAAATTCCTAAAAATGTTTAAAATACTGTATTGGTTGACTGTCACGGCATGTGTCAAGAACAGCAGCATTTAATTTTGTAATCTGTTGTTTCGGCACTACATACACCTGTAGCAGATTTTATTCAAAATGATTATAACTGAATTTACTTTTAGTGTTTGGTCTACAAATTTGATGTTCCACAAATCTAAAGCAGATTATTCAGCAAATCTAGGGTTTTTTTTTTAACCCTCTAATCTCTCTATTTCAGTACGGTAAGCTATGAAACTATTATCCAAGTTGAGGTGCATCGGATGCGATAGCTATTATATTTTCACATAGCTGACACTGATATAAAAATGAATTAAGAGTTTCTCCAAGCATACCACTTTACCAAAATTTTAAAATCAATGTTTTTCACAATTTCAATATTTGACTCTCACCGTGTGTACATTCCGAAAATCAAGAAAAAGTTAGGGTCGTTCTGTCCTATCACACGCTTCACTGTGCCCAAATAGATTTTCCTTCATCTTTCTGTCACACTGAATGACGCGATTATTATCGCATAATAATCATTCGCTTTCACTCGTGTGACAGCCGTAGCTTAGTCAAAGGACAGCAGAAACGTTTCAGATTGACATGGTTTTCGACACTTGCTCGTTGCCGATAATTAGCGGGAAAGATCTACGCTGTACAGAATACGTTCAGCTCTGTCCATCCAGTTTTCTTTTGTCTGTCGTTCCTTGACACGACTGAACAGGGAAAATTTTTTACATTTTTATTCGGAGCAACCTATAAGGCCTGTAGATCGCACGGGCACCCAGACCACGTGTCCTTATGATCGGATATTTTATGGTACACAAAAATTTCTACAGTATATACAGTCGTCCCCACTTAATCGGGTAACGGATAATCGAATACCCCGCTTATAAGAATATAAAGTTATAGAACCAATTTTTTTTCCCATAGAAGTAATGTTAAATTTCCTCGTTTAAAGAAATATTTTTTACACCACCACCCCGCTTAATCGCATAAATATACTCAAAGTTTCTTAAATAAAATTTCTCTATTTCTGGGCAGATTTTTCCTCTCATTCTCAAAAAAAAAAAAAAAAAAAAAATCCGTTCTTATAAAAACCTTACATAACTAAGGCATGCTCTTCAAACAGGAGACGGTATTCCTGTCGAGGTGATAAAAATTGTTTTGCAAAAGACAAAATTTATAAAATCAGCAACTGATGATGAAATTCGAAATTTAAATACAAATGATCTCCAGGAATTAAAAATCACAAATTTTGAAAGTTTTTAGATGATTGAAATAGAACTTTATGAACTCATAAGTGTGGATAAAGATGGAGAAATAGAAAAAGATGAAGAGTTTAATCTTCTAATAAAATCTTTAAATGAAAGCGATAAAGAAGAGCAAGCAGATCCTCCTCCAACGATCAATGAAGTTGCAAAATCCTTTAATGTTATTCATCGTCATTTTGAGTCTCATAGAAGCGATTATAATCGATTTATGTGCTTTAAAAAAAGAAATCGAAAAATTAAGTCTATATCAAAGTAATCATTCATAACTGTTTTTTTTTTTTTTTTTTTTTTTTGTTAAAATTAAAAGTACAAGTACACTTCATTTTGTATTTAATTCAGTATTAATTGTATTTATAAATTACTATACTATTATAACTTAGTAAAAGTTTGTTAAATATTTGAATAAGAAAGAGGTATCGATCATTTATCTTTTCATGTAAGCATAAAATCATTATAGTTATACTATATGTAATTGCGTTTCTAGTCTTTCCCCGCATAATCGAATACCCGCTTAATCGAATTAATATAGTTGGAACGGCAGATATTCGTTTCAGCGGGGCCGACTGTATTTTTAATGATATTTATATATAAAAGTAATATGGAAACCCTAACAATCAACATTTCATTAGTTTTTTTTTTTTTTTTTTTTTTTTTTCTTTTTTAAGGTAAAATGTATGCAGCAAATGTGACATTTTGTCATGAAAAAATGATTACATTTGTGACACAGAACGTGGATAGTTAAATAAGAAACAGTTTGTAAATTTCAGAATGATTTTTTTTTTTTTTTTTAATAGCTTATTTAAATCAATAAAATCTAATAAACTTTATTACTTTCCGAACACTATAGTGAGGAAAGTATTGTAATCATGTCAAAAATCCGAATTCGAGATTTTGATGTTTCTATACGTTTTGAGGTCCCCTGAGTCCGTTTTCACTATTTTTACGATGATGTATGTATGTGTGTGTGTATGTGTGTATGTGTGTATGTGTGTATGTTTGTGAACACGCTAGCGTCTAAAGGCTTTGTTCGATTAACCTGAAAGTTGGTACGTATATTGTAAGTCACCATAGTACGAACCCTATAGATTTTGGTGAATCTAGCACTTATAGTTTTTTTACAGGGACACAAAGAAAAATTCTTTATCATTATGGCCTATGGGACCAAAATCTTAAAAGTGCGATAGCATCTAAACGCCTTATTCAATTGAGCAAAAATTTTATACCCATATTATAGGTCACAGATACTCAATCTGTATAGATTTTGGAGAATCTAGCACTTATAGTTTTTTTACAGGGACACAAAGAAAAATTCTTTATCATTAAGGCCAATGGGGCCAAATTTTTAAAAGTGTGATAGCGTCTAAACGCCTTATTAATCTGAGCAAAAAAATTGTACACATGTTATAGGTCGCATTTGCACCAACTGTATAGATTTTGGTGAATCTAGCACTACAGTTTTTTTACAGGGACACAAAGAAAAATTCTTTATCATTATGGCCTATGAGACCAAATTTTTAAAAGTGCGATAGCATCTAAACGCCTTATTCAATTGAGCTGAAAATTTGTATGAATATTATAAATCACTGTTGCACTAACTATAAGCATTTTGGTGAATCTAGCATCTATAGATTTTTACAGGGACAAAACGAAAAATTCTTTATCATTATGATCTAAGGGCTCAAAGTTCAGTAGCGTTAAATAAAACCTCGTGTGATATATGGAGAAAAAAACACTCTATTATGGTTTTCTCTCTTTTGTTTGTTTAGCAATTCCTCTTTCTTTATTTTATCTACAAAACTGTTAGTTACTCAATGTTCGGAAAGTCAAGTGGAATCACTCCAGATTTTTTTTATTTATTATTATTATTATTATTTTACGTGAATACCCATTCTGTTTGTTGTTATGAAATTGAAAATCATCCAACATAATTGTCATTATAAAAGGTTCTTATGTTAGTATAATAATAAATACAACCTTTCTCTCTGCTGTAAAATACACTGCTCGGCATGAAAATTTCCCGCAACACTATTTTTGCAAATTTTTATGTAAAATGACCTCCTGATTCCGAATAGGAGGTCCATTTTGCCCTATCACCCACCGTTTTTTAGGGACGGTCCCCTATTTTTATCACTTTTCGGTGATTTTGTGGCTCTAAACTTGGGTGACTACCAACTACACTCACTTATTTTTCCCCCACTTTAAAAAAGTAGCAACTGCCTTCGCACAATGCCTCCTTCTACCTGAAACCCCCGTCAAGAATTTAGATCCTTCCACTGAAAGTAATGAAATAGAAAACGAAAGATGTAATGGGAAACAAAAAAACATCGCTGGACACCCCTACCATGCTGTGCATGAATCTGAGAACGCCCGTAACTCGGTTCCGCGGCAATCACTACCACGCACGTAAAAACAAAAACAACAAAAAAAAAAATCACTTGACATCTCAATCTCGCTGTGCATGAATCTGAAAACGCACGTAACTCGGTTAAATTACAAATAAAATTATAAACTTCCAGCTAAGGGCAGTAAGTATAATTCTACTAACAAACTTTTGGGTTCTTCCTATTCAGAGCGAAGGGGGTGGTAAGATAGAAACTTATAAGAGAGTGAGTGAAAGGGGGGTTAAGACTAGCGAGTGCAGTTGGATAACACCCATAAATTTGATTTTTAGGAGGGGGATGATTATTTTAACTGTTAAATATCTTCTGAGGAGCTACACAGTTGGAAAATTCTAAAACATCAACATTCGCGGAAAGGGGAAAATTTTGAGGGGGGGGGGATTTGCCACTGAAATTATGTAATTACATTTCTTCTTATTATTTTTTTCATCTATTATTAATGTTATTTATTAAACTTTATATATTTTTGTTTTTAGGTGTTAAATTAATTCTTTTTCATTCTCCAAATCAAATTCATAGTCATAAATTGACCGAACAGTGATAAAAATTGGGGAAAGGGGTGGTGTCCCTAGAAAACAGTGGGTGATTGGGCAAAATGGGAGTCCAATTCGAATTCAGGCGGTCGTTTTGCATAAGAATCGGCAAGAATGGTATCAGAACTCGAATTTGTTTTTTCAGCACAGTGATTTTAGTTTTTAATTGATTCATTTTGATAAATTTATTTTCTAATCCATGTTTATAATTTTTATATTATTGCAATCACGATATTATAAATTTTAACCGCAGAATTAAAGCCCTCATTCACCACAAATTTTTACACTTTTCAACACATAAGTATATGTCTTAGTTAAAATCTGTCGACATGTGATCGACTTTACACTGTTTTAAACATGTTCCTACCTCATTGTCATTGTAGACATTGAAAGAAACGTAGTCACGAAACTTCTTTCTATATAACAGCGCTACCTAACGATTTATTTTCGAAAATATTTAATCAACGTAGTTCCTAATAATAA
Source organism: Salticus scenicus (assembly GCA_963930645.1). Lineage (NCBI taxonomy): Eukaryota > Metazoa > Arthropoda > Arachnida > Araneae > Salticidae > Salticus > Salticus scenicus. The sequence continues at coordinate 8,786,917 of OZ005652.1, forward strand.
ATATTTTACAAATGCAATTTGGTACAGTTTTAGTCATTAAATACTAAGATATAGTAATCTGGAAATTTTTACGAAATCTGTAATAGTAGCGCGACCTCTCGAGCGAAGCGCACCAAATTAAAAATACCCCAGTACTGCATAATACGCCTCCTATATAATAAAGTTTCATGCGATTACATCCACTACATTTGCATCATGAAAAACGGTAGTAAAAAGGTATAGAATTCAAAATGTTTTTCATCAGATTAATAATCAAAATTAATCTCCCAGTTTTTGAGTAGAAGATTTTTTCCCAAAAACTTAATTTTCTTTATAATTTTAAACTGAAATAAATGATATTTAAATATACATATATCATTATATGGTGTGGTGCATGTGTTTATAGAGACGTGATCAAAATAAGAAAGGTATCCATATATATGTTTGACCCTTATATAACCTTGTTGAATTGACTGTTATGGTTCTAATTTCTAACATTAGCGTAAGTAATTTAAAATGAATTTATCATATTAATTGATATACTGTAAATGAATCATTGAAAAAATATGTGCTAACATTTAAGTTGAATTACAATAACTTTTATGTATGTGTAGTTGGTATTGTCATGTATCTATTAATGGCTAAATTTTATAACATTATTAAATTCTTCACTCTCTCTATATTGTTCTGTTTATTTTCTTTTTTGTGACAGACAATCCTATTAGTCGGATAAGGGTTAATTATCATACAAAAAGTTTTTCCAAAACGATGATCTTTCGAATTTTCTCTTGATTTTTTGGAATTTATTTCTTTAAAGATAAACGTATATTAAAACGTATTAATACAACACCTAAATTATTAAGAACTATGTGTATGACATATGTTGTTCCTTGGGACATGTCCCAAGGTACAATCACTACATGGTTTAGTTTAAATAAAATCTAAATGGTGGCCAATCAAAATGCAGTATCATTATTTTCTCATAGATAACCAAAACATTTAAAAATCTTGTGTTCAATATCCATTTAAAATTGAGTAAAATAGCTTTACAAATACTAGTTCAGAAATCGAAATTAAAATGAGGTAAATAATTACTTTTAAGTGATGAAATTTCCTTTTACTTACTAAGATCCTGTGTTCAGCATTTCTGATGCTGCCTTTAACTGTGCTGTTATCTATTTGTTAGAGTCACAGTTAGAAAAAAAAAAAAATTGACGTTGCCAATAGGCTTTTAGAAATTACCAATGTCCCAAGGTACAACACTCTCCCCTATTCTAGTTCTACTTTGTTCTATATACTTAAGAAGGAAATATTGAAACAATTATAATACACTCTATAACAACAACAATAAAAAATAAATAAATAAATAAAATAAATTTAAAATAAATTTAAAAAAACGACGCACCAAGAAGGAGTTATCCGAATGAGACAAAAATTGGTAGATGTGATGTACATGTGGAGGAAAACAATTGATTGCAGTCTCAGAAAATTTTGAATGATTTAATCAAGAGAAAGGACCTCACAAAGTAAACAAGTCAATAACGCGTTGGTCCCCTTCTCGCCCTTATGTACACAGTTATTCGGATTAGTATTAATTGACAGAGTTGGCAGATGTGCTTCTGTGAAGTATCGTGCCAAATTCTGTCCAATTGGTGCGTTAGATTGGCGAAATTTTGACCTGGTTGTAAGACCCCTTTTATGGTGCTCCAAACGTTCTCAGTGGAAGAGAGATTCGGGGATTGAGCTCAATCTCATTTCACTGAGCCGCCTATTAAGGATCTTTGAAGTCACTGAAGTACCAGTTGCTCCTATCCAATTGTCAAAAAAATTTGCAGATTAGACCAACCGGCTTCTTTGAGCCTAACCACACACCACACTCAAATGCTGACATCTGCGCATGTTGTTTGTGCACCTGTATGCGAGGCATAGTTACTGTCTTTTTGAGTAGACGGAATAAAATTCTCGAAGAATTTATGCCTGGAATCAAAATTTCTCATTTTTAATATTCTGCCCATTGCGCAGTTAAAATGCGCTGCAGCGTCTTATCCTCATCCGATGGCAACCAAACTTTAAAATTTTGCCTTTTCCATCGAAACCTGTATATATGTCAATTTGTATCCAGTTTGCGTTACTCAATCTTGGTGCGTCGTTTTATTTTGTTACAGAGTATATATTTACACCGTAAAAAATTTCTTCTTGCAATATTCAACAGCTTTAAACATTTTTGCGCTATCCTGAACACAATTTTTAAGAAATATCTGTCTGTATGCATATGTGTTGCCGAAATTTTCCTGGCGTTCTCTTTCACAAAAAAAGGCAAGGAGTTTCCCAAAACTTAATAGTTGTTTGGCTTTAACATAAATTAGTTCTTAGCTCCCAGCAGGAAAATGCTGCTATGCTGCAATTTTCTCTGTATACTGAAAGGCATGATTATATATATATATATATCTTATACTATTAAGTGAGCAATATTTGTATATGTATATATATATATATCACTGTTCTCGAAAACGATAGCTCGGACAGTCACGTGATTTAACACAAAGGTGCCCTCCGAAGGATCATTGTGCACATCGAAGTCAGATTTTCGAACTTTTGATTAGTTTTCTTTTAATTAATAAAGATATGAAAATAAAACTTCCCATTTCTATAATGACGCGGAATAGAGAATCTTAGGAGAGATTTGATTGGTTTATTTGAGCGTATTTTACATTGAACTACAGCTACGTTATGAGGAATTACAAGAGATTTGATTGGTTGTTTGATTCTCATTGATTTGAGTGTATTGAACTAGAGCTACGTTTAGATTTTATTTAAAAATATTTGAATTTTTTATATTTTAATATTATACGACTTTTACAGAGAACAAATTACGATTGGCGCCGCAGGTGCCCGAGAGTATGTTTCTGGGTAAAACTTTTTATGGGTCTCTGGCCAGCTAGCTGGTGAAGCCACCTAGTATATATTATAAAGGAATCGTTCCTATGCAACGAAATTTTTGAAAGGAACGTTTTTATGAATTTGGACTTTGTAAGGAATCCTTTTACTCACTAGTACTTGAATCGATTCCCTGATCAATGGGTGTGACAAAGCCGCCACTTATTGAATTTGCTTTTAGTCATTCATTGCATACCTATATATCTTACAAATGCATTTTCAACTCAGGATCCGCCCTGGATCAAATTAATTTTTACGACCATCGTAAACGAAACTGCACCTACAGGTTTGGTCAAAAGTTTTACGCTTAGAACAGGTGCATGAACAGGTCCAACCTCCAATAAAGACACCTTTGTTCTGTAATTTGCCACAAGAAAATTATTTTGATTACAGTTTATTAGACACGTTTATGGCTGTTTTTCTACGGTTAATTTTATCGCTACATGATTTCTTGTATTTTTTTAATGATCTTCGTGTACATTTGTAATGACACATAACGCTCCCAGCTGAACATTGGTCATAAATGCTCGCGAAGTTGTTTTACAAAGCTAAACCAACAAGTATCGTTCGACCATAAAAATGTTAATGAGATGATAAAAAAAAAATACGATAAAGTGGACCATAAATTTTGTAAATCATTTCGGAAGATGAAAGTGGATAAAAATATTGGTTCGGACTATATACAGACACTTTATTAATGCTAAAGGCAAATTTCTTTTAGTCTATAATTTTGCGGAGCCTCTAACTTTACACGCCACATGAAATTTAATATGCTTATGGCCATCCCAGACATTCTTCTTCTTTTTTCCTATAGAAATCCACGCAAAGTAAATTATTTATTAAAATTAATATCCGCGATGAATGCAGACGATTTTCATTTCCCCTTTGAATATGGCATGTGAGGAGTTTTTGTTTTCCTTTTAAATGGAAAAAGAAAAAAAAAAAGAAAATTTTGTTTTAAATGACCCCAGAGCCCTCAACCATTCGTTTTCAAGGTATTGACGAGTATTGTTTGATATATATACCCTTATTGAAAATTTACACACTCCAAGCAGGGTATTTTCTCCTAGACGGGGAAACGATGTCCGTAACATACAAATTTCATTTTTTGGGTTGATTATTACCATTAAAAATAATTCTTTTTATTTTCACAATGATTGGTTTAAAATAAAATTATCATCGTGTACATTTAAACGATTTTTTTTCCCTATACAGACATTTTAAACATTATGAAAATACAGGATTACTGTGCTACCTGTTAAGCAAGTTACAACAAAAGTGAATAGGCGATAATTTATATTAAGGAATAACTGCATATAAATTTGTATGAAATTCTGGGCATTCATTCTTGAGCTGAAATTGCCACAAAATCTTTGTCATACACACACACACAGGCATTTTCTTTAAATAATCAAATCATGTTCTGGATCTCTGAAAACTTGTTAATCCATCTTTAACTGGAAATCGAAAATTTCTTACAAATCCAATATTTTTTTTCTGTTAAATATAGAAGAAAGTAAAAATTCAGTGAATAGAATGCAGCCGTGATAAAAGAGTAGGGACTGATTTTTTTGGGTACCCTGTATTTTCTTTAGATCGTAAAGATATTACAATTGGAGTTGGGACCTATTTCAGACCAAGACCTTTTCAACAAAACAAAAAGTATCAAAATCGGAGCATCCGTTCAGAAGTTATGAGCTAACAAACATAAAAAAAAAACATACGGTTTGAATTGAGAACCTTCCTTCTTTCCTTTTTGAAGTCGGTTAAAAATACATTTTGTACGCCTATGCACCTACTAATTTTACCACAAATAAATAAGAAGAATACATTCAAATACTTTTGGCTGTTTGTCTAATTTTATACTTGACATTTTTCACATTTTCTTAGACGTAGGGACACCATCTTATTAAAATGTATAAATTTTGTTTCTTATATAAATCACCCTTATTTAAAGGATTCTTTCACGAGATTTAAATGTATACAAACGACATTTTTTCAAAGCTTCATTTTATAAAAATGTTGTCTTTATAAAATGTTTCAGTACACAAATATTGTTTTAGTTCCCCGTCATACTACGTGTATGAGAAAGGAATTTCTTGACATTCATAATAGGGTAAAATTTGGCATAAACCTCCATTTTGAGAAATATATTCATCGTAAAGATGTCAGACTACTTTTAATTCCCCACCATACACCATATAGGTATGGGAAACTTAGGTAATCGTGAAAAATTTCGGCCATAATTTTTTTTTTAATGTTTTCACACGGTTTGACGGATGAGGAATCCAAAAATCGTAAAATTGATTCGGTGTTTGTCTATAGGTCAGCCAGTTTGTTAGTGCATTAATTAGTTAGTACAGTGCGGCCACATATCGTAAAATTAGCAGTGAGGACGCGTCCAAAAATGTTGGAGGGATGTTAGCTTGTCAGATAGTTTGAAATTTGGAAAACATCCAATAATTCCGCGCTCTGTTATCGCTCATTTTCTCTGAGTCAGATGATTGTCGGCCTTATCTTAGCATTGGACTCGTTGAGTTAGCACTTGCGCAGATGCTTCCATGGTTACATGAAATATGGTCGAAGAATATGTTAATCTTCGTAAACAATATCTCCAGAACAAATAAACGAAAATAGTTTTAAACTACCCCTTATGCCCTTATCCTCTACCCCTTATACAGTGTGTCCTAAAAGTTGCAGTACTGACGATGATGTATTTTTTATTTACAAAACAACAAACCTTAAAACGATTATTTTTATGCTAAGGATAAAAGGCACATTTAAAATAACGGAGGTAAAAATAGAACTTATATTTATAAATGTTCAAAATGTCCGCCCTTTTCTAGGAGGCAACGCTGAACTCGTTTGTGCATGTGTTTAGAAACGCATTTTAACATGCCGGGAGTGACTTCTTGTAGAGAAACCTGTACACACCTGCATAGAACCTGTATTAGGAAATTGTCGAACGAGCTGATATAGCATGTTTTTACTCGGTATTGCATCCTCTGGATATTTATATCGCCAAACATCTTTGCATCTTTCATACGATTTCCATTCAAAATAAGCTTCAAACAGGGTAATTCTCTGAAGGCGTGATAAACACATTTCACTGTGAACAACAAAATAACATAAAACTTTATTCTCACACAACTTGAGCGAGAAAAGAAACAAACGATAAAAATTAAAGAATGGATGCAATAATAAGCAGACGATAAATTTTAATATTTTAAAAAAAAAATCATCGACACAATGAGTTCTTTAAGTTGGAGTACTGGAACTTTTAGGACACACTGTACAAAGTCCCTATTGATTAGTAACATTTTAATTTGAAAATTTCGTCAAGTAATTCGAGGTTCGGGATTTTCTTAACACGACAGTATAAGGCAAAATTCCGGATAAACGTTCGTTGCGAGGAATAGTTTTATCGTAAAGATATCAGACCACATCATTTATGATGTTGGAATGAACATTATAATCTGCAAAATTCATAAAATTTTACATTTTTACATTCACATAAATTAGAAAAATACCGTAATGTTCGGAATTTACGATTTTCTTAACATGGCAGCACACGACAAAATATCGCAAAAACGTCCATTATGAGGAATATTTCCATCATAAAGATTTCAGAGCACTTTTAAAATATCATTTATGATATTGGCTTCAATACCATTGATTACGAACATTCGAATTAAAAAAAAAAAAAAAAAAAAATCGGAAGTTAATTCAAATTTAACATTTTCTGAAAATGGAGAAATAGGGCAATATTTTCCATAATTTTACACATTGCATTGAAAATAGTACTAAATCATATGAAAAATCTAAATGTGAAAGAAATTATAATAAAACCAGTCAGCAAATTAGGATAAGATAAATGAATTGGAGAGAAAATATCCTTCTGAACGGGGGCATTTCAATTTACAGCCATACCGAGTGTTCGGCATATACACTTATCTCTTAACTTGAATCTAGTGGGCCCTGTAGTAGAGATTTATAGGAACATATAGGATGGGGGAACTGAGCAGAGTTCACCTGTGCCAACTAGTTTAATATTATTCAAAATAATTGTCTATACTTAGTTCAATGAAACATCTTGATATTAAATAATTATAAGATTAAAAAAAAAAAAAAAAATGTTTTTATATATACTATGTTTTAAATTTTCTGTTGAATCATAGCTACATTAGCATTTTATCGTTTAAAATTTTTAAGGTGATAAAGACGCCCATTTTTGTGAAACGGATAATTTAACTTTTTACAATTTTTCAACGTTCACGTTTAATTAAATGTATTTATTTTTATGTTGAAAAAGAAATGAACTCGTATTTTATTTATTTTATTTATTTATTTATTTATCTATTTATTGGCAACAATTAAATTATATCCAATACTAATGGCTATTTATAAAGCTATTAGGAGGTTATTATTTTCTTATTTTAATTAATTAAAAGAAAAATAATCAAAAATTTGAAAAGCGGAGTATTGTGGGTTCTGAGCTATTCTGAAAGTTTCAAATGTCTAGCTAGTCGGGAAGTTAGTTAGAAATCGATTGAAAGATTTGTACTGGATAAATAAACAAGAATCGAGGTTAATAAAAACATGGTAACGTAAATTACACCAACTGCAATGTTTTACATCGCTAAAGTCACCCCGGAAAATTACAACCTAGTTTGATCCTTGCACATCCATCATGCTTTTAAAGGAAACTGTTTAGCACAAACAGTTAGCAACGTGATATTCAATAAACGTACAAAAAGATTTTTTTTTTTTTTTTTTTTAATATTCAATACAAGGAAAAATTGTAATTCTTAAAAATTCTCTACTTCCGGTTTTAGATAGATTTGCTTGTTTTGAGAGATACGGAATACAATTTGATCATTTTTAGACAATATCTGTCTACGTGTGTGTGACAAAAGTTTTTGGCAATTCAGTTGTAGCTCTAGAACTAATTCACAGAATTTCACAAAAGCTTATATTTAGTTGCAACTTGACGTAAATGGGTGTCTATCAAATTGTGTTGCAAATCTCTTAATAAGGATCGCTGTTATATTGTGATTTCTTCCATTTACGGGAAGGCTCTATGTCAGCTTCTATTGCGTGTAATTGCACAAAACTTGATAGACAAGAAGGCTATTAGGAAACACTATGCTGATTTAATAGAGGTGCCTATCAGCCGACAGAGGGTGCAGCTTTTCTGCAATATTCTTCGTGAATAGGAAGGATATATCTCAGTATCTATGCTGTATAAATGTTCTAAACTTGATATGTTTAGTTATCATTATGAAAACAAATACTTAATTTAAGTGCCTATCGGAAGAGAGTTGGCGTTGCTATGTATATCTCAACATCTATTGGTTAAAATTGCAAAAAACTGCATAGGCAAAATCTTTATTCTGAGAAGCTATGGACTAAATTTTTATACACATTAACCAGTAGATATTACTATTATATAGAGCGATTTAGAAGAAAGTTTTGTGACGGTTACAGCCTACTAGATTGTATGTGAGACTATTTTATAAAATCTGATTTTTTTTTTCTTTTTCTTTTTTTTTTCAAAGAAAAAAAGAAAAAAATCTTTATATTATAAAATTTTTCTATTGCGGATGTGAAGCCTTATTTCTTCTTTCCGGAACCGCAACGGAACAGCGGCGTTTCGATATGAGATCGAAGTGTCCGGTTTTCAAAGTTCGGCTTGTTTTGCCTTTTTTTAAGAATGGCGTGTCCAGTTTCCCAGGGTCCGATTTCAGCCGCTTCCAACTTTCAGAGATATGCCCGTGAAAGAAAAGCTAATGGTTGTCTCTTTTCTTTCCTTTTGAATTGTATTGTAATTATTTCAATACCCTGAGAATTCAACTTTTACTTGAAATGAACAGTTCCACAATCACACAAAACACTTTTAGTAAAATCATTTACGGTGAAAAGGGCAGTAAGTGTCACGACATTTTGGTATAGTCCAACTTTGACCTCATTTTGCTCAGTTGTAATTTACACTTGTGAAAAATTTTAGATAAAACACTGTGGGTAATTGGCTTTTAAAAATAATCTGGTGTGTCACTCACACGACTTTCTCTTACCCTGATATTTAATACTATATAAATACAGGATGGAGATTAAAAGGTAAGATAACGAGTACTGGTATGTAAACCTATCTTAAACAATTCTAATTAGGCTCCGGAAGAGTTTTATATGATAATTAGTTTTGTGTGAGAGGGGCTACTGCCCCCTCAACCCCCCGTTTCATTAATGCACCTACATTTATATAGAATTTAATTCGGTTATTAAAAAGTAATTCTGTTTTTAAAAAATAATTTATTAAAATTATTATTTAGAAAAATTATCTTTTATGATAATGCAGACGATTTCCAATTAGTGAAGTAGTATAACACCAAATATCCAAAAAAAAAAAGTCCATTTTATTCTCAATATTAAAAAAAAAAAGATGTATTTGAATACTTTTGAGTGACCCTGTACACGAACCATTTGCTTGATCTTAACGAAAAGTTTATGTGTAGCATCCTTATACACATTTAGAATACCAAGTTTGAACTTTCTGACATAATTTGTTTTTGAGATATGCTGATAACAGACACACACAGACACAGACACACAGACATACACACAGCCATTTGCTAAAAACATGATTTTGGTATTCAGGGGACCTCAGAACATGTAAATCTAACAAAAACTCGCTTTTGAAAATTTGACCCAAAAACAATACTTTCTCTACCTGATGGGTAAGAGAAAGTAAAAATATGAGTTATTTATAATTTAACAATTGGGCACTTAAAGAATAAAAATGATAAAAATTTTGTGTTTAGTGGTTCCATTTGCGCCGTCGTTTGGGGGCAAATGTAATTTTATCCTTTTATACCCATAAGGCTGTACCTCAGTCGGATTCACCCTTTCTTCCCATGTTATCGTATAAGATTTTTATAGCTTCAATTTATAAGAATATCTCATTCAAAAAATGAAGTTTTTCTAATTCCGTTTTTTTAAATATATCTCTTTGAACATGTCTGCTTTTTAAATTAGTACATTTTAAGTACATTAGTACATTAGTACATTTGCTTTTTAAATTAGCACATTAAAAATTAATTAATTAATTAAAATATTTTACTTCATTAAGTAAACTTAGAACTCTAATTTTTGGTCTCTAAGAGTAATATTTAGGTTTCAAAATAAAATAAAATAAAGCTCACTAATTTAAAAGAAGACATGTTCAAAGAGTAATATGCAAAAAACAAAATTAGGAAAACTTCATTTTTAACACGCTTTTATTAGCTTCACCTTTATGTATGTATGTTTGTAACCGCTCTGGGAGCAAACAAAAAATCTATATTGTAAAAAAAGACTTTCCCCTGCGTGAAAGGTATAGCTCCGCGCGACGAACCTAAAGGTTTAGCGTTCGATCCCAGTCAGGGGAGATGTAAAAAAAAAAAATGTTTTTTGTTGATATTCAAAATTATTTTAATTAAAGATTTAAATGTATGTAAATATTATGGTGTGTCACTCACACGATTTTCTCTTACCCTGCATTTTAATACTAAGATAGATATGTTGTGCTTTTTAGTCCACATTTCTATAAAAGCGTGTTCTTTAATTTTTTAAAACTATAATATTATTGAGTGAGATATTCTTATAATTCGAAGAACAAACGGCAGGTATTCAGATAGTAAAAATTCCCAGATTCTGAGACTTTTATGATTATTTAAAATATCTTACCTCGTTACAAAATTTTGAACTTTTCCGTACACCTTCCTGACCACTGCAGCCCACCAGCGGCCGAGCGGTTCTGCGCTCAAAGCTGGTAGATGGGAGGTGCCGGGTTCGAACCCAGGTCGCGCTCATCGACCTAGCCGTTCGGAGTTTTCCGTGGTTTCCTCCGAAACTCGCGTAAATACGGGCTGGGACCCCTTAGAAAGACCCCCACGGAGGGCATTCCCCCTATAGGCCTAGGACACATAAGGAGTCAATCGGCCTTAATCCTCCAACCAACCAACCATCCTGACCACTGCAAAGTTAAAAACTTTTAACATTCTAACAAAATTTAAAAAGAACTACTATGGTGTAACCACCACAAGATTTCTTTCTCTATTTTCCTATACAAATTCACGCAGTACAAATTATTTATTAAAACTATTATTTATAAAATTTATTTTCCTTGATCAATGCAGACGATTTGCATTCGAGTGAAGTAAAACACTAAATGCCGAAAGAAAGTCAATTTTATGCCGACACCTGAAAAAAAAAAAAAAAAAAATATATCGGTTATTGTTTCGTTAAAAAGGGAAAAAAAGTGGATAACTTTTTTAAAACTAGTTGGCATAGGTGGACTCTGCTCAGTTCCCCATCATATTTATGTTCTCATAAAATTCTAGTTTGAGAGATATAATCGGTGTCGTGCCCTTAGCGACCATGCCCTTAGCGGAACGTGCCCTTAGCGGAATAGGGTGAAAGGGAAGAAAGAGGAATAGAAGAAGCCGTGCCCTTAGCGGAAATAAGGTATGCATGTGGCAGATTGAAATATGTTATTCAAATGCACAAAAGAGTGCTTTCTATAGAATGTAGTATGATTAGCTTTAAATTTAGAGTCACGCAAAAATATTCAGTTACACTGAGGGTTATTGGAAATTTGCTGAATTGCATTTACATTAAGCGATTATACTACCATTTTTTAAAATGTGATTTGAATTAGTATTTGTATTTGTCTATTCTACTGCCCGTTTGTCCTCCTCCAGCGTCCGTAAGTATTTTAAAAAAAATTTATTTTTACTTTCCTCTATTATATTCAATAGAAGAAAGTAATGGATTCGTAAAAATGTTCGACCTCAACCTCGAGTTTTTGATGGATTTACACGTTTTGAGAGATTTTTAACACGATTTGACTATTTTTAGAAAATGTCTGTCTGTCCGCCTGTCTGTCTCTCTCTCTGTGTGTGTGTGACAAAAAAATTTTGTGGCAACAGTATCTCCGAAACTACTGCTCAGAATTGTATATAAATTTATATGTTGATGCACCTTGAGCAAAATGAGTGTCTGCCAACTTTTGGTGTCAACCGCTCCTCAGATGACGCTGCTATACAGCGATTTCCGCAATTTAAGGGGAGGCTATATCTCAGGCTCTATTGCGTATCATCAAACAAAACGTGATATTTGTGAAGGCCATTATGAAACATTATGCTGATTCAATTAGGATGCTTATCGGCCAATAGGTGGCGCTACTATACTGCAAATTTCCTTGATAACGGGAAATCTACATATCAACTTCTATCGCATATAACTGTACGAAACTTGATATGTGAGCTAACTATTATATAATGCATTTTTAAGGCGTCATTTATAGACAATAAAACTGTCTTTCTTTGGATATGTAGTGTTAGTTTTCTCTAAGATGAAACTTAATTATTTGCACTTAATGAATTTGTATAGGTAAATATAGAAGAGTCTTGTGGTGGCCACAACATACTAGTTTTTATTTTTTTAATGATATGTGTTATTCAAATTCATTATTGAATATTCCCTACTTAAAATGGCTCTAATAGAACCTGTGCCACTGGTTTGTGATACAAACATCCAAAAAATGCCAATGCATTGCACTTTAGGGGAGACATTTTTATAAATCACATTTAAATAACTTCATCAAAAAATCATAAAGAAATTCGCATTTATTGTTCACATGCTAAGAAAATGTTTTGTATAAACTATAATATGCTTAATCTCCAGATTTACAGGGCTACGCAGAAACGTTTCGATACGTTAAGGGGTACAAATAGGAAATTAAGAGCAGCATTTCTGTTTGTGTTAAGCATTTTTAACACTTTCCAACAATGTTTAAGAGTGAATTTGAATTCAATTTGTCTATATGTCTGTCTTTCTGTCTGTCCATTGTGTGATAATATAGACAAAGAACATAGAATGTTATACGACACAACGAGTTCGTACAGTTGGAAAGTGTTGATAATCACTCATGATTTTTCGTTTTTGTTTTAGCTTTAAAAGGTGTAATGCTTAATTATATTTTCAAAAACTTAAATAAAATCATAAAATAGCAATAATGTACGTTTTTGTATCGCGTACTTTGATTCATTAAACTTTATATGGTTATAGATCACAGTTCTGTCATATAACGGATATTCTACAGTACGCATGCCTATTTTTGCGACAGGATACTTCTGAAGCAAAATATAGTCAGTGCTAAATGTGGATAAAGTGTGGAGGAAAATTGAAGAGTTCATTTTTTTATTTATAAATTTATTTTTAAATTGATTATACATTTCCGCTTAAGGCACGTATGCTAAAAGCACGCCACCGAGGGGGGATAATTTTTCCGCTAAGGACACGGGTTTATAGATTTCCGCTAAGGGCACGGTCGCTAAGGGCACGGCCCCATATAATCATGTTAAAAGAAATGAATTTGACAAAAGCTTGATACAGTGACAGAATGAAAACCCCGCCTAATAGGCTATCCACCGTTCACTTCGATATATTTATCTTATTCTAATCTATTAATTTATTTTATCAAGGTCAATTCCGTTGTTTAGTATTCATGCTACTATTTCCAATGCAATAATCCTCAAAATTCATATTTATATGAAAAATTTACAATTTCGCTATGTTGGTAAAATCGTAAATTACGAATAATTTACGAAATTTTCCTATTAGAATATTTGTATTCAATCATGTTCAAACAAATATCATAAATGTAATTTTGAAGTTGTCTAATGTATTTATGAGCCTCAAAATGAAAGTTTATGCTCAATTTTACCTTATTCTGGCATGTTAAGTAAATCGTAAATTCCAAATAACTTACGAATTTTTTTAAATTGGAAAAATCATAGTCTATGATATTCATTCCAGTATCCTAAATAATATTTCGAAAGTGGTTTGACGTCTTTACGATGAAAATATCCCTCAAGATTGACGTTTATGTGAAATTTTGCTCTATGCTGCCGTGTTATGAAATTCGTAAATTTCCAATAACTTACGAAATTTTTATATTGGAAAATTCATAGTCATTAATATTCATGCCAGTGTCCTAAATAATATTTCAAAAGTAGTCTGACATCTTTACGATGAAAATATCTCTCAAAATTGACGTTTATGTGAAATTTTGCCCTATACTGCCATGTTAAGAAATTCGTAAATTTCCAATAACTTGCGAAATTTTCAAAGTAGCCTATTTATAGTTACTGATGTTCATTTCGGCATCAAAACTGATATTTTAAAACTGGTCTAACATTTTTACAGTAAAAAGTTTCCATTTAATGCACGTTTAAGTGAATTTTTGTCCTATTTTCCCATGTTAAGAAAATCGTAAATTTCTAATAACTTACGAAGTCTTTAAATTCGAATGTTGCAAATAAATAGGGTTCTTGCCAGTGTCGAAAGTAATATTTTTAAACTGATCTGACTTCTTTGCGACAATTTGTTCTTGAGATATCGTGTACACAGACTAACAAACTAACGGACTTACACACTAACAGACTAACAGACTAACAGACACCCTACAGACAGACACCATAGAAATTTTGTCATTTTCGTATTCCTCACACCTGAAAACGTGTATAAAAGTCAAAAAACCGAGGTCGAAGATTTTCACGATTACCTAAGTTCCCCATACCTATAGTATGATGGGGAACTAAAAATTATCACATATCTATGGTTCTGCCATTCGTTTTAAAAGTATTGACGAGTTCTTTTGCACATACAAAATTCCTGGGTAAGTGTAGCCATGGTTGGCAAACTAAAATACTTAAGGAATACAATATCTCTGAAATCATATGGGAATGAAATCTACATACAAAACTTAGTTTCCTTAGTCAAAGGTGTACAGATTTCTTCATAAGTACATCAGCAATGGCAAAACTTTCACTTTTGACATCGGCACCTTCTCAGAGAGTGAACAAATTTTTAAGCATTTTTTCAAACTTTTTGATTTGCTTTTGTAAGGCAAAATATTCAAAGAGGGGTTCAAACAAAAAGATAAATGGTAAGTATTAAATCGAAATTCAGATTTTTTGTTGAAATATAAGGCGTGGTTAACCCGAGGTTAAATTACTCTACTTCATCCTAAAGAAGAAAAAAAGATCTTTCCGATGAAGGTAAAGAGTGTTTAGAAAATTCGCTAGTCTATCTGACTGCATTCTTATTTCTGAAAACATTTTGAAAGTAGTTTGTCCTATGTGACATATTTTCCTTCGCACTTACATAGGTGCCAAGTCTTACGTTTTTCAAGGGAGACTTCAAACCGGAAAATTTTTATCGCTTTTTCCGGTAATACTAATCGTCGAAAATATATATAACATACTCCATTTAAAAATACTGGTGTCAATTCTGATTTAAAAGTTAAGAATGTTGGCAGCTCTGCACTTAAGTTTTTTTTTTTTAAGATGTTCTTTCCCCGATAGCACAACAATATTGGCCAATGTTGACCCATCATTGGCCAACATTGGCCAATGTTGAGCTGTCGTTGTCCAATGATCGGCCAATATTGGCCAGTATTATTGTGCTATTGGGGTTATTGTTATTAATATTGTTACAAAATTGTAAATAATTGCGTTTATTTTTGTAAAAATTCTTTCAAAGAGGCTTCGTAAGTTGATAAAGTGCTAATTTTGTCCATTTCTAGTCATTTTAGCGTTGAAATAGCCTTATTTCCCCTTAAAAACGCATTAAAAAGCCCAATAAGGCAGGTAATGGATTTGGCGCCAAATTTGGCGACTTTTTCCCACCTTGCCGATTTTTTGGCGACCTTGGCAAGAAAATCCTTATAAGGGATATACCAGTGGAAGCTCTAATCCCATTGGCTGATGAGATATGGAGATTTGTGGAACGTTCCACGCTTTTCTACAGGGGTATATAAGCCTGCTTTCTCGCCAAGGCGAGTTAGTTCAGTTCAGTCTGTGATCAGAGTCGGTCAGCTTGCATTGAGCCTCTTCGAAAGAGACTTGCTTTAAGTGTTATTGCTATACAGTTTGTACTGTGGATTTGCTATTGACAGCTGTTGTTTAAGCTGTGTTTACTGCTTGAATTGAAGCTGATACTTGGTTCATTGACCTGTATTTTTCTGGAACTCTCTGTGAATAAACTACTGAATTTTTGTAAGTTTCGCCTTTCATTCTCGGACAACTCACGAACCCCCAAGTACGCAACAATATTACTATTTACCTCTGATGCTTCATCCTGAATAATCTCTTCTTTCACTGGGATTTTTTTTTTTCTTCTGTGACAGAATTTTAAATTAAAACCCTTTTAGCTTTTTGTTTCCTTTTTCTGAAAAAACAATATTTTTTTTATATTTTCAGTGGGCGTAAGCATAGGTTCCTGCCCTATGCAGGAACCTATATGAGTGCCCTAAGCACCTGTATTGACGTTGACGGCGGGTCCTTAATATGACATAGGTGACTCGAGTTCATTATAGTATATTTCCTATTGAAAAGAGTATAATAAATGTTGTTGGTTGTGTACAAGGACACACAAATAAATTCAGATACATAACGATCTATTAGAGGGTCTTCTCTTCTTCAAAACCTACTTCAATATTTGTATACTGTATACAAAATATAAAGAAGTGAACGAATGCAGAAAATCATAGGATGTGGGATCTTCTAATAAATTTTGGGTTTACAGGTATTCACGAAAGTATTTAAGTGCAGTAGGGCGTGTCAATGGAAATATCTCGAAAGTCTTTTTCAGACGTGTTGTGCGTTATTAATACTTCGCATTAGAGTTGAAAAATTTGAAGTAAAAGTCGAAAGTGTTTTACAATCTACGTGAGCCGCAGGATTATTCTTTCATATTAATGGAATACTTGAGAAAAATTGATTTTTCTCATTATTTATAAAAGATATTTAATTACATTTTAGGTCTAAGTCCATTATCCCCTTAACCGCGAATGTTTTAAGATAGGCGTCCTGGCAATGAGAACCTGTTGCTTGCTATTATTTATTCATCCATTTCCGGGTTCGAACCTCGAATAAAGCAGAGACGTCCGTAGTAGTTCGGAACCAGTGATGCCAGATGTTCGAAAATTATTTCCCCGAGCAGGTCTTCAAATTTCCCCAAATCAGGGGATTTTTTCAAAAAGACCTCCAAATTGATTTCTACAGAAAAGGGAAAATTAAAAATTAAAAAAATATATATATATCTTTATTTATCAAGCAGATTTCAGCTCACATTTTTCATCAAATGAAGGCAATATAAAAAAAAAAAAAAAAAAAAAAAAAAAAATCCCCAAATAACAATAAAGCTATTGAAGTCCCTTGTCGTAGGGATAAATCATTACGTTGCCAACATAGACAGAAAGTTGAACTCCCCAGATTTGTCCCCAAAAATTTTAGAATTCCCCAAAAAAGTCCCCACAAACATTGGGTCCCCAAATTGTACCCAGAAGCCTCAAAAATCCTCAAAACGGGGACAAAATCCCTAATCTGGGATCACTGTTCGGAACCCTCTTTAGGCCGTAGGCCGTAGGTTTCGGTCTAATGAGCCTTAATCAATAAAAAAAAAAAAAAAAAAAAAAAAAAAAAAGAGCGGGGCAGTCTTTGGGGACTGCCGATATAGAAGTGAAAACTAAGTAACTTGTGAATTATATCGTCGAGCTATTTGATTGTTATTTTCGAGATATTTTCGGTTTATAAAGAGGTGTTTATGATCAAGGATTAAAGTTTAAATTGGTTACAACATTTGTAGCTACTCAAATTAAAAGAATCAAAAAGAATTGCGTTATATTGTACTGACCTTCTCTATTCTTGTGGCGTGTACACTCTCCTGCACAAGTATGGAGTATTATAGGATTCGGCACACTATTTGTAGCTACCCAAATTAAATGAACTATGCCTTATATTAGGTAAAAATATTGTAATAGGACTAAAATAATTTTATTTTTTTTATTTATTTATTTGAAAAATTTATATTGAAAGCAAAAAGAAGAATAGAACAGTCTGTATAAAAACACGTGCTTGTACTTTGTGAACTATGTATATACTGTGGAAAAAGTACATACATACATAGAGTATAGAACTAGAAAGAGACAGATGCCAGTAGCCAGTATACTACTCGTATTAGTATTACATTTTATACATACATATATATGAGGCATGCCGCGCCGTGCGCTACATATGTGGATATATATGTAGAGAGATATACTCTTTGTATATGTATAATGTATACTAATAACGCACGGAGGTATATCTATGTACATATATACACAGTATACATATAGCTCATAGAAAGCGTTCGGTGACGATGACGCGAGTTCCATGATTTTTGTTCACCCAAAAAGTGCTCAACGCGCCTAAAGAAGTTTTCACTTAAAAAAAAAAAAAAAAAAACTGTAGTGGAGCACTCCAAACCCAAAGCTGAAATAATGTTCTGAGTCTTTTAAAGTAAAATAATCTGAAACAGTGTGGTATAAAAAAGGCGTGAGATCCGATGTCGAACCGCCATAAAACGTTCGTGAGTTAATTTTTATGAGTGTTTTAGAGCAGGCGGGAAATGAAAATACAATGCAAACGACAGATTATTATTTTTTCTTTTTCTTTTTCTTTTTCATCTCCGTTCACTAATTTGTTTTTATGTCTTAATTTTGGTTTTACAGCTCACTCGCGAACAAAAGATTGGTTTAGAGGCCTGTTCCTGGGACAGAGTTACGTATATTCAGGAGCTCTCCTTCATTTACAACATTTTTAGCAAAGAATCATTCTCAGATTTTATGTTCATTTTTTTTTATTCGGGGCATTCTGCTTACAAAAGTGATCATTGCCCTTGAAAGCAGAAAAGAATAATTCGAATGTTTTAAGACTTTGGCCTTGAAAATCCTAAGACGTTCTCACACTTTCCTCTTCTGGAACACTTTCTCCTGATGATCCTGAAAAGAGAAGGTTTGGCATGAGATGGAAAATTCTCGGATGAAAAAAAAAAGCGGTTTCCTTTGTGCAATTTTATCACCTCTAAAAATCAGAGGCAAGAAGTGATTTTACCTGTTAGTTAATAGTTGCGTTTTTGTCGAGCGGCAAGAAGATGTGAGGGGGGGGGGGGATAAAAGAATCCTACCCGGGCATTCTTTTCTTTCAACGATGTGTGAGCCGTCCGTTGAGGTATTTGCGTTCACCTGGGCTCACTCATTCACTGAAGACTCTTAAATTTCTCGACACTGCGCTCACTTATGACCGCATTTAAGGGGTCACTAGGGTTTTATGTCAGTTTTTGTGATCGTGATTTCACAATTTATCCATGACCTTGATGGGATTAACGGTATACATTTTTTTTTCTTTCTGTATTAAGTAAAAAAATATATAGATATAAGATTCGTGAAAATTTTCATTTTCCAGTTTTATGACGGATTTACACGTTTTGAGGTGTCCTAGACACGATTTGGCCATTTTTAGAAAACGTGCGCGCGTGTCTCGCTGTGGCAAAATTCGGATCAAGAACTAAGGAACAGAATTTGACAAAACGTTATATTGAGGGAGTTGCATCGTGACATAAATTGTCTGTCCACTTTGGGTGTATGCCGGTCAACAAAAGGTGCTATTGTCCAGTTTTTTTCCTTTGAGAGAATAGGTAAAGAATCTTCTATAACTCTACACAATGAGTAAGGTTTTTTTAATTAATCATTGTGTCATTGTGAAATATTTTGCCCATAACAACAATCGCTTTTCCCCTCAACCCCACCCCCCTTCCGTCTGTAAATTTTTGATATAAGTTATCTATCAAAAGTCAATTTAACCCTTAAAAACTGAACCTTTAAAACAAATTGTTTAACCATGCATCTGTTATAACTTGAAAACAAGTAATCTATTTCTTTCTTTCTTTCTTTTTTTCAGTTTTTAACTTAAAAAGAAAAAAAAAAAAAAAACCTTTTTTGCCTTGTTTTTTCAATGTAAAATGCAATGTTGACTGTTTTGATATAAATTATGTGAATTTGCATAGAGAAATAAAGAAGAAAGTTTTGCGTTGTCCACAACATACTACCTCGCCAGTTGCCGATAGGTTCAGCTCTCGAAGCTGTGAATGGGAAGAGCCGGGTTCAAACCCAGGATGGGCTCGACGACCTCACTGTCTGTAATTTTCCGTGGTTTTCTCCAAAACGCACGTAAATACGGGCTAGGACCCCTTAGAAAGATTCATTCAGGTTCAGAGTCCACTCGGGCCTAAGGCCCTCGAGTAGTCACTCGCCTTATATCCGTCACCAGCAACACCACAACATGTACCAGGTTGCTTTAGATTTCTTCGTATGCAATACGGGAAGTACTGAAATCGCGAAAAAATGAAATGTATATTTCGTATAACTCAAACGGGGTTGACCTTAGAATGTTGAAATTTTGCATTTTATACTTTTATGACATATAGTTGTTCAGATCGCTACATGATATCCCGTTTTATTCACGATAATTCAAAAACAATGAATAATACAAGAACAATGAATTGAGTAGCAGACAGCCTTCTCAATTGTTTGCAGAGCCGTTATTCGATGTCTTTACCTCGACTCATTTTTGTGCTTTTTTATTTTGTACCGATCCACTCAATCACTGTCGAAAATGTTATTTAGATAACATTTTATTTATACAGTTAAATATTTATTTAAATTAATTTTCCTCGTAAAATTCCATTCTTGAAAAAAAATTTAAAATTTCATTTCCAAATTACGTGATTCAAGATAATAGCTAAGCCCAGTTTTATCGTACAGATTTATTAAAGTTTTTCGGGGTGAGAAATCGATTGCTAATTTTAATGTTAAATTGTGCACCTACTTCTTGACCATTAGATTAACTCTAGCTTTAGCATTAAAAATAGATGCCCCTCTCCTACTTCTTACTAGTTAGGGAGTAATCCGCTTACATGTACACCTGACCTGAAACTCACCCAGATTATTAGTAACACGAAAAATATCTACCGGTAAGTATGACAAAAATTTTGTGGCGACCGTATCTCTGAATTTCATATAAATATGTATGTAGTTCAGGTTCATAAAAATGAGTGCCTGTCAACTTTTGGTGCAAATCGCTGAACACGTAGCGTTGTTAAAATGCGATTTATCCCATTTAAGGGAAGGCTATATCTCAGTTCTAGTGTATATAATCGAACAAAACTTAGTATGTGAGAGGGCCATTATGAAATAATATGCTGATTTAATTTGGGTGCCTATTGGTCGACAGGTGTCGCAACTGTGCTGCAATTTATCCTTTGAATAAGAAGGACAAATTCAAAATAAAGTCATGTATGAAATCTAGTACGAATTTTTGCAACCACCCAATGTATAATAAGTATACACATTATATGTTTAATAACCTATAGACTACGTATTATATTATCCAAAATGGCTAAATTGAATATGAACAATAAAATAAAGAATTCCATCTGGACATTTCATTCTGAAATGCTATACATTATCAACTAAACAAATACATAAACACATCCATGTAAACTTTACATGCCATATATACGTAGTTACATATATACACACACAGAAACACTTTTGGTCCAAAGTATATCCATTCTTTATTGTTTCTGCATGCAAGCGTAGATGTAAAATATTATTATTATATTTTCTTTTAGTAACACCTCATCAATAACAATTTCAAATGCGACATTTTAAATTCTTCTCGCAAATTCTGCTTCGACCCCTCTTAATGTCGAGCACACTTATTACAGACTGAGAGACGAAAAGAAAAAAAACAATATTCTTATCGGAAGACAATTTAAAGGAGAAATTAAGACAGATGGGAATTAAATGACAAATAATTATGGGGGAGAGCTGCTAAAGGTTGGGGTTGAGTGGAGTTAGGGCACATTAAAGCTATGCATTGGGCACTGAGTGGCGGGAAGAGCTGTTAAGAATTGTCGTTTTATAGAATATAATGAATAACTAATTTATGATTTAAAGCATTTAGCAGGTAAGTTACACGAATTCGAGAGTGTTTTCTTTTGGAATTTTTTTTTTTAATTACTTTCCCCATCCCATATAGTATGGTAGAAAAACTGTTGTTTTTGGATCAGATTTTCGAACTTGAATCTGAAAATGATGTTTTTAGCTGTTCGTCTCTCTATCTGTGTGTGTGTGTGTGTTATAAGCGTATCTCAAGAACAAATAACTAGTTGGCATAGGTGGACTCTGCTCAGTTACTCATCATGTCTGTGTTCTCATAAATTTCTAGTACGAAACATATTATATTCATTTAATAAAAAAGCACCACAAAACTGGCGTTGTAAAAAATATTACTTACAAACTTTGAATAAACACCATAAAATGCAATAAACTCGCAACAATTGTTTCGGGTCGAAAAACACACGACCCTTCATCAGGCGACGCCGCTTTGACTGCAGCACTCGTGCTTACTTTGTTCGCCTGATGAAGGGTCGTGTAATTTTCGAGACGAAACAATTGTTGAGAGTTTATTGCATTTTATGGTGTTTATTCAAAGTTTGTAAGTAATATTATATTCATGTTAGGAGAAACTGATTTGACCAAACGCTTGACACAGTGACAGAACGAAATTTTCGCCCTAATAGGCTACTCGCCATTCAGTTCGATATATTTATCTTATTTTAATCTTTTAATTTATTTTATTGGGGTTCAATTCTGTTGTTTAGTTTTTATGCTACTATTTCCAATGCAACAATCCCCAAAAGGCATTTTTATATTGGAATATAGCCCCATTTTGCTATGTTGATAAAATCTTAAATTTCGAATAACTTACGAAATTTACCTATTAGAATATTTGTAGTCAATCATGTTCAAAAAAATATCATAAATGTTATTTTGAAGTTGTCTGATAAATTTATGATCCGCAAAATGGATGTTTATGCTCAATTTTGCTCTATTCTGCTATGTTAAGTAAATCGTAAATTCCAAATAATTTACGAAATTTTCAAATTAAAAAATTCATTGTCAGGGATGTTCATGCCAGTATCTTAAGGGCACTCTTTACTCACCGCCGCCGGAAGCCGAAACTAATGTTATTCTATCTATTTCTTTACAAATAACTTATTAACTAATACATATTTTTAAATTCTGTTTTCACATTCTGAAACTTCCCAACTATTAAATTGACGGACCTTTTTTTAAAAATTATTTTTTTTATTTTATTTATTTTATTTTGAAGCTGCAAAATACGAATTTTCAACATGTGAATTTTTTTCATTTTGCAATTACAAAATAAAATATTAAAAATTTAAAAAATACATTTTTAAAAAAGGTCCGTCCATTTAACACTTGGGAATTTTCTGAATGTGAAAACAGAATTTAAAAATATGTATTAGTTAATAAGTTATTTGTAAAGAAAATTTCCCCATAGAATAACATTGGCTCGCGCGTCCGGCGAAGGTAGGTGAAGAGGGCCGTTAAATGATGTTTTAATAGCATTCTGACTTCTTTACGATGAAAATATCCCTCAAAGTGGACGTTTATACGAAATTTTGCCCTATTTTGCCCTATTAAGTAAATCGTAAATTTTCGGTGACTTGCGAAATTTTTAAATTGGAAAAATCATAGTGAAGGATGTTTATACTATCATCTTATATAATATTTTAAAAGTAGTCTCAAATCCTTACGATGAAAATATCAATCAAAAGGGACATTTATGCGAAATTTTGCTGTATTCTGCCATGATAAGAAATTCGTAAAAATTACCTTAAAAATTACCAGTTTTTAATGCACTGTTTAAAATCACTTTGCAGCAAAACTCTATATTTCAACGGAACATTAACGACTATTTTTTAAAATAGTCATGATCAAAACTGGATTCCAAACGGTACAACTTTGTACTGTTTGAACTTTGCTTGCTACTCTTCATACCCATATATTAAATAAGTATGAAAAATAAAAATCATTCCTAAGTAGTTTTCCTATACCTATGTATGGTAAAGTTTAGTTAAGGACTTCTATCAATTTGTTTTCAATAGAGAAAAAATTATTCACTTAATTTAGAGTTGCCCTGTAAATTTTCTGTACATTATATACACATAACATTTGTACTTAAATTTAGCGCAATGAAAAATAGATAATAACCCTTAAAATGCACTTCAAGCAATTATATAGTCTTACTATATCAGAGTGTTTTTGTGGGAGTTTACTTGTTTAGTAAAATCTAAAAGTGTTAGTATCTACTAAAAATTTCGACCATAAGCGCATATCTAAAACTTTTGTATGTCCTTGCATACGAAACATTTGTCCGAGATTAATAAAAACTTTAAGCAGTATCCCTATATGCTAGAGATTTAGAATACCGAATTTCGATTTACTACAGTTATTTGCTCTTGAACTACGTATGTTGACAACGCAAACATACAGACGTTATCGGCAGAGACCAACCGATAAAAATTTGATTTTTCGAATTCAAGGAACCTTAAAACTCATAAATTGATCAGAATCCGAATTTCGAAAACTTGACCTCAAAACATCACTTTCTATACCATGTAGGTAGAAGAAAAATTTTAAAAAAGCAATTTTTAACTAGCGCTTTTTTAGTCGTTTTCCTTGCTCTTTGCGAAACACTCAATCTGATTATTAAATAGAACACCACGTATAAAGCAAACCACGTTTAATGCTCTTAGTGTAATGGACGACCCTAAATGTTTTGAGAGGCGTGAAGTTGGGATTTCGGAAATAATACTTTACACTCTGCGCTCGTTTATCGCTTATTTTCCCTCAGCCACAAGGGTTATCACATCTATTTTAACATTGGATCAACTCATGCGCAGAGGATTTTCTGGTCACTAGGAACGTGGTCGGACAATAGCGACTGTTTTCCAAAATCGATAGGTAACTTCTTACTGAAGTCTCTCAACAAATGTATCGGAAGTTACAATTTTTGTAGAAAACAATTTTCGTGGAAGAAGTGACATTTTCATGATATTGTGACAGTACAGCGAATGATTGCGATTTGAGAGATGGCACTGGATTCATAACTATTTCCATATTGCTTCACTCTAACGATTCTCCTATGTTCCCCACTAAATGATACAAGAAGTTGATTGAAACGAATTATTAGACTGAACTGCTCCTCCATCGGACCCGCCCATTTTGTATTGTAATAAACGATGCCGATCCTAACAGGGGAAAAACAAGCGCTGCAGATGCCGTAATTAAAGTGTTAGCGATGCATGAATACAAATCAACTGATTTAAAAAGACAATCGTTAAAACGTCACAATCAAATCCATGCGACGAAAATTAATGATCCTTCCGCCAGATCATTCATGGCTGTTTCTCTCGAGGGTCAAGATCGCGGGTTCATGCCATCGTCCTTCAGTTGAGTACACAATATACTCCCGATTATCCGCGGAATTAAATGGAATAGATTTCGTGGATAAACCGCAAAAAAAGCTGGTAAAGTGAGGTAAACGAGATGGAAAGTATTCTAGCTCAAAAAACGCAATACAAGCAATGAAAATATTCACAATACATTAATAACATTTGTATTTTATGTGCTAAAAATAGGAAAATAATAAACATAAAAGTGTATGGTCAAGTAACAATCTGTAAGCTAATTTACGTATTAAGTTAAACAGTACCGCAGACATAGCAACATTTTAATAACAGGAGACTTGGCGTTGGGATATTAAAACCCGAATAAACTACTACGTCAGAAACGCCAAAAGAAAAATATTTGCGATGTATACAGCGGTTTTGGTAGCCTTAAGCGTACCGTCTTCAGTGCAAAAAGGATGCTGAATCTGGAGAAGTGCTCGTATATATAGGAGAGGGACCGAATTTAGTTCAACCAATAGGATTACGGGAAAGGTGGAGTGTGTGGCCAATACGAATTTAGGAATGGTACCTGTGTAAACAGTAAAAAAATTAAGAAAATGTGGACTGAATGTAAAATTTCCAATAATCAGACAAATAGGGAACAGAGAAATCACAATTTAGAAGGTTTTTAAAATTTTTATAAATATGAAAAGCTTCAAAGAAATCGAGTTCATGAATGGATTTAGGTCTGAAAAGTATTTTAGCTGAATAAAATTTAAAATTATGATTTTCCTCCCAGCAATGTTTAGAAATAGCCGATTTATTGGTTTCTTGTTTGCGGACGTAATTCATATGTTCTTTTAGACGAAATTTAAGACTGCGTTTAGTTTGACCAATATAGGATAAACCACACTGACAGGAAATACTATAAATGAATGCCCCAAGAATTATGCATATCAATGGGATCTTTTAACTGAGAAAAGGTGAGTTTATTGGAAGGCGAAAATATTATTTTAAAATCATATTGTTTGAGAATTTTAGCTATGGTTTGACTGGATTTAGGAAAATAGGGTAAAACGATACTGATATTAGAAGAGACTGATTTAGTAGACGAAATACGAGGGAGCTGTAATTTTTGGAGGGCTTTGTTTATAATGGAAGGGCCATAACATCTGTCCATTGCAATGGCTTTCAGGTATTTAGTTTCAGATTTTAATAAAATAGAATTTGAACAAATATTAAGGGCGCGGTTTACAAAAGTATAGAAAGCAGCCATTTTTTGGTTAGGTGGGTGACATGAACATGGGAGGAAGACAGACAGCAAAATTTTTACGATAGACGGTGGTTGAAAATCCATTTACAGTGCAAGGAGACGAGGGTATCACGAAATGGAAGGGAGCCATTATTTTCTATTTCATATGTAAACTGGGTATTACTTTCAATTGAAATTAAAGTTTCTAAGACATGGTCAATATTGTGACGAGATATGTCGATATGCGTGAAGGTGTCGTCAACGTAACGGGTCCAAAAAGGAAAAAATATTTTCTTAAAAAGCTTGCTTTCGAAATAGTGCATGTAAATATCTGCGAGAATAGGGGAGAGAGGGGAACCCATGGAAACATGAGTTTATTTCGAAGTATTGTGAATATCTGCCCATTGCTACTCTCCCTAGGATGATAAACCCCCCCCCCTTCCCTGGCCGATGTAAATTTTTAATAGAAGGAGTTTTTTAAAAGAATTCCAATACCTTTAAAATGAATGGTTGAACCATCTGTAATAAGTTAAAACTTTTTTACTTTCCGAACACTATAGTGAGGAAAGTATTGTAATCATGTCAAAAATCCAAATTCGAGATTTTGATGTTTCTATACGTTTTGAGGTCCCCTGAGTCCGTTTTCACTATTTTTACGATGATGTATGTATGTGTGTGTGTGTGTGTGTATGTGTGTATGTATGTGTGTATGTCTGTGAGTGAACACGCTAGCGTCTAAACGCTTTGTTCGATTAACCTGAAAGTTGGTACGCATATTGTAAGTGACCATAGTACGAACCCTATAGATTTTGGTGAATCTAGCACTTATAGTTTTTTTACAGGGACACAAAGAAAAATTCTTTATCATTATGGCCTATGGGAGCAAAATCTTAAAAGTGCGATAGCATCTAAACGCCTTATTCAATTGAGCAAAAAATTTATACACATATTATAGGTCACAAATACTCAATCTGTATAGATTTTGGAGAATCTAGAACTTATAGTTTTTTTACAGGGACACAAAGAAAAATTCTTTATCATTATGCCTATGAGGCCAAATTTTTAAAAGTGTGATAGCGTCTAAACGCCTTATTAATCTGAGCAAAAAATTTTTACACATGTTATAGATCACAGTT
Organism: Salticus scenicus; assembly: GCA_963930645.1. Taxonomy (NCBI): domain Eukaryota; kingdom Metazoa; phylum Arthropoda; class Arachnida; order Araneae; family Salticidae; genus Salticus; species Salticus scenicus. Next base: position 8,814,412 of record OZ005652.1, read on the forward strand.
GAACTAACTGTATAGATTTTGGTGAATCTAGCACTTACAGTATTTTACAGGGACACAAAGAAAAATTCTTTATCATTATGGCCTATGGGACTAAATTTTTAAAAGTACGATAGCATCTAAACGCCTTATTGAATTCAGCTGAAAATTTATATGAGTATTATAAATCACTGTTGCACTAACTATAAGCATTTTGGTGAATCTAGCATTTATAGGTTTTTACAGGGACACAACAAAAAATTATTTATCGTTATGATCTATGGGCTCAAAGTTCAGTAGCGTTAAATTAAACATCGTGTAATATATGTAGAAAAATACTCAAACACTCTATTATGGTTTTCTCTCTTTTGTTTGTTTAACAACTCCTCTTTCTTTACTTTATCTACAAAACTGTTAATTACTCAATGTTCGGAAAGTCGAGTGGAGTCACTCCAGATTTTTACTTTCCGAACACTATAGTGAGGAAAGTATTGTAATCATGTCAAAATCCGAATTCGAGATTTTGATGTTTCTATACGTTTTGAGGTCCCCTGGGTCCGTTTTCACTATTTTTACGATGATGTATGTATGTGTGTGTGTATGTGTGTATGTGTGTATGTCTGTGAGTGAACACGCTAGCGTCTAAACGCTTTGTTCGATTAACCTGAAAGTTGGTACGCATATTGTAAGTCACCATAGTACGAACCCTATAGATTTTGGTGAATCTAGCACTTATAGTTTTTTTTACAGGGACACAAAGAAAAATTCTTCATCATTATGGCCTATGGGAGCAAAATCTTAAAAGTGCGATAGCATCTAAACGCCTTATTCAATTGAGCAAAAATTTTATACACATATTATAGATCACAAATACTCAATCTGTATAGTTTTTGGAGAATCTAGCACTTATAGTTTTTTTACAGGGACACAAAGAAAAATTCTTTATCATTATGCCTATGGGGCCAAATTTTTAAAAATATGATAGCGTCTAAACGCCTTATTAATCTGAGCAAAAAATTTGTACACATGTTATAGATCACAGTTGAACTAACTGTATAGATTTTGGTGAATCTAGCACTTACAGTTTTTTTACAGGGACACAAAGAAAAATTCTTTATCATTATGGCCTATGGGACTAAATTTTAAAAAGTACGACAGCATCTAAACGCCTTATTGAATTCAGCTGAAAATTTATATGAGTATTATAAATCCCTGTTGCACTAACTATAAGCATTTTGGTGAATCTAGCATTTATAGGTTTTTACAGGGACACAACGAAAATTTCTTTATCATTATGATCTATGGGCTCAAAGTTCAGTAGCGTTAAATAAAACAACGTGTAATAGATGGAGAAAAATACTCAAACACTCTATTATGGTTTTCTCTCTTTTGTTTGTTTAACAACTACTCTTTCTTTACTTTATCTACAAAACTGTTAATTACTCAATGTTCGGAAAGTCGAGTGGAGTCACTCCAGATTTTTTTACTTTCTTCTATATGTAATATAGAGAAAGTATTGGATTCGTAAAAATTTTCGACCTCGGGTTTTTGATGGATTTACACGTTTTGAGAGCTATAGAACACGATTTGACCCTTTTTAGAAAATGTCTGTCTGTCTGTCTGTGTGTGTGTGTGTGACAAAATTTTGTGGCAACTGTATCTCAGGAACTACTGCACAGAATTTCATTCAAATTAGTATGTAGTTGCACCTTGACATAAATTAGTGCCTATCAACTTTTGGTAAAAATTGTCTTACAGGTTGCGTTGCCATCCCGCTTTTTCTAAATTTTTAACATGGTGATATAGGACAAAATTTTGTATAAATGTGCATAAAGAGAATTATTTTTTAGTAATCATTATGAAATTTACAAGAATTATTTATAATAGAGGTAGTCAACTGGGGAAAAAATTTTGTATGCGTAGGAGCCTCGTGAACCCCCCAGGGGGAAAGTCCCCCCTCGAGGGGAGTAATTTTTCAAGATGGGTATCTTTCGAAAGGTCTCGTCAATACCTTTAAAACGAATGGTTGAACTATAAATCTGTGATAATTTAAAACAAAGTTATCGATTTTTTTTTACTTTTAACAAAAAGTAACTTACAAAAAAAATCGTTTTTTTTTTTTTTTTTTTTTTTACGAAATTTAACCAGACTTGGCATTTAGTTGGCGCCTGACATAAACTGGGGCTGATTAGATTTGGGGATCAATCACTCAACAGGTGGTCCTGTGATCGTATTTTTTCTAAATTTTTAACATTGCAGTATAGGACAAAATTTCGTATAAATGTACATAATGGGAGTTATTCTTAACCTGTGATTCTGAAATTAATATGAATTATTGATAATAGTAGTAGTTAATTAGGAAACAAATCTCGGTCATCGCTTCCCCCCCCCCCTGGGGAAAGTACCCCCCGGGGGGGGGATAAATTTTCAAGATGGGTATCTTTCGAAAGGTCTCGTCAATATCTTTAAAACGAATGGTTGAGCTATAAATATGTGATAATTTAAAACAAAGTTATCGATTTTTTTTTTTTTTTAACGAAAAAAAACTTTGAAAAAAAATCGTATTTTTTTTTTTTTTTTTTTTTTTTTTTTTAATATTGTTACTGCGTGAATTTGTATAGGAAAATATAGAAGAAAGTCTTGTGGTGGCCACAGCATACTAGTTTTTTTAAGATATTGTTGATAGAGCATAAAATCGACTTTCTTTGAACATTTAGTGTTGTAGCTTCCATGAGAAAAAATCGTCAGCATCCATCATGGAAAATAATTTTATTAAATTATGATTTTAATAAATAATCTGTACTAAGTAAATATGTATAGGAAAATAGGGAAGAAAAATTTGAAATAGCCTTTGTGTGTGTGAGAGAGAGTGTGTGGTTTTTACTGTTTCAACTCACCAGCTAAAAATTTGCCAATAATTTAAGCACAATGTAAATTGATTTCTGTAATTTCTTTCAAGCCAATCGGAAATGAGCACTTTCCTAGGTACTGTTTTATTTCGTCGAAATCTATTCACATCAGTCCAGTTCGATGAGAAAAACTTCTGACTTTGCCTCTCTGTTCAATATTCGAAACAACACTCGTCGTCTTGACGATCCCATAGGGGCGTCGCCCAATCCCGATAAAAAAATAAGAGAAGAAAAGAAAAAAAATGTATCTGATCGAGCAACAAAAATAATGAATGAATGAAGTGAGACAAGACAACTTCATCTTCTTAATGGATTTCCGTAATGAGAGGGTAGAGATGTGAAACATCGTTTACAACGTTGTTCGCGCCAAATACATCCGCCTTCAGAATTTCATGCCGGACATCCTCTTCTTCGGGTAGCTTTCTGCGAATAAATCCTCTATTATCACTGCTATATTATCGTGAATTTGATTTTAAACTTTTTGCAAAGAAAATAATCTGGTGTGTCACTCACACGACTTTCTCTTACCCTGAAATTTAATACTATAAATACAGGTTGAAGATTAAGAGGTGAGATAACGAGTACTGTTATGTAAACCTATGTTAAACATTTCATATTAGGCTTCTGAAGAGTTTTATAGGATAATTAGTTCTGTGTGAGGGGGGCTACCACCCCCCTCAACCCCCCGTTTCATTAATGCACCTACATTTATATAAAATTTAATTCGGTTATTAAAAAATAATTCTGTTTTTTAAAAATAATTTATTAAAATTATTATTTAAAAAAAATTATCTTTTATGACAGTGCAGACGATTTCCATATTAGAGAAGTAGTATAACACAAAATATCAAAAAAAAGTCCATTTTATTCTCAATATTAAAAAAAAAAAATACGATTTTTTTTTCTGTTTTTTTTTTTTTTTTTTTTTTTTTTTTTTTTCCCGTTAAAAGTAAAAAAAAAAAAAAAAAAATCGATAACTTTGTTTTAAATTATCGCAGATCGATGGTTCAACCATTCGTTTTAAAGGTATTGGCGAGCTCTTTTGAAAGATACCCATCATGAAAATTTACTTCATGAAAATTTCGAGGGGGAAGGCGAGGCTCCTACATACACAATTTTTTTTTCCCAGTTAACTATCTCTATTACAAAAAATATATATTCGTTTCAACTGGTTTAGTGCAGTCTATAGACTTTAAACTCTACTTACGTGCAATTTCCCCCATAGACGTAATCTATTAGAATGCTCTTGATTGTCCCTGTACACGAACCATTTTCTTGATCTTAACGAAAAGCTTACTGTAGCATCCCTATAGGATACACATTTAGAATACCAAGTTTGAACTTTCTGCCATAATTTGTTTTTGAGATATGCTGATAACAGACAGACACACAGACACACACACAGACATACGCACAGACCATTTGCTAAAAACATGATTTTCGTATTCAGGGGACCTCAAAACGTGTAAATATAACAAAAACTCGCGTTCGAAAATTTGACCCAAAAACAATACTTTATCTACCTTATGGGTAAGAGAAAGTAAATATGATTCTTTTAAAACTGTCGAATCCATCCGTTGTTAATGACTAATATGTAATAGATTTTTAGTCAGACGTTTTGCTTCGTCCGCATTTGTTTTGTTTCACCTTCACTGAAAAAAAAAAAAAAAAAAAAAAAAAACGTTAAAAGTACAGGAAAAATCAGTTAGCTGGGGTGCCAGTATTTCTCCGTCAAATATACAGTTTAAAACCGTAAAATTGTATCACTGACATATATTTTACGCAGGAATCCTGTAAATCAAACAGGTTTTTTGTTAAAAGTACAGTTTTGTTCTGTATATTTGACGGAAAAATACTGGCACCCCAGCTGCCAGATTTTTCCTGTATTTTTAACAGATTTTTTTTTTTTTTTTTTTTTTTTTTTTTTACAGTGTTGATTATGTCAGGATTTTTTTTTTCTCTTTGGCAACAAGATAAAAATTGAAATAAAACCTGTAAAAGAAATTTTAAGAAAGAAATAGGGTAATCGTTGCTAAGGATTTTTTTTTTTTTTTAATTGGAATTGTTTGAATTTAAAATGTTATTAAGAAAAAGAAAAAGAAAAGAAAGGTATTAACCATCGTAGAAAAGAAAAACTGAAACGAGTACGTTGTGGCCAGCCCAAAACTTTTTTCTATATCATTTATATATTAAACGCCACCTACTAATTAACATGCAGAAAAAGTCAATCATAGCTTAATAAAGGTTTTACTTTTTACAGATGCAGATTGATGCAACTTTTACCAATATGGCTATTGGTAAAATTGGGTAAATTGGGAAATTTCCAATATGGCTTGATGCAATTTTCACCAATATAATTTTTACATATTGTAACCATATGGAAAATTGAAGAAAGTGGGTAATAGCAACGCCACCCATCAGCCGATATACAGCTAAATTTAGGCTGCATCCTTTTTCATAATGATCATCTCACATAACAAATTATGTGGAACTATGCATAACAGAAGCTGAGACAAAGCTTATTTCTGCACCTTGAAAAACTGCTAAGTAGCAGCGCCAATGAACGGCCGATATGCATCCGAATTGAATCAGCATAGCTTTTTTATCACAATGGCATTCTCACATATCAATTTATGCGGAACTATACTTAAGAAAAGCTGGTGCATAGCTTTCTTGTATATTGGAGAAATCGCAGCCTAGCAGCGCTACCTACTGGGCTATATGAATCAAAAGTTGACTGCCAATAATTAATGTCAAGGTGAAACTAAATATGATTCTTTATGAAATTCAAATAGCATTAGTTCTGTATACCATTATTTAATGTATATTAGTTCTTGATGTAGAGCTGCCGCAAAATTTTGTTATACAGATATACAGTCATTTTTTAAAAATGGCCAAATCGTATTCAGGATATCACAAAACGTCTAAATCATTCGAAAACTTTTAAAAATGCAATACTTTCTTCTATGAAAACAGAAAAAAATAAAAATACAAACAAATAAATTTTTAAAAAAAGTAAAAAAATTTTCAAACTTTTTTTTCCCCATTTTATTTTTATGTACTTTTAACACTGTATTTTACACATCTGGGGGTATTACGTTGTGGTTCCAACAATTAATTAAATTTATTTTAAAAAAAATAGCTAAAAAAGTTACTATATCTTTAAATTACCAACTGAAACTCAAACTTAATTATCTTGTTTTATTTTTTATTTCATTTTGCACGCGCGCTTTTTATTTCCTAATTCAAAATTATATATAAAAAAAAACTTTTTCGATACTGTCCGTTTCGAAACTGATCATTATTAATTTTCTTTTCTTTTCTTTAAAAAAAAAAAAAAAAAAAAAAAAAATGATTTTGATGAAATTCTCGCAAAAGCAGGATTTAGTTTAGTACGGAGGACTATTAGTTTCAAATTATAACATCGCTTTCAAATTATTCAATTATATTTTCGATAAAATTTCAATTTCGATAAATGTCCAACCATCGTAAAACTGGCGACAACGTTTTAACCGTAGACTGAGACTAATAGTCCTCCGTACTAAAAAGCACACACTGAAAAATAAATTCTGTGACTGACATCTAGAAACTAAATTGTACTGTAGTAAAAATAGTTCCATGTCGTCCTTAAAAATTCTAGTTCCCTTTGCTTGCGAGTTCTAAAAACCGCTATTGGAATTCTAGAGCGTTTTTCTATAGGATCTCAATCTCATTTAAAATTTTTTGCAATTAAATGCGAACACAAGAGAAGAGGTTTAGTAACTGTAACTTTGTTTTAGGATCCAATTTTAGGAAATGAAGCTAGAATTTCTCGCAATATAAAGGATTCCTGGTACTCATAATATTCTTAATATAAGTTCACCCTCTAGAAAAGTGCAGACTAGAAATTCTCAATCATTTCGTCTATTCAGGTTATTTGTTTACAAAATGACTACTTATTCGCTCTAGAGGAAAGCGGTTAACTTTTTCCCTAGGTGCACACACTCTCAGAAATGGATACTCAAATTTCACGAAAATTTCTTCATTTTTGACGAAAGTGTTTCTAGGGATATGCTCCGAGCAAACATTTCGTCAAATGGACGAAATTTGTTTCGTTACCTACTTGAGAATACGAATTTCGTCAAAAATTAAAAAAAAATTTTCTCCTTCCTATTTCGTCAAATTGAGAAAAGTACTTTCGTCACTTGTTTGAACATACGAATTTCGTCAAAAGTAAAGATACATTTTTTCATTCTAGTTTCGTGATACAGAATAAAATACAAATAAAAATTATAAAATTACTTGCAAGTTCGTTGCTTTAGGCATTAAAACCTAATTATATTCAATGAAAATATAAATAAAACAGAGCAAACAAATAAAAATCATTTGGACATTTATCTGACAGCTTTGAGATCTACAGTTACAATGATTTTTGTCTCAATTGATCCATATTTTTACAGAATTCACAGAACCAAGCGCACACAATATTTTGTAGACATAGGACATCACAAACATCCATGTCAGCTCCGCGATTCGAACCCGGGACGTGAGAATCCAGAAGGCAGCGCCCTACCGACCGAACCAACAGGCCGGCATATAAGAGTCATTGTAACGTAACGTCGAAAGAACACAGAAAAAAAACCAATATGGCGGTAATGAAAGCTAGCACATGCTATTGTGAGTAAACAGTTTCGTCAATGCGTCAAATATATGAGAGTTCACGTTTCCTCAAAAATCACGTGATCGCTTGACGAAATGGTTGTCAAAAACAACGAAGTTAAGCCCGAGGATCAGCGATGCCAGATTGGGGATTTTGTCTCCATTTTGGGGATTTTTGAGGCTTCTGGGGACAATTTTGGGGACCCAATGTTTGTGGGGACTTTTTTGGGGAATTCTAAAATTTTTGGGGACAAATCTGGGGAGTTCAACTTTCTGTCAATGTTGGCAACGAAATGATTTATCCCTACGACCGGTGATTTTCAATAGCTTTATTGTTATTTAGGGATTTTTTTCAAAAATTGCCTTCATTTGGGAAAAAATCTAAGCTTAAATCCACTTAAATCTGATTGAATTTTTTTTTTTTTTGAAAAAAAAAAAAATATTTTCCCTTTACAGTAGAAATCAAGTTGGGGATTTTTTCGGGAAAAAACCCTGATTTGAGGAAATTTGAAGACCCGTTTGGGGAAATAATTTTCGACCATCTGGCATCACTACCGAGGATGTCTGAATCGTCAAAATTGAGTACATTATTTCTGAGAGTGCATGAACAATTTCTCAAGCATCGGACATGAAAGGCGTTGTAGAAAGATCCTATACGAGATATTTTCTTGTTTTATGAAAATCTATGAAGTTTCACGTGGAAATAAGACACCGTTGTTATAAAAATTATAAGAATGACACGAAGACCAGTGGTGATCCGCAATAGAAAATTTAGAAATTTCTTGATCAGGTACAGTTTTCAAGCAATTACACAAGAAGCTATACATTTTATTTAAGGGGATTCGCTCCCTGTTGTTGCCGGAAACAATGGGCTCTTCCCACTGTCGTCTGCTCAATCACGTGATAGAGGAAAACGAATAATCGAATTCTGAAAATCGAATTCAATTAAATATTGTTCTTAACCCTTTGCGGCGCAAGACAATTCAGATCGTTTAAATTATACTGCCACCGGAATTCATGAACTAAATTAAACTAAAAGAAATTTTAAATTTTGAGGTTAAAAAAACCTCTTTTTTCTGCTATGTTACAAACGTAAATTTTTGCTAAAAAATTTCCGGGATGAATTTTTGCAGCTGCATCTTAAATTTTGCGTCCTCGCAGCGAGGACAGCGCGCGTTAAGGGGTTAAGAACAGAAATTTTAATATTTAATATAAAATAAAATAAAAGTAATATTGTGCATTTGTAAACAGTAGAATGATTGTATTTGTAAATTTAATAATTTTTAAAAAACGTTTTATGTGTTTATTTATTTTTACCTGTAAGAATCGATTTTTGTATATTGTAGTGTAACTGTAACATTAACTGATCTAGCAATAAATAATAGCTTCTTGTGGAATGTTTATGGATTATAATTTGAAATTTTAAAATGTTTTTATTTAATTGAATTGCATAAAGGTGTTACAACAAGTCAATTAACTTAGTGACTGGTCTAAATGGATTTACGCAGTACGATATTGCCCTATCACTGATTTAAGTACCAAAAATCAGCGTATTAAACATGTTCTTCATGAACATCAATAACAAACATAAACTAAATGATGATTGTAAATGTATACGGCAAACAAGAGAGGATGAATAATGATATAAAATGGATTAAAAAGGATCCTGTATAAAAAAATAACACAGATTAAATACGATGGATCAAAAATAAGAATAAAAAATAGGTTATCTCAGCAATTGCTCTAGATAAACAAGACTTCGTCTGCTATTTGTTTTTCCTCTATCATGTGACCTCTGACGTCAGTTGGGAAGAGCCCATTTTTAAGCGAATCACTCATCATCTAATACAAAAATTCTTTTTAACACTTTCCAACAAAGTTGAAAAATGACATCCGTTTGTCTGGTCGTCCTTTTGTCCGTCTATTTGATGCCCTCGCTAAAACTACCGTAAATATACAGAGAATTCTTGAAACTGACATATATTATTCAAATTCACTATAGGATGTTTCCTATTGAAAATGGAATAAATACCACCCCTCTGTGCAAAGACACCTGAAAGTATTCTAAAGTATTGCATTCTATGAGAGATATTTCTATAAACCCTATTTTAGACCTTCATTTTGTGAAAATCGTAGTTAAATTGACGGCTATTATTCATACACACACAAAGTTTTCTATGGTATGATTAGCATTGAGATTCGCTGGGCCACATAAAAATACTCAGATAGATTATGAGCTGTAACTGGAAATTGCTGAATTTGTATTTTCGTTTTTATTAAGCGTTTTTAACATTTTCTAACAATGTTTAATGGTTAATTATGATTTCAACTAGTCCATCTGTCTTTCTTTGACTCTCTGTCTATCTGTTCGCCTCTAGCACCCGTAAATATTTTCAGAATTTCTCCAAAATGATTTATTCTATTCAAATTCACTATGGCATAATCCCTTTGGAAAATGATATAAATACGAAAATTTGTTTGTTTACAGGTAAATCCCAAAAAAATGCCAATGCATTACATTTTCTGAGAGACATTTTTATAAATCACACTTAAATAGGCACAAATCATAATAAAATTAACAATTATTGTTCATACACTAAAACATCGTTTTGTACAATGTATGTTTGTTTAGTGTGAAGATTTACAGAGCTACACTAAAATATTCAAACACATTAAGGGCTACAACAAATTTGAAAAGTGTTTATGATTTCGGTCTATCTGTCTGCCCGTGCTGTGACTCCCTTAAATATTCACGGAAGTGTTTGAAACTAGGTTGTCCTAGTTCACTGTAGGATGTTCCCTATTGAAAGTGGTGTAAATATCACCACTAGTTTGAGTACAGGGACATCCAAAAGAATTTCCAAGCACTGCGTTCTATGTGAGATATTTCGATAAAACATGCTTCAATTACTTCCTTTGCCCAAATCATAATAAAATTGACATTTATTATTTGTATGGACAAAAAATTGCTTTTACAGAATTTAATATGATTAGTACAGTGAAACTTGAATAATTCGAACTTGTTTAATTCGAAATTTTGGATAATTCGAATATTTTACACGGTCCCTTGAATTTTGTATTAAAATAATGTTAAAAAATCGTGGATAATTTGAATTCTATTTTGGATACGATTTTTCATTCGATTACTTTTAAAATATTGCAGTAAAATTTGTTCCCGAGATTTTACTCATCTGATGTGCATTATCAATTTTTATAGTCTTTCAAAAGAAGGATAAGGAAATACAATAGAAGACCCTAGCTAGTGCACCAGAAGATAGGGTGCATATGTATGAACTTTGAGGTTTTTGTGAATTGAAAGTCATGTGTAATGTAGAAGATTCTAGTTTTGTATCAGGTCATATGCCATGACACAAAGATTCTACTTAAAAAAGAAATAAAAAATATTTGACTATTTTTTTAAAAAGTGTTGAATAATTAAGCTCGTAAAAAATATTGATTTAATGGGGAGGGGGGGGGTGAAAGAAGTAATGTAGCGGTATTCTTAGATATAAAGTTTATGTGTTAAATCTCTGATCGTAGGGTTTTAATTTTTTAATTTATCACTTTTTTTTTGACAAAAAAGTACATGTAATTCGAATTTTTGGATACTTCGAATTTTTCTCTGGTCCCTTCAACTTCGAATTATCCAAGTTCTACTGTATTAAGATACACATAAAAATATTCAGTTAAATTTAGGACTGTTATTGGAAACTGCTGGAATACATTTATGTTGGTATTGAGCGTTTTCAACACTTTCCAACACAGTTTTAAAATGATTATGAGTTTAGTTAGTCTGTCTTTCTGTCCTATCCGTTCGTTGCGTGATCACGTAGGAAAAGGCTGTTCTCAAATGAGAAGCTAAATTTCGGACATTAGATAAAAGAAAGTTTTTACTTTCACATTACGTAAAAAACATTAGACCTACTAGTCCAGTTTCCAGAAAATCGCATGACCTTTTTCCTTTCTATTTTAAAGTAAATACTTTTGTATAAAAAAAATCAATAATCAAAAATTGACTTTTTCCATATTTATAGTGTGAAGTTCTGGCATATTCCTGAACAAAAAAAAAAAAAAAAAAAAAAAAAAAAACAGAGTTAGGATTTAAAAAAAAAAAATAATAATAATAATACATTCTACATATATGTATGTATTATTTTGATCGAATGACTTTTTGAAAATTTTGATTTAAACTTTTAAATATTTTTTAAATATATTAACACGTTTTGAGGCTTCCTAATTACCGTAGTCAAGTTTTTTAATGTTTGATCTTTGTCTGTATCTCTTAGAGTAACTTGAAAACGAATAATTTTAGGAGATCCAAATGTTGTATTTTCAAGTTAATATAAGTTTGTTGCTAGAAAAGTTTGACCAAGATTGATAAGTTTCAATGAATGTTGCGTGCGAAAATTGTCTGTATAATTTTAAATGAACTTTTTGTACGGTTGTTTGTTTCTCCGGTACAAATCTTGCAATCGATTTTTAACTGACTTCCCTACTAGCTAGACATTTGAAAATTTCAGAATAGCTCAGAACACGATGACAACACAATACTTCGAAGCCCGATTTTCAAATTTTTTATTTGTTTTATTTTAATTAAAATAGAAAAATAATAACCTCCTAAGAGTTACAAAAATAGCCAGTAAAATATTAGCTATAATTTAATTGTTTCCAAAAAAAATTGACGAGTTCATTTTCTATCGACATAAAAATAAATACATTAATTAAATGTGAAGGTTAAAAAATTGTAAAAGTTAAATTATGCATCTCACAAAAATGAACGTCATTATCACTTTCAAAATTAGAGCCGTTTTCGAGATACCAACTTTTACTAAAACTTAGCATGCTCAATTATTGACAGGAAAACAATAATTACATGCAAAAGGATATTTAAAAGGGAATTAATAGGGCGAGTTTGAAAAAAATCCATACAGCCGTTTTTAAAGGAACGCACTTGCGAGACCTGAAATTGAGCTATTTATACAGGGCGCCTGTCAATTTTCCTGAACTAACCGACTATATCATTCGAAAGGACATCTAATAGAGTGTTTATATAGCATATTTAAAGAAAATCGTTATAGCCGTTTTTGAGATACAGATTTACGGTCCCATTTCCGGTTTTCCAATTTTGATTACACACATACATACACCCATTGTGAAAAACTACTTTTTTGGACTCAGGAGGTCTTAAAACGTCTAAATCAGGTGAAAAGCCTATATCGAATTTTTGGACAGAATTCAATACTTCCATTACCTACAGTAGTTGGGTAATGGAGGTAAAAAGAAAGGAAGGGAGAAAAGCTGATTTTATATCTACCGGGGCAGTTTTTCTACTTATATTTATGAAGTCACACACAGTGGTTAAACATTCAGAGATGTCTCAATCGATTGAAGCTAATTTTTCTGGAAGAAATCAATCAAACGAGGTTCAATATCAGGAAAAAAAAAAAAAAGTCACTCGATACAATCTTTTGAACCATCCCTTAATCGCCTATTCATGAAGCAGAAATCATTATTTAAAAACCAAGTTCATCAATAAACTCTAACAGAATAACTTCAACGGGAAGACCTTAGCCACATTAAAATTATGGAGATGTTCTATTAGCAGTCTAAATAATCATTCGCATAAGATTGAAAAGAAAGATAGAGTTTATAGATGTGACTTTTAGAATACAGTCTGAAATACAGACGGAGTCTCATTTTAATCCCAGATTGATATTGGCTAATATAATAACCGACGGAATTTGACAGCAAAAAAGAAAAGGTTGCCTGGAGTACAAATTCACTCCTTCAGAAAGATAGATTAACACCTCGAACTTGTGGTGAAAACTAGTATGTTGTGGCCATCACATGACTTTTTGCTATATTTTCCTATACAAATTCACTCAGTGAAAATAATTTATTAAAATTATTATTTAAAAAAGTTATCTTCCATGATAATGCAGACAATTTTCATATTAGAGAAGTAGTATAAACTAAATATATAAAAAAAAAAAAAAAAAAAAAAAATCAATTTTATTATTATTATTATTATTATTATTATTTGTTTAAAAATGAAAAAAATCGATAACTTTATTTAAAATTATCGCAAATCGATGGTTCAACCATTCGTTTTAAAGGTATGGGCGAGCTCTTTTGAAAGATACCCATCATGAAACTTTATTCCCCTCGAAGGGGGAATTCCCCCTCAGGGGGGGACGCGAGGCTCCTACATACACAAAACAATTTTCCCAGTTGACTATCTCTATTATAAATAATTCTTTTAAATTCCATAATGATTATTAAAAAATAATTTTCTTTATGAAAATTTATACAAAATTTTGTCCTATACCACCATGTAAAAATTTAGAAAAAGCGGAATGGCAACACAACCTGTAAGACAATTTTTACCAAAAGTGGATAGGCACTCATTTATGTCAAGCTGTAACTACATACCAATTCGTATGAAATTCTGTCCAGTAGTTCCTGAGATACAGTTGCCACAAAATTTTGTTACACACACGCACACAGACAGACAGACATTTTCTAAAAATGGTTAAATCGTGTTCTACAGCTCTCAAAACGTGTAAATCCATCAAAAACTCGAGGTCGGAAATTTTTACGAATCTAGTACTTTCTGCTACTGAATATAGAAGAAAGTAAAAAAGGTATTTATTAAGCAACAAAGTTGATTTTTTCTTCGGCGTAATTAATATCGAGTAGCAAACAAGCACAAAATTTTCACGCTCTTTTTCTTTTCTTACTTGTCTATAAAATTCGAAGCTCATAAATCATATACCAATTTCACCACATAATTTAAATTTTAATTCATCAGAAGCCAAATTTTTATTAGAACCATATTAATATTGTGTGATGCTGAAATCAAAATCATTTAAAGAAAGGTTTCAAAAATAAAATTATGTTTGACGATCCAGTTTTCATACTACCCCAGCAGCAGAGCTTTAGTATAGGACCTCCATGGTGACTTTTAAATTTTTGTTGCCATGTCGGTGTTTATTACTTCCTTATACAAAGTATAAGGAAGTATAGTAATCCCGATTTGCGAAATGGATTTTGCATTTCACATTGCTCGAAAACGAATGATCGCTGAATGTTGCCAATTTATACGTGTGACTGTCATGATGTCTAGTTGTACACCTGCAAGTGTCGTCTTAACACGAGCTCTCGTTTTAGAGATATAAGGGACTTTACACGATTTTTCGTGACGTCTGTATGTATGTGTGTCTGTGTGTGTGTGTGTCCGTATGTCGCATAACTCAAAAACGGTTGGACGTAGAAAGTTGCGAATTGGTACATAGGTTTGTTATAACATCTAGTTGTGCACCTCCCTTTCTGGACTTTGTATGATTTTCCGTTTTGGAGATATTTAGGAGAATTAGGTTCATAATAGCCAAAATGTATCAAAAAACGGTAATAACTCAAAAACGGTTTGGACAAATCTTGAAGTTTAAGTCACTTCCCGACTAGCTAGACATTTGAAACTTTCAGAAAAGTTCAGAACACGCTGACAATGCATTTTTTAAAATATTTTTAGCCAACTGTTTCTAATACCTGCTGCCTTCAGCAGCGTTTATGTGATTCAACAGAAAATTTATTTAACTAACTTCTCGACTAGCTAGACATTTGAAACTTTCAGACTAGATCAGAATACGGTGAAAATGCATTTTTTAAATACTTTTAGCCAACTGTTCAGGGTCCCTGCTGTCTTCGGCAGCGTTACCAGTACAAATCTTGCAATCGATTTTTAACTAACTTCCCGACTAGCTAGACATTTAAAACTTCCGGAAAAACTCAGAACACGGTGACAATGCATTTTTAAAAATACTTTTAGCCAATTGTTTCAGGTCACTGCTGCCTTCGATAGCGTTTATATGGTTCAACAGAAAATTTATTTAACTAACTTCCCGACTAGCTAGACATTTGAAACTTTCAGAATAGTTCAGAATACGGTGAAAATGCATTTTTTAAATACTTTTAGCCAATTTTTTCGGGTCCCTACTGCCTTCGTCAGCGTTACCAGTACAAATCTTGCATCAGTTTTTAACTAACTTTCAGAAAAGCTCAGAACACGGTGATAATTCCTTTTTAGGACTGAGGGCCTCAGACAGCGATTTTTGCTTTTTCGTTTTCGATAGTTGGACATTTGTCGAAATCATTTTTCGATAGTTGGACATTTATCGAAATCTAAAATTTATCGAAAATATAATTGAATAATTTGAAAGCGATGTTATAATTGGGAAGAAAAAAAAAACTAATAGTCCTCCGTCCTAAACTAAATTCTGCTTTTGCCAGAATTTACACAAAATCTTTTCAAAATGACATTGACATGAGTCCCCCCAAGGCACAACTTTGACATGAGACCCCTTCCCCCCAACTTACAACTTTGACATGAGTCCCCCCAAGGCACAACTCTGACATGAGTCCCCCCCAAGGCACAACTTTGACATGAGTCCCTTCCAAGGCACAACTTTGACATGAGTCCCCCCAAGGCACAACTTTGACATGAGTCCCCCCAAGGCACAACTCTGACATGAGTCCCCCCCCCCCCCCCACGGCACAACTTTGACATGAGTCCCCTCAAGGCACAATTTTTTTTTTTCTTTTTTTTTTTTTTTTTTTACGTATGCATGCATTTTTTAAAAAATATTTTTAGCCAATTGTTTCGGGTCCAGTGACAATGTTTTTTAACATTATGTATATTTCTAAAAGTGTATAAGGAAGTCATGTGGTGCCCACATCAGATTTTTTTTTTACTTCAAGAACACTATAGTGAGGAAAGTATTGTAATCATGTCAAAAATCCTAATTTGAGATTTTGATGTTTCTATACGTTTCGAGGTCCCCTGAGTCCGTTTTCACTATTTTTACGATGATGTATGTACGTGTGTGTGTATGTATGTGAGTGAACGCCCTAGCGTCTAAACGCTTTGTTCGAATAAGCTGAAAGTTGGTACGTATATTGTAAGTCACCCTAGTACAAACCCTAGTGATTTTGGTGAATCTAGCACTTATAGTTTTTTCACAGGAACACCAGGTAAAAATTTTTATCATTATGGCCAATGGGACCGAATTTTTAAAAGTGCGATAGCATCTAAACGCCTTATTCAATTGAACTTAAAATTTATATGAATATTATAAATCACTTTTGCCCTAACTATAAGCATTTTGGTGAATCTAGCATTTATAGGTTTTTACAGGGGCACAACTGAAAATTCTTTGTCATTATGATCTGTAGGCTCAAAGTTCAGTAGCGTTCAATAAAACATCGTGTAATGTATGGAGAGAAATACTCAAACACTCTATTGTGGTTTTTTCTCTTTTGTTTGTTTAACAACTCCTCTTTCTTTACTTTATCTACGAAACTGTTAATGACTCAATGTTCGTAAAGTCGAGTGGAGTCACTCCAGATTTTTTTTTTCATTTATTTTAGCATAATTTTTCGTTTAAAACCTAGTACCTGTCTTGATTATATTTTTTATTATTGCGTTCTTTAATCAATTTAGGACAATAGTTCCTATTCTGTTTATATCTTTACAGTATTGCTAGGTTTAAGAATGACGCTTGCAAAGATGCAACTTTTAAAAATACATTTTTCTATAAAATGATCTCATCAGACAAAAGTCGCCATTTTTCTGATTAGATCATTGAATGGTGTCCGCATGCTTAAACATTACCCGTGTATGAATTTTACTTTTATCCTCACGTATTTTATCAATTACGTCACTATCGTATCGTTCTGACAACATTTAATCATAATTGGTCTACATTAGAGAAATATTTATGTAGACTGGGGTAAAGCAATTAAAAAAAAAAATCTGGTGTGAAACAACCACACGACTTCCATTACCCGCTATTACATGTATTATATGCATTTTTGAGAGATAATGTGATCAAAAAACATAAAAGTGACCTAAAGAGAAAATCGTTAGAGCCGTTTTTGAGATACCAACTTTTACAAAAAATCAATTATTGACCAGAAAAAAATAATTACATACAAAAGCATATTTAAAAGTGAGTTAAAATGGCGAGTTTGAAAAAAATCTGTACAACCGTTTTTAAAGGAACGCCTTTGCGAGGCCTGAACTTGATCTATTTATACAGGCCGCCTATCAATTTTCCTGAACTAACCAACTATATCATTCGAAAGGACATCTAATAGAGTGTTTATATAGCAAGTTTGAAGAAAATCGTTAGAGCCGTTTTTGAGATACGGACTTACGGTCCCACTTCCGGTTTCCGATGTCCCACTTCCGGTTAAACTCAATTATTGACAGGAAAACAATAATTACATACAAACGCATATTTAAAAGTGAGTTAAAATGGCGAGTTTGAAAAAAATCCGTACAACCGTTTTTAAAGGAACGCCTTTGCGAGGCCTGAAATTGAGCTATTTATACAGGCCGCCTATCAATTTTCCTGAACTAACCAACTATATCATTCGAAAGGACATCTAATAGAGTGTTTATATAGCAAGTTTGAAGAAAATCGTTAGAGCCGTTTTTGAGATACGGACTTACGGTCCCACTTCCGGTTTCCGATGTCCCACTTCCGGTTTTTCAATTTTCACCAAAATTTGGAAATTTCATCTGTACACCAGACGTATTTCAATTCTAAAGTTTCGTAGATCTATCTTTATTAGTTTCTGAGCTATAATAGCCAGAAGATTCTCCACATACATACATACATACATACATACACACACACATACATACACACTGACCAATTGCCAAAAACCGCTTTTTTTGGACTAAGGGTACCTTAAAACGTGTAAATCAGGTGGAAACCCGATATCGGATTTTCAGACCGAATACAATACTTCCATTACCTACGGTAGTAGGGTAATGGTAGTAATAAAGCTCATTGCAGCAGTCTTTATGCTGTATCAGAAAATCTATATGCATTGATGTCTACGTGTTATTAGATATTGATTAAAATAAAAGTTGGTATCATTTATCACGAACGCCAAAATTGGCAAGTGGTCTTGGACGAGCTCGTTGGCCAGCTTGATACGCCATTTTGTTTCAAAATGGCGACCCACTGAAAATTTCAAATTCGTGCAGAAAGTGCATTTGTGAAACGATCTGCTTGAAACTCGGTATGTATAACCAAATTATTAATCGATTCGATCTGACTTCTTGTTTTAAATTGGTAACCACTTGAAAATTTCAAACTCGTATTAAAAGAACTACTTATGAACCCATTTTCATGAAACTCTGTATGTATATATGGCCCGTATCTTGACAACGAGATATATAAATTAGAGTGCTGATTCAATGGATGAAGGATTAGCTTTCCGTGGTACAAGATGATTCGCGTGACATGCTCCAATAGGTTCCTGTGTTTGGCCCTTTATCGCTATTTTGGCATTTAAAATATCAGTTCGACAAATTATCATTATTATTAGGTAACTTGACAGTCCTATGACCGAAATAAATTGTTTTTAAAATAATTCTACACTCATTTCGCATTTTAATAAATAATAAAATACCTTTTTTTCATCGTTTCCCAACAAAGTTTAAAAGTGTTTATAAAAGAAAATTTAAACTTTTAAAGAGCTAAATTTAATAACAAATAATAATTTTTCAACTATTTTTAAGCATTTTGTCGGTTAAAGTTCAACTACACGAACTAAAAAAGAAGTAAAATCAAAATCAAAATGATTTAGAACAAAAGAATATTAAACTACGTAAGTAAACAACAAACATTGGCGGTTATGACTTATGCGAAGAACAATCTCCAAACCGTTGCCACAGAAATTTACTGAAATAAGCTGTTACCAAGGGAACCATCGAATACGCAGGTGCAAGGAGAGCATGTCACATGACTCATCTTGGACCTTCTCAAGGGTTACCATTGGCATTTATCTCTCTACTTTATATATCCCGTTGTATCTTGACCAAGCCAACTTTATTAGTTAATATGATCCACTTTTTTTTTAACATGCTTTTATTAACTTTGATATGATGTAACTATTAATGTATGTAACGGAATCTTGCAATGCAATTTTTGAGCATTTCTGTTCGTTCGATTGACCTGAAATTTTGCACACGACTTCATAGTCGATGGCAATACTACATACAAGCTCCTATCCCATCAGGGGAAGGATCTAGGGGCAAAAAAAAAAAAAAAATCTATATATATATATATATATATAAAACTCTATCACATGTGGTACAGGATTTGGCCATATTTGTATAACGTTGAATGGCAACAATTAATCATTTTTTTTTTTTTTTTTTTTTTTAATTAAAGATGTAAATATTATGGTGTGTCACTCACACGATTTTTTCTTACCCTGTATTTTAATACTATAAGAATAGATATTTTGTGCTTTTTAGTTCACATTTCAATAAAAGCGTGTTCTTTAATTTTCTAAAAGTATAATTTTATTTTTTTTTATTTTTTTAAGCGGCTATTTGAGAGGAACAAAGAAATAAACCGCTCTTCAAACTGAGCCAGAAGCGCTTTTTAACATTTTCCAACAAAATTGAAAAAAAAAAAAAAAAAATGACTATGAATATTGAATAGGGCTCAAATATGTTTGTCTGTCTAGAGGCTCTCCCTTCCATGCCTGTCTGCGGATACTTTTAAAATACTTTGAAGCTGATATTTGTCATTCCAGTTCACGATGGTATGATCTTGTTGAAAAGGGTAATAAATAGAAAGACTGGTTTATGTCCAGGATCTCACAACAGAATTCGAATAATTCACGGCCTGCGAAAGTCGCATCTTTTAAACACAAAACAGAGCAAGGTATTAACCATACTCTAATAATTGGTATACATGGTTATAAATAAAAATTGCTTGAGGCGTATATTTTTTAGTCTCGTCTTGCTTAACACTTTACTATAAAAATGAAAAGTAAAATTTGAAAGTGTTTTAAATTCTATGTAATCTACATCATTTTTCTTCCGTTTTAATTTTTTTTTTTTTTCTCTCTCTCTCTCTTTTCTCGTTGCTTTACTTCAAAATGGCTTCTTTGTAGCAGGCAGACAATGAAAAAAAGTTGCAAACGCGTAGGCAACGTAAAGAAGAAAAGAACTCGATAAACAAAACTTTGTCCCGCAGGCGATTCAACAGGTAGCCATGTCACTTTTATCACCCGAGCCGAATCTCTCAGATTTAAAAGTACGAGTCTGGGAATGAAATAGTTATCTGGAAACTTAATAGACCAGAAAATCGGAACAAACAGTATAAGTTTAGAAGGTAAAAGGGGATCGTTTTGCTTGGACTTGCTTTTTCTTTTTCTGCGTATAGGTGAGCATGACAGTTAACATTTTTCGTTTTGAAAAATGAGCAAGTTTTAGCTGTTTTGGGTACAGATATTTCTCGGAAAGTGAATTACATTAAAAGTATAATGCATCCCGAAGGAAAATTACAAATTTGTTTAAACATTTTTTGAATGCAAATGTTAAATTCATTTAGGAGGCGTCCATTAATTACGTGAGGTGTTCAGGGGGGGGGGGGGGGTCAAGCCGAATCGCACTCAATCTCAAGTGGGAGAGGGGGGGGGTTCTCTGCAAATATCACGTAATTTTTTTCCCGCAGAAAAACAATGTAAAATTGCGAGCAAATTTAGTTAAATTCTGTTTAAGTATTTTATTGTTCAATTTTATTACTGTGATTCTAGACTACGATCTATGCAATCTTAAAAACTAGTCTAGTCAAGACTTCAATAAAAATAATAAAGCAAATTGTGTTTTTTTTAAAATAAATCCAACGCATTTACAGTAAAAGTACGAATTTTGAAAATCTGACGTGAGATTAGGGGAGGGGGGGGGGTCAAGCCAAATCTCACGAAATCTCACCAGGGGGGAGGGGGGGGGAGTCAAAAAATCGCCAAAACCGCCTCACGTAATTAATGGAGTCCCCTTAGAGAGAGGTACTGAATGATACATTTCGATAAAAATTTGTAATAGAGCTGACTGAGACTGAATGTGTGAGCATGTGTGTGTATGTATATTTATATTAAAATATATGTATGTCTAGGATATGTAATGTCTATACATATATAGTATATATACGAGGGAGTCTGTATATACATATAATATATATATATATATTAAAATATGCGTGTATATAAAATGCAGGCATGATATCTATACGTATGTATTAAAGTGTGCGTATGACTCTATGCATTAAAATGTGCGTTCATGTGTGTAAACCGATGCTTTCGATGTCATCAACCAATTTTTGATCGTATAGGATGTCACCCACTACGAACCCATTGTAAGCGTTGCATATTTTATATAATGCAGATTCCAGATACCGAAAACTATTCATGTTAATGAAGTGTAAAATGTAAAAAGATAATTTTATTGAAATGTAAAGCGTTGAACATTTAATAATCTAAATCAGGATTAAATCATGAAAATTCTCAAACAATATTCTTACCGTAAAAATTGATTTATATATACAAATCAATCGAAAAGAAACGATACTGTTTGGGCCTGTTTTTTTAGTATTAGCAAGACAGAAAAATCACGAGGTGTGCACGTATTCGAAAGATTTTCAAAATCTAAGCACAAGTTAATTATTTGATTTTTAACTTTTCAACTTTATTTTGGAAACTTTTAAATACGTCGATTTCTAAAGGAATGAACCTAACACGAAAAAAAAAAAATAAATAAATAAATAAATAAAAAATGTACGTCTACCAATTTCCACTTTTATTCTATAATGCATAGGACTATTTTGTATGGCCCTGTAAAGTAAACCCACCCTAAATGCTCATTTTACCCCATTCTATTACAAACTTGTTTTTGTGCATCTGAATATATCATAGATATAGTAATATATATATATAGATCTATCATCCCCATGTTATCGAGCAAAAAATTTTGATGCCGAAAAAAAGTTCTTAAATCAGCCATTAGAGAGTATTGAAAAAATGAATAAAAAGAAAAATGAATTTTAAACTGTACCTGGAGTTTTTCATTCACCTTTAGTAAATAAATTATTCATAAATTTTATTGACTAAATTATCCGTGTGTATTCCTGTGTGTGATTTACTCGGGAAAAGGCAGCCATTAGAGTGACTTTTCCCGAAAAAAAAGGCATCACTTTTTCCCTCTCGCTGATCAATCTATGTCTTATTACTATATCTATGGTATATATACTTTGTTCTCTTTAGTGCGATATTGAAATGGGCTAAAAAAAAAAAAAAAAAAAAACGTGTGGCACTCGGGGACTGCCGCGGTAAAGCTATTGCATAGCATTTTTTATCAACTTATGCAATTATAATTATTTATTTATTTTATTTATGCAGTATTTTTTTTTCTTTGATATTAATTCAAGTTCCGGGGGAGGGGACTCATGTCAAAGTTGTGCCTCGAGGGCACTCATGTCAAAGTTGTGCCTTGTGGGGGGGACTCATGCCAAAGTTGTGCCTTGGGGGGACTGATGTCAAAGTTGTGCCTTGGGAGGACTCATGTCAAAGTTGTGCCTCGAGGGCACTCATGTCAAAGTTGTGCCTTGTGGGGGGGACTCATGCCAAAGTTGTGCCTTGGGGGGACTGATGTCAAAGTTGTGCCTTGGGAGGACTCATGTCAAAGTTGTGCCTTTTGGGGGACTCATGTCAAAGTTGTGCCTTGGGGGGGACTCATGTCAAAGTTGTGCCTTGGGGGGGACTCATGTCAAAGTTGTGCCTTGGGGGGACTCATGTCAAAGTTGTGCCTTCGGGGGGACTCATGTCAAAGTTGTGCCTGGGGGGGACTCATGTCAATGTTGTGCCTTCGGGGGGACTCATGTCAAAGTTGTGCCTTGGGAAGACTCATGTCAAAGTTGTGCCTTTTGGGGGACTCATGTCAAAGTTGTGCCTGGGGGGGACTCATGTCAAAGTTGTGCCTTGGGGGGGACTCATGTCAAAGTTGTGCCTTGGGGGGACTCATGTCAAAGTTGTGCCTTCGGGGGGACTCATGTCAAAGTTGTGCCTGGGGGGGACTCATGTCAATGTTGTGCCTTCGGGGGGACTCATGTCAAAGTTGTGCCTTGGGAAGACTCATGTCAAAGTTGTGCCTTCGGGGGGACTCATGTCAAAGTTGTGCCTGGGGGGGACTCATGTCAATGTTGTGCCTTCGGGGGGACTCATGTCAAAGTTGTGCCTTGGGAAGACTCATGTCAAAGTTGTGCCTTTTGGGGGACTCATGTCAAAGTTGTGCCTTGGGGAGGGAACATGTCATAGTTGTGCCTCTCATGTTAAACTTGTGCCTTGGGGGGGATTTTAATAAATGCACTTTGTTTATTCATATTTAAAACACTTTATACACAAATTTTACGCGTACAGCTATTCACTGTTGTACATAGATGATAGATACCTATACACCTATATAATTTCTCACAAACAGCTGGTTACGTATTCGTCCGATTTCGGAGCAGCTCGTCTGGATCCGTGCGAGCTTCGTACAGTCGTACCATATACATACACGTTAAGGTTCAACTAGTCGCGGGCTCGAACTCATTCGTGGACGCGGCCAAAAAGCACGCTGTCTCACTAGCATTGTGTCTAAAAGAGACAAAATCAGTTATGAACAGTTAGCAGCTAGTCTACACGCATACGTCTAGTCGCACGCACAGAAACACCGTGCCGAAGTCTGCCGAACTGTGTTAGGTTTATTTTCGTTACGGAATTTCTTGATTCGGTCGCCGCGCTCAAAGCCCGCGATAAAAGCTATGCAATAGCTTAAAAAAAATATATATATATATATATATTATAGTTTTAAAACATTAAAGAACACGCTTTTATAGAAATGTGAACTAAAAAGCACAAAATATCTATCTTAGTATTAAGATTCAGGGTAAGAGAAAATCGTGTGAGTGATACACCGTAATATTTACATACATTTAAATCTTTAATTAAAATAACTTAGAATTAACAAAAACCATTTTTAAAAAATTTCCCCTGACGGGGATCGAACACTGGACCTTTAGGTTCGTAGCGCGGCGCCTTACCTCTACGCCATATCGTTCACGAAGGGGAAGTATTTTTTTTAACCGACTTCAAAAAATTGTATGAAATGAAACTAAATTGCGCCAAAAAGTATAAAATAATTTCCTTCGCCAAACAACCTATAACACTACAATTAATCATAACTTTTGAAGTCGGCGCAAAATTAAATAAAAATTGATACCTTTATTCAATACAAAAATCGAATCCTATTCAAACTACACATCTCACATTGTCACCTGCAAAACGCAGCCGAAAACTATTTTGATTCAAGAAAACAAATAAGATTTTGTAAGCAGCGAAATTTGGCGAAGATGCTGGTATCTGACGTCCTTGGTGAAAGAAAAATCGCAAAATTATCTGGCAAACATATTTAATTTCTTTGGGATATCATGATTAATTTGATAAGGTATATTAAGAGAGTAATCAAGAATATGAAACAATACTTCGTACAAAATGTATTATGAAAATATACATCTTGCGTGTATATTTTTGCAATACGTTTTCAACGCCAAATCCAAAAGCCACCAAGGATGATAGTTATCAAAGTTATACCAAATTTGCAAAGAAAACTCTAACTTCGTAGAAACATAAATTCTGCATTGTGAAAAATGTCCACTGTTCTGTGTAGATGCTACCAATGGACCAATTGTATACAGTGATAAAATATTAAAGGAAAATGAATATGGGTCATTCTAAAAACAAACCTTTAAAAACTAATTAAATTTTATTTAATTTTGCGCCGACTTCAAAAGTTATGATTAATTGTAGTGTTATAGGTTGTTTGGCGAAGGAAATTATTTTATACTTTTTGGCGCAATTTAGTTTCATTTCATACAATTTTTTTTTAATAGTAGTTGCTTTTTGGAGTCAGTTCTATTTTTTTACAAAAAGATTTTATTTCACAATATAATTTTTTTGTTTGCTCCCAGAGAAGTTACAAACAAACAAACATACATACATACATACATACATACATACATACATACATACAGGTGAAGCTAATAAAAGCGTGTTAAAAAATACTGCATTTGTGATAATAAAATGTATGTATATAGAGTACTCACTCATTTTCTTTCACTATTTTTTCATCACTTTCTTCATTAATAAATGCACTTTGTTTATTCATATTAAAAACACTTTATACACAAATAAATGCACTTTGTTTATTCATATTAAAGACACTTTATACACAAATTGTACGCGTACAGCTATTCACTGTTGCACATAAATGATAGATACCTATACACCTATATACTTTCTCACAAACAGCTGCTTACGTATTCGTCCGATTTCGGAGCAGCTCGTCTCGATTCGTGCGAGCTTCGTACAGCCGAAGTCTACCGAAGTCTGCCGAACTGTGTTAGGTTTTTTTTTCGTTACGGAATTTTCTGATTCGGTCGCCGCGCTCAAAGCCCGCGATAAAAGCTATACAATAGCTTAAAAGGCACAAGTTAATTATTTGATTTTTAACTTTTCAACTTTGTTTTGGAAACTTTTAAATAAGTCGATTTCTAAAGGAAAGAACCTAACACGAAAAACACAACTGAGAAATGTACGTCTAGCAATTTCCACTTTTATTCCATAATGCCCAAACTTAAAATATTCTCAAGTTTTTCTCTAAAAATATTTACAGAAGATCAACAGAATATCTTAAGTTATTTGGCCCATTCTTAAGAAAGTTTACAAAATTTCTTTATAATGTTTTCAAAATTTCTGAAGATATTTAAAAAAAAAAAGATAAATCTTCAAAATATTTTAAAATATTTGAAGAATATCTGAAGAAAATACTATTTTCTCAAGAATATCTTCGGATTATTTTTAGTGGGGACATCTGACTATTTTGTATGGTCCTGATGTAAAGTAAACCCATCCTAAATGCTCATCTTATCCCTTTCTATGGCAAACATGTTTTTTTGCATCTGAATATCTACTTTGTTCTGTAAAAATTATTCTTATATATCATCAAGTATCCGAATCTTTTTTCTGAGCCTTTGTGTGACAAAACATTTATGTTGTGTAGTAAAAACAATTCCCTTTAGACGGCGCTGCAACGTCGCTGAAAGAAAAAATAACTTATATCTTTTGTTTTAGATTCTGGCAACAGCAATAAAAGTTTTAGTTTATAGACAACGAGATAAAGTAGAGTGATAAATGGTAAACCTTGAGAAGGTCCAAGATGAGTCATGTGACATGCTCTCCTTGCACCTGCGTATTCGATGGTTCCCTTGGTAACAGCTTATTTTCAGTAAATTTCTATGGCAACGGTTTGCAGATTGTTCTTCGCATAAGCCAAATGTTTTTGTTTACTTACGTAGTTTAATATTCTTTTGTTCTAAATCATTTTGATTTTGATTTTACTTCATTTTTATTTCGTGTAGTTGAACTTTAACCGACAAAATGCTTAAAAATAATTGAAAAATTATTATTTATTGTTAAATTTAGCTCTTTAAAAGTTTAAATTTTCTTTTATAAACACTTTTAAACTTTGTTGGGAAACGATGAAAAAAAAGGTATTTTATTATTTATTAAAGTGTGAAATATGTGTAAAATTATTTTAAAAACAATTTATTTCGGTTATAGGACTGTCATGTTACCTAATAATAATGATAATTTGTCGAACTGATATTTTAAATGCCAAAATAGCGATAAAGGGCCAAACACAGCAACCTATTCGAGCATGTCACGTGATTCATCTTGAACCACGGAAAGGTAATCTTTCATCCATTGAATCAGCACTCTAATATATATATCTCGTTGTTTATAGATTCGACTGCATTCGAAGGAAGAATTTGTCGATATCTTACTATGAGAGTAAATGATTAGACTTGGAACTATGTTCCTTAAATATTTTTCCTGTAAATATTGTATAAGTTGTATATAGTACTTTAAATTTTACCATGATTATCAAATTTGAAAAAAAAAATCGCATCGTTCTGTTTTTTTTTTTTTTTTTTTTTTTCATTCTCTTGCTTTAAAGCAATCTGGCATTTTAATTTAATCTTTTGTTCTTAAAACTAGAAACAGCACTGAACCACGAATTTCTGCATTAGTTGTATGTACTACTTTCAATAGAAAAAATGCTACAGTAAATTTAAATAACATATATCAACTTCAACGCGTTCTAAAAATAATCACGGAAATGAGAGAGCATGCAAACAAACAGAGAGACAAACCGAAGTCATAATCGCTGTTCCATTTTGTTATAGACTGCTTAAATCACGAAATCGTCGATAAAAACCGCGGTGTAATTGGCCAATGACTCATTAATTTTCTCGCCAAAATGCCAAGTCCTTTTAGGGTCACGCGCGAGCGTGGAAAAATTCTCTCGTTTTTCTAGAAGGTATGTCATAAAGTATTTAATCTGCGATTATTAATTGTGAAACTTAATTTCAGTTTCAATGACGACTGCTGATGACGTTAATCTCTTAATTCCGCCATTTTGGTATCGCTTTGCATACGCACGTATTTCCATCCTTCTTCTCCACTAATGATAAATGCTGCTAATGATAATACTTTGGTCACTAAATGATAATATTTTCATGACTTCTGCATAATTTGTTTGTAGATTCATTCTGACGATAAATATCGCGTCGAACTAATGACCACACAAATGACAGTCTGTCACTTCTAATGGAATATCGTAATCTACGATATATGTATTAAACTCTCTCCCCTCTACACTAACATTAATAAACTTTTTGCCAAATCCTATTAACTTTGTTTCAGATGGCTTAACATTATATAAATACACTTCAAGTTGACAACAGGGTATGTAACATTCATTTATCATAAACAATGAGCCGGGACTAAAAGTTGTTTCTTTGCATGATTTCTTCAATATCGCTTAGTTAAAAATGAGGGTATTATTTCGGAATTTTCGTTCACGTTCAATTGTAGATTTATCTGCATAATAATCGCTTAAGATAATATTGTTATGAACAGTTGAATACTTAAACAAGATAAACAAGTACAAACGGACGGTTGACCTGTCAAATGCGTGTCTCGAACATGACAGCTGGGTAAATAATTAATACTTTGGCATTCTATGCAGTAATGCCAGATTGGGGATTTTGTCCCCATTTTGGGGATTTTTTAGGCTTCTGGGGACAATTTTGGGGACTAAATGTTTGTGGGGACTTTTTTGGGGAATTCTAAAATTTTTGGGGACAAATCTGGGGAGTTCTTCAACTTTCTGTCAATGTTGGCAACGTAGTGATTTATCCCTATGACCGGGAATTTTCAATAGCTTTATTGTTATTTGGGGATTTTTTTCAAAAATTGCCTTTATTTGTGGAAAAATCTGAGCTTAAATCTGCTTGATATTTTTTTTTAAATAATTTTTTAATTTCCCTTTTTATTAGAAATCAAGTTGGGGATTTTTTCGAAAAAAAACCCTTGATTTGGGGAAATTTGAAGACCTGTTTGGGGAAATAATTTTCGACCATCTGACATCACTGATTCTATGTATTCAATTCTCAGGTGCCGCGTTCAAATCTCAGTTCAGGTATAGATGTATCAAGTAGATCATTAGATAGAGATAACGATAACTCAAATGATTAATTCAAAAAGTTTTATTCGGGAAGAAATTAATAATTATTAAAATAATCGAAATTACACATTAAGTAAATTGAGATAGATGGAGTGTGAGACCGCTTACCTAGACAAGAATGATGATGCACTGTGTACCCCAATAGTTATTCACATTAAGGAAAATCGTCACAAAATCATTAAAAGTTTATCACTTAATTACATAAAAGTTTATCACTAAAAATCACGAACTTTTCGGATTTTTAGAGACAGCATACACTTATGTATTTCTCTTGTTTTGAGAAACGGAATAAAATGACCTCTGAAATTTTGTCAAATATTAAAGTCTCAGTATAATTGTGGGCTGCATTTTCTTTTGCATCAAGCATTTTAAACACTTTTCAACAATGCGTAAGAGTGGTTATGAATTGAATTACTGCATTTGCGTGCCTTTCGGTTCTTCTGTCTGTCCGTTGTGGGATAACGTTGGTAAAGAACTCTGAAAGTTATACGATCAGTAATGCCAGATGGTTAAAAATTATTTCCCCAAACAGGTCTTCAAATTTCCCCAAATCAAGGTTTTTTTTCCGAAAAAATTCCCAACTTGATTTCTACTAAAAAGGGAAAGTAAAATTTTTTTCAAAAAAAAAAAATATATATCTATATATATAAAAGAGCAGAGTCTGTGTGTGTGTGTGTCTGTGTGTGTGTCCGCTATAGAATCCTAGGCCGTTTCACCGAGCGGGACCAAATTTGGCACGGTTAATGTTTACGACCCGAGAAAGACAACGCCGCAAGCGATTTTACAAAATTCGCCCCCCAAGGGGGGGAGGGGGGGCAAAACGTAATTTCACAAAATCCTTCATATCTCAAACAAAAAAACAGATATCCGTAAAATTTTTGCTTTTAAATATAGCTAATACAAATGTCTAAAAATCGGTTTCTGGAATTTTTGAAATTCGGTCCCCAAGGGGGGCGGGGGGGGGGGGCAAAACGTGATTTCACATGCGTAACGGGGGGCTATGGGGCAAAAACAAATAGAAATACAGTTAGGCCGTTCAAAATTGGTACAGATAGGTTGAAGAGGCCTGCATGTCGAATGGGGATATTTTCGAAAGTGTGAAGTTATTAGGAGAGGCGAGAAGGGGGGGAGGGGAGGGGGGGCAAAAAAATAAAAATAGTGTCAGATCGTTCAAAATTGGTACATAGAGGTTTCCGATACTTACAACTCGATTGCGGATATTTTTGAATTTGTAAAATTATTAGGAGGGGCGGGTAGGGGGGGTGGGGCAGTAAGGGGGGGGGGGCTATGGGGCAAAAACAAATAGAAATACAGTTAGGCCGTTCAAAATTGGTACAGATAGGTTTAAGAGGCCTGCAAGTCGAATGGGGATATTTTCGATTGTGTAAAGTTATTAGGAGGGGCGAGAAGGGGGGAGGGGAGGGGGAAAAAATAAAAATAGTGTCAGATCGTTCAAAATTGGTACATAGAGGTTTTCGATACTTACAAATCGATTGCGGATATTTTTGAATTTGTAAAATTATTAAGAGGGGCGGGTAAGGGGGTGGGGCAGTAAGGGGGGGTATGGGGCAAAAACAAATAGAAATACAGTTAGGCCGTTCAAAATTGGTACAGATAGGTTTAAGAGGCTTGCAAGTCAAATGGGGATATTTTCGATTGTGTAAAGTTATTAGGAGGGGCGAGAAGGGGGGAGGGGAGGGGGGGGGCAAAAAAATAAAAATAGTGTCAGATCGTTGAAAATTGGTACATAGAGGTTTCTGATACTTACAAATCGATTGCGGATGATTTTGAATTTGTAAAATTATTAGGAGGGGCGGGTAGGGGGGATGGGGCGGTAAGGGGGGCTATGGGGCAAAAACAAATAGAAATACTGTTAGGCCGTTCGAAATTGGTACAGATAGGTTTAAGAGGCCTGCAAGTCGAATGGGGATATTTTCGATTGTGTAAAGTTATTAGGAGGGGCGAGAAGGGGGGAGGGGAGGGGGGGCAAAAAAATAAAAATAGTGTCAGATCGTTCAAAATTGGTACATAGAGGTTTTCGATACTTACAAATCGATTGCGGATGATTTTGAATTTGAAAAATTATTAAGAGGGGCGGGTAGGGGGTGGGGCGGTAAGGGGGGCTATGGGGCAAAAACAAATAGAAATAGAGTAAGTCCGTTCAAAATTGGTACAGATAGGTTGAAGAGGCCTGCATGTCGAATGGGGATATTTTCGAAAGTGTGAAGTTATTAGGAGGGGCGAGAAGGGGGAGGGGAGAGGGGGGGAGGCAAAAAAATAAAAATACAGTTAGATCGTTCAAAATTGGTATATAGAGGGTTTCGATACTTACAAATTGATTGCGGATATTTTCGAATTTGTAAAATTATTAGGAGGGGCGGTAAGGGGGGGCGGAGCTATGGGCAAAAACAAATAGAAATACAGTTAGGCCATTCAAAATTGGTACAGATAGGTTTTAGAGGCCTGCAAATCGAATGGGGATATTTTTGAAAGTGTAAAGTTATTAGAAGGGCCGGGGAGGGGGGGACAGAAAATAGAGTTAGATCATTCAAATTTGGTACATCGAGGTTTTCGATACCTACAAATCGATTGCGGATATTTTTGAATTTTTAAAATTATTGGGAGGGGCGGGAAGGGGGGGAGAGAGCGGAAGGGTAAAAAAATAAAAATAGAGATAGATCGTTCAAAACTGGTATGTAGAGGTTTTTGATACTTACAAATCGATTGCGGATATATTCGAATTTGTAAAATTATTAGGGCGCTCATATATATGCATTCGCGCGTGTGCATCGCGCACGGGTCTACACTGCCGAAGGCAGTGGGGACCCGGTGCGGCATTTTTCCCGATCAGAGTTTTTTTTTTTCTTTTTCTTTTTTTTCACATGATAAAAATTAACGCAATTTTGAGAATTCATTAATTATAATGATTCATTTAAAAGTGGTGACCAGCGAAGCGGGCGTAGCCTGCTAGTATATATATATATCAAGCAGATTTAATTGGATTTAACCTCAAATTTGCCACCCAAAATCCCCAATGTTTGTGGGGACTTTTTTGGGGAATTCTAAAATTTTCGGGGACAAAACTGGGGAGTTCTTCAACTTTCTGTCAATGTTGGCAACGTAATGATTTATCCCTACGACCAGGGATTTTCAATAACTTTATTGTTATTTGGGGATTTTTTTCAAAAATTGCCTTCATTTGGGGAATAATCTGAGCTTAAATCTGCTTGATATATATATATATATATATATATATATATTTTTTTTTTTTTTTTTTTTTTTTTTAAATTTTTACTTTCGCTTTTTAGTAGAAATCAAGTTGGGAATTTTTTCGAAAAAAAAAACCTTGATTTGGGGAAATTTGAAGACCTGTTTGGGGAAATAATTTTCAACCATCTGGCATCACTGACAACAAATACATACAGTTGGAAAGTGTTAATGGATGCGTACCGTAAAATTTTTCGTTCTTGGTTTTTTTTTTTTTTTTTTTTTTTTAAATTTATGTCCCTCATTGTAATTTTTATTTATGTCCTTCATTGTTTTTGTCATTGTGGTTGCAGCATTGTGGTACAGAAATTTTAGCCATATGCACTTTAGTTATCGAAAATGAGAATTTGCGTGCACAATTCCCACATTGGATTTGTCTTATTTTGATCTTTTTCAATCTTCTTTTGAATTACACCAATTTTGCTCCCTTTTGTAAATTCATATAATGATAGTTTTCTTATAAGTTTATATATGTCAAGATCTAAAATCTATGTGCAACAAGGGCGAAATTAAGCCTGTAAAACAGAAATAACATGACAAACAAAGATTAATCCAAAGTAAAATAGGAGAATTAATTTGAAATTCTTTCCCTCTTACCAGTGGCGGATCCAATAATTGACTTTTTTTTTTTTTTTTTTTTTTTTGGGGGGGGGGGGGGGGGCTAAGATTTTTCAAAGTGTTATTCTAGACCAATAAAAAATTTACAATTGCAATATTCAATTGTGAATGTCAGTGTTATGGGGGCTAGCCCCCCACCTTAAAATCCGCCACTGCCTCTTACAACGTCGTCCTCAAAGGCATAATCTCAATTAAATAACCCTTTCTTCCGGCCCTTTCCTTAAAAGAAAAAAAAAAAGATGTATTTTTACTAGGAAGAAAATTTTGGTAAATCAGATTCTTCTCTACACTTTCGTTGTTTCAAGTTTTAACCGTATACGACGCAAAACTTCTTTTTTCTTTGCCCCAACAAATTTATTTATGCATTCGTTACTCGCTGTGAAAGCTAACGAGATAATGTTTGTTAAAACAATCTTAAATATGTCACATCGACGCCTACCGTTCATAATAAAGACGCTGCCCGCTGGCACTAAATTTGTCTTTGTTGTTATTGCTAACATTATAAAATCAGTTCAATGGCTTATCTTACAAAATGATTTATCGTCCTTGTTGACGAGGAGAGAAACTCCTTGTTGCTCGTTAGTTCGTTGACAGAAAAAACATTTCTGTGACGCCCATTTTTATGAGATGGACATTTTTCCGAAGACGAGAGAAAGCAAAAACATACTCTAAAACAATAATAATTATTTATTATGAAAATATCACCGTGGGAATTTTTTACAGTATTTTTCTTTGTGTGAATGTATTTTTACTTTCTGAATAATAGATACTATAATAACAGGAGACTTGGCGTTGGAATATTAAAACCCGAATAAACTTCTACGTCAGAAACGCCAAAGAAAAATATTGGAAATGCATACAGCTGTTTCGGTAGCCTTAAGCGTACCGTCTTCAGTGCAAAAAGGATTCTGAATCTGGAGAAGTGCTCGTATATATAGGAGAGAGGCCGAATTTAGTTCAACCAATAGGATTACGGAAAACGTGGGGAGAGTGGCCAATAGGAATTTAGGAAAGTTAGCTGTGTAAACGGTAGAAAAATTAAGAAAATGTGGAACTACGTCCGCAAACAAGAAACCAATAAATCGGCTATTTCTAAAGATTGCTGGGAGGAAAATCATAACTTTAAAATCAATTCAGCTAAAATAATTTGCAGACCTAAATCGATTCATGAACTCGATTTCTTTGAAGCTTTTCATATTTATAAAAATTTTAAAAACCTTGTAAATTGTGATTTCGCTGTTCCCTATTTGTCTGACTGTTGGAAATTTTATATTCAGTCCACATTTTCTTAACTTTTCTACTGTTTACACAGCTAACATCCCTAAATTCCTGTTGGCCACACTCCCCACCTCTCCCGTAATCCTATTGGTTGAACTAAATTCGGCCCCTCTCCTATATATACGAGCACTTCTCCAAATTCAGAATTTTTTTTGCACTGAAGACGGTACGCTTAAGGCTATCGAAACAGCTGTATGCATTTCCAATATTTTTCTTTGGCGTTTCTGACGTAGTTGTTTATTCAGGTTTTAATAATATTTTATTATACTAACATCCGGTATATAGTAATGTACGGTTTACAGAGGTTCTGAATTCATTTTAGATACTTTTATTATTGAAATTATGCATAAACAGGAACAGGATAGCCTCTGCATTTCATTAGGCTCCTCTTGTTTATAGGTATTTTAAAAAAGTCGCCGACGCACGAACCGCATGGAAAAAATCTGGTGTGAAACAACCACATAACTTCCATTACCCACTATTGCACGTATTATATGCTCTTTTTGGAGATAATGGGATCAGAAGACATAGAATTGACTCAATGAAGTAGACACCTAAACATTTTTCGGTAAGTGAAGTTGATACACGTGTGAAGACATATAAAACAGAGTTTACATAGCGAGTTGGAAAAAAGAGAGAGAGAGAGAGAGGTTTTTTTTTTTTTTTCTTTTTTTTTGAAACACCAATTTCTGAGATCTAAAACTGACCTACCTGATCCGGATGACTATTAATTTTCCTGTAATAACTACGTAATACATGAGAAAGGGTATCTAAAATGGATTTATGTAACAATTTTCAAAAAAAATCGTTAGAGCCGTTTTTGAGATACCAACTTTTACCAAACCTCGGTATAATCAATTGCTGACCGGAAAACAACAATTACATACAAAAGCATATGTAAGAGGGGGTTAATAGGGCGAGTTTGAAAAAAATCTGTACAGCCGTTTTAAAAGGAACGCACTTTCTAGACCTGAAATTGAGCTATTTACACGGAACGCCTGTTAATTTTCCTGAACTAACCAACTATATCATTCGAAAGGACATCGAATAGAGTGTTTATACAGCAACTTTGAAGAAAATCGTTAAATCGCCTTTTTTGAGATACGGACTTACGGTCCCACTTCCGGTTTCCGATGCCCCACTTCTGGTTTTCAAATTTTCCCCAAATGTTGGAAAATTTATCTGTACACTAGACCTGTCTCAGTTCTGAAGTTTTGTAGTTCTATCTTCATTAGTTTTTTAGATATATTATGGTCCGAAAATTCCCCACATACATACACACACACTGACCCATTGCAAAAAAAAAAAACCCTTTTTTGACTCAGGGGACTTCAAAACATATAAATCAGGTGAAATTTCGATATCGAATTTTTGGACCGAATACAATACTTCCATTACCCACGATAGTTGGATAATGGATGCAAAAAAGCTTCTTACAGACTACGCTCTACAAACTAGAATTAATTGTGTGTTTTAGTTGTATTCAATTGTTTAAAGTAGAACAAAAGTGAGACTGGTTACATTATTTAGCGAGATAAGATCACCATGAAAATGAATTACTCGTAGTCCTACTATAGAAAAATATGGAAAAAATCTAGGTACATTTTGTTCTATGGGAATTTGTTGTGCAAAGAGCTTAATTACACTGCTCTGCATGAAAATTCAGTGTTGCCAGACTTGGGGATTTCTCCCCATTTTGGGGAGTTTTGAAGCTTCAGGGGAAATATTTGAGGACAGAGATTTAGTGGGGAACAGTTTGGGGAAAAGAAAAATTTTGGGGAAATGCACGGGGATTTTCTTTAAAATTAGTAAAAGATGACATTTTCCTAAAATTCAATATTTCAGAAATAGAAAAGCAGCTTTTTCATCTTTTTAATTATAAAATTTATTTATTTATTTATTTATTTTTTTTTTTTTTTTCCACGTGTAATCTCTGATTCCAGGAATTATTTGGTTAAAATGTGTTGTAGCAAGTATAGTGAATGCTAAATACTTATTGATTACTGCTTCGCTTGAATAATCAAACTTATAGTAAGCTGGACTAGCATAATGATTAGAGATGAGGAATCTCAGAAAGTTAGCCAAATAGACAAAAGTTACACAAATTTAAAATTTTCCAAAAACGAGCATATTGAAATTTATTTTTGTGAATGGTGATTTTTTTTTCTATAAAGCGCTTCATTTGGGGAAAAATGTGAGCTTAAATTTATTAAATATTTTTTAACTTTTTCGAAAAAATTTATATTTTTAGTATAAATTGAGTTGGGGATTTTTTTTGGAAAAAACCCTTGTTTTGGGGAAATTTGAGAACTGTTTGGGGAAATTCACTTTGGGCCATCTGGCAACACTGTGAAAATCCCCCCCACCCACAACACCATTTTTGCAAATTCTTATGTAAAATGACCTCCTGAATCCGAATAGGATGCTCCTTTTGCCCTATCACCCATCGTTTTTCAGGGACGATCCCCCATTTTTATCACTTTTCGATGATGTTACAGCTATAAATTTTATTTTATTTTTTATTTATTTATTTATTTTTATTTATTTATTTATTTATTTTTTTTTTGGGGGGGGGGGGGAGAGGGAGGATTATTTTAACTGTTAAATATCTTCTGAAGGGCTACAGAGTTGGAAAATTCTAAAACGTGAGCATATGCGGCAAGGGGAAAATTTAAGGGAGGATTTGCCACTGAAATTATGTATTACATTTCTTATATATTTTTTTTAATCTATTATTAATGTTATTTGTTAAACATTATATTTTGTTTTTAGGTGTTAAATTAATTCTTTTTCATTCTCCAAATCAAATTCATGATCATAAAATTACCGTAAAGTGATAAAAATTGAGGGAGGGGGGGGGGGGGTTGTTCCTAGAGAACGTTGGGTGACAGGGCAAAAGGGGAGCATTTTGCATGAGAATCAACGAAAATAATATCAGAGCTCAATTTTTTTTTTTTCATTGCATTGCATTGCAGTGTTATTTACCGATTAATTCAGTAATAGAAATTTAGTTAAACGTCTTGTAATTGTATAATTTTCGAAAAGTGAAATGAAATCACATCAGACATTTTAAATTCAGACATTTCCACAGTGCCACTAGAAAAACTACCTAATAAAAAAGTTCAGCTATAAAAGTATAGGTATTAATTAAATGCAAATTAGATTACATAAATTTCTCGAGTCAAAGCAAAAAGAAAAAAAAAGTTATTTATACTTTTTGAATTACTTTACAATCTGTTTTGCCCAGCGCGTTACAAAATAGCGTTTGGTAGGCATAATTCTATTTACATTAATCCTGAAACACGTTTTTCGCGGCGTTGAGATAAATGGTGATGGCGCTATCGATGCAATTATCACTTCATTATCATCTTAATCGTTCTGCCGGACAAGGGAATTAGCAAGGTTAATGTTCCGCCAAAGGTCCCTCACGTGACGGAATTCGGGAAATATTTTTATTATAATTGCAAACATTTTTGGTTCATTTCATTATTTATTATTGTTCGGCAACTAACTTGTTTGGAAAATAACCAATAAAAAATAAACAAACTAAAATACTGGTAGGCTACTATTGGAAAGGCTATTTTTCGGTGCTCAGTATTTAGCTGACAGCTTAACTGATGGAACACAGTAAAAATAATTGAAAATCTTATTTCAAAAATGTGTTTTATAATCTGATTAGTTACGCCGGATTGTAAGAATTAATCCGGGTTTTTTTTTTTTTTTTTTTTTTTTTTTTTATTGCCCTATGTAAAATTATCGTTAAAGATCATTAAAATGGGGAGCATATATATATATATATATATATATATATATATTCAACCTGCCATTTAATAAACACTATGGAATAATTTTCTTTCATTTTTTCTTTACCATCCGATTAAAATATCTCGTAAAATAATATTTGCGATACAGTTTAATTTTTATGATGGATTAAAAAATAAATAAAAATTTATACCATTGACTCCCCACGTATCCCCAAATCCTCGTAGAACAAACATGGAACTAATTTAAAAAAGCAGAGTGATAAATCACAAATTGATAACAAATAAGTGTTAATCCACATCACAGATTGACAAAAATTAATAATAATAATAATAAACTTATTAAAAAATAGAGTGATAAATCACAAATTGACAAGGAATAATGATTTTTACAACGAGACCGAGACCGACACCGAGTGAAATCCAGGAACTTTATTAGATAACGCCAAATAGATTAGACAGAAGTAAAATGGACGTCTTGCGATGATAACAGGATTCGAAACTTTTTCTTCTAGAAACGATGCATTGTTCTTAAAATCATTTCTCCATTGGCCGTCAATGATAA
Source organism: Salticus scenicus (assembly GCA_963930645.1). Lineage (NCBI taxonomy): Eukaryota > Metazoa > Arthropoda > Arachnida > Araneae > Salticidae > Salticus > Salticus scenicus. The sequence goes on from OZ005652.1 coordinate 8,852,917, forward strand.
CCTCTTGACACTCAAAACAGTATTTATTTATTTATTTTGTTTTATTAGTACATAAGACCTATTTCTTTACATCTGCAATAAAATCGTGATCATTTATTTTGTAGACACTATAAAAAATCAATTGGATAGACACCAACATAAATTTTCAAATTTTTGCTCGGCTTCTGGGAAAATTTGCAAAGAATTTTCTTATAGGTTTCAGTACTCCATTAAAATTTATCACAAATGCATTACATTTTTTCTTTGTGTTGAGTAGTCCAGCATGGGTCTCGATGTGGAGATGCCTCATCCTTCACGCAGGGTGAATGCCAATTGATTAACTGATCCGTGTGAAACATAAAACTCTCATGGGCATTTCCACTCAGTAATGCCAGATTGGGGATTTTGTCCCCATTTTGGGGATTTTTGAGGCTTCTGGGGACAATTTTGGGGACCCAATGTTTGTGGGGACTTTTTTGGGGATTCTAAAATTTTTGGGGACAAATCTAGGGAGTTCTTCAACTTCAACTTTCTGTCAATGTTGGCAACGTAATGATTTATCCCTACGACCAAGGATTTTGAATAGCTTTATTGTTATTTGGGGATTTTTTTTCAAAAATTGCCTTCATTTGGGGAAAAATCTGAGCTTAAATCCACTTAAATCTGCTTGATATATATATATATATTTTTTTTTTTTTTTTTTTGAAAATTTTTTTTATTTTCCCTTTTTAGTAGAAACTAAGTTGGGGATTTCTTCGAAAAAAAAAAAAAAAAACTCTGATTTGGGGAAATTTGAAGACTTGTTTGGGAAAATAATTTTCGACCATCTGGCATCACGCATCACTGCATTGGTCTCGATGTGGAGATGCTTCATCCTTCACGCAGGGTGAATGCCAATTGATTAATTGATCCGTGTGAAACATAGAACTCTCCACTTCTTTAATATTCGCATCACTTCGCAAACCGATAAACTTCCCTCTCCTAAGTGCGAAATACATATTCAAAGTAAACGGTTCAACTCACTACATAATACAAGTCAGTTTCGAACACAGAACAAAACCAAAAACAATCTTTTCAAATGTTTTCTCTCTGGGATGGATAGAAGAACCTTGGGATGGATCACTGGTGGGCAGTGATGCCAGATTGGGGATTTTGTCCCCATTTTGGGGATTTTTCAGGCTTCTGGGGACAATTTTGGGGACCAAATGTTTGTGGGGACTTTTTTGGGGAATTCTAAAATTTTTGGGGACAAATCTGGGGAGTTCTTCAACTAGAGGTCTGCACGGGCCGGAATTTCGAGGCCCGGGCCCGGCCCGATACAAAAATATGTAAAATAACAAAAAAAAAAAAAAAAAAATTGAATGCCTTTTTATGAAAAAGATTTTTAGTATGTGTTTTGCAGAGGTTTTATATAACCAAACAATAGTACGTTCTTTAACAAAACTGCTGAAATTTTACAAGACAATTATTTATAAACAGAAATTCGTTATTATACACAAGGCACAAAGACAAACAGAAAGTCAAATCGAAAATATTAGCATTCATCAAACAATATAGGAAGGTATTTAAAATGATTAATACTACTAAAAATGCACTTTCAACCATTTCCTCTTATATACCGTAATGTATCCGAATCTTTCACGTGCTCCGGTAAACAAAGCTTTAATGTTAATCCAACCAGAAAAGAAAAGTTGCTTTTGCCCATGAAAAAAATGATGCTACTTTCGTCCACTGGAGAAAAGGAAAACGAGCCTTAGAGAAAAAGTTACAGCGGAAAGCTTTTTATAGTCTCTATACCACCTAAATTCAACAGATCATAAGAAACAAAGCCTTATACACAGTAACGTATCTAATTTCTTTTGTTATGTACATGCACGCAAGCTGGTAGTGACATGCATACTATTTTGAATAGGAAACCATCTAATATTACTTTAAATAAAATATATTAATTTCGAGGCATGCTAAAAATATTTGCGAAAAATCAGATTTCGGACAGACAGACTGATAAACAATTAAACTGAAGTTACAGACACTTTTTTAACAAAATAGAACTTTATGTGACATACTAGCTTGTAAAATTACGTAAAATAAATGACTGAAGAAATATTTTATCATTTTCCTTTTTCGTTGATGAACGAGGAAACCACACAAAGGTTCGGGCCGACACAGCCCGGAGAAAATTTCATTCAGGCCCGGCCCGGCCCGAATATACACAAAAAAACTGAGTCCGAGCCCGGCCCGACCCGAAAGCAAATTAAAAAATTCGGCCTGAACCCGGCCCGAGGGCCGGGCCGGGCCGGGCTCGGGCTCGGACCGTAAGCCCGGCCCGTGCAGACCTCTACATTCTGTCAATGTTGGCAACGTAATAATTTATCCCTACGACTAGAGACTTTCAATAGCTTTATTGTTATTTGGGGATTTTTTTTCAAAAATTTCCTTCATTTGGGAAAAAAATCTGAGCTTAAATCATAGAAAAATCTGCTTGATATTTTCTTTTGAAAAAAATTTTCTTTTCCCTTTTTAGTAGAAATCAGGTTGGGGATTTTTTCGAAAAAAAAACCCTGATTTGGGGACATTTGAAGACCTGTTTGGGGAAATAATTTTCCACCATCTGGCATCACTGCTGGTGAGCTTCAAACAGTGATGCCAGATGATAAATAATAACACTGCTCGGCATGAAAATTGCCTCTGATACCATTTCAGTATACTCTTATGTAAAATGACCTCCTGAATCCGAATAGGACGCCCTTTTTGCCCTATCACCCACCGTTTCTTAGGAACGGCCTCCTATTTTTATCATTTTTCGGTGATTTTATCGCTATAAATTTGATTTTTAAGAGGGAGGAGGATTATTTTAACCGTTAAATATTTTCTGAAGGGCTACAGAGTTGGAAAATTCTAAAACATGGACATATGCGACAAGGAAAAAAATTTGGGGAAGGATTTGCCACTGAAATTATGCATTACATATCTTATATTTTTTTTAATCTGTTATTAATGTTATTTTTTAAACTTTACATATTTTTTGTTTTTAGGTGTTAAATTAATTATTTTTCATTCTTCAAATCAAATTCATGGTCGTAAAATTATCGAACAGGGAAAGAAATTGAGGGAGGGGGTGGTGTATCTAAAAAAACGGTGGGTGACTGGGCAAAATGGGAGTCCTATTCGAATTCAGGCGGTCATTTTACATAAGAATCATCAAGAATGGTATCAGATTTTTTTTTTTTTTTTTTTTTTTTTGCAGAGTAGTTAATTTAACAAATATAATTTGTACTGCATGAATTTGTATATGATAATATAGAAGAAAGTCTTGTGGTTGTCACAATATATATATTTTGTTCTTTCTTTTCTTGATGTTGAGCGATTCTACGATTGTCGACGTAAAGAAGTTTCCTCTCAAGATAAATGACAATCGATTAGTTTATCCGTATGAAGCATATAAAACTCAGATGAGTATCGACTCCCTTTTTAACATTCGTATCACCGCTCAAAACGATAAATGAACTTCACGCATTTTCGAAAACCGAAAACTGTTTAATTGTTTGCACTCTTCGGATCTGTCACAGGTGCGGAATAAATGACCGGCAGTCATTTTTCACGGTTTAATGGTAAGATGAATTGCCCGATTGCATTCTAAATTCGAAGCATTGTTTCATTAAATAGTCACCCAGCAATTAACGGGAAACATGAAATTATGGAGGATGATTATAGGTCGGTAAAATACTGATTACTGGGCTTTCATTGAATAAAGTATATATCCATATTCTCTTTTTGTAGATTTTAATGTCGTTGGTATGACTTACACGACTCAGTACACACTTGGGGTGATAAAGAGCTTGCAAAGGCCGAAGGAGCGGGAGGTCCTGTGACACAACAAGCCCCCGATAGAGTCTGGAGTGACTCCACTCGACTTTCCGAACATTGGGTAATTAACAGTTTTGTAGATAAGGTAAAGAAAGAGGAGTAGTTAAACAAACGAAAGAGAGAAAACCGTAATAGAGTGTTTGAGTATTTTTCTCCCTATATTACACGACGTTTTATTCAACGCTACTGAACTTTGAACCCATAAGATCATAATGGTAAATAATTTTCCGTTGTGTCCCTGTAAAACCCTATAAATGCTAAATTCACCAAAATGCTTATAATATTCATATAAATTTTCAGCTCAATTGAATAAAGCGTTTAGATGTTATCGCACTTTTAAAAATTGGGTCCCATAGGCCATAATGATTAAGAGTTTTTATTTGTGTCCCTGTACAAGAACTGTAAGTGCTAAATTCCCCAAAATCTATACAGTTCGTGCAACTGTGACCTATAACATGTGTAAAAAAAGTTTGCTCAGATTAATAAGGAGTTTAGACGCTATCGCACTTTTAAAAATTAGGCCCCATAGGCCATAATGATAAAGAATTTTTCCTGGTGTCCCTGTAAAAAAACTATAAGTGCTAGATTCGCCAAAATCTATAGGGTTCGTACTAGGGTGACTTACAATATACGTACCAACTTTCAGCTTATTCGAACAAAGCGTTTAGACGCTAGCGTGTTTACTCACAGACATACACACATACATACATCATCGTAAAAATAGTGAAAACGGACTCAGGGGACCTCGAAACGTATAGAAACCTCAAATTCGGATTTTTGACATGATTACAATACTTTCCTCACTATAGTGTTCGGAAAGTAAAAAGATTTTTTGTAAGTAAAAAAAAAAAAAAAATTAAAGCAAGTCATCGATAATATTTCCAAAGTTCTTTGCTTTGCAAATTTGTCGTGCCAGCAGTGGAGAGTTCGAAATAAAAGTGTGATAAAAAGTGTTCAAATTAAAACGTGCAAATAAATCAACTGCATAATTTTGGTAAGTTTCGCGATATCAACTTAGAGAACATAAAATATATAACAACCTTCAAATAAATAAATAACTGTACTAATGTGTTTCTGAAAAGAAAAAATTACACATTCGATAAATTATATGTGGCTGAAATTCGATTATTAAAAATGCCATCAGGCATTATTTTTTAAGGCGGGGGGGGGGGGTAAAACCTTCAACATTTTGCGGGAGAGCCAACCCTTTTTTCAAAAAGATCAATATCATCTTTTCCTTTAGCTTATATTCTTTATAGCAGGAAGGGCCATCTCGTAGCCCGCGATGCAATTCACAAAATTTGACATCTTCTATAGCAAAAATTAACAAATCCGTTCTGTCTATTCGAAGTCAAAACAGCATTCTAAATAAAATATAATTCGATTGTTTTATTCATTATTATAATTCTTTATGTAATATCATAAATGTTTAACTGTTCTACAATTAATTTCTTCTATAAACTATTCCATAATAATAAGAAGAAAAAAATCTGGAGTGACTCCACTCGACTTTCCGAACATTAAATAATTAACAGTTACCCAGATAACAAGCACATTTGCAGCAAATATGATTTTTCTTGATATTATCTTGCCATGACAAATTTGATGAGATAAATTTGCCGTGAAATTGCCGCAAAGTAGACACAACATAAATCTATCTTTCGTTTTAATTATTTTTTTTCTTTCACACCATTTCTGTTGCAAACTAAAATTGCTATGTAAGTATTTGAAACTGAACCAAAGACTGATATTGAAACGAAATACAAGCTATATTTACATGTTTCTATGTGTATTTGCAGAGAATGTGACGTGATAAGAATCTGAGTTTGCAATGCATTAACAGTTGGTGTGACATGACAAGCTTGCCTATTGCAATGGATTTGCAGTACTCTTAAATACGACAAACCTAACTTTTCTACTAGTTTACAACAAATTTGCAGCAAATTTGATACAGTAAGAGTGCAACTTGCACAACAAGTGTGCTGCAAATTTGGCGTATGGTGACTTCGGAGTTTGCGTTAACTTGCTTCAATCTTGTTATGAACTTACAGCTTGTCACACTGAACTTGCTGCAAGTTTGTTGGCTTAGAAAGCAAGATTGCTGCACTTTCGCTGCAAATTGAAATTGCTATGTGGGTGTATAAATAAAGCAAGAGAAATAGTTAAACTAGTGGATCTGCAGATCAGGAGCCTCAACGTCCTATTTGCATCAGACATTATTCAATAGGTCATTTTTATTTATTCCTTATTATTTTATAGTATATATTGATTCGATCGACTTATTACCATAATCAAATACATTCCTGAGGGGAGCTGCCGCCCCCCTCAACCCCCCGCTATATCTCTCTTTCTGTACCTATTTGTATATCATATACTGTGTTACAGAATTGTAAATGATTGCATTTATTTTTGTATAAATTCTTTCAAAGAGGCTTAGTAAGTCGATAAAATGCTAATTTTGTGCATTTCTAGTCGGTTTAGCGTTAAAATAGCCTAATTTTCCTTTAAAAACGCGTTGAAAAGCTCCAATAAGGGAAGAAATGGATTTGCGCCAAATTTGGCAACTGTTTCCCTCCTTGGCGATTTTTTTGGCGACCTTGGTTAAAAAGCGACATTTTTACGGGAAAAGTGGAAAATAAATTAGAAATATCAGTCGTATTGTTACAAACAAGATACCATTGGAAAGGGCTTTTTTTTTTCTGAATCCGATGGTTTAAACGGCTTATCGATCGGACAATTAGATTTTTTAAAATTAACTAAACTATAAAAAAATGTTGGCAACAAATCACAAGAATCTTATCTTTGCAAACGATCGTCTAGACAGCGGAAGCGAAAAAAAAGCACCTGCCACTGATTGATAAACAGATGGATTTTAACTGGGATAAAAAAATGCAATTTTCTATTTTCTTCAATTTTTCAAATTTTACACATTTTATTTAGTATACAATATTTACACCACAAAACAAACTTGCATTTCAAATTTCATCGATTTTGGTCAATAAACAAAAGATTTACATTTTAATTGCAAATTAAATTTTATCTTTACACGCCGGACATTTTTGCAATATTCTAATACGCGTATTTCAATTTCTAATTACGATTAATTAATTTTTTATACATCATACGAAAGATATTTTAAAGGTCTTTTACATAATTCAAAGTTTTCAACAGATTTACACGTTTTGAGGTCTCCTGAATCAGTGTTCTTTTATGGCGCTGTAATATTTTCAAATTTCAATATTTCAATTTCTAATTATGATTAAATTATTTTTAATACTTAATTCGAAAGATATTTTAAAGTTCTTTTATATTATCGAAAGTTTTCACCAGATTTACACGTTTTGAGGTGTCCCGAATGAGTTTTCTTTGTATCTCAGATACTAATTATAATAATTTCATAAGTAATACATCATTAGAAAGCTTTTTTGATTTGGAATCGAACAGTGGAATACAGAACTTTCTACCGCCAGATGGCGCTGTATTTTCTTCAAATTTCAATATTTCAATTTCTAATTATAATTAAATTATTTTTAATGCATCACTCGAAAGATATTTTAAAGTTCTTTTAAATTATCGAAAGTTTTCACCAGATTTACACGTTTTGAGGTGTCCTGATTACGTTTTCTTTTGCATCTCAGCCAAATGAGTTAAATCGTTCAAAATTGGTATACGTAGGTTAATTAAGAGGGCCTGAAAGGGTGGAGAAGAAATAGGCGTGCACCGCGCGCGTATCCCTAAACTTGTGCGCGCACGCGACTGCGCTGCCGAAGGCAGTGGGGACCCGGTGCGAGTTTTTTCCCGATCAGAAATGATTTTTTTTTAGGGGGCACGAAGGCTCAGGAAAGGAATACGCGCGCGCAGCGCGTGTATCCCTGAAGTTGTGCGCGCGCATCGCGCACGGGACTGCGCTGCCGAAGGCAGTGGGGACGGGGTGCGAGTTTTTACCCGATCAGAAATGATTTTTTTTTAGGGGGCACGAAGGGTCAGGGAAGGAATACGCGCGCGCAGCGCGTGTATCCCTTCAGTTGTGCGCGCGCAGCCCACACGGTACTGCGCTGCCGAAGGCAGTGGGGACCCGGTGCGAGTTTTTACCCGATCAGAAATGATTTTTTTTAGGGGGCACGTAGGGTCAGGGAAGGAATACGCGCGCGCAGCGCGTATATCCCTTCAGTTGTGCGCGCGCAGCGCACACGGTACTGCCCTGCCGAAGGCAGTGGGGACCCGGTGCGAGTTTTTACCCGATCAGAAATGGTTTTTTTTAGGGGGCACGTAGGGCCAGGGAAGGAATACGCGCGCGCAGCGCGTGGGGACCCGGCCCGACTTTTTACCCAATCAGAAATGATTTTTTTTTTTTAATTTCTTTTCTTAACAATAAAAGTTTCTGTTAGTGATTCATTATTTTTAGTGATTCATTTGAAAATACTGACCCGCTAGCGGGCGAAGCCAGTCTCCTTATATTATAAGTCTCCTTATATTATTAAAATCTGTACGCGTGTGTGTGTGTGTGTGTGTGTGTGTGTCTGTGAGAAACGGCTTGAAACCGCAAAAGCTCCGCCGCTAAAGGTCGCACGGACTTCGAACAGGTACCGTCGGACAGAGAATTTATCGCAGATCTGGGTTATCTAATTTGCTAAACGATGCGACTCTAATTAGCGGAGATATTAATTAAAATGTCGACCATTGTCTAACGAAAAATGACCCAGAATTCATGATTAAATGCTTAAAAAGCAACATTTTTACGGAAAAAGTGGAAAATAAATTAAAAATATCAGTCGTATTGTTACAAACAAGATACCATTGGAAAGGGCTTTTTTTTTTTAAACCGATGGTTTAAACGGCTTATCGATCGGACAATTAGATTTTTTAAAATTAACTAAACTATAAAAAATATTGGCAACAAATCACAAGAATCTTAGCTTTGCAGACTTTTCGTCTACAGCAGTCTTCAACGGAAACGCATCTGGTATTTAATGAAGTCACGTGTTTTGTACTGCGATTAAAAATTGCAATTTTCTATTTTCTTCAATTTTTCAAATTTTACACATTTTATTTAGTATATAATATTTACACCACAAAACAAACTTGCATTTCAAATTTCATCGATTTTGGTCAATAAACAAAAGATTTACATTTTAATTGCAAATTAAATTTTATCTTTACACGCCGGACATTTTTGCAATATTCTAATACGCGTATTTCAATTTCTAATTACGATTAATTTATTTTTTATACATCATACGAAAGATATTTTAAAATTCTTTTACATAATTCAAAGTTTTCAACAGAATTACACGTTTTGAGGTCTCCTGAATCAGTTTTCTTTTATGGCGTTGTAATATTTTCAAATTTCAATATTACAATTTCTAATTATGATTAAATTATTTTTAATACTTAATTCGAAAGATATTTTAAAGTTCTTTTATATTATCGAAAGTTTTCACCAGATTTACACGTTTTGAGGTGTCCTGAATTAGTTTTCTTTGTATCTCAGCTACTAATTAAAATAATTTCATAAGTAATACATCATTAGAAAGCGTTTTTAAATTGGAATGGAACAGTGGAATACAGAAATTTCTACCGACAGATGGCGCTGTAATATTTTCAAATTTCAATATTTCAATTTCTAATTATGATTAAATTATTTTTAATACATCATTCGAAAGATATTTTAAAGTTCTTTTAAATTATCGAAAGTTTTCACCAGATTTACACGTTTTGAGGTGTCCTGAATTAGTTTTCTTTTGTATCTCAGCTACTAATTAAAATAATTTCATAAGTAAGACATCATTAGAAAGCTTTTTTGAATTGGAATCAAACAGTGGAATACAGATATTTGTACCGCCAGATGGCGCTGTAATATTTTCAAATTTCAATATTTCAATTTCTAATTATGATTCAATTATTTTTAATACATCATTCGAAAGATATTTTAAAGTTCTTTTAAGTTATCGAAAGTTTTCACCAGATTTACACGTTTTGAGGTGTCCTGATTACGTTTTCTTTTGCATCTCAGCTAAATGAGTTAGATCGTTCAAAATTGGTATACGTAGGTTAATTAAGAGGGCCTGAAAGGGTGGAGAAGAAATAGGCGTGCCCCGTGCGCGTATCCCTTAACTTGTGCGCACGCGACTGCGCTGCCGAAGGCAGTGGGGACCCGGTGCGAGTTTTTTCCCGATCAGAAATGATTTTTTTTTAGGGGGCACGAAGGCTCAGGGAAGGAATACGCGCGCGCAGCGCGTGTATCCCTTCAGTTGTGCGCGCGCAGCGCACACGGTACTGCGCTGCCGAAGGCAGTGGGGACCCGGTGCGAGTTTTTACCCGATCAGAAATGATTTTTTTTAGGGGGCACGTAGGGTCAGGGAAGGAATACGCGCGCGCAGCGCGTGGGGACCCGGCCCGACTTTTTACCAAATCAGAAATGATTTTTTTTTTTAATTTCTTTTCTTAACACTAAAAGTTTCTGTTAGTGATTCATTATTTTTAGTTATTCATTATTTTTAGTGATTTATTTGAAAATACTGACCTGCTAGCGGGCGAAGCCAGCTAGTATAATAATATATACCGCCTTCTTCTAGAATGAATAAGTGGTCATTTTCTAAATCCCTAAGGACCGCGGTAGCCCAGTCGGTAGATCGTCGGCCTCGTAATTGGAAGCTTGCGGGTTCGGTACTCGAGCCGGCCAAAGACCGTCGTGTACACTAATGGTGCCTGGTGCACGTAAAATCTGTCGTGGCCGCAATGTCCTCCATGTTCCCATCAAAAATTATACCTCTAGGGGTCACCGAAACGGGAGAGCAATCTCTTCCGTGGAGGATCAAAATTGTGATAGCATGTCTCCGGACCACCTCTAGGGGTGTGTCCCAAACCGTTGCCAATTGCCCATCTGCGCAGCACTAGTGCGACGTAAAACCCATCCATCCATCTAAATCCCTAAACCAGGAATATAGATTTCCGAGCTATGCGCATGAGGCACGCCAATAAACTGAACAGACGAAGTGATCGAGAATTTCTAGTCTACACATTTCTAGAGGGTGAAACAATATTCTGAATCTTTTGTATTGTGAGAAATTCTCGCTTGATTGTCTAGAATTGGGTCATAAACCAAGATTATAGTTGCTGAAACCAGTCTCTTGTATTCGCATTTATTTGCAGAGATTTTTTAAATAACTTTGCCCTCGAGAATATAGGCAAACGCTCTAGAATTCTAATAGGGGTTTCTAGAACTCGCTTTCAATGGGAACCAGAATTTATAAGGATGACATGGCACTATTTTTTCTAGAGCCACAATTTAGATTCTAGATGTGAGTTACATAATTTTTTCTCAGTGAATAGAACACAAAAATGATTCCTTTCTGTGCGCCCAAAATTGAGGGAGATACTTAGTTTCACAGATTTTTTTAACCGACCCCTTAAATAAAGCCCAGAAAAGATGAAATAATATCTCAATCGCAGTACAGAAGACAGGCAGATATCAAAAACTGAGTTTCAGTGGGAAGGACCCCACTAACAATTCGATAATTAACCGATTTCCATAAAACTTTTGTGGTGTTCATTTGTAAGTTTTAATAACGAAACTTAATCGTGAACAGTTTCCTTGAACCTGTCCTTGTGGTGAACGCTTTGGTTGGAGTTTGACCTCGGAATTATATCCTTTTTGGAGCATATATATTCGGAGTATCATTTCGGATGTTATCGTGATTTTAAATTTTCAAGTGATAGCCTGATTTCAAGTGGCCCCGCTTAATTTAAGATTTCCGCCACTTTATTAAAAATGGTTGATGAAGTTTATTGAGACACTTGTGTAATCTATGTATACATCAAAATTCAAGCAAATCCGGCCTTAAATACGCTTTAAATACAATGTGGATTTGACATTTTGAAGTGCCCACCACTTGAAAACAACAAATCGAAGCAACTAGGTTAACAAACTCCTCCAAGATATTTATGAGATAAGTTCGCTGTCCAAATTTGGTTCGATTTGGAGTATTATTTCGGGAGCTATCGTGATGACAAAATTTCCATTGTAGATACGATACGTATATATATATATATATAGTATAGATAGATAGATAAACGAAGTGATTGCAATAGGTCGATTCCTAAAGAAATCAACCTAAAACTGAGTTTCAATGGCAAGGACTCGACTAACGTTTCGGCAATTAATTACACTGCTCAGCATGAAAATTGCCGCCGATACCATTTTAGCATATTCTTATGTAAAATGACCTCCTGAATCCGAATCTGGACCCTATTTTGCCCCATCACCCACCGTTTTCTTGATACGACCCATCCCCCATTTTTGTCATTGTTTGATAATTTTATACCCATTAGTTTGATTTGGAGAGGAACGATGATTATTTTAACCGTTAAATGTCTTTTCACCAGAGGAGCTACAGAGGTAGAAAGTTCTAAAACACGAACATTTGTAGTAAGGAAGATATTTGAGGGGATTTGTGCCTAGAAAACAAAAGAGAATCAATAAAAACAATCAGTTTCTGTTTATTTATTTATTTTCGCAATATTTCTCTTATTTTTTTTACATATTCCAGCTTCCAGTTTGCCATTTTCTTACCAAAACACCCCAAATAATAAAAATCATACAGTGAAATTTTTTTCAAAATGTTGGTGAGTGGAGTAAAAGTCTCAAAGCCCTCGCAAGAAAGTTTCACTGAATTTTTTGTACGACGTTTGCTTTCAATAACTCCCACGTTAAATGTTTCGGGCAGTAAACCATGAACAGTAAAATCTCCTGTTTTGACACATGTTAACCCTTTATCTTCTGCATTATGATACAGACAAAAATTGTGTTTGAAACATATATTTTTAGTTTCTAAAATGCATTATTTAAAGATATATACGTTAAAAATTATGCATATCACCTCATCATAATAATTAATGAGAATTTTGTGGGGTCGTGCTTTAGTGTACCACTGGTACATAGAGGTCGAAAAAATTATTTCAACATGAAAAAAGGGTACAGAAATATTTACTCTTCATGTTCCTCATATTTTTTCTAAGATTAGTGGGATATTCTTGAAATAATATAGGAATTAATTATAACACTCATGAAGATCGTGAAAAATATCATGCAAAAACAGCAAGTGCACTCCATAAAATCCTTATGGAACAAAAATGGCTATATGTATCGTGTAATGCTGTGTAGTGAGATTAAACGGAGGTACATCTGTTCCCTTCTCATAAATATCTTTGACATTTCTTCCATAAATTTGATTTTATACTCTTTTTAAAGTAATGGTACTTTAAAGTACCGTCAGTAGATAAAGGGTTAACGGTTATTGCTCTTATCATTGTAGTCGTCAGTCGTTATCTACCTTTAGTACACGTTTTGCGATAAGAGAGCGAACTTTATGGTGTTCTCGACGGTGGTGATATTGTGTGGTGATTTTTAACATGTGTCAAAGGAGGATATTTTACTGTTTATGTTTTACTGCCCAAAACATTTAACGTGGGAGTTACTGAAAGCAAACGTCGTACAGCGAATCAGTCAAGCTTTCTTGCGAGGGCTTTGAGACTTTTACTCCACTTACAAACATTTTGAAAAAATTTTCACTGTATAATTTTTATTATTTGGGGTGTTTTGGTGAGAAAATGGCAAACTGGAAGCTGGAATATGTAAAAAATAAGAGAAATATTGCGAAAAAAAAAAGAAAGAAAAGAAAAGAAACAGAAACTGATTGTTTTTATTGATTTATTTTTTTTTTTTGGGGGGGGGGGGAAGGGGGGGCACAAATCCCCTTAAATATCCTATTTACTACAAATGTTCGTGTTTTAGAACTTTTTATCTCTGTAGCTCCTCAGGTCAGAAGACATTTAACGGTTAAAATAATCATCGTTCCTCTCCAAATAAAACTGATGGGTATAAAATTATCAACCAATGATAAAAATGGGGGAGGGGGCGTATCAAGAAAACGGTGGATGATGGGGCAAAATGGCGGTCCTATTCCGATTCAGGAGGTCATTTTACATAAGAAACTGCAAGAATGGTATCAGATATCGAAAAAAAAAAATGTTTTGCAGAGCAGTGTTATTAAAACCATTTTTCTGTTGAATCGTATCATTCACGTAACGATTTCCATAAAACTTTTGTGATGTCCATTTGTAAGTTTTAATAACGAAACTTATCGTGAACAGTTTCCTTGAACCTGTCCTTGTGGTGAACGCTTTGGTTGCATCCTAAAGACTCGGACTTATAATCCTTTCATCACGAAACAAAGATTTTGAAACGGAAATATTGTGACAGAAATTTTTTTTCGAGGAGTTTAAAACAGTTGAATGAAAATAAATCCATCCTGTTCAACCTCGTGCGATAGTCACGATAGCTGTGGGAGATCGTCCGAACGTGGACGTCTTTCGATAGAGGAAAAGACAGTGTGTCATGTAATTCATGCAAGTGAAATCATAATGTGAACAAGGGATTTATTAAAAATAAATTAACGAAAAGTTCATTTTTACTTTCTCTTATCCATAGGGTCGAGAAAGTATTGTTTTAGGGTCAAATTTTCGAACGTGAGTTTTTGTTATATTTACATGTTCTGAGGTAACCTGAATACAAAAATCAGGTTTTTAGCGAATGGTCTGTGTGTCTGTCTGTGTGGACGACTGTCTTATCAGCATATCTCAAGAACAAATAGTAACAGAAATTCCAAACTCGGTATTCTAAATAAGTATCATATAGGGATGCTACACTAAGCTTTTCGTTGAAATAAAGCAAATGGTTCGTGTACAGGGACAATCAAGAGAATTCAAATACATTACGTCTATGGGGGAAGTTGGAGGTAATTAGAGTTTAACATCTATAGACAGCACTAAAACAAATGAGACGAATATATATTTTGTGTAATAGAGATAGTCAATTGGGAAAAAATTTGTGTGTATGTAGGAGCCTCGCCTCCCCTCGGGGGGGGGGGGGGGGAAGTCACCCCTCGAGGGGAGTAAATTTTCATGATGGGTATCTTTCAAAAGAGCTTTTCTTTTTTTTTTCTTTTTTTTTTTTTTTTTTTTTTGTTAAATGTAATATTGAGAATAAATTCAAGTTTTTTTTTAAATTATTATTTAGTGTTATACTACTTTTCTAATATGGAAATCGTCTGCATTATCATAAAAGATTTTTAAATAATAATTTTAATAAATTATTTTTTAAAAACATAATAGTTTTTTAATAACCGAATTAAATTCTATATAAATGTAGGTGCATTAATGAAATAGGGGGTTCAGGGGGACGGCAGTCCCCCCCCTCACACAGAACTAATTATCCTATAAAACTCTTCCGAAGCCTAATTTGAATTGTTTAACACAGGTTTACATAACAGTACTCGTTATCTTATCTCTTAATCTCCAACCTGTATTTATAGTATTAAATTTCAGGGTAAGAGAAAGTCGTGTGAATGACACACCAGATTATTTTTATTACTGAAGTACAGTAAAAATAATAAATGGGGATAATTCCTTTTGAGGGGTGCAAATAAATCGAAAGGAATTAATTTCTATGCTTTTCAAACGTGAATGGTGGATATGTTTAATGTCAAAAGTATATGTTTTAGAAAATGTTCCTGTACATACAACAGAATCTCCCAAAGAGGGTCACTTAGCGGACCATGGAAAATTGTCCCTTTAGAGAGGGGGCATTTTAATAGATGTTATTTAGAAATTATTAATTCAGGACACAAATTTTATAAATTAAATTGTTTTAATCTTATTGAATATAAATTGAATGGTTTTTTAAATCATTTACATTATCCGAGTGACACAGCTTTTAACCAATAATATTAGCTTGTTTGAATTTAAAAATATATAAACATATATAAACATTCATTTATAACTCAGCGTCATTTCTGAGTAGATGTCTTGGATAATATGTTGATTTATACAATAATGTCCTGGTAGGAAATACTAGTTGGCATTTAACTTTGGATGTAAGCTTGGTTTATCACTTCTATTTTGCCATCTAAAACCAACATTACTCATTTAAAAGCCATTTACATTTATCAACTATGTGATAGTCATAAACTTTTACTTTTCCGTACTTGTACTTTACCTCTCATGTTAGTATGCACTTTTGACAATAGAAAGTTTTATGAATCATCACCTGTAGAGTGTATCCTCAGTTACATGGTGGAGAGTGGACAGAGTCACGGAAAGCAATTTATCATCTGCAAAATGTGACCCCTCTAAGAAGTACTGAATTATACACGGGCCTTTAACAGAGGTAAAATATTAATAAATACTCTGGGGAAATTTTGGGACCGGGAAAAACTGGCCTTCAGAGAGGTGGATCCTGACACCCACTAAGATGGTGTTTTGTAAAATCCCCTCCGTTCCCCCTGGGGGAGAAGCACTTTTAAGAGCATAATTCGGCTCAAAATTACCTCACGTTGATGAAATCGCATATGACGAGACTGTATTCGAGTACAAAAAAGAAAAAAAAAAAAAGTGATTTTCGAATTTTTGATTTTAAAGGGAAAAGAGTAAAAAATCTTCTTCTTTTTTTTTTCTTTTCTTTTCCTTTTTTTTTTTTTTTTTTTTCGGGGGGGGGGGGAGGAGGAGGTTTTACAAAATCCGGATTTTTCAGTAGAACTCTACCACATAGTAGTTGAAAACGTCTCTGTGTCAGCAGCGTATATTTCCAAAAACCAATTTTGGGTGCTATGCGATTTCTATTTTTCTTTTTCAAGGAGGAGGATAACGAGAGGGCAAATTCGAGAGTCCTCTTTTTGCTTTAAATTCGCTCTGGGGAATACATAGAAGCTCCGTTCACGAATTTTGAAGTGTGGGTTGATTATTTGCATCCAACACCAACTGTGATGGGAAAGATCAAAACTGATTCCTTAATCCCTATCGGGGTGAGCCGGGCGGAGGGTGGGGGCACTTTTCTAAGTGTAACTCTGTTCCAAATTATCTAAGGAAGATGACCTTTTCGTGTGTGGGTGTGCTATGCGTACACAACACGTACTATAAAGAAATTTTTCGGAACATCCCTCTCCCTCCTTTAAAGTCGAGGGGGGAGGGGAGGGAAAAACACGTTTCCAATTCTACTCTATTAACTATTGTCTCAGGCAGACTATTTTTTTATGTGTGCTTCGCTACGTGTGTCTAACACATACTATAATGGGATTGTGCGAAATTTCTCCTTTTTCCCCTTTGCCACAAGGGAGGGAGGTAAAAAACACGTTTCCAAGCGTAATTTTATTCGAAATTATCTCAGGAAGGCAATTTTTTGGTATGTGGGAGTGCTGTGTGTACTTAACACGCATTACAAAGGGAAATTGCCAAATATTCTTTCTTGCTACCTTTAAAGTCGTATGGGGACCAAAAAAGCGTTTCTAATTGTTAATTCTACTCTGAATTATCTCAGGAAGACGATTTTTGTTTGTGTGTGTGGTATGGTTGCGTGTACTTACACACTAAAAAGTTATTTTTCGAAATTTCGCTCTTCGGCGGGAGTGGGCGGTGGGGCCAAAAAACAAGTTTCTACCTATTTCAATGATTTTTTTGTATTAATAAGTTAATGTTATTTTGAGAATTCATTTAAATACAGTGACCAGAGAAACGGGCAAAGCCTGATAGTCCTTACATAAATTTACTAAGAAATTCAGCTGTACAGTCTTACATGTTTGAAACACATAAAAATTCAGGATCCACTTAACTTACGAAACAAACACGCGGGATTCTTTTGCTACGGTAAAATATAGTAGTATTTAATTTTATACGTAAAAAAAAAAAAAAAAAAAAAAAAATGAGAAAGAAACTTTCGAGTGAAGTTATTCCAGATTTTTAATATGAATGTCGCATTTTTTGAAGAAATATAACAAAAACTCATATATATTTTACTTAACATAAACGAGGTGTTTTTAATCGGTAAAAAGTGGATTAACTACACTTGGCAGCAAAATTATTGAAGCGCTAGCAATAATTCGTATTTAACTCGTTGTTAAATAAATGTTAGTCACATCATGATCTTAGTCTTTATGCTGTTTATAAAAAATAAGTTGGTGATCAAACGATCGAACAAAAAAAAAAAAAAAAAAAAAAAAATGTGGCTATGTTCTTATATTTTTGCTGCAGACTGTAATACAACCTATATTAGACCAAACAGAAAAAAAAATCTGATGCGATGTTTCATAAATATTTTTCTTTGGATGGCATGCAAGTCAGCTGGCTTTCAAAATGGAAGGGAGGGAGGGGAGGACATCCAATTCACGTAGTACCAAATTGTGATGACACGCCTCCGGAGGGGATTATCATTATTATCATTATGATTATTTATAATTCATAGTCCAGCTTATCTAGTGCGATGTTAAGCCATTACTCAATCTGAATCTCTAAATATGTTTTTAATTTTTATAATCTGATAGAATGTTTTTATATTCTCACCCAGGGCCCTCCTCTATACAACATCTGTAGCCACCATAGAACAACCTGACCAGTGCGATGTGTTGGCCGGCCTGACCAAGCGACAGATTCGGATCTGCAAAAGGAACCTCGAGGTCATGGAAGCTGTTCGGACCGGAGCCAGGCTCTCTTTGAGAGAGTGCCAGTGGCAGTTCAGAGCCAGGCGGTGGAACTGTAGCACAGTCAACGGTACAGAAGTCTTCGCCAAGGAAATCAGCGACGGTGAGTGACACATTGATGTTAATCATATTCCATTCGATGACTCCTCGCATTGGAGCCTCACTTCAATGTAGTACGATACTTCGACAGGTCGGTAGATACTACACATCGAAATTATATAGAGTCATTCGCTAGGGATAAAATCACATTTCAATTCAAGCTGTGTCCTAGTTTCCGTATAGTATGTTTATAATGCCTTGAAACTGATATAGGACAATTGTTCTATATGAGGTTTATGTACAGTCGGTAACAAAAGTCTCCGAACACTAGCAAAAATTCCTATATAAAAAAGTACACTTAATACAGTTTTGTCAAATAAATCCTTGTCGAATCCTCTTCTTATTCAGTCTAAAAACAGGATTCGACAAGGATTTATTTAACAAAACTGTATAAAGTGTACTTTTTTCATATAAGAATTTTTGCTAGTGTTCGGAGACTTTTGTTACCAACTGTACAGTGCCGGGAAAAAAATCTTTACACTTGAGCGGAAAAAAAAAAAAAATGCATGTCAATTGCCATTCCCGCTATAAAAATATGTCGAACCCATTGACAGCATGTGGCGTTAGTCGTTCAGAGACGACCTTTCCCTATCCTATCAACACTCAGTTCGCCTCGTGGACTTTTAGAGTAAGGCTTTGCGCTCTTTGCTCCCGCCGGCCAATATTTCGTTTGCTTGTCAAAAGTTTGAGAACCTACATCGGCATTCCCACTCTACATAATGGCTCAGAAAAAGCTTAAAATGGAAGAAGAATCTCATGCCTTGACTCTGCTAGAGAAGGGAATCTCTGTGATTGATGTAATTAGAGATCTGGCAAATCCTTCTAGATGTAGCCAGATGTACAAAACCTTTACAAGGTCATTAAAATGTAAACATTTAAGACAAAATCTTAACATTCTAGTCATTTATTGTAAATATCACATTTCGGTCAGTATTTTGTCATCTCACATTTACATTTTATTACCAACTGCAGCCGTTTAGGCTCTGATCTCTGGCTACATTTGCCAGATGGTTACAACTGGCTACATCTAGAATGGTCTGCCAGATCTCTGGCTACATCAATCACAGAGATTCCCTTCTCTAGCAGACTCAAGGCATGGGATTTTTCTTCCATTTTAAGCTTAATTCGAACCATTGTGTGGAGTGGGAATACCAACGTAGGTTCTCAAACAATTAACAAATGAACGAAATACTGACCGGCGTGAGAAAACAGCATACAGCCTAACTCTAAAAGTCCATGAGGCAAACTGAGTATTGATAGGATAGATAAAGGTGTTCTGTTGATCGACTAACATCATGTGTCATCACCGGGGTTCGATACATTTTTATGGCGGGAACGGCAATTGACATGTAAATGTTTTGTTTTGCCGATCAAGTGAAAAGTTTTGCTTTTTGCCGGCACTGTATGCGAATAAAATAAGACTTGTCTCTAAATCAAAGAGAATCGAAACATTTTTCGATATCTTCATGTTTCAGGCACTAAGAAAACTAAAAATGCGTTCAATGTATTTTCTGTCCATGCTGCGTTTAATGTGTGTCTGTAACTTTTTTTTTTTTTTTTTCTGTCCAGGTTTCATATAAAAATGACTGAACAGAAAAAAATGCGATATAAAACGTTTTATATAGATGTAGAACGTTCTGCCATAGCCAAACATAGTGAGTTCAATAATTACCATTTCAATTTTGCCTAAGCTTCTATCATTCGAAAATGTACTTCAACACACTATCTGAAATTTTGCACATTTAGAAAAATTCAAACTCGTTTGTAAACGACTTCTTAGGCACAGCGAACTTCGTTAAAATTTGGTTACAATTGATCTAGAAATACAACCCTTATATTTTCCTTTTTCACCTTTTTCCATAATTTTTATTGATTACATGCAGAAACCATTTCACATCTTTTTGAAATGGTTTCTGCACTATGCTTTCTATTTGTCCCCACTTTAACTGCATCACTTTGAGTGACCGTGAGTGACTTTGTATTTTATTTTTATGCCCGAGACATTTTACAAAACTAGTCTGTCTGGTCCAAGTATTGGAACATGCTGATGCTTCCTTGGAAAAGTTCCGGGATTTTATAAGGTGTGCCCAAATGAAAAGGAGACCTTAGCTGTAGCGGCGTTATATCAAATCCCAGTAAGTTAATGTGTTGGCCGATATATGGCATGGTGGTATTGCTACATGCACATGCGCAGTTAACGGCTTCGCATCAATATCCTCATTGTTAAGAGTCATTTCTGCAGTTCGTTGCATAATAGATTCCTCCAGATCAGCACAAAAAGATCGTCTGCGGATGAGCTCATACGGCAGAATCGCCGGATCACCACACGTGAAATTGCTCTTGAACTGTCGATAAACAAAGGAATCCACAAAAAAGCTTGGTTATGGCAAAGTTTGTGCACAATGGGTGCCCAAGCATCTGTCAGAGAATCAGAAGACGGAGAGAATGGATGTTTGCCTGACCCATCTGTTGAGCCATCCACTCCCTTCCTACGTGCTGGGATCAGTGTATCAAATGGCAATTATTTATAGTTGTACTATAAATACCACATGAGCTATAATTATAATATTGTTATTAAAATTTCTTCACATATAACTTTAGTCTCCTTTTCATTTGGGCACACCTTTTGTGCTGATCTGGAGGAATCCATCATGCAACGAACTGCGGAAATGACTCTCCAGCAATGAGGATATTGATGGGAAGCCGTTAACTGCGCATGTGCATGTAGCAATACCACCATGCCATATATCGGCCAATACATTAACTTACTGGGATTTAATATAACGCCGCTACAGCTAAGGTCTCCTTTTCATTTGGGCACACCTTATAACTTTTAATTCTCTTCGCTTTATTCTTTTACATTTTAACATGTTCAAATTCATTCTCCGCTAGTACAGGAGAAGGAACGTAAGGAGTGCAGAACCGGCCGTATAGTTGATTAAAATTTTCATTCATTTATACTCTTTTAACGTTGATTTTTTTAGTTTTCTTTTTGATATTCCAGCGCAAAGATGTATTTCAACTTACAATTTAAAATAAAATAAGAATTGTCGGGGGTTTAAGTTGGTCGTCAACTGAATATCATATCAAAATGTTGGTTTAGATTTAGAAATATGGCAAAAAACATATTTGTGCATGCACAATAAGATTTGTCTTTAAATCACGCAGAATGAAAAAAAAAAAAAAAAAAAAAAACTAGTTGGCTTAGGTGGACTCTGCTCAGTTCCCCAACATATTTATGTTCTCATAAATTTCTAGTGCGAGACATATTATTATCATGTTAAAAGAAATTAATTCGACCAAAGCTTGATACAGTGACAGAATGAAATCCCCGCCTAATAGGCTATCCACCGTTCACTTCGATATATTTATCTTATTCTAATCTATTAATTTATTTTATCAGGGTCAATTCCGTTGTTTAGTTTTCATGCTACTATTTCCAGTGCAACAATCCTCAAAATTCATATTTATATGAAAAATTTACAATTTCGCTATGTTGATAAAATCGTAAATTACGAATAATTTACGAAATTTTCCTATTAGAATATTTGTATTCAATCATGTTCGAACCAATATCATAAATGTAATTTTGAAGTTGTCTAATGTATTTAGGATCCTCAAAATGGAAGTTTATGTTCAATTTTGCCTTATTCTGACACGTAAAGAAAATCGTAAATTCCAAATAACTTACGAATTTTTTAAATTGGAAAAATCATAGTCTATGATATTCATGCCAGTATCCTAAATAATATTTCGAAAGTGCTTTGACATCTTTACGATGAAAATATCCCTCAAGATAGACGTTTATGTGAAATTTTGCTCTATTCTGCCATGTTAAGAAATTGGTAAATTTCCAATAACTTACGAAATTTTTATATTGGAAAATTCATAGTCATTGATATTTCTGCCAGTGTCCTAAATAATATTTCAAAAGTAGTCTGGCATCTTTACGATGAAAATATTTCACAAAATTGACGTTTATGTGAAATTTTGACCTATACTGCCATGTTAAGAAATTCGTAAATTTCCAGTAACTTGCGAAATTTTTAAAGTAGCATATTTATAGTTCCTTCCGGCATCAAAACTGATATTTTAAAACTGGTCTGACATTTTTACAGTAAAAAGTTTCCATTTAATGCAAGTTTAAGTGAATTTTTGTCCTATTCTCCCATGTTAAGAAAATCGTAAATTTCTAATAACTTACGAAGTTTTTAAATTCGAATGTTGCAAATGAATAGGGTTCTTGCCAGTGTCGAAAGTAATATTTTAAAACTGATCTGACCTCTCTGCGACAATTTGTTCTTGAGATAGTGCGTACACAGACTAACAAACTAACGGACTAACACACTAACCCACTAACACTAATAGACTAACACACTAACAGACACCCTACAGACAGACACCATACAAATTTTGTCATTTTTGGATTCCTCACACCTGAAAACGTGTAAAAAAGTCAAAAAACCAAGGTCGAAAATTTTCACGATTACCTAAGTTCCCCATACCTATAGTATGACGGGGAACTATAAAAATCGCGCTACAATGCATTTTTTTCTTTTTCTCAGGAAAAATATGTCCGCTTTCTTCATAACCATATAGTAAAGGGAAAAAAATTGTTTAATTAAAATCACTACTGGTTTTAATTAATTTGAATTTCTTAATGATTTTCTAATTTTTTTTTTTTCTTTGGTGTGTGTAAAGGTAAGATAAATGTGTAGGTAAGAATGTTTTTATGGTATAATGCTAGCACATAAATAAAGATCATGAAATACTTAACAAAAATATAGTGGGTGATCAAATTATTAGAATTTGATTTATTCTTACATTTATTCGATTTTCTAAAAAAACATATTGGACGAAATGGTCCAAAACTTCACACATGCAAAGAACATTTAAAACTTCACATTTTCCACTATCAATTTAGTTCAGAGTGCAATTAGGGCACCAACTACAAATTGAAGAAGATTGAAAATACTTTGGATCACCCTGTATAATAAAAAACTATCAATAACTTGTTACTTTAACACATTGTTGCACATACTGTGTACAATATTTATGTGTTTTTGCTGTAGAAATTGCGCAGATAATTAGGCAGACAATTTTTTTTTTTTTTCAAAAAATATTAATTTTTACTTTCTCTTACCCATATAGGTAGAGAGAGTATGGTTTTTGGGTCGAATTTTCGAAAGTGAGTTTTTGTTATACTTACACGTTTTGAGGTGTCCTGAATCCGAAAATCATGTTCTTAGCGTCTAGTCTGTGTGTGTCTGTCTGTTATCAGCATATATCAAGGACAAATAGCAGCAGAAAGCACAAACTCGGTATTATAAATATGTATCATATCATATAGGGATGCTACACTAAGCTTTTCGTGTTAAGATCGAGCTAATGGTTCGTGTACAGGGACACAACCCGCGATTGTAATGAAATGCTCGTCCTGTGGTGGGCTAAGGTGAAATTACAATTAACATGTATAGCTTTCGACTTCCGTCGAGACGCCATTGCATGCCGATGTTTAGTTTCACATATATTTATTGAATAAAAATGAATAAATCCGGTAAAAAAGATAACACATACTGCTCTGTGCCACAGTGTCACTCCAAAAATCAAGAAATCGGGATTTAAGCTTCCATTTATTTCCAAATGATAAATTTAAAATTTCAGTTGCTACGGCTAACGGAAGTAAAGAATTAATCAGACGATTTGAAACTAATATTTTTTCAGCTTCAGTTAAACATCTACTTCCGATCGAACTTTGAATAAACTGAAATATTTTTTTCCAAAAACAATCGATTTTCCATGATGTAATGGCGGAGAAATTATAGCACGAATATTAAGTAGTAACACAAAGAAAACAATAATAAATACACGTGGCTATAATATTTACTAACAACAAAAGCTGAAAAAGCGCCATCTATCGATCATTACAAACGCGGGAAAATTGCAAGTATAGTAGGGTTTAAGATCTATAGGCTTCCTTAAATAAGACGGAAAATAACTTTTTTTTTTTTTTTTTTTAATGCATAAAGGCATGTTTTGTGTAGATTGTGATATGGAAATCATTCATCATTCGTTTACAGTAATTGGATATGGAAATTGTTCCATGGAAATTGTTCGAATTCGAATTCATTTTGTATTAGATATTTTTCATGTAAGACTAAATTTCAGAACATAATATTTTTTAAAGTGCATATTGTTTATAGACACTATACAGGGCTATCCAAAATTGAACCAAACATTCTTTTTCATTGAACGTAATTTATCGAACTTTTTTGCTACATTTTACAATGTGTACAAACAATGCTCAGAAAGGAAAATTAATTTTTTATACCCATACTGTAAGCAAAGTATATTTTGAAGTTCCATTTTTAACTCTGATTTTTTGTATTATATCACGTTTTGAGGTGTCCTGATTACGAAAGTCCATTTTTTAGCTGTTGATCTGTATCTATATCTGTCATCAGTATAACTTAAAAAGAAATAACTGCAGGACACTCAAATTTAGTATTTTGTAACAGCATTGATCTTTTTCTTTAAATAAATGTCGGCACTATAATTAAACGGGGGGTTGAGGGTGGCGGTAGCCCCCTCACACAGAATTATATAGGCCAAATAAAACTGTTCCTTTACCTGCGTTAGATTATTGTTAAAGTACATTAAACGTTATTATCTTATACTATTGATCTTAGTATGTAATCTATCATTATAGTATTGAAATGCAGAGTAAGAGAAAGTGGGTGAGTGACTCACCAGAATATTTTGAAAAGATTTTTTACTGATAAGTAGAACGGATTTCCATAAAATTTTACAAAACTGACAGAAAAATTGACAAAACGTTAGAGAAACATTATTCTGAAACGTAAAATTTCCACGTGCTATATTTGCTGAGATAGGAGCACTTATATTTTATACTAGTGGATCTGCAGATCAGAAACCTCAACGTCCTATTTTCAATACTCATTATTCGACAGATCATTTTTATTTGTCCTCCCTCAATCCCTCCCGCTGTATCTCTCTGTGTATATCTGTATATATGTCACCCCGCGACAAAAAGATATAGGTACAAAGAGATTTTTTCTTTGATTTTTCATAAAATAACATTATCTTCAGTAGTGGCACCAGAAATTTCCAGACAGGGCGACACCACCTCCCCGACAGGGGGGCACTTCATAAAGAGAGTTTATTATATGAGTATTTATCAAAAACTGCAATACTGTTGATAATATTACTGTTAATATTTGTACCATTCCAATTGTTAGTATTCTTCGTGGTTTTGGAGATCGTGTCACAGACAGACATTTTCTAAAAATATCGTAATCAAAACGTGTTCTAGACCTCTCAAAACGTGTATATTCATGAAAAACTGGAAGCTAAAAATTTTTACGAATCTAGTACTTTCTTCTACTAAATGTAGAATGGAAAAACTGGAATGCTCCAAATTTGTAAAAGGAAAGAAAAATGCTGCTAAAAGTAGAAAAACTGAAAATTTTGTATTTGTTCCCCCGAGATTTTAGGAGAATGCCCCGATGGGGGGTCACAGACTCCCCTATGGGGGGGGGGGGCTGTGCCCCTCCGGACCCCTAGCTGGTGCCACCCCTGATCTAAATTATGCTTATCATTTACTAGTATCCTAAAATAACACTATTCCCGGACTCATTTTTGTTGTAAGACTCATTCAGAAAAGTTTTAAGACTAAAATTTTTCTAATTTAAGACTACACTCCGCGACAAAAAGATAGGAACAAAGGGATTTTTTAATTTTTCATAAAATAACATTATCTAAATTGTGCTGATCATTTATTATCATAACAAAATATTATCATATCAAATATTTGAATCATATTCAAAATAATCATATTCAAAAATTTAAAAAAAAAAAAAAAAAACCTTTGTTCCTATCATTTGTCGCGGTGTGTAGTCTTAAATTAGAAAAATTTTAGTCTTACAATTTTTCTAAATGAGTCTTAAAACAAAAATGAGTCCGGGAATAGTCGTCTTATTTTATGATAATAATAAATGATAAGCACAATTTAGATAATGGTATTTTATGAAAAATCAAAGAAAAAACCCTTTGTACCTATCTTTTTGTCGCGGGGTGATGTGTTCCTAGTAAGTGACAGTCTTCTATTAAATCTTTGTAACTAATAAACACTTGTATAAAATTTCAAGCAAAATGATTGCATAACATATCGGAATTATTTTGTGTAAACTAATTACCATTTCTGTACCCCCAATTTTCCACTGAAAAACATACTTTTAAACATTATAATAACATGATTTATATTTAATAGTGTGTAACTATTTTAAAATAAATTTTTAAGAAATGTCATCTGTAGACCGTAATCGTACGAAATTCTTTTGTGTGTCCCCGAAAAGGAGCCACAGTTTTTATATACACACATAATAGGAATTGCATCTAATTATTTATAACAGATTAATATTTCAATCTAATTTGACAACCTCATTTGGATGATTACAAAATTTCATCGGAATTTTTTTGTGTTGTCCTCTAAATAAATTTAGTCTATACATTCCTTTTGCTTTCAAAGAAAGCATGCTTTTAAGCCTATTTATAATGTATGCATGCTAATTCCATTATATTAAATGCTGCATAAACGCGTTAAAATGCGCCTAGATAAAAACTTGCCCATAGACTTTAATGTGACAAAACTGTTTTGCGTGTCTTTGTAAACGAACCATAAACATTGTTTACACCAGTAAAAATTATCCAACTTATTCTGCGTTTTTCACGAATAATTATTCAAAATTTGGATGATTACGTGACATTGTCGGAACACTTTTGGAAGGTCCTGTACATTAATTATGAAACCTAAGCACACACATTTTCAATCGTAAATATCTGTTTAAGCATCTCAATAATGTACATTTTGTTGAATGCCGAATAACGATGTTAAAATAAAATTCGTTTAAACAAAATTCACCCCATAGGCTGTAATGTTAAGAAAAATTTTAGTGTGTGCATGTACACGAACTGTTAATAGTATAGATATAAAAATTCTACATCTATTTCTACTAGCTGGCCAGAGACCCATGAAAATTTTTACCAAAAAACGTGCTCTCGGGCGCCAATCGTAATTTATTCTCTTTAAAAGTCGCATAATATTAAAATATTACAAATTAAAATATTTTTAATTAAAATCTAAACATAGCTCTAGTTCAATACACTCAAATCAATGAAAATCAAATAAACCAATAAAATCTCTCGTAATTCCTCATAACGTAGCTCTAGTTTAACGTTAAATAGGCTCAAATCAATGAAAATCAAATAAACTAATCAAATCTCTCCTAAGAATCTCCATTCTGCGTCATTATAGAAATGGGAAGTTTTATTTTCATATTGTTATTAATTAAAAGAAAACTAATGAAAAATTCGAAAATCTGACTTCGGTGTGCACAATGACCCTACGGAGGGCACCTTTGTGTTAAATCACGTGACTGTCGGAGCTACCGTTTTCGAGAACAATGAAATATGCTTATATATATACAAATATTGCTCACTTAAAAGTATAAGATATAGAGCCTGAACGTGTGTGCCAATTTGCAAGTCATTTGGAGAATTTTTGCAGCTGCTATCGCGATACATACAAATTCTGTCCATACGCCGTAATGATATATGATCCGGGACATAGAGCACAGGCAGAAGAAAAATGTGAAATGAGAACTTACAACAAAACACAAAAGAGAAATACAAGTTGATACCCATTTGTCACCTTGGTTGGACCTATGGAAACAATGAAATAACAAACGACGACTCTATTTCCTAACGCATAATGTCGTTACTTAAATTCTATTCATTATTTTGGCAGCGTCATCGACTTAATTAAGCACGATTTAAAGTATCGACACCTTTTTAATCTAAGCTAATTACCCTCCCCAGGTATCTGCATCGACAACTTCTGCTCTGGTAGGGGGTTGTTGACCGCTTAATTCGGCGATTAAACAAAATAAACACAGGAAAAAAGATTCAATTTTTTCTCACGATCTCGGACCACACACATACCAAGTGGGCAATTGTGTATTGCGTAATTGTGAGCTAGACAACCCCTTTTAGTAGGCAACACCTGATGCTTATCGGAGCAAAAAGATCTCGACAGCTCTAAATCAATCCCAAACGCAAATCAGAATTCGGCCCGTCGATCGGGAAAAGAACGCGGCAGCGTTGAACAGTAGGCCCATAAATCTGCCACGAGGCAGTAGGGAACGGTAGAAAGGGGGCCCCGGTATGAGTTATGGGGTGCCCCGGCCTCCTGCAAATTACAAGAACGGGCTGACGACGGAGCCCCTTTATCGAGAGAACACGTGCGAGGATTACCTGGGCTGAGATTTATGGGGTCCAGTTTTCGGAAAGAGAGGGTTATAAGCGTAGCCTCGAGGTCGAAGAGTGACGTCAGCATCTTTTGAAAGCCTTCACGCCGATCTTATCCGTGTATGGTATTACTATTTGTATGATAATACGAAGAAAATAACACACATGAAATTACATTTCTAGTCTAGCAGGCTAGAAAAAAAAGCAGGGTTGCTGGGGTTAAGCTTTTGATAAAGAAACAATATCGAAAGCTAATTTTTAAATCTTGAGATCTGCAGATTTACTAATCTTGTATTAGAATCCTGTCTGGCTATTTCTGTGCCCTAGCCTCACCAATTCGATCTTGTTGCATTTGGCTTAATATTCTTGCATTTTTTTAACGGTATTAATATTTTTCCCACTTCCAATTCTGTTTTTTTTTTTTTTTTATGTCTATGTTTGTGTGTGTGTATAAGTTTTTTTTTTTTTTTTTTTTACCTTCTTATAACAGTTACTCGTATGCAAATGCCATAATTACCAGCCCGCCAACTGCCAGTCTCTGATGAGTCTTATTTTAAGCCCTGTCCGCAGGCTCCGAAAAACAAGACCTACCCACCTCCTCCTTAATAAATTTTGGTGCACTTTTTAACAATATGCCATGATTATTTTATTTGTTTCTTTGATAACAAGTTAAACTAGTATGCTGTGGCCACTACATGACTTTCTTCTAAATTTTCCTATACAAATTCACTCAGTAAAAATAATTTATTAAAATTATTATTTAAAAAAATTATTTTCTATGATAATGTAGACGATTTCCATATTTGAGAAGTAGTATAACACTAAATATCCAAAAAAAGTCAATTTTACTGTCAATATTACATTTAAAATAATATATATATATTAAAAAGGAAAAAAAATCGATAACTTTATTTTAAATTATCGCAGATCGATGGTTCAACCATTCGTTTTAAAGGTATTGACGAGCTCTTTTGAAAGATACCCATCATGAAAATTGACTCCCCTCGAGGGGGGACTTCCCCCCCAGGGGGGGAGGTGAGGCTCCTACACATACAAAAAAAATTTCCCAGTTGACTATCTCTATTATAAATAATTCTTGTAAATTCCATAATGATTATTAAAAAATAATTCTCTTTATGCACATTTATACAAAATTTTGTACTATACTACCATGTTAAAAATTTAGAAAAATCGGGATGGCAACGCAACCTGTAAGACAATTTTTACCAAAAGTTGATAGGCACTCATTTATGTCAGGGTGCAACCACATACCAATTTGTATGAAATACTGTGCAGTAGTTCCTGAGATACAGTTGCCACAAAATTTTGTCACACACACACAGACAGACATTTTCTAAGAATGGTGAAATCGTGTTCTACAGCTCTCAAAACGTGTAAATCCATCAAAACCCGAGGTCGAAAATTTTTACGAATCCAATACTTTCTTCTATTGAATATAGAAGAAAGTAAAAATATGTTAAATTAAAAGTGAGATAAAAATCTGTAAAAGAAATTTTAAGAAATGAGTATAGTAACTGCTGCTAAGGAACACATTTTATATTTTAAAGGTAAAAAATGTATGTATTTATTTATTTATTTTCGCTTTTTTGTATATTAAAACCAATTAAAACTTTTTTTTTTTTTACTTTTCCCTCCCCTCCGCAAGTTAAAAAAATGGAGAAAAATTATGTGACAAAAAGTTTAAAAAATGACTGTGGAAACCGTTGCTAAGGAACGCAACACAGTTACAGCATGCCTTTATATGGAGAAATGGACTATTAAAAAATCCTTTCGTACTAAACTAAATTGGGTTTTGTACAGAATTTTACATCTCTTTTAGACAACAAATTAGGCTTTCGTTTCTTTTTTTTTTATTTAATTGTTTCCAGACAGGCTACAAGACAGTCTCTTCTGTTACATAAAGTTCATTATTTCTGATGCAATAAAGCCTCTACACAATGGACATCTTCGAAAGAATCGAAAAGATTCTCCCTGGAGTCAGAAAGAGTGTTCGCCTAATGGAAATGGCCGTTTTGGAAGTGTCCAATATGGGCATTTAGCGTAGGGGAAGGTACAGTCGGTAACAAAAGTGTCCGAACACTAGCGAAAATTCCTATGTAAAAAAGGTACACTTCATACGGTTTTGTTAAATAAATCCTTATCGAATCATGTTCTTACACTGACTAAGAACAAGATTCGACGAGGATTTATTTAACAAAACCGTATGAAGTGCACTTTTTTTATATAGGAATTTTCGCTAGTGTTCGGACACTTTTGTTACCGACTGTACCTCGGACCTATTTTGACTTTTCCAATTTTTATTTTGTGATTATTTGCCAAAACTAAATACAAATAGATTTTTTAAATACTGTATGGTGTTACATACAACATATATTTATTCCAAAATTTTATTAAAATTATATCAATTATATTTTTTGAAGATAAAAAAAAAACTAGTATGCTGGGGCCACCACATGACTTTCTTCTATATTTTCCTATACAAATTTACTCAGTAAAAACAATTTATTAAAATTATTATTAAAAAAAAATTATCTTCCCTGACAATGCAGAAGATTTCCATATTAGAGAAGTAGTATAACACTAAATATCCAAAAATGTCAATTTTGTTCTCTATATTACATTTTTTTTTTTTTTTTTTTTGTTAAAAATGAAAAAAAAAATGATAACCTTTTGTTAACTTTTTGTAAAATCGATAAATATTTGTTTTAAATTATCGCAGATCGATGGTTCAACCATTCGTTTTAAAGGTATGGGCGAGCTCTTTTGAAAGATACCCATCATGAAAATTTGCTCCCCTCGAGAGGGGGGGGGGCTTCCCCCCAGGGCTCCTACATACACAATTTTTTTTTCCCAGTTGGTTATCTCTATTACAAATAATTCTTTTAAATTTCATAATGATTACTAAAAAATAGTTCTCTTTATGCACATTTACACAAAATTTTGTCCTATACCACCATGTTAAAAATTTAGAAATAGCGGGATGGCAACGGACAATTTTTACCAAAAGTTGATAGGCACTAATTTATGTCATTGTGTAACTACATGCCAATTTGTATGAAATTCTATGCAGTAGTACCTGAGATACAGTTGCCACAAAATTTTGTCACACACACACAGAGAGAGACAGAAAGACAGTGACATTTTCTAACTAGTATGTTGTGGCCACCACAAGACTTTCTTCTATATTTTCCTATACATATTCAATCAGTAACAATATTTAAAAAAAAAAAAAAAAAAAAACGATTTATTTTCTAAGTTTTTTTTTTTTTGTTAAAAGTAAAAAAAATCGATAACTTTGTTTTAAATTATCACAGATTTATGGTTCAACCATTCGTTTTAAAGGTATTGACGAGATCTTTCGAATGATACCCATCTTCAAAATTCAACCCCCCTGGGGGGGGTACTTCCCTCCCAGGGGGGGAACCGATGCCCCCCCATGCACAAATTTTTTTTCCTAGTTAACTACTACTATTATCAATAATTCATATTAATTTTACAATCACAAGTTTAAAATAACTCTCATTATGCCCATTTATACGGAATTTTGTCCTATAAAATGCGATCACAGCGCCACCTGTTGAGCTATTGATCCCCAAATCTAATGGGCACCAGCTCATGTCAGGGTGCAACTAAATACCAAGTTTGGTTAAATTTCATTCATTGGTTCGTGAGATACAGCGTCCACAAAAAAATGATACAGACAGACAGACAGACAGACACACAGACAGACACACAGACAGACATTTTTTAAAAACTATCAATTCGTGTTCAGGACATCCCAAAACGTGTAGATCCATCAAAAAACGGAGGTCGAAAATTTTCGCGAATCCAATACTTTCTCTATATTACATATAGAAGAAAGTAAAAATACAGTGCGCGAAAAAATTATAAGGACACGCGAAAAATCGCCAAATCTAGAAGCCTTGTTTACAGAATCGTATGCAAATTTTTGCAGAAAAAAAAGAAGTAAAACTAAAATATTTCATGCGTAAAGTAATTAAAATTTTCAATTTTAAATCTGCTAAAATTTAAATTTTGATTTTTAAACCTAAATGAAAACGGAAAAAAGTATAAGGACATTGCTTTTTCTCCAGTAATTATTTAAAAAATTGCATATTTGAAAGCATAAAATGACAATTCCGAGTTAAATGATTCATTTGCGAAAAGAATTTCCCACTCGGCGACTTTCAGTGTGAAATTTTTAACGATGCCCAAAGGAACTCAACTTTCTCACACTGAAAAAGGAAAAATTGTTGCTTTTCGAGAATGTGGATTAAGTGGATGGGAAATTTCAAAAAGAATAAAGAGATCTAAAACGGTGGTTTATAATTTTCTAAGAAATCCTGGGATGTATGGTATGAAAAAGCGAACTGGAAGACCAGAAATTCTCACTCATCGACAAAAAAGATTGATTTTAAGGAGAGCTTGCGAGAAAAAAGAAACCGCAAATGAAGTTAGACAAAATTTGAGTTTACCATGCTCATCAAGGACTGTTCAAAATGTTTTGAGTAAACATCCTCAAGTTTCTTATGGGAAATTAGTGTCACGCCTCCCTCTTACAAATCATCATAAGAAAAGAAGAGTTGACTTTGCCAAAAAATACATTTCTCTTGGTCAAAAGTGAGCTGATGTAATTTTTTCGGACGAAAAAAAGTTCAATCTTGATGGACCTGATGGTTTTCGTTATTTTTGGTATGATCTGCGAAAGACCAAGGAAGTGTTTTCCAGGCGTCAATATGGTGGTGGCTCGGTTATGGTATGGGGCGCTTTTGCGGCAAATGGAACCACTCCAATTGTATTCATCAACCGTAAAATGAATTCGGACAGGTATGTTGATATGTTAGGAGAAAGTTTGTTACCTGAAGCGCCACTAATTACTTCAGGGGACTATATTTTTCAGCAGGAAAATGCTTCGATACACGTTTCTAAGAGCGCAAAACTCTGGTTTGAAGCTAATTCTGTAAATTTACTTGATTGGCCGGCGAGAAGTCCCGATCTTAATCCAATCGAAAACTTATGGGGACTTCTAGCCCGAGAAGTTTATAAAAACGGCACACAGTATCAATGTACACAAGATCTTGTCGTCGCTATCAAAGACGCTTGGGAAAAAATATCTGTGGACATTTTAAAAGATCTTTCAGGATCCATGACCTCTCGGCTTATTCAAGTGATAGAAAAAAAAAGGTAGTTTTCTTGATTATTGAAACATTTTTTAAGTATTTTAGAACATGTCCTTATAATTTTTTCCGTATTTCCTTTAATGTTAAATTTTGTAAAATCAATATTTTGAAGCTAAATTATGTTTTTTATGTGGTATAAGTGTTATCACAAAATTATGAAGCAGAAGTAAGAAATATAAAAATCTCATTTAGGTGAAATGGAAATAAAGCCTATTTTCATGCAATTAAATGTTGTCCTTATACTTTTTTCGCGCACTGTAGTCAAATCGTGTTCTACATCTTTCAAAACGTGTAAATCCATCAAAAACCCGAGGTCTAAAATTTTTACGAAGCCAATACTTTTTACTTTCTTCTATATTCAGTAGAAGAAATTATTGGATTCGTAAAAATTTTCGACCTCGGGTTTTTGATGGATTTACACGTTTTGAGAGCTGTAGAACACGATTTGACCCTTTTTAGAAAATGTCTGTCTGTCCGTCCGTCTGTCTGTCAGTCTGTCTGTGTGTGTGTGACAAAATTTTGTGGCAACTCTATCTCAGGATCTACTGCACAGAATTTTATACAAATTGGTATGTAATTGCACCTTGACATATATTAGTGCCTATCAACTTTTGGTAAAAATTGTCTTACAGGTTGCGTTGCCATCCCGCTTTTTCACAATTTTTAACATGGTGATATAGGACAAAATTTTATATAAATAGCCATAAAGAGAATTGTTTTTTAGTAATCATTATGAAATTTACAAGAATTATTTATAATAGAGATAGTCAACTGGGAAAATATTTTTGTATGTGTAGGAGCCTCGTCATACCCCTGGGGGGGGGGAGTCCCCCCTCGAGAGGAGTAAATTTTCAAGATGGGTATCTTTCGAAAGGTCTCGTCAATACCTTTAAAACGAATGGTTGAACTATAAATCTGTAATAATTTAAAACAAAGTTATCGATTTTTGTTACTTTTAACGAAAAAAAAGCTTGCATTTTTTTTTTTACATGGTTACTGAGTGAATTTGTATGGGAAAATATAGAAGAAAGTCTTGTGGTGGCCATAACATACTAGTTTTTCTTTGATAAGAAGTTAAAAAATATGTTAAATTAAAAGTGAGATAAAAATCTGTAAAAGAAATTTTAAGAAATGAGTATAGTAACTGCTGCTAAGGAACACATTTTATATTTTAAAGGTAAAAAATGTATGTATTTATTTATTTATTTTCGCTTTTTGTATATTAAAACCAATTAAAACTTTTTTTTTTTTTTACTTTTCCCTCCCCTCCGCAAGTTAAAAAAATGGAGAAAAATTATGTGACAAAAAGTTTAAGAAATGAGTGTTAACCTTAGCTAAGGAACGCAACACAGTTACAGCATGCCTTTATATGGAGAAATAGACTAAAAAAAAAGTCCTTTCGTACTAAACTAAATTCTGTTTTGTACATAATTTTACATCTCACTTAGAAAACGAATTAAGCTTTCGTTTGTTTTGTTTTTATTTAATTGTTTCCAGACAGGAGACAGGCTCTTCTATTACATAAAGTTCATTATATCTGATGCAATAAAACCTCTAAACAATGGACATCTTCGAAAGAATCAAAAAGATTCTCCCTGGAGTCAGAAAGAGTGTCCGCCCAATGGAAATGGCCGTTTTGGAAGTGTCCAATATGGGTATTTAGCATAGGGGAAGGTGGGGTACCTCAGACCTATTTTGACTTTTCCAATTTTGTAATTATTAAATATTTTGTAATTATTCGCCAAAACCCAAAACTAAATACAAATAGATTTTTTAAATACTGTATTGTGTTATATACAACATAAATTTATTCCAAAATTTTATTAAAATTGTATCAATTATACTTTTTGAAAAAAAAAAAAAAAAAAAAATTCTAGTATGCTGTGGCCACCACATGACTTTCTTCTATATTTTCCTATACAAATTCACTCAGTAAAAATAATTTATTAAAATTATTATTTAAAAAAAATTATCTTCCATGATAATGCAGACGATTTCCATATTAGAGAAGTAGTATAACACTAAATATCTTTTAAATTATCGCAGATCGATGGTTCAACCATTCGTTTTAAAGGTATGGGAGAGCTGTTTTGAAAGATACCCATCATAAAAATTTTCTCCCCTCGAGGGGGGGGGGGACTTCTCTTCCTCAGGGCTCCTACATCCACAATTTTTTTTCCCAGTTGGCTATATCGATTATAAATAATTCTTTTAAATTTCATAATGATTACTGAAAAATAATTCTCTTTATGCACATTTATACAAAATTTTGTCCTATCATGTTTAAAATTTAGAAAAAGCGGGATGGCAACGCAAGCTGTTGAACAATTTTTACCAAAAGTTGATAAGCACTCATTTATGTCATTGTGTAACTACCTACCAATTTGTATGAAATTCTATGCAGTAGTACCTGAGATACAGTTGCCACAAAATTTTGTCACACACACAGAGAGAGAGACAGAAAGACAGGCAGACATTTTCTAAAAATAGTCAAATCGTGTTCTACAGCTTTTAAAACGTGTAAATGCATCAAAAACCCGAGGTCGAAAATTTTTACGAATCCAACACTTTTTTCTATTGAATATAGAAGAAAGTAAAAAGTGCAATTAGGTGCAAGGTACAACACTGGTTGTGTACCTTCGACCATTTATTAAAAGATACAGAAAAACTCTATTTTAAGTAAGAAAATCCATTTATTAATCAATTACACACATATGAATTCAAATAAACAATTTTCTTTAGTTCAAAATCATTAATCTGTCACAATTGTATTGTTATTAAGTTTAATTTGAGTCTAAAAAGTGGAAAAAGTTAACTATTAACTTAAAAAAGTCTACATTAAGTCATATTGTGATTATTGGTAAAAATCCTCACACTTATTTATAATCAATATTGTAATTAGATAGGTCATTTGCAAATGTCAACGTTTGGAGCTGCATTTCTGATCCACCACACAATACGACCAGTCCAAGGTACACCACTTGTATTGGGTTCAAGGTACGGTACACCACTCTGTTACTAAAAACGAAATGGCTAATCATCGATGTTCCGGTTGGGCTTAACTTGATTACAAGCATATGGGGTTATAGGTAGAAAGCTACTTTATGATACATAACACTCATTTCAGAATATACTATGTATGTGTGGGTATAGAAATACATAAATGTATCTGAGAAAAATTTAGTTTTGCGAGGTGAAATTACTTTTTCAAGAACTCTTCAAAAAGTTGAGCTTCCGAGCAGACATAGATTACTTCACTGAGACCCCTAACAGTAAATATTTTAACTGCATGTGATATTGTTTATATATCTGAATAAATAGAGCTAGAAATGTCATAGGTGCGAGGTACACGTATGTCCAAGTTACACCACTTTCCCCCTACGATAAAAATTCGAATATGCATATATTTAGTAGTTATTCGGTCATATTTATTTTAAATATATTTCTCCGTATTATTATTTATTATTATTATTATTGTTATTGTTATTATTATTATTATTTGATTTATGTCGTTATATATTAATCTCTAATTAAAATCTGACACCCTCAAGAAATAATCTAATATCCGCATCAAAACTTCACCCATAAGAAAATTTTTCAGTCAACCGAACATGTCGGTTCTACTCGGGGTAAAATCGGATTTCTTGACACCGATGCACTACTTATAAACTGTTCGAAAATCACAAGTGTATTTTGCGTTGGTCACGTCTCTTTACAACTTTAATTTTAAAAAACTCAACTAACCTAGCCTGACCCCTTTCAAATAAATTCATCACCCAAATCGTTCTTGGGTTGGGCCGGCTGTTTTTGTGCATGCTGAGAATGCGAGTTCGTTTACAAAAGAAAAAAGAAACAGTTGTTATGGGTGATGCGTAATATTAATTAGATGGAGACGAATCATACGATTCGAAATCAATTTTGAAAAATAATATTATCGCCATTACTAATGCCTATCTTTGCCGACAGCCATAGTCCATTTTATTCTATGGAGAAATTTGTTTTTATAGACTGATTCATTACTTAATGTATTTTTAAAATTCCGTTTGTGCATTCAAAAATTTCAAATCTGTTAAATTTGTGCTCGCATTTTTAATATTTTATTTTTGAGTAAAAAAATAAAAATAAAAATAAAAATAAAAGAAAGTGGAATTGTTTAGAATGCAGCCTTCGTGAATACTTTGTAGCTATGCAATTTTAGCACCTCGTGCACCCTGCGAAATCGGATGTAGTTTTCATAATGAAATAATATCATTGTTAGCAGAAAAGGTGAAGATTTTCTAGATTTGAAGAGTGGAAATAGGCTTTATTGTCAAGGAACTGATAACGGAAGATGTGATGGAGTAAGATTTTTGGTTAACAAGAACCTAAAAACAAAGTAATAAAAAATCAGAAGCTTTTGTAACATAAAATACGATAGAGTTGCAACGCTTACCATCAAGCATTACAGCACTCGGGTAATTTAAGTTTATGCTCCAAATCAGCACACGTGAAGACAAAGTTACTGAAAAATTCTATGGGGATGGTGTGAAAGCCCTCAGTAAAACCAGAATGCACAATCTTAAAATCCTTATGGGCGATTTCATTGCACCAAACATTCAAATGGATGTATAGTTGGCGCATTTGGAAAGGGAACTAGAGAAGAAAGAGGGCATAGACTGATTGAATTTGCCGAGTTGGAAAAATTTTATATCATGAATTCATTTTTATAAAAGAACCCAAAGAAGAAATAGACGTGCTGGAGGAGTCCCAATGGAGGAACAAGTGAAACTGACTACATTCTAACTGGAAAAAAAAAAATACACTTTTATTGATTGTGCCATGATAAATAGATTTAACTGTGGCATTGTTCACAGGCTGGAGCGTTGCAAGGTAAAATGCCAGATTGTATTGGAAAGATAGAAACTGGTGCAAATTCAAAACAAGAGAATTCCACCACAGCTTCTAGAAGCTAAAGATTAAGAGTTCCAGCTTGAATTAAAAAACAGATTTCAGCTGCTTCAGGATACAGAAGACGTTCATAAGTTCGCAGTGAATTTTGTCAATGGTGTTCTGGAATCAGTAAAAAATGTTGTTGGTTTGGAAAGGCAGGGCTATAAAAAGAGAAGAAAAATTAAATATAACAAGGAAAATATTAGAGCAAAAGTTGAATTTTCAGAACTTACCTAAAACTCTGAGAAAAAAGATTACAGAAGACACAAAGAAATTTAATTAGCCATCGACTGAAGGAATTATGATCTGAAGACTGAAAAAAGAAATATGATGCTTGGAGGAAAAGAATTCTAGCTTTGAAGACAAAAAGTAGAAATATCACTCGGAATGAAAAGCAAATTTTAAAAGAGACAGCCAATTTTTATTCAGAATTGTACAGCTCACCAGAACAA
Organism: Salticus scenicus; assembly: GCA_963930645.1. NCBI lineage: Eukaryota > Metazoa > Arthropoda > Arachnida > Araneae > Salticidae > Salticus > Salticus scenicus. The sequence goes on from OZ005652.1 coordinate 8,892,298, forward strand.
CTCAGTGGTTCACCTATCCCATCCAATACAAATGATGCTATACGAACAATATTGAAGGAAGAAGCAGCTATGATAATTAAAGTAATAAAAAATGGAAAAGCTTCAGAGAACACAAAATGACTGTGGATATTTTAAAAGAAGCAGAGAATGAAGCCATTGAAATTCTTGCTGAACTATTTAACAAATATATAACATTATGGGGATATTCCGAAGGACTGGAAAAATGCTATCATAAACTTTTAAAGAAAGAAGAAGAAAAAGATATTGGAAATTATTTTCCAATCAGTCTGCTCTTAATCCTGAAAAAAAATCTGATGAAAAATCCAGGGTTGGCCAATTTTTGCCAAAGTGGAAAAAACCATGGAAAAAACCATGGTAAAAACCGCGGAAAAAACCGTCCCGGGAAAAATAGTTTTTGCCACAATTTTTGCCTGTGACAAAAATTACCAGTATTTCAAACAAGGCTTTAAGGATTTTAATTACACGATTTTAATGTTTAAATCATAATTTTAACGAATTAAAATCAGAGATTAGTTACACTCTTGATCAACTGATTCTTTTGTAAATCATTAAAATAATGCATCTTGAAATTTCTTTAAAATGACATTTTTAACATCAACAGTTAACATTTTTTTTCATTTTTAAAAATACTTAAATTACCTTTCTAAAAAATATTCTTCAATAATTAATTACTAGAATATTTGTGTTTTCCCTATTATGATGCATATTTTTGTTAACAGTGGGGGAAAAGTCAAATATCGAGTCAATTATTAACTCAGCTGATCTAAAATTTGCCAGTCAATCACTGATCATACATTTTTCGGAATTGAGACGTCAATTGCAAGTAAACTGACAATTTTTTACTTCAATAAAATAAAAATATAAGTTTGTAGTTTTATTTTTATGGTTATGTTCAGAGACTGACAAAGTTTCAATATCTTAGGAGCCAGAAATAGCGAATTATTTCTATGACAATACTCACAGCAAAACTCAGAGAATTTAGGGATAATATTTCATAATTGTATAATTAATGCAGGTCATTCATATATTATTTTACATTGAATAAATGAACTATTTAGTTAAAAATGTGAACTAAGGAAAATTTAAAAAAAAATAACTATTTTTTATTTATAAAGATAAAAACAAACTATTGAAAAAAAAAATCTACAGAAATAAATATTATTTTTACCTTTAATATAATCATCAAATACATTGAGAGTGTTTAAGTTTTGGCTTTAAAATACTATTTATCTATTAATTTTTCAGGATAGAATTCCTTTAAAGAGAATCCATTTGATAAATATCATACTATTTAAACTTTCTCGTTGTAAATTCGAACATAGTTTGCTTTAGATAGTGTTTATGATGCTTGAATCTTGTTTAACGTAAAGATGTTACCATGGAAAGTACCAGTGAGTATAATAGTAAGAAGATTGATCAAATATGGAAATTTATCTTTCATGGAAAAACATCTTTCAAAAACAGAAATAATTATTAGATTCTCTTAGAAAACATTAAACATACTATTCATTCAATACATCAGCAATGTCATCTTTTATACCAAGACAGGAAGGTGGGAGGAAAAGCAAAAATATACATAAAAAATATTGTAAATGCATGAAAATGTTTGTAACTGCTGTAACTGGTCACCAATAGATATTTATACTCACCCTGGCACCTGAAATTTGTCGGACCTTGGCTATATATTATTAATTAATTAATTATAATTACCTTTTAAGTTAAAAAATCTTAATTTTTTTTTTTTTTTCATTTAGGTGTAAAGAGTGAAATCTGAAAGGGATAATGTTGTTCGAATTTTATTCTTCCACTTTTCCTAATTTTTGGCAGGTTTTTTCCAAATATACACGGGAATACACATAGATAATTTAGCAAATAAAATTTATGAATAATTTATGTACTAAAAGAGAAGGATAACAATTCCAGATACCCATTTTTCTTTCTTTCCTTCTTTTCTTTTTTTACTATACTCTAGTATGCTCATATCTGCACAGAACTAACTTTATTTTGGCATTTATTATGATACTTCTTTGAAATAATATCGTCTGCATTCATCATGGAAAATATTTTTAATGAATTATAATTTAATAAATAATTTGTATTGCGTAAATTTGTATAGGATTATACATCGAAAAGATTCTTGTAGTGGCCACAACGTATAAGTTATATATTAAAACTTCTGCGGCTGCTAATTACATTAAAAATAATTTTGAAAATTCCATATTACTTACTAATATAAAATCTTAAAAAGAGTATTCCATTAACTAGGAAGACAGTAATTATTTCATAATAATAACAAAACAATTGATTATAAAAATTATATTTTTCATAAATTACTTGAATATAACTTATTTATGAAAACTTACCCCATTTCTTTTCGTATATTTATTGGAACACTTAAAAGCCGCGCAATATTTCGGCATTTTCAAAATTCATTACCATTCTGTTCTATTACTATTTTCGAGTTTTAACTCTCTAATGGCTGATGCCAAAAAACTTTTTCGGCACCAAAAATCTTTGCTCGTTAACATGGGGATCTATATAAATTACTATATCTATGATATTACTCACATACGTAATGTGCTTGAACTCTCCTGGATGTTCCTTAACAGGAACTATTTATCTGATTTCAATAAGTTTCAAGTGGCACAGGATACAAATTCATAATACGGACACCCTGCTCACGTGTGTTTTTGAGTTATGCTGACAACTGGCACACAGACAGACCAAGGCCATAGCCAAGAACAAATTTTTTAGGGGGTTAAATCTTTAATGCATAATGTTCAGTGTTAAAAATTATATACAGGGTGATTATAATTAAATTTACGATTTCAAAAGGCTATAATTTTAAAACTACCCATCAGAGCAATTTCATATTTTACCAGAGCAATCGTGAGGCAATGAAATTTTGTTTGTCAAAAGAAAAAACAATAGTTCCAAAATGTGTGGTTAATCATCCGTAAAGTATTTGTTTCATGAAGCTCCCTTTTTTCTCTTTTTCACTGTGACTGTTTCTGATGTAAACACGTACTCTTGTCTTTTTGCTAAAAAAATTGTAGTAAACCCACGAAGTCCATTGTTTCTTGCTATTCCATTGTGTTGCCAATAACATTCATGTGTTTAACGAGTTCACGCCGGCGTGACCCACTAGTGGATCACAGCTACAGTCGGCAGTCAAAGTATCCGAGCACTAGCAATAATCCCTGTCCAAAAAAAAGTACACTTAATACTGCTTTGTTAAATAAATCCTTGTTGATTCATTTTCTTAGTCAGTCTAAGAACATGATTCGATAAGGATTTATTGAACAAAATAATATTAAGTGTACTTTTTTTATATCGGAATTATTGGCTAGTGCTCGGATACTTCTGAGAAGACTATGTAAACAACATGCGCCGGCGTGAACGTGTTAATAGTTCCATTTAGGAGTTAACCCTGACATTACCTTGACAGCGCCTTCTATAGGAACATGTTGGAACTACTTTTGTCCTCCCCCAACAAAATTTCATTGCCTCGCGATTGCTCTGGTCAAATATCAAATCGCTCTGATGGGTATAGTTTCAAAATGATAGCGTTTTGAAATCGTAACTTTAATTAGAATCACCCTGTATAACTCGAAATTTTCACACAAATTAGCAAAATTTCGGAGGGAGGGATTAAACTCCGAAAATTCCTCCTTGGCTACGGTTTTTAGACAGGCACACAGTTGTTGCATAGTTGGATTCAACGAGATATATAAAGTAGAGTGATAAATGGTAACCCTTGAGAAGGTCCAAGATAAGTCATGTGACATGCTCTCCTTGCACCTGCGTATTCGGTGGTTCCCTTGGTAACAGCTTATGTTCAGTAAATTTCTATAGCAACGGTTTGGAGATTGTTCTTCGCATAAGTCATAACCGCCAATGTTTTTGTTTACTTACGTAGTTTAATATTCTTTTGTTCTAAATCATTTCGATTTTGATTTTACTTCTTTTTTATTTCGTGTAGTCGAACTTTAACCGATAAAATGCTTAAAAATAGTTGAAAAATTATTATTTGTTGTTAAATTTAGCTCTTTAAAAGTTTAAATTTTCTTTTATGAACACTTTTAAACTTTGTTGGGAAACGATGAAAAATAAAGTATTTTATCATTTATTAAAATTTGAAATATGTGTAAAATTATTTAAAAAACAATTTATTTCGGTCATAGGACTGTCATGTTACCTAATAATAATGATAATTTGTCGAACTGTTATTTTAAATGCCAAAATAGCGATAAAGGGCCAAACACAAGCAACCTATTCGAGCATGTCACGTGATTAATCTTGAACCACGGAAAGCCAATCCTTCATCCATTGAATCAGCACTCTAATTTATATATCTCGTTGGTTGGATTCGAGTCGGTTCGGATTCGATACGATAACGAGAAACAAGATCTTTTCCGTAAAATATTAACAACATTCAGTATTTTGTATTCTCTGTGTAAATATAAAAAGCGACTCACAGTGATGCCAGATTGGGGATTTTGTCCCCATTTTGGGGATTTCTGAGGCTTCTGGGGACAATTTTGGGGACCAAATGTTTGTGGGGACTTTTTTGGGGAATTTTAAAATTTTTGGGGACAAATCTGGGGAGTTCTTCAACTTTCTGTCAATGTTGGCAACGTAATGATTTATCCCTACGACTAGAGACTTTCAATTGCTTTATTGTTATTTGGGGATTTTTTTCAAGAATTGCCTTCATTTGGGGAAATATCTGAGCTGAAATTAAAAAAATCTGCTTGATATTTTTATTGGGAAAAATTTTTATTTTCCCTTTTTAGTAGAAATGAAGTTGGGGATTATTTCGAAAAAAACCCCTGATTTGGGGAAATTTTAAGACCTGTTTGGGGAAATAATTTTCGACCATCTGGCATCACTGGCGACTCATGCTCATTTAAAACAGTGTCTCTTACAGCAGCACAAATATCTGCAGTGGTGTTGCTATAAATATGCAGTTATTTTAACCGAACAAACTGACAGGTAATTCTTTAAAAAGAAAGAAAAAAGATGTTTGTCCACTGAAGAAACAATTATAATCCTGTAAATTATAGACAGTACTTACAAGCTTCAGGCGAAAGTGTTTAATTTGATATCAACTTTCGTGACAGCGTTTTCGACTTTATTTTCGGAGAGCTGGTTTTGTTTTGACCGCAAGGAAGGAATTACAAATTTATGTCGCAATTAGCGGGATGAACTTGTGTTTCTTTATCTATACAGTAGAAGTAATTTCAGCGGAAAATGGAATTCACGACAGCTTGCTTATCGGAAAAAGTAATGTTACTTTGAGAAGTGTTGCCAATAATAATAAAATAGAGAAGGTAACTATCTGTGAAATATATATACAGGGTGTCCATAATTAAACTGACCGTGTTTACAGTGTTCTGTAGAGCGATCTAATTGCGCGAATGGCACCAAATTTTGTAAGATGATTTAACAAGACGGGGGACGAAGGACTGCACTAAAAAAATATTAGTTACAAAAGTCACCGCTAGGGGAATATGTGGTTCTGTATAAAATAAATGAGAGTTCTAAAAAACGCAGAATCAATATTGAAATAAAATTACTTTTTATTTAGTACATTTAACAATTTAATTCAAGTTCAATGTCGTAACAATTTTTAAAAAAGCGAAGAAATAGTGGTAAACAGTGATAAAGTTTCTTTATCTGCAATTTTCACTTACTTGTTCAGTCGTCGCCTCAAATGGATCGGTCACTTCGAGCATTGGGAAGTTTGATCTGTTGACCGGTTAAGAGACTTACTGGATAGAATCTGTCAGTGGATCAGCCTAAAACTCTTTTCATTGAATGGTTGAAGAAGCGCCATCTATAGTCGCAGTGTAATATTGTTATTTCCGTTACTGCGCAATGGATCAATCACGTGACCCAATGGCCCGAAACATTTTCTCTTTGATCTTGGATCGATCCGACCGCTCCATTCTGCTGAACGACTTTGATACTTTACACAGCGCCATATATTCCCCTAGCGGTGACTTTTGGAACTAATATGTTTTTTAGTGCAATCCTTCGTTTCTCGTCTTGTTAAATCATTCTACAAAATTTGGCGATATTCACGCTTTTAGATCGCTCTACAGAACTCTGTAAACACTGTCAGTTTAATTATGGCCACCCTGTATATATAAAACTGGTATTTTCTTCTTCTTCTTTTTCTTCTATTTTTTTCCCCATCTCAGTTAATATGATCTCGGATCGAGAAAATACTATAAATCAAAGAATTGGGAAAAGGATTGTGGCATACAGCCCCCCTTCCAATTAATTAAAGTTGGCCAGACCTTAATCTCTACACAGAGCAGGTGTGCTGATACTTACAATAGTTTGGCTCCAGACTGTCTCGAACTGTGACACTAAAGTACAAAGAAGCTGCCCTGATGGTACGCCCTGATGGTCGTGAGAACATTGGAGTTTCCGAGGAATTTCTTCGGCCCGACGGAAAGGCGCCCGCCCGCTCAGCGAATGAGAGAGGAGCGCGGGTTGCCATCGAGAGAACGAGTTTTCCCAGGAACAGAGCTGGAAGCAGAGAGTCGGGGATTCGTATCTTGTCTTCGGCCAGTGAAGGTCGGAGGGTCTTCTCTTGTCCCGTTTACCAGGAGAGGTAACGAGACTTAGTGATTTTTTTTTGTGTTCCTCTAGGAGCAGAGAACACAGGTCAACTCATTTTCTGTCACCGGCGAAAGTGTGCAGGTCAGCTAGCAAAAGACTTTTTACTGTAAATTATAATAGGACTGGACTATATCTGTTCTGTACCTGGAACGGTGCAAGTATTGTTTTCCAACATCAATATTGAAACTAACGGTTGTACATAGAATATTTTTTTTAAATTTTAATTAAATTAATTTTCTTATCAACCTCTGCTGTGACGGGATTTTCTTCTTCGCTACCAGAACCCTCGCCCGAAATTCCAAAACGCCACAGCTATACAAACTTGGTGGCAGCGGTGGGATGATTGTTGGAGAATACTACACTGCCTGAAGAAGTACGGACTACGGACGATAGGAAAGTGATAGACTCAAGGGAAGGATAAACGCAGCGGAGTACGTCGAATCATCAAATCAACGGAGGATACATCTACGTCGCATCGACGAGAATCTCTAAGACAGAGAGGAGAGCCCTCAGCCGGAACCCATCCCGAATTCCATACGGAGTGCCGATCCGAGAGCCATCATAAGTGCCAGAAGGAAGGACGGAACTCGAGCAAACGACAACAAAACAGGGGTGAGTCAAACTTTTCTAGTGAGGCTGTAAAATTTTTTGTTATTTAAGGTATTAGATGATAAATGTATAAAGTTAAAAGTTATTTAGAAATTTATTAAGGGAGAGTAAACCTTAAATTAACATTGTTTTTGGAAAAATTAAAAATGTGGCATATCACAAATATTAGAAACTCTAAGTAAAAACAGGGAGGAATTTAAATTATAGGTAAATTTAATTTAAATATAACTCATATTTGTTTAGTTTGGAAAAATATTAATTGATTTGCACATATTTGATTATCTTGTTTTAAATGAGAAAGATTATATTTGAAAACAGATATTATTTGAGAAAACAAAAAGGGTGTTAAAATATCTTGAGAAAGATAACACAGTAATTTCATATTGTTTTGTGTAATTTATGAAAATTAAAAGTGAATCAAATAAGTTACGGAAAGAGGTTTCTTTCCTGGAAAGTGTTGTGATTTCAAATATTTCAAATTTAATGTGTAGAATTGAATATTAAGTTTTAATTATTGGAATCGTGTTGTATTGGAATTTTATACACCCCAAAAATTTGCAAAATTGAATTATAGGTTTTATTAGTGTAATTTTGTATATGTATTTTTTGGAATTGGGTAAAATTGTAAGAATTGTGTAAAATTGTTAGGAATTGTGTAAAAGTGTTAGGTATTATGTAGAAATTTTTTTTGGGGAATTGTGTAAGATTAAATTGTGAATTTAGAATTAGGTAAACATGTCAGATTTAGGGCAGTATAGGAAAGCGGAACTGCAAGAGCTCGCAGTCGAATTCGGAGTGATTGTTGAAACTTCGGATAGGATAAGTGATATCATAGGGAAAATTCAAAAGTCTCCAGATTACGATAAAGACCTAGCCCTAGCTCAAATTAAGTTAATACGGGAGGATCTCTTAGAAAGAAAGGCGGAAGAGAAAAGGAAGGCGGAAAAGATTGCGGAAAGGGAGGCTGAAGAGAAAAAAATCGCTGAAAGAGAAGCGGAAAGAAAACATGAATTAGAGTTAGAAAAACTTAAAATAGCCCAAAATTCAGAAACAGTAAGTCTAGCTTCGACTCGTAGCGAACGCTCCAGCCGACAATCACTAAAATCGGTTATGCAAAAATTTGAACCGGAGAAATCGGACATGGCATTACTTCTTGCGTTATTCCAAAGACAAGCTAGGAAGTTAGAAATAGATGACGAGGATCTAGTGACTAATTTATTAGCTTTATTGCCCGTAGAAATCGCGGAATTAATTTTAAAAGAACCCCAAGAAATTAGTGACGATTTTGAGAAAGTCAAACAAATGCTATTAGATCGATTTAAATTAAGTCCGGAAAATTTTAGAATTAAATTTATGCAACACCAAAAACAACCGGGAACTCTTTGGCATGATCTAGCTTATGATTTAGATACATATTTAAATGGGTGGTTAGAGGGAGTAGAAGTGACAAATTTTGAGGATCTAAAGAAATTAATGGTGGCCGACCAGTTAAAGAAACGGGCTAATTTCGAAATGAAAGATCATTTCATAGATTCGTGGAGCTCTCTCAATGAACCGCGAGAGTTAGCTAAGAAGTTTGACGCATACGAGTCAGTTCGCAGAAATAATAAGAAAAGTTGGACCCCGAAACCACCACTAGAAAAGAAATTAGATAAACCTCGCAACTTTGATAAAAATAGGGTTGAGAAAAAGGCCCCAGAACAAAAAAATTGGAGGGATAAGTCTGATCTGACGGAAAGATCTAAATTATTTGAGGCCCGAAAACCTATTGTTTGCTATGTGTGCTCTTCCCCCGATCACATTAAGCCAAATTGCCCAGTCTGGAAAAGCAGACAAGAGAAGGCTGAAAAAGTAAATCACGTAGGAGACGCTGAGAATTTAAACCCGGCTTTTGAACCTTATTTAAGTGAAGCCAAGATAAATGGGGAAAAGTTTACCATTTTACGTGATTCTGGGACGTGCCTCGATATTGCCCCTCATAAAATAATTTCTAATGAGCAATTAAACGGGGAAACTGTGTGGGTTAAAGCAGCTTTAGCCAACGAAGTGAGATGTCTACCCATAGCCAATATTGAATTAGAAATTGAGGGAATAGGGTTAATTAATACGAAAGCCGCGGTAGCGGATAAGGAAGTTCTCATGGATTATTATTTACTGGGAAATGAGACGCAGAAATTAATCGAGAGAAAAAAACAAAAACCCGAATTAATCCATGCAGTCGAAACGCGGGCGAAAAGGCGTAAAAACGAAACTGCGCCAAAAACCAGTCTGGCGAGTGAAAGCGCTGGGAATGATCAGGGAGAGGCAGAGAGCGAGCCTACGGAAAATCAGGGTACGGAAGAATCAATTTTCCTCCCCGAGTTAGAGGAGGATAGGATCACCGCTCTGGCGCACGTTGGGAAAAACGAGTTTCGCCAAGAGCAGGAAAAAGATGAAAGCTTGACAGAGTTGTGGGCGCGCGCGAAAGAGGAGAAATCGAATTTAACAATAGATCAAGGTTTGCTGTACAGAATTGCTACAGATCACAGAGGAGAAAAAAGGCGTCAGCTAATTATTCCGCGGAAATATAGGAATGAAATTTTGAATCTTTGTCACAGTTTAATATCCGGTCATGTGGCCATGACTAAAACTAAGGATAAATTGCTGCGATATTTTTTCTGGCCAAATATCATTAAAGAGGCTGAAGCCTATGTAAAATCGTGTGATCCTTGTCAGAAAATTGGGAAGGCAGGAGAGCAAAAAAAAGCCCCTCTTAAACTTGTTCCCATTATTACTGCAATTTTTACGCATATAAACTGTGATATTGTGGGACCACTCCCACCTTCGGAAAATCAAAATAAATATATGCTCACGGCTATGTGTTTAGCATCGAGGTATCCAGAGGCTATCCCGATACCCGATTCAAGGTCGGAAACAGTGATCGACGCGTTAATGATAGTATTTAGTAGAATGGGATTTCCGAAAGTAATCCAAACAGACTTAGGGGCTTGTTTTATGAGTAACTTAACCTCAACTTTCTTAGAAAAATTTGGAATTAAGATAACTCACAGTAGTGTGCACCACCCACAGACAAATTGCATTGAGCGTTGGCATCGTTCAGTTAAACGGTTACTGAAGGTAATCTGTTTAGAAAGTGGAGAAAGTTGGGAGAGGAGTTTACCCTATGCTTTGTTAGCTTTGCGGACGGTAACACATGAATCAACGGGATTCAGCCCAGCCGAGTTGGTTCATGGGAGAAATCTGCGAACCCCGGAAACCCTGCTATTTGAGAAATGGACAGAGCAGGAAGAGGAGCAAAACCCAGTGACGGAGTATGTTTTCGAATTGATAAACAGACTCCAAAGGTGTCAAGAGCTCGCAGGGGAGCAGATGGAGGAAAAAAGGGACAAACGCAAAATCTGGTATGACAGAAATGCGGTAAATCGGAAATTTAATTCCGGGGACAAAGTGCTGGTTTTAGCCACAAGTAAACCCAATAAATTATCCGTATCATAGATAGGGCCAGGCACTATTGAGAGTCAAATGTCAGAGACTAATTATATTGAAAATGTACCGGACAGGCGCGAAAAGTCGCAAATTTATCATGTCAATTTACTAAAACCTTACGTGCAGAGAGCAGAAATCGTAAATGTATTAATAGAGGAAAATCGGGATAATAAAACGACGGAGGCAGACTTAGAAATACCTTATCCTATAACTGACCCGGAGGAATTTGACCTCAATATGGTAATTAGGGACAGTAATTTAGGAAGTCGTTGCACAAAAGCCCAACAGGAGCAATTAGGAGCATTACTAATTAAACACAAGAAAGTGTTTTCCAATATTCCAGGCCGAACGAATTTAATTGAGCATGATATTGAATTGACTAGTGATAAACCTGTTAGAATGAAGCCATATAGGACGTCACCTCGACAAACCGACATCCTGAAATCCGAAATCCAGCGTATGTTAGAATTGGGCATAATTAAGGAAGGGGAGTCAGATTATACCTCGCCTATGATATTAGTAGAGGCCCTTGGCAGAGAACCCCGCCCGTGCGTTGATTATCGCCAGTTAAATGAGATAACTCGTGCCGAATTTTTCCCTTTGCCTAACATAGAAGAGAGGGTAGAGCAAGTGGCAGCATCAAAATTTATTACCGTGATTGACTTAACTAAAGGCTATTGGCAAATACCTTTAACCCCTAACGCACAACGTTTAGCGACATTTGTAACTAGTTTCGGTTCATATCAACCTTTGGTAATGCCATTTGGACTTGTCTCCGCCCCGTATAGGTTTTCAAAATTCATGAGTATTCTATTAAAGGGACTAGAAAGTTTTTGTTTGCCTTACCTTGACGATATGGCTATCTTTTCTAATTCATGGGAAGAGCATTTAGAACATTTAGATATAGTTCTAAAGCGGGTAACCAAGGCAAAATTAACCATTAAATTAGCCAAGTGTAAATTTGCCCAGGAGACGGTCAAATATTTAGGGCATGTTGTAGGGAAAGGACGTAGGAAACCGTCCGAGATTAAAATTAAGGCCATTACTGATTTCCCAGCTCCAAAATCAAAAACGGAAATTAGAAGGTTTTTAGGGATGTGCGGGTATTACTCCCGATACATAAAAAACTATGCAATTATAGTAGAACCGCTGACCCGAGCTTTAAAAGGGAAAACGAAAAAGGAAAAAGTAGACTGGAGTCCCGAAATGGAGAAGGCTTTTAGGGAGTTAAAAGATAAACTCACCCGTGACCCAGTACTGTACGCTCCTGATTATACTAAGGAGTTTATTATTCAAAGTGACGCCTCAGATAAGGGGATAGGTATTATCATGGCTCAAAGGCAAGGAGATGAAGAACATCCAATTCTGTACTTAAGTCGAAAATTTACTAAGGCAGAGAAAAACTATAGCACAACCGAAAAGGAATGTGCTGGGATCATTTTCGCAGTGAAAAAGTTAAAACATTACCTGGATGGTCAAAAATTTACCATAGAAACTGATCACAACCCATTAATATGGTTAAAGAGAAATGCGGGAAACAATCCCAGATTAATGCGGTGGGCGTTAACCTTGCAGCCCTTTAACTATGAAATCCGACACAGACCAGGAAAAGACATTCCTCATGTGGACTGTTTGAGTCGGGTGGATTAAAAGTTATCTGTAAGAAAATTTGTATATAGTTAATTATTATTAGTATTGTTTTATTATGTTAATTAATTTGTAATTTGAAACTTGTAACTTTAGTGTAAATTTAAGTATTGTTTAGTCAGGAAGATTAGCCTCTCTAGAATTGCTTTGATGCACCCTAACCTAATTTGATTGCAGAGATTTTCTGGAGTTTCAACCCCAGAAAACCATCTTAAGGGGGGGGAAGTTGTGGCATACAGCCCCCCTTCCAATTAATTAAAGTTGGCCAGACCTTAATCTCTACACAGAGCAGGTGTGCTGATACTTACAATAGTTTGGCTCCAGACTGTCTCGAACTGTGACACTAAAGTACAAAGAAGCTGCCCTGGTGGTACGCCCTGATGGTCGTGAGAACATTGGAGTTTCCGAGGAATTTCTTCGGCCCGACGGAAAGGCGCCCGCCCGCTCAGCGAATGAGAGAGGAGCGCGGGTTGCCATCGAGAGAACGAGTTTTCCCAGGAACAGAGCTGGAAGCAGAGAGTCGGGGATTCGTATCTTGTCTTCGGCCAGTGAAGGTCGGAGGGTCTTCTCTTGTCCCGTTTACCAGGAGAGGTAACGAGACTTAGTGATTTTTTTTTGTGTTCCTCTAGGAGCAGAGAACACAGGTCAACTCATTTTCTGTCACCGGCGAAAGTGTGCAGGTCAGCTAGCAAAAGACTTTTTACTGTAAATTATAATAGGACTGGACTATATCTGTTCTGTACCTGGAACGGTGCAAGTATTGTTTTCCAACATCAATATTGAAACTAACGGTTGTACATAGAATATTTTTTTTAAATTTTAATTAAATTAATTTTCTTATCAACCTCTGCTGTGACGGGATTTTCTTCTTCGCTACCAGAACCCTCGCCCGAAATTCCAAAACGCCACAGGATGACTAGCTTGTATAAATGAACTCTGTTTATTTCACCATCATTTGTTGGTTTTCATAAATTCAAACTCTTCATCCTATTAAATTCATGATAATAGCCATGAACTTGGTCGATAGGCAATTGAAACGGCCATTCACCAGGCGATCTGTAGCTTCATTTGCATATGTTTTCCTTAATATCTTTCTTCTATTGTGGTCCATCGTGGCCAAGTGGTTCTACACTCAAAGCTGGTAGACGCGAAGTATCGGGTCCGAACAATACTCGTACTCGCCGATCTAGAAGTTCGGAATTTTCCGTGGTTTTCTACAAATTTGCGGGAGTACATGCCATGACTCTCTAGAAAGACTCTAACTGAACCTAGGCCACCTAGGCCTTAGATCATTTTGCAGTCAGTTGCTCTTAAACACTACACTATACCGTATCTTCTTTTATCAACTTCAACACCTACTAAATTTGCTTCGTAATTTTATTGATGTCGGTACCGCATTTTAGTTTTCATGCAATTACATGCTGTTTCTCCCGCAACAATCCCCAAAATGTAAAGTTTGTGCGAAATAGTTCATATTGTAATTTTTAATTTCGAATAATTTATAAAATAATTATTGTAGAATGTTGATGTGCTTTAATGTTCAAACCAATATCCTATATAATAGTTCAAAACCAGTGTGATATCTTTACCATGAAAATAATTCTCATAAAGCACGTTTAAGCAAAGTTTTACCTTATTCTGCCAAGTTAAGAGAATACTTAAATTTCGGATTCGTTACGAAGTCATCAAAGTAAAAAATTCAAAAGGATTGTGACAAATATCTTAAGTGATATTTTAAAACTAGTCAAGCTCCCATACAATCATTCATTCATAACAGATATAATGTCTACAGAGACTTATTAACAAATGGACTTACTTACGGATGAACATCCCATCTATTTTGTGATTTTCACATTCTTCACATGCAAACATATAAAAACGTCAAGAAAACCGAAGTAAAACTTTTTACCAAATACCAAAGTATCCCTCCCATACTCGCAATAGGACGAAATAAAAAAAAAAAAAAAAAAAAAAATCTGGAGTGACTCCACTCAACTTTCCGAACATTGAGTCATTAACAGTTTTGTAGATAAAGTAAAGAAAGAGGAGTTGTTAAACAAACAAAAGAGTAAAAACCATAATAGAGTGTTTGAGTATTTTTCTCCCTATATTACACGATGTTTTATTGAACGCTACTGAACTTTGAGTCCATAGATAATAATGATAAAGAATTTTTCGTCGTGTCCCTGTAAAAAAACCATAAATGCTGGATTCACCAAAATGCTTATAGTTAGTGCAACAGTGATTTATAATATTCATATACATTTTTAGCTCCATTGAATAAGGCGTTTAGACACTATCGTACTTTTAAATAAATGCTGGATTCACCAAAATGCTTATAGTTAGTGCAACAGTGATTTATAATATTCATATACATTTTTAGCTCAATTGAATAAGGCGTTTAGACGCTATCGTACTTTTAAAAATTTGTCCCCATAGGCCATAATGATAAAGAATTTTTCCTGGTGTCCCTGTAAAAAAACTATAAGTTTTTTCGTATAAGTCACATTCACCAAAATCTATAGGGTTCGTACTAGGGTGACTTACAACATACGTACCAACTTTCAGCTTGTTCGAACAAAGCGTTTAGACGCTAGCGTGTTCACTCACACACATACACACACACACATACATACATCATCCCAAAAATAGTGGAAACGGACTCATGGGACCTCGAAACGTATAGAAACATCAAAATCTCAAATTCGGATTTTTGGCATGATTACAATACTTTCCTGTGTTCGGTAAGTAAAAAAAGAAATATATATACATAAAATAAAATAAAAAATTATTTTATAAATACATATTTTCAACAAGTATGTTTTAGTGTAGTTATAGCAAGACTTCTTTCTGTATCACAACAGTGCTGCCTACCGATTAACATGAACAAAAATTTATACATAACTTCTCACAATAAAGATTTTGTTTGATGCAATTTTAACTAATTGATGCTGATATATAACTATATGGAATATTGCAGTAATAGTACTTCCGCTGTCGGCCGATACATCTAAATGAAAATAGCATTATTTTTCATAATGACTATCTAACGTATCAAGTGTAGTATATTTAAATGCTATTGAAGCTGAGATCTAGTCGTCCCGTACGGGAAAAACTGCAAAAAAAAAAAGCAGCGTCACCAGTATAGTTTTTCATAATGCTTTTTCATATATCACGCTTTATGCAAATACAGTGAAACTTGAAAAATTCGAACTTGTTTAATTCGAAATTCTGGATAATTCGAATTTTTTACTCGGTCCCTTGAATTTTGTATTAAAATAATGTTAAAAAATCGTGGATAATTCGAATTCTATTTTGGATAATTCTAATTTTTCATACGATTACCTTTAAAATATTACTGTATAATTTGTTCCTGAGATTTTTCTCAGCTAATATATTTTAAAAGTCTTTCAAAAGAAGAATAAGGAAATACAAGAGAAGCCCCTAGCTAGTGCATCAGAAGATAGGGTGAATATATATGAACTTCGAGGTTTTTTTAATTGAAAGTCATGTCTAATGAAGAAGATTCTATTTTTGTATCAAGTCATATGCTATGACACAAAGATTGTACTTAAAGAAGAAATAAAAAATATCTGACTATTTTTAAAAAAATGTTGAATAATTAAGATCGTAAAAAATATTGATTTAATTGGGGGGGGGGGGGATATAGCAGTATTCTTAGACATAAAGTTTATGTGTTAAATCTTAAAGTTTTAATTTTTTAATTTATCTTTTTTTTTTTTTTTTTTTTTTGTGTGACAAAATAGTATATGTAATTCGAATTTTTGGATATTTCGAAATTTTCTCTGGTCCCTTCAACTTCAAATTATCCAAGTTCTACTGTATATGTTGTAGAAATCGAGATATAACTTTCCCATATACAGTGAAACATCTCAAGTTGGACACCCTTATAAATTGGACGCTTTTTCTCGGAACGGAATGTATCCATTAACATTATGTCTAACCCCTATAAGTTGGACACCTCTCTAAGTTGGACACTTTTTTTTTTGGAACCGTAAGTGTCCAACTTAGAGAGGTTTTACTGTATTAGAAAAATCGCATCTCAGCAACGTCACCTTTCGGTTAATTTCCCCCAAAAAAGTTGATAGACACCAATTTACATCAAGGAGCAATTAAATATAAACTAGTATAAAATAATGTGCATTAGTTTTAGAACTAGAGTCACTACAAAATGTTTGTCACACACCCATAGACAGACATTTTATATTATGGCAAATTGTGTTCTACGAATCCAATACTTTCTTTTATTGAATATAGAAGACAGTAATAATTACAGGGTGGTTATAATTAAATTTACGATTTAAAAACGCTATAATTTTAAAACTACCCATCAGAGCGATTTGATATTTGACCAGAGCAATCGTGAGGCAATGATATTTTGTTTGGGGAAGGAAAAAAGTAGTTCCGACATGTTCTTATAGAGGGCGCTGTCAGGGAAAACGCCTCAATGGACTCATTAAACACTGGTATGTTGTTAGCAACACAATGGAATAGCAGGAAACAATAGACTTCAAGGGTTTAATACAATTTTTTTTAGCAAAAAGACAAGAATACGTGTTTACAGCGGAAATATTCATAGTGAAAAGAGAAAAAGAGGAGCTCCATGAAGCAAATACTTTACGGATAATTTACGGCACATTTTAGAACTTTTTTTTTTTTCTCTCTCTTTTGCCGAACAAAATTTCATTGCCTCACAATTGCTCTGGTAAAATATCAAATCACTTTCATGGGTATTTTTAAAATTATATAGTTTTGAAATCGTAAACTTTCATTAGAATCACCCTGTACATCTTTCATGAATAACAATAATCCGAAATAATTGCCAGATAAAAATGTTTAGAACAGGAGGATTCGTACGTGGAAGAATTTACACATTCTATATATACCTCCATCCTCTCCTTTAATCTCCCAAATATATTGCGCGTCGACAGGGCCACTCGTTGAGTAATTTATGTCTCTTATCCGCAGAAAGTATGTTTCTTATCGTCTGCGGACTGCAGTGTAAAAATCAATGAAACACTCCCCATGCGCATCACGCACAATGAACCCACGTGAATGTTTCGTCTAGAATCAAAATGACACCTTTCAGGTAAGTGCTGAAAAAAAAATAATAATAATAATACGATTTAACTAGAATTTAAGAATGAATATGCATCATGCCATCTATAGTGTCGTTACAAAGTTTAATTCTCGCCATAAATCAGGATTTCTCTCTTTCTCTCTCTCTCTCTCTCTTTTGCACAAACACTTTTTTTTTCTGAAATCAACGACGTCCTTTGAATTGTATCAAATTAAAGTTTATATACGAAAAGTTACCAGGGCAACAGTAAAAGGTGTCCTATACCTGCAGTGAAAAAAATCCTGGTGTGACATTCACTCCTGGAAACCTGCCCCTAATGATATAGAACTCTATAATTACTTTCGCATTGCATTGTCATTGACTACAGACGCATGTCTGTATAGTCGGCAATTTAAGGAAAATCGGTTCAGCAGATATCCAGTAGCTTTTTGTGATACAGGGTGACACAAAGAATTTTCGCTATTCTTCAATTTGTGATTGGTCCCCTAATTGCGCTATGGACTAAATCGATAGTGGAATATATGAATTTTTAAATGTTCTTTTCATGTATGAAGTTTCAGGCCATTTGGTCTAGTATTTTTTTAGATAATCGAAAAATGGTGAAAATAAAAATAATTTCTAATAATTTTATCACTCATTGTGTATAAAATTTTCGTACAAGACTAAAATGTTTCAAATTTTTGAATAGAATATAAATTTTATTATTCAAATTAATATAAATACAATTTTCATGTTAGACTAAATTGTTTCAAATTTTAGAATCAGAATTTTTTTAGTCACCTCTTTCAACCCAAATTTCTACAACTAAAGGGGCCGCGGTAGCCCAGTCGGTAGAGCGCAGGTCTCGTAATTGGAAGATTGCGGGTTCAGTACTCGAGCCGGCCAAAGACCGTCGTGTACACTCATGGTGGCTGGTGCACGTAAAATCTGTCGTGGCCACAATGTCCTCCATGTTCCCATAAAAAATTATACCTCTAGGAGTCACCGAAGCGGGAGAGCCATCCCTTCCGTGGAGGATCAAAATTGTAGTGGCATGTCTCCAGAGGTGTGTCACAGACCTGCCAATTGCCCATCTGCGCAGCCCTAGTGCGACGTAAAACCCAATCATCCATCCATCTACAACTAAAATTTACTCAGAATACTATACGGAGTGTTTACCTTTCAATGTCTGCAGCGGGGTTCTCTCCATCATTCCTGCAGCCACTCCGAGGCAGCTTCAGGTAATCCTTTTGTCAAAAAACACCACACACTTATAAAAAAAAATTCCCTCTCTCAGAGTTCTCTGTCTCTGGCGTGGCGTCTCTCTTATATCTTTTTCTCTTTTCCCTTTCCAATTTTCATTCCCTTAACTTTAATCCAATCCTCGTATTCGACAACACCCACTTAACTTTTACTGGTCTAACTTAACCCTCTAGATTATTTTTATTAAATTTTATTTTCCTCAACTCAGTTTTTATCTCAGCAACTTAAGTTTGTATCTTAGCAATATATATTTAAGAATAATTAGGCGCAGCAACAGAAACGTTACAATTGTGTATTATACTTTGTAAAGATTTACGTGTTAAAATTATAATTAAAATATAGGATGGCACTTCTTTTTACAATTTTTTTTCTTTTTACAGTAGCAACTGCTACGCCCTTAACGAAAAAGTACTTTAATGTTAGCGTATTTATGATAAATTTGTAATGTATTTATGATTTGAAATGTATTTATGATAAATTTGTAATTTATATTCCATGTGGGATTTACGTTTGGTCTTCCTTCTTCAACAGGTACTCGTGAAGCAGCTTTCATCCACGCCGTCTCGGCCGCCGGCGTGGCCCATTCGGTGACTCGGGCCTGCAGTGGGGGATCCCTGGGCCGGTGCGGCTGTGACAGGACGGTCCGAGGCTTCTCGCCCGAGGGCTTCCAGTGGTCGGGCTGCTCGGACAACGTCCACTACGGAACTGCCTTCGCGAAGAGTTTCGTGGACGCAAGAGACATGAGAGATGCGAGGGCCAAAAAGGGACACAAGAGTGCCAAGGCCCTCATGAACCTGCACAACAATGAAGTCGGTAGGAAGGTGAGTACCGACTTTAGGACTTTCTCACTCAGAAATTAAGGTTTCTCTCTACCTCTTGCAATTTCTCTGACTCCGGCTGCCAAATCCCATGTGCTTCCGGCTGCATAAACCCTGCATAATCCCGGCTGCATAATACGGCCGCCAAATCCCAGAAAACTGTGGGGAATTTTTTTAACACGATCACTCATTACCTAATTAATACATATATATATATATGTATATATACATATTTCGTTTTCTCATTCCGTTATTTCACAGCCTTTCATTTTGTTCTTGCTGTACAAAAATTAATTTTTTTTTTTTTTTAATTATGACTATTTCATTTTAATGCTATAAGTGCGAAAAATGCATGAAGTTCATTTCTAGCATTCTTTTTTTTTTTTTTTTTCTAGAAAATGAAATATTAAAACTCTAAAAAATAAGTTTTAGAAAAAAAAACAAGAACATAAAACATATCGAACGACTGTGATTTTTCAGAATGGGAAAATAGAATTAAAAATATATATCCGGTAATGAAAGATTCTGCTAACAAATTTTCCCATATAACATGAGATTTGGCAGTCGTCGACAATAAGTAGAAAGTCCCTTAATATAACGTGGGGTATGTCAGCGCAATTAACCGACACGTCAGCATGGGGTCTTCTGATTTTAGGCAAAAATGGTCGTTATATAGGCGCTAATAAGTGCTTAATTAATGTCAAATACCTATTACTTTAAATTTACAATTTTGCGTCGTTTTCCATTTTATAGCAGCTGTGATATATATGTTTTTTTTTTCTTCCATTAAATCGAAACGAAACTTTATAACCGATTTTAGAATGTAAAACGTATGTACATAATGCAATCTACAATTTTTATTTCTATAGCACAAGTCTGCAACGAAAAAAACTGCATGTTTCAACTGTTTCATACAGATTTTTATTCACTTAAATTAAAATATATAGAAAAAAGTTTCCATTGCGTCAATTTTTATACTTTCTCTTAACCATATAGGGTCGAGAAAGTATTGTTTTAGGGTCAAATTTTCGAACGTGAGTGTTTGTTATATTTACATGTTCTGAGGTCCCCTGAATAAGAAAATCAGGTTTTTAGCGAATGGCCTGTGTGTGTGTCTGTTATCAGCATATCTGAAGAACAAAGAGCAGCAGAAAGTACAAACTCGGTATTCTAAATGTGTATCCTATAGGGATGCTACACTAAGCTTTTCTTTGAGATGAAGTAAATGGTTCGTGTACTGGAACACTCAAGAGTATTCAAATACATTACGTCTATGGGGGAAATTGCAGGTAAGTAGAGTTTAACATCTATAGACTGCCCTAAAACAAATGAAACGAATATATATTTCTTGTAATAGAGATCAATACAAAAAACCCTTAACGGGTTAAAAGTTTGTGACGCAGCACTGTACTTTATGGCTATAAGAATTAGAAATACGGGTCTTAAAAATAATGATATCAAATTTTCAGTGACGCTTTGATATTAATTAAATTATACATAGATTTTCTTATTTGAATTTGCTTTTTCCTTTTATTTATATTTACAGTGTAAACGTTATTTTCAACACAAAATAATATATAGCATTTACTCATTGATACCTTTCCATTCACATCTCTTATACTATGAAAGTATGTGTTTTAAAAGAAATTATATGAAATTCCAGTAACGCAGTGGTGTTACATTAAGTGATTTGTTTTTAAATTTCTCTGCAATTATTTTGTTTTGCATATTAAAGTATATGTGCACATTGAAATATTGCTTTTAATTTTCAAATACGCTGTCAAATATATCACTTTCATTAAGCTTATATTATGTACTGAAATATATTTATTTAAATGAATTATTCTATCTTTTGCGTCACGCCATCCAAAACTGAAAAAAATTTCACAGTTTTTTTCTTTTCATCACGATATCTATTTGCATGCATTTTCAATTTATTTGGATGAAATGACACAAAGTAAACATTTCCATGTATTTTACTTACAGTTTTGGATGGCGTGACGCAAAAGATAGAATAATTCATTTAAATAAATATATTTCAGTACATAATATAAGCTTAATGAAAGTGATATATTTGACAGCGTATTTGAAAATTAAAAGCAATATTTCAATGTGCACATATACTTTAATATGCAAAACAAAATAATTGCAGAGAAATTTAAAAACAAATCACTTAATGTAACACCACTGCGTTACTGGAATTTCATATAATTTCTTTTAAAACACATACTTTCATAGTATAAGAGATGTGAATGGAAAGGTATCAATGAGTAAATGCTATATATTATTTTGTGTTGAAAATAACGTTTACACTGTAAATATAAATAAAAGGAAAAAGCAAATTCAAATAAGAAAATCTATGTATAATTTAATTAATATCAAAGCGTCACTGAAAATTTGATATCATTATTTTTAAGACCCGTATTTCTAATTCTTATAGCCATAAAGTACAGTGCTGCGTCACAAACTTTTAACCCGTTAAGGGTTTTTTGTATTGATATCATTACTTTTTAGGGGTTAATGATCAAAACGTAAAATTAAAGGAGCATGGTAATGAGTTATAACACTGTATTAAAAGTGTTGTTTTATAGGTCATGCTCGAACAAAATAACAAACTAAATAAAATTTCAAAATTTTATAAAAAGTGATAAAAAAGATGGACACATGCAACATTACAAAGGCATAATATAGTACATTTTAAAAATGACAAAAATTTCTTATTTATATTTATTTCTTATTATAATTTTTTAGGTATAGATTTGATTTAAAAGAGAAAAATAAATAATAATAGAAAAATCTTTAAAAAGTGAAAGTTTTATACTGGTAAATATTTAAGTAGTATAGTTTGTTATGAATTTAATTAAAAAAAAATCTTAATCTATTCAAAATTTTATCAAAATTTTATTATAGCTTAACATTATGTAATTTATATATTATATATACTAGAAACTTAATGAGCAAATTAATTATTTTCAAATTCTGATTTAAGAATTTTTTCAATCCGTAGTTTAAGTGATTTATCACCTAATTTTGAAAAAAATACAAATATTTGCATATGATTATCATATTATTTGTCATTTTTATGAAAATAAAGGAAAAATTTTTTGTTGTTGCAATCACCTTTTAAAATAGAACCAATTTTGAAAGTTAACAACGTATCAGCATGAAAACAATGTAAATACAAAGAATATTTTTGATAAACAAATGTCATATAAAATACAAGTACCTAAATAAATAACTCATTTAATATATATATTAAAAAAAGAAAAATATTTTTATTTTTATTTTTTGTGTTTATTTTTGACGCTTTCCGATAGATGGCGCCAAAACGATTATTTGATATTGAGTATTTCAGAATATTCTTTGGACTGTATTCGTCCGCGAAACTGCCGCATCACGGTATTTTCGGAGTAAAAAATAGTTCGATTTTTAAACTGAGTTATAAAAGAAACAAGAGTTTTCCTAGGGAAAAGGGAGACGTCAGGCACATCAGATAAAAGCGATTAATATCATATATCAATTAAACGACATTCGGTCGAGCCATATTCGAGAAAAATTTATACCTTACATACGCCGCCCATTTACAACTTAAATGAGGCAATTCATATCTCGAAATATATAGCACGCAGAAATATAACGATTTCAGGGTAGGATCAGACAGAAGGTGAAACTCTATTTTGAAAATATCAGAACATAACCTCCCATATTTCCTGAGATATTAAGTGTCGGCTTTCAGCGGTTTGTTTGATCTTAAAATTCTTGTATATATAAGTGTCGCAGTTTACGTTCGTTTTTCCGTTTCCGCTGAGTGTCGTGGCGTTCGTTTGTTTTTGCGCTTGCGTCACTAGAAAAACTGCCGTTTTTCATGATAGTCAACTGGGAAAAAAATTTGGTGCATGTATGTTTTGTGCCTCCCCTCCCTGGGGGGAAGTCCCCCCTCGAAAGGAGTAAACTTTCATGATAGGTATCTTTCAAAAGAGCTCGCCGATACCTTTAAAACGAATGGTTGAGCCATCGATCTGCGATAATTTAAAATAAAGTTATCGATTTTTTTCATTTTTAACAATTTTTTTTTTTTAAATGTAATATTGAGAATAAATTCAACTTATATATATATATATATATATATATATATATATATATATATTTAGTGTTATACTACTTCTCTAACATGGAAATCGTCTGCATTATCATAAAAGATATTTTTTTAAATAATAATTTTAATAAATTATTTTTTAAAAACAGAATTATTTTTTAATAACCGAATTAAATCCTATATAAATGTAGGTGCATTAATGAAACAGGGGGTTCAGGGGGACGGTAGCCCCCCTCACACATAACTAATTAGCACATAAAACTCTTCCGAAGCCTAATTTGAATTGTTTAACACAGGTTTACATAACAGTACTCGTTATCTTACCTTTTAATCTGCAACTTGTATTTATAGTATTAAATTTCAGGGTAAGAGAAAATCGTGCGAGTGACACACCAGATTATTTCTTGATATTTTCGAGAGAACATTAAATCTGGTATTCTGTTGTTCAACATAAAAACCATCTTTTAAAATTCTTATTTTAAAATAGTAATTTATAAGATTAAATCGAAAAAAAATCTCATGTGGACATATTTAGTGTTATACTACTTCTCTAACATGGAAATCGTCTGCATTATTATAAAAGATATTTTTTTATATAATAATTTTAATAAATTATTTTTTAAAAACAGAATTATTTTTTAATAACCGAATTAAATCCTATATAAATGTAGGTGCATGACTTACTTATACATCCACTGGAATAGACATATTGTTACGAAAACATTGCCATTTTTGTGTGAGGTACCGGTTCGCAAATAAACAGGCAGGTTCCAGTCCATAAACACGTCTAAAAACACCCCCCCCCTCCCCCAACCACAAAAAAAAAAAAAAAAAAAAAAAAATACTTCAAACATAAAGGTCACGATAATAGGATTACGATAATATGTATACCGCATAGAACGAATATAGTAGCTACTAGTTCAGAAATAGTATATTACACAGCCTATTATAGAATCTCTCATTAGCAAATGCATATCGATTCAGTTCATTGGAATTTTAGCAACGAATCTGACGACTTGGTTACCGAATTTTGCGAAAATTTACATAACTAAACGATAAAAAAAGAAGAGCCATTATTGGTAATTTTCGACTAGAACTTGCCTGTTTCTTTGCGTGCTTGTATACGATATTACAGTAAGAGTGGAAACAGATTGCTGTTTTTTCATTCCACGAAGGTAGGAGGTAGGCATTGACTTAGCATCGAATTATGCCATTTAGCATCCAAATTTGGGAAAAAGTAGTAGTTTGGAATCTCTAACTTCAACGGTAGTCACTGTTGCACGAACTGCATAATTTTTAGTGACTGTAGCTCTCAAGTTTCTTTTACAGGGACATAACAAAATTGATTGATGATAACAAACATGAATTTACATGACAGTTCATAACTTGTATCGACAAAAAAACAAAAAATAATTTAGATAGATTCATTGTCGTAGTTCAGTCCCTAAAACAACTCCTCTAGAGTATTTTGTCAAAGTTTCATAACGATTCAATTATAACTTTTGGAGTTATGATGTTTTGGAATAAAGCAAAATGCAAAAAATCTCATTTTGAGAAAAAAAAAACAGAAAACAGATTTAAAATCAAGATTTTACCTATTAAACAAAAAAATGATTTTAATAAGTTCCTGATTTATTTCAAAGCTTTTTATTTTATTTTTTAAATTCATTTTATATTCAGCAACAAATTTTGATGCCTATATTGAGTAAAACATTTATGTAAACAAACATTTACGGGTCATTTCCGGTCACTTCCGGTTTCAAAAACTGGCGAGTGACTCATGTTAAAATGCCTGTAACTCAAGTTCTAAGCAAGGCAGAAACAAAATTCAAACTGATTTAGAAAGCTAAAATATCAGGCTTTAATACTAAAGCCAAAAATAGAAAATCGGAGTTTTGACCGAAAATTTCATTTTAAACCTACAAGGCTCAATTTTTTTTTTTAGTGCGCGACAAAAATATATAGGTTGTAATGAGTGATCAGAAGATAGGGAAAACTTATAAAAATAAAAATAAAACCCTATTTTACGGAAAAATCAACTTTTTAGCTCAACGTACCGTATGGGGAACATACATAAAAATAGGATTTACTAATACGGTTACTATTGTAATTAAAAAAAAAAAAAAAAAAAATTACCTCTGAAAAATATATACACTGCGTTATACCACACAGTATTTTTTTTTTTTTTTTCGAGTCAAAACTGGTCAATAACTATTCTTTTTTTTATTTTTGAATTCAGACAAACGACTAACGTATCACTTTCATTCAAATTTCACTCTGAGTGCACTCTAACAAAAACACGAACGACCTCTTTAGGTAAAGATTCGTATGACTACATTGCTCAATGTCAGTAGCTTCTATCAAGATGTCAAGAGATGTCGCTACTCATAGTTTTATAGCTATAGCAACGATTAAAGTCGGTGTTCCACATATGGAACTGGGTGCCTTGTGGCGTTAAAGGTAGGCAGGCACCTTAAAAAAGTAGCAATTTCTTTTTCAATTTTTTAAAGAAACCGTTATATCTCCATGAATATATGCCTCATAAAAATTTATAGAGATAATTAGAAGAATCTTTTTAATTACATGCTACAGCCAAATCACATTTCAAAGATTACTTTTTAGTTTACAGGGTGAGGCAAAACATTTTGAGTTTTCTTTAATTTTTTACTGGTCCCCTTTTTCTCCTCAGGAAAAAACTTTTGTTGAAATGCATGATGTGGAACGTGCGCTTTACATTCCCAAAGTTTCAACACGTCAACAAACAACAAAACGTCTAAACGTCCAAACGTCTATTTAACAAAACGTCTAAATTCGAAAGTGTCTAAATACTTATTGTAGGTAGTGTATCAACTTTAATAGCCGAAAATTTCGTTAATATGTATTATTATTTTATTATGCTTACTATAATTATTTTTTTTATTTCTAGTATATTTTATTATTGTTATGATGATTATTATATTTCAATATTTTGTCGCTTTTTGTGAATTTAAGAGGTTATTTTCCCCACTTTTTTATAAAGTGTCATTTTGTTCTTCATTTAACCTCCAATGGGGTTGCACGCTTCACCCACCCGCGCAGGGCCTGACTATCGCACGGGCACCCGGGGCTAGTACCCTGGGCACGAAATTTCTGAGAGGCACAAAATTCTACTAATGGCTAAACTATATGGTCTAAATCCTTCTTTTTCTTTTTTTTTTTTTTTAAATTCAACTGTGTTTCATTACTGAAATTTTAAAATAAAAACTGTCGTTAAACTGACTGGGGGTAATTTTATTTTTCTAGAACCTGGCCTAAAACAAAATCAGATTAAATTTTTGATCAAATATTTTTTTTTCGATCTGCTTTTTCGCCTGCTAAAAATTGTGGTATAATCGGTCTTTTTTTTTTTTTTTTTTTTTTTTTTTTTTTTGGGGGGGGGGGGGGTTGATGGAGAACTCTTGCTGCTCTTCTAAAGGGGCACGGAATTTTTAAAGTGCCCTGTGCACAAAAAAATTTTAGTCGGGCCTGTTTTTTTTTTTTTTTTTTTTAAATCTTGTTATTGTTCCATGTACATTCACTGTAGGCTTTTTCTAGTATAACATTTTTTTCCCCACATTAGTCAAAAAAGTAGCATAAGCATAATATTTTAAGCAAAAAATTACAAAAATCACAAAAAATATTAAACCAAACATGAGCTCATTCATTACCAACTCTCCCCTACTATATTTTATGTTTAGGTAAAAGTTTTGTCGCTTGTGAACATTTGTCTTTCGTCCTTGTGATTATCATAAAGCACATGTCCGTTCCAATTCTGAGTACTTACTTTATATACACTCCCGATTCTACATATTTTACACACATCAGTAATAGAATTAAAATAAGATCCGCCTATAAGGACATTTAATTTTTTCAATATAAAATCAAACACCTCCCCGTCACATAAAGGCCTGGGGATGTCTCTTTAAGAAATCAATATTCATAGTAAGTCCTTTGGAAACTTGTCATCATCCAATTTATTTAATCTCGCGTCCGATAAATCAAGACCGTCGAGCGACGCAAAAACATGAACTTAATGGAGCCTTACATTCTTATTAAACGGAACCATTACAAGATACTGGACACAACTTATGAGTAACGTTGAGTGATAACGTTGCTGTCGCCTAGCTTTTTTTAATTCAAGTGTAATTGCGTTGATTTATTTTTGTTTTCGTTTCAATCGTGGGCGTTTCAATGGCAACACATTTGTAATAACAATGCAACATAGTTAGAAAAAAAAAATTATTCAGATATTTACAAATTTTAAAATAAATAAATATAATACCATTTTGATTTAAAACCTAATATTTATAATAATCTAAACTAGGTTTGTTAAGCAAATTATTGATACGGAAGAAATTACAGAATCTTTGTTAAAAGCAACACTCATGAAAAAAATGTATACTTGCCAAGACACTTTTTGAAATTACTGAAATATAAATAATTAAACTCAGAAATAATTCAAAGACGGAAGGAGGCCGCTCACCACTATTCAGCGGTTTTGAGCGATTTCAACATCCAAAGAGGGGCTCTGACGACAAATGTCACATAACAATGGGATTGTTTATTGCATAAACATAAAAAGAAAAAAAATACAATTGCTGCCAGATATAAAATCTCACGCGACAGAAGGCAGCAGTTAATTAAAAAAACAAAATTTAGGCTTTTTATGAGGAGGGCAACAGAGATTAAAAACAGAGGTGATTGTTGATGAGGAATGTCTAATTTGAGAGTCTTATATAACGAGGAATCCATGGTTATAGTCCGAAGTTGCGCCATTAACCCTTCGCGAGAAGGGACGCTGTAGTGACTAGAAATGATTGAACTTGGAGAGGGACACCGCACAAATTGAGAGTCACGCCGGAATTAAACCATACCGGCAATGGGCGTTAATTGATAAATAACAGAGGTTGAAAACAGATATGATAGTTGGTGAGAACTGTCGTATTCGAAAGTCTTGTATCACAATTAGTCCATATGTTTTGTCTGAACTTGCGCCGGGAATTAACCCTTCGCGACAAGGGGCGCTTTTATGTAATGAATTTATGCAGAAACGCATTCATACTTTTATTGTTGCAGTGAAGTGATGACTGTAACACTCTGTTGTATCACAAAACACTGTTGAAGTAATGCTCGCATTCGCTATTTGGAAAATGTACTCACAAATAATTACCGGTTCACCAGCGGCCGAGAAGTTCTGTCCTGAAAACGGGTAGACGTGAGGTGCTGGGTTCGATTCCAGGATGCGCTCGTCGGCCAGGTCGTTTGGAATTTTCCATGGTCTTCTTCGAAAACTGCTTAAATATGGACTAGAACACCTTAGAATGACCCCCATGGAGGGCAATCTCCCTCAGGCCTAGGACCCTAGTACAGTGAATCGGCCTTATCCTAATAACAATACCAACACAAATATTTATCAACTCAGTAAACCAGAAATTATAAGGAATTCATTTCCAGATAAGTTTAATCTAAAATAATTTTGTTAAGCTGTAAAAGGCAATACATTTGAAAATCACCAGATATTATATACCTAATATATAACTTGAATTGTAAAAAACATTTAGACAATATACCGTGCTCATTCACTCATACATATACATAATACATAAACGTATACATACTTTTCTGTTAAAATAATATCCAAAAATGAATTTGGGACACTTTTACAAACGTATAGAATATAGAAAAGTATCATGGTTGGAGTTTTGTTTTATGATTATAGTATTTTCCTTACGTACATTCAGAAGAAGGATTTCATGAAAACAACAAAAAGTATTTTCAGAAAATTAATTTCTAAATTTCTAAAAAAAATAATTAAATTTCTAAATTTAATTGAAAAAAATATTTTGTTGAGGTCATTTTGGAGGTTTTGAAATAAACTTTCGTTATGGTTTAAAACTTCTGATGGATCCAAATTTCTTAAAGTGGAAGCAAATACATCTGTTTTTTTCTGGCATCTCTTCCTGTCCGACTGCTGAAATGGAGCGATACTTGCCTTATTTACTAAAAACAATCTGGTGTGTCACTCACACGACTTTCTCTTACCTTGAAATTTAATACTATAAATACAGGTTGCAGATTAAGAGGTAAGATAACGAGCACTCTTATATGAACCTGTGTTAAACAATTCGAATTAGGTTTCGGAAGAGTTTTATGTGATAATTAGTTCTGTGTGAGGAGGGGGGGCTACCGTTCTCTCAACCCCCCGTTTCATTAATCACCTACATTTATATAGAATTTAATTCGGTTATTAAAAAATAATTCTGTTTTAAAAAATAACGTATTAAAATTATTATTTAAAAAAATTATCTTTTATGATAATGCAGACGATTTCCATATTAGAGAAGTAGTGTAACACTAAATATAAAAAAAAGTACAATTTATTCTCAATATTACAATAATTAAAAAAAAAAAAAAAAAAAAAAAAAACGATAACTTTGTTTTAAATTATCGCAGATCGATGGTTCAACCATTCGTTTTATAGGTAATGGCGAGCTCTTTTGAAAGATACCCATCATGAAAATTTACTCCCCTCGAGGGGGACCTCCTGCCCCCCAATAGGGGGGGGGAGGCGAAACTCCTACATACATATTTTTTTTTCCTAGTTGACTATCTCTATTACAAAGATATATATTCGTTTCATTTTGTTTAGTGCAGTCTATAGATGTTAAACTCTACTTACCTGCAATTTAAGAAAAGTTTACTGTAGCATCCCTATAGGATACACATTTAAAATACCGAGTTTGAAATTTCTGCTACTATTTGTTCTTGAGATAGGCTGATAAAAGACACACAGACATCCACACAGACAGACATACAGACCATTCGCTAAAAACATGATTTTGGTATTCAGGGGACCTCAGAACATGTAAATATAACAAAAACTCACTTTCGAAAATTTGACCCTAAAACAATGCTTTCTCGACCCTATGGGTAAAAGAAAGTAAAAAATTTATTCCCTTTTGTGTTTAAAATAGTTTTTTCTTAGAAGTTTTTAAGTATTTAAAAGGAAGTTGTTTTTACACACTTGCACTTGACGATATAACCTATTCAGAGAGTTTTGTCAAACTGCAGATTCATTTGGAGGCAAACTTGCCAATTTGAAATTATTCTCCAAGGGTGTCTTCCGAAACAGATGCAAGAGAATTTCCGTTAAGCGAGGCTTTTCTGTCACCCGTATATATAGATGAACTATTATAAATTTGACTTTTCCCTCTGCAATATGATCGGGCGGGAC
Organism: Salticus scenicus; assembly: GCA_963930645.1. NCBI lineage: Eukaryota > Metazoa > Arthropoda > Arachnida > Araneae > Salticidae > Salticus > Salticus scenicus. Next base: position 8,923,203 of record OZ005652.1, read on the forward strand.
TTCAGGATAATTGAAAATCGAAACACTTCTTTGAAGGCAGATGTTCTTCTGGAAAATGTTCAGAAGTTTTGTTTTGCCCCTGCCTGAGGCAGGGTGTAAAACAAAGGGCAGAAATACTCTTGAAGCCCAGTCATGCCAGATTGGGGATTTTGTCCCCGTTTTGGGGATTTTTGAGGCTTCTGGGGACAATTTTGGGGACCAAATGTTTGTGGAGATTTTTTGGGGGGAATTCTAAAATTTTTGGGGACAAATCTGGGGAGTTCTTTAAGGCGACATTATCACCTGAAAACGAAACTATTCGTCCCCATGTTATTCTATAGAGAATAAATTTCACCTTCTAGCAAGTACAATTATTTATATTTTGGCTTCGTTTCTTTTGCATTGTATGGGTAAACTCAAGGCTCAGATGTTTCTTTTATTAAAATTTTTATAGAGTTAATTGTAATTTTTTAATTATTAATCAATGGTCGAAAAAAGCCTATCTGATAACATATGCCATTTTAATCGTATAGTAAATATTGTTTAAATTATCATACAGAAATTTTTAGAACATGGACCTTTTCTCTAATGTATGTAGTTTTGATTAAAATAAACAGTAATTTTTTTAAATGGAAATTAAATAGATTATCGGTACAAATTAAAATTGTGTCAAAACTGGCAAAGAAATATTCACAGCAAAACGAAGCTCCTAATCTGACAGTTTGATAAATCACTTCACACTACGAGAGGAGTGAGATAATGGTTTCCCTTCACGCTGCGGAAGTCGTTTGGTAGGGGACTATGGTCAAATTAGTAATTTGAAAACATACAGATGTCGCAGAGAAAAAGAGGAATATTTTTTGTGTTCAACTAAAATATTTTTGAAAATAACTCTCTGAAGGTATTGTAGTAAAACATGTTTGTGTATAGATCTGTTTAATATATTTGATTTGCTTTAAATTTCAACTATGTAGATATTAAAAATTAATTTTATTAAAAATTAATTTATATTTTACAATAGAGAAACATATTTTATAGTAGCAGATTTATAAATATATAATTTTGCTTTTTTTTTTTTTTTTTTTTTTTGGCCTTGCAGCTCTATAAAATAAAATAAAAAATAAAATAGTAATTTGTTAACATATTTACTTATAATAAAATATTTTTAAAAATGGTGATAAAACAATAGAAAAAACAAGAAAGAAAAAGCATGCAGTACGCATTGATTAATAAATTTCATTCTGTACGTATCGAATAACTTTTAATATTCTTTGCCTAGGTTATCACACAACAGACAGAAGCACTGAAAATATACAGATAGAGTGATTGATTTTAAAATTATTCTTAGGCATTTTGGAAAGTGTTAAAAAAAGGCTTAATGCAAAAGAAAATGCAGCCGTTAGGTAATAATTACAGCTTTTAATCTCTCTGAATACTTTAGTGTATCCCTGTAAATCTGAAAGTTAATCACATCATATTCTATTCAAAACATTATTTTAGAATATTAACAATACATATCAATGTTTTTATGGTTCTTTAAATATAACTTTTAAAAGATTCTGTCCTAAAACTTAATGCATTGGATTTTTTTTTTCTTTTTTGTTATTGTTGTCCCTGTAAACAATGTAATCTTATTTAGGGAACATTCCATAGTGAACTTGATTGTATCATGTTTTAAAAATTCCCAAAATATTTACGGACGCTAGGAGCCGGAGACAAACAGATAGAAAGGTAGACAATCGGACAGACCGATACACAAATTAAAATCATATTCCCACTAAAATTATAAAAAAGTGTTAAAATTAATGTAAATGAAAGTGCAATTTCACTAAATTTTTATTAATAGCTCTTAATATAACTTAATATTTTTCTGTCACCCTGTAAATCTAATGCTAATCATGCTATATTCTATGCGAAGCATTCTTTTGTGCATATGAATAACATGTTTCAATTCCCTAAAATTTCGTGGGAAATAAAGCTATTAAAATTTGATTTATAGAAATATGTCTCATAGAGCGCAATGCTTTGGAATACTTTTGAGTGTTCCTGTACATAAACCAATGGTGGTATTTACTCCATTTTAAACAGGAAACATCCAATAGTGAACTTGAATAACATATTTTAATTTCATTAAAACATATATACAGTAAAAGTATGAAAATATGGTTTATAGAAATACCTCTAATAGAATACAATGCTTTGAAATACATTCGGTTGTCTCTGTACACAAACCAGTAGATGTATAAACTCCATTTTCAATAGGAAACATCCGATAGTGAACTTGAATAATATATATCAGTTTCAAAAAATTCCATAAATATTTACGGGAGTTAGAGCGCGGACAGACAGACTGACAGACAGAATTGTTGGAAAGTGTTAAAAAAAGGTAAAAAAAAGTTACAATAAAATAAAACTTCATAATATGTAAAATTTTCGTAAATCAATAAACTAAAATTTGCTAAACCAATTAAAAGAAAAGATGAAGTAATAAATTATAAGTTTCAAAATTATAATTAATTTATTTATTAAGTTAAAAGACTGTTTTTATTTAAAAACTTGCAGTCGTACCTATTTTACGCATGGCTATGACAACAGAAGTTAAAGGGGGGACTCTGATTAAAATCAGTTCACACAGATAAGTAGTATAAATTAAAACCAATATATATATATATATATATATATATATATATATATATATATATATACATACACACGCACAAATACATATAAGTAATAATTAATAAGGAGTAATCATACATTTTAATAATTAGCCGTTTGTATTTAACAGCATAGTAAGCTGTAAACATTAAAGAATAAATATTTCTAATATAGTTTGAATTGAAGGTCATTTGCACTTTCTTTTAACAAACAGATATCTAAAAATTAAAATTTAAACTTTGAATCAACTGCAAAACAAAAAAATCGATATGTTTAATTATACCGTTAACGATAGGTAAGAAAAATCTGGAAATGAATTAAGGATAACGCATAAACCAAACATTCTTTTATGCTTATAAAAATTAATACCTTAGTTTCATTTTATTTATTGCAGCCTTTAGATGTTAAACTGCACCTACCAAAAATTTCCACTATAAATGTAATGTATTTGAATTCTTTTTCATGTCCTTGTACACGAACCATTTCCTTGATCTCAGCGAAAATTTTAGTGTAGAATCCCTATATGACATAGATTTAGAATATCGCGATTGCACTACCTGCTACTATTTGTTTTAGAGATATGCTGGCAATAGAGAAAGTATCTGTGTGTCTATCTGCGCTCTGATTCTTAGATTATTAACGCAGAGCTACAAAACTTGACAGAGAAGTAGTTGGGAACCTGTAGATGCGCACTTCATCAAAATATTTTCGAATTTCAAATTTGATTCTTTATGTTATTTTATTTCCGAATACTTTTATGTTTCATTTTTCTAAAATTTATTCTTTCATTTCAATCATCTGCGTATCTTAGAAACGGGTAATACGCTATTTATTTTTTGCTCCAATTACCTGACGAATTACGGTACTCGGCCTAAAAATTCTATGTCGAGTTTTCACCTGATTTACATGTTTTAAGGTTTCCTGAGGCAAAAAAGTAGCTTTTGGCAATTGGTCAGCGTATGTGTGCGAGGGAGGGGGAGGGGGATCTTCTGACTGCCATATCTCTGAAACTAATAAAGATATAGCTATTAAACTTCAGAATTAAGACAGAACAGATGATTTCTCTAAATTTTGTTGAAAACTGGAAAACCAGAATTGGAACAATGGATACCGGAAATGGGACCGTAAGTGCATATCTCAAAAACGGCTCTAACAATTTTCTTCAAATTTGCCACATAAACACTCTATTCGACGTCTTTTCTAATGATATAGTAGGTTAGTTTAGGAAAACTGATAGGCGCTCTGTATAAATAACTCAATTTCAGGTCTTGGAAGGTTCAATTTCAGGTTTTTTAAAACGGCCGTACGGATTTTTTTCAAATTCCCCATATTAACTCTCTTTTAAATATCCTTTTGTGTGTAATTATTGTTTTCCAGTCAATAATTGAGTATGCCAACATGCCAAGTTTTGGTAAAAGTTGGTATCTCAAAAACGGCTCTAACGACTTTAAAAATTTAGAATTTAGGAGCAGTTTTATTTGAGATGTAATTCTGTAGAGAGTTACCCTGTCCTCAACCCCTGTAATTGTAAAAATTTTTATTCGTCACTCTACTGTAAACCAATGGTGATTGATTTTCATACCATATTCTACACCAAATATGCTTTTATGCGTATAAAAATTGATACCTTAGTTTCATTTTATTTATTGCAGCCTTTAGATGTTAAACTGCACCTAACAAAAATGTCGACTATAGACGTAATGTATTTGAATTCTTTTTCATGTCCTTGTACATGAACCATTTCCTTGATCACAACGAAAATTTTAGTGTAGAATACCGAGATTGCACTTCCTGCTACTATTTGTTCTAGAGATATGCTGACAATAGACACACTGACACTAGAGAAAGTATCTGAGTGTCTGTCTGCGCTCTGATTCTCAGATTATTAATCGCAGAGCTACAAAACTTGGCAGAGAAGTAGTTGGGAACCTGCAGATGCGCACTTCATCAAGATATTTTCGAATTTGATTTTTTTTTTTATTTTATTTATTTAATTTTATTTTGTTTTCAATTTTAAATATTACCTTTTTATGTTTCATTTTTCTAAAATTTATTCTTTTATTTCAATTATCTGCTGATCTTAGAAACGGGTAATACGCTATTTATTGTTTACTTCCATTACCTGACTACAGTAGGTAAAGGAAGTACTGTACTCGGTCCAAAACCTTGAAGTCGAGTTTTTACCTGATTTGCAAGTTTTAAGGTCTCCTGAGTCCAAAAAAGCAGTTTTCGGCAATTGGTTAGTGTGTGTGTGTGTATGGGGAATCTTCTGACTATCATTTCTCCGAAACTGATAAAGATAGAACTATGAAACTTCAGAATTAAGACAGAACTGGTGTACAGATGAATTTTCCAAATTTCAGAGAAAACTGGAAAAGCGGAAGTGGAACAATGGAAGCCGGAAGTGGGACCGTAAGTCCGTATCTCAAAAAACGGCTGTAACGATTTTCTTCAAATTGTTTACATAAACGTTCTATTAGATGTCTTTTCGAATGATATATTTGGTTATCTTACGAAAATTTATAAGCGCTTTATATAAATAGCTCAATTTCTGGTCTTGCAAGTGCGTTTTATTAAAAACGGCTGTACGGTTTTTTTTTTTTTTCCAATTCACCACATTAACTCTCTTTTAAATATCCTTTTGTATGCAATTATTTTTTTTCTGTCAATAATTTTTTTTTCTGTCAATAACTTGATACACGTATAAAGACAAATAAAGAAATGAGAAAGGGTATCTAAAATGGATTAATGAAACAAATTTCAAGAAAATCGTTAGAGCCGTTTTTGAGATACCAACTTTTACTAAAACTTAGTATACTCAATTATTGACCTCAAGACAATAATTACATACAAAAGGATATTTAAAAGGGAGTTAATATGGCGAATTTGAAAAAAAAGTTTTAAAGGAACACACTTGCGAGACCTGAAATCGAGCTATTTATACAGGACGCCTATCAATTTTCCAGAACTAACCAACTATATCATTCGGAAGGGCATCTAATAGAGTGCATATTTATGCAGCAACTTTGAAGAAAATCGTTAGAGCCGTTTTTGAGATACGGACTTACGGTCCCATTTCAGGTTTCCAGTGACCCACTTCCGCTTTTCCAATTTTCACCAAAATTTGGAAAATTCATTTGTACACCAGACCTGTATCAGGTGGGAAGTTTCGTAGTTCTATTTTTATTAGTTTCGGAGATATGATAGTCAGAAGATTCCATACATACACACTGGCCAATTGCTGAAAACTACTTTTTTGGATTCAGGAGGCTTTAAAACGTGTAAATCAGGTGAAAACACGACATCGAATTTTTGGACCGAATATAATACTTCCATTACCTACGGTAGTTGAATAATGGAAGTAAAAAATGCATATAATATGTGAAATAGTGGGTAATGAAAGTCGAGTGGTTGCTTCACACCAGATTTTTATTTACTTAATTCATTCATTTTAAAGGAAAATTTCTTCGTATTATTATTATTATATATTTATTTATTTTAATTGAAAATAAAATGGTAATGCAGTAGGAGAAATTAAATATATTAAATTGATCTAAGTCAATTTTTAGTATTTTTACGGTGATGCATGTGCGTGTAACATGTGAGTAGTAACTAGTATGTTAAGCCCATCACAAGACTTTCTTTTATATTTCTTTACAAATTCCCTAAATGCAAATAACACTGCTCTGCAAGAAAAAAAAAAAAAAAAAAAAAACGGGACCTGACACTATTCTTGCTGATTCTCATGTAAAATGACCTGCTGAATCCAAATAGGACTCCCATTTTGCCCAATCACCTACCGTTTTCTAGATACACCACCCTCTCCCTCAATTTCTTTCCCTGTTCGACAATTTTATGACCATGAATTTGATTTGAAGAAATGGAAAATAATTAATTCAACACCCAAAAATAAAAAATATATAAAGTTTAAAAAATAACATTAATAACAGATTAAAAATGTATAAGATACGTAATGCATAATTTCAGTGGCAAATCCCCCCCCCTTCCCCCCCCCCCCAAAAAAAAAAAAAAAAAAAAAAAAATCCCTTGCCGCAAATGTCCATGCTTTAGAATTTTCCAACTCTGTAGTCCCTCAGAGGATTTTTAAGTAATCCTCCCTCTCCTAAAAATAAAATTTATATCCGTAAAATCACCGAAAAATGATAAAAATAGGAGCCATTCTTAAAAAATCAGTGAGTTATATGGCAAAATGGGCGTCCTATTCGGATTCAGGAGGTCATTTTACACAAGAATAGGTTTAAGTGGTGTCAGAGGCAATTTTCATGCCGAGCAGTGTAATTAATTACAACTATTATTTATTAAAATTATCTACCATGATGAATGCAGACGATTTTCATCTTAGATAAAACTAACACTAAATATACAAAAAAAAAAAAAAAAAAAAAAAAGACAGTTTTATTCTCTATAAATAGCATCTTAAAAAATGTGTTTTTATAACGGTTACCTCATATGTCAAGTTTCGCATAATTATATATCATAGAAGTTAAGATATAGCCTTTCCGTTCTCCGAGAAAATTGTAATGTAGCAGAGCCACCTACTGGTCGAAATGAATAAAATTGAATCATGATAATGGCCTTTTCATATATCAAGTTTTATTTGATTATACGCTATAAAATCTGAGTCATAGCCTTCCCTTAAATTGCAGAAATCGCTGTATATCAGAACTACCTGTTTAGATATTCATACCAAAAGTTAATAGGCACTAGTGTATATCAAAGTTCATTTACATATAAATTTATATGCAATTCAGTGCTGCACTTCTTGAGACACAGTCGTCACAATTTTTTTTTTTTATCCCACCCACATAAACGGACATTTTCTAAAAATGTTCAAATCGTGTTCTGGATCTCTCAGAACGTATTAGTCCATCAAAGCTAGAAGTCAAAATTTTTTACGAATTCAATAATTTCTTCTGTGGAATATAGAAGAAAGTTCTGTTTATTTATATATTTAAAAAATAAATAAATAAATAAATAAAATACATGCAATGCATTTTTTTTTTTTTTTTCCCTGCTGATTTGGTTTTAATGGGTAAAAATCTATAAAAAAACAACAACAAAAATTCCTTAACAATTTTTTGGTTGCAGACCTGTATTTCTCATTATGGTGAATATGAGAGGGTAATCAATCAATTTATATATATGTATAATCCTTCAACCTCAAATAAATTATGTATTACACGATATGTTTTCAAATCGAAGTGTAATTTTAAATGGATCTGATTAATTTACCAGTATTAATAAAATCGCAATAGTAGTAATAATAAATAAATAAATAAACTAATTTTTAAAAATCAGGAGAAGAACTTAAAAAAGTGAAATCAGCATTCATTTTATTGTTATTTTATAATTACTACTTTGGAAGCGATTTTTCCAAAAAATATTCGTGTGTTTGTTTGATTCTCTGTTTATTAAATGTAGGAAATTGAGCATTTTCCCCGTAAAACTGAACTCACAGACTTTCGTGAATTTCTACAAATCTGCAATTTTATCTTTTTCTTGTACATATCGTACAGTCCCCTAACGTGTTTTTCTTTCCCTGACATGACACCCCTAGGGGAACAACAATTTGTCACTATAACATCCCCGCCCACAGCAGAAAGAATCCAGAGGGCGCTCTCGGATAAGTTAACTTACTAGCATGTGAATATTTCCCCTTAACTTTCTGTCAATGTTGGCAACGTAATGATTTATCCCTACGACTAGAGACTTTCTATAGCTTTATTCTTATTTGGGGATTTTTTTTCAAAAATTGCCTTCATTTGGGGAAAAATCTGAGCTCAAATCAAAAAAATCTGCTTGATGTTTTGTTTTTTGAAAAAAAAATTATTTTCCCTTTTTAGTTGATATCAAGTTTGGGATTATTTCGAAAAAATCCCCTAATTTGGGGAAATTTTAAGACCTGCTTGGGGAAATAATTTTCGATCATTTGGCATCACTGTTGCAGCCACTGAAGGCGTGTAGGAATAACAAAATATTTTTTGCTTCTTCAAAGAGTTTACAATTAGTTGGGCTGGAACTACAGGGACACAACGAAAAATTCTTTAACATTATGGCTTACATGTGCTCAAATTATTTAAAGTGCGATAACGTGGAAATGCCTGATCCGATTGAGATGAAAATTTATATACATATTATAGGTCACCGTCGCACACGAACTGTATAGATTCTGGTGAATTACAGATTTTTACAGGGACACAACTAAAAATTCTTTATCATTCTGATCTATGGGCTCAAACTATTTGAAGGAAAATAGCGTTAGAATAAACGGCATACTTACTATATGGAGAAAAATACTGAAACACCCTATTTTAATTTTCTCTTTTGTTTATTTAAGGATTTCCTCTTACTTTAATTTATTTATAAAATCGTTCATTATTTAATGTTGGTATAAATGGGTCCACAGAGTGAAAAGCAGAGTCTTTTAAACAATCACAACATTTAATAATATAGAAAAGTAGAATAACATAATGCGGGCATTTCTCGCCGCACGCTTAGCAAAGCTTTCTCGTACAGACTCTTATAAACCTCTCTTTCAGAGAAGCGAAGATGCGCTGTTGATTACGTAATACAGTTACGTCACATCTGACGTCATTACAGGTGTGAGCTGGTTAACAGATGATATGAGGAAACATGCATTGAAATCCTTCATTTCCCCCTTATTCAATAAATGTTTCGAAAATAAAACATATTTATGCATTATAATAGCATATTAAAAATTACAGAAAATTATTTTTATGCAAGAGTTACTTAAAATAAGAAAAGTGTTAGTAAAGAAATTGAATTATAAGCAAATAATTATGGTTAATATAATAAAATAAAATACGTAAAATATAATCAGTTAATTTCTTAATGAAAACACAGTTTAAATATATATATATTTTTAAGTTCGTCAGTCCTGAGTATTAAGTCCTATCATACCACAACATTTTTCATGTTTATATGCATTTAAACTTTTTGTTAAAATATCTGCAGGTTGTTCATCTGATGAAATATATTTAATGTCAATTAGTTTATTATTGTAAACTTCTCGCACAAAATGATGACGAATGTCAATGTGCTTAGATCGATTGTGATGAACAGGATTTTTTACTAATATCAGTGCAGATTGATTGTCGCACATGATTGCAGTTGGACTTGATACAATTTCAGGATCCAATTCTTTTAAGAAATTTCTAACATGAATTGTCTCTTTTGCGGATTCGGACAGAGACATATATTCAGATTCTGTTGTGGATAGAGCAACGGTTCGCTGCTTTCTAGATTCCCAAGAAATAGGTCCACCGGCATATTTAAATACGTATCCTGTATATGATTTTCTATCATTTATATCCGATGCCCAATCGGCATCAACAAATGCTGTCAATGGTTTATCGTCTCTGTAATACACAATTCCTAAATTTCTAGTGCCATTGAGATACCTTAGTATTCTTTTAGCAGCTATCCAGTGAGGTTTTCCTGGATTGTTATTAAACTGACTTAAATAATTTACAGCATGGGTGATATCTGGTCTGGTAGCAACCGACAGATACATAAGAGAACCAATTAATTGTCTATAAGGAATTTTTGACATGTATGATTTCTCTTCTTCTGTATTTGGACACATTTGTTTAGTTAATTTTACACTGCTATCTAAAGGTGTATTCACCACTCTAGAATCTTCCATATTAAATTTATTTAGTAAATCTTCAATGTATTTCTTTTGTGTTATAGTGATGCTGTCTTTATCTTGATTAAATTCAATGCCTAAGCAATAATGCAGAAGGCCCATATCTTTCATTTTGAAAGATTCTGCTAATTTATTTCTTATATCAAAATAGTGCTCTTCACTTTTAGTGAGACAAATTAAATCGTCGACATAGACGATTATAATAGCATCAAAAGGATATTTTGAGTAATACACACATTTGTCGGAATTCAAAGGGTTAAATTTCATTTTTCTCAATTTCTCATCTAATTTCTTAAACCACTGTCTTCCTGACTGCCTAAGGCCATACAAAGATTTTTTTAATAAACACACTTTATTTTCGTGTATATCATTTTCAAAAAATTCAGGAAGCTCCATATAAATTTCTTCATGTAACGTTCCGTTAACATATGCCATAATGAAATCTAACTGGTATGCTGTGAAACCATTCTGGATAGCATACACGATTGCAGTTCTTATAGAACTTAATCTGGCTACTGGTGAAAAATTTTCCTCAAAATCTATACCTTGTTTCTGTGAACACCCTTTGGCAACTAATCTGGCCTTAAATTTTTCAATTTGACCATCTGGTTTGAATTTTGTTTTTAAAACCCATTTACACCCAATTACCTTTTTATCTTTTGGTCTATCTACAATTTCCCAAGCGTTTTGCTTAACTAAAGAATCATATTCTAATTTCATCGCGTTCTCCCAATTTTTAGCATAATCTCCATTTAGCGCGTCGATTACGCTGGGATTAATTTCATTAAATGAGTTATCAGCTAATTGAGAAGTTTCATCTTTATATTTTGTATCTGTAATATATTCCTTATGAGAGTTTTGAAAGTTCCAACTTTTACTTTTTTTAGGTCTTCCGGGACCACGTTTAAAAATAGGATTGTTTTTATTAATCCTTTCCTCTTGTTTACATATATCGCCAGCACTCTCCTCCCCTCCACTCACATCTTCTACGTTCCCCCCTTCAGAGTGGCTCGCTTCCCCCCCTTTCCAAAAAGAGAAACTTTCTCCATTGAATTCAGGGGGATAGGAAATCGATCCGCTGTTTTCCCCCCTGTGGATGTCTGCGGTTTGAGTAGGGATAGGAGTTTCATTTTTAATATTACAATCATTGCATTTATTCTCAGACGGAAAAATTAATTCTAATTGATCAGTAGTGGCTGAATCATTTGTTTCAAATTCGTCTATAAATCGAACATCACGACTTATGACAATTTTTCTGGTATCCCTATTCCATAATCTGTAAGCGCGTGATTCATTTGAATAGCCAACGAATATATGTTCGTGTGACCTAGCTTCAAACTTTCCTTTTGATTTTTTATTTAGAACAAAACATTTCTGTCCGAAAATTTTAAAATAGTTAACAGTTGGTTTATAACCGAAAAACAATTCAAAAGGTGTTTTATTTTCTTTAATTCCTTTAGTGGGACACCTGTTTCTAATATATGCAGCGCAATTTACTGCTTCAGCCCAGAATGTATTTGGAAGGTTTGATTGCATTAATAAACACCTCGCCATTTCGCATAATGTACGATTTTGTCTTTCAATTCTAGAATTTTGCTGAGGGGTCATTGGTGAGGAATATTCGCGTTTAATACCGCATTCTTCAATATATTTATTGAATTCTTCGCCACAATATTCCAATCCATTATCAGTATGCAGTATTTTAATTTTTTTTCCTAATCGATTTTCGACTGCTGCTTTATATCTCCGGAACGCGTACTTAGCTTCATCTTTTGTTTTTAGAAAATTTACTTCAATGTAACGAGATTTATCATCCAAAAAAGTAATAAAGTAACGTGATCCGCCATGGGATTTAACATTTATAGGGCCACATGAATCAGAATAAACTACTTCTAATAATTCCTTACTATGAAATTTGTTTTCTTTACAAAATGGTTTCACAGTTTGTTTAGACTGAATGCATACTTTACAATCTTTTAAAGAATCTTTTTCAAGAAAATTTAAATCTCTTAACATATTTTCAGATTTTAATAATTTTAAATCTTTTTCATTTAAATGTCCTAATTTTAAATGCCATTTATGAAAGTTGCTTACCTGAGTTGTTGCAGCGATATCCACCTGCGTCTGAAAAAAATATAAATCACCTTTTCTCGTAGCACTTATAATTAGAGAGCCGTCCTGCTCCGTAATTTTTGCACATTTTTCGGTAAATACAACTCGGCAGTTGTTTGCAGTAGCTTTTGATATAGACATTAAATTGCATTTCAATTTTGGAACGCACAAAACATTTGTTAACTTTAAATTGGTTACACCGTGATTACCGGGAACTTTTAATTTGACTGTTCCAACACCTGTGATCTCCGCTGTTTCATCTACAGCTAATTTTATAAATGATCCAATTCTAGGTTCGAAATCTATAAACAAATTCTTGTCATGAGCCATATGTGATGTCGTACCGCTATCGAGACACCACTCGGAATGTTCTTGGAAAGAGTTACTGGCTGCCATCGTGAACTCTGTACTGTCTTCAACCATGAAAGATCTATCTTTGTATTTATTCGATGAAGTGAATTTTCTGTCTGAGATCTTCTTTCTGCATTCTGAGGCTTTATGCCCTACTTTTGAACAGTAATTGCATTTGAAGATTGCATAATTTCTTTCGCCATACGTGTTCTTGTTCTGCACAGGCTTTAAGATTTCTCTTTTGTTCTTTTCAGGAAGATTTTTCTTGTGAGTTGTAAAATACGCATTTGATGATTCTTGATGCTTTTTATTTTTTCTTGACTCATATTCTTCCATCATTTTAATTTTTAGAGCTTCAGGCTGCGGCAATTCATCTCTTGCTTCTATGGCGCACCTGAAATTTTCATAGCTGTCAGGAATACTGTATAAGAGCAAAATTGATAATAGATCTTCGGCTACTTGAATGTCCATTTCTTTTAGCTTGTCCACTATATCAAAGGAAATATTGAGATGATCGGACATATTTTCACTGTCAGTCATTTTCTTAAAGAGTAGCTGCTTCAACAGGGTGGCTTTCTTTGCCGGTCCTCTCGATTCGTAAACTTCTTTTAATTTATTCCATACTTCATTTGAGGTGGTACAATGTTTAATATGACACAACTCACTTGGGGTAATTGCTAGGATTAAATCGGCTCTAGCTTTACGGTCAATTTCGAGCCATTTTTCTTCACCTTCGGCGCCTTCATCGGGCTTAATTTTCGTTCCGTTAGCATAACTCCAGTGATCATTCTTGATTAAAACAGCTTCTATCTGCAGCTTCCAGGTGTCAAAATTGATTTTGGATAACTTTTCTATATTTAATACTTGCGACATATTTAATCAGCTATAGTAGCTTCTTTATAAAAATAGAATCAAAAATACTTTTGATTTCAGCCCTTAGGCTTAACAGTAAGTCGCACTTTCGTTTTAGCGAATGTTAATTTAAATTTTTAAAAAGTCCGCAGTAAGATGCGTGTCTCTGGGCCCATAACCATTGTTGGTATAAATGGGTCCACAGAGTGAAAAGCAGAGTCTTTTAAACAATCACAACATTTAATAATATAGAAAAGTAGAATAACATAATGCGGGCATTTCTCGCCGCACGCTTAGCAAAGCTTTCTCGTACAGACTCTTATAAACCTCTCTTTCTCAGAGAAGCGAAGATGCGCTGTTGATTACGTAATACAGTTACGTCACATCTGACGTCATGACAGGTGTCAGCTAGTTAACAGATGATATGAGGAAACATGCATTGAAATCCTTCATTTAATGTTCGGAGAGTCGTGGGGAGTTACTCCAGATTTTTTCATTCTGAGTTTGTAGTTCGTAACATTGTGCTGATCCGTTGAGGAGAAAGGTGCAAAACATCAACAGGTTTTAGTTTACCTGCGATCAATCTAGCCCATGACCTCTCTTAGTGAGATACTTTTCTTATTTCAATACCTTTCCCTACACAGTATAGGCTTCGATAGCAATGCACTCAGAAATATATATATATACTAGCTGACCCGACAAACGTTGTTTTGTCATATAAATTATTTCTAGAGAATATCTTGCTAGAAAAAAATAACTAACTTATTGTAAGTGTGTAAGGATGTGGTATATAAGTGAAACAGGTATAGAGCGCTGTGAACGGTGACTGTGAATTCCGATTATAACGTAAAAGACATAATTACCGAAACTTTCGCTACTTGCTTCTTGCTACTTGGTACTTTCTACTTATTATTTAAAACCTCCGCTGAATGTCGAACAGCACAAAATTTTATTTCATACGGCAAATATTTCAATTTATGAGAGAATCTCTGATAGCAACGAATTTCACATGAAAATTCCGTCTTTTTTGAATGGGCTGTAACAATCTGGACCGATTTGATGAAAATTTTTATCAAAAAGTTATTACAATATCTAACATCATTACATGTACATTTATTACAATTCAATCAATCGATGCATGTGAGTATGTGTATAGTATGAGCGAAGTGAAAAGTAGAGTTCGTATTAAATAAAAACTTAAATTCGTTTTAATTAAAGGTGAAAAAGTTGAAACTCAATTTATTTTATAACAGGTATATTTTTTTAATCTACAAAAACTTAATTTATCGTAATGCCATTGGATGTACAATATTTTTGGTTAATCCTTGAGGAATATACACAAACAAATTCGAAGGTTTTCCAACCCTGGAACACGCAACATATAACTGGCCGTAAGAAAAGCACGGATTTTCTAAATCTAAGCCACAAATTGGGACCCCTTTGGTGACTTTAAATATTTTAAGCCATTTTTGCGATGATTTGAAATGGATATCTCAATTGTGGAACTAAAGATCTTGGCGAGAAGCGTCCGAGCTACTTCAGTGCCAAATTTCAAATTTTGCCAAAGGGATCCGATACTAAAGGTGCTCCATACAAAAAATAAATAAATAAAATATCAGTGACATACACACGCACAAAAGTATGGGAGCCCATTGGTGACTTTAAATATTTTAAGCCATTTTTGCGATGAATTCAAATGGCTATCTCAATTGTGGAACTAAAGATCCTGGCGAGAAGCGTCCGAGCTACCTCGGTGCCAAATTTTCCATACAAAAAATAAATAAATAAAATATCAGTGACATGCACACGCACAAAAGTATGGGACCCCTTTGGTGACTTTAAATATTTTAAGCCATTTTTTCGATGAATTGAAATGGCTATCTCAATTGTGGAACTAAAGATTTTGTCGAGAAGCGTCCGAGCTACTTCGGTGCCAAATTTCAAATTTTGCCAAAGGGTTCCGATATTAAAGGTGTTCCATTCAAAAAATAAATAAATAAAATATAATAAATCAGCTACACAAATAAATTTGTAGGTTAGGGTGGATGTTAATCAACGCGCGTGTAAATTTGATAGAAAATTATATAAAATACTCACTCCAATTCCGCACTAAATTTGCAAAACGTATAGTTTTTTATGCACACTTCAAAACTCTTCAAACACTAATTACATCTTGATGTAATATTTCAATTAGGACTCGCTCGTGAAATATACGCGCAGGCCATTTTCAAGATGGACGGCTAAATGAAGAACTGCTGGATCCCGTTCATGAATTGGGAAACCAAAGATACGCCAAACAGCTTCATTGGATCTGACGTACCGGCCAATTTGGTAAAGTGTTATTTCATCGTTGTTATTCACCGGAAGAGCATTCACATTGGTATTTTCAACTCGAAATACAGCCATATCACTGCCTTTATTCACATACTTGCAAATGTATTTGATGCTCTTCACTGAACTGCAGAACTGAACATTAATATGAGCATTGCATGTTTTGCTCAGCAGAGGCGAATATGGGACCACCCAACGGTGGTCCCATATTCGCCTCTCCCATATTCGCCATATTCATCCATATTCATCCATTAGTCCATGTCATTATCCATATTCGCCTATTCGGTCCCATGGGACCAACGGTGGTCCCAATGTCTATGTTGTTGACATAGATGACCGCCATAGATGATAAGATTGTCCGCCATTATCGGGATTTCTTCGACGATATATTGGATATCCGTCAACATTTGTGATCGTATCGTTAGTGAAATTTTTCGGAAAACTTTTAGTACATTTTCCATCTGCACAAATAATAATGGCCTAAAAATTCATTTTCATTTTAACATAAAATAACTCCGTCGGATATTGACGAATTCTTTAAAAGAATATACCATTTTAATCCTCAGGCTAAAGATATTAACTTTGAAAAAATATTCTAAACACTTACGGTTAAAAATTCATTTTTCATTTCAACATTAAATAAATTCTGACATCGTGTTTACGATTCTAAAAATATTAACTTTGAAAAAATATTTGAAACACTTCGTAAGATACGGTTAAAAATTCATTTTTCATTTCAACATTAAATAAATTCTGACATCGTGTTTACGGACAACTCACGCCATCTAGGTGGAAAAGTTGTTGAAAGAGTTTGTTAAAAATTAATTAAGAAAGAACTAATTAAGTTACTACTTTCATTTGTAAATCTAAACCATTCTCGAATCCACCTGAAGACACACAAAAAATTTCATTAAACTCGGTCCAGCCGTTTAGGAGGAGTTCAATGACATACACACGCACAAAAGAAATATATATATAAAGATATATATATATATACCGCCTTCCTCTAGAATGAATAAGTGGCCATTTTCTAAATCCCGTAACTAGAAATATAGATTTCCGAGCTATGCACATAAGGCACGCCAATAAACTGAATTGACGAAATGATCAAGAATTTCTAGTTTACACATTTCTAGATGGTGAAACAATATTCTGAATATTCCGAATATTCTGAATCTTTTGTATTGCGAGAGATTCTCGCTTGATTTTCTAAATTTGGGTTATAAATCAAGATTGTACTTGCTGAAGTGAAACCCGCCTCTTGTATTTTCATTTATTTGCAGAGATTTTTAAGTAACTTTGCTCTCGAGAATATAGGCAAACGCTCTAGAATAATAGGGTTTCTAGAACTCGCTTTCCAAGGGGACTAGAATTCATAAGAATGACATGAAACTATTTTTTCTAGAGCTACAATTTAGATTCTAGATGTCAGTTACAGAATTTTTTCTCAGTGTGAATACAGCTAAAATGAGCGCAGGATTTTTCCAAACGAATAAATACACCGAAATCACAGAGAAAATTTTATTCGTTATTGATTTCATTTGATTTTGTTTGTCGTTTTAAAGCTATATTTTGCTCACGAGGACTAATTAGTCCGGATATGCTGCGCAAAGTGGATTTCGAACCACATGAAGATTCATGCCTAAATATAGACTCGAATCCTACATCTGTCAACCTAAGGCCAAAACGCAAACCATTCAGCCAAAACATAGGCATAAAATGAGGAACGAATAAAAATGAATTGAGCTTTATAACTTCTAAAAAATCTTATACTAGGATATTTCCTCGATTACATTACGCGCATTTCGTAGCCGAATGGCTCGTGCTTTGGCTGTCAGTTGCCAGGTGCTAAGTTCGAATTCCGGTTCGAGCATGGATGTTTACAATGGTTCGGAATCCCCTTTAACTCGTGGGTTCTGATCTAATGAGCCTCAATGTTTATTTTGGCATGCGAAACCAAACCCAAACACCAATAAACTGTTCTGGCTAAAAAGTGTATAATTGGAATGTGAAAATAGGATCTTGTTGAAGGTCTTGCAACTTTTAAAGATTCTGTAAGTTACCGCTTTCATGCTGCATTTGTGCCTATTATTTTTCTCCTGGGAAAAATAATACGCAATTGAGCATGCCTCTCATGACGTCCATGAGAGCAGTGATGCCAGATGGTCGTAAATTATTTCCCCAAACAGGCCTTCAAATTTCCCTAAATCAGGGAGGTTTTTTTTCGAAAAAATCCCCAACTTGATTTCTACTAAAAAGGGAAAATAAAAAAATTTTCAAAAAAAAAAAAATATTAAAAATTTATTATCAAGCAGATTTTAATGGATTTAAGCTCAGATTTTTTCCCCAAATGAAGGCAATTTTTGAAAAAAAAATCCCCAAATAACAATAAAGCTATTGAAAATCCCTGGTCGTAGGGATAAATCATTACGTTGCCAACATTGACAGAAAGTTGAAGAACTCCCGAGTTTTGTCTCCAAAAATTTTAGAATTCCCCAAAAAAGTCCCCACAAACATATGGTCCCCAAAATTGTCCCCAGAAGCCTCAAAAATCCCCGAAATGGGGACAAAATCCCCAATCTGGCATCACTGCATGAGAGCCATAATTTATTAATTCGGTCCGAAACAATGCGTAGTGTGTTCTGGCAAAATCATCATCAACTTCAAGGAGTAGAGGCAGGATGCCTGTTCCGGCTTCATTGGTCAATCCAACCAGATATATAAATTAGAGTGCTGATTCAATGGATGAAGGATTAGCTTTCCGTGATTCAAGAGGAATCACGTGACATGCTCCAATTGGTTGCTGTGTTTGACCCTTTATCGCTATTTTGGCATTTAAAATATCCGTGCGACAAATTGTCATTATTATTAGGTAACATGACAGTCCTATGACCGAAATAAATTGTTTTTAAAATAATTTTACACATATTTCCCATTTTAATAAATAAAAAAATACCTTTTTTTTCATCATTTTCCATCAAAGTTTAAAAGTTTTTATAAAAGAAAAGTTAAAGTTTTAAAGAGCTAAATTTAACAACAAATAATAATTTTTCAACTATTTTTAAGCATTTTGTCTGTTAAAGTTCAACTACACGAAATAAAAAAGAATCAAAATCAAAACGATTTAGAACAAAAGAATATTAAACTACGTAAGTAAACAAAAACATTGGCGGTTATGACTTATGCGAAGAACAATCTCCAAACTGTTGCCATAGAAATTTACTGAAAATGAGCTGTTACCAAGGGAACCACCGAATACGCAGGTGCAAGGAGAGCCTGTCACATGACTCATCTTGGACCTTCTCAAGGGTTACCAATTATCACTCTACTTTATATATCTCGTTGGGTCAATCCACCGACCACCGCTTCCTCGGACGTCCTCTGTCTCTGCAAAATCATAAATAGCAAAAATGCCTAGTTATTATATTAGTTTTTCAGCGTATTTTAATGTAACCAATGTAAATGTTCTCAAATGTAAGAGCAACGTATTGCCACAATGTCAAATTCAATTCAGTTGATTTAAAACGCTATTTGTACAAGATAACTGCAAGTGGTGGAAGTTATTTGCATTTGCAATTATCTAAACCTTTCAGATAATAGCATCAAGATGGATGGTCGATGTATCTAATCCCGGAAGCTGTCGTCGACGACATGTACGTCCTCTTTGACAAACTGTAGAACGTATCCAATTTTATTTTCGTCGCCAAACTTCTGCTCACCATTTGAGGCACCCCGCGGTGCAAACGACGCTATAAACATGAACGAGGAGTCGTTCTACCAGATAAATTCATTTTCTTGGACACTTTCGATGCTTCCGTGTTAGTTAGTTTACGATATCGTTATAAATCTGCTTTTTTTCTTTTCTTTAAAATTTTCCATTAAGCAGTTACCAGCATGGTTTGTTGTTTTAAAACGTCGTAGGTTGTTTTTTTCTGATTGAATATTTGTAGCTCTACAATGGCAATGAACTCAATGGCAATGCTCATAGCAACAGCGAATGTTTTGGGGGATTGAATCGTTTGGAAGAAAATTACTGTTGTACGTAAGGTCAAATTATAATTAAATAAGATAAATTCATTTTCACTCACACTTTTTATGCTTCCGTGTAAGTTAGCTTAAGATATCATTATAAATCTTCTGCTTTGTTTTTTCGCTTCTTTAAAAATTTACATCAAGGAGTTAGCAGCCTGATTTATTATATAGTAAGTTCTTTTTTTTTTTTTTTTTTTTTTTTCTGATTAAATATTTGTGGCTCTAAAGTGGCAATGAACGTTTTACGGCACTTGTTTTAAGGCTACAGTCAGTGGTTTTGAGACAAAAATTATTGTTTTACGAAAGGTCACTCGTGAAATTTGAGACGGACTTTGTTCGAAAAATTTTGAAAATTAATTTCCGAACACTATAGTGAGAAAAGTATTGTAAAAATCCGAATTTGAGATTTTGTTGTTTCTATACGTTTCATGGTCCCCTGAGTCCGTTTTCACTATTTTTACGATGATGTATGTATGTGTGTGTTTATGTGTGTGTGTGTGTCTGTGAGTGAACACGCTAGCGTGTAAACGCTTTGTTCGAATAAGCTGAAAGCTGGTACGCATATTGTAAGTCACCCTAGTACGAACCCTATAGATTTTGGTGAATATAGCACTTATAGTTTTTTTACAGGGACACCAAGAAAAATTCTTTATCATTATGGCCTATGGGACCAAAATCTTAAAAGCGCGATAGCATCTAAACGCCTTATTCAAGTGAGCAAAAAATTTATAAGCATATTATAGGTCACAGATACTCATTGATTTTGGAGAATCTAGCTCTTATAGTTTTTTAACAGGGACACAAAGAAAAATTCTTTATCATTATGGCCTATGGGGCCAAATTTTTAAAATTGTGATAGCGTCTAAACGCCTTACTCAATTGAGCTGAAAATTTATATGAATATTATAAAACACTGTTGCACTCACTATAGCATTTTGGTGAATCTAGCATCTATAGGTTTTTACAGGGACACAACGAAAAATTCTTTATCATTATGATCTATGGGCTCAAGGTTCAGTAGCTTTAAACAAAACATCGTGTATTATAGGGAGAGAAATACTCAAACACTCTATTATGGTTTTATCTCTTTTGTTTGTTTAACAACTCCTCTTTCTTTACTTTATCTACAAAACTGTTAATGACTCGATGTCCGGAAAGTCGAGTGGAGTCACTCCAGATTTTTATGTATAAAAGGCGTACTTTTTGGAATGATTTACCTTTTGATTCTTCGAGAAAATGGACGCAACTCAACACATCAGTATTTCAGAAAAACCAATTTAAAGATGACGACAAAGTATATTGACTAGTATTAACAAAAAATTAACACGTGTCTCTCGTATGCATAATTTTTGAGAGAGAAATCGCACCCCATTCTTGCTGGGCTAAGACTCGTTTTGACATATTGAAAGCGCAAAAGCTCATTAAAAAGTAAAAGAAAAAGCGTGAGTTGATTTTATAGGTAAATTGAATACAGTAACCGCCGCTTAATAAAATCAGCCGCTTAATATGATCAAATCGCCAAGCCCGGAATCAAATCAATAGAAGCTACTTTTAAAGCCGCCGCTTAATAAAATCAGCATCGCCGGTTAATAAACTCAAAAATATCTTCTCAGCAGCCAAAAATATCATTTATGCACACACACAAAAAAAAATTATTTACATTGTGATTTTTTTTTATTTTTTTTTAGAAAAAGAAATTAAAGTACAACAAACCTTCCGTTATCGCTCATTGTTCAATATTTTATATTTGCAGCACAGTTAGAAATTAAACACGCCCCGCAACAATTTCAAGGAACGTATTTTTCAAAGGGCAGTAATAAAATACAAATTTGATTTGAAATGATTTTTTTCTAATTATTAGAAGTTAAATTCTAGTTCTTATTTTGAAATGACTATAATTCATGAGGTTTAAACGGAAAGATTTTAAATTTATGAGAACAGCGTGAACTTTTGGTAAAGTAATGATGATTTTCCTCTAACGAAAGTGCACGGGAACTTACAATGCGTTTAATTTACTTATATCGAAGAAACAATTAGTTAATTATCTACCAAAAATTAATTCCTATTGCTTACTAATTATATTATTCGTTACCTTTTGAAGTTTCTTTCGAAATTCAGGGAAGTAATACCTTTTCCTTAAGTGCAGGAACGTTCGCCGGATATAAAAATCAGCCGCTTAATAAAATCATTTTGGCTCAGAACGAATGTGATTTTAATAAGCGGCGGGAACTGTATATTATATTTCTGTTTTTAATTCTGTTCCATTTTTGATAAGCGGCAGTTGACTATAAGACGTCTGAAGGCTTTATCCATAGATATGGTATGTAGATCAAGTCTGATTGTTTACACAAGAGACTTTAGGCCTGGTTGGGAATACTCCATGGAGACTTTTCTAAAAGATCTTAGTCCATATTTACGAAAGTTTTGGAGATAGCTACGAAAAACACTGATGACTAGATTGAGGATGGAGACTTGGTTTTGAGAGCAGCACCTCGCTTTCAAGCCATCTATCAAATTTGAGAGCAGTTTTCAAAACAAATTTTTATTCCCCATTCCGATCAGAGCAAAACAACAGCAGATGATATTAACTGAAGATGACAAATCTTTCTCTCAAAATACTAACGGAGAATTTTAGGTACAAAATCGTTTCCATAAATTGCGAACGATTTTCTGTATGTGCTGTCTAGTATTTCAGCTTGGACACTAAATTTTCCAAAGATTGTTCGTGCAAAGTTTATACTGGTGAAGATGGAAATATTTTTTTAGATTTACGAATATTTAATTAAAGCCTTTTAACGATTTTTAATATTTATAATTAGCAATGCATCATTTTTATATTATAAGAAATTAAAACAATTATCTACAGAGAACTTTTACTAAATTTAAAAATTTGTACAAATTGTTGAAAAACATATATTGAAAACTTTCCAGTTAAAACATCATTTACTTAGCTTTTTACTCGTTTATCGTGGAGTCTTCTTCATCAGAGTGACATAGAGTTTTAAAATAGCTTCGAATGTAGAAAAATATGAGTTCGATATTTTGATAATTGGTTGTTGAAGAATTCATTAAATTTTCATTAAAATTCATTAAAAAATAAGATACATATATTTTCCAATAACACCAAAATGAGAATGCAATAGTTAATCATAAAGTACCGTCAATACGATACCTTACTGTAAATATCATAAAGAAAATTAATAAATATCATGAATAGAAAAATTGGACGGATAAAAATGGTGTTTACAAGTAAAAAATAATCTGGTGTGTCACTCACACGACTTTCTCTAATCCTGAAATTTAATACTATAAATACAGATTGGAGATTAAGAGGTAAGGTAAAGTTCACTGTTATGTAAATCTATGTTAAAACAATTCAAATTAGGCTTCGGAAGAGTTTATGATTTCGGAAGAGATATGATGATTAGTTTCGTGTGAGGGGTGCTACCGCCCCCCTCAACCCCCCGTTTCATTACTGCACCTACATCTATATAGAATTTAAATTTGTTATTAAAATTAAAAGTTCACATAAAAATATACAGACAACTTTTACATGCAACATTCCTTGAAACTTATCAGTCTTGATCAAACTTTTTCAGAAACAAACTTATATTAACTTGAAAATACAACTTTTGGACCCCTGAAACTATTCGTGTTTAATTTACTCTAAAAGACACAGACAAAGATTAAACATTAAAAAACTTGACTTGACTTCGGTAATCAAGAAGCCTCAAAACTTGTAAATATAAAAAAAATAGGCGGTGAATATTTAGCTTAAAAATATACATTGTTTATCATATGCCTATGAAAAATTCATTTCAATTTCTGAGCAGCTGTCCTGAAAATGGTAAAATATTATAGTAAAGCACTTCCACTAACAATAAAAAAGCTGTATATCATTTGAAGATTATGTACAGATCACACAATGCACCTAAATAAAATCCTATAGTAATAATACACGGCATAACCTGAAATACACTTCCATCCATTTTCAGCTATTGTCGCAATGTAATCTAGTTCTTTTGTGTAGCCCTGTAAAGGAACAGTGAATGATTTCCCTACCCTATTCTACATGAGACGTGTTTTTACGCATATAAAAAATAAATATTCGTTTCATTTGGTTTAGTGCAGTCTATAGATGTTAAACTCTACTTACCTGCAATTTCCCCCATAGACGTAATGTATTTGAATTCTCTTGGGTGTCCCTGTACACGAATTATTTGCCTCATCTCAACGAAAAGCTTAGTATAGCATCCCTATATCATACACATTTAGAATACCGAGTTTGGATTTTCTGCTACTAATTTTTCTTGAGATATGCTGATAACAGACACACAGACCATTCGCTAAAAACATGATTTTCGGATTCAGGGGACCTCAAAACGTGTAAATATAACAAAATCTCGCGTTCGGAAATTTAACCCTAAAACAATACTTTCTCTTCCTTATGGGTAAGAGAAAGTAATTATATTAACATACTTTATGTCTAATCGTTGCATCCCCATTTTATTCAGCTTGGTGTTATTAGAATTTAAAAAAAGTCCTTCCGGCTTATTCGGAAGGGTAGGTTGATTTCTTTTTCCTTATCAAGTATCCGTCATTTTGTTTCAAAATGGCGGCTACAAATTATTAATGGACTTAGTAGAAATATATATGTAGGCTATGCACGTATGGAGTTTTAAGCAAATCGGTTCATAAATACTTTTTTATGTGAATTTAAAGTTTTCAAGTGGCCTGCGCTTTGAAAAAAATAGTGGGTTAAGTTGGCAAATATATGAAATGTATTTGTGAGATAAGTCTACTGTACACATATAGTTCGAATTAATTCAAAATCTCAAAAGTCATCGTGTAGAAAAATTAAGTGGCAAACTCATCGATCAAAATGGCAGAGAAAGTTGCTCATCTAAGATATCGTTGGAAATTTGAAATTTTTTTTTTTTTTTTTGTAGAAATTCTTTCAAAGAGTAAGTTGATAAAATGTTAGTTTTCTGCATTTCTAGTTTGTTTTAGCATTAAAATACCCTAATTTTTCCTTAAAAACGCATTAAAAAGATCCAGTAACGCAGGTAATGGATTTGGCGCCAAATTTGGCGACTTTTCCTCTGTGGCGAATTTTTTGGCGACTTTTGGCGAGAAAATACTTATTATCGATATACCAAAGATGGACGCAATAACGTGATTGGTTCACGAGTTACGAGAATTTTCTAGATTTTTGTTGTTTGAATGATAAATCCAATTTTCAACTTTGATTTGAATTGATTAAGTATTTCTAAAGTTGCCGTGATAACAAATTTTCAAGTGGCCGCCACATGGAAACAACACAGTGGAACAAGTTGCCCAGCAAACACATCCAAGATATTTGAAGCATAGGTTCACTGTCCAACTGTGGTTTAAATCAGTGCCGTGTTTCAAAAGTTATTATTATGGCAAATTTTCAAGTGGCAGTCTAAGTGGCTGCAACTTGGAAAAAAAACGGCAAAACAACTTTCCCATCGGAATCATCCAGTATATTTGTATGATAAGTTCATTGTCCAGTTCTAGTATAAATTAAATCAGTATTTCAAAAATTATCGTCATAAGAAATTTTCAGGGGGCACCACTTGTAAAAAAAATGGATTGAGATGCCCAGCGAACTTATCTGAGATATTTGAATGATAAATCCACTACCCAAATTTGATGCAAATTGATTCTGTATTACTAAAGTTACCATAATGACAAATTTTCAAGTGGCCGCCACTTGGAAATAAAATTGCGGAAGTAGTCGCCAAGTGAACTTATCCTAGATATTTGAACCATAAGTTCACTATCCAACTTTTATTTGAATCAGTTTAGTATTTTAAAATTTATCGTGATGGCATATTTTCAAGTGGCAGTATGATTTCAAGTGGCTGGAACTTAGAAACAAGATGTCGGGACAAGTATCCCAGTGAAAACATTGAAGATAATTATATGGTAATATCACTTTCCAAATTTGGTTCAATTTGGAGTATTATTTCAGAAATTATCGTGATTTTAAATTAAGTGGGAGCCTGATTTCAAGTGTCTCCACTTAATTTAAGATGTCTGTCACTTTATTAAAAATTGCTGATATAGTTTATTAATAAACTTCATTGAGATCCTTACGTGGTCTGTATTTACATCAAAATTAAAAAAAATTCGGAATACGCTTTTTACAATTTAAATTTGAAAATTTCAAGTGGTCTCCACTTGAAAACAAAATGGCGGAGCAACATGGTTAACAAATTCATCTAAGATATTTATAAGATAAGTTAAGACACTGTACAAATTTGGTTCCATTTGGAGTATTATTTCGGAAGTTATCATGGTTTTAAATTTTCATGTGGTGGCCTGTTTTCAAGTGGTCCCGCTTAAT
This sequence comes from Salticus scenicus, assembly GCA_963930645.1. Lineage (NCBI taxonomy): Eukaryota > Metazoa > Arthropoda > Arachnida > Araneae > Salticidae > Salticus > Salticus scenicus. The sequence continues at coordinate 8,949,581 of OZ005652.1, forward strand.
TTAAGATATCCGCCACTTTACTAAAAATGGCGGATAAAGTTCATTAATAAAGTTATTTGAGACACTTGTATAATCTATGTGTACATCAAAATTAAAAAAAAAAAAAAAAAAAATTAAATATGCTTTTTACAATTTGAATTTGAAATTTTCAAGTGGTCTCCACTTGAAAACAAAATGGCGGAGCAACTTGGTTAACAAATTCATCTAAGTTATTTATAAGATAAGTTAAGACACTGTCCAAATTTGGTTCAATTTGGAGAATAATTTCAGAAGTTATTGTGATTTTAAATTTTCAAGTGGTAGCGTGATTTCAAGTTGCCCCGCTTAACTTAAGATATCTACCACTTTATTAAAGATGACGGAAAAATTTCATTAATAAACATCATTGAGACCTTTATGTGGTCTCTATTTACACCAAATTTCAAACAAATTCGGAATACGCTTTTTACAATTTTAATTTGAAATTTTCAAGTGGTCTCCACTTGAAAACAAAATGGCGGAGCAACTTGGTTAATAAACTCATCTAAGATATTTATAAGATAAGTTAAGACACTGTCTAAATTTGGTTCGATTTGGAGTATTATTTCGGAAGTTATAGTGATTTTAAATTTTCAAGTGGTAGCCTGATTTCAAGTGGTCCCGCTTAACTTAAAATATCTGCCACTTTATTAAAAATGGCGGATAAACTTCATTAATAAACTTCATTGAGACCCTTATGTGGCCTGTATTTGCAACAAAATTCAAGCAAATCTTGCTTTAAATATGCTTTTTACAATGTCGGTTTGAAATTTTCAAGTGGCTGCCACTTGAAAACAAAAAGTCGGAGCAACTTGGTTAACGAACTTATCCAAGATATTTATAAGATCAGTTCACTGTCCAAATTTGGTTCCATTTCGAGTATTATTTCGGGAGTTATCGTGATGACAAAATTTTCATTATAGATAGATAGATATATAGATAAACGAAGTGATTGCAATAGGTCGATTTCTAAAGAAATCAACCTAATATGTACCTCAAATATTTTTACTTTCTTCTCTATTCAATAGAAGAAAGTATTTGATTCGTAAAAATTTTCTACCTCGAGTTTTTGATGGATTTACACGTTTTGAAAGCTGTAGAACACGATTTGACGATTTTTATAAAATGTCTGTCAGTCTGTGTGTGTGTGTGTGTGACAAAAATTTGTGGCAACTGTATCTCAGGCACATAATTTCATACAAATTGGTATGTAGTTGCACCTTGACATAAGTTAGTGCCTATCAACTTTTGGTAAAAATTGTCTTACAGGTTGCGTTGCCATCCCGCTTTTTCTAAATTTTTAACAGGGTGATATAGGACAAAATTTTGTATAAATGCGCATAAAGGGAAATATTTTTTAGTAATCATTATGAAATTTACAAGAATTACTTATAATAGAGAGAGTCAACTGGGAAAAAATTTGTGCATGTAGGAGCCTCGCCTCCCCCCCTCGAGGGGAGTAAATTTTCAAGATGGGTATCTTTCGAAAGGTCTCGTCAATACCTTTAAAACGAATGGTTGAACTATAAATATGTGATAATTTAAAACAAAGTTATCGATTTTTTTTTACTTTTAACGAAAAAAAATCGTAATTTTTTTTTATTGTTACAGAGTCTGTTTTTGTCATATTGGATGAGTAATTGTTTTCAACACGTGTGTAGATCAAATTGATAAAACATAAAAACACAGCACTTTACACGTTAAAATTCAAGTCAAGAGACTTAGTTTAAAAGTTTACAGCATACAAGTTAAAAGGAAGAACAACACGACGTTTCGTCCAAGCATAGTTACTTGTGGACATCCTCAGGTCTAGTTCGCTTACTGCCAGCGTCTTGATCTTTTAATATATCTAGAATGGGTTGCCATACTCTCGCCAATTCCTTAGAATGTACATAATTGATGGCGCGTTTATCGTATTTTATTATCTCTATTTTTTCTTGAATTTCAAGTTTAATCAGATTGGAGGGGGTTGCTATTATTTCAGCTTGATTCCATAAAGGTTTTGCATTTTTATTTTCTAGTATGTAATCTTTAAGAGCTGTATTTCCGTACGGGGATCGTAAAGAATATTGATGTTCAGAAATGCGTTTTTTTAAACTTCTTTTTGTTTTTCCTATGTAATAAACAGTGTCATTTTCAATTTCGATCGGTATTTTATACACGCCTTTTTGAGGAGGGTTAATTCGATGTTTAATTTTTAACAAGCTTTGTAATTTTTGTGTTTTAAATGCTAAATTATAATCGTAATTCTTTAATATATTTCTGATTGGGATAAATTGTTTATGAAAATCTATTGACCCGATGTATTTATAGTTGTCTTTTTTAATTCTAGTTTGATTTAAGGTAATTTTAACTTGATTATGAATTTTATTGAAAACTGATAATTTATAACCACTTTCAAGCATAGTGCGTTTGATGTATTTTAAATCTTTTTGAATAAGAAATTGAAAACTATTATGTGTGTAAGCGCGTTTAATTAATGGAATTATAGCGTTTCTTTTATATTGTAAAGGGGTATTTGAATTAGCAGGTATGATAGAAAGGGGGGAGGAAGGTTTATAATAGGTTTCAGTCCAAATTTGAGAATTTTCGTTATTTCGATGTACAAGAATATCCAAGTATGGGAGCATATTATTTTGTTCTTTTTCAATTGTTAAATTTATAGTGGGAAAGTAGTTATTAAGTTTACTGATGAATTCATGAAGGCTTTTTTCTGTATAATTCCAGATTAAAAATATATCGTCTACATACCTGCGATAAAAATGTGGTTTCAATACTGCTTTCTCCATGGCTGTTGATTCGATATATTGCATAATAATTTCTCCTAAGGTTGGGGCAAGACAGGATCCCATAGGGGCGCCTTTTTCTTGTTTAAATATTTTGCCGTTAACATGAAAAAAATTAGATCTGAAAATTATTTCTAAAGCATCATTTATGAAAGGGACTTCGTTAATAAGAGTTTTATGATTTTTACATAAGTTTATGATTATTTCTTTAGCTTTGTTGAGGGGAATATTTGGATATAGTGAGACGACATCTAGACTGTAAAATTTAGATGTATTTTCGAGTTTAACATTATTTAGATCGTCTAAGAAGTGTATACTAGATTTTGTGGTAAAAGGCGAATTTTCAATTAGGGGTTTAAGTAAAGTGTTCAGTTTCTTCTCAAGGTAATAAACAGGAGAACTGGTTCTATTTACAATAAGACTGAATTCCGTATGTTAAATACAACTATCAGAGACTTACGAAAATCAATATCTATTTTGGAACTTGAATTATTCTACCTCCACTTGGAAATTTCTGCTAAACTTCCTGCATATAAATTTGATCTAATAATGAAATTAATTACCGAACGATCCATAGTTCAACATGAAATTATCACAAAAAGACATATCACAAAATTAAATAGACTAATTGGTGTGTTGCCTAAACTAAATAATAAAGAAGATAAATTCATCAATCTTACCGAAATCACCTTACCACCAAATGCTACTGCATTATTGAACTGTGGACCTAAATATACTCCTATGTTACCTCTAAACATTGAAAGATGCCTTATAGATTTCGAAACTTGTATATACAACATGGACCCCTCTTTACAGCAATCTCTACGCGGATATTTTATATGGACTCTGAAGGATTTCAATGCATGTTTCCTCATATCAGCTGTTAACTAGCTCACCACCTGTCATGACGTCAGATGTGACGTAACTGTATTACGTAATCAACGGCGCATCTTCTCTTCTCTGAGAGAGCGTTTTATAAGAGTCTGTACGAAAAAGCTTTGCTAAGCGAGCGGCAAGAAATGCCCGCATTATGTTATTCTACTTTTCTATATATTATTAAATGTTGTGATTGTTCAAAAGACTCTGCTTTTCACTCTGCGGACCCATTTATACCAACAATGGTTATGGGCCCAGAGACACGCATCTTACTGCGGACTTTTTAAAAATTTAAATTAACATTCGCTAAAACGAAAGTGCGACTTACTGTTAAGCCTAAGGGCTGAAATCGAAAGTATTTTTGATTCTATTTTTATAAAGAAGCTACTATAGCTGATTAAATATGTCGCAAATATTAAATATAGAAAAGTTATCGAAAAACAATTTTGATACATGGAAGCTGCAGATAGAAGCTGTTTTAATCAAGAATGATCACTGGAGTTATGCTAACGGAACGAAAATTAAGCCCGATGAAGGCGCCGAAGGTGAAGAAAAATGGCTCGAAATTGACCGTAAAGCTAGAGCCGATTTAATCCTAGCAATTACCCCAAGTGAGTTGTGTCATATTAAACATTGTACAACCTCAAATGAAGTATGGAATAAATTAAAAGAAGTTTACGAATCGAGAGGACCGGCAAAGAAAGCCACCCTGTTGAAGCAGCTACTCTTTAAGAAAATGACTGACAGTGAAAATATGTCCGATCACCTAAATATTTTCTTTGATATAGTGGACAAGCTAAAAGAAATGGACATTCAAGTAGCCGAAGACCTATTATCAATTTTGCTCTTATACAGTATTCCTGACAGCTATGAAAATTTCAGGTGCGCCATAGAAGCAAGAGATGAATTGCCGCAGCCTGAAGCTCTGAAAATTAAAATGATGGAAGAATACGAGTCAAGAAAAAATAAAAAGCATCAAGAATCATCAAATGCGTATTTTACAACTCACAAGAAAAATCTTCCTGAAAAGAACAAAAGAGAAATCTTAAAGCCTGTGCAGAACAAGAACACGTATGGCGAAAGAAATTATGCAATCTTCAAATGCAATTACTGTTCAAAAGTAGGGCATAAAGCCTCAGAATGCAGAAAGAAGATCTCAGACAGAAAATTCACTTCATCGAATAAATATAAAGATAGATCTTTCATGGTTGAAGATAGTACAGAGTTCACGATGGCAGCCAGTAACTCTTTCCAAGAACATTCCGAGTGGTGTCTCGATAGCGGTACGACATCACATATGGCTCATGACAAGAATTTGTTTATAGATTTCGAACCTAGAATTGGATCATTTATAAAATTAGCTGTAGATGAAACAGCGGAGATCACAGGTGTTGGAACATTCAAACTAAAAGTTCCCGGTAATCACGGTGTAACCAATTTAAAGTTAACAAATGTTTTGTGCGTTCCAAAATTGAAATGCAATTTAATGTCTATATCAAAAGCTACTGCAAACAACTGCCGAGTTGTATTTACCGAAAAATGTGCAAAAATTACGGAGCAGGACGGCTCTCTGATTATAAGTGCTACGAGAAAAGGTGATTTATATTTTTTTCAGCCGCATGTGGATATCGCTGCATCAACTCAGGTAAGCAACTTTCATAAATGGCATTTAAAATTAGGACATTTAAATGAAAAAGATTTAAAATTATTAAAATCTGAAAATATGTTAAGAGATTTAAATTTTAATGAAAAAGATTCCTTAAAAGATTGTAAAGTATGTATTAGGTCTAAACAAACTGTGAAACCATTTTGTAAAGAAAACAAATTTCATAGTGATGAATTATTAGAAGTAGTTTATTCTGATTTATGTGGCCCTATAAATGTTAAATCCCATGGCGGATCACGTTACTTTATTACTTTTTTGGATGATAAATCTCGTTACATTGAAGTAAATTTTCTAAAAACAAAAGATGAAGCTAAGAACGCGTTCCGGAGATATAAAGCAGCAGTCGAAAATCGATTAGGGAAAAAAAATTAAAATACTGCATACTGATAATGGTTTGGAATATTGTGGCGAAGAATTCAATAAATATATTGAAGAATGCGGTATTAAACGCGAATATTCCTCACCAATGACCCCTCAGCAAAATTCTAGAATTGAAAGACAAAATCGTACATTATGCGAAATGGCGAGGTGTTTATTAATGCAATCAAACCTTCCAAATGCATTCTGGGCTGAAGCAGTAAATTGCGCTGCATATATTAGAAACAGGTGTCCCACTAAAGGAATTAAAGAAAATAAAACACCGTTTGAATTGTTTTTCGGTTATAAACCAACTGTTAACTATTTTAAAATTTTCGGACAGAAATGTTTTGTTCTAAATAAAAAATCAAAAGGGAAGTTTGAAGCTAGGTCACACGAACATATATTCGTTGGCTATTCAAATGAATCACGCGCTTACAGATTATGGAATAAGGATACCAGAAAAATTGTCATAAGTCGTGATGTTCGATTTATAGACGAGTTTCAAACAAATGATTCAGCTACTACTGATCAATTAGAATTAATTTTTCCGTCTGAGAATAAATGCAATGATTGTAATATTAAAAATGAAACTCCTATCCCTACTCAAACCGCAGACAGGGGGGAAAACAGCGGATCGATTTCCTATCCCCCTGAATGCAACGGAGAAAGTTTCTCTTTTTGGAAAGGGGGGGAAGGCTCGCTTTCTGAAGGGGGGGACGTGAAAGATGTGAGTGGAGGGGAGGAGAGTGTTGACGATATATGTAAACAAGAGGAAAGGATTAATAAAAACAATCCTATTTTTAAACGTGGTCCCGGAAGACCTAAAAAAAGTAAAAGTTGGAACTTTCAAAACTCTCATAAGGAGTGTATTAGAGATACAAAATATAAAGATGAAACTTCTCAATTAGCTGATAACTCATTTAATGAAATTAATCCCAGCGTGATCAACGCGCTAAATGGAGATTATGCTAAAAATTGGGAAAACGCGATGAAATTAGAATATGATTCTTTAGTTAAGCAAAACGCTTGGGAAATTGTAGATAGACCAAAAGATAAAAAGGTAATTGGGTGTAAATGGGTTTTAAAAACAAAATTCAAACCAGATGGTCAAATTGAAAAATTTAAGGCCAGATTGGTTGCCAAAGGGTGTTCACAGAAACAAGGTATAGATTTTGAGGAAAATTTTTCACCAGTAGCCAGATTAAGTTCTATAAGAACTGCAATCGCGTATGCTATCCAGAATGGTTTCACAGCATACCAGTTAGATTTCATTATGGCATATGTTAACGGAATATTACATGAAGAAATTTATATGGAACTTCCTGAATTTTTTGAAAATGATATACATGAAAATAAAGTGTGTTTATTAAAGAAGTCTTTGTATGGACTTCAGTCAGGAAGACAGTGGTTTAAGAAATTAGATGAGAAATTGAGAAAAATGAAATTTAACCCTTTGAATTCCGACAAATGTGTATATTACTCAAAATATCCTTTTGATGCTATTATAATCGTCTATGTCGACGATTTAATTTGTCTCACTAAAAGTGAAGAGCACTATTTTGATATAAGAAATAAATTAGCAGAATCTTTCAAAATGAAAGATATGGGCCTTCTGCATTATTGCTTAGGCATTGAATTTAATCAAGATAGGGACAGCATCACTATAACACAAAAGAAATACATTGAAGATTTATTAAATAAATTTAATATGGAAGATTCTAGAGTGGTGAATACACCTTTAGATAGCAGTGTAAAATTAACTAAACAAATGTGTCCAAATACAGAAGAAGAGAAATCATACATGTCAAAAATTCCTTATAGACAATTAATTGGTTCTCTTATGTATCTGTCGGTTGCTACCAGACCAGATATCACCCATGCTGTAAATTATTTAAGTCAGTTTAATAACAATCCAGGAAAACCTCACTGTATAGCTGCTAAAAGAATACTAAGGTATCTCAATGGCACTAGAAATTTAGGAATTGTGTATTACAGAGAGGATAAACCATTGACAGCATTTGTTGATGCCGATTGGGCATCGGATATAAATGATAGAAAATCATATACAGGATACGTCTTTAAGTATGCCGGTGGACCTATTTCTTGGGAATCTAGAAAACAGCGAACCGTTGCTCTATCCACAACAGAATCTGAATATATGTCTCTGTCCGAATCCGCAAAAGAGACAATTCATGTTAGAAATTTCTTAAAAGAATTGGATCCTGAAATTGTATCAAGTCCTACTGCAATCATGTGCGACAATCAATCTGCACTGAGATTAGTAAAAAATCCTGTTCATCACAATCGATCTAAGCACATTGACATTCGTCATCATTTTGTGCGAGAAGTTTACAATAATAAACTAATTGACATTAAATATATTTCATCAGATGAACAACCTGCAGATATTTTAACAAAAAGTTTAAATGCATATAAACATGAAAAATGTTGTGATATTATAGGACTTAATACTCAGGACTGATAAACTTAAAAATATATATATATTTAAACTGTGTTTCCATTAAGAAATTAACTGCTTATATTTTACGTATTTTATTTTATTATATTAACCATAATTATTTGCTTATAATTCTATTTCTTTACTAACACTTTTCTTATTTTAAGTAACTCTTGCATAAAAATAATTTTCTGTAATTTTTAATATGCTATTATAATGCATAAATATGTTTTATTTTCGAAACTTTTATTGAAAAAGGGGGAAATGAAGGATTTCAATGCATGTTTCCTCATATCAGCTGTTAACTAGCTCACCACCTGTCATGACGTCAGATGTGACGTAACTGTATTACGTAATCAACGGCGCATCTTCTCTTCTCTGAGAGAGCGTTTTATAAGAGTCTGTACGAAAAAGCTTTGCTAAGCGAGCGGCAAGAAATGCCCGCATTATGTTATTCTACTTTTCTATATATTATTAAATGTTGTGATTGTTCAAAAGACTCTGCTTTTCACTCTGCGGACCCATTTATACCAACAGACTCTTATCAAGATTAAAAGAAAAGAAGACATTAAATCGGAAAAATTTAAACGACTTTGTAAAACTATACAATATTTAAAACGAAACAACCAATTCTTTGTAATGTTAGCTGATAAAGTACAAAAATTTGTCTTGGTCAACAAGGAAACATATCATCAGAAATTAAATGATTGTATCGAAGAACTTGATGCCAAAGTATATGGAAACGATCCAACTGAATCTTTACTTAAAGATATCAATAAATTAACTAAAACTTACCCCCATCATCAACCTGATCTTCAAACATTACCATTATATCCTGGTGTCCCAAATCTAAACGTAAAATTAAAGGCTGTGGCTATTGCTACGGCATCCGTAACAATATTATTGTTACGGCAGTCTGACTGCGCTGCCGGAGAATTTTTAAGAATGATTCTTTATTTGAATGATTCTTGTATCCGGCAGTCTATTTGTTTACTACTTTTTTCAGCCATGTTTTTTCTTCGATAGCCCAGAATAATGCTACCTGTGTTTGTCGCATTAATAATCTTGGACTATATTGATCCTTATACAAATAAAAAAGCAATGAACGGTTATTGTTAATATTTAAATCTTTATCAAATACATTTTTATGAAATTTATCGAGTGTCAGTTAAAGACGATGAAAAAAATTGCACTTAAGATTAACATTCCTTTTTTAATAAATTGTCTTTAGAAAGCTGTACATATTTTACTTATGTACCTATGTGTATTTTAAATTATCTTTTTTTATACATGTAATTAAAATTAGAATTTACTGTCAGTTTTTTTCCCCTCAGGTACAATTTCCGTAATTACTTTCTGCTCAATTAAAATTAGTTTTAAGTTTATACTCACTTTGTCTTTCTGTCTCGTTACATAGTTTATCATGTCTTGTTTACTAGGTATTAGAACTTTATATTTTACCCGTATTGAAAACCAAAACTACCGTAACGGATCGTAAATCTTTATCAACATTAAATCTACAAAAATATAATAAATTATTCTGCTGTCAAATGTGTACTTCATTAATAACTATAAATTAGTAAGCTTTTCACATTCTTTTCTTTTTCAAGTTTGCAAACGCCCACCAGCGGCCGAGCGGTTCTGCGCTCAAAGCTGGTAGATGGGAGGTGCCGGGTTCGATCCCAGGTAGCGCTCATCGACCTAGCCGTTCGGAGTTTTCCGTGGTTTCCTCCGAAACTTGCGTAAATACGGGCTAGGACCCCTTAGAAAGACCCCCACGGAGGGCAATTCCCCTCTAGGCCTAGGACACATCAGGAGTCAATCGGCCTTAAAATCCTACAACCAACCAATCAAGTTTGCAAACACAATCATATATGCTTATGTGTGCAAGCATTATTATTGAAAAGTTTTAAATCATTACAAAATTGATATTTATTAATAATTTAGATGATTTTAATGTTATACACACTATTAAAAATATATTTTTAATGAGCTAATGTTTAGTCTTCAGTAACATTAATAACTTAAATCTGTTATGTCATATTCTTAATAAAAGAAAAATAGTTTTTGTATACTTCTCTTTTTCATCATCCCCATGGGATTACTAAAAATTTTCATAATAGCTTTATCATATTAGTACTAGTACCTTGACAGTACATTTTTTTATAACAGCCCTATAGTATCGTTATGAAAAAAGTACCCCCCCCCCCACCTTTTTTTATTTTTATTTAGTAAGCCTAAATTATATAATTTTTTTTACCACGTAAAATCATTTATTTCTGCCAAAATAATTATTATGTATATATATTTAAAATATTAAATACGTGAGATGGAAATATTCTTGGATAACAGGAATATCCTTATGAAACTAACATTTAGAAAATAAGTGAGAATATCCTTTTCTCTTTTAGATAAAATGAAAAACACGTTTAAACCTTGCATGTGAAATATAACTCATTCATTGTTCTCAAAAAGCGTATATTTAGCTTTATTCCCCATATTCTTTTTTCTTTGTAGGAAGAGGGGATATTTTCAATGAAATACAGTTTTAAGATATTTTATTCAAACAAAAAAGTACTTAAGCTTTTTATTTTCACTTTATTTGCTCAGTAACAAGAACATTTAAAACTCACAAACGGTTATTAAATGTTTTAGGAAAACCAGAATATAAAAGATTAAAGATATTAGGTTTAGAAATCAAGCTTAAAAGCTATCAAGCAAAAAACTTTGAATAAAACACTATAAATTGTGCATCATCGCTTCGTTTGCGGCACTCGTGCCAACTTAATTGTTTTGGGTTTTTTGCAGTTTATAGTGTTTATTCAGTTTTTCACTTATTACTTTTCAACAGTTCTCTGGTGTATTTTTTATTATTTTAAGATTAAAAGAAAAGCTAATGAAAAGTATTTTAAAAAAAAGAGAAAATTCAAATTTTATTAAGAATAAGCTGTTTATTAAAAGCTAGTTTATTTTTTTTAATATTGATTTTAGCGACAGATTTTGGCTTAGGCCAGTGCCTAGGGGCACCTAAGTTTTAAAGATAATTAAAATTTGAACAGTAGTGGCAGTTAAATTTGAAGGACAACCAGTATTTAATAGGAATGAGAAACATTTTTAATTAATTGTTTTTATTTTTTGCCAATTATAAAACACTTTATGAATCCCTGTTTAACACGTTACAGATTTTTAGATAGTGGTTTGAAATATACGAATAGATAGTGTTATTGAAAATTGATTTTTCCAACTGAGTGAAAATAATGCCCGGATCTTTGACTTACACGGTCTAAGATCTTTGACCATGTAAGTCAAAGATCTGGGGTTCGACTCCTGGTCCTGCCATTATTTTCACTGAGCTGGAAAAATGAATTTTCTCTATATATGATTTTCTTCCCAATCTGTTGATTGTGTGATATTAATAAAAAAAGATAGTGTTATATTTGAACGGTTGATCCTCTGGACTAATCCGCGGCAATATGTAGCTAGGGATGCTGCTGTTTTCTTATGGTGATTAAACGTCCAGCGTCCAGCAATGGATTATGCTTAGATCCAGGTAGAGTGTGGCAATTTTTTTTAAGCTTATTAAATTCTTAAAAATGATTTAATTTTGAACACAAATCCAAACATTAAGAGCAATCGAATAGATTTTCAGTCGATAATATAAATTTCAAAGCATGATCTGCTCTCTCTGTCATGAGTCAAACATGTTATGATTTGATGAGAGAAATTATTTTCTGAAAATAATTAAGTATGCAATGATTTAAATATAAAATATCGAACAAGAATCTGTAAAGAAACTATTTTTAAACAAATTAACCTACACTGTAAAAAAATAACTATTACCAGCTGCAAGAAACTCTCTCTGATTGGAGAAAATAATTATTTTCTCCAATCACAGAGAGTTTCTTGCAGCTGGTAATAGTTATTTTTTTACAGTGCATCTACTTATGAATCAAAATAATTTCTATTTTGATTAATAAAAATATAAAAAGAAAGTTAGTCAGTTCTTAAGTGATTAAATAAAAAATTAAATTCTGCTTGTTAACATTTTTTGTAGGAGAAACCAAATAAAGTAATTGATTTTTTTCATGATCAGATATGATTCTTTATTTTTTACTTATATAATGATTATTATATAAAGATTGCTTAGAGATTGATATATCTAAGAAAAATATTTCTCCTTTAGCTGTATCATTATTGCTATTATTACTATTACAAATGCATAATATACTTCAAAACATGGGAGGGGGAGGGTGCCATATCGAAATGGGTGTAGGGTACAATCTAACTCAAATCCGCCGCCTCTCATTGTATTGTTATTTATTGCTTTGTAATTAAGCTGCTATTGTTAGTATAAATATAAACAAATGCAGGGGTGAAACTTTTCAGGGGCTGCCCCTGAATTCAGGGTTTTTAAAATTTTTGCTGCTTCTGAATTTTATGTTAAATTATTTTGTTTTTATAGAAATTTGTCATTTTGATTGTTTGCCTTAAAATGCATTAAGAACCCTTTAAATATTATTTATTACAGGTAGATATATAATATACCATTATTAAATCCCCCCTCCCCCCATCTGCATGCAAATAGCAGATTTCAGGGTTTTTGCATATTAGGTAGTTTTACCCCTACAAATGTCCATTTTGATGCCCCCCCCCTTCAACCTTTCAGCAGAAAGTTTTGAAAAAATAAAAACAGATATATAAATTGATCTCAAACATCTAAAATATTTTTTTTTTTTTTTAACAAAAGCAAATGATGGCATGTTAATAATCAATCATTCAAAAAATAAAAAGGTGTAACTTAATTTTTTCTTTTTTTTTTAAATCTTAGGACTCTAAAAAAAAAATGTGAAAATGATAATATGTAAACATAGTTTATAATTCGGACGTCAAAATGTACATTTATGTGTATCAAACATTGCATACGTTAAAATGTACAGGTATAATGTACATTAAAACTAATCACGGATGCATAAAGTATTCAAATTGTATAAGAAAAAAACTAATTTTCTGATGTTCATACTAGTAATTGATATTTATACTAACAAAGAAAATTTATTTATTAATTTAAACATCAATAAGTTAAGTAACTAATATTTAATGAAAAATAAAAAATGATTTATAAAGCACGGGAAAATTTGTTTCCATAATTATGCATTACTTAATGTATTTTTTTAAATTCCGTTTTCACATTCAGAAAAAATCACAAACAATAAATTAGTACTTGTTTTACAAAAATTTATTTTTTAAACTTTTAACATTTTATTTTGCAGTTAAAAAATGCAAATGATATACTTGGTTACTTTTTTATATTTAAACTCAAAATATTAAAAGAACCAATTTAACAGTTGAAAAATTTCTAAATGTCAAAACAAAATTATAATAAATTGTATAATCAATAATTCTGGAAACAAATTTCAAAGGTTAGGTAGTACTCTTAAGTATTAACCACTTCGCAGGCTGCAGTAATGTGTAGACGACAGCTATAGTGTGCCTCTGACTAGTTGGTCAAGTGGTTAAATGAAGCTTATTTTATTTTAACATGCAAACTTTAATATTGTCTTTCTACTAATTTATATTAATAAAATCAGACTTTTGCTTGTAAATTTCAGAATAAAAAAATTTGCAATATAATTTGCAATTGTTGTGTCCGTAACTTTATTTTTGTCCAAGTATCACGCGAGAACGGCTAAACTGAATTGCAAGAGACTTTGCAGGAATTTAGGTCTTAAAGCAACTTAAAATTATATATATCAACTTTTACAACATTTTCTCCCCTTCCAAGGGGGCAGGAGGCAAAAACATGTTTGTAAGCATGACTTAGCTCCAAATTACTTCACGATGAGGAGATTGCACATGGAGAGACTAGATTTGAGGACAAAAAGGAAAAAAACTTTCTATGATTTTAAAATTTTTGATTTTTAGGGGGGGGGGGGAGGAGAAAATAAATTTTTGGTGGAAAATTTCACAAATTCCCGATTTTTGAGTAGAACTCTACCTAAAATGGTTAACAAAGATGTTGAAAAGAGCCATGTAATTTCCAAATACCCATTTTTGTAGTTTTTTAGGGATTCGATTTGTGCACAATGCTAGTGCTTTAGTGCTGAATTTGTCTTGGAAAAACTGTAGGAGCTGAAGTCAAGAATTTCAGTGGGTGGATTATTTATATGTATCTGACATCTATAGTAATTGAATTTTATGACCCCCCCCCCACTTTCTCCCTGGAGAGCAGGAGGCAAAAACACGTCTGTAATTGTAAGCATAAGTCAATTTCACATTACTTCACGGTGAAGTAATTGCACATGTGGAGAGTATTGAGTATAGAGTCCTGCATCGGGTTGGGTAACCCAATTTTACCTGAACTTGACCCGACCCATGGGTCGGGTTGACAAATTTTTTTCTCTTGCGGGTCAGGTTTAGCTTTCTATGAGTCAGGTCGACTTGAGAACACCTTTCAAAAAAAATTTTAGTTGAAAGCATAAATTTGTAGACATAATTATAGTTTCTTTAACTGATTTTAGACATATGTCGGAGCTCCATATTCCTATACACAGATATCCACCCGAAAAAAAAAATCCGTATAAGCATGAGAAAAAAATATTCGTATATGTTTTCTTTTCTTAAACAAATCTAAAACTGATCATATGTAGAAATTGTATGAAAATTTTAAAGTACTGTATAAATTTTTATTGACTATTGTTAATATATATATATATGAGAAATACAACATAACCTCACTTTTACGTTTTGGAAACTTAAGTTATTTCTCAATTTACATTTTTTTTTTTTTTTTTAAGATATCTTTATTTTCAATGAATTTTAATCCTCGCTTGTATGTTAACGAAATTTTGAATTTTCTTCCATTTACATTTGTATATACAGCAAATATAAAGGGAATACTTGTCGTGATTTAATTAAAAAAAGTAATGTAAAATAAACACATAAAGGAAATGAATACCATCAAGGCAGATTATATTCTTTATTGTCTTCTCTAGAACGAATAAATAATGCACCAGAAAACTGAAACGAGAAGCTAAGTTGCTGATTATGCAAATTTAAAATGATCAGTGATCCTTAAAAAGCAGATGTTTAACTGCGAATCACATACATGCTACACAAATTATTATAGTAAAATAAACATCTACATCGGACAAAAGCAATAAAGAATAATATATCTTTATTTTTTTTCCAGACTATAAGTGATAAATAATAAATTATGAACATTTAAATTGAAGTGCATTTTTTATTTTCTTCTATATTCAATAGAAGAAAGTGTTGGATTCATAAAAATTTTCGACAGATACATGTTTTGAGAGGTCTAGAACACGATTTTACCATTTATAGAAAATATCTGTCTGTGTGTGTGTGACAAAAAGTTTGTGACGACTGTATCTCCGGAACTACTGTTCAGAATTATATATGAATTTATATGTAGAGGTATTTACCTTGACCTAAATTAGTGCCTATCAATTTTTGTCAACTGATCAACAGGTGGCGCTGCTATACAGCAATTTCTGAGATTTAAGAGAAGGCTATATCTCAGGTTCTATTGAGTATAATCAAACAAAGCTTGATATGTAAAAAGGCTATTATGAGACATTATGATGATTCAATTTGAATTCCTATTGGCCAACAGGTGACGCTGCTGCTCAACACTTTCAGCAGTTTAGGCGAAGGCTATATCTCAGGAACTACTGCATAAAATTGCATATAAATTTATAAGTAGATGCACCTTGACCTAAATTAGTATCTCAACTGTTGGTGTCAACCGCTCAACAGGTGGTGCTGCTATACAGCAATATTTGCAATTTAATGGGAGGCTATATCTCAGGTTCTATTGTGTATAATCAAACAAAACTTGATATGTGAGAAAGCCATAAGGAGACAACATGTTGAATCAATCTGTATGCTAATCGGCCAATAGGTGGAGCTGCTATGCTGCAATATCCCTCGATAATGGGAAGGCTATATCTCAACTTCTATGGCATATAACTCTACGAAACCTGATATGTGAGATAACCATAATAAAAACGTACTTTTTAAGATGCTATTTATAGGCAATAAAACTGTCACTTTGGATATTTAGTGTTAGTTGTCTCTAAGATGAAAATCGTTTGCATTCATCCTGTTAGATAATCTTAAAAAATAATATTTTTAATAAATTATTTGCACTTAGTAAAATATAGGAAAGTATAGAAGAAAGTCTTGTGGTGGCCAAAACATACTAGTTTACTCTTGAATTTCACAACTCACATAAATGGTTAAAAATTATTATTGATCCTTTTTTCAGTTTTAAATTAAACAATTAGTAATTACATTTCAAATTCTTTTTAAAATAATTTACCAACTGTATGACAAGGAAAACTTACCTTATTTTATAATTTAAAAAAGTTTTGCATGATTTTTAGATGAAAAAGTAATTTTCATTTAGTTCTCGGGTTTCGGGTCAGGTGCGGGTTGATGAAAAATTTTTAGTCGGGTTCAGGTCGGTTTTCGGGTTGATGAAATTTTTTCGTCGGGTTCGGGTCGGGTGCACAGGACTCTAATTGAGTACAGGAAAGCATTTTCTGTGATTTTGAAATTTTCAATTTTTAAGCGAGGTAGGGGGAATTTTTGAGTAGAGTTTTATAAAAAAGTGGTACATATTCTAAAGAAAACGCATGGCTGTTTTCAGTATATATCTCCAAAAAACCATTCATATTTTTGTGACTTTCGATTTTGAGAGTTGTGTTGCAAGGGGGCAAATTCGTGACCCCCTCTCCCCTTTCAGCTCTACATTTGTCTTGGGAAATCTAGGTAAGTTGCAGTCATGTATTTTAATGCATAAATAGTTTATATGTATCCAATACCTATTGTAATGAGATTTCCCTCCTTGGGTTCAAGGGGGGGGGAGAGAAATAAAAAAAGTTTCCAAGTGTAACTTTGCTCCAAATTATCTCAGTCAGATTAATTTTAATGTGTGGGTTGGTTATGCATACCCAACATGCACTATAATAGGATTTTGTGAAATTTCCCCCCTTCCTCCTTTTAAAGGTTGGAAGGAAATACATTTTCAAGACTAACTCTGTTCCAAATTATCTTAGGAAGGTGATTTTTTGATGTCGATTGGTTATGCATACCCAATACACACACCACAAAGAGATTTTGTGAAACTACTTTCTACCTCCTCCCATAGGAAGAGGGGGGGGGGAGAGTAAAAAGAAAGTTTTCAAGGTTAAATCTGCTTCAAATTATTGTAGAACAGTAATTGTTTATGTGTGGGTCAGTTATATGTATCCAATATGTAGTATAAAAAGATTTTCCAAAATTCTCCCCTTTTTCCACACTTTAGGATCAGGGCGTGTGCAAAGACACGTTTTTAGCATAACTCTTCTCCAAATTATCCGAGGAAAGAGATTTTTTGATGCATCAATTGGTATGTGTATGCAACACACACTCTAAAGGGGGTTGGGTTTCACGAAATTTCCCCCCCCCCCCCCAACACACATACATACTACCACCGTCCAATGGGGTAGGCTCAGCAAAAAATGCAGTTTCAAGTTTGAATATGCTTCAAATTTTCATGGAATGGCGAATTTTGGCATATGAGTCAGAGATGCTGTTTATGTGCTATAGTGCGTAAATTATGTGAAAAATTTATTGTGGCGGGTACCAGCGGACACGTAATTTTCATTCTTGAAAAAAATAATAAATAAATAAACGAAGAAAGAAAAAAATAAATTTAAAAATATATTTCTTGTTTAAAACTAATATTTTCTTTATATTTTTAAAGCATTCTGCTCTGAAGAAGGAAAAAAGATCTTTTCCTCCTACATAATATTAGTTTAAGACAATTTCAAAAAGAGCTGGTTAAAAATTCCTAAAAATCTGTTTTTCATTTAAAATTTAAAAAAAAAAAAAAATTATATCTGTAATGTATAAATTCATTCATGTGGGGACCCATTTTTTGAAAAATTGACCCAGATTTTTTAAACTCTTGGGTCCCAAGATTTTGAAAGACTAGCGGCATCACTGTAAGTATTGATTAAGAATATGCAATATTCTCTCTAATTCGATTTATTGAAAATTCTGATTTTCCCGCCAGTGGTGGATCGAGAACTTAACTTTTTGGGGAGGAGGGCTAAGATTTGTCAAGATGTTATTCCAGATCAATGAAAATTTTACAATTGTAATATTTAAATGTGAAATGAATGCCAGTATATATATATATATATATATTTTTTTTTTTGGGGGGGGGGCTTCCTCCCTTAGATCCGCCACTGTTTCCTGCTGTGGACAGGGGAGTAAATCAGTGCCAATTGCCAAAGGCAGTGGGAACCTGAACTCTTCATGCTGCAAGCGAGAAAATCTCTACTGAATGCGATATAAACTTTAACTTAGGTTTCAACTGATTTTAGTATTTTTATTTTTGAGATTTTATAATAATGATATGGAATTTTGAGAATTCGTTTAAATATAGTGTCCAGTGAAGCAGGCAAAGCCTGCTAGTAAGTTATATAGTTCTTCAGAATTATAAAAAGAAATTTGTGATTAATTAGCACAATTATTTCAATTAAAAATATATACTGTATTAAATTAAAATTTATTTAAATATGCAGTCATACTTAATTTTTAAAGTTTTAGTTAATTACGGCTGAATGCAGCTGCACAAACTGTTCATAAATTGGAATTTTGTAACAATTGATCTGTATTTTTTATTTATAATGTTGCTGGAGATGGAGATTACTGAAATATTCTACATAATATTCATACTAGAGATATACCAAATATTTGGCCATATTACTGATTATTCCATTTGGCCGAATCTGAAACTATTTGGCTAGATGAATATGCAGTTTGTCCAAATATCCAATTATTTGGTAAGCTATTCAATTAGCCAAATTTATAAAACTTCATTTATTACTTTCTTCTACATTTTAGTAGAAGAAAGTATTGTATTCGTAAAAATTTTTGACCTTGGGTTTTCAATAGATTTTGATTTACGCATTCTGAGAGGAGTAGAACACGATTTGACCAGTTTTAAAAAATGTGTCTGTGTGTGATAAATTTTTGTGGCAATTGTATCTCAGGAACTACTGCATAGAATTTCATGCAAATTGGTATGTAGTTGCACCTTGACATAAATTAGTGTCTGTCAACTTTTGGTGAAAATAGTCTTAAAGGTGGCTTTGCCAACCTGCTTTTTCTAAAGTTTTAACATGGTGATATATCTCAAAATTTCGTGTAAATGTGCATAAAGATAATTATTTTTTAATAATTATGAAATTAAAAAGAATTATTTATAACAGTGATAGTCAACTGAGGAAAATTTTTTGTGTATGTAGGAGCATTGCATCTGTCTCCTGTAAATTTTCATTATGTACCCAAAGAGCTTTAACTATGTCATTTAAAACGAATGATTGAACTATAGATCTGTGATAAAAGTTATTGATCTTTTTCATTAAAAGAAAGAAAAAAATGTATTTTTATAAAATGTTATTTGGAAAATAAAATTGATTTTCTTTGGATATTTGATGTTACGACTTCTCTAGAAATGTAAATCATTTGCATTTATCATGGAAAATAATTTTAATAAATTATTTTTACTGAGAGAATTTGTTTACGAAAATATAGGGTACAACTTCAGTATACACCCACAGCTGAATTTGGCGATTTTTATGTGGTGCTGTTTTGAACGATAACAATGTCGTTCTGGACTGTTTGCGATATAATATGGCAGCTTATATGTTGTTTATTTTAGATTTGTCATTTTATCATTTATGATTCAGCCATAATCGCCAAATATTGTTGTGGGTGTATACTGAAGTTGTTCCAAATACAGAAGAAAGTCATATAATGGCCACAACATGATAGTTTTTTTTTTTAATTCCATTTTCACATTCAGAAAACTATTAGTACTCATTTTACAAATTTGAGTTCAAAAATGCGAGTTTTCATTAAGTGCATTTTTCTCAATTATTAGCCATAAAATGAAATAGTACTAAAAATTTAAAAAATTGATTTTTGAAGAATAAGTATTAATTTAATGACTGCGAATTTTTTGAATGTGAAAATAGAATTTTAAAAAATACATAAAGTAATGAATAATTATGGAAACAAATTTTCCCATAAAATAACTGTCAGTGAAATTAGGCATTAGATGCTCGCAACATGCAAAAACCCCTGAAAACTGGTACTTGCATGCAGAATGAATGGCAAGACTTGTTAATGATATATAAAATGGCTATTATTAAAAATATTTATTTACACTAATCATAAATGATAATATGATATTTGCGACGTTCTAAGAAAATTACAATGCAAATGAAATATTCAAAATGAAAAATTTCTATAAAAACAAAATGACATGAAATTCAGAGACACAACTGAAGCGAATCCTGCAGATAACATACTATTATTAAGTCTTCCTTCACTATTCATTCTGCATGCAAGTAGCAGTTTACAGTTTTTTGCTTTCTAAGCGGTTTTACACCCATCATGTAAATTAAAGCAAATATTTTAAATCTTCCACAGCAATATTAAAAAAGATTAATTACATTATTATAACAATTAATATTTGAATAAGTACAAATTCTACTATGGTACAAAACAAATAAAAGATATGAGAAAAAACTGGTATGTTGCGGCCATGACAAAACTATGTTCATTTTCCTATAAGAATTCACACAATACAAATAATCTATAAAAAATTATGCAAACGATTTTCATCCCAGAGAAGTATAACGCAGATTATACAGAAAAAAAAAAGTGAATTTTATGTTTTGCAAAATAAATCGATTGTATTTTAAATTATCACAGATCGATGGTTCAATTATTTTCTGATCGAAATCCCGTTCCGAAATCATTATATGAGGGAAATAAATCTCCCACATTGATTTCAACATTTTTTCCCGAACACACTAGCTCAAAAAATAAATTAAAATGCCGCATTCAACAAAAAGCAAGGATAGTAAAGCGATCATTTAAAATAATAAATATAAAAATGGCGTCGTGAATGTCAACATGTGTGCTACGAGATTGATTCACAAAAGAGTCGTTCTTAGTGGGAGCGATAAAGATTCATTGGTGACTGCCGTAACAATAATATTGTTCCGGCTGCCGTAGCAATAGACACTTCGAAAATTAAAACACATAAAAATAACAAACCCTTTCGTCCTATTGTAAATAGAACCAGTTCTCCTGTTTATTACCTTGAGAAGAAACTGAACACTTTACTTAAACCCCTAATTGAAAATTCGCCTTTTACCACAAAATCTAGTATACACTTCTTAGACGATCTAAATAATGTTAAACTCGAAAATACATCTAAATTTTACAGTCTAGATGTCGTCTCACTATATCCAAATATTCCCCTCAACAAAGCTAAAGAAATAATCATAAACTTATGTAAAAATCATAAAACTCTTATTAACGAAGTCCCTTTCATAAATGATGCTTTAGAAATAATTTTCAGATCTAATTTTTTTCATGTTAACGGCAAAATATTTAAACAAGAAAAAGGCGCCCCTATGGGATCCTGTCTTGCCCCAACCTTAGGAGAAATTATTATGCAATATATCGAATCAACAGCCATGGAGAAAGCAGTATTGAAACCACATTTTTATCGCAGGTATGTAGACGATATATTTTTAATCTGGAATTATACAGAAAAAAGCCTTCATGAATTCATCAGTAAACTTAATAACTACTTTCCCACTATAAATTTAACAATTGAAAAAGAACAAAATAATATGCTCCCATACTTGGATATTCTTGTACATCGAAATAACGAAAATTCTCAAATTTGGACTGAAACCTATTATAAACCTTCCTCCCCCCTTTCTATCATACCTGCTAATTCAAATACCCCTTTACAATATAAAAGAAACGCTATAATTCCATTAATTAAACGCGCTTACACACATAATAGTTTTCAATTTCTTATTCAAAAAGATTTAAAATACATCAAACGCACTATGCTTGAAAGTGGTTATAAATTATCAGTTTTCAATAAAATTCATAATCAAGTTAAAATTACCTTAAATCAAACTAGAATTAAAAAAGACAACTATAAATACATCGGGTCAATAGATTTTCATAAACAATTTATCCCAATCAGAAATATATTAAAGAATTACGATTATAATTTAGCATTTAAAACACAAAAATTACAAAGCTTGTTAAAAATTAAACATCGAATTAACCCTCCTCAAAAAGGCGTGTATAAAATACCGATCGAAATTGAAAATGACACTGTTTATTACATAGGAAAAACAAAAAGAAGTTTAAAAAAACGCATTTCTGAACATCAATATTCTTTACGATCCCCGTACGGAAATACAGCTCTTAAAGATTACATACTAGAAAATAAAAATGCAAAACCTTTATGGAATCAAGCTGAAATAATAGCAACCCCCTCCAATCTGATTAAACTTGAAATTCAAGAAAAAATAGAGATAATAAAATACGATAAACGCGCCATCAATTATGTACATTCTAAGGAATTGGCGAGAGTATGGCAACCCATTCTAGATATATTAAAAGATCAAGACGCTGGCAGTAAGCGAACTAGACCTGAGGATGTCCACAAGTAACTATGCTTGGACGAAACGTCGTGTTGTTGTTCTTCCTTTTAACTTGTATGCTGTAAACTTTTAAACTAAGTCTCTTGACTTGAATTTTAACGTGTAAAGTGCTGTGTTTTTATGTTTTATCAATTTGTTACAGAGTGAATTTGTATAGGAAAATATGGAAGAAAGTCTTGTGGTGGTCACAACATACTAGTTGGACATGAATTTATCTATGACCTATTATCAAAATGTCGAACTTATATTTTTCTCCATTCCAAGTTATTTTTAAATTATGTTTCTCTTAAGATGAGTCTATGATAAACGATTTGAAAAATAAATTTAAATGTTGTTTTAACAGGAAAACTAAGTCTGTTAGCAATCTGTACAGACTCTTAAACTTACAAAAATTTCATTTTGTGTTATTGTTATATTTTCTTGTAACATATAAAACTATGATACTCCCTTACGTATAAGTATAAAATACATTAAAATAGATACGGTGTAAACGTACAATAATTTAAATATTACAAGTTGTTTTATTCTTAGAAGAAAAGTTTAATAAAATGAATGGTTTCAAGAAGGAAAGTCTGGCCTGGAAAATAATAAATATATTAACGGTTAACTATAACTAGTATCGCCCAGTGGTCGAAACTCGACCATTTTTTTTTGCAAAGCGCGGCAAAGCAAAGTTATTGCCTTGTCCTAAACGGAATGCAATTTGCAACCTAGCTGCGGCAATTGTTTGCCGATATTCACTCTAACTGAATCAGCAGAGTTTTACTTAATATAACTATTTCTCTCTGTAGATGTTAGCCTTTCCTGAAATGAGAGAAAATCGCAACGTGAAAACGCCCCTTGTTGTAATACAGCCCAGAAGCTAATAGGTACCATGTCAAACCAAGGCCCAACCAAGTATCAAAATCTGTTAAATTAATTCGATTGGTTCATAAAGTACAGTGTCTGAACAAAAAAAAAAAAAAAAAGATATTTTTCAAAAATGGTCGAATTGAGTTCGGGAAATTCCAAAACGTGTAACTTCATCGAAAACCGAAAATCTAAAACTTTTATGAATCTTATATTTTCTACTTATATATGCAGAAGAAAGAATAATAAATCCACTTTTTTTAAAAATAAAAATAAGTAGTCAATTTCACTTAATTAAAATGCAAGGAAATCTCAAAACGTGTAAATTCATCGAAAACCGGAAATCAAAAGTTTTTATGTATCTTCTACTTGCTTCTTCTACCCACAAAAGCTAGCAATAAAGACACTTTTTTAAAAAATAAGTAGCCAATTTCAGTTAATTGAAACGTAAAGAAAGCTCAAAACATGTAATTTCAGCAAAAAACGGAAATCGAAATTTTTTCCGTATCGTCTACTTATACATGCAGCAGTTAGTAACAAATCCATTTTCCTTTTATTTAGTATATTAGTTGAATATTTATTGTTTAAATATCATCCTTTGAAATGAAATGTTTATGTTTACATTCGAAAGTGGAAGTTTGCCATTTTTTTTCTGGAGTTTTGTGATTTTAAATTAAAATTTTATCAATTTTACAGAAAAAATAACTCAATCAAACACATGTAGACAGTAACTTACATATAACTATCCGCGTTTGTAATGATCGATAGATGGCGCTCTCTGAACTGCAGTTGTTAGTAAATATAAGATTTAACAACTTTCTACTTTTAGGTATTTTTTAATGTAAAGGAATACGTGTATAAAAGGGAAAAATGGGGGAAAATGCATAAAAAATAAATGTATTTTTAAATACCTTCTTGACATCGTAAGAAAATAATATTTGTATTCGCACCTTCCGGCTAACCATACCTTTCGAATGATACCATTTTCAACCCTCTACTCCCATAATTAATATGTTAAAAAGGGACAACAAATTTTATGCTTGCCTATTAATATATAGATAACCATTTTTAATTTTCTATTGCGGTAAACACTTGAAAGGAAAAAAATTCCCTCGAACTGCAAGCCTCTTCCCTCTTTCCTCGGAGAAATAATCAGACAGTGGTGGCCAAACAGCAGTGATGAAAGATGGTCGAAAATTATTTCCCCAAACAGGTCTTCAAATTTCCCCAAATCAGGGGATTTTTTGAAAAAATCCCCAACTTGATTTCTACTGAAAAGGGAAAATAGAAATTTTTTCAAAAAAAAAATATCAAGCAGATTTTTCTATAACTTAAGCTAAGATTTTTTCCCAAATGAAGGCAATTTTTGAAAAAAATCCCCAAATAACAATAAAACTATTGAAAGTATCTAGTCATAGAGACAAATCATTACGTTGCCAACATTGACATAAAATTGACGAACTCCCCAGATTTGTCCCCAAAATTTTTAGAATTCCCCAAAAAAACCCCACAAACATTGGGTCTCCAAAATTGTCCACAGAAGCCTCAAATATCCCCAATTTGGCATCACTGCCAAACAGTGGCGTCCTTCTAAATCTGAGGCTTCCTAACTACACTATTAGAAATTGTGTGCTAGGTTGAACCACAAACCACGATGCTACAGTACAGTAAACTCCTCATTATCCGTGGAACTGAGTGGTACGGGCTTCGCGGATAAACCGCAAAAAGGCTGAAAAATAAAGGATTATTGACATAAAAATTATTCCAGCTCAAAAAAATTATTGTATTGCATATAAAATAGAATACAAACAGGAAATAATTCACAATACACTAAAAATATTTGTATTTTATTGGGTTGTTCGGAAAGTAATTTCGTTTTTTCCTTCGAAAATGAAAGACGATTTTCTTATATTGTACTAGCAGGCAACGCCCGCTTCGCTGGTCCCTATTTTTAAATGAATCACTATAATGAATTCTCAAAATTGCATTAATTTTTATCACATGAAAAAAAAAGAGAAACAAAATCTGAGTAGGAAAAATGTCGCACCTGGTTCTCACTGCCTTCGGAAAAAATTCCCAAAATGCTCTAACTCTTATTTCTATTATTTTCCCACTTCGTCCCCCCCCCCCTCTTGTCTATCCTAATAATTTTACAAATTTGAAATATCCGCAATCTATTTGTAAGTATCAAAAACATCTATGCACCAGTTTTGAACGATATATCTCTATTTTTATTTTTTTACCGCTCTACTCCCCCCCCCCTTCCCGCCCTCCCAATAATTTTAAAAATTCGAAAATATCCGCAATCGAATTGTAGGTATTGGAAACCTCTATGTACCAATTTTGAATGATCTAACTCTATTTTCTTTTTTTTTTTGCCCCTCTGCCCCCCCCCTTCCCGGCCCTCCTAATAACTTTATACTTTCAAAAAAATCCCCATTCGACTTGCAGGCCTCTAAAACCTATCTGTACCGATTTTGAACGGCCTAACTGTATTTCTATTTGTTTTTTACCATAGCCCCCCCCCTTCCCGCCCCACCTAATAATTTTAAAAATTCGAAAGTATCCGCAATCGATTTGTAAGTATCGAAAACATCTATATACCAATTTTGAGCGATCTAACTCTATTTTTATTTTTTTGCCCCCCTCCTCCCCCTCCCCTCCCCCTTTCCCGGCCCTCCTAATAACTTTACACTTTCGAAAATATCCCCATTCGACTTGCAGGCATCTAAAACCTAACTGTACCAATTTTGAACGGCCTAACTGTATTTCTATTTGTTTTTTACCATAGCCCCCCCCCTTACCGCCCCCCCCCCTTCCCGCCCCACCTAATAATTTTAAAAATTCGAAAGTATCCGCAATCGATTTGTAAGTATCGAAAACATCTATATACCAGTTTTGAACGATCTAACTCTATTTTTATTTTTTTGCTCCCCTCCCCCCCCTCTCCCCTCCCCCTTTCCCGGCCCTCCTAATAACTTTACACTTTCGAAAATATCCCCATTCGACTTGCAGGCATCTAAAACCTAACTGTACCAATTTTGAACGGCCTAACTGTATTTCTATTTGTTTTTGCCCCATAGCCCCCCCTTGCCGCCCCCCCCTTCCCACACCTCCTAATAATTTTATAAATTCGAAAATATCCGAAATCGATTTGCAGGTATCGAAAACCTCTATATACCAATTTTGAACGATCTAACTCTCTTTTTATTTTTTGCCCCCCCCCCTCTCCCCCCCCCCTGCTGCCCCACCTCGGGGCTGAATTTCTAAAATTCCAGAAATTGGTTTTTAGATATTTGCATTAGCTATATTTTAGAGCAAAAATTTCACGCATATCTATTTTTTTGTTTGAGATATATAGGATTATGCGAAATCACGTTTTTACGCATGTGAAATCACGTTTTGCCCCCCCGCCCCCCTTGGGGACCGAATTTTGAAAATTCCAGAAATTGGTTTTTAGACATTTGTGTTAGCTATATTTTAAATCAAAAATTTTACGGATATCTGTTTTTTTTGTTTGAGATATGAAGGATTTTGTGAAATCACGTTTTTCCCCCCCTCCCCCCCTTGGGGGGCGAATTTTGTAAAATCGCTTCTTAGTGGATGCCTACGTCATGGAAAGAACATTGTCACAAAATTTCATGCTTCTAGGTCCAGGGGTTTGGTCTGGGCGTTGATAGATCACCCCCTCACTCAGGAAGTCTTCTTTTATATATATAGATAAATATTTTACTGAATTATATATTCTCCACTTTGATCGGTTTCTTAGCGATCTCACGAGTTGTTATTTGGCAGTTTTTCATAAATCAATACTTTATTTTGTCTTCATTAGCACAAACTGGTTTCCTAGAACGTTATGCATCTTCAACTCAAAATTGCCAGAACAAAATTTGGTAAACCAGTTTTGACAATAGCGTAATTTAAATAAATTTTCTGTGCACACATCGTGTACTTTTTTTCCTTGTTTGAATAGTATTTTCGCATTTTTGATAGCAAAAACAAAATAGGCCGAAAATGTCGCTTCTGATTTTCTTTATTGGATAGGGTACCCATCAGAAACTATTGAGCAGAATAAAACGACCTTTTTCACAAGCAAGCCTTGCTATATCAGCTGTCACAATATGTAATGGCAATGCAACTTAAATGTGAAGAAGGTGTGAAAAAAATACAATTAAGTCCTCTGCTGAGAAAAACGAAATGACTTTCCGAACAACCCAATATGAACTATAAGATGCAGTAAAAACAATAAGCAAAAAAAAAAAGAGTTACGACGAATCTAAAGTGCAATCTGTTAGCTAATTTATGCATTTCATTGACCAATACCGTACTGTATTATATAAAAATGACATAGTTATGTATATTTATTTTCTGAAAAATCAATTATTTGTTATTGTTTCTTCTTAAAAAAACAATTATTTTGATCCGGCACTTTCATGACCACGTCTTTTACCCGCGCCGGCGAATAATCCGCAGAAGTGCATTATTACGCTCCCGAAAAATCAAGAGTTTATTGTACAGTGCAGCCACATATCCTAAAACTATGAATGAAGACGCGTCCAAAATGTTGGAGGGATGCCAGCTGGACCGACAGTTTTAAATTTAGAAAACATCCAGTAATTCCGCGTTCTGTGTTATTGCTCCTTTTCTCTGAGTCAGATGACTGTCACCCCTATTTTAGCATTGGACTCGTTGAGTTAGCACTTGCGCAGATGCGTGCTGAGTTTCATGAAATGTGGTTGAAAAATATCTGCATCCAGTAATTCCGCGTTCTGTGTTATTGCTCCTTTTCTCTGAGTCAGATGACTGTCACCCCTATTTTAGCATTGGACTCGTTGAGTTAGCACTTGCGCAGATGCGTGCATAGTTTCATGAAATGTGGTTGAAGAATATCTGCAACCAGATCCTTTTATTATGATTGGGTGCTTTCGTTTTTCAACCAAAAGCACTAAATTCTGGTAGAAAATTTCACTATCATATGGTTTTTAAGCTACTCAATTTTGGTTTCTAACACCCAAATTTTTCAATCTGAAACCTGCCTGTTACGCTTCTGCCTGGAAATATGAATGTGTTTCATTCTCCCACCACCATCTTCACCCTTTACGCAATTTTTTATTTTGTAAATTTAAGTATTAATAGATGTATTTTGAATCTTTCTTTCTTTTCTTTTTTTTTTTAATAATGTAGAAAAATAAATGAGTAAAATAAAGCATTACAAAAAATTTACAGATTTTTAGTATAGGGAAGAATCAACTTTCTGTTGTCACTCTTTGTGTAATGCTAATACGCTGCTGTATGACATTTCTGAGACAATGCTCAGCCTGCCAGTGACAGAGTTTACTACACTGGTGGACAAAATTAAAGCAACAACCTGTTTTCTCGTTCTCTTCTTCTGCACATAATTTTTAAACAAATTTGGATGGCCTGTTCGTTATTCTATTATGAATCGAATTTTATGTAATTTTAGCATAAGAATAATTTTTAAGCTAATAAATATTCATTTTTCTCTCAAAAGTAAGTTTTGAAAAAGAGGAAAAATTTCAATAACTTTTGGTAAGGACACTTAAGCAAAAGTAGTATTAACGATGCCGTACAAATATGTGACGATGCACACGCATCCATATGTTAGGTTACAATCAAAATCTTTCGACCTGTATTCAATTTTTTTTTTCTTTTTTTTTCTTCTTCTTTTTTTCACATATAAATAGCTTTTTAAAAAATATACATACAAACATGAAAATTGAATAAGATGTTCATTATAAAACTATTTATCGACATTTTTATTATTATGGTGATGCTCATAGTTTATAAATTATTAATTATATTTAAAAAAAAAAAAAAAAAAAAAAAGTCCATTATAAAAGTATAAGAAAAGTTAATACAGAAAGAAAAATCGAGATTTAGTTTAACATTTCAAGGCATGTGCGTCTTTACCTCTCTCTAATGCATCCTTAACACCACTTTTCATTAAGTGTTCTTTCCTAAAATTATTGAATTTTTTTCATTTTTTCCAAAGCTTACTTTTGAGAGAAAAATGAATATTTATTAGCTTAAAAATTATTCTTATGCTAAAGTTACATGAAATTCGGTTCGTAATAGAATAACGAACAGAACATCCAAATTTCATGTTCATACACTGTAAAAAAAAAAAAAAAAAAAAAAAAGTACAGAAAAAATCTGGCAGCTGGAATGCCAGTATTTCTCCATCAAATATACAGGACAAAACTGTACTTTTAACAAAAAACCTGTTTGATTTACAGGATTCCTGCGTAAAATATATGCCAGTGATACAATTTTACGGTTTTAAACTGTATATTTTACACAGAAATACTGGCACCCCAGCTAACAGATTTTTCCTGTATTTTTGCAGGTTTATTTTTTGCAGTGTATGTTTATTTGCTTAAAAATTATGCGCAAAAGAAGAGAACGAGAAAACAGGTTGTTGTTTTAACCCTTTAACGTTCACTACTTAATTTATTTTAAAAATTACTAAACTAATTTTAAAAATGGCTTTTAGACACATAGCTGATCATAAACATTTAAAAAATAAAAAATTAGCATTGTTCCTTTTCGAGAAATTTTCGGTTTCAAACATCTGTAAGTAAACCTTATTCAATTCAAATAATATTTAATTTAATAAATAAATCACTTTATAAGTAAACATTATCGACAACAAAAACTCATATAAAAGTTGCATAGATCCCAACATTTCAATTTATTCCGGAGTATTTTAACCCTTGGCGGCGCAAGGTAATTCTGATTATTTAAATTACACTGCCACCGGAATTTACGAACATAATTGAAATAGAAGAAATTTTAAAATTTCACGTTAAAAAAAGGGCCTTTTCTGCTGCGTTATAAATGTAAACTTTTGCTAAAAAATTTACGGGATGAGTTTTTGCACTTGAGAATTAAAATTAGGTGTTCCATCAGCGGGAACACTGCGACTGAAAGGGTTAATTTTGTCCACCAGTGTATTTCACCCAGTGTAAAATGGTCACAAAAAACTGAAAATTCCCCGGGCACATAAATTTGTTGGTCGTGTCCTGTTTCTATCTAACATTGATAGTTTTACTCTTTCTCGTTACAGTTTAAATTTTAGTTTTATGACGCTGACAAAGTGTTCTTCCGCCTTCCCAGTAATCTTGTATTCTATCTTTACCATAATAACAAGTGGTATTCAAGTGGTATTCACGAGATTTCACTCCGTTTGAAATGTCGGCCGGCCATCCACCTCAATCAGGCATCGTCTTTTGAAACACCGTGGACATTCTAATGACGATAATGAAGATAGATGGACCGAAGAAAGGCTCAGGAATTTCACCTGATGAAATAATGAAGTCATCACAGCTCCTGTTTGTTCGAAGTTTGCCGGCACACACCATTTACACGAAGGTGTTTAGAGTAAAGAGAGAAGATAATTTAACAGTTGATATCCTGGTCGATGAGTCCAAGATGTTGTCACCTGTCCATCACAAATGATGAATGGCATTTAATTGCCAAAATATAAAAAGGCAACGAGAGGGGTGTACAGAATTCCGTGTAAGTGTTCTAAAGGCAAGCGTGCAACAATCGAGCAAAAACCGTTTAATTATAGAGCTCGAAGATTGTAACTTTTTTCCCTGTTATTGAGTATTATTTAAAGCTTATTTTGATGACGTCAGTGATGGATTAGAGTGCAGGAAAATAAATAAATAAAATAAATGGATTTGAGGTGCACTGCAACGGAAAAAAAAAAAAAAAAAATGTTAATTGCGCTGGAAACAGTGATGCCAGATTGGGGATTTTGTCCCCATTTCGGGGATTTTTGAGGCTTCTGGGGACAATTTTGGGGACCCAATGTTTGTGGGGACTTTTTTGGGGAATTCTAAAATTTTTGGGGACAAATCTGGGGAGTTCTTCAACTTTCTGTCAATGTTGGCAACGTAATGATTTATCCCTACGACTAGAGACTTTCAATAGCTTTATTGTTATTTGGGGATTATTTTCAAAAATTGCCTTCATTTGGGGAAAAATGTGAGCTTAAATCATAGAAAAATCTGCTTGATATATATATATATTTCCCCCTTTTTAGTAGAAATCAAGTTGGGGATTTTTTCGAAAAAAAAAACCCTGATTTGGGGAAATTGGAAGACCTGTTTGGGGTCGATTTTTCGACCATCTGGCATCACTGGCTGGAAACGTGTTATTCCCGACATGCCCATTGCTACGCTGCTCATTATTCGCTGCTGCTTTATGAACAACCCCCCCCCCCCCCCCCCAAAAAAAAAAAAAAAAAAAAAAAAAAAAGAGAGAGAGAGTACGGCCTAGAGCACTCGAGAAGTCAATTGTTTTTAACGCTCACTCTTACAACTCTTTTAATTTTAGTAATAATTAAAACTTAACAATACCTTCTTCCTTCTCGTTGAATATGGATTTGTTCAAGCTCTGATTACCCAATAGGCACGAGAGGCCTGTGCTTCCCCTGTAAAATTTTGAAAAAGCCCCAAAATAAACAAAAAATGGGCCCCGTATTGTAAGCTTGTGGTCTAAAAGCATTGTATGATTATAAAAAGTCACAGTACACCTGACTTCACAACTGCCATTTCTAGATTGTGTAGGAAATATGCTAATAAAGCTTTGACACATTCATTTATAATGGAATAATTTCATATAGTGTGGTGAATATAGGCTTTCACCAGTTTATACTGTGGTACAAAAATTATGTGAATTTACTTGTCTATATTTTAAGCGAATTTACTTGTCCTCAATTCCAAGGAACTACAAAATTGAATGAAAAATTTATAAATATTTCGAGATGTTTGTATGAGTCTTTAAACCAAGCAGTCAGTGAGGGGCCCCAAATGGATTTGTGCTTCCCCTCAGTTGTAAGGTTAATCGGGCCCTGGGTTTGTTCAATATACGGTTTCCTAAAACCAAACAAATCAACATTAATAGCTGTAATTTAGAACATTATGTATATAAAGGTGAATTAATATGCAGCCTTAATTTTATCTAGATATTGCACCCCGGCAAAAATAGTGACATAACTCGAAAATGCAGTATTTGTGGAAAATAAACTTACAATAAAGAATTGACGAGCATTGTCCTTAAAACTCATACAATTGCTTCTCGGGTTGATAATTTTTGAGATACAGATGTGACTTTTCATGTGCGTTGAGACACGACAAACACATTTTTCAATGACATAAACTCAAAATTGACATTTTTTTTTACTTGTGTCATTTTTTTTGTCGGGGATTGTGGGTTTCTTTTATACAGGTTTTCTGAAACTAAATAAATCAATATTAATAGCATTTATTTACATTATAGATCAATTAATATTTAGTTTAAGTTTTATCTAGGTATCTCGGCTAATTCATACAGTAACAATTAATTATATCTTACTAATAATAATACGATACTTCCCTAGTAGCGTTACCGGATGAAAGAATTAACGTGTGGGGCCAAATGTTCCATTTAATTCTTGATGTGATCTCATGGTTTGCCCTTTCTTTTTGTATGACTCGGAGAGGGATAGATATGGGGGAGTAACAATTAGAAGAAAGGTCAGACCTATCAGGAAGTTTACCTTACGACCCATCCTTTGTCTTGTTAATTGGCAGAGCATGCCGGGAACTAAACGGTTGCCAATAATCGTGCTCAAGGGAAGGGAATGGGGCAGAAAGAAACTCAGAGACTGATATAAATCAGGCAACATAAGGTGTATGAAAGCGGTAAAATTGTGGATAAAAAGAAGAAGAGCTTGCGAAATTCTCATCTATTTCATTTGAGGTTAACCTCGCTTTTAAAAACGTGCGTTTGCTCCCAATTAGGCCGATTAGAAAGCGTGATAGATGTAACCTCCCTTTTGAAGGAAGAGGGTGACGGTAGGATCTTCTGTCGAAAACAAAAGCTGTGAAAAACAGAGATATGGTCATATTCGTTTAGTGAGAACCCTGATTTAATGAAAATTCGAATTTAACGAGAATTTTTTTTTTACTTTATTCTATAGTCGATAGAAGAAAGTATTGGATTCGTAAAAATTTTTCGACTTTCGGTTTTAGATGAATTCATGAATTTTTAAAGGTCTAGAAAGGTTTATGGTGAAAATCGTCAAACAGGTAAATTTTTAACAATGGGGTATTGGCCAAAATTTGCTATAAATTGCCCAAAGACGATTAATTTCAACGAATTATCATAGGATTAAAAAGAATTATTTATAATAGTAATAGGAAAAATTTTTTTGGACACGCAAAACCAACGCTCTCAACCCCCCCCCCCCACCTCCGAGAGTATGTCCCCCCCCCCTCCCCGAGAGGGCAAATTTTCGATATGGATATCCTACAAAATAACTCGTCAATGCTTTTAATACCACGGATGAACCATTGGTCTGTGATAATTTAAAACGAAGTTGTCGACTCTCTCATTTATAAAAATAATTAATTAATTACTATATTTTAAATTAAATTTCGTTGTTTGATTTGTTGAATACAGCCTCCGCAAAAATTTGCTAGCACACACAGGTAGACATTTTCTAAAAAATGACCGAATCATGTATAGAACAACTCAAAGCGTGTAAATTCATCGAAAACTGAAACTAGAAATATTTTCACAAAATCCACTATTTTTTCTTCATATATATTGAAGAAATTAAGTAAACTTAATATTTGGTTGAAATTAAATTAATGCTGATTAGTTTTTGGGATATATCATCCAACAGGCAGTGCGGCAATGCGGCGATTTAACGCATTTAAGGATAGGCTGTATCTCAGCTTCTATATACTCCATAAATGCCGAACTTGGTATGTGAGATTACCCAAATTAAATCAACATTGTTTTACATGAAAACTGTGATGATTTGAATTGGGTGCCCGTCCTCGGACAGGTATCGCTGCTGTTAGTGTGTGAGTTTTCAGATGGCTATGTTTCAGCATCTATTGACGAAATATAGCCATGAAAATTGCACCAAACTGTACATGTAAAATGTTAATACTGAGAAGCTAACTTGATTAAATTTTAATACACGTTAATGGGTAGGTGGTGCTTTTACATAGAATGATACAGAAAAACTAGTATGTTGTGGCCACCACATGACTTTCTTCTATATTTTCCTATACAAATTCATTCAGTAAAAATAATTTATTAAAATTATTATTTTAAAAAATTATCTTCCATGATAATGCAGACGATTTCCATATTAGAGAAGTAATATAACACAAAATATCCAAAAAAAGTCAATTTTATTTTCAATATTACATAAAAAAAAAAAAAAAAAAATTAAATAAAAAATTATGAATGAAATTATGTATGAAAAAAATCGATAACTTTATATATTCGCAGATCGATGGTTCAACCATTCGTTTTAAAGGTATTGGCGAGCTCTTTTGAAAGATACCCATCATGAAAATTTACTCCCGTCGAGGGGGGACTCGAGGAGGGGAGGCGAGGCTCCTACATACACAACTTTTTTTTCCCAGCTAACTATCTCTATTACAAACAATTATTTCATAATGATTAGTAAAAAATAACTCTCTTTATGCACATTAATACAAAATTTTGTCCTATACCACCATTTTAAAAATTTAGAAGAAGTGGGATGGCAACGCAAACTGTAAAACAATTTTTACCAAGTTGATAGGCACTAATTTATGCCGAGATGTAACTACATACCAATTTGTTTGAAATTCTGTGCAGTAGTTCCTGAGATACAGTAGTTATTTAGTAGTTGCTACAAAGTTTTGTCACACACACACATACTGACAGACAGAGAGATATTTTCTAAAAATGGTGAAATCGTGTCCTACAGCTCTCAAAACGTCTAAATCCATCAAAAACCCGAGATCGAAAATTTTTACGAATCCAATACTTTCTTCTATTGAATATAGAAGAAAGTAAAAAATTGTGAAGGCTATAATATACTATTTTAAACTTTTTCTAATTTATTTTTATGCATGTCATTTTAATTTTAGTGTTTTTCGATGAACCTTGATTTTAGCATCTCTTAAGAAGTCAACTATGCCTATCTCTTCTCGTCTGTCTCGATATAAACGAGATCGAGGGAAATTGAAACTGCAGAATCAGACAAAGATGCAAAATACTTTTTGTCGTATATAGGAATAATTCAAAACGAGATTTTAGAGGTTCATTCATTAATGTTATTGATAGAATTGGAGTTTAAAAAACAAATACCTTTCTTTTCCTAACTTGCATTTCCACAAAGTTTATTAAATTTCAGAAAAGCTCCGGAATTTCCGTTCAGGAACTTACTTTGACGCCTTACATGTTGGATTTTTGCAAATGAATCGAATCACCTTTTCTATCGTTGTTATTTATTTTCATGTGATATTCATTTTAATTATTATAAATGTCTCCTTGATTAAAAAAAAGTATTTAGTGCACATTAATATTTTTAAAATACTCTTAATTTCTTATTTTATCTTGTAGCTTATTTATTTTGTGTGTTGCTGCTTTTATTCTAAACTCGTGCCTATTATTTTATCATGTTTATATTGTTGCGTACTTGGGGGTTCGTGAGTTGTCTGAGAATGAAAGGCCAAACGTACAAAAATTCAGTAATTTATTCACAGAAAGTTCCAGAAAAATGCAGGTCTATAAACCAAGTATCAGCTTCAATTCAAACAGTAAACACAGCTTAAACAACAGCTGTCAATAACAAATCCACAGTACAAACTGTATAACAATAACACTTGAAGCAAGTCTCTCTCAAAGAGGCTTAAGAGCAATGCAAGCACTAGCGAAGCTGACTGAGATCTGAACTGAACTGACTGCCCTTGGCGAGGAAGCGCTCCTTATATGCTGTTCCATGGAGCCCAGATTTTTCGAGAAAACTCTAGAAAGTGGTCAACCAATCAACTTACAGCTTCCATATTTGGTATATCCCATATAAGGATTTTCTCGCCAAGGTCGCCAAAAAAATCGCCAAGGTGGGAAAAAGTCGCCAAATTTGGCGCCAAATGCATTACCTGCATTACTGGGGCTTCTTAATGCGTTTTTAAGGGAAAATAAGGCTATTTCAACGCTAAAACGACTAGAAATGCACAAAATTAGCACTTTATCAACTTACTAAGCCTCTTTAAAAGAATTTATACAGAAATAAACACAATTATTTACAATTTCGTAACACTGCCCCCCTCCCAAGGACTGCACGTCCCGGGCAGTGCAACCCTTGGTCAAGAGGCGAAACTAAACAAATTTACACAATCTAAAACACAAAAACTAAGTTGCACATAAAGATAACATAGAAATATAAATTAAGTGGGAAATATTTACAAAATTCACAAATATGTACAAATATTTATATACAAATATTTACAGTGCGCATGCGCAAATTTTACAAGTATTTACATTTTAAATTTTAATTTTACCGTTACTTGTGGTACTTGGCTAGCCTATTATAGTGCACCACCTTCGGTTTTGATGAAGGTGTTTTAGTGATCCGCACCACTACATCATTCAGCCTTTTTAAGACTGTGTATGGTCCGTCCCAGTTGCACTGTAGCTTGGGAGAGAGTCCTTTGCGTCGAACAGGATTCCACAACCAGACCTTCTCTCCTTCCTGAAACTCATGTTGCGTAGCCTTTAGATCGTACCTTGTCTTCATTTTCTCCGATGCAATGTGAATTCGCTCCCGAGCAAAGTTGTGAACGTCCTCAAATCGTGCCTGGAGATCTTGGATGTACTCCTCGGGCGATGAAGGCGCATCGGGTGGACAACCAAACAGGAGATCACAAGGGAGACGAAGTTCACGTCCAAACAGCATCTGGGCTGGAGTATAGCCGGTGGTTTCATGGACAGCACTTCGATAAGCCAGCAGGAACAATGGCAACTTCAAGTCCCAATCTTGCTGGTTCCTTGATACTAGAAGGGAGAGGTTATTCAGGATGGTACGATTGAACCTCTCGACCATGCCGTCCGACTGGGGATGTAAGGGTGTTGTCCGGGTTTTGTCTATGCCGAGTAGTTCACACAGTCCTTTGAAAACATCAGAGGTAAAGTTCCTACCTTGGTCGGTATGAAGTTGTAGGGGCGTGCCGTATCTTGACACCCATTGCTGCACTAGGACTTCTGCGACTGTGCATGCCTCTTGATTGGGAATGGGATATGCCTCAGGCCACTTGGTGAAATAGTCCATCACGACGAGGATGTATTTATTTCCACTGGAGGTCCGTGGCAAAGGACCCAAGATGTCGATTGCAATCCGTTCAAATGGTGCTCCCACGTTATACCGTTGCAGTCTTCCTCGACTTCGTTTCTGCGGGCCTTTACGTGCCGCACACGCATCACAGGATTTACACCATTTCTCCACATCCTCCTTTGCCTTGCACCAGTAGAAACGTTCCCGAACTTTCTGCAGAGTCTTCATTACCCCAAAATGGCCTCCGGTAGAGCTACTATGCAGTTGTTCTAAAACAGCTGGAATTTTTGATCTTGGTAATAAAATCTGCCATCTGAAGCTTTTCCCATCAGGAGATTCCCACTTTCTGTATAATACGCCGTTTCTGATATGAAGAGAGTCCCAAAGTGCCCAATAACGTTTCGTAATGGGACTGAATCTGGAAATGTCTTGCCAGGTAGGTCTGTTGCCGGTCGTCTCCTTCAGTTGTAATATAGGCTTTACGTCAGGATCTTCCATCTGGGCTTTTCTAAATTCTTCGTCACTCCATGGGTCAGGATCTTGTTCTGATGGTGTTGCGACAGTAACTTGGCGAACAACTGGCTTTATTCTTTGGTGTTTATTCTCGGCTTTAGAGATGTATTTGTGATCTTCAGATGGAGGCTTCCGCAAGAATGCATCTGAATTTTCCCGAAGAGCTCCTTCTGGGTGGCATACTTCAGAGACATTCTTGGTTGCTTCTCTAGGTGTTCTTACTGGGCAGCTTCGTTTGATATGCCCGTCTTTTCCACAGCCCCAGCATTTAGTTGTTGGAGTCTTCCCTTCTTTCTTCCTCTCAAGAATGCGTAGTCTTCTATTAATTTCTGCAATCATTTCCTGAATCTCTTTTAGATCATCTTGAGAGCCGTTCACTTTGTGTGCTGTGCTGTTCTGGGGATGTTTACAGGAGGCTTGTTGGGCAGTCTCGAGCTTTAGGGCATACACCAAGGCTGACTCCACATCCTTCACGCCGGAGAGTCTGAGGGCTTTTTGAATTTCTGGATCACGAACAGCATCGATAAAGTACTGAAGAGCTAAGTCGTTCCGAATGTCAGCATGACAGTCTGAGAATGCTAGATGTGACAATCTCTGAATGTCCGCTGCCAGCTCTTGCAAACTTTCGCCCGTTTTCTGGTAACGGGATTTTAGCTGGAGGCGACTATAGTCCTTAGAACACTTCTCTCCGAAGCGTAGCTCCAGTGCTCTAGTCAGGGCCTCGAAGTCGTTCCTTTCTTCTTTAGAAACATTTCTCAGTATCTCGGCTGCATCTCCCCGTAATGCTGCTGCTAAGTGGACTGACTTGGCGGTAGAGTCCCAGCCGTTAGCTTCAGCTACGATGGAAAACTGCGTCCTATATACATGCCAAGAGGAACTGCCGTCGTAGGTAGACAACTTAATAAATTCCTGATTCTGGATTCTTCTCTCTTTCTTTTCAGTTTCCTGGGGCAAGGAGATCAACTTCTCGTCTACTTTTCTCTCAAGATGTTCCTCTACTTTCTTCATGACTTTCTCCTCGAAATTATCTTCTATCTTCATAAATCTCTCTTCAAAATTCCTTTCTACTTTCATAACATTTTCCTCTATCTTCATAGCTTTCTCTTCAAAACTCTCTTCTATTTTCATAACTTTTTCTTCTATTCCATCTATTCTGTTTTCCACGTCTGATAACTTACACTCTATCACTTCTTTCACGTTTACTAAGTCGTCTCTCACTGATGATAGCTCTTTCTTCATCTCTTCTTGATTAGATTTAATTTCTTCACCCAAACTGTCTTTCATTTCCTTCATTTCTTCAGTCAAGCCGTCTTTCAATTCTCTTTGCGATGCTTCCATACTTTCTTTCATCTCTCTTTGTCCTTCCTTCATTCTTTCGATCAATCCGGTTTCCATCTTTTCCTGTCCTGTTTCCATTTTCTCTATCAATCCGGTTTCCATCTTTTCCTGTCCGGCTTTCATTTCATTCATCTCTTGACTCAGGCTAACTTTCATCTCATTCATCTGGGTAGCTAAGCTTTCTAGAATTTTTTTCATCTCTTGCTCCATAGCTCTCGTTATCACCATTCACAGACAATCCCACTTCTGACACCAGAAATGTTGCGTACTTGGGGGTTCGTGAGTTGTCTGAGAATGAAAGGCCAAACGTACAAAAATTCAGTAATTTATTCACAGAAAGTTCCAGAAAAATGCAGGTCTATAAACCAAGTATCAGCTTCAATTCAAACAGTAAACACAGCTTAAACAACAGCTGTCAATAACAAATCCACAGTACAAACTGTATAACAATAACACTTGAAGCAAGTCTCTCTCAAAGAGGCTTAAGAGCAATGCAAGCACTAGCGAAGCTGACTGAGATCTGAACTGAACTGACTGCCCTTGGCGAGGAAGCGCTCCTTATATGCTGTTCCATGGAGCCCAGATTTTTCGAGAAAACTCTAGAAAGTGGTCAACCAATCAACTTACAGCTTCCATATTTGGTATATCCCATATAAGGATTTTCTCGCCAAGGTCGCCAAAAAAATCGCCAAGGTGGGAAAAAGTCGCCAAATTTGGCGCCAAATGCATTACCTGCATTACTGGGGCTTCTTAATGCGTTTTTAAGGGAAAATAAGGCTATTTCAACGCTAAAACGACTAGAAATGCACAAAATTAGCACTTTATCAACTTACTAAGCCTCTTTAAAAGAATTTATACAGAAATAAACACAATTATTTACAATTTCGTAACAATATTATTAACTTCTATTCTTGTGTGTTTGTCCGGTACAAATCTTGCAATCTATTTTTAACTCACTTCCCTACTAGCTAGACATTTGAAACTTTCCCAGTAGCTCAGAACCCGGTGGCAACACGGGGCCGTGCCCTTAGCGACCGTGCCCTTAGCGGAAATCTATAAACCCGTGTCCTTAGCGGAAATGTTATCTCCCCTCGGTGGCGTGCTTTTAGCTTACGTGCCTTTAGCGGAATTGTATAATAAATATAAATATAAATTAATAAATAAAAGATGAGCTCTTCAATTTTCCTCTACACTTTATCCACATTTAGCACTGGCTATATTTTACTTCAGAAGTAACCTGTCACAAAAATGGGTATGCGGACTGTAGAATATCCGTTATTTGAGGGAACGGTGATCTGTAACCACATAAAGTTTAATGAAACACAGTACTCCATACGAAAACGTACATTATTGCCATTTTATGATTTTATTTAAGTTTTTGAAGATATAATTAAGCATTACACCTTTTAAAACTAAAACAAAAATGAAAAATCATGAGGTACACATTGATTATCAACACTTTCCAACGCTACGTATTCGTTGTATCGTATAACATTCTATGTTCTTTGTCTATATTATCACACAATGGACAGGCATATAGACTAAATGAATTCATAATCCCTCTGAAACATTGTTGGAAAGTGTTAAAAAAGCTTTACACAAACAGGCTCTTAATTTCCTATTTGCACCCTTTAATGTATCAAAACATTTTTGCGTAGCCCTGTAAATCTTGAGGTTAAGCATATTATAGTTTATGCAAAACATTTTCTTAGCATATAAACAATAAATGCGAAATTCTTTATGATTTTTACTTTCTTCTATATTTAATAGAAGAAAGTATTGAATGTTTCCTTGTAAGTGCAAATAATCAATTTTTATCTTAGAGAAAACTAACACTAAATATCCCAAGAAAGACAGATTTATTGTCTATAAATGACATCTTAAAAAATGCATTTTTATAATAGTTATCTCATATATCAAGTTTCGTATAGTTATATTCCATTGAAGTTGAGGTATAACTTTCTCGTTATCGAGGAAATTTTCAGTATAGCAGAGCCACCTATAGGCCGATAAGCGTCCACATTGAATCAGCATAATGTCTCACAATGGCCTTCATATATATCACGTTTTGTTTGATTATACGCAATAGAACCTGAGATATAGCCTCCCTTTAAATTGCGGAAATCGCTGTATAGCAGCGCCGCCTGTTGAGCGGTTGACACTAAAAGTTTAACTCATTTAGGTTAGAGTGCATCAATATATAAATTTATATGCAATTCTATGCAGTAGTTCCTGAGATATAGTTTTCCCTTAAATTGCAGAAATATCTGTATAGCAGCGCCACCTGTCAGTCCACAAGCATTCAAATTGAATCAGCATAATGTTTCACAATGGCCTTCTATTATATCAAGTTTTGATTGATTATACACAATAGCACCTGAGATGTAGCTTCCCCTTAAACTGTGGAAATCGCTGTATATCAGAGCCACCTGTTGAGCGGTTGGCATCAAAAGTTGACAGGCACTAATAGGGGTCAAGGTGCATGTAAATTTTTACGCAATTCTGAACAGTAGTTCCGGAGATACAGTTACCACAAAATTTTTTCACACACACACGCAAGTACTAAGTTATTAAAATTTGGTTTGCAGAATTACCTCTCATAGAACGAAATGCTTTGGAATACTTTCGGCTATTCCTGTACATAAACCAATAACAATATTTACTCCATTTTCCATAGAGAACACTCCATAATGAACATATATGAGTTCGAGAATGAACATATCTTCTTATTTCCGCTAAGGGCACGGCTTCTTCTATTCCTCCTCTTTCCCTTTGACCCCATTCCGCTAAGGGCACGACACCGGCAACACAATACTTCGAAGTCAGATATTCGAATAGTTTTCTTTTAATTAGTTAAAATATGAAAATAATAAGCTCTTAATAGCAATAAAATTGCCATTAAAATATTAGCTATCATTTAATTGTTGCAAAAAAATAAATAAATGAATAAAATATGAGTTCATTTTCTTTGGACATAAAAATAAATACATTTAATTCAAAGTGAACGTTAAAAAATTATAAAAAGTTAAATGATGCATCTCACAAAAATGGACGTCATGATCACTTTAAAAATTTTATACACATTGATAAGTGCTAATGTAGTTCACGATGCTAATATACGTTGTTCTAAAAGGAGTAATATTTTATTTTCAAAACCAACCCTTTTTTTTTTTTTTTTACTGTTATTATTTTACTGAACTGAGTCC
Organism: Salticus scenicus; assembly: GCA_963930645.1. Lineage (NCBI taxonomy): Eukaryota > Metazoa > Arthropoda > Arachnida > Araneae > Salticidae > Salticus > Salticus scenicus. The sequence continues at coordinate 8,992,346 of OZ005652.1, forward strand.
GCGTGCTTAAATAATCCTTAAATATTATTTTTTATCCTCGCGTATTTTATCAATGGTTCAACAGAAAATTTAAAAACATGGTATATAAAAAGTTTTTTTTTTTTTTTTTTTTATCTTATAATTATAGCTTTTCCTTTTTTTTCTTTTCTTTTTTTTTCCATATGAAGAGTCGTTCATTCTTATATGAACTGAAAACAATTACTGCGTCTTTTTACAATTATGGTGTTGTCTTTGAAGTTTTTATTTAACTTCCTCCTTGGTTTTCACACTTTTATTTTCCATTATGTTTATTTTCTCCCCCAACCCCCATCCCAGCAAATAATAGGTTATTAATAAAACCTAATTTCCGCTGCGATGACAATTTGCATGAGATAAAAGGTGACAAGTTCAAAGAGCGGAATTAAAATAAAGCAGAAATCGAAAAACTTCATTTTTGAAAGGAGATATCCTTATAATTCTAAGCTACGAAAATCACATAGTATTTACATGGGGAAGCAGTGATGCCAGATGGTCGAAAATTATTTCCCCAAACAGGTCTTAAAATTTCCCCAAATCAGGGGGTTTTTTTCGAAAAAATCCCCAACTTGATTTCTACTAAAAAGGGAAAAAAAAATTTAAAAAAAAATTTCAACCAGATTTTTTTGATTTGAGCTCAGATTTTTCCCCAAATGAAGGCAATTTTTGAAAAAAATCCCCAAATAACAATTAAGCTATTGAAAGTCTCTAGTCGTAGGGATAAACCATTACGTTGCCAACATTGACAGAAAGTTGAAGAACTCCCCAGATTTTTCCCAAAAAACGTCCCCACAAACATTGGGTCCCCAAAATAGTCCCCAGAAGCCTCAAAAATCCCCGAAATGGGGACAAAATCCCCAATCTGGCATGACTGGATGGGCAGACTTAAACCTTGATGATCCGAAGTGCATCTAGAAACAAAAGAAAAAGAACTCCTATCCCTGAAATCAATCTGTCAGCTGATTGAGCAGGTCAAAATACACCAACGAATTTTGTGGGTGCATCCCCCAACGTACCAAGTGACGTAAAACATGCACTATTAAGAAATGGGCGGTTCAGTTCAATCTTTCAGTGACTTTCCGCGAAGACAAGCCGATGATAACGAGGTCACGATTTAAGAATTATTACGAGGCGTCCTGTAGATATTGGGAAGGTATCATCCAAAAAACCTGCCAAACTTCGAAAATGATTTTAAATCCTTCTTAGGGTCATTGTAATTTCAGCAAGATGGAAAAGATATTTTTCCTCTTTTATGAGTGTAATAAATGAGTTAGAGTTTTCGGCTTAGAAATTTTGAAGAAGCACCAATAAGAGTTACTCACAACTCTTTCCTAAAATCGCTAAGTTTAATTGTTTCATTTCAGTCCAGTCATCTAAATCGTTCATCCTGGGTGAGTGAGTAAGTAAGGGGGCGATTCATCATCGCCCAGACCAAACCCCTGGACCTAGAAGCATGAAATTTTGTAACAATGTTCCCTCTATGACGTAGGCATCCACTAAAAAGCGATTTTACAAAATTCGCCTTTTTGCGCCCCCCAAGGGGGGGGGGGGCGCAAAAAGTGATTTCACAAAATCCTTCATATCTCAAACAAAAAAACAGATATCCGTAAAATTTTTGCTTTTAAATATAGCTAACACAAATGTCTAAAAACCTATTTCTGGAAATTTAGAAATTCGGTTCCCAAGGGAGAGGAAGGGGGCAAAACGTGATTTCACATAATCCATATATCTCAAACAAAAAAAAAACAGATATACGTGAAATTTTTGTTCTAAAATATAGCTAATACAAATATCTAAAAACCAATTTCTGGAATTTTAGAAATTCAGCTCCAAGGGGGGGGGGGGGGGGGGGGGGCTAGAGGGCAAAAACAAACAGAAATATAGTTAAGTCGTTCAAAATTGGTACAGATAGGTTTTAAAGTCCTGTAAGTTGAATGTGGATATTTTCGAAAATGTAAAAAAAAAAAAAAATGTACAGTTAGATCGTTCAAAATTGATACATAGAGGTTTAGCATATACCTACAAATCGATTGCGGATATTTTCGAATTTGTAAAATTAATAGGAGGGTGGTGAGGGGGTGGGGCGGTAAGAGGGGCTATGGGCAAAAACAAATAGAAATACAGTTAGGCCGTTCAAAATTGATACAGATAAGTTTTAAAGGCCTGCAAGTCGAATGGGGATATTTTCGAAAGTGTAAAGTTATTAGGAGGGCGGAGGGGCAAAAAAAAAAGAGTTAGATCATTTAAAATTAGTACATAGAGGTTTTCGATACCTACAAATCGATAGCGGATATTTTCGAATTTGTAATTATAGTGATTCATTTAAAAATAGGGACCAGTGAAGCAGGTGTAGGCTGCTAGTCAGGGATATAATTTATCATATACTCCTAATTAATTTTTTTTTCATAAACTTAATAAACAATTACATTGAAATAAATAAAATAGTTAAAGTTAATAGTAAAAGAGTTGAAGTTAATAAGAATTCTCAATATAGTTGATTTTTTTAGAAATGGCGGCCACATGAAAAGAACAGAGAAATGAAATCTTCTGACTAAACTGAGTGGGCTTGATGTGTTTTATACATATTAAATTAGGTTTTCTATATCAGTTTTCTTTTTTTTTTTTCTATCACTATTCTTAATCAATCATCATTCATTTCTTGACAAGCGTATTTTAACCGTATGAACTTACTTACACCGTATGCATTAAGTTGCTTATCAAGTTATCTCAGAGTAAGGAGGTTTTTGACTCAACACTTTTTAAAAATTCTTTTCCTCTATGAAATATACGGCAGCCCACTAAGCGAAAGGTACAATTTTTAAATTTCTCACCCTCACAGTTTGTCGTTATTTAGGTCGCTAACTTTCCAATAGATAATCAACCTCTAATTCAACATATCGCTATGACTTGAGGTATATTGTAGTGCTTTCATAGTCATTTATCGCCTGCACTCTATCCTAAAATATGGTGATGTAATTTTTTGTGGTCTCCGACCTAACAAAAAAGAAAAAAAAAAAAAAAAAAGGTGCCAAATCATCTGGTAACCATATTTAATTCCTTTCAAAAATCATGGTTGTTTTAATAAAGAGAGCAATTAATAACTAGTATGTTGTGGCCACCACAAGACTTTCTTCTATATTTTCCTATATAAATTCACTCAGAAACAATATTAAAAAAAAAAAAAAAAAAAAAAAAAAAATACGATTTCTTTCCCGTTTTTTTTTGTTAAAAGTAAAAAAAATCAATAACTTTGTTTTAAATTATCACATATTTGTAGTTCAAACATTTGTTTTAAAGGTATTGACGAGACCTTTCGAAAGATACCCATCTTGAAAATTTACCCCCCCCCCGGGGGGTACTTCCCCCAGGGGGGGGGGGAGCGATGACGCCACATGCACAATTTTTTCCTAATCAACTACTACTATTATCAATAATTCATATTAATTTTACAATCACAGGTTAAGAATAACTCTCATTATGTCCATTTATACGAAATTTTGTCCTATACTGCCATGTTAAAAATTTAGAAAACATACGATCACAGCGCCACCTGTTGAGCGATTGATCCCCAAATCTAATCAGCACCAGTTTATGTCAGGGGCCAACTAAATACCAAGTTTGTTTAATTTCGTTAAAAAAAAAAAAAAAAAAAAAAAAAATTACTGTTTTTTAAGTTTTTTTTGTTAAAAGTAAAAAAAAATCGATAACTTTGCTTTAAATTATCACAGATTTATAGTTCAACCATTCGTTTTAAAAGTATTGACGAGACCTTTCGAAAGATACCCATCTTGAAAATTTATTCCCGTCGAGGGGCGACTTCCACCCCAGGGGGAATGGCGAGGCTCCTACACATACAAAAATTTTTTCCCAGTTGACTATCTCTATTATAAATAATTCTTGTAAATTTCATAATGATTACTAAAAAAAATTCTCTTTATGCCCATTTATACAAAATTTTGTCCTATATCACCATGTTAAAAATTTAGAAAAAGCGGGATGGCAATGCAACCTGTAGGACAATTTTTACGAAAAGTTGATAGGCACTAATTTATGTCAAGGTGCAATTACATACCAATTTGTATGAAATTCTGTGTAGTAGTTCCTGAGATACAGTTGCTACAAAATTTTGTCACACACACACACACACACAGACAGACAGACAGACATTTTCTAAAAATGGTCAAATCGTGTTCTACAACTCTCAAAACGTGTAAATCCATCAAAAACCGAAAATTTTTACGAATCCAATACTTTCTTCTATTGAATATAGAAGAAAGTAATAAATATTATTTTGTACAACATATATTACAGAAATATACATCTCACATGTATATTTTTACTTTCTTCTGTATTCAATAGAAGACCTCGGGTTCTTGATGAATTTACACGTTTTGGGAGCTATAGAACACGATTTGACCATTTTTAGAAAATGTCTGTCTGTGTTTGTGTGACAAAATTTTGTGGCAACTGTACCTCAGGTACTACTGCACAGAATTTCATACAAATTGGTATGTAGTTATACATTGACATAAATGAGTGCCTATCAACTTTTGGTAAAAATTGTCCAACAACTCGCGTTGCCATACCGCTTTTTCTAAATTTTTAACATGGTGGTACAGGACAAAAATTTGTATAAATGTGCATAAAGAGAATTTTTTCAAATAATCATTATAAAATGTAAAAGAATTATTTGTAATAGAGATAGTCAACTGGGAAAAAAAATTGTGTATGTAGGAACCTCGCCTCCCCCCTAGAGGGGGGGAAGTCACACCTCGAGGGGTGTAAATTTTCATGATATTTCATGTAAATTTTCCAGCATCTTTCAAAAGAGCTGTACAATATCGTTAAAGCGAATGGTTGAGCCATCGATCTGCGATAATTTAAAATAAAGTTATCAAGTTTTTTATTTTTAACAATTTTTTTTTTTTTTTTTTTTTTTTTAAATGCAATATTGACAATAAAATTGACTTTTTTTGGATATTTAGTGTTATACTACTACTCTCATATGGAAATCGTCTGCATTATCATGGAAGGTAATTTTTTAAAGTAATAATTTTAATAAATTATTTTTACTGAATGAATTTGTAGAGGAAAATATAGAAGAAAGTCACGTGGTGGCTACAACATACTAGTTGTATTACGGTTTGATCGCCAAATTCAAAAACCGCCAAGGACGACAGATATCAAAATTATACCAAGTTTGTAACGAAAACTCTACTAACTTTGTAGAAACATAAATACCGAATTGCGAAACATGTTCACTGTTTTATGTAAATGTTACGTTACTAACTAGTGGATCTGCAGATCAGAAGCCTCAACGTCCTATTTACATCAGACATTATTCAATAGGTCATTTTTATTTATTCCTTATTATATAATCGTATATATTGATTCGATCGACTTGTTACCATAATCAGATACATTCCTGAGGGGGGCTGCCGCCCCCTCAACCCCCCGCTATGTCTCTATTTGCATATCTTATAAAGTGTTACGGAATTGTAAATAATTGCATTTATTTTTGTATCAATTCTTTCAAAGAAGTTTAGTAAAGTTAATAAAATGCTAACTTTGTGCATTTTTAGTCGTTTTAGCGTTAAAATAGTCCAATTTTCCCTTAAAAACATTTAAAAAAGTTCCAACAAGGGAAGAAATGGATTTGGCGCCAAATTTGGCGACTGTTTCCCTCCGTGGCGATTTTTTTGGCGACCTTTGCGAGAAAATCCTTATTAGGGATATACCAAATATGGAAGCTCTAATCTCATTATGAGATACGAGAATTTTCCAGAACAGTCTGTGTTCGATAGAAAAGTATAAAAGGAGCATTTTTTCGCCAAGGCAGTCAGTCTCAGATCTGTGTCAGTTTCGTGAAATTCTTGCTTTGCTTTGAGCCTCTTTAGATGAGACTTTCTTTATGTGTTATTGCTAAATAGTTTGTACCGTTGTTTTGCTGTTAACGGCTGTTGTTTAAGCTGTGTTTACTGGTTGAATTGACTTGGTTTATAGACCTGTATTTTTCTGGAACTTCCTGTGAATACATCACTGAATTTTTGCAAGTTTTGCCTTTCATTCTCGGACAACTTACGGACCCCCAAGTACGCAACAATATGTATTCTTAATGAACGACGGTCTTGTATTATTTCCCTGAAATTCATAAATACCAAATTTCATAACTACCAAATTTCATACAAAAAAAAAAAAAAAAATTACATAGCATATCGGAAATATTTTGCGTAACCTTTAAACTAATTTCCAATTCTATGCCCACAATTATCAACAAGAAAACATGCTTTTAAAATTCTAACATAAATTCATTATATTTGATGGGGTGTAACCATGTTAAAATAAACTTTTAAGAAATATCGACTATAGACCGTAATAGTACGAAATTATTTTATATATCCCGGAAAAGTAGCCACAGTCATTATAAACGCCAATAATAAGAATAAACTTAATTAATTATAACTCATTAATTTTTCAAACTAATTTGACATCATTCGGATGATTACAGTACATACACGGAATTATTTTGTGTGGTCCCATAAATTATTTAGTCTATACATAACCTTTTTTAAGAGTAAACATAATTTTAAGCATCTTTATAATGTATGATAATTTTATTAAGTTCAATGCAGCATAAACGCATTAAAGTGCGCTCTTAAATAAAAGTTTATCCATAGGCTCTAATGCTACGAAATTCTTTTGCGTGTCTCTGTAAACAAACCATAAACATTCTATACACCTGTAAAAACTATTCAGCTTACTTTGCGTTTAAAATTAAAAATTGTTCCAAATTTAACATCGTTTGGATGACTACGTGACATTGTCAGAACAATTTTGTAAGGTCCTGTACATTAATTAGAAAGCTTAAGAGCACATATTTTCTTCAAACAACATAAGTTAAACATCTTACTCATGTACGCTAGTTTAATTTTCTTGATTGCAAAGTAAAGATGTTAAAATGCGTTTAAACGCAATTCACCTCATACGCCGTAATGTGAAGTATTTTGGCGTGTCCCTGTCTACAATCCATACAATCCATAAAAAGTATAGGCCTAAAAAAATAAATAACTATTTCTATACCGAGCCTGAATATATGTGTCAATTTGCAAATCAATCGGAGAATTTTTGCGGCCGCTATTGCGGTACATACAAATTCTTCCCATAGGCCGTAATGATAAAAAAAATTTGGCGTGTCCCTGTACACGAACTGCAAATGGAATGCACACCCAAAACTATACAGTTAATTTCGTGGGGATCATGAACATGTGTACCAAATTTCAAGTCAATAGCTTGATATTTGCCGCCGCTATCGCACGACAGACAGACAGACAGACGGACAGACGGAACACAAAATCCTTTTGAGTCTCAACAGAGGCCCTCCACTGACGTTTCGGTAAAAATTCGAAGTCAATAGCTTGATTTTTGCGGTGGCTATCGCGGTACATACAGATTCTTCCCGTAGGCCGTAATAATAGAATAAATTTGGCGTGTCCCTGTACACGAACTACAAATGGAATACACACCTAAAACTATACAGCTAATTCCGTTGGGCTCATGAATATGCGTACCAAATTGCAAGTCAATAGCGTGATTTTTGTGGCCGCTATCGCGATACATACAAATTCCTCCCATAAGCCGTAATGATAAGAAAAACTTTGGCGTGTCCTGGACACGAACTACAAATGGAATACACACCTAAAACTATACAGCTAATTCCGTTGGGCTCATGAATATGCGTACCAAATTGCAAGTTAATAGCGTGATTTTTGTGGCCGCTATCGCGATACATACAAATTCCTCCCTCAGGCAGTAATGATAAGAAAAACTTTGGCGTGTCCCTGTATACAAACTACAAATGGAATACATACCAAAAACTATGCAGCTAATTTTGTGGGGATCATGAACATGTGTACCAAATTTCAAGTCAATAGCGTGATATTTGCGGCCGCTATCACACGACAGACAGACAGACAGACGGACAGACGGAACACAAAATCCTGTTGAGTCTAACAGAGGCCTTCCACTGACGTTTCTGCAAAAATTGGAAGTCAATAGCTTGATTTTTGCGGTGGCTATCGCGGTACATACAGATACTTCCCATAGGCCGTAATGATAGAATGACTTTGGCATGTCCCTGTACACGAACTACAAATGGAATACACACCTAAAACTATACAGCTAATTTCGTTGGGCTCATGAATATGTGTACCAAATTGCTAGCCAATAGCGTGATTTTTGTGGCCGCTATCGCAATACATACAAATTCCTCCCTTAGGCCGTAATGATAAGAAAAACTTTGGCGTGTCCCTGTATACGAACTACAAATGGAATATATACCAAAAACTATACAGCTGATTTCGTGGAGCTCATGAACATGTGTACCAAATTTCAAGTCAATAGCGCTATTTTTGCGGCCACTACCGCGATACATACAAATTCCTCCCATAAGCCGTAATGATAAGAAAAACTTTGGCGTGTCCCTGTATACGAACTACAAATGGAATACATACCAAAACCTATACAGCTAATTTCGTGGGGCTCACGAACATGTGTACCAAATTTTAAGTCAATAGCGCTATTTTTGCGGCCGCTATCGCGATACGTACAAATTCCTCCCATAGGCCGTAATGATAAGAAAAACTTTGGCGTGTCACTGTATACGAACTACAAATGGAATACATACCAAAAACTATACAGCTAATTTCGTGGGGCTCCTGAACATGTGTACCAAATTTCAAGTCAATAGCGCTAATTTTGCGGCCGCTATCGCGCGACAGACAGACAGACAGACGGACAGACAGACAGACACAGCCCAAAACCGTTTTGAGTCTCAATGTAGGGCCTCCACTGACGTTTCGGCAATAAAGGCAATCCGCGTTTGTAATGATCGATAGATGGCGCTTTTTCAGCTTTTGTTGTTAGTAAATATAATAGCCACGTGTATTTATTATTGTTCTATTTGTGTTACTACTTAATATTCGTGCTATAATTTCTCCGCCATTACATCATGGAAAATGGATTGCTTTTGGAAAAAAAAATATTTCAGTTTATTCAAAGTTCGATCGGAAGTAGATATTTAATTGAAGCTGAACAAATATTAGTTTCAAATCATCTGATTACTTCTTTACTTCCGTTAGTCGAAGCAACTGAAATTTTAAATTTGTCATCTGGAAATAAATGGAAGCTTAGTTCTGGATTTTTTTTATGTTTGGAGTTACACTGTGGCACACAACAGAAAGTGTTATCTTTTTTACCGGATTTATTCATTTTTATTCAATAAATATATGTGAAACTAAACATCGGCAAGCAATGGCGTCTCGACGAAAGCCGAAAGCTATGCATGTTAATTGTAATTTCAACTTAGCCCACCAGAGGGCGAGCATTTCATTACAATCGCGGATTGAATACAGTGATGATATAATAAAAGAAACTATGCAGATGGACCATTCGAGATAACAGCATTTGTAACTATCGGTCTAAAAACTAATCTATAATATATATATATATTTAATTTTGCTCCGATTTCAAAAGTTATGATTAATTGTAGTGCTTGTGTAGTTTGTTGAAGGAATTTATTTCATACTTTTAAGCACAATTTACGATTTCATTTTATTTTTAGTTGTTTGAATAATAGTTGCTTTTTGGAGTCGGTTCTGTTTTTTTTTTTTTTTTAAACAAAAATATTTTTTATATAAAATAAAACTTTAATCAATCACTACTGCCATTTCTAATATCAATGATTAGTAAATACTGAGTTGTGTAACCATCTAGAAGCATGTGATTTCAGACGTCGATCCAGGTTTTAATTTTCGGTTCCTTTTTTTGTGAAAATCAAAATATTTTTATGAAAAAATAAAATATTGTGTAAAATCTTCTATTTTTATTATTATTTATTATTAAAGACTTTTTTTCAGCTTATTTTCGGTGCCATAAACCTTCTGCCGAATCCGAGTTAAAAACAGAAAAAGGGAAAAATAAATTAGAAATATCAGTCCTATCGTTACAAATTCGGTGACAAAGAAAGGAGCGATTTTTCTGAATCCAGGGTTGCAAACAGTTTTTCGACACGACCATTAGGTTTTTTTAAATGAACTAAAGTATGAAATTTATGTGACAACAAAAAAAAAGTTACATTTTCATTGGTATGGTACATGGTAAAAGATTATTATTAATCCATTTTTCAGATTTTTAAATTTTTAACTTAATACAATTATTAATTACATTTCTAATTCCTTTTTCCCAAATTCTTATGTACTTACTGTCATTCACTACGGTATGTTTGTGAATCTCAACCAAATAAAGAATGCGCTTCTATTTTAAGGTAAATACAAGTTTTTTCATTTGTCTCTCCGTTGCTCAGGTGGTTAAAGCGCCATGGTAGTAATCCGGTGGTCCCGCGTTCGATACCCTGAAGGTCCGGAGTGTTAATTTTTGCAGACAATTAGTAGAAAAGATGTCAATTGATAAAAGAAAATTTATCGTTGACTACACAGTATCCAAAGAATTTTTGAAGAGTTTTTTAAGAAGCCTTTTTCTTACATCTCTTTTTAGAAGCAAAAAAGAGTTTTTGTGGACTACAAGCGCCCTCTATTGGGCGGAATATTCACTAAAATGTCAATGAAACAATTAACAATACAAAATAAAAATGATTAGAAAAACACATAAACATTAACCAAATCAGTAAAATGTTAAGTTATAATATAAAAAAATAATAATAATAAACTAAAATAATAATAAAAAGGTGCCTGAAACGAATAATTAAATTGCAGATATTGGCCCTTAATCAGAAAATGAAATCACAAAACTTGTAGGCAATCGTGTGGTGTTGCCATCTGTTGTGAATTTTAAGAAAACATTTCTCTTTTCTTAACACAGTTCAAATTTCCCCAATTTTGGTTAATAAACAAAAAAGTTGCTTTTTTTTTTTTTTTTTTTTTTTTTTTTTTGCAAATTAAATTTTATTCTAACTTCGAAAAGATTTATATGATACGCTATAATAATAATTTGTTTTTTAAAAGTTTTTTTAAATAGATTATTTAAAAATAACTTACCAACTGTGTGACAATGTGACAATGAGAATTTACCTTATTTTATAATTTAAAAAAGTTTTGCATGATGAATTATGTTCGTAAATTTGAGCCTAATTGTCTTTTATTTCTTCAATAGATCGTCGAGTACAACATGAGAGTGGACTGCAAATGCCACGGCGTATCGGGTTCATGCGAGACAAAGACTTGCTGGAGGGCCCTGCCACGGTTCAGACTCGTCGGAAGCCTTCTCAGAGAAAGATTCGACAGAGCTGCTGAGGTCAGGCCTGGAGGTCGTCGTCTGGTACCCGTCGGCAACCAACTGAGACACCACTCCGATACCGACCTCGTCTATCTGGAGTCGAGTCCGGACTTTTGTGAACAGCCTGGCACCAGAGGCCGGCCTTGCAACAGGACGACCAGCGAAGAAGGTTGTGACACTCTGTGCTGTGGGCGAGGCTTTGAAACCAAGACGGAGAGAGTCCTAGAGAGATGCGATTGCAAGTTTTATTGGTGTTGCTACGTGAAGTGCAGGGAGTGCGAAAAAGAAGTAGAAAAAAATTACTGTTTGTAGAAAAGCAACAGAAATGCGGAAATCCAACGGCATTATTTCGAGATTAGTTGTATTCAGGCTAATCTGAACTTTATTTTTTAATTCTAAATGTTCGTGAACTGTTTGGACTTAACATTCATGTTTAGCATCATTATTTATTCTATAAATATTCAAATGTATATATATATTAATGCAGTCTATAGAACTATCGAAAGAATCTAAACCCTATGTCTATAGAACTTTGTAAGCAAGCACCATAAAATTCAAAAACACGCAGCAAATGTTTCGGGTTGAAATAACATGATCTTCATCAGACGAAAAAAATAAAGGCATGGGTGTAGCACGAAACCAGCAACAAAATCACAAATTCTCTTCTTAATTCGAATTTTTTTGTTTCTGCTGTTTTTTCTGCTTTGTTGTTCAGGATTTTGTTAATTCCACTTTGGAATCCTCAAATTCTTTTTTAATGAGATGTTCTTTCTTTAAGTGTCAATTTTTCGTGTTTCTGAACTTTCTATTCCTAACTTGACTGCTTCCATCGAACATTTTTTTTTTTTTTTAAATAGCAAAGTTTCTTCCGCGGTGTGTTATTGCTTTTACGCTGTACCAATGTCTCTTTAAGCAGGCTAAAATGTTTTGCTTATTCATTTCAATCCAAAACAATAGTTGCATGTTTTTGCCATTTATGACGTTTGCTTATTCATTTTCATGAATGGTTTTATGTTAATGTTAATAAATTCTTTAAGAAAACTTACTGTATACATTCTCTTCAACAATAAACGCAGTTTTTTTTTTTTTACTGTAAAATGTTGAAACAAACAAACTATCACAATCACTATTACGAAACAAATCCATACCAAAATGCTGAAGTGCTTTAACGAAAAATATTAAATAACCAGCAAACCCTTGCGAAATTTTCTCACTTTATTTATTTATTTTCTTCTTATTTACATTTAAAACTTTAAACTCATAAATCTTATACCAATTTCCACATCCAATTTGAATTGTAATTCACCAGAATTAAAATTATTATTAAAACCAAATTAATATTGTGCGATAGTGAAAACAAAACCATTCAAAGAAAGATTTCAAAATAAAATTCATATCTGAAGATCCAATTTTCATACTTGTGTAGGCAGAACAGTTTTAGTATAAGGCCCCCATGACAACTTTTTTTTTAATATAGGGCCCCGATGGTGATTTTTGTTACCATGTTGGCGATGCTTTTTAACTGGTACCTATTTTGATTACACTTCTGATTATTGCGTTTTTTAGTCAATGTTTGACACTAATTCTATTTTGTTTATATATTTAAAGAACTGCTAGCTTTAAAATAACACGTGCAAAGGTTGCAAAGATGCTACTTTTAAAATATATTTTATTATAAAAAGATCTCATTAGACAAATGTCGTCTTTTTTCTGATTAAATGATTGAACTAAGTCCGCGAGCTTGAATATTGCCGATAAATATTATTTTTTAGATTATTATTTTAAATATTATCTTATTAAATATGTCTGTAACATATCGTTTCCACAAAACGTAATCGGAACTGGACTACGTTAGAGAAATATTATATAGATTATTGCAATATTTGTATTTCTGAATAGAAAAAGAAACCCTTTGTACTCGAGAAGTGACGCCCGATCAGTACTGCCTTTCCTGCGACTATTCGAATCGAATACGAGTGCCAACTGCCCGTCACTATTCGGTTTGTTCTCCTCGTAAAAAAGACCCCCAATAGTGGGTATTCCACCCAAGCCTAAGAGTCCACCGGCTGAGCGGTTCTGCGCTCAGAGCTGGTAGACGTGACGTGCCGGGTTCGATCCCAGATCACGCTCGTCGGCCTAGCCGTTCGGAGTTTCTGTGTTTTTTTTTCCGAAACCTGCGCAAATACGGGCTAGAACTCCTTAGAAAGACTTCCACGGAGATGCACTCCACCTTAGGCCTAGGACCCTAGAGTAGTCGATTGTCCTTACTCCCAAAACATCAAACACCCAAGCCTAGGAAACAAGTGCAGTCAATCGGACTTAACACAATACCAGCACCTAAAAATTAGCACACATGATAAATTTGTATGAAAATGAAACAAATGCAAGGAATTTTGATTCCTATGTCAAAATCTTTCGATAGGCACCATACTAATTTAACCGCATTTTTGGGGACTTGCCACCTTTGAGTGGGCGCCACTTAAGTTTTCTTATATAAAAGCTTATATTTCTATTTTAATATTCATAAATTGAATTATATTTGATATGTTCAATAAAATATATAATCAAGCAACTTCTCTTACACTGAGAAAAAATTCTGTAACTGACATCTAGAATCGAAATGGTGTCTCTAGTAAAAATAATTCTATGCCATTCTTATAAACTCTAGTCCCCTTTGAAAGCGAGTTCTAGAAACTTCTATTAGAATTCTAGAGCGTTTGCCTACATTATCGAGGTCAAACTTATTTAAAAATCTCTGCAGATAAATGCGATTACAAGAGGAGAGTTTTAGCAACTATAATCTTGGTTTATGACCCAATTCTAGACAATCAAGCGAGAATTTCTCACAATACAAAAGATTCATAATATTGTTACACCCTCTAGAAATGTATCGATTAGAAATTCTCGATCATTTCGTCTATTCAGCTTATTCGCGTGCATTTACGCATAGCTCGGAAATCTATGTCTCTAGTTAAGGGAATTAGAAAATGACTACTTATTCATTCTATATGAAGGCGATGTATATTTTTTCTCGGTGTATGCTTCTTGATATATATTTTTACAGATTTGAAATCTTTAATTTCCGTTTTCTCAGTCCGCATTTTTCACGAATTCATGATCTCCAAAATGCTAAAACTTTTACAGATTTTTAAGAAAAGACTTAATATTTTTTAGGTGTTTAATGGTTGGTTGGTTGGTTAAATGGCTTTTTTTGGCGCAAGGTCTAGGTGTTTAATGGAACCCACTTAAAAGAATTGGGGAGGAATTTCGCAATATCATTAAAGGAAAAAACATTAAAAATAATGTTTTTTTTTTTTTACATAAACGTTAAATCTAAACTGAAAAATAGAAAAAATTAACGTTAAAATTAACTAACCCTGTTAAATAACACCTTTTTAATAATGTAATTAGCTTTTAAATTTTAAAGATTAATAACTATCACTTAATGAATTCATTTATTTCATTTCAGAAGCAACTAAATCGATTAATCGTTTCTTTACTTTTAATCTTTTCTTTTCACTAATTTTCGATTTGGCAACCTGTTTATTTCTACTATCTCTGTATGGAATCGGTTACATGTGGACTTATTAAAAATACTTATTCCATTTTTCAATTTTGGTTTGTGTTACTGTTTAATCTAATTTCCTCTTTTACTTTGTTTTGTTGCAAGATAGAGACTTGAGTTGTATATTGCTTGAATTAGCTATACAACTTTCCGAAATCTTGCATGATGCTGGCAGAGATGCAAGTTTCCTGATGCGTCAACATTTCTGGTTCTCAGCATTTAAAATTCTAATTTTCATTTCAAGATTTCTCTTTTCTTTTAACACATCCTTTTGGTTAATTTATCTCATTCCATTTCTATTAATTGAGGAATGTTTCTATTCGAGTAATGGATTATGCAAATTATCTCATCGTTAGGTTTATGTGTTAGGTTTGTGTCATTTCTCTTTAGCGTAAGTACTTTAACATGTTTTTACTACTGAGTGTACTTAAATTAAATTATCATTACTCGATATACATCTCATTTAAAATTTCATATGTATTCATGAAAAAAATGCAAACTGAGAAAACATAATTTAAAGATTTTAAACCTGAAAAAATATATGAAAAATCACAAGAAATTGTTGCCTGAATACATATTTTATTGAACAAACCTAATAGAGTCCAATTTATAAATATTAAATTGAAATATAAGTTTTTATATGAAATCTTTAGTGGGGCCAAGTCCCTTTAAAGCCTCTATATACCATAGATATAGTAATTTATATAGATCTATCATCCCCATGTTAACGAGCAAAAATGTTTGGTACCGAAAAAGTTTTTTGGCATCAGCCATTAGAAAGTTAAAACTCTAAAACAGTAACAGAATAGAATGATAATGAATTTTGAAAATGCGAAATATTGCGCGGCTTTTAAGTGTTCTAATAAATATATGAAAAGAAATGGGATAAGTTATATCCAAGTAATTTATGAATAATATAAATTTTATAATCAGTTTCTTTGTTATTATTGTGATATAATTACTGTCTTCCTATTTAATGGAATACTTTTTTTAAATTTTAATATTTTTTAAATATTTTATGTTAGTAAGTAAGGTGGAATTTTCAAAATTCTTTTAAATGTAGTTAGCAATCCGCGTTTGTAATGATCGATAGATGGCGCTCTCTGAACACTGCAGTTGTTAGTAAACATTATGGCCACGTGTGTTCCATTAGTGTTCTTTATGTAATTCTACTTAATATTCCGCCATTACATCATGAAAAATTGATTGCTTTTGTAAAAAAATATTTCAGTTTCTTCAAAGTTCGATCGGAAGTAGATTTTAACTGAAGCTGAACAAATATTAGTTTGAAATCATCTGATTAATTCTTTACTTCCATTAGCCGAAGCAACTGAAATTTTAAATTTGTCATTTGGAAGTAAATGGAAGCTCAATTCTGGATTTCTTGATCCTTTGGAGTTAGATTGTAGCACACAACAGTATGTGTTATCTTTTTTACCGTATTTATTCATTTTTATTCTATAAATATATGTGAAACTAAATATCGTGTAGCAATGGCGGCTGTATGGAATTCGAATTAAACCATGTTTATTGTAATTTCACCTTAGCCCACCAGAGGGCGAGCATTTCATTACAATCGCGGATCGCGGAAGTTTTAATATATACCTAGTACGTTGGGTCACCACAAGACTTTCTTCTATATATGATCCTATACAAATTTACGCAATACATATCATTTATTAAATTATAATTTATTAAAGTTATTTTTCGCGTTGAATGCAGACGATTTTTATCTCAAAGAAGTATAATAACAAATGCCGAAAGAAAGAAAGTCAGTTTTATGCAGACATGAGTATACTGAAGTATAGTAAAAAAAAGAAAAAAAGAAAAGGAAAGGAAAACAAAAAGATTAAAGAAAGAAAAATGGGTAACTGGAGTTTTTCATTCTCTTTTAGTACATAAATTTTATCTGCTAAATTATCTGTGTGTATTCCACTGTATATTCACTCGGGGAAATACATCCATAAGAGAGTAAAATGGCCGTCTTTTCCCGAGTAAAGAGGTATCACTTTTCCTCCCTCATTGATCAATCTATGTCTTATTACTATATCTATGCTATATACAACTGTGTATCTTTCTTGGGGGAATAATGCGAAACAACTATAATCCATATAGAATTTTATGAGAAGGGAAGAAGGGTGAAATCGGTGTGCAACCTTCAATTGCATGAATGGTTTTTCTCAAACACAGATTTCTACGAACAGATTT
The DNA here is from genome assembly GCA_963930645.1 of Salticus scenicus. Classification (NCBI taxonomy): domain Eukaryota; kingdom Metazoa; phylum Arthropoda; class Arachnida; order Araneae; family Salticidae; genus Salticus; species Salticus scenicus. The sequence continues at coordinate 9,009,423 of OZ005652.1, forward strand.
AGATTATTGTGATGTATTTTGTCAGCTAAAAAAAAAAAAAAGTGACGCGTGTTACATGTCAAGTTTTGTTTTATTTTTAGTCCGTGCGGCACCTGGAAGTTAATATGAAGACTTAATCAGGGGTGTCGGTAACCAAATCTACCTGCGACGTCTCACCTTATCAATCTGTGGAGCGCGAAAATCACAGAAAATGAGGAATTCCATCAATATTTATGAAGACACCCTTCTTGTATTATTCAATAATTTCACGAATTATGTCGGAATACATTCCACTCCGAAATCTCTCAACATCTGTTCTGATTACAAGAAACGAAATAAGTAATAGAAATCTTTCTTTAAAAAGAAAAAGATAATTAATTAAAAAAAAAAAAAAGTGTGCTTTATTGGCAGAATTTATTGATCCGCTAGAGTGCGCTCAGATGAGAGCACAATACAACAAATCCACGTAATTCAGGTGTCGCTAAGGTATAATGTGTGTTTCAGAAATGTAGTATGTTTTTCATTATTATATAAACTTCGTTTCATCCATGTTTCCACAAGTCGTCAAACAAGACATTACATTGTTCCATTACAGAGGCCTCTCCACTTATCGTCCCCAGAAGCCAGAGCCAATGTTATTCTATGCGGAATTTTGCCCCTTTATAACTTATTAACTAATATAAATTTCTAAATTCCGTTTTCACATTCAGAAACTTCACAGCTATTAAACAATTCATCGCTTTCTCAAATTTATTACTTTCTTCTATATTCAATATAAGAAAGTATTGGATTCGTAAAAATTTTCGACCTCGGGTTTTTGATGGATTTACACGTTTTGGGATTTCCTGAACACGATTTGACACTTTTTAGAAAATGTCAGTCTGTGTATGTGTGACGAAATTTTGTGGCAACTGTATCTCAGAATTTCATACAAATTGGTATGTAGTTGCACCTTGACATAAATGAGTGCCTATCAACTTTTGGTAAAAATTGTCTTACAGGTTGCGTTGCCGTCCCGCTTTTTCTAAATTTTTAACAGGGTGGTATAGGACAAACTTTTGTATAAATGTGCATAAAGATAATTATTTTTTAATAATCATTATGAAATTTACAAGAATTATTTATAATAGAGATAGTCAACTGGAATTTTTTTTTTTTGTATGTGTAGGAGCCTCGTCTCCCCCCTCCCCAGGGGGAAAGCCCCCCACGAGGGGAGTAAATTTTCATGATGGGTATCTTTCAAAAGAGCTCGCCAATACCTTTAAAACGAATGGTTGAACCATCGATCTGCGATAATTTAAAATAAAGTTATCAATTTTTTTTTTAATGTAATATTGACAATAAAATTGACTTTTATTGGATATTTAGTGTTATACGACTTCTCAAATATGGAAATCGTCTGCATTATCGTAGAAGATATTTTTTTAAATAATAATTTTAATAAATTACTTTTAGTGAGTGAATTTGTATAGGAAAATACAGAAGAAAGTCATGTGGTATATACAACATACTAGTTTCTTCTTGTGTTTATTATCAGAGCAAATTTAGAAATATTCTAAACAGTTTTATTTTTTAAAGTTATTTGGTAGTTTCTTTATAGGAGATCTACCTATTGCAATGGTCCTCATGACACGACTTCTGGAAAATTTCTTCATATCTTCACCGATCATGACCCCTAGAACCCCAAACCACCCTCCGTTCAAAAGTTTATATATATATGTATATATATATATATATATGTCCTGCACTAGAAATTTATGAGAATATACATATGAGGGGGGACTGACATGAGTGCCAACTAGTTTTACACGTTTTCACGTGGGAGAAATCCAAAAATATAAAAATGGGTATGGTGTCCGTCTGTAGGGTGTCTGTTAGTTTGTTAGTCCGACGGTGTGTTAGTCTGTGTACATGATATCTCACGAACATATTATCGCAGAGAGATTGGATAAGTTTTAAAGTATTAGTTATTACACTGGCAAGAACCAGGCCCTCTAACGGCAGGGCATACGGGGCAAATGCCCTGGGCCCCCCTTCTGGAAGGGCCCCCCCTACAGGCGTATGCAGAAATTCTGCAACCTAAAGACCTCTTATGCCACTGCAAGGGGGCCCCCCAAAATAGGCTTGCCCCGGGGCTCCAGGCAGTCTAAGTCGGGCCCTGGCAAGAACCCTATTCTTTCGTAAAATTGTAATTAAAAATCTTCAGAAGTTATTCGAAATTTACGATTTTCTTAACATGGGAGAATAGGGCAAAATTTCACTTAAACGAGCATGAAAATAAATATTTTTATCGTAAAGATGTAAGAACACCTTTTAAATATTAGTTTTAATGCCAGGATGACCATCATTAGCTAGAAACATGCTACTTTGAAAATTTCGCAAATTATTCGAAATTTAGAAATTTCTGTAAATACAGCAAAATTTCGCATAAATGTCCCTTTTGAGGGATATTATCATCGTAATGCTGTCAGACTGCTTTTAAAATGTTACATAAGATGCTGGTATAAGCATCATTGACTATGAATTTTCCAATTTAAAAATTTTGTAAGTCACTGGAAATTTACGATTTACTTAATATGGCGGAATAGGGCAAAATTTGGCATAAACGCTCACTTTGAGGGATATTTTCCCCGTAAAATTGTCAGAACACTTTTTAAAATATCATTTAAGATATTGGCATGAACATCCTTGACTATGAATTTTTTTATTTAAAAATTTCGTCAGTTATTTGGAATTTACCATTTACTTAATAAGGCAGTATAGGGTGAAATTGAGCATAAACGTTCATTTTGAGGATCATAGATATGTCAGACAACTTCAAAATAACATTTATGATACTTGTTTGAACATGATTGACTACAAATATTTTAACAGGAAAATTTCGTAAGTTATTCGAAATGTAAGATTTTTATGAACATAGCAAAATGGGGCGATATTCCATATAAATATGCACTTTGGGGATGTTGCATTGGAAATAGTAGCATGAAAATAAACTGCGAAACCGACCCCAATAAAATAAATTAATAGATTAGAATAAGATAAATATATCGAACTGAACGGTGGGTAGTCTATTAGCCGGGGATTTCGTTCTGTCACTGTGTCAAGAGTTTTGTCAAATTCATTTCTCTTAACATGAATATAATATGTCTCGAACTAGAAATTTATGAGAACATACATATGATGGGGAATTGAGCAAAGTCCACCTATGCCAACTGGTTTTATTAGGGTCAATTTCGTAGTTTAGTTTTCGTACTACTATTTCCTATGCAACAATCCAGAAAATGCATATTTATATGGAATATCGCCCCATTTTGCTATGTTGATAAAATCTTACATTTCGAATAACTTACGAAAATTTCCTGTTAGAATATTTGTAGTCAATCATGTTCAAACAAGTATCATAAATGTTATTTTGAAGTTGTCTGACATATCTATGATCCCCAAAATGAACGTTTATGCTGAATTTTACCCTATTCTGCCATGTTAAGCAAATTGTAAATTCCAAATAACTTACGAAATTTTTACATTAAAAAATTCATAGTCAGGGATGTTCATGTCAGTATCCTAAATGATATTTGAAAAGTATTCTGACATGTGTACGATGAAAATATACCTCAAAGTGAGAGTTTATGCGAAATTTTGCCCTATTCCTCCATATTAAGTAAATCGTAAATTTCCAGTGACTTAAGAAATTTTAAATTGGAAAATTCATAGTCAAGGATCTTTATACCAACATCTTATAGAATATTTTAAAAGTAGTCTGGCTACTTTACAATGATAATATCCCTGTAAAGGGACATTTATGCGAAATTTTGTCGTATTCCGCCATGTTAAGAAATTCGTAAATTTCGAATAATTTGCGAAATTTTGATAGTAGTACGTTTATAGTTAATGATGCTCATCCCGGCATCAAAACTGATATTTAGAATCTTTTCTTACATCTTTAGGAAAAATATATTATTCCCCATCATACTATAGGTATGGGGAACATTAGGTAATCGTGAAAATTTTCCACCTCGTTTTTTTTACTTCTTACACGTTTGCAGGTGTGAGGATACCGAAAATGACAAAATTTGCGTGGTGTCCGACTGTAGGGTGTCGGTTAATTTGTTAGTCTGTGTACCCAATATCTCAAGAACAAATTGTCACAGAGAAGTCAGATTAGTTTTACAGTATTCCTTTCAACACTGGCAAGAACCCTATTCATTTGTAACATTCGAATTAAAAAACTTTGTAAGTTATTAGAAATTTACGGTTTTCTTAACATGGGAGAATAGGACAAAAATTCACTTAAACGTGCATTAGATGGAAACTTTTTACTGTAAAAATGTCAGACAAGTTTTAAAATATCAATTTTGATGCCAGAATGAACACCAGTAACTATAAACATGCTAATTTTAAAATTTCGCAAGTTATTGGAAATTTACGAATTTCTTAACATGGCAGAATAGGGCAAAATTTCACATAAATACCAATTTTGAGAGATATTTTCATCGTAAAGGTGTCAGACTACTTTTGAAATATTATTTAGGTTACTGGCATGAATATCATTGACTATGAATTTCCCAATATAAAAATTTCGTAAGTTATTGGAAATTTATGAATTTTTTTATGTGGCAGAATAGGGCAAAATTTCACATAAATGTTAATTTTGAGGGATATTTCATCGTAAAGATGTCAGACTACTTTTGAAGTATTATTTAGGATACTGGCATGAATATCATAGACTATGAATTTTCCAATTTAAAAAATTCGTAAGTTCTTTGGAATTTACGATTTACTTAAAATGGCGGAATAGGGCAAAATTGAGCATAAAAGTCCATTTTGAGGATCATCAATATATCAGACAACTTCAAAATAACATTTATGATACTTGTTTGAACATGATTGCCTACGTAATTATTCGTAATTTAAAATTTATCAACATAGCAAAATTAGGCGATATTCCATATAAATATGCATTTTGGGGATTGTCGCATAAGGAATAGTGGCATGAAAACTAACGAAAAGAATAAGATAAATATATGGAACAGAATGGTGGGTAACCTATTGGGCGAGGATTTCATTCTATCATTGTGTCAACCGTCTGATCAAATTCATTTCTCTTAACATGAATATAATATGTCCTGCACTAGAAATTTATGAGAATATACATATGATGGGGAACTGAGCAGAGTCCACCTATGCTAACTAGTTTCTTTTCATGCACGTTTAAGCGAAATTTTGCCTTATCCTCCCATGTTAAGAAAATTGTAAATTTCGAATATTGAAATTTTTTAACTAGAATGTTGCGAATGAATAGGGTTCTTGCCAGTGTCATAAATAATATTTTGAAACTGGTCTGACTTCTCTGCGACAATTTGTTCTTGAGATATCGTGTACACAGACTAACAAACTAACGGACTAACACACTAACAGACACCCTACAGACAGACACCATACCCATTTTGATATTTTCGGATTCCTCACACCTGAGAACGTGTAAAAAAGTCAAAAATCCGATGTCGAAAATTTTCACGATTACCTGAGTTCCCCATATCTGTAGTATGATGGGAAACTAATACATGGAAAGAAGTTTTTAAAAAGCACTGGCGTGACTTGAATTAAATAAAAATTGAATAAATAAATGAGTAAACTTACAGTCGGTAACAAAAGTCTCCGAACACTAGCAAAAATTCCTATTTAAAAAAAGTACACTTAATACAGTTTTGTTAAATAAATCCTTGTCGAATCCTGTTCTTAGTCAGTGTAAGAATATGATTCGATAAGGATTTATTTAACAAAACCGTATGAAGTGTACTTTTTTTACATAGGAATTTTTGCTAGTGTTCGGACACTTCTGTTACCGACTGTACAATAAGGTACATAAACTGGTGCGGCACTCAAACTACTTTCTCTTACTCTAAAATTCTCTAGCCATGTTATACAAGGCATAAGGTACTGTATTTGAACATTTCTCGAGTACCTTAAAAGCAGTTCAGAACAATTTCGGAATTTGGCGCAAACGAGAGTGTGTGTTGGTGACCTTCTTCTCGAGCGCCGTTTGCATATTGTAGCTAAATCCACAAAGCATTTAACACGTTCAGCGCCATATCAGCCATCGGTGGCTGACAGTGTGAAATAGGATATAAGAATAAAAAATTTACATAGTTTTAAGTAATTACTGACAATTTATGTAAAATTTACTTAATTTTTATTTATTAGTAGCAAGCTTTGCCCACTTCGCTGGACACAATATTTAAATGCGCTGTCAAAATCCCATATCATTATTAATTAACCTCAGTTAAAGTTCTCGCTGCATTCGGTAGAGACTTTTCTCGTTCGCAAAGTGAGGAGTCCGTGTTCCCACTGCTTTCGGCAGCAACTTACCCGATTCTTACTTTCCCTTCCCCAGTGGCTAAGTTCGAAGTTTTGCGAAATCTCGACAAAATACATAATGCGTATACCTAATAAACATCCACACACCAAAGTTCGCCATTCTAAGGTAATTTAAGGCGAATTCAAACGGGAGAACGTGTTTTTACACGTGTCTATAGCCCCCTCGACCTCAAAAAGGAAAGGGGGGGGGGGGAATTTCCTAAAATCCCGTTACAATAAGTGTCGGATACATATAAACAATTTACGCACCAAATTTCGTGACAGCAGATCCCATAGATTTCCCAAGACAAATTTATCGCTAAAAGAGGGGGGGGGGGGATATCTTAAAGACACATGGCTGTTTTCAACACCTTTGTAACATCTTTAGTACAGCTCTACTAAAAAATCGGGAATTTCTGAAATTTCCCACCGAAAAACGATTTTTCCCCTCTCTTTTTTAAAAATCAAGAATTCCAAAATGGTACATAATATTTTATTTATAATCAATTCTAATCTCACCATGTGCAATTTCTTCACCGCGAAGTTATTTGGGGCCGAGTTATGCTTACAAACGTTTTTTTGCTTCCTGTCCTCCAGGGGGAAAGCGGGGGTATTTCGATAAATCCCATTTCTTTAGTTCTCGGATACATCTCGTATAAACAATTCAAGCACCAAACTTCGTGACCGCAGCTCTCATAAATTTCCCAGGACAAATTTAGTACTAAAAAGGGTGTCTCAAATTTGCCCTTTCCAAAACATCCTCCCCCCCCCCCCCACACACACACACAAAAAAAAAAAAAGGCAGATCACACACACAAAAAAAAAAAAAAAAAAAAAAAAAAAATCAAAATCGTGTTTTGGAAATATCCTAAAGAAGTCACATAGCTGTTTTTAGCATCTTTGTTCCATGTTTCGCAGAGTTTTACTCAAAAATGCAGAATTTGCAAAATTTCCCGCCAAAAATGGATTTCTCCTATCCCTCCTCTTAAAATTCGAAATTTCCTAAATCGCAGATAATGTTTTAATTGTACTAATGTGTAGTCTCTCCTTGCAGTAATTTGGAGCCGAGTGATGCTTACAAAGGTGTTTTTGAGAGAATGGGGGTTATTTTGATAATTTCCGTTACTTTAAGTGTCGGATACATATAAACAATCAAAGGACCAAAATTTGGGACCGCAGTTTTCATAGATTATTCAGGACAAATTTAGCGCTAAAAGGGGTGTCTCGAGTTTGCTCCCTCGTAACAATCCCCCCCCCCCCCCAAAAAAAAAAAAAAAAAAAAAAAAAAGGAAAAAAAAATTTGGAAATATATGCTAAGAAAGTCGCATAGCCTTTTTTCAATATCTTTGTTCCATTTTGGGTAGAGTTCTACTCAAAAATCAGGAATTTTCGATATTTCCCTCCAAAAATTGTTTTTCCTTCTCCGCTTCCCTTAAAAATCGAAAATTCCTAAATCGCAGATAATGTATTATTTGTACTCATGTCTAGTCTCCCCATGTGCAATTTCTTTACTGTGAAATAATTAGGAGCCGAGTTATGCTTACAAATTTGTTTTTTTCTCCCCCCCCCCTCCCCAGGGAGGAAAGGGGAGTAATTTCGGAAAAGTTGATAAATATAATTTTAAGTTGGGTAAAGACCTAAATTCGTGCGAAGCATCGTTGAATTCCGTCCAGCCGTTCTCAAGTGATACCTGGACAAACGTGTTTTTGTCTTTTGCCTCCCCAAGAGAGAACGTGGGGGGAATTTCTGTAAAGATAGCCTATGTCCTATTTTAGACTATTATATATCTCTATACCAAATTCCATCCCGATCCGTTTAGCCGTTGTGGCGTGATTCAGTAACAAACATCCATCCAATTTTTATTAAAATCACAATCAACTGATTGGAAGAAAATCATATTTAGAGAATTTTTTTCTCAATTGGTAGAGCCTTGACCTTGTAAGTCAAAGATCCGGGGTTCGACTCTCGGTCCAGGCATTATTTTCACTCAGTCGGAAATATAGAAAAAAAAATCATTAAACATCCATCCATTTATAATATTAGTATAGATATAATTGTATCATTAAGGCATTTTAATGGATTATATTGAAACACGGTAAACATAACACGTTTCTAAGCAGCGAGCGTGGCCTGAATGGGATTTCCTTAAGAATTCGCGGGGCGCTCAACGTGTTAAGGCTGTTATTTATTTATTTCAAATTCATTCAGACGATTACACCACTCTTTTAAACATATTCAGCTACTTCTGAGTAGCCCTGTTGTGACATCGTCAAGGTTTCCTTCTTTTGTACTCGACTGCCAGTGTGAGGTCCGAGGTGCCTCTCTGTCTGCGAGATCATGAAAACGGACATTCCGTGCATCCTTTCACACTCTCAGATGCAAAGACACCGCAATTTCACGCTCCACTTTGATAATGCCGTCTTGCGCTCCCAGGCGAAGGTTGTGCCCAGACATTTTGACACCTAGCAAACACCAATGAACTATTAAACTAGGTGTGAACTCATGTATCTCACGTGACCAAAAACTTTCTGATTTGTTGTCATCTTGTGGTAAAATAATTCCTCCCCCCCCCCTTTTGCATCTCATCAAAATTTTGGAGGACTGAAAAAATCAGGAAAAACTCTAGAGACTTGGATTATGCACAGTTTAAAGAGAAGTCGTCTTCCTGAACTTCTCTGTAATTTTTACACATGCTAGGAATCGCATATATATGTGATGCATGTTTTTCTGATTGTCCTGTATGAACAGGATGTTAAATAGAATTATTTTGTACTATTTCTTCTTATTATTATAACTTTGTTATGTTACTTAACAGGAATATTTATTTTTTAGTTTCACTAAAATAATAAATTTGAATTTTAACTAAAGTTGTAATTCAAGTGATGCCTTCTAAGTTCCTGAATCTATCACACTGTATACTTTAACTAACGAATATATTTTTAACTAATTGGAATAATTTAATTTAAACGGTCAATTCGGATTCCTTGAATTATTTCCCATGTTCTGGTATAATAAATGATAATAATCGTATGCCAATATTTATGATTCAGGGATAGGAAAAGTGGTATTAATGCCAATAGTAAATGTGTTATTCAAAGGAAGATGGCGCCATGAACCCATTATTTTACTTCTAACTTCCATTCTATTTGTCAGATAGAACTTAGATAGCTTTAAATCTTCCCAGGAATAAGCAGATATCTGCAAAAAGCTGCGCGTAAATCGGCCAGTAGTTTTTGAGTCTATAGGGAACATACACTGAAAACAGCATTTTCTCTACCATGTGTAAGAAAGTTAAAATTACGGAGCAGAGGGGGGATAGTGACTAAAATTCTAAAAAATTATCATTAACAATTCAGAGTTTTTGAAAATGCTTAAGGTACATGCAAATCCAAATGAAAAAAATCTGCTGTGAAACAACCACACGACTTCCATTACCCACTATTACACGTATTATATGCCTTTTTGAGAGCTAATGTGATCAGAAAACATAAAAGTGACCTAAAGAGAAAATCGTTAGAGCCGTTTTTGAGATACCAATTTTTACAAAAAATCAATTATTGACCAGAAAACAATAATTACATACAAAAGGATATTTAAAAGCGAGTTAATATGGCGAGTTTGAAAAAAATCCGTAAAGCCGTTTTTAAAGGAACGCGTTTGCAAGACCTGAAATTGAGCCATTTATACAGGACGCCTATCCATTTTCCTGAACTAACCAACTATAGCATTCGAAAGGACATCTAATAGAGTGTTTATATAGCAAGTTTGAAGAAAATCGTTAGAGCCGTTTTTGAGATACGGACTTACGGTCCCACTTCCGGTTTTTCAATTTTCACCAAAATTTGGAAATTTCATCTGTACACCAGACGTATTTCAATTCTAAAGTTTCGTAGCTCTATCTTTATTAGTTTCTGAGCTATAATATCCAGAAGATTCTCCACATACATACACACTGACCCATTGCCAAAAACCACTTTTTTGGACTCAGGGGACCTTAAAACGTGTAAATCAGGTGAAAACCCGAAATCGAATTTTCAGACCGAATACAATACTTCCATTACCTACGGTAGTAGGGTAATGGAAGTAAAAATGTATAATAACACTACCCGGCATAAAAATGCCCCCCAGCACCTTTTTTGCAAATTCTTATGTAAAATGACCGCCTGAATCCGAATAGGTCGATCATTTTGCCCTATTACCCACCGTTTTTTAGGGACGCCCCCCTTATTTTTACCACTTTTCGATAATTTTATGGCTATAAATTTGATTTATAGTGGAGAAAATAAATATTTTAACAGCTAAATATCTTCTGAGGGCCTAAAGAGGTGAAAAATTCTATAACATGAACATTTGCAGCAAGGGGAAGATTTAGGGGGATTTGTCACTGAAATTATAAGTTACCTTTATTATATTTTATTAATCAATTATTATTATCACTTATTATACATTATATTGTTTTTGTTTTTAAGAGTTAAAACAATTATTTTCCATTTAAATTCATGGCCATAAAATTATCGAACACTGATAAAAATTGAGTGAGTGGGTGGTGTCCCGAGAAAACGGTGGGTGACTGGGCAAAATGGAAATCATATTCGGATTCAGGAGGTCATTTTACATAACAATCAGGAAGAATGGTATCAGAGCTCGATTTTTTTTTATTACGACTGAGGGCCTGAGGTTTTATTACGAGGTTTTATTACGACTGAGGTTTTATTACGATTGAGAGTCTCAATCTGGGATTTTTGCGTTGTTGATTTCGATAGTTGGACATTTGTCGAAATCTAAAATTTATCGAAAATATAATTGAATCATTTGAAAGCGATGTTATAATTTGAAAAAAAAAAAAAAAAACCTAACAGTCCTCCGTCCTAAACTAAATTCTGCTTTTGCCAGAATTTCATCAAAATCTTTTTTTTTTTTTTTTTTTTTTTAATTATTATTGAAAGAAAAAGAAAAGAAAATGAATAATAATCAGTATCGTTACAAGCGATATCGAAAAAGTTTTTTTTTTAATAATTTTGAATTAGGAAATAAAAAGTGCGCGTGAAACAATATATGAAATAAAAATAAGTAAAATAATGAATTGAATGTTTTTGTTTTTCGGGGGCTGCTCATGCATATAAAAAATGTGTATTAAAACGAGTCGAAGAAGGAAGCGAAATAAGTATTGAGTTATATTACGATCAATACGATATAGAATAGGATACGATATATTAGACCTATCGTCCAGGGTTAGTAGGCATTTTCGTTGAAAGAAATAGTTTGTTCGTTCGGTGCAACTTGCACATGAGTCCCTTGAGGTACAACTTTCACTTTAGTCCCGTCAGGTACAACTTGCACATTAGTCCCCTTTAAATACACACACACACACACACACATATATATATATATATATATATTCAGCACAACGTTATCATTAACAATTCAGAGTTTTTGAAAATGCTTAAAGGTACACTGAAATCTAAATGAGAAAATGCATAATAATTTAAAATCACATAGTTATTTTTCGCTTATCCTTCTATTTATCCAATTGTATAACTTAGGAATTCTTCACTCCATAAAAATGAATCAGACTGCTTTCATAACCCTCTCCCCCTGAGTCTGATTTACAAACTTTTTGAGAAACATTAATAATGAAAACCGGAAAGCTTCTGCCAAGATTAGCTGCAACCGTTTAAAAGTATACTCTCTCATAAAATCTCGAAATTTGTGTGTCAGTCTGTGGCAACCATTGCCAACTTTCCTACAGTTAAGCTGCTATTCCGAGAATTTTTATGACAACGTTTTTTTACAGACTCGGCCATAAAATGCGAAGTCGCATAGCTGCTTTTGTTAAAGAAACGGTAATAAAAGAGGAGAGGCTTCCAAATTTAGTGTTTGGTTTGTGTTTATGAACTCGCACCCGCATGAAGGAAGATCTGCAGAACTTAATCCTTACACTTAAATGCTTTCTTTTCTTTTCTTTTTCTTTTTTTTTAAGTCCTCCATATCATACTACATATCGAAAACTTTTTTTATTCCTGAAAATTGTAGACTGCAAATTTTAACGTTTTGAGGTTCGAGAAGTCAGAAAAATACTAACTGGATGTAGTGTCCGTCTACAGTAGTGGCATCAGAAATTCCCCGATGGGGTTACGCCACCTCCCCGACAGGGGGGCACTACATAAAGAGAGTTTATTATATGAGTATTTATCAAAAACTGCAATACTGTTAATAATACTACTGTTAATATTTGTACCATTCCATTTGTTAGTACTGCTCGTGGTTTTGGATGCTGAAAATTTTTATGAATCCAATACTTTCTTTTATTCAATATAGAATGGAAAAACTGGAATGCTCCAAATTTATAAAAGGAAAGAAAAATCCTGCTAAAAGTAGAAAACTGAAAATTTTGTATTTGCTCCCCCAAGAGATTTTAGGAGTATGCCCCGACGGGGAGGGGGGGGGGCTGCCCCCTAGCTGGCGCCACCCCTGTCCGTCTATAGATCAGCCAGTTTGTTACTTAGTCATTCTGCGTAGACATGATTATCTCAAGAATTATTGTAGAGAAATCACGCCTGTCTTGGAATATCATTTATGGTACTCACCAAAATCCCGTTTATTTTCGACATTCTATTCGAAAATGTCGAAAGTTAATCGAAATTAAGAATTTTTAAACATGGCAGAATAGGAAAATATTATATGGGAAATAGGGTAGGTGCTCAAGTGATTGTCATGCTCCAGTAATTGACATCTTTCCAGAAATAATAAATAGGAAAAATAAAATAAAAGCACATGTTTTACATATAAAAATTTTAACATTGTTTGTCAAACACTGAAGCATAGGGGGGCCAATAACTTGTAAAACGAAAAACTAGCAGTGTCAAACGCTAGAGCATAGGATGCTAATTACTGGTAAAATGAAAAACTGGCAGTGACAATTACTGGAACATTGAGTAGGTGTAAAAATAAAAATTCATAAAAAAAATAACAATTATCAAATGCATATATTTAAATTTATATGTGGTTCTGAAAGTCTTTCATGCCTGTACTAAGTCTTTCATATCTGTACTAAGTATAAAGGATTTAAGTCCAAAAATGTCGATTTTGAGTTAAGTACATAGTCAGACTCAGAAAAAAATTCTCTATCGATTGGTATAAAGGATTTAAATCCATGTCATTTAGTCTTTGAGAAAATCAATTGGTAAAAAAAGATTCAAGTCAGAAATTTAGCATTAATCTTTAGTATAAAAAATTTAATTCAATTTTTTCCCTTTATTAAATTAAGATTGACAATCACTGAATGGTATAAAGCTTATAAACCAACCTAGTCCCTTTTCCCTAATCGATTCTGCTGATTTGTTTTTAGTTAGTTCAACTTTATTTTTCGTCTCCTGAAGAATCAAGAATATGGACTTAAATCCTTTATACTTATCACTACAGATATATTAATTTAAGATTTTCAAAAATAGATTCTAATGACTATAATACATTAAAAACATCAGAAATTGTTCTAAAAGTTTCAATCACTGTAGCACTTACCCTAACATGGTGCTGCATCGAAACTAAATGAGACACACCAATAAACTTACGCAGCAAATTAAGGTAAAGTAAATACATTAAAAACCGCGAAATGGTAGCCTGGCAGATGAGGCATTTCAATCTCCGACTAGTCCTAGTCACCAGCCAAATTCTCCTATATCTTATGGTAGAAATTTATGATAATTAATACATTCTAGATCTAGAAAACTGAGTCAACCTGAGATTCACGTACGGCAACTAATTTTTAGTGCTAGGAAAAAGCATATTTCAGTCAGTATGCAATTAAAAAAAAGATTTAACATTTGATTTTGTGGCCCACCACAAGAAAAGAAAATATTACCAAAACAAGAGAATTTTACCCTTTCAATGAATTAAAGGAATTAAGTTATTTCGATCCGGTAGGTTGCCATCAGTTTTAACCCTACAAGGCTCAATTTTTTTTTAGTGCGCGACAAAAATATATAGGTTGTAATGAGTGATCAGAAGATAGGGAAAACTAATAAAAATAAAAATAAAACCATATTTTACGGAAAAATCAACTTTTTAGCTCAACGTACCGTATGCGGAACATACATAAAAATAGGATTTACTAATACGTTTACTATTGTAATTAAAAAAAAAAAAACTTACCTCTGCAAAATATACACTTCGTTATAACACACAGTATTTCTTTTCGAGTCAAAACTGTTCAATAACTATTCTTTTTTTATTTTTACTTCAGACAAACGACTAACGTATCACTTTCATTCAAATTTCACACTGAGTGCACTCTAACAAAAACACGAACGACCTCTTTAGGAAAAGATTCGTATTACTGCACCGCTCAATGTCAGTGGCTTCTATCAAGATGTCAAGAGAGGTCGCTACTAATAGTTTTATAGCTACAGGAACGATTAAATTCGGTGTTCCACTTATGGAACTGGGTGCCTTGTAGGGTTAAGTTAATTTAGAGCTGCTAAGCTGTTCTTCGGAGGTTAAAAAATACAAAAAGGCTTTAACTGCAGGAAAACTCGAGTTACATCCACTCACTGATTGATTAACTGACTGACTCGATCACGGGGATTCTATGGGAGATTGGTTCACAAATTTTGGTGCGAAGTTGGATTTGGAGTCCTGACCCCCCACTAAGACCGAGTTTTTGCAAAATTCTCACCATGGGGGGAAGCAAGAGGTTACAACACACTGACATGACTTGGCTCGAAATTAATTCACAATGAAGAAACTGCACATGGGAAAATCAGACGAGCTTTTTACTTTCTCTTACCCATAAGGTAGAGAAAGTATTGTTTTGGGGTAAAATTTTCGAACGCAAGTTTTTGTTATATTTACATGTTCTGAGGTCCCCTGAATACGAAAATCATGTTTTTAGCAAATGGTCTGTGTGTATGTCTGTCTGTTATCAGCATATCTCAAAAACAAATTATGGCAGAAAGTTCAAACTTGGTATTCTAAATGTGTATCATATAAGGATGTTACACTAAACTTTTCGTTAAGATCAAGCAAATGGTTCGTATACAGGGACACTCAAAAGTATTCAAATACATTACGTCTATGGGGGAAATTGCAGGTAAGTAGAGTTTAACACCTATAGACTGCACTAAACCAAATGAAACTAATATATATTTTTTGTAATAGAGATAGTCAACAGGGAAAAAAAAATTGTATATGTAGGAGCGTTGCCTCCCACCCCTGGGGGGAAGTCCCCCCTCTAGGGGAGTCAATTTTCATGATGGGTATCTTTCAAAAAGAGTTCGCCAATACCTTTAAAACGAATGGTTGAACCACCGATCTACGATAATTTAAAACAATGTTATCGATTTTTTTTACTTTTAACGAAAAAAAAAAAAAACTTTTATTTTTATTTTTATTTTTTTTTTTTAAATATTGAGAATAAAATGGACTTTTTTTGGATATTTAGTGTTATACTACTTCTCTAATATGGAAATCATCTGCATTATCATAAAAGATAATTTTTTTAAATAATAATTTTAATAAATTTTTTGTTAAAAATAGAATTATTTTTTAATAGCCGAATTAAATTCAATATAAATTTAGGTGCATTAATGAAACGGGGGGTTGTGGGTGGCGGTAGCCCCCCTCACACAGAACTAATTATCATATAAAACTCTTCCGAAGCCTAATATGAACTGTTTAACGCAGGTTTACTTAACAGTACTTGTTATCTCACTTCTTAATCTGCAACCTGTATTTATAGTATTAAATTCCAGGGTAAGAGAAAGTCGTGTGAGTGACACACTAGATTATTTTTAAATAAAAAGTTTTCACCAATTTTTTGAATTTTTTACTAAAAAAAAAAAAAAAAAAAAAAAAACGATTTTTTTTCTCTATAACGTGGAGGGTAATTTGCAAAACCCTGATTTTTAATCAGAACTCTACCAAAAATGATACAAAGAGGTTGAAAACGGCCTTGCGCCTTCTTTAGGATATTTTCAAAAATCCATTTTTGCGATTTTCGATTGTAGATGGGTTGGGGGTCACGAGGAAATGAATTTGAGCGCACCCTTTTTGCTATAAATCTGTCCTGGGGAATTTATGGGAGATGCAGTCATGAATTTTGGTGTGTGGCATGGCCATGTGCATTCCTTGCTTTCCCCTTTGAAGGATACGTGAAAGAATCATATTTCCTAGAATAAGTCTGCTCCAAATTACCGCAGGAAAGCGATTTTTGATGTGAGAGATGATTATGCGTACCCAACACACACTGTAAAGCAATTTTGCGAAATCCCTCCCCTCCCTCCCTTTTAAGCGTAAGAGGCAAATATATGTTTTTAAACATGTCTGCTTCAAATTATTTCGGGAAAGCAATTTTTTAGTGTGCCGGTTGGTAATGCATACTCAACACACACTATAAGGAGATTTTGTGAAATCTTTTCCCCTTCCTTTTTTTGGGCGGAGAAACAATAGCGAAAAACATGTTTCTAAGCGAAAATGGGGAATACGACATAGTATAACTGAGAAAAATGCTGCAAAAGGCATTGGGGACTCAACCGAGGTTCTTGTGTGAATAAGTTTCTTTCTGTGTAGTAATTCTGAATTTTTAAATATTGAACTATCTAAAATTTTTTCTGATTTAAAAAAATAATGGTTACCCCCCTCGTTTTATTAAAAGAATTTATAAAGAAGAGTTCAATTTTTCATCTAAATCAGTTAATCCTAAAATTAAATATTCTACTCACCGTACTACTATCCCTTATTATAAAGGGATTTCCGAAAATATCGCTAAATTGCTTAAAACAGTTAATATCTCTACTAGGTTTAAACCTCAAATTCGTATTAGTAACTTTCTCTCAAACTTTAAACCCGCTGTCCCCCCCCCTAAACGTCTTGGTGTAATCTATTGTATACCCTGTAAAAATTGTGATTCTACATATATCGGTGAAAGTGGCAGAACAGGTGAAATTAGATGAAAGGAACATAAACGCTGATATAAAACAGGTGATTTAAGATCGAAACTCGTAATCCATTCCGTCAATAGTGATCATATTCCTGATTTTGACAACTTTAAAATTCTAGCCTCTAATGTAAATTTATATGAATCCCGTATTTTTCTAGAGGGCGCTTTTACTAAATTGCAACATTCTGCCTTGAACGAGGCTAAAGCTAGTCCTCCTGAATATATAATCTTGTTATGGTGTGTTAAGAATTTCTTTGTAAATGTTGTGCTTGTATGTTTGACACTGAGGAGGGCTAGTGTTCTAGCCGAAACGTCTGTCGTGTATTTTAATATTTTAAGTTAAAATGTATTTTTTACGTTTTAAAATTTTTGTATTCATTATCTCATTTTAAATGTTACATTGGTTATATCAAATATCAAATTTTGTACAGTCATGTGCTATAGAAGTCATGCGCCTTCCCGTTATCGAGGAAAATTTGCAGTATAGCAACGCCACCTATTGACCGATAAGCATCCAAAGTGAATCAACGTAATATCTCAACATGACCATAACATACTCATCATCATCATCATCATCATCATCACAATCAACATGTCTTACATATCATGTTTTGTTTGGTGATACGCAGTAGAACCTGAGATACAGCCTTCCCTTATACTGTAGAAATCGCTGTGTAGCAGCTTCCCCTGTTGAGCGGTTTACACCAAAAGTTGATACGCACTAATTTAGGCCAAGGTGAATCTATATAAATTTATATGTAATTCTGTGCAGTAGTTCCTGAGATATAGCCTTCCCTTAAATTGCGGAAATCGCTGTATAGTAGCGCCACCTGTTGATCAATAAACATTCAAATTGAATGTTTATCGGTCAACATTTTCCCGGTCAGTTGAATGTTTAGCAATTCTAAGCAGTAGTTCCGAAGATACAATCGCCACAAAATTTTTGTCTCATACGCACACACTGATTGATTGCCAAAAACTAATTTTTTGCACTCAGGAGACCTTAAAACGTGTACATCAGGTGAAAACTCGATATAGAATTTTTGGGCAGAATACAATACTTCCATTGCCTACGGTAGTCGGGTAATGGAAGTAAAAAGGGGGACATTTAACAGTCTGCAGAAACCAGATGAAACATAAATTGACTGTTGTCTCACATAATAATCGAAAATTTTGAAATTTAAATCACTTACATAACTTCTTACTTTCTTTTAATCATTCATGGATTTATGGCCGTATTTTGATAGAATTTGCCACATTTTGGTGTCGAATGATTCCGAAAATAACATTTTTAGTGGTTAGTGTATGTGTATTTTCGTGTGTTCATATGAGAGAAAGTCCAAATTTTACATTATAATCGTGGATCCCATGGGGATCTTTATACATGGTACATTATACATAGTATCTGCGTGACTGTAAGCAGCGTTAGAATTATTTTTACTGAAGTCATGCTAATCTGAAAGCTCATTATGACGTCAGTTTCAGTACTGGTTGTATTGAACAATGCACTCTTGGCCAGCACAAACTCATTGTTGCACATTAACGGTTATAAATATTTTAATCGATTAATTTTTAGAATTCTATTGCTACTTGTACTTTCCATTCTCTTTTAATTTAATTCAAAATTTTTTTGCCTTCTGGAAATTTTAATCTAAGAATTTTTTATTCACATAAAGTAAAGAAGTCATAGAAAATGACGTTGCGACGCCTCTGGTAAGTCTTTGAATCCTATTTAATTATTTCAGTTATTTAATAAAATTAAAAAATAAAAAAAATAAATAAATAAACTAATTTAAGCTTCAATGTTACAGCACATTGTGACATATATATACCTTATTCATTATTATTATTAATAATTTTTTGCACTTGTCATTTATTTTTGAAATAAATAAAAATTGCATGAGTTTTTTTCTTCTTTTTTTGGGCCAAATTTATCAATAATACGACATTTTACAGACATCTGTGAATTAAAAATCGTTAACCCTAATCTCCGATATAAAGACCAGTATTTCCCCCCGATAATAAAACACTATGCATTTAAATAAAGATTTTTCTTTTTCTTTATTACTAATATCTTTTAATAATATGGTATTTAAGGTTATTTTTAGATATTTGCACGGTTTTTATGAAAAATACACTACTTTTCGAAAATTAAACCACTGTCTGTTATCTTGTTTTCTTCTTTTGCTTATACTTTAATATAAAATTTAAATGATATGCAAGTTATAAAAAATATATATATAATTTTATGGAGCATATTTGATATCTGTTGTCCTTGGAGAAAAAAAAAAGAAAAAAATCGCCCAGTTATCTGGCGAACGTATTGAATTCATTTGAAAAATCGTGGTTATTTTTAAAATGTATATCAAGAGAACAATCAATAATAAACAATATTTCGCACAATACATATTACGAAAGTATAGGGGAGACCCGTGTACCTAGGGCCACCCCACTTTATTTGAATAATATTTAATTTTACGTTTTAATACTCAATTGGGCGAGTAACAACACCAATTGCTACTTTTACAACTACTTTGGAACTTTTGAGGAGAAAGTTTTGACAAGTTACGTGTAGAAAACGAATTTATATGGTTTGAAGTAAAATTTTGCAGCTCATCTCTTTTGCTATTTTACAAAGGCAAATCAAAAATTTTTCTTTCATCTATAGTGTATAATTCTGCTTGTTATATTGAGTGATAAATGAGATATTTAATTAGTCCTCTCTGCATGTGGATTTTTTAATGGAAGGCATTTTGAATGAAGTTACCAAAACTTGTACCTAGGGCCACATCGCTGCCTTGTACCTAGGGCCAGTGTGTTTGGACCTTTTAACACTTTCGCAACCGCATGTTTTTGTCTTTTTGGCAGTAAGGTCCGCCTGTGGGCGTTTTTCTCATAAATTACAATTTTTCAAAACAAAATTTTCCGTATTCACATTTATATTACAAATGAATATGCATTATAATCATACTCTCTCTAATCAAAGTATTTGCGTCAATAGTATACTGGTTGTACAAATACTATGAATATTGTGTATATTTTTTTAGAAACAGCATACAAATTGCAAAAGAAACGCCCACTGGTGGAGTTACATATTTTCAAATGATGTGTATCTACGTCAGCGGTCGCGAAAGTGTTAAGAAACATAGTATAACCTATAGTAATTGGATGCTGGCAAACCATGGTAAACCAATCAGTACATATGACGTTTCTGAAAATGTTGGCAAGTCCTATCCGTCGGCCTTTACTCCTGTAAACATTCTATCAGGCTTTCGTGTATCCGGCATTTGGCTAGTGAATCAAAACACATTCACTGAGGATGAATATTTAAGTTGACTGAAAGACAAGATCCCTCCATAAATTTAAAAAAAAAAAAAAAAAAAAAAATAGATTTTCGAGAAAGAAAGTGAACCAACAATGATAGAACTGGATGTCTCTCT
The DNA here is from genome assembly GCA_963930645.1 of Salticus scenicus. NCBI lineage: Eukaryota > Metazoa > Arthropoda > Arachnida > Araneae > Salticidae > Salticus > Salticus scenicus. Next base: position 9,030,135 of record OZ005652.1, read on the forward strand.
TTCGTGTCCTGTTGAAATTTCGAAACCTTCAACATCGAACACCTTTTCGTGTGTCATGCTTTAACAGGTACGAACCTATGCAAAACCTCCCACATAAAAAAAAAGATGTGACTGAAAACCAGAGAGATCTAAAAATCCAAGAGACACTCCAGGGGAAAAAAAAACTTTCTGTTAGAATATCCCAAAGAAAAAAAAAAAAAAAAAAAGAAGAAGAAAAAAAAAGTGAAAAATTTCTTGTTTCAAATTAAGGCAACAACATGATAATTATTATATGATAAATAAATATATTACAGTCGGCTGCAAAATTATTCGAGCACTAGCCAATAATTCCTATGTTAAAAAAATACACTTAAGACTGTTTTGTTAAATAAATCCTTGTCGAATCATGTTCTTAGACTGACTAAGAACATGACTCGATAAGGATTTATTTAACAAAGCAGTATTAAGTGTACTTTTTTTAGACAAGGATTATTGCTAGTGCTCGAATAATTTTGCAGCCGACTGTACTTGATATCGTTTCTTTTATAAAATGTTTATATGCTTATTTTCTATTCATTACAAAGTGAAATCTAAATATGAGAGAATGGCCCCAGGTACAATGAGAATGTTGTACCTAGGGCCACGAGTGAAGTTTTTTTAAAAACCTTCAATTCGTCGGAATTTATTATTTTAGGTATTTATATTAATCTCAATTGGAAGTAACTAGTCCTAAATATAGGTACATATCAGTTTGATAATTTTAAACAGGTCAAGGACTCTGTTTTTGGCCATTGAAAAAAAGCGGCCACAGGTACACGGGTCTGCCCTATATGTGCCATATAATTTTTTCTAATATGTTTTTTAATCCAAATTTTAAAATCGCCAAAGACGACAGGTATGAAATTATGCCAATTTTATATTACTTTAATATCGGGTTTAAAAATTTAGCAATGGAATTCTCCTCAGGTTTGTAATGCAGTTTATGCATGGTACAACTCGGTGTGCGATTAGCGTGTTCTTTGGCGATTAACGTGCATTGATTACGGCGACACAGAATTTCTAGAATTTTGAGATTCATGCTTATTAAGAAGTAACATCTAGTAATGTTTCTTTTTCTTTACCTTTAATGTGCATGAATGCACTAGTAAGTGCGTACTAGTGGTTGCTGCTGGGATTCTGAATTTGTTACAAGTTGTAGGTTGGTCAACAACCGGATTTGGCGATTTTTTTTTTTTTTTTTTTTTTTTTTTGCGCCGTTTTGAACGATAAAGATGTCGTTCTGGATTCTTTGCAATATGATATGGCAACATGCTTACTGTTTATTTTTGATGCCCATAGCAACCAGCGTTCTATTTGTTTTTTATTACCATGGCAACCAGAATTGCAATTAATTATGAAGATAACTTTAATTGTTCATTATTCATTATCATGGAAGATAAATTTTTTAACCTCTTCGCACCCGAAGCTATAATAACAACAAAAGTTATACTTGAAGGCTTTTAGACATATACGTTCACATTGTACATTACAAAAAAGTATAATTTTCTTACATTTATAATTTAGGGGGTTGGTAATGCACGATGCAAGTGTATGGCTTTAAACAACTAAACTCTAAAATATTAAGTTACAGAAATCTTCCCAACGAGATATATAAATTAGAGTGCTGATTCAATGGGTGAAGGATTAACTTTCCGTGGTTCAAGATAAATCACGTGACATGCTCGAATAGGTTGCTGTGTTTGGCCCTTTATTGGTATTTTGGCATTTAAAATATCAGTTCGACAAATTATCATTATTATTAGGTAACATGACAGTCCTATGACCGAAATAAATTGTTTTTAAAATAATTTTATACATATTTCACATTTTAATAAATGAAAATATACCTTTTTTTTCATCGTTTCCCAACAAAGTTTAAAAGTGTTTATAAAAGAAAATTAAGAGCTAAATTTAACAACAAATAATAATTTTTCAACTATTTTTAAGCATTTTGTCGGTTAAAGTTCAACTACACGAAATAAAAGAGAAGTAAAATCAAAATCAAAATGGTTTAGAACAAAAGAATATTAAACTACGTTACTACGTAAGTAAACAAAAACATTGGCGTTTATGACTCATGCGAACAACGAGATATATAAAGTAGAGTGATAAATGGTAACCCTTGAGAAGGTCCAAGATGAGTCATGTGACATGCTTTCCTTGCACATGCGTATTCGGTGGTTTCCTTGGTAACAGCTCATTTTCAGTACATTTCTATGGCAACGGTTTCAATGTTTTTGTTTACTTTACGTAGTTTAATATTCTTTTGTTCTAAACCATTTTGATTTTGATTTTATTTCTTTTTTATTTCGTGTAGTTGAACTTTAACCGATAAAATGCTTAAAAATAGTTGAAAAATGATTATTTGTTGTTAAATTTAGCTCTTTAAAAGTTTAAATTTTGTTTTATAAACACTTTTAAAGTTTGTTGAGAAACGATGAAAAGAAAGGTATTTTATTATTTATTAAAATGTGAAATACGTGTAAAATTGTTTTAAAAGCAATTTATTTCGGTCATAGGACTGTCATGTTACCTAATAATAATGATAATTTGTCGAACTGATATTTTAAATGCCAAAATAGCGATAAAGGGCCAAACACAGCAACCTATTCGAGCATATCACGTGATTCATCTTGAACCACGGAAAGTTAATCCTTCATCCATTGAATCAGCACTCTAATTTATATATCTCGTTGCATGCGAAGAACAATCTCCAAACCGTTGCCATAGAAATTTACTGAAAATAAGCTGTTACCAAGGGAACCATCGATTACGCAGGTGCAAGGAGAGCCTGTCACATGACTCATCTTGGACCTTCTCAAGGGTTACCATTTATCACTCTACTTTATATATCTGGTTGAATCTTCCCAACCGTAACACAATTAAAAATTTGATGCCCTTAAATAAATCCATCAATATTAGTTTTCTTTTTATTCTGGCAAGTGTCTAAGTACTTAAGAGTCATTTTTTTTTTTTTTAAATTGGACACTTTTGATAGTTGACATCTTCGATTTTCCCGAAACTTTCAGGATATGTTAGTAGTACTGTGATAAGAAAAGGTGAAATTTATTTTTTTCTCAATTTCATTTGTTTGACCTAGAGAGGGGGTCAAAGTTTGAGGCCGTAAATAAATGGTGCCATTTTAATATCATTTTACGCCTAAAGCCATCAGTGACCCATGTCAGTTTCTTTAAATACGGATACTACTTGTTACTAAGTGCATTTTAGCATAAACAGTTTGGTGGGTCACTCATGGCATCCAAGGTCATTCGAAAATGCAGTTTTCGTTAATTTTTTCCATGTTTTCAGTCTGAATATCTGCTAAGGCCATGAGTGCCCCATATAAATAATTATAGGGTTAATTACGCAGCTTAATATAGAACTTAAAAATATTTAAAATAGCATGGGTTACACTTAGCTTTAGTAGTTAAACGGTCTCACAGTTGAAAAATTTCAAAAGAAGGTCAAATTTGATGGTAAATTACTCTAGAAGCCATGAGTCAATAACTATGAGACACAGTTTTAATTATACCCTAGATGGTCTAGTTTTAGACCCAGGTTACAAACCTACGGGGCTTGCAAGATTTATTTAGATACAGTCTATTTTATATCGCCAATATGTACCTGTTCTATGTCGTACAAAAGGCTTGAGAGCCAATTTTGCAATACATTAATGCTTGCTTAAAATTTCCCATTTTACATTACAGAGGCCAGCATGAAAATAAATATAAAATTAAAAAATCACATAGGGGACTGGGGCAAGTTGAAGTACGGGGTTAGTTGAAACATGGAAATAAAAAATACAATTTTTAAGTTTTTATTTATTACCAATAAATGGAAGTACAGATACAGAAAACATACTTTACAATGTAAAAAAAAATGTGTATGTAAACATCTGTCGATTTTATGAGGATAAAACTGTTTTCGAGTACTGTTTTTTACTGTGAGTAAAAATTCAAATTTTTAAATGATGTCGCATTTTATGTAGTATACATTAGTGAATGTTTCTGATTGATTCATCGTTTATAGTGTATAGTTGCAGCTTGCTCATATGATTTGAAACGCCCACGAGCATAAGTACTGGCAGCTTAACATCTCGTGAAGAGAAAATTGCAAGCAGGGGCCAGCTGAAACAAATACAGTCACCAGAAAAATTAATCGAGCGCCGGTCCCCCATAAAAAAAAAAAAAAAAAAAAAAAAAAAAAAAAAAAATCCATTATAATATTTAACCGATTGATAATAATAATAATAATAATAATAATAATAATAATAATTTTGAATATCAATCGAATTAATTCGACTCCAATTTTCAATAGTTATCATTCATCTCCCAACGTATACATCCTATATTGGTTATAAAAAAATATAGATAATAATCATTTTTAAAAAACGAATAAAGATGACGACGGATGGATGTAAAGAAATCGAACAACTTTTAATTGAAAAGGATAAATGCGGACAAATAGAAGAACTTCGAATTGAAAATAAATTGTTGCTCTTAGAAATTAAACGGTTATGGGAAAAATTGGATTATTTGCAAAATAGAGACTTAAACAGGTTGAATGAAGAGAATGTCCAATTAAACGAAAAAAATGTCAAATTAAATGCGGAAAACCTTTGGTTGACGGACGAAAAAGCTAACTTGAAGGAAGAAAATGTCTGGTTACACGAAGAAAATTTTAAATTGAATACGAAATTTGCTACTTTGAAAAACGAAAATGACACCTTAATACAAGAAATTAATATTTTAAAAGAAGAAAAAACTAGTTTGAAAAAAGAAAACGCATGGTTACATGATCAATATACCAAGGCTACCGTTAAAGATGATGCTATAAAAGAAAAATTATATATAATTGAAAATATCTAACAAACATTAAATAATATGATTATGCATCTATAATTTTTTTAAAAAACTTTCAGATTGTTTACATTTATGAAATAAATAAGAAATTATTTTCTTTAAAATTAATTAATTAATTAATCAATAAAAAAAAAAAAAAAAAAAAAAAAAAAAAAAAAATTTTTTTTTTTTTTTTTTTTTTTTTTTTTTTCATCAACTCAAACATATAAATAGTTAACATACTCCGTGTAACTTTATTAATTTTATTAAACGGTAAGGTAATTATGGATGTTTCTCTATCCGATATTTGTTTGGTGGTAGATATGGATGGTTTTCCCATTTATCAATTCTTTCTCACGAGAGAATTTGGATACGAATCCCTCATTGACGGTACAAACGACTCACAGAGGTACGATCTGACGAAAATGCAAGAGACATTATTCGAAAACCCATTTGAAGGTGTCAAGGAATTTCTAAAAGAGGCCGGCATGGAAAAGGAATACGAAGAGCACGGGTCGAGAATTCGAGAAAAAATTCGACGGCAGTTTTTTGGGAAGGAATTGGAGACTATTAAAAATATGACGAGTGAAGTGCATGGTTTACCATTTACCCCCGTTGACCAAGAAGTGGTCGAGAAATATGAAAATATGAAATCCGACATAAAAAAGTTATACGAATCGCATAAGACCGAAGACAAACCGATTGTAGCCTATAAAGGGGATCCGTGGATCGAAGCATTGATGGATTCTCTCAAAATACCCACAGTCAATCTCGAAAACTTTGGATGTCCCGACTTTAAATGTTTACCGATGCCGGAAAAAAAGAAATGCGATTACCACGCCCGCGATGTTAATAAAAAATTTTCGTGTCCCAAAGAGAGATGTGCCGCTTATGCAAACTGGATTAGAGAACAGTTGGTAGAGATTTCAAAAATTACCGTATCCAAAGACGGAAAGTGGATAACCTTTGGTTGATGGACGAAAAACCTAACTTGAAGAAAATTTTAAATCGAATACGAAATTCGCTACTTTGTCTAACAAATATTAAATAATATAATTTTGATTGATATCTATAATTTTTTAAAAACTTGAGATTATTTAAATTTATAAAACAAAGAAATTATTTTCTTTAAAATTAATAATTAACTTAAAAAAAAAAAAAAAAAAAAAAAAAAAAAAAAAAATCGAAAGTTGATTTTTCTTCAAGTCCAAAATGTAGTCTTCATTTTTAAAAAATAATTGATTTATTAATCGATGATTGATTAATTAACTAATTAATTTTTTAGAAATGAAAATGACTACAAAAAAAAAAAAAAAAAAAAAAAAAAAAAAAAATTTTTTTTTTTTTTTTTTTTTTTTTTTTTTTTTTTTTTTTTTATTGAAGAAAATATAAATTTACAATATCGATAGGTTTAAATAAATTTATTATAAATGATAACTTAGACTGTGTGTCGATTTTCGAAAACTCGATATAAGAATTAAAAAAATTTTTAATTTCTATTTATTTTATAAATATTTAAATTATAAGTAAATAAATATAAAAAGATTAAAAAATAAATTTTATTTGAATCTAAGATGTAGTTTTCATTTTGAAAATTAATTGATTAATGAATTATTTTAAAAAATAAAAACAAATAAATATTCAATTTGAAAAATAAATTATTTTAATTTAATCATTTTCAATTAAAAAAAAAAAAAAAAAAAAAAAAAAAAAAATTTTTTTTTTTTTTTTTTTTTTTTTTTTTTTTTAAGTGTTGGTTGAATTTTAATATATATGATATTGATAGAACCAGATAAATTTATTGTGACGAAAAGCAGGTTATCAAAGATGAAAATATATTTATTTTTGACTAACTGAAAGAGTGAGGGTTAAAAAACATATATAAAACTTTTCATTTATCCATTCAAATTTATATGTAATAATTTCATTATCCATTCAAATGGACTTGGACATAGTATTTTTTAATTTATATTTTTCAATGTCAACACCAATTAACGTATATGACAAAGAAAGGTATTTAGTGAAATATTTTCAAAACGCCATCCAATAATTTGAAGGAATTGTATAGATCGTGCACCGATCTTAATGTACCGTAAAATATTTCAAAAACACCGCTCCGATAATTTGAAGAAACTGTATAGATTTGGCAAACTTGAAGAATATTATGTTTATGAAAGGAAAAACTTTCACTATCAAAAAAATAATTTTTAATTAGAACATTTTTAGTTTATGCTGCAAACTTGAAGAATATTATGTTTATGTAAGTTATTTTTCATCCGATGAGGAAAGATTTCCACCTGATGGAGAAAGATTTCCACCTGATGGAGAAAGATTTCCACCTGATGGGGGAAAAATCATTCTAAAATTCACCATAGTAAATATTTATAATCTAAAAATTTTTTGAGATAAGTAAAAGATTTGGAAATTAAGACGAATTAATTTTTTTATCATCATTCTAAAATAGACCATAGTAAATATTTGTAATTTAAAAAAAAATTCACGGTAATTCGGGAAAATAAAGACCATTCTAAAATGGACCATAGTAAACATTTTTAATTAAAAAAAATTAGGATTGATTCGGAAAAATAAAGACTCAAATAGAATTTTACTCTATTTTTTATATTTTCATTCTAAAATGGACAATAGTAAATATTTAAATTGAAAAAAGTTTTGAGATGATTCTGAAAAATAAAAATATTTTTATATTGCCATCTAAAATGGACAATAGTAAATATTTAAATTTTAAAAGTTTTAGGGATGATTCTAAAAAAATAGAATTTTACATGCATTATTTTTTATATGTACATACATTATTTTTTATCTTCTTTGAAAGGCACGGACAAATTTTCATCGCTCAGATCCAAGGCAATATGGATGATGCATTAAACATAGACATTGATCCGGTTCTTTTACTCGGTTATGAATCGGATAAATAGAATGCGGACGGTATTTTCTTGGCAATATAGATATCGGTTCGGCCCTTTCGCTTCGTTATAAATAATTCAGCGATGTATTTTCATTTGTTCTTTCAGAGGATCAACTAAGTTTTTCTAATTCATTTTTTGAAAAATTGCTCATCTTCAGGTGAAAATCTTTCTTTTTCAAGTGGAAACTTTTCATATTCAAGTGAAAAATCTATGACTATCAGGTGATAAGTCTATGATTATCACCATTAAAAACATTTTGAAATACTTCACTGCAAGACAGGTTATAAAAAGTTTAAGACAGGTTATAAAAAGTTATATTTGAAAACGGCTTCCGAAAAACAACTTTAACATTTAAGACAGGTTATAAAAAGTTATATTTGAAAGCGGCTTCCGAAAGTAATTGTTAATCTGACTCTGTCGAAGTAAAATTTAGACAGCTCGAAGATAAAACAACTTTAACATTTAAGGTTATAAAATTTCTTTGTCATATATTTATATTGACATGGAAAATGAATCATAGAAAAATATTATTTATTAATTAATTAATAATTAATGATTAAATCTTGGACTCGAAATAATAAATTAATTAAAAAAAAAAAAAAAAAAAAAAAAAAAAAAAATTAAATATAATTCAATATAATTCAATATAATTCAATATTGGATAATAGTTTAACGCAAAAAATGGGAGTTGGACAAAGTATCGTTGGCCATAAAAAAACTATGATCAACGATACTTTGTCCAACTCCCATTTTTTACTCTTAATTTTTTTTACCTTTTATAGCTTTACACTATAAAAAATCATTAAGACTTTCAATGTAACTTAAAGAAAAAAAACAAACAAATACAAATAGATAACAAAAGTTTTATTATACATAAATAATATTTACAAAACAAATAATATTTAAAATGAATATATTTTTTTCTCAAAAAAAGTAGAAGAAATGTAAGTTGCATATATAAAAGATAAAAAAAAATATTTATCGACTCATTAAAATATCATTAAAAGTTTTATTAAATTCTGCTAAGAAACTCATATTTTCATCTTTTAAAAATTCATATCTAAGTAATAAACGTTGAATTTTTTCTTTTTCCCGGACACTGCATTTCAATTTGTTAAATTTTAAAGAAACTAATTTTATCATATTGAAATTATTATTATGAAGTAAAAGGCACGACCTTTTAAAATCTATTTGAAGATCTTTAGCTAGACGATAGGATTCAGAAAGTGGCAAACTTACATTTCTTCTAGAAGTCGATGGTCGGGATTGAAAATATCTCGATTGAAGAAGAGGACGGCCGGTGCTCGACGGTTCAGCAGCATCGGGAGGAGATTGGAAAATTTCTCGGTCGTCTCGAGAGTTCGCAGAGGAATTCAATGTCTGTTCTGGCACTTCGAAGTTTCTTTCGGAAGAGAGCAATTCCAGGTATAACGAAACCGGGCGGGTGCTCGACGGCTCCGAATCATTTGGAGGAGATTGGAAATTTTCTGGACCGTCTCGAGAGTTCGTAGATGAATTCGATGTCTCTTCTTGCACTTCGAGGCTCTGCTCCCCGTCTGAAACTCGAGACTTGTTCAAATCGTTTTCGAGCCAACGATAAAAACAATTTCTTCGGCAGATGGAACATTCGAAAGTAGATTTAACCGACAAATGATCAAAATAGGATTTCAAACAAGTCCTGTGATATGCATGTCCACAGGCTAAACAATATTTGTCTTGTAATATCAAATCTAAACATATTACACATTCCATCGCAATAATGTAAAAAAAGATCAAACTCACAAATGCAGAGCAATGAGAACGCCAAAAAATTGAAAGACCGACTGAAAATCCGTCGCTATATATACGCCTTTTTGAACTTTGCATCGAGGGACATTTGACCTCTGATATCTCGATAAAAACGCGTTTCTTTTTCTTCCTTCTCGAAAAGGAAAAAAAAACAAAACACTTGAACTTTTTGCACTTTGTATCTTTATCAGGTCGCGTGATTTCGTGAGAATCGAGGTCACGGGGAAAAAGAAATGCGTTTATCTTTTTCTAAATTACTTTGCGTGAGAAAAAGATAAACTAGATTATCGGGGTTAAGATTTTGAAATTTTGAAATCAAATTCTACAAAATTGATCGTGAGGTCGAGAGCATCGCGGTTCAAAGTATTTGGGACGGGTTCACGATGAAAAAAGTGATTTCATGCGAGGTCAGGTCTTTCTACGGGGCAACTTTTGTAAAAACAAGGGTCCGCGCTAATCAGAATCATTTACAAAAAAAACAAATGAGATTGTTTTTCAAATATCAAATCGTTTTCCAATAAAAAAATATCTTTTTGATAATCTTCCAGTTTCATAAATATAATATTTTTCGAGTAACGATATAAAAATTAGTTAATTCTCTGAAAGAACAATAGAAAATAATTATGATAGATTGTTATCGTTAAATTAGGATATTGTTCTCGAAATGTCTTTCATTTTTGAGTGTCTAAAAACATTTTAGCGTTTCCCGGTGAACTTGCAAATTTTTCAGCTCAACTTACGTTATAATTTCAAACTAGTAGGTTATTACAAAAAGACCAAGATAAATTATGATAGATTGTTATCGCTAAATTAGGATATTGTTTTCGAAATGTCTTTCGTTTTTGAGTGTCTTAAAAACATTTTAGCGTTTTCTACGTTATAATTTCAAACAAGAATTTCAAACTAGCAGTAATTACAAAAAGATCAAGATAAGTTATCGCTCAATTAGGATATTGTTCTCGAAATGTCTTTTCATTTTTGAGTGTCTAAAAACATTTTAGCGTTTTTCCCGATGAACTTGTAAATTTTTCAGCAGCCTCGATCGTCAAATATTTTATTAGAAATCTTTAATATGCTTAAACTTACGATTGTTATCGCTAAATTAGGATATTGTTCTCGAAATGTCTAAAAACATTTTAGCGTTTCCCGGTGAACTCGCAAATTTTTCAGCAGCCTCGATCGTCAAATATTTTGTCGTATATAAGTTCATTGTTTGGTCCGTGGACAGATAATTCATGTTATGTAATATTTAGATATATGGGCAGAATTTATAATGACCGTTTCGCACCTCACTGAGTGCGAGGACAAGAAAACATCGCTTTAGCCAATCGGAATTCTATGCTTTTGATTTTTTATTGTAAATTTCATCAAATATTTTGTCGTATATAAGTTCATTGTTTGGTCCGTGACTCTGTCGAAGTAAAATTTAGACGGCTCGAATATAAAACAACTTTAACATATAAGACGAGTTATAAAAAGTTATATTTGAAAATAGCTTGAATTTATTTCCCGAGAAATGACCGTTTCGCACCTCACTGAGTACGAGGACAAGAAAACATCGCTTTAGCCAATCGGAATTCTATGCTTTTTATTGTAAATTTCATCAAATATTTTATCGTATATAAGTTAATCCGGACAGACAATTCATGTTATGTAATATTTTGTCGATAAAAATTATTCGAAACTTTGTAAGTTTTTACAAAAGTAGAAAAATTATAGAATTATAAGTTTTTACAAGAATAGAAAAATTATAAATTATATATTTTTTACAAGAATAGAAAAATTATAAATTACATGTTTTTACAAGATTAAAAAATAATAAAAAACAATTAAAAAGGTAAGGCTTTAGTTTTTAACTTCTAAAATAATTATTCAATTGCAATTTGCTTTCGATAACCATAACATTTCGAAGCCAGGAAATGAATATTTGAAAAAATTCGGTAGAAATAAATATTTATATATAGTTTTATACTTTGGAGAAAAAATAAAATAAAATAAAATAAAAATTAACTAATTTTCAAAAATGAAAAACGACTACGTCTTGGACTCGAAGGTAAATTCAATTTTCGAAAATCTTTTCTTTAAAAAAAAAAAAAAAAAAAAAAAAAAAAAAAAAAATTTTTTTTTTTTTTTTTTTTTTTTTTTTTTTTTTTAACTTTGTTTATCTGTCAGAAAAGATTTTCAAAAATTAAATTTACCTTCGAGTCCAAGATGTAGTCGTTTTCATTTTTGAAAATTAATTAATTAGTTAATTAATCGTTAATTAATTAACTAATTTTCAAAAATGAAAAACGACTACGTCTTGGACTCGAAGGTAAATTCAATTTTCGAAAATCTTTTCTGACAGATAAACAAAGTTAAAAAAAAAAAAAAAAAAAAAAAAAAAAAAAAAAAAATTTTTTTTTTTTTTTTTTTTTTTTTTTTTTTTTTTAACTTTGTTTATCTGTCAGAAAAGATTTTCGAAAATTGAATTTACCTTCGAGTCCAAGACGTAGTCGTTTTTCATTTTTGAAAATTAAAATTTGGAAATTAATGATTTGTTAATTAACTAATTAATTAATTTTAAAAACTAATTATAGAATTAATTTTAAAAACTAATTATAGAATTAATTTTGAAAACTAATTATAGATTTTTGAAATATTGATAAAATAAATAACAATAACTTTTTAATATTTTCTTTAAATATGTAAAAATTTCTTAAATAAATGTAAAAAAGTAATAAGGTGAATCGGGTTTAAAAGATTATCCATACGAAGAAAAATTTATTTAATTTTTATAAATAACTTTGTATGAGAATGGAAATAAAAATTTATTTATATTTTCCTACATTTTTTTTAAGTGGATCGGACAAGTTCAAAAGGTGAAAAAAAAACAAATGATATTTTATCGCTAGAAAAATAATCTCATGCGAGGTCAATAGGTTTTGAGAAGGAGGCCGGAAAAACATCGCGTGATATTTCGTAAAGGTTCAAAGTAATTTTTTAAGTGGATCCGACAAGTTCAAAAGGTTAAAAAAAGATATTTTATCACGAGAAAATTAATCTCATGCGAGGTCAATAGGTTTCGAGAAGGAGGTCGAAAAAAAACATCTTTGTAACGATTCAAAGTATTTAGGACAGATTGCAAGATGTCTGTCTGCGGGGTAACATTTGTAAAAAAGCAAGGGTCGAGGTCAATAGGTTTCTGATAAGGAAGAAGGAAAAACATCGCGTGATATTTGGTAACGGTTCAAAAGGACAGATTGCAAGATGATATCTACGGGGTAACATTAGTAAAAGCAAGGGTTTTTGAGTATAAATAGAGGCGTTTTCTCTCATATCGGCAGTCTGCAACTAGTTTGTCCAAGCTTATTTTTCTCAGACATACTTTGTTTTTTTCACGTTGAAATTTTTGTTTGCTGTTGGAAAAACTTTATTTTTTTGCTGTTGGAAATTTTTTGTTTGCTGTTGGAAAAACTTTGCTTTTTTCACGTTGAAACTTTTGTTTGTTGTCGGAAAAACTTTGTTTTTTTTTGCTGTTGGAAATTTTTTAGTTGTTTTTTGGGGTTGAAACTTTGTTTTTTGCCGTCGGAAAACTTTTGTTTTTTTTGGGGTTGAAACTTTGTTTTTTGTTTGCCGTCGGAAAATTTTTTAGTTGATTTTTTTCTCACGAGTCATGGAAAACTTCATCGATCTGAACGATATTTGTCTCGTCATCGACTTGGACGGGTTTTTCATCAAAGGTAAAAACAAAAAAGGATCTTTTTACCCGAGAGAGTTGGGCTACGCGGGGATAACGAAACCTCGCGTGGATTGCGTCCGATTTCATTTGAATCATCTCGTACCCGAGATAAAAGAAAACGATTGGCGAACAAACGATTGGAAAACCGTGAGATATTGTTCGCATAACGTTCACGGACTCTCTTTGAGGGCGCAGTATCGCGAAGATGTGAGAAATTTGCACACGTTGGGACCTTTAATGGAAAACTTGTATAAAAATTACAAAACGGACGAGAAAACCGTAGTGGCGTACAAGGGTGGCGAGGAAGAGAGAAATTTATTAGAAAAACTCAGCATACCGTCGGTCAACTTGGAAAATTTCGACTGTCCGAAGTTCGACGACCTGCCGATGCCCGACGTACGAGACTGCGGGTATCACAACAAATTTAAAAATACTACGAAAAGATGCCATTGCAGCATGCAAGAGTGTGCCGCCTTCGCCGATTGGATCAGAGAAGAAATTAAAAAAAATTCTTAATAGAAAAAAATTGTTTTTTAATGGCTCTATAGCTATTGAAAAAAGTAAAAAATATTCTATTAAGAGTGAAAAAATGGGGTCGGACGAGATATTGTTAGCCAAAAAAAAAATTCGGCTAACAAATATCTCGTCCGACCCCATTTTTTTGCGTCGAACGATGAACCAATATTGAAACTAGTTTTAAAATAAATCTTTAAAAAAAATTATTGATTTTTTTTTCATATTGAGATAAATACTTGGAATTTTTTTTAAAAAGTAAATTTAATAATTTGTTATTTTTTAAAGTCTTTTCTTAATAAAATAATTTTTTTATAGTTAAAAGCTATAAAAGTAAATTTATTAAGAGTAAAAAAAAATGGGGTTGGATAATGTATTGTTAACAATACATTGTCCGACCCCATTTTTTTACGTTTAATTTTTTACCAATATTGGAAAAACATATTTTTTCACTTGAAATTTCCATTTAAAAAAAAATAAATCTTTATCTATAAAATAAATAGAAATTAAAAATTCTTGCATTGAGTAAATAATTTGTATTTTTTAAATTATAAATATTTACTGTGGTCCATTTTAGAATGACAACGCAAAAAATATATTAAGTAACTTTCTATTTTTCAGAATCATCCCGAAAAATTTTTAAATTATAAATATTTACTGTGGTCCATTTTAGAATGACAATGCAAAAAATAATGTAATAAGTAAAATTCCTTTGCATTTCTATTTTTCAGAATCATCTCAAAACTTTTTAAAATTTAAATATTTTACTATTGTCCATTTTAGAATGACAATCTAAAAAATAATGTAATAAGTAAAATTTTATTTGAGTCTTTATTTTTTCGAAATTTCTCCTAAAATATTTTTTATCGATGATTTTAATATTTACTATTGGTCTCAATGATAATTGATTGTTATATTTAAAAACTTTCGATGATTTTAATATTTCATAATTAGTTTTAAAAAATAATTTTAATTTAACCACATTTTTCGAAAATCGGTTGAATTTGCAATAGTCAACATGAAAGCAAAGTCTTCATTTTTGAAAATGATAATCCTATCTGTATTATAAATATATTTATTTTCAACATCATCATGAAAAAAAAAAAAAAAAAAAAAAAAAAAATTTTTTTTTTTTTTTTTTTTTTTTTTTTTTTTTTTTTTTACATTTAAAGATTTTATAAGATAAATTCATTTAAAAAAATATATATTTATGATACTGATCGAGATAAGTTAAATTTTCAAATATGATTTAGACTGTGCATTGATTATTATAAAAAAATTTAACCGAATTTTCAAAATTCCATAATTAGGTTTTAAAAATTAGTATTTTTAAAACCTAATTATGGAATTTTGAAAAGTTATTATGTAAAATTAAAAAAAAATATTGTAATTTAAATTTTTTTAGCTTTTTTATTTAAAAAAACTGTAATTTTAAAAAAATATTAAAATAATATAACTAAAAAGTAATTAAATTGATTATTTTATTATTTTTACATGATAACTTTTAAAATTACATAATTAGTTTTGAAGAATAATCTTATTTTAACTAAAATTTTTGAAAGTCGGTTGAATTTGCAATAGTCAACACAAAAGCTAAATCTTCATTTTTTAAAATGTACTTAATCCGATCTACATCGTAAATATATTTTCTTGGACATCAAACATAATTATTAAAAAAAAAAAAAAAAAAAAAAAAAAAAAAAAAAAAAAAATTTTTTTTTTTTTTTTTTTTTTTTTTTTTTTTTTTAATTACTATTATTTTAGAAAATGAAAAAATAAATCAAAAAAACTTTTGATTTGTGTTCGAAGAAAAAATGAAACCGTTTAGAGTTCACGAATCATTAAAGTTTACGATTAGTCAACATTTTCATATTTAGACAATCTTCTTTTAAGTTCAACTATTTCGGCCATCAGCTTACCAATTTCGGTTTCTCTCAAATAATCGATTTTTTTCCATAATTGTTTAATTTCATCTTGAAGCGATCTATTTTCCCCTTGAAGCGAATCGTTTTTCTCTTCCATAGTTTTCAATTTACATTTCAATTCCCTATTTTCTTCTTCGCGGCGCAATTCGTTTTCCACTCGTAAATTCTCATATTTGTTTTTCCATTCCCTGATTTCATTTTCCAATTCGTTGCAACGTTCCACGATCGGTTTCGCACAGTCCAAACACGCTTGCTGTATGGGACAAATTTCCCACCGATCGTCTCCCATCACGCCGGAATTTTGAAAACTTATCGTGTAAAATTTATAAAATACCTTACTTTTCAAAACTCGGTTGAATTTCCGATAAGCAACACAAAAGTTAAGTCTTCATTTTTGAAAATGAACTCAATCCGATCTGCATTGTAAATATATTTACTTCAACATAAAAAAAAAAAAAAAAAAAAAAAAAAAAAAAAAAAAATTTTTTTTTTTTTTTTTTTTTTTTTTTTTTTTTTTTTTTAATCAAATTTTAGAAAATAAAAAATAAATCAAAATCTTTTTCGATTTATACCCCGATTAAAAATTAAACCATTTAGAATCCGCGAATCATTAAAGGTTATGATTAGTCAACATTTTCATATTTAGACAATCTTCTTTTTAGCTCAACGATTTCGGTCTCTCTCAAATATTCGATTTTGTTCCATAACCGTTTAATTTCATCTTGAAGCGAGTCATTTTTAATCCGAAGCGATTTATATTCTTCTTGAAACAAATCTTCCATAGTTTTCAATTTACATTTCAATTCCCTAATTTCTTCTTCGCGGCGCATTTCGGTTTCCGCACGTAAATTTTCCAATTCTTCGCAACGTTCCACGATCGGTTTCGCACAGTCCAAACACGCTTGCTGTCTCGGACAAGTTTTCCACCAATCGTTTTCCACGGCTCGGTAAAACAACGCGTAATCGACGTCTTTTTTTAACTTTCTATATTTCTGTTTTCCCAGTTCTGCAAAATATAATTTTTTCCCATCGTTCAAATGCAAATAGCGATCCGTGATCTCTTTGGAAATTTTGACATTTTCGGTCACCGGCAACACCAAATTCATCTCGATCCCCGGTAAGTTCTTGACTTGAACTTTCCATTTCGAATCTGTCTTTTTCATGGGAACGTAAAGTAATTTTTTGGGATCGCAACGGTTATAATTCTGTCCGATCAACTTTAGGACGCCCCCGTCCCACATCGTCGCCAATACCAATCTGTAATCCGAAGGTAATGTTTCCGAGATGCAAAAATGATTTTTTCCACTTTTATGTTTCCTTTTAATTTTTTGTTCGTCGTCGAGAAAAGAAACATCCTCCTCGTCGTAATATTTTTCGTATTTGTCCTTGCGAAAATTAAAATTACATCCGGATTTACGTTGGCTCAGATATCCCATCGCGTTCACCAGATGCATTTCGGATTTGATCCGTTTATAATTCTTACATTTGAATTTGGGATAAGGCTTTATAGCGTGTCTGGGCACGACGACCTTTTTCCACACGCGTCTGAAATCGCGCAGAGAACGCGAAACCACGATCATGTGTCGGTGCTGCCTGAAACGAGCCTCGGACTCTTTTCCGCCGTCGCACCAACAAGAAAAAGGTAATGTTTTGACACTTCCCTCGCCGAAATTATCTTCGTTGTCTTTTTCCGCGGCTCGGACGAAACTTTCGTAAACTACCGCCCGCACCATGACATGCAACCAAACGTGACCTCCTCGAACGTATTTTTGAACGCAAGCGGCGGCCAAATTTAAAGTTTCGTCTTTGAAAGGCACGGATAAGATTTCGTCGCTAAGATCCAAAGGACAAACGGGTTCCGTGTAATATTCTTCGATGTCGGATATTTTCTCGTGCCCGAAAAACAAATCTTTTTCGCACATGGGCGTGAAATCGAAAAATTTCAAACTCGTCAATTTTAATTTTTTCGGAATCGCCGATGATGACGAATCCTCTTTTTCAATTTTTCGTTTTGCACCGAGAGCCGAACGCAATTTGAATTTCTTATAACATTCAAACAGATGATCGGCGTTGTCCTTTTTCTCACCTCTCTCCCACTCCCGATCACCGAAACACCAAACGCATTGCGTAAAACGATCCAACTTGTGTTTTTCCATGCAATGGGCTTCGTATTGATTTGAAAATAAAATTTTTCCGCAGTTCGGATGCGGACACGAAAACGAAACCTTATCCCTATGTATTGCATTGGAATAAGGTTTTAAATTTTTGTGAAGAACCATGATGCGAGTTTTTTTAACGAAGATGATATATATTTAATGAAAACCGACAAATTTATAGCAAATTTTCTGACAAAAAAAAAAAAAAAAAAAAAAAAAAAAAATCAAAGTTTAAGGGGTTCTCACATAAAGAAACACATATTTTGAATGAAAAACGATAAAGTAATGAGAATAATAATAAATTTAAATGATATCAAACGAAAAATGGATAAAATAATATAAAAAAACGAAAAATGAGTAAAATAAAATTAACAAGGGGTTCTCCCGCTTGTCGATTAAAATTTCATGGGCAACGATCGGTTTTGGCCAGATTTCATTTTCCAAAAATTTCGAAAAAATCAAATCTCCGAGATGCAAGTCAATCATTTAGTTTTCTAAAAATAGTAACAATGACGTCATCACCTTGACGTCAATTTCATAGAAAGAATTGTTTGTCAAGAAATTATGAAGACTTTTAGAAAAACAAACCATTTATATATTTTCTTGAACATCAAACATTAAAAAAAAAAAAAAAAAAAAAAAAAAAAAAAAAAAAAAAAAATTTTTTTTTTTTTTTTTTTTTTTTTTTTTTTTTATCCTTGGTAAATGTTAAACAAAATATATATTGGTCAGCACCAACTATAGAATTTTGAAACTTATTGTATAAAATCAATAAATAAACTACAAACTTTCATTTTTGCACATATTTAAAAAAAATTGTAATTTTTTTACAAATTGAAAAAAAACGACCGAAAAGTAATTAAATGGGTTATTTTATTATTTTTATCTCATGAGTATCGCGATTCCATGATAATTTTTCAAAAATAATTTTATTTTAACATCATTTTTTAAAAGTCGGTAGGATTTGCAAATTACCAAAAATGATTTAGATTGTGTGTTGATTTCAGAAAATTGAACACAATTTCCACAAATGATGTCGGAAAAAGTATTTTAATTGTGAAATATTGAAACTCCTTACGTAAAATCGAAAAATTAACCTCAAACATTCATTTTTACACATATTGAAAAAAAATTGTAATTTTTTATGTTAAAAATACAAAGATGAATTTTCTTGAGTATATTCAAAAGTAACAATTATTTTCGGAAGCCATTTTCAAATATAACTTTTTATAATTTGTCTTAAGTGTTAAACCATTTTCAAATATAACTTTTTATAACCTGTCTTAAGTGTTAAAACATTTTCAAATATAACTTTTTATAACCTGTCTTAAGTGTTAAAACATTTTCAAATATAACTTTTTATAACCTGTCTTAAGTGTTAAAACATTTTCAAATATAACTTTTTATAACCTGTCTTAAATATTAAACCATTTTCAAATATAACTTTTTATAACCTGTCTTAAATGTTAAACCATTTTCAAATATAACTTTTTATAACCTGTCTTAAATGTTAAACCATTTTCAAATATAACTTTTTATAACCTGTCTTAAATATTAAACCATTTTCAAATATAACTTTTTATAACCTGTCTTGAATGTTAAAGTTGTTTTATCTTCGAGCTGTCTAAATTTTACTTCGACAGAGTCAGATTAACAATTACTTTCGGAAGCCGTTTTCAAATATAACTTTTTATAACCTGTCTTGAATGTTAAGTTGTTTTATCTTCAAGCTGTCTAAATTTTACTTCGACAGAGTCAGATTAACAATTACTTTCGGAAGCCGTTTTCAAATATAACTTTTTATAACCTGTCTTAAACTTTTTATAACCTGTCTTGAATGTTAAAGTTGTTTTATCTTCGAGCTGTCTAAATTTTACTTCGACAGAGTCAGATTAACAATTACTTTCGGAAGCCGTTTTCAAATATAATTTTTTATAACCTGTCTTAAACTTTTTATAACCTGTCTTTTTTGCTTTCAAAATGAAAAATCTTCAGAGAATCTGTTTTCGGTCGCGTCCGTTGCCTCGATTTCACATCGTTCGGTATTAGTGTCAAGGGCATCTGTTGCAGAAATCTTTTTTTCCCCCAGCAAATGGATCACCAAAGCTATAATGAAAAATTATTAGAGTTTGATTGTATTTTCATTATTTTTTTACAATACTCTCTCCGTTTCCATCAGGAATGAGACTGGCATTTTCAACAGATTGCGTAAAAAATTGAACTCAATTTCGACAAATGAGGTCAGAAAAGTATTCTGATGGTGAAATATTGAAAACTCGTCGCGTAAAATCAATAAATTAATTGCAAACTTTCATTTTTGCATCTATTGAAAAAAATTGCAATTTTTTTAAAAATTGTAAAAAAAATGAACGAAAAATAATTAAATTGCTTATTTTACTATTTTTATACAATAAGCATCATGATTCCACGATTAATTTTCAAAAATAATTTTATTTTAACATTATTTTTTGAAAGTCAGTAGGATTTTCAAATTTTCAAAATTGATTTGGATTGTGTGTCGATTTCAGAAAACTGAACGGAATTTCGATAAATGAGGTCAGAAAAGTATTCTGATGATGAAATATTGAAATTTATCACGTAAAATCAATAAATTAATTGCAAACTTTCATTTTACACATATTGAAAAAAATTGTAATTTTTTTTAAAATTTGTAAAAAAAACGATCGAAATTTAATTAAATTACTTATTTTACTATTTTTATGCAATAAGCATCACGATTCCACGACTATTTTTCAAAAATATTTTTATTTTAACATCATTTTTTGAAAGTCGGTAGAAATTTCAAATTTTCAAAATTGATTTGGATTGTGTGTCGATTATAGAAAACTGAACGGAATTTCGACAAATGAGGTCAGATAAGTATTCTGATGATGAAATATTGAAACTCGTCGCGTAAAATCAATAAATTAATTGAAATTTTTCATTTTACACATATTGAAAAAATTATAATTTTTTTTTAAATTTGTAAAAAAAAACGATCGAAATTTAATTAAATTACTTATTTTACTATATTTATGCAATAAGCATCATGATTCCACGATTAATTTTCAAAAATAATTTTATTTTAACATCATTTTTTGAAAGTCGGTAGGATTTGCAAATTACCAAAATTGATTTAGATTGTGTGTCGATTATAGAAAACTGAACGGAATTTCGACAAATAAGGTCAGAAAAGTATTCTGATGGTGAAATATTGAGACTCGTCGCGTAAAATCAATAAATTAATTGCAAACTTTCATTTGTGCATCTATTGAAAAAAATTGTAATTTTTTTAAAAATTTGTAAAAAAACGATCGAAATTTAATTAAATTGCTTATTTTACTGTTTTTATACAATAAGCATCATGATTCGATGTTTATTTTTCAAAAATATTTTTATTTTAACATCATTTTTTGAAAGTCGGTCGAATTTGCAATTTTTCAAAAATGATTTAGATTGTGGGTCGATTATAGAAAACTGAACGGAATTTCGATAAATGAGGTCAGAAAAGTATTCTGATGGTGAAATATTGAGACTCGTCGCGTAAAATCAATAAATTAATTGCAAACTTTCATTTTACACATATTGAAAAAAAATTGTAATTTTTTTAAAATTTGTAAAATAATGATCGAAATTTAATTAAATTGCTTATTTTACTATTTTTATACAATAAGCATCACGATTCTATGATTAGTTTTCAAAAAAAATTTTATTTTAACATCATTTTTTGAAAGTTGGTTAAATTTGCAATTTTTCAAAAATGATTTAGATTGTGGGTCGATTATAGAAAACTGAACGGAATTTCGATAAATGAGGTCAGAAAAGTATTCTGATGGTGAAATATTGAAACTCGTCGCGTAAAATCAATAAATTAATTGCAAACTTTCATTTTACACATGTTGAAAAAAATTGTAATTTTTTTTAAAATTTGTAAAAAAAACGATCGAAATTTAATTAAATTGCTTATTTTACTATTTTTATACAATAATCATCACGATTCCACGATTATTTTTCAAAAATATTTTTATTTTAACATCATTTTTTGAAAGTCGGTAGGATTTTCAAATTTTCAAAATTGATTTAGATTGTGTGTCGATTTCAGAAAACTGAACGGAATTTCGACAAATGTGATCAGAAAAGTATTTTAATTGTAAAATATTGAAACTCGTCGCATAAATTTTCATTTTTACATCTATTGAAAAAAATTGTAATTTTTTTAAAATTTATAAAAAAAAACGATCGAAATTTAATTAAATGGCTTATTTTACTGTTTTTATGCAATAAGCATCACGATTCGATGTTTAATTTTTAAAAATAGTTTTATTTTAACATCATTTTTTGAAAGTCGGTAGGATTTGCAATTTTCCAAAAATGATTTAGATTGTGGGTCGATTATAGAAAACTGAACGGAATTTCTACAAATGAGGTCAGAAAAGTATTTTAATGGTGAAATATTGAAACTCGTCGAGTAAAATCAATAAATTAATTGCAAACTTTCATTTTACACATATTGAAAAAATTTGTAAAAAAAACAATCGAAAATTAATTAAATTGCTTATTTTACTATTTTTATGCAATAAGCATCATGATTCCACGATTATTTTTTAAAAATATTTTTATTTTAACATCATTTTTTGAAAATTGGTCGAATTTGCAAATTACCAAAAATGATTTAGATTGTGTGTCGATTATAGAAAACTGAACGGAATTTCGACAAATGAGGTCAGAAAAGTATTCTGATGATGAAATATTGAAACTCGTCGCGTAAAATCAATAAATTAATTGCAAACTTTCATTTGTGCATCTATTGAAAAAAATTGTAATTTTTTTAAAATTTATAAAAAAAACGATCGAAAAGTAATTAAATGGCTTATTTTACTATTATTATGCAATAAGCATCACGATTCCACAATTATTTTTCAAAAATAATTTTATTTTAACATCATTTTTTGAAAGTCGGTAGTATTTGCAACAGTCAATCCAAAAACTAAATTTTCATTTTTGAAAATATTTTAACCCAATTTACATCATAAATATATTTTCTTAAACATCAAACGTAAAAAAAAAAAAAAAAAAAAAAAAAAAAAAAAAAAAAAATTTTTTTTTTTTTTTTTTTTTTTTTTTTTTTTTTTTTTAATAAGATAATTTCATTTAATAAAATATATATTTATGATATTGATAAGACAAGTTAAATTTTCAAAATGACTTAGACTGTGCGTCGATTATAGGAAAATTTAGATTTTCGGAAAAATAATGTAAAAATAGTATTTTTTGAAATTTAATTAAGGTATTTATTTTTTACTACGATAATTCTAATATTTTAATGCTTGTATGCTGGGTGGTGGGGATCTCGACGGAGATCTAGATCTCGATCGAGACCTCGACCGATCTCTGTAAAAATCCGAATCGTTGAGGCCGGTGTAATCCAAATCGGAATAATAGAGTTCGGAGTCTGAATAATCGAGGTCGTGTAATCGCTCAAACTCTTCTAAATGTTTCAGACTCATCATCTTTCCGATATCTTTTCTAGTAAACCGTTTTTTACAAGACGGACAAGGCGGTAAAATGGATACGTTTGGGTTTTTATTCTTAGAATCTTTATCGGAAGCCTTTCTTTTCGAAGCGTTCCGTTTTCGTTGATTATATAATCGATTGGCGCATTTCGAATGGAAACGATGTCTGCATTCGGCAGTAAATAAATTTCCTTTCTTACCCCGACAAACCGTACATTTATATTTCATACTTTTTTTTTAAAACTGCGACGTCTAGATTGGGAAGGAGATTTTTTAAAACCCTATCGCTATCGGAACCCGGCGAGTCGAGTTCCCGTCATACGACTTATTCTTCGGACATCATTTCTGGTGAAGTACCTATTACGGGTTGGACATTGAGGCAAAGATAGATTTTTTTTGGAATTTTTCTTAAGAGTTGATCGTTTTATTTTTAAAAATATTATAAATAAAATAACTTAAAAGTATTTTATTATTTTTACCCTATAAATTTCAAAGTTCCACGATAACTTTTCAAAAATAATTTTATTTCGTCCATTGCTTTCGAAAGTAGGTTGAATTTGCAGCAATCAACACAAAAGCTAAATCTTTAGTTTTGAAAATTTACTCAATCCGATCAGCATTATAAATATATTTTCTTG
Organism: Salticus scenicus; assembly: GCA_963930645.1. Classification (NCBI taxonomy): domain Eukaryota; kingdom Metazoa; phylum Arthropoda; class Arachnida; order Araneae; family Salticidae; genus Salticus; species Salticus scenicus. Next base: position 9,054,175 of record OZ005652.1, read on the forward strand.
AACATCAAACATTAAAAAAAAAAAAAAAAAAAAAAAAAAAAAAATTTTTTTTTTTTTTTTTTTTTTTTTTTTTTTTTTTTTAAGGATTTAGATTATTTAAGAATCTTTTCGATTCGGTCCAAGATGTAGATGTTTTCATTTTTTGAAATTAATTAATTACTAATTAATTAGTTATTAATTAGTGATTAATTTTTAAAAATGAAAACATCTACATCTCGGACCGAATCGAAAAGAATCTTTTATAATCTTAAATCCTAAAAAAAAAAAAAAAAAAAAAAAATTTTTTTTTTTTTTTTTTTTTTTTTTTTTTTTTTTTTAGGATTTAAGATTATAAAAGATTCTTTTCATTTTGATCCGAGATGTAGATGTTTTCATTTTTGAAAATTAATTAATTATTAATTACGAATTAATCACTAATTAATTAATTAATTAGTGATTAATTTTCAAAAATGAAAACATCTACATCTCGGACCGAATCGAAAAGAATCTTTTATAATCTCAAATCCTTAAAAAAAAAAAAAAAAAAAAAAAAAAAAAAAAAAAATTTTTTTTTTTTTTTTTTTTTTTTTTTTTTTTTTTTCTTTAAAGATTTAAGATTATAAAAGATTCTTTTCAATTCGGTCCGAGAAGTAGATGTTTTCATTTTTTAAAATTAATTAATTATTAATTAACTATTAATTAATAATTAATTAATAATTAATTAATTTTCAAAAAATGAAAACATCTACATAAAAAAAAAAAAAAAAAAAAAAAAAAAAAAAAAAAATTTTTTTTTTTTTTTTTTTTTTAAGATATAAAATATATATAAGACAAATTCATTTAAAAAAATATTTAATTTATAAAAAAGATATATAAAAATACATAAATAATTAAAATGGTATTTTTTTTCATCTTTCAAAAAATTATTTATATAGTCATAGTCGTCTCGAAATGAATGCACGACATTTTTTCATCTTCTTCCAAAAAATTATTTATATAATCATAATCTTCTTCAAATGGATGCAAATATAAAATATAATTGTCATTGTTTTCGTTTGACGCTTCGTTAGGTGAAACATTTTCTTCTTTCATTTTCGAAATATACTTAGTCTCATCGTCATCGATTTTAGGAATTTTATAATTTTTTAACCATCGTCTATCGGTTTCGGCACGTCGATTTATTTTTTTGTTTGACGATTTATGTTCACCGGAGAAAAATTTTTCTTTTTTCAAAGTCTGAGGTTTCTTTTGAATTGTTTCCAATTTTATATTTTCGACAATTTTCTTTTTCGCGTCTTTTTCACCCAATCGATTCATTTTTCTCTTTGATGATTTAGATTCCCTCGTAGAAAGATTTTCTTTTTTCGTTTCCGATACAAGTTTAGTTTTTACACATTCGACGGGTTCCTTTTTAATCTTTTCCGATTTAATACATTCGGCAGGTTCCGTCTTAATCTTTTCCAATTTCGTACATTCGACGGGTTCCTTTTTAATCTTTTCTGATTTAATACATTCGGCGGGTTCCTTCTTAATGTTTTTCAATTTAATACATTCGGCAGGTTCTTTTTTCACGATCGGTTGCGGAGAAGGCAATTTTTTCAAATGTTTTTGTTTCGCCGCTTTCCATAATTCGACCGACGGTGCGATAAACGGTTCGTTTTTCATTTTTTTAGACTCTTCGACGACAGTCAGAGGCTTTATCATTTTTCTTTTTTCGGCTTTCTTTTTTTTCTCGATTTTTGAAACTCGAGCACAGAGAACAGAAGATTTTTCATTTTTGGATTCTTTCGAAGTCGTCAGAGAGGATTTCGAACGATCGCGACATTCTTCTTTTGAATCGGAAGGGTCGCTTTTCGATGACAGAGACGACTTTGAAAAAATTTTCTTTTCATCCGTAGATTCGGGATCGGCAGAATTTTCGACCGTTTTTTCATCTTTGAAAGTCGAAACATTTTTTTTTTCTTTTACATTTTCCAAAATTAAACTCTTTTTTTCTTCATTTTTGACATTTTCCAAAATTAAACTATTTTTTTCTTCATTCCGTATATTTTCGGAGATTAAAGTATTTTTTTCTTCATTTTTTACATTTTCCAAAATTAAACTATTTTTTTCTTCATTCTGTATATTTTCGGAGATTGTTTCTTCGTACTTTACATTTTCCAAGATTAAACTCGAAGGGGGTGTTTCGACGAGAGGAGATGAAAAATCCATGTTTTCTTCATCTTGCTGAAACGGGGTAGCCGCATAATCAAATTCCAAATAATAATACGGGGAAAGTGGTGCTCTCGGCGTCGATGGTTCGTAATTATAATCGACTCTTTCGACTTTGGGAGTTTCTAAAGAAATATATTCTTGATCGACCATCGCGAGAAAGACTCGCAAACAAAGTGAAACGACTGTGAAATGCGAACCCCCTTATATATAGGTTGGGAAAAATAATCTTATCTCGAAAATATTTTAAGAATCGTGTCAAAAGTTCAAACGAGTCGCGAGGTCAGCTTTTTCTCACACCCTAAAAGAATGTTCTGGAAGGAAAAAAAACCGACGCGTGATAGATCGAGGTCACATCTTATCGCGTGTGTCGAAAATAACCATTTCAAAACGAGTCACGAAGTCATTTCTCACATCCTAAAAGAATGTTCTAGAAGGAAAAAACGACCTCGAGGTTATCTTATCGCGCATTTCAAAATCACGCGTTTCATAACATGTCGTTCTAAAGGTCATTCTCGAATCGTATAAATAGGGTGGAATTTTTCGACTCGATTTCATACTGCTCGTTGCTACCGTCGGTGTCGCCTATTACTTTTTTTTTCAGTCGATAGCAGCCTAGAAAAAAAAACTTTGTTTTTTTTTTCGAAATGTCTTCGAATTTTCGACTTGAATTTCTCAACAAAACTAAATCCTCTTCGAATTTTCAACCGGGTCATGTCTTTCCCAAAACCGAAATATTTCCAAATTTTCTATCTTCGAATGTACGAAAAATAACTTATCCCGAAAAAAATTTTAAATATATCTTGAATAAATTCGCCGTTCACGTATTCGTTTTATTTATGAACATTGACCACGTGATCAGCTTTAGTAAACGCTCCATGAATGAAAGATTCATGCAGAACGTCATTCAAATCGGCAAAGAATGTCAAACTTTTCGAGAATTTTTTCCAGAATGCATCAATTGGACGCAAATCATCAGGAGATATAAAATACCTCCCACGAATTCCTCGAGGATCAACGCGGACACTCGACTCGGTTTTTATTTCAAAAATTGTTTTCTGGTGAAAGCTTATTTCACTTTCGGACAACGGACGGTCGAAAAAGACACTTGTCACATCCTACAAGTTTTGAACGTTCCTTTGTTGTTTTACCTCAACGAATCTCCGAAATTGAGTAAAAAAGATAAACTTTTTCCAGTCGATTCCATATTGGAGTACGATCGACTCATCTTGTCTCCCAATACCTGTTTTGAAATCCCGGCCGGTACCACGTATGTTCTTTTCACGACGCAAAAATGTTTTTTCAGTTTAGACGTTGTGAGAAAGGGTACGAAATTACCTTTCGATTGCGTGAATCCTTTGGAGGCTCGAGTGAGAAAATTAGAAAGACTTTGCGATTTGCCACCCATGACGCCTCACATAAGCGAAGAAAATCAAAATATCGATAATTGTAACATGCCCGAAGCGAAACGGCCACGAACGGAAGATGACATTCCTCGAGAATTATTGCACGAAACTCATCCCGAATATTTCATGTCTCCGGAAGAAAATACCAACGCATCGGTGCCGCAAACACAACTGACATTTTATTTGGTACCTTCTCAACCGACATTGCCTTCTGTTCGACCGGAAGAAACGCTCCAAGCTCCACCACCTGAAAGACATTTCCCACTGCCTATATTGAATCGCGAAATCATCGTGAGTTCGCCCGATTTTGTAAAATATTATGAGAAATTAAAAAACCATACGTATTTTCAAAATCCGCCGTGGAAACTATTACCCGATGATTTTATTTCGCCCGAACGGAATGATATTCGACCTTTGGATTTGAGTGTCCGATCCATGGAAGACGAATCGGCACCTTCGTCGCCTCGATTGCAAAATGAAAATTTATCCGTTTCTTCCATAGAAGAATCGTCGCCGCGACGAGATCTTTCTCAAGATGAAAATTTTTCGCTCTCTTCTGCACGACCGTCTCCCGAATCGTCTCAAAATAATGTATCGGAAGAGAAAAAATTCTATAATGACGTCGATGAAATTATATATAGTCAGCAAAAGACAGAGTTGGAAAATGAGTATCGCAATAACGAAATGATATATGATCGGCAAATTACAGAGTTTGAAAACGAGTACGGTAATAACGACTATATATATAATCGGCAAAGCACATATTTGGAAAATCAGTTGATAAATATATGCGAGAAAATAGAAAATGGCTCGGGTCATCAAACGGCAGAATTGGAAAATAATTTAAACAATTTCGAACTAATTTTTTAATTTTTTTTTTTTTTTTTTTTTTTTTTTTTTTTTTTTCAATTAAAAATATAAATTAGGTAAATGGTAATTTGGTTCATGTATCGATTTTTCTAACATTTGATGCCATTTAAAATTTAAAAATATAAAGTTTTTTGAACTACAATACAAAATTGTCAAAAATTTAAAATTTAATTATATATAAATATATTTGATTTTTTTTACATATTGTAAGATGTTTTATCAAAATTATTTTTTTAAATTTAAAATAGAAGAATCTTTAAAAATAAAATAAAATTTTCTTTTGAGTTTGATTTTTTTTAAAAAGTTATTTCAATTTAGCGAATACTTTATAATTTCAATATCCATAAAAAAATCATAAAATTAAAAAAGATTTCGTGTTAAAGATTTAAAATTAGCAATTTTGTTATTTTAAATTATTTGATGTAACATTTAAACCGATAATTTTTTCACGACATGATAAAAATACTCAAATAGATGAAAAACAAACCACTTGAAAAAGTTCATGGGAAATTCTAGAAAAATTATAAAAAGAAATATTTATCTTATCGCGATTTGATAATATATTCGAGTAGGTCGAAAAACAAACCACTTCAAAAAGTTTATCGAAATTCTAAAAGTTAAAAATAATATTATCTTATCGCGCCACTTCAAAAAGCTTATGGGAAAAGTCTAGAAGAATTCTTAATGTTTTGTAAGAGACGTCAAAATATTATTTTCTCGCCTTTATCCCGAAAGAATCCTTGACATGAGGTCAAGTGTCTCCTAAAATTTTCAAGATATCATCTGATATCTACACGATAAAAATTGTTTTGCTCGGCCTGAATATAAACTTTCCCAGAGAAATTCGAGTGGTTTCTTATCATTCCTTCGAGAAAAAACTCGTTTCTCAACCTGTTTTTTTCCCCGTGGGTCAAGTGCTCGTTGACCTCGTTTTTCCGATATGAAACGGCCGAGCAGTATATATAGAGAGGCTTTTCCGTTTTCTCATTCAGTTTCTTTGCTTTCTCTCCGTAACATCAACACGATGGAGTGCCCGATTTGTCTGGAAATTATCGACGAAGAAAATAAATTTATATTGCGGCGATGTTCTCATGAATATCACAAGTCCTGTTTACGAGAATGCTTTAAATATGTGCACGATAATCGACAGGCGAAATGTTCGATGTGCAGAGAGCCTATTTTCTTCGAAGGGCTCGAAGAAAAGTTGGGACTTCCGCCTCGGACCAGCCATTCCGAGGACGAGGAATATTCCGGAAGTCCCGACTTGCCTCTCAGTTTCATCAGAAGATATTTTCCGAATCGGTTATCTGACGATGCCTCGTCTGCTGCCGCTTCGTCTGCCGCCGCTTCGCCTGCCGACGCCTCACCTGCCGACGCCTCACCTGCCGATGCCTCACCTGCCGATGCTTCATCCACTGCTGCCTCATCTTTCCATCCCTCATCCACTGCTGTCCATCCCTCATCCACTGCTGCCTCATCTTTCCATCCATCAACTTATCATCAACAAGAGACTTTCACATCTCCCCATGCCTCAGCTTACCATACCTCAACTTCCCGTGCATCGACTTCCCATCGACATAATTTGCCTCCGAGACGAAGAAATGTAAGTCACAATAATTTTTCAAAAGTTAAAAAATTATCTCTAAAAGTTAAAAAAAATTTGGAAAAATCTTTGGTTAATTTCAATAGTTCAGGACAAGATATTGAAAAAATGATGAGATTATCTTCTTCTTTTGTTTTAACTTATAAACTAGATAAATTATATGAGAGTTACCAACGCTTACAAAATGAGCAATCTAAATTTTTAAGAGAATTTGTAGAAAATATTGACTTGTAAAAACTTAATTTTTTACAAGTCAATATTTTCTATAAATCATAAATATATCCGAGTTAAATTTATTAAATTTTTATACCATTGATTCGCGAAATAATTAAATTTCTTTATTTTTTTTTTATTATAAATATATTCAAGTTAAGTTCTTAATTTTATTTAATTGTAATTATAATTTAATATTATATAAGTAGCCAGACTTACATTTCTTCTTCTTTTCAAAAAAAATTGCATCTCATGTGTTATATATTGTAAATATTATTTATTTTGTACATAAAAATTTCATCACATGTGTATATAAACTGTAAAATTTTGTAAATAAATTTTTTTATTGTTACTATATTTTTGTTTGTTTTTCTTCTTATATTTTTAAAGTCTTTTAATATATCTTAATAACAATTTTTTATAGCTTGAAGCTATAAAAGTAAAGTTATTAAAAGTAAAAAAATGGGGTCGGACAAGGTATTGTTAGCCATTCGGTTAACAATACCTTGTCCGGCCCCATTTTTTTACGTTAAATTTTTTACCAATATTGAAAAAAAAATGTTTTTTCACTTGAAACTTTTCATTTAAAAAAATAAATCTTTATCCATAAAAATCTAGAATTAAAAATTTAAAAAAAATTCTTATATTGAGTAAATAATTTAACATTTTATGATATCATATTTTTAAAATCATCTCGAAAATTTTTGAATTATATATATTTATTATGATCCATTTTAGAATGACACTATAAAAAATATAAGTATTTTTATTTTTCAGAATCATCCCGAAAAATTTTTAAATTATAAATATTTACTATTGTCCATTTCAGAATGGCGATATAAAAAATAATGTATTAAGTAAAAATCTATTTGTCCAAATCATCCCGTAAATTTTTTAATTACATATATTTACTATTGTCCATTTCAGAATGGCAATATAAAAAATAATATATTAAGTAAAATCCTTTGCATTTCTATTTGTCCGAAAAATTTTTTAATTATATATATTTACTATTGTCCATTTCAGAATGGCAATATAAAAAATAATGTATTAAGTAAAAATCTATTTGTCTAAATCATCAAATCATCTCGTAAATTTTTTAATTATATATATTTACTATTGTCCATTTCAGAATGGCAATATAAAAAATAATATATTAAGTAAAATCCTTTGCATTTCTATTTATCCGAATCATCTCAAAAAATTTTTAATTACATATATTTACTATTGTCCATTTCAGAATGGCAATATAAAAAATAATGTATTAAGTAAAAATCTTTTCCATTTCTATTTGTCCGAGTCATCTCAAAAAAATTTTAATTATATATATTTACTATTGTCCATTTCAGAATGGCAATATAAAAAATAATGTATTAAGTAAAAATCTATTTGTCTAAATCATCAAATCATCTCGTAAATTTTTTAATTATATATATTTACTATTGTCCATTTCAGAATGGCAATATAAAAAATAATATATTAAGTAAAATCCTTTGCATTTCTATTTATCCGAATCATCTCAAAAAATTTTTAATTATATATATTTACTATTGTCCATTTCAGAATGGCAATATAAAAAATAATGTATTAAGTAAAAATCTTTTCCATTTCTATTTGTCCGAGTCATCTCAAAAAAATTTTAATTATATATATTTACTATTGTCCATTTCAGAATGGCAATATAAAAAATTAATGTATTAAGTAAAATCCTTTGCATTTCTATTTGTCCGAATCATCTCAAAAAAATTAAAAAATAATGTATTAAGTAAAAATCTTTTGCATTTCTATTTGTCCGAGTCATCTCAAAAAAATTTTAATTATATATATTTACTATTGTCCATTTCAGAATGGCAATATAAAAAATAATGTATTAAGTAAAATCCTTTGCATTTCTATTTGTCCGGTTTCCTGGTGAACTCGCAAATTTTTCAGCAGCCTCGATCGTCAAATATTTTATTAGAAATCTTTAATATGCTTAAACTTACGATTGTTATCGCTAAATTAGGATATTGTTCTCGAAATGTCTAAAAACATTTTAGCGTTTCCCGGTAAACTCGCAAATTTTTCAGCAGCCTCGATCGTCAAATATTTTGTCGTATATAAGTTCATTGTTTGGTCCGTGGACAGATAACTCAAAAAAATTTTAATTATATATATTTACTATTGTATTTTCAAAACAATGGTCCGTTTTAGAATGATTTTTCCTGTGAAAATCTTTCCTCATCAGGTGGAAATCTATCTTTTCAGTCAAATATAAATATATTTGGATCTTTGATAACCTGCTTTTCCTCATAATAAATGCATCTGATCCTATCAATGTCATGAATATATATATTCTTTAACATCCAATAAACATTAAAAAAAAAAAAAAAAAAAAAAAAAAAAAAAAAAAAAAATTTTTTTTTTTTTTTTTTTTTTTTTTTTTTATTATTATTATTTGAAAATTATTTTTTTAAATATTTTTTTTAAATATTTTTTATTAAATATATAATTGTTTCTATTTTTGAAAATTATTGATTAATTGATTAATTGTTAATTAATTTTCAAAATGAAAACTACATTTTTGACTCGAATGAAATTTGTTTTTTTAAATCTTTTATAATTATTTATTTTTATTTTTATATATTATTTATAATTTCAATATTGATAAAATAAATAGAATTTTCAAAAAATTAAAAATTCTTACTTTGAGTTTTCGAAAATTAACACACAGTCTAAGTTATCATTTCTAAATATATTTATCTGAAACTATCAATATCGTAAATATATATTTCCTTCAAAAATTAAAAAAAAAAAAAAAAAAAAAAAAAAAAAAAATTTTTTTTTTTTTTTTTTTTTTTTTTTTAATTTTGGTTAGAAATTATTTTTAAAAATTAATTTATTATTTCGAGTCCAAGATTTAATCATATTTATTTTTGCAAACTAATTAATTATTAATTAATAAATAAATAATATTTTTCTATGATTCATTTTAAAATAATTTAATTATAAAAAATATTTTAATGATTATAAAAAATTGTTTAATTATATTATTTTCTATAGTTCATTTTAAAATGACGACTCATTAAAAGTCTAAGATGTGGTGAAATTTGAAATATCGAGATGTTATCTCAAATATAAAAATTCTAATTACATATTGTATTTTCTAAGTTATATTTTTCCATGTCAATATAAATATATGACAAAGAAAAGTGTTCAGTGAAATATTTCAAAACGTTTTTACTGGTGATAATCATAGACTTATGACCTGATAGTCATAGATTTTCCACCTGAAGATGAAAAGTTTTCACCTGATGAGCAATTTTTCAAAAAATGAATTAGAAAACTTAGTTGATCTTCTGTGATAATCATAGACTTATGACCTGATATTCATAGATTTTCCACCTTTCACCTGATGAGCAATTTTTCAAAAAATGAATTAGAAAACTTAGTTGATCTTCTGTGATAATCATAGACTTATGACCTGATAGTCATAGATTTTCCACCTGAAGATGAAAAGTTTTCACCTGATGAGCAATTTTTCAAAAAATGAATTAGAAAACTTAGTTGATCTTCTGTGATAATCATAGACTTATGACCTGATATTCATAGATTTTCCACCTTTCACCTGATGAGCAATTTTTCAAAAAATGAATTAGAAAACTTAGTTGATCTTCTGTGATAATCATAGACTTATGACCTGATAGTCATAGATTTTCCACCTGAAGATGAAAAGTTTTCACCTGATGAGCAATTTTTCAAAAAAAAAATTAGAAAACTTAGTTGATCCTCTGAAAGAACAAATGAAAATACATCGCTGAATTATTTATAACGAACCGATATCTATATTGCCAAGAAAATACCGTCCGCATTCTATTTATCCGATTCATAACTGAGTAAAAGAACCGGATCAATGTCTATGTTTAATGCATCATCTATATTGCCAAGAAAATACCAAAGGACAGATAATTCATGTTATGTAATATTTTGTCGATAAAAATTATTCGAAACTTTGTAAGTTTTTACAAGAGTAGAAAATTTCATATTCTTAGCCGGATCAATGTCTATGTTTAATGCATCGTCCATATTGCCAAGAAAATACTAAAATTAAAATACTACGATGTTATGTAATATTTTGTCGATAAAAATTATTCGAAACTTTGTAAGTTTTTACAAGAGTAGAAAATTTTATATTCTGAGCCGGATCAATGTCTATGTTTAATGCATCATCTATATTGCCAAGAAAATACCAAAGGACAGATAATTAATGTTATGTAATATTTTGTCGATAAAAATTATTCAAAACTTTGTAAGTTTTTACAAGAGTAGAAAATTTCATATTCTGAGCCGGATCAATGTCTATGTTTAATGCATCGTCTATATTGCCAAGAAAATACCAAAATTAAAATACTACAACAAATATGAACAGGAAAAATATTTCCCTTCCCACGAAATAATAAATATGTCATTTCAGATGAAATATATATTGTTGCAGAATTTCCTAGTCCTTTTAATAGATTTTAATAAAAAATCTTTCAAATATCGATTTTTTGCCGATTCATACAATCAATGTACGATCGATGGAAAAATTATTGTTGCAGAATAATAATATTATTAATTAATAATTATTATTACCAATTAATTATTTATCTCATTATTTTTTCAAATTTATAAAACCAATATTGTTTTTTTTTATAATTTTAATAAATTATAATCCGGGACTCGAACCCAGAACTTCAACTATAATTTTTTATAGGGGGTCGAGTGCTTTAATAATTTTTCCGTCGACTGTCAGAGAAGGCTTTGCTACCACAAAATAATACATACACCTGAATTTACGGTACCTAGCAATACTTTTCATTTTAACATTAAGTGTCCCAAATAATTTTGGATTACGAAAATGGAAAATATTTTGCAAGATAAAGCCGATTTTTTAACTGCGAGCTTTAAAACTAAAGCGTAAATCGACTCTGTGAAAACTCTAAACTTGGGAAGAGGACTTTTCTGTATAACGGCGTTCAGGGGTTCACTAGTCGGCCACACCCATACTGCAACAATTTATATTTTTTCGCGACAATGGAAAATCCGTTTTATTTTAGAAATATAAATTTATATCTTTTTTCTAAATCATAACCTTTAAAATTTTTCAGTAAGAATGATTCATCAAACACCGAGGCCAATCAAAACGATAAGACTATTTTCAAATTGTTATAATAATTGTTTTCACTTTTCATAAACATAATTGTTTAAAGCGAAAGAAAAATATTTTTTATAACATGTCGGAGGAAGTCTAAACATTTATATAATTATATAAATGATTTAAAAAAAAAAAAAAAAAAAAAAAAAAAAAAAAAAAAAAAAAAAAATTTTTTTTTTTTTTTTTTTTTTTTTTTTCCCTCAGAAAACATTTTCGAAAATTGAAATTTCCTTCGAGTCCAAGATGCAATCGTTTTCATTTTTTAAGAATAATTAATTAATCGATGATTGGTTAATTAACAAATTAATTAATTTTTAAAAATGAAAACAACTACATCTTAAACTCGAAGAAAAATTCAATTATCGAAAATCTTTTCTAAAAGAAAAAAAAAAAAAAAAAAAAAAAAAAAAATTTTTTTTTTTTTTTTTTTTTTTTTTTTTTTTTTTTTTTTTAATTTATTTATCAGTCAGAAAAGATTTTCGAAAATTTTAAAAATTAATTAATTTATTAATCGATTGCATTTTCTTTTTCTAAACTATTATTTTTCTTTTTCTAAACTATTATTTGTATTTTTCTAAACTATTATTTGTATTTTTCAAACATGCATTTTCTTTTTCTAAATTATTATTTGCCTTTTTTAAATTGGACATTTCAGTCATTAAATTTTCGACTTGTCCTTTTAAATTTTTAATATCGGATTCTAGTTTCCAATTTCTTTCTACGATAGGTCTGGCAATTCTTAAAATTGTCTGGTCGCGCGGTCTCGGCGTCCACATTTCATCTTGTACGATTTCGTAAAAACAATTACCTCTCTCAGCCTGTTTCTTTAACCGAACCTCATCGTCATCGTTTACAATTTCAGAACACGTTTCGAAATATAATTTTCGGTTATTCATTAAATAACAAAAATGATCAGTTTTCTTTTCTGTAGGTATGAATTCCTTATCTAACGGTAAAACCAATCCGCCGGGAAGATTATAAAAATCTCCAATCCTTTGCTGATAAGTCTGACCTTTACGAATCAAAGGACTTGTCACCAACTGATCCGGTGAAATATTTTGAAAAATATCCTGATGCATTTGTTCGACGATACCACCGTCCCATTGTAAAGCCAGAGGTAGTCGAAAATCGATCGGCAATGTCTCAAAAATATAAAAATGTTTCATTTCTAAAGGACCCTTTCTATTTTTCTTACCATTTTCCGTAAAATTACAACGCGTTTGCCTCATACTCAAAGAACCCAACGTATTGACAAAGTGCATGGGCCCCTCGAATCGTTTTATCCTTTTCGACATGAAATTTCTATAAGGTTCATCTTTGGGTTTCACTTTAGGCCAAATATTTTTTTCGAAATAACCTTTCGGCGAAGAGACGACGATCATGTGTCGATGTTGTCGATGCCAAGGTAAAATATCGTTGCCGCCGTCGCACCAGCAAGAAAAGGGTAAAGTTTTGGCACATTCTTGATTTTCCATAGCTCGAAAAAAACTCTCAAAAGCTACAGCTTTGATCATTACATGAAGCCAATCAGCTTCAAAATCTTTCGTTTCGCAATATTTTCGAACGCAGGTGGCAGCCAAATTTAAATTTGGATCTCTAAAATAGACTACCTTATTCTTTCCGCCCTCGTTGGAATTCATCGGAGAGGAATGTTCGGTAACGGCGATTCTTTACACCGAGGACAATCAAAACGATAAGGCTAAACTTGTAAAATAATTATTCAATTTTAATTTGCTTTCAATAACCATAAGTTCAAAGCCAGGAAAAGGATTTTTTGAAAAAATTCGGTAGGAATAAATATTTATATATAGTTTCAAATATACTTTAAAAAAAAAAAAAAAAAAAAAAAAAAAAAAAAAAAAAAAAATTTTTTTTTTTTTTTTTTTTTTTTTTCCAATATTTGTTAGAAAAGATTTTCGAAAGTTGAATTTACCTTCGAGTCCAAGATGTAGTTGTTTTCATTTTTGAAAATTAATTAATATGTTAATTGATGATTCGTTAATTAACAAATTATTTAACTTGAAATTGATGATTGGTTAATTAACAAATTAATTAATTTTTAAAAATGAAAATGACTACATCTTGGACTCGAAGAAAAATTCAATTTTCGAAAATCTTTCTGACAAATATATATTAAAAAAAAAAAAAAAAAAAAAAAAAAAAAAATTTTTTTTTTTTTTTTTTTTTTTTTAATTATTTAAGGAAAATAATTATATTGTTTTCAACCTTTCTTCTAGTGTTTTTATATGTTCTTCTAATTTTGTGATATAATCTTCTTGCTCTTGAAATTTTCCTTGAAATTTTTTTATATAATCATCCCGTATTCGTAATTTTTCCTCAAGTTGTTTTATATAATCGTCTTTCTGTCGTAATTTTTCTTCCAAAATTTTAATATGGGTGTTTTGATCTTGGACTTGATTGATTAATCTTTCATTTTCCGTTCTGAGTCGACTATTTTCCGACTTCAACTCCGCTATTGAATTCTCATACAATTGATATATTTTTGATTGACTGTTTTTATTTTCCTTTTTCAAAGATGCAATTTCCTTTTTCAAATACGCATTTTCATTTTTCAAATATGCGTTTTCAATTTTCAAACACGCATTTTCTTTTTCTAAACCATTATTTGCATTTTTTAAATCGGACATTTCTGTCATTAAATTATTGACTTGTCCTTTTAAAATTTCAATGTCGGATTCCAACTTCCAATTTCTTTCTACGATAGATCTGGCAATTCTTAAAATTGTCTGGTCACGCGGGAAATTTTAGGATTAAGATCACTTTTATGTTTCTTCAAACAATATTTTTCAAAATTTATCAGTAACAGCGATTCTTTACACCGAGGACAATCAAAACGATAAGTCTTTAGTTTCAAACTTGTAAAATAATTATTCCATTTTATTTGTTTTCAATAACCATAAGTTCAAAGCCAGAAAAATGAGTTTTTGAAAATATTCGGCTGGAATTAATATTTATATATAGTTTCAAATATACTTAAAAAAAAAAAAAAAAAAAAAAAAAAAAAAAAAAAAAAAATAATAATAATAATAATAATAATAATAATAATATCGGAGAATACATTTTAATTTAAAATATTTTTTAGAACATGTCTGAGGAAAAGTAAACATTATTTATATAAAAAAAAAAAAAAAAAAAAATTTTTTTTTTTTTTTTTTTTTTTTTTTTTTTTTTTTTTTTTTTAAATTATTTAAGGAAAATAATTATATTGTTTTCAACCTTTCTTCTAGTGTTTTTATATGTTCTTCTAATTTTGCAATATAATCTTCTTGCTCTTGAAATTTTCCTTGAAATTTTTTTATATAATCATCCCGTATTCGTAATTTTTCCTCAAGTTGTTTTATATAATCATCTTTCTGTCGTACTTTTTCTTCAAGTTGTCGTAATTTTTCTTCCAAAATTTTAATATGTGTGTTTTGTTCTTGGACTTGATTGATTAATCTTTCATTTTCCGTTCTCAGTCGACAATTTTCCGCCTTCAACTCCGCTATTGAATTCTCATACAATTGATATATTTTTGCTTGACTGTTTTTATTTTCCTTTTTCAAAGATACAATTTCCTTTTTCAAAGATACAATTTCATTTTTCAAATACGCATTTTCATTTTTCAAACACGCATTTTCTTTTTCTAAACCATTATTTGCATTTTTTAAGTTGGACATTTCAGTCATTAAATTATTGACTTGTCCTTTTAAAATTTCAATGTCGGATTCCAATTTCCAATTTCTCTCTACGATCGGTCTGGCAATTCTCAAAATTGTCTGGTCGCGCGGTCTCGGCGTCCACACTTCGTCCCGTACGATTTCGTAAAAACAATTTCCTCCTTCGGCTTGCTTCTTTAACCAAACCTCGTCGTCCAGGTTTACATTTTCAGAATCCATTTCGAAATATAATTTTCGACCCTCCGTCAAATAACAAAAATGATTCGTTTTCTTGTCCGTAGGTACGAATTTCTTATCCAACGGTAAAACCAATCCGCCTCGAAAACCATAAAAATCTCTAATCCTCTGTCGATAAGTCTGACCTTTACGAATCAGGGGACCTTTCACCAACTGATCCGGCGAAATATTTTGGAAAATTTCTTGATACATTTGTTCGAAAATACCCCCGTCCCATTGCAAGGCCAGAGGTAATCGAAAATCGATCGGTAACGTCTCAAAAATATAAAAATGTTTATTTTCCAAAGGACCCTTTTTCATTTTCGTACCGTCTTTCATGAAATTACATCTCGATCGCCTCTTGCTCAAATACCCCAACGTATTGACGAAGTGCATGGGCCCCTCGAATCGTTTTAATTTTTTCGACATGAAATTTTTGTAAGGCTTATCTTTGGGTTTCACGTGAGGCCAAATATTTTTTTCAAAATAACCTATCGGCGAAGAGACGACGATCATGTGTCGGTGTTGCCGATACCAAGGTAAAACATCTTTGCCGCCGTCGCACCAGCATGAAAAAGGTAAAATGCCGACATCTCCTTCGCCCTCCCATTCTTCATTTTCCATGACTCGAAGAAAACTTTCAAAAGCAACGGCTTTGACCATCACTTGAAACCAATCCGCTCCGAAATCTTTCGTCTCGCAATATTTTCGAACGCAGGTGGCGGCCAGATTTAAATTTTCGTCTCTGAAATAAACGACCTTATTCTTTTCGTCCTCGAAACGCCTGATACAAAAATGTTCGAATGCTGCCTTTGACAAAAGATTACGGATACTTTCATCGTGATTGAAAAGAAATCTCGAAACGCGTAAAAAATCAGTGTTTAAAAACTTCAAATTTTCCGTTTCTTGAAAAGAGGATGTCGGTTCATCGGTAAAATTCGTCAATACTGTAGCGGGTTTCGCCACCTGGGAATCAGTTGTCTTTGCAGCTATGAAATTTTTAAAACAAAACAATAAATGATCCGTATGACTAAATTTCTTCTTAGGTTTCCATGTCACAGCTCCCAGACACCACACACAGCAAATTTCAGGATTTAGTTCACGTTTATGTTTTTTCAAACAATGCTTTTCAAAATCTTTCGGTAAGAACGATCCTTTACACCGAGGACAATCGAAACGATGAGACTTTCTTTTCAAATAAGTATAATAATTGTTTAATCTTAATTTGCTATCGGAAACCATAATAGTTTGAAGCCATAAAAAAATATTTGGGAAAAAGAAGTCGGAGACAAAAAATTGCACGTTTTATATATGTTAAACGTATAATAAATTATAATTAAAAAAAAAAAAAAAAAAAAAAAAAAAAAAAAATTTTTTTTTTTTACTATTTAGATATATGGGCAGAATTCGAAATGTCTAAAAACATTTTAGCGTTTCCTGGTAAACTTGCAAATTTTTCAGCAGAAAAAAAAAAAAAAAAAAAAAAAAAAAATTTTTTTTTTTTTTTTTTTTTTTTAAACTCACTAGTGCATCGACGGAAAATCATGCAAAATATTCAATTAATAAAACGGAATATCTGATCGGTTATCCGAACGCATTGTAAAATATCCTATAAAAGATGACTCGGTTATCCGTATCATAGGCATTATCCGAACAATTAAAAAATACGCCAAAAGCCGTAAATATATAATGAAAAATCCCAAATATATAACGAAAAAACCTCAAAATTTAACGATATAGTATAAATATTTTCTGTACCATCATCCACTGCACGTCACCATGTAAGCCCAATAATCGGCGACTCTTTCAAGTTTTGGAGAGAAAAGATTTTTGAAAATTTAATTTTCCTTCGATCCAAGATGTGGTCGTTTTCATTTTTGAAAAATTAACTATTAATTAACTATTAATTAATAGTTAATGAATAGTTAATGATTTTAATTTTAATTTTATTTTTTATAAAAAAACTACATTTTTTAAATATTGTATGATATATAAATAATGACTATTAAACAAATTACAAGTTATATTTTTATTTTAAACCAATATTGGTAATACATCAAATATAAAAAAATGGGTCGAACAAGGCATCGTTAAAGGCTAAAACGTAAAAAGACAAAAGTCTTTTTTGAACCTTTAACGATGCCTTGTTCGACCCATTTTTATCATTTATTTATTGTTTTACAAATACAATATTTACAATACAACATTATTATACAATATAATACAATATAGAAATTAAAAAAAATATATGAAAATTTTTACAATGACCGTCATTATCAAATTTTCAATTTCATATTTTACACATCTAAAAACGGTCCTCTATCGAAAAAATAAGTTTCTTTGACACCATTATCCTTATCCAACAGTCTATAATCAACTTGCATCTCTTCTGCCCAAATCGATTGCATGGGATACATGTATCTCTCTTCTTTCGGACATTCATCGCAGTTTCCATCGATGCACTCCATAGTAATCCCATTATTATAATATGAGCGTATCAAAAAATGTTCGTCGTAAGGATCATAAAAGTCTTTCAAAATAGTCGTTTCTCCTAAACTGTACCGTTCGGAATCCCAATACATTATTTTTAATTTATGATCGACTGCTAGAGTTTGACGGCCAGTCGTCAAAACATAATATGTTAAACTTTCAAAATTTTCAATGGGTCGATACTTTTCCGCAAATTCAGTCTGGAAATACGATATTATGTCCGTCGTTTTAATATTTCTCGAATGCATGTTTTCTACGGGTTTTGTCATATCCCCGATGTTCAAATACGGAAAAGGCAAATAAGTATCGTCCGGATAGTATGGTTTGAAAAATCCAAAGTGTCGTATGCATATAGCCATATT
Organism: Salticus scenicus; assembly: GCA_963930645.1. Classification (NCBI taxonomy): domain Eukaryota; kingdom Metazoa; phylum Arthropoda; class Arachnida; order Araneae; family Salticidae; genus Salticus; species Salticus scenicus. The sequence goes on from OZ005652.1 coordinate 9,072,381, forward strand.
TTTCAAATCCGTGTACACGTAGCACGGTTCACTGTCTGGGTCGAGATACCATCCGTATTTGACCGTCCGAGTGATTTCTAAAAATTGACTTTCAAACGATGTCCATGCAGATGGATGGAATATCATGTTCTCCAATTCGGATATATGAGATAGTCCGTTAATTTTATCGAAGAACGAAACATATTTTTTCAAAATGTTTATCTTGACATCAAAAGGCAAGTTCAAAAACGGAAACGATTCTGTCATCTCGGTCATGGTCAGATTTCAACTTTTTCAAAAAAATATCAAACACACAAATTTTTTTTTTCTTCAAAGTAAAAGAAAAAAATATATTAACTTTTCAACTACACGCAGCAGCATAAAATGAAATACTGAATCGATCTGGGTCTCGTTCTTCCTTTTTATATGATTTAATCTCAAACTAAAACCTATTTTTTTTTCTCGTGTGCAAAAGAGTGATCCGATAACTTTCTGTGAAAAACATGTAACCTTTTAAACTTTTGACTTTTAAAAGGATCCGGTAACATGAGATTACGATTTGACCTCAAAAAGAAATAAGATTAGATTTTTATCTTTCTGGGAAAAACATGCAACCTCTTAAACTCGAACCATTTCATCATGACCTGATATAGATTGAGCAATCTTTTTTCTCTCAAAGCACTTAAAGATACGAGGAAAACTCAAACCATTTTATCATGACGTTGATAGATTGGGGTTAATCTTTTTTCTCGAACCACTTAAAGATATCATGTTGATAGATTAGGGTTAAGCAATCTTTTTTTCCTCGAACCACTTAAAGATATGACCTGATTATTTTAAGCGTGAGAAACAGATAATGTATAAAAGAAAAAAATATTTTTTTTAAAGGAATGAGGTCAGATGATTATTTTTTTTTCGTAACCCGATTATCTAAACATAATTTTTTTTTTCCTTTTTAATCTTCTATAATGTATTCCATATCTTTCAACTCTTCTCTTACTCGATCGCACATTTCCAACAAACAAGTTTGTTTTTTATTTTGATGATACAAAGCATAGTTTCGTACCTTTGTCCGAAAGTCTTTAACGATTTGAAATAATTGGTGAACGTCACTCTTTTCTTCGTCGTACATGTCCGAATTTATTAAGCCGAAATATTTATCGGTAACCCATAAAATATAAGAAAAACAATATTGAATCCACGATTTGGATAACCTACCCAAATGTAAAGATAAATATTTTGTATATTTTTCCAACAGTTTGAGAGCCAAAGGTATATTTAAATTGTCTAATAAAGCGGCATTTATTTTTTTCTGTAAACGGTCAAACATGAAAAGTTCAGATTCACCCGTGTTTTTCGCTTCACGTAAATATATTTTAATTTTAATTAAATGTTGTATAAACGCATTATAAGATTTTTGAGCCCACATCATTTCTTTTTCGTTAAATTCCATCGGTTTAGCATACGGATGTCTCAAAAACATATATCGGATAGCCAATGGAGAATAACCTTTTGAAATTAAATCATCGATAGTTATAAAATTTTTCAAACTTTTAGACATTTTTTTACCGGCAATTTGCAAATGTCCAGTATATAAACAAAAATGTACCCAAGGGTCCTCATTAAAATAAATGCGACCCAAAGTTATTTCATTTTCATGATGAGGAAACATCAAATCGATTCCTCCCAAATGAATGTCTACGTATTTTCCAAAATATTTAGCGGCTAAAGCAGCACATTCCAAATGCCATCCCGGCATACTATACCGTTCCTTTCCGTCGCTATCGATCCAACGTTTCGATTTCCATAAAACAAAATCTCTCGGATTTTTTTTTCCTTCTTTGAGTTCGAGTTTATTATCCCGATTTTCTAAATTTGGAAAAACGCGTTTTTTTTCCAAACATTTACTGGAATCTAACAAAATATCGTTATCGGAAAAGTATATAAAATCTTTTAAGCCCTTCGATACAAAATCGGACATAAATGAAAGATGTTCGGTAACCCTAGGTGTATAACACGGATACATAATATTTAACTCATTCATGGTTTCAAAAAATATTTTTTCATATTTTTTGGCAATTTCCAAACCTCCTTTTTCGATAATTTTATCATCCAAATCAGTTATATTCATTAACATGCGTACCGAATAATTCAAATGATGAATGAGAAATCTTTGAAGACAATCCGCAAAAATATAGGTTCTTGCATGTCCCAAATGAGGTAGATCGTAAACGGTAGGACCGCAAACGTATAATCGAACGACGGAAGGGTCCTGAGATTGAAATATTTCTTTAGTATTTGTTAAAAAATTGAATAATTGAAATTGTTTATCCATGATGAATACCAAAATTTGTTTTTGCAATCTCTTTTAAAGAATATTTTGGGCTCAAAGAAACATTTAATAAAAAAAAAAAAAAAAAAAAAAAAAAAAAAAAAAAAAAAAAAATTTTTTTTTTTTTTTTTTTTTTTTTTTTTTTAATTAGATTTTTTTCAAGTCCAAGATATTGTTGTATTAATTATTTAATGTTTAAAATATTGGTATAATAAGACTTGCCTTTTTTCTCAAAAAATATTTTTTTAAATATAATATGACATATTAACCATAAAATATAAAAGAATAATTTTTTTAATAAGCGAATAAACATAGTTTTATTTTAAACTGATATCGGTAATTTTTTCTAGACTCGATTAAACACCAATATTTTAAACTATCGTTACATGAATATTTATCTAGTTTTTTTTATAATTCAAAATAATGGATAAATTTTTCTTGTAAAAAAATCCGTGAATTTCCTTTTAAAGTTTATTTTTCTGTCGAATACATTTATTTAACATTTTATCAAGTTTTTCTTTGCTTATCTCAAATGAAAACTCGTATGTTAATGGATCATCATCCAAAACCGATTCTATACAACCTACGGGTGTTCCGAATGGATGTATTCCCTTAGACAAGTCACGCTGAATGCAATCGAATAACCCAGAATGATACAAAAATGTCATCAACGTAAGGGAAGCCTTTTCGAACAAGCTATTTATATTATCGCCGAATTTAATTATGCATTCTGATATAAATTTTCCGGCAAAAATTAAACATTCTAAAATTAAGGTCTGATAACAATCATGATCGTGCCACGAAATGGGTGCGAAAGAGTTTTTGTTATTTATTAACAAATTTTTAATTCGTGGCGACACCGTTTCGGATTTTACAATTTCTTCTAATTTTTCTTTTAATATGGAAATCGCGTCTTCGACAGTATTAACAACTGAAATATCAAAATGGATAATTAGGGGAGAAGGAATTAAAAAGTATTCTTTAAAAAGTCTTAAAATTGAAAGACCCATAATGTGTTCCCTGGCTTTGTATGATGGATCTTTTATGTGATTTATTTCATCAATCAACATTTGATTATTTAATTTTTCCCAATTTGACATGCGAACACATAGTGCAAATAATCGGTGGAAAATATTCATAAGATTATCATGATAGTTTAAAAAATCCAAAAAATCTTCCAAATTTTTTTCCATGATGAAAATAAATTATGAATTAAAGATTGATATGAAACTTTTATCATATTTATATACACAGATTGCATTTATATTTAAAAAAAAAAAAAAAAAAAAAAAAAAAAAAAAATTAATTTTTTTTTTTTTTTTTTTTTTTTTTTTTTTTTTTTTATTCTGAATAATAACCAGAATCATTTTCTTCTTCTTCTTCTTCTTCTTCAATTCCTACTATTTCTTCAGGATATCTCCAAATAGGTATTCTATTAATATTTGGTAAAGACATTAAAAATTTTCGATATTTGGAAAAACGCTTAGGTTGATGATTTGCATAGAAATATTCATCATAACATTGCTTAATCTTTCTTTTTCGGCTATTCATTTTTGTTTGTCAAAATGATCGATTCTTATTCTTTCAACTATATTTATAAAATAAATTATATTTATAAAATAATACTAAAAAAAAAAAAAAAAAAAAAAAAAAAATTTTTTTTTTTTTTTTTTTTTTTTTTTTTTTTTTTTTTATAACAATATTTGAATAATTCAAGAAAATAAAAGTTATCCAATTACTTTAATATTGCCGCGATGATACATCATAGTTGCAACTTCTATGCCTGGACAAGGGTAAGGTAACAATTTTGATCGTACGTGAGAATGATAAACTTTCGGGACACTTTTTATCTCTTTTATAGGCAATACAATTTTTTTTACATAAGGATAACCACAAACATTTTTGAAAAATCGATATTGTGAATGTCCTCGAACATACAGAGTAGGAGAAATCAGTTTGTTAGGTGAAATATGTTCGAGTAATTCTTTCAACCATCTATTAGGTTGCAATTTTTTTTCGTAAATCATACGCGAAGAAATAGAAGGGAAAACTGATTTGGGATCGTTTACTAAATTTTTATTGTTATAAAAACGATCCTTGTTAAATACTCTCGATTTGGTGTTTGCTAAATCTCTTAAATTTAAACGATAATATTTGGGTAAAGGTGCTATTCGAAATATTTCTACTTTTTCCGGATGATTGCAGAAAGCAATTTCTAAAGGAAAATGAGATTTTCCATCTCTCATAGTTACCCAGAAAGCTTCGGCAAACAAAAATTTTTTTTCAAACATGATTTATTTTACCGAGTCGAAAATATTTTTCAACATGAAAATTGAAAAGAGAAATAGAATTATCCTTTATATATTTTATTTTTCAAAAAAAAAAAAAAAAAAAAAAAAATTTTTTTTTTTTTTTTTTTTTTTTTTTTTTTGAGGAAAATATATTTACATATCTAATTTATGAGGTAATTGTTAATACTTTCTTGTGATAATCCTCTATTAAATTTAATGTTGATTTTAATTTAGCAATATATTCATCACGTACATCAGATGAACAAACCTTTGGAGAATAACTCGCGGTCCTTTTAGCATGCTGAAAATATTTCTCTACCGATTCGAACGACGATTGCAATCTTTGGATGCACTCATCATCTATAATTCGATTGGCAGTCGGTTTTGATATTAATTCTGTCAGCCGCTTGACATTTTTATAAATTGCGTGTAAATGACCGGTGGAACTAAATTCCCAGTCATTCATTATTCCAATTAATATGGCTAAAGCATCGATAATACCGAAAAGTTTTTCGGTTATGTCTATTAGTTTATCGATATTCGCTTTTAAGAATTTCACTTTTTTCTCAAAACCATTTTTATTTTTAACCATTCCAGTCTCTAAACAACATAGATCTGCAACCATTTCACCGTGATAATCCTCATATTTAAAAATAGTATTTTCCACGCACTCCATTATGCTTTAAGAAATTTTTTTAATTATTGGCTATCCTTTAATGCTTTCTTATAATAATTCTCTATCAAATTTAGGGCTGATTTTAAAGTAGCAATATATTTATCGCGCCTATCAAGTGAATGTATTCTCGGGTTATACCTTCCCTCAGCCTCGTCGGGATATGTAAGGACCGATAAGAACGACGATTCCAATTTATCTATGCGCTCATCATCTATAATTTTATTGCCAGTCGGGTTCGTTATTAATTTATTCAACCGTTTAGTATCTTTATAAACTGTGCGCATAAGATTGGCGAAATCAAATTTCCATTCATTCATTATTGTAGCCCAAATGGTAAAAGCATCGATAATGCTGAAAACGCTTTCGTTTATGTCTATTAATTTATCCATATTCCATTTTAAGGATGTCATTTCTTTCTCAAACTCATTTTTATCTATTATTTCACCCGAATTTAAAGATTTCAAATCTACAGCCGTATGGCGGTAATACTTTTTATGCTCGTCCATAATTTCTTTAAAATGGTTCATTATACTTTGGTTTTTCATCAAATGTAAAAACGACGAAGACACATTAATATGTTAAATGAAAAAATTTGATTATAATTTAAAATGAATTTTTTTTAAATGTCAAAATAGTTATTTCATTTTTAAAAATTAAACTCATTTTAGATTTAAAAAAAAAAAAAAAAAAAAAAAAAAAAAAAAAAAATTTTTTTTTTTTTTTTTTTTTTTTTTTTTTTTTTTAATTTGGTTTGTAGCTTTCAGTCTTTAAATCCAACAATAAATCTTTTCCTAATGTTTTCCAATCTTTTTCACATCGAAATTCTTCACTATATATTTCACCTATCGTATACAATAAAGTTTCATCTATATTTTTAATGTCCGAATAATAATCTCCGTATTGTTGCAAATATCTTTCGGCATATTTTTGAGCGGCATCTACATAAAATTTTATTTGATCGTCCAACATTAAATCCGTTATTTTAGAGGCGTACCAACGTAAAAGAGCTAAAAATATCACACATGCGGAATGCGTTCCGGTTAGACTCGATATAGTTTCATTTTCATTAAAATAATTATATATTTTACGAACCCCATTGATATGTATTTCGAAATCTTTTCTCAAAGGAATTAAAACATTGGAAAGATAACATTTTAAATGTTTTGGTAAAAAACCTTTGAAACCATCCACGCCTAATATCATATAAATTTCTCTATCAAAAACGATAACGCCAGCCTCGCCCGAAATAATAGTGGTAGAAGTCGTATTCGTTTTTAACCATTTACTTAAAAGTTTCAACCATTCGGAGGTGTCTGCCGGAATGCTGGTTTTGGAAGCAAATAGAGTCAATAATCGATTTCGAAATGACAAATAAATATTGTCGTCATCTACCGATGAATAACCAATTATATCAATTATATCTTTCATCAATTCTCTACGATGAAAAGCTAAAGTTTCAAAAGGGCGACCTTCAATGACACGACGTACGAGATCTCGGATCAATAAATCTTTGATTTCATGAAGAACAGAATTTTTCGACGAGGGTTGCCGGATGAATGGTTTTGAAAGGAAGGGGCATTTGACGTTGGTATGTGGATGTACAAACGAGCGTGGGAGGGTTTTTACCCGAGTATTTTGATCGCAAGTATTCATTGACGATACCATCGGAGTTGATGACGCAGACGGGTCCATATTTATCGATTTCTGCTTCTCGAAACACTGTGCCATATTCGACTCGAACGTGATGTTTTTTAAAATTTTCGATAAACCAAAACAATGGTTTTTCAGTTATTTTTAAAGTTTTTTTTAAATCTGCTTCCACGTCAAATTTATATGTTTTAGTAATCAATATAACGTAATAACAAACGGGAGTTGAGATTCGATCATTAAGTTGTTCTGCTATCTTCCACTGTTGAAAAAGAACCATGTAAAATATTTTACAACAAAGTGTATATTTAAAATAATTTAATATAAATGCGTTAATCTACTTATTTTATACCTGAATCTAAAAAAAAAAAAAAAAAAAAAAAAAAAAAAAATTTTTTTTTTTTTTTTTTTTTTTTTTTTTTTTTTTAATAATTTATATATTTGTCAGAAAATATTTTCGAAAATTAAATTTCCCTTCGCGTCTAAGATGTAGTCGTTTTCGTTTTTGAAAATTAATTAACCAATCTTTAATTAACAAATTAATTAATTTTTCAAAAACGAAAACGACTACATCTTGGACCCGAAGGAAAATTCAATTTTCGAAAATATTTTCTAACAAATATATAAATTATTATTTAAAAAAAAAAAAAAAAAAAAAAAAAAAAAAAAATTTTTTTTTTTTTTTTTTTTTTTTTTTTTTTTTTTATAATAATTTTTTATTTTTAAATTTATATATTTGTCAGAAAAAATTTTCGAAAATTGAATTTTTCTTTGGATCCAAGATGTAGTCGTTTTTGTTTTTGAAAAAATAATTTTGGATTCAAATGAAAACTTATTTAAAAACTCTTTTTCCCAAAATTTGAAAATATGTAGTTCTCATAAATATAATCTTAAAATTAACAGAAAAAAAAATTTTCTAATTCTATATTAAAAAAATTATTATTTTAGAAAATATTATCTAATCCAAAATAGTTTTAATATATACTTTCTTTACCTAAAAATAATATCTGTAAATTATAATTGATAAAATTCTCTTAAATTTAGTATTTATTTTTAATTATTTTTTTAAAGCATTGGAAAACGTTAAAACATAAAATACTAAATTTTTCTATTCTTAAAAAATAAAACAATACCAATATAAATGAACATTTTTTTATTTGTAGCCAATATTGGTAAAACATTTAATATAAAAAAATGGGTCGAACAAGACATTGTTAAAGGTAATTATAAGACAAAAAGTCTTTTTAACCATTAACAATGCCTTGTTCGACCCATTTTTTGTCATTTATTTGAAAAATACATATAAAATAATAGATATAAAAAATTGACAAATATTATTTGCAAAATAATTAAATTTTAAACAATTTCATAGACAATATGTAGTTTTCCTCATTATCTAATAAGTCCAGTTTTCTTTTCAGGTTTTTTATAGTATCAATTACTACATTTTTAGTATTAAAGTTTTTCGTTATTTTGAATTTATCTTCCATCCATATATCTGAGGAAAAATGTTCAAAGTCTTTTTTTTTCATCGATAAGTCTATGGGTTCAATATTTTGTTCTGGAACACTGTATGATGTTGATGCAATTGAAGTTGTCCCACTATAAGATGGATCGTTGTTATAGATGTCACCTTGTTGATAACTGGGTCTTGAGTACGATGGTGAGACAGGTAGTAATGTTGGGGAAATCGGGGAATATTCAGGAGAGGCAGGTGAATAGCCGGGTGAGGCAGGAGTATACTGCTGGGAAGTAGATGGATGCATTGGAATAGGTGTAACTGGAGGAGAGGCTGAAGAATGTCTATTTAAAAAAATGTATAATATAAGTAAAAAATTTTAAACATTTATTTTATCTAATATACAAATATAATGAAATTTAAGTTTTTTTTAAATAAAATATTATAATTTATATTTTGTAAATTATTTTCGAAAATATAATATCGACTAATAGAATTTTTTTATAATTTACTAAGTTTCTTGAAAAATTAAGTTAATAGATAATTTTCAATCAAAAATATAAATTTTTTAAAAGAAATTCTTAAAAAAAATTTTTAATATTAAAATTTTTTAAATGATAAGTAGAATTCGATAAAATTTAAATTTAAATATTTTAAAAGGTTACGCTAAGTTTTCTTTGAAAATTAGGTTTAAAAAATTAAATTTTTTTAACAATATGATGTTAATTTAATATTAAAAAACAAATTTAACCGTACATGTTACTGTTTTTTTAGAAATTAAAATAATAAATGATTTTTTTAGAGAAAATAAATTTAAAGTATAAATTAACATATATAAACGAAAAAAAATTTTCAGTAAAAACTATTTAAAATAAAAAAGAAAAATACATACCTTTTATTTTTTTCATGCTCATTCAAATTTTCAATTTCCAAGTCATAACTCCTTAATTTCCCATAGATCAGCAGCCATTTCTGAAACGGTACTTGTGATCTTTGTTCTATTTTCACCAGAATTGCAGAAGGATCGCTGATGACCGCCGGAAATATAATAAAATTGGGGACTTCCCCGTACATAAACAAATAATAAATTTTATTGCGGTTTTCATAAATTTTCTTATTTTTTGCCGTTTCTTTTTCTTCTATTATCGCGGCCATCATTTGAGAGAAACTGATGCCACAAAAATTGTTCTTTCTCAAATAGATCGCGATACATGTCGGCAATAAATTAAAAAATTGCGTGTTTTCGTATTTGTTGACAAACGCGAATTCATCTTCGATTTGTAGTTTTCGCGCTAAGTCTAAAATGGAGAAATAGGGATTCCCGTTTATTGTGATTATCCCCACAATTTTTAGAAAATCTTCAAAGTTGAATTCAATAAACATGATTAGAAATACGCTTACGATTGAAAAAAATAACAGAAACGCGTAGACCTCTTCAGAAAGAATGAAATACTGAATCCGTTTTCTCTCCTTATATACTCTGAAAATGAGATAAAAAAAAAACAACACGCATCATGCCATAAAGATTAGATTTGACTTTTCTGACCCTGGGAAAAAAATAACCCGATTTCTTTTTAACCTTACTCACGTATCAAATACATAAACATTTTGAGAGGTCCATGTCTTTAGATAAGGTCACGTTGAGTGTTCCAGAAATATTATTGCTCAACCCATTTTTTATTCGATAACGCGATGACTTTTTGACCTAACCTTTCTGATTGGGAAAAGAAGGTTGTGCATGACAAAACAAAAAATCCTATTTTAAATGTAATCATTTTTTATTTATCAGACATATCGAGTACAAAAACATCTTAAGAGGGTCATGACATTAGATAAAGTCACGTTGCTTTTTATCAAGTGTTTTTAACCTCCTTTGAGTATTCCAGAAAATGTTATTACCCAATCTATTTTTTTGTTTCCTTATACTCAGATAATAAAGTGACCCTGACTTTTCTGATTGGGAAAAAAGAAAGGTTATACTTGATAAAGCGATTAAAAACTCAAGTGGTTCAAAGTATATTTTTCGATAAGGAGTTTAAAATTTATATCTTAATATAACATATTGACAAAACAAAACATTTTTTTCATTATTTGTTTTTCTCTAATTTAATATATCTTTTCCATATTTCTCATTTTTCATTTTTTTTACAATTAATTTTTAAGTCTCAAACATTTTATTGTTTTTTTTTAAAACATGCTATGTTGGTCAACGCTTTTTAGTTTGTTAAAATCTCTATAATGAATTCGATTTAATACAAAATGATATAAATTAATTTTCTTCAATTTATAATTTTTTACCAATGTCCTATTGTCGGGTTGAAATTGAAAAGTTTTCATTATAAAAAAAACTTATATTTAGAAATTTTTCATCATAATACATTTTACTTCCTATGTTTTTCCATTTTGCTTAAAAATTGAAACACTATAATGCTTAGTATATCAATCTCCTTAATTTTTTTAAATATTAAAATTAAACTACTAAAAAGTAATTAAATGGATCATTTCATTATTTTTTCGTGATAAGTATCAAAATTCCATAATTAGTTTTCAAAAATAATTTCATTTTAACCATATTTTTCGAAAGTTGGTTAAATTTGCAATAGTCAACACAAATGCTAAATCTTTATTTTTGAAAATTTACTTAATCTAATTAACGTTATAAATATATTTTCTTGAACATAAAAAAAAAAAAAAAAAAAAAAAAAAAAAAAAAAAAAAAATTTTTTTTTTTTTTTTTTTTTTTTTTTTTTTTTTTTTTTTAATCAAAATGGATAAAATGAAATATAAATATAATAAAATATAAATTAAATAAATATATTTATAATATTATTATCTGATTATCTTTTTTATTACAATGATATGGAAAGTAAATTCAAAATTCAAATTTTTCTTTCATTAAAATTCGCTTCATTTTCTACTTCGGGCTTCTGTTTATTTCTTTTAAGCAAAACATTATAATGTCCCTTATATCCATCTCCTTCATACAATAAATTTACCGATAATTTTCCTTTATCATTTACACCCAATACCGTAACATAAGACTGGTCATGAGAATAAAAAATAGTTATAAACATATTGTAAATTTTTTTGGCGGCATTTAATTCTACGCAATTACCGTATATTCCATCTTTGGACATTATATTAAAATAATCGTTTTCGTTTAAAATGGTTTTGCCGTATGAATTATCGCCAATAACAAAAGGGCCATAAAAGTCCCAATTGTTCACTACGTGTTCTACAATTTCCTGACGAATAACGGCATGGTTATCTTCGGTACCATAGAGAAATACCGACAATGCCCTAAATAAACAATTTCCGTCGGAAGCGATATGATAAACAATATAAAAATCGTTAATCATTATAAAAACATTCAACGTATACTTAATATCATTTTCAAAATTATACGTTAAAATGAGAATCCGACCCACTTAAAAAATATAAATGGATTTGATCAAAGTTGTTTCACACCAATATTTGGTTTGTGATGAAGATTTGAAAAATATAAATCTATATATTTGTTCAGAAAAAAAAAAAAAAAAAAAAAAAAAAAAAAAAAAAAAAAATTTTTTTTTTTTTTTTTTTTTTTTTTTTTTTTTTTAATATTATTTATTCTGAAATATTTTCATATTTAGACAA